>OY856415.1:516043799-517341299 GCA_963693085.1 Alisma plantago-aquatica
GGTTATTCTCATTGGTCTATGATCACAAGACCCTTAGCAGTCTCTAAATATGCATATCCTTCGCATTCATTACCTCTACTACTTAGGAACAAACCCACCCACCCGGGGGGAGGGGGCTAGGGGCTATTACTATGGGTCATCGAGCCTACTTCAATGGAGCTTCTGATTGATGAGGATGATTCCAAATGAAGGAGTTGGGCATTAAAATTTGAGTCCAAGATATCAAAAGTTTCTTAATCCCGCTAGTCGATGCACATAACATGATGCTTGATGGGGTGAAAACCTAGAGAATTGATGTCTTCTTGAGTTTAGTGCCTACGTGTCCCAAAATTGGCTAGTTGAGAAACTCTATTTATGAAAAGATATAAATTACTAAAAGATCAGAATCTAGAGTTATTTTGGGCATATTAAGGATATAACGGCATAAAACCATAGATAAGTACTTAGCATAAACCCCTAAATTTGGGTGTTATTAGTACACTAACACAAGGTGTGTCATGACTTTCATATGGGCTTCAACCCCCATACACAAACTTAATTGGTGATCTTGAAGATAAGAAAGAATGTCTGGTTTATCTCCTATTATTGGGACCATGAAACTATTGGATGCCAAATGGTTCCAACTTCAATGGAGAAAATTTCATTATTAGGATTGAGGTAGTGGTGTCAATGGAGAATTAGCAACCCCCAATTAGATAGGACAACAATCATCTATCCAAATTTTAACCACAATAGATATATCATCCAAGAACTTGTCCTTTACTATAGAAGTTGCAATTTTAAGGACTGGAGTGGTCCCTTGTTTGTCACATATCTATGATGAACCCCTTACCTATGAAAAATAAACCAACTAGATTTATCAATTTAAGAAACAATCAAGTGTTATTTTAAGACAACTATAGTTATGTTTCTCTTGAATGACTACACCTTGATGAATTTGTTTTCTCATACTTAACAATATTCTAAATACATTATTTGGTACATGAAAAAATGGATGTGTTACCAATTTAATAACATTGTGATGAATACTTGAAAAAATATTTAAGTTAACAGAGATATCTTCTTTCACTAAAAACCTTATAAGTTCATGTATTCATCATAATCCTATTCTAGACTCCATACCATATTCATTGACAACATGATTATGATTCATGTAGATTCCTTTGTAACTATATTTTTATTTTACCTTATCCAATTTTATATTTGATATATATTTTCGGCATTAGATCCACATAATTGAGGCTACATCATGTTTAGTTGGCCATTTAGGAAGGATATCAACAAATTTATTTCAACATATAATATGTGGTTGTTATTCCCAGTTGAAGTGGTTGTTATGCATCTCAAATACATGTAGTAGATGGTTCTTTTTTTCCTATTTACCATTGAACTCTTTCATACATGTGAGTGCCTCTGTTTTAATATTACTTCACAAGATATTTGGTTTCAATTTTCCAATATAGATGATTAGCATACACCTTCTTTTCTACAAGTTCCCAGTACTAATTGCTAACAACACTGACCAATCATTTTGAAGTCTCCTATTCATTGCATTTATAGAATTCCTCCTATTACATTTCATGATATCATTAATGCATGAACCATATTCTGTAACGTAACCATGTATTGTTTATTTCCACACAATCCCTCACTACATTTACTATCGTTTCCTCCATCACATTGCATCTAAGATGAATGGGATCTGTGGTAAAACTTGCTCATATAATTATGGTACATCATTAGGCCATTATGCAGGTGAGATATTTTGTGGTCTTGATCTTCATAAGAATCATTACTTCCACCTCATCATCCATCTATTTTGGGATTGAACAAGTATCTCTCAAGAGTCTCTTGTATACCTTATTAGATGAGAAAATGCCTCTTGGGTCCTCCATATATATGAGTTCATCATTTCCCATGTCAGTTGTAGGAGGAACCATGTTCAAAATATCAGTATATGTCTCCTTGTCAAATTGTTGTTGTATAAAACATTCATCTTATCATTCCTCTAAGTTTTCCATCAAACCTATCTTCAACTATGCAATCTCTCTAGGGATGGGTATTGTCATTTGTAGTTTTGTCCTTCATTTCTAGAGGATCCATCGGTTATTCCATACACTTGTATTCTAGACCGAGAGCAAAGATTTATTTGTCTTTGGGATCATGTCATCTTGACTTTGGACTAGAAATTTACACAGCTAAAGACCTTTTGCAATCACACTGTGATTATAGCTATCATATTTTATTTTCATCATCTCCCTCTGATTTACTGATCTATTCGATATGTATTATTTTTATGTTTTTGGAAATAATGCCTAATTTTGCAATCCATCTATCTGTGTGTACTTGTAACCATCTTCTTTTCTTACGAACACCTAATTCCACACTAGTAGACTTGTCTTCTTGATCTTCCTTGTGCCACTCCATAAGACAACCCCTATTATTTTGTCTATGCAATAGAAAATAAAAATTGAGAGATGGGTAGTATGCATGATGTAGAATGGGGTGTGTTGAAAATAGACTGGACTAGTGTTGATCTTCTGACTAAAGACATGGATCTATTGACCAATGATTAAATCTTTCATTTGATCTTTGTTATGGTATAGAGATATAATCTTTGTTGGTTCTTGCATGTAAAATCATACTGCCAGATGTTTGTCCAAGTTTTCATTCTATTGAATACTAGCTCTCTGACTAATGATGTGTCTAATTCTTTTATTCATGTTCCTTGAGAAGAAAATAACCAAAATTTTCTTTTCTAGCATCTGACCTGATACTTTAGTGAAACTTTTGAGATATGACATGATGGTTCGTGTCTTCTATAATGTCACTTATTTGAATAGGATCAAATTATCCACGTAAAATACATTGGAAATACTTGGTCACTATATTGAGCCTTGAATGCAAATGATTTTCCTACCATTTCTTTATCTTATATGGCATGGATCAACCGATACAAGTATAGTACAAGAAGAGAGTTGTCTCCCTCCCATGCTATTGATATATGACCTTGTATGATAATGTTCACTATCAGATTGATGATATTCAATTCGGTAGTGTTTGTTTATCAAATTTAACCCAAACAAATTCCAAATTTATCCTATAACATACTTAAGACAAGTCTAGTTTCAATGTTGTTGTTTCTTACCCCCACAATTGTTTTTGTTGACTAGACTATTTTGCTAGATGAGATAATGTTATTATAAAATTTCTATCCTAAAACATATGTTCTTTATAATAGTAAAACCCATTCTGGAAAGAACGACTTGGTTTGTTCAACAAGGTAGAAACCAACTTCAACATACATTATATGATGATATTACAATTGTTACATGATTCTATTTTGCAAGAATCTAGTTTGAACTTGATCTGGACCTGAAGCCTTAATCTCAATCCTCTTCTTCAACTCTCTCTCTACCTCATATTCTATCAGCCTACTCCCATAGTCCTCCCTCTATTGTAATGAGAACTCTCAAGTAAATTCACTTACCACCTCCTTTAGTCGCCTCTTCATCTTTCATGAAAGACTGTTGAAAGAACACATCACTGATCCATGTGATTCTTTATTTCTCCTCAACCTACTTGTGATTCCCATCCTTGAGCCTTGAAATTATATTATTCTAACTTTTTTTAATATTTTTGTATATAATTTTTTAGGTCACTACAATCAATAACAACTATTGCAATTAATCTTACAATTTCACGCTAGAAACAAATAAGAAATACATAGAACAAATAGAGTAGGATAATAGACAATATCATAGAGTTAGAAACTCAAACTAGATCATCTATAGAGAAACAAGCCTTAATATTTAATGAAATCAACAGATGGAAACCCTCTTGGATGCATGTCGTTCTTGTAGTTAATTCAATCAAGAACCTAAAGAAAAATATTGTCTTGAGGACGTGCAACATGCAATACTAGTGCAGCCCAGTGATGGCATGTACCACAACTTTAACATACCCAAATCTAAGACCATAGACTAACACACCCTTTCCTACACTCTTTGCTAATTAAGTTAAAAATTAAATCCTTTATAATTGAATAAGAGTAAATGGGGCCAAGAAAATATAACTTGATAACCAATAATATTTTATATGGACTTAAAGTTAAATTAATTAATTAAGTTTTAGTTAGGGGTTAAATATAAACACATCAATTAATTATTTTTTACACTAAATTATCATTTTAGATTTTTTAAGACATTCCTGAATGAAATTCAATAAGTGCAAAATAATATTTATTAGGAAAGGCATTAACTAGAGTAATTGAGTATTTAACTTAAAGTAATTAAATAAAATATCAAACATTTTTAAAGGAGAAATTGATCTTGAATTGAATTAATCATGTCTTGGTTAGTCAATTTAACATTTTTCATATCAATTAGGCTTAATTTGACCACTAAATTGGTTGGATTAAGATTAGAAGGAATGACACTGAACCACATCGATCTTTCACTTAAAACCATAGTCTTTTAGCGTAACGCTCTTGTGAGTTACCATCTTCCAAGCAACACATTATGTGTTCTCCCTCTCATAAATGATGATGTCAGGCTGTAACTAACAACCTTTTCCCTGATCATGGATAGACTTCAACCCCTCTTCTCGTCTCCTCCTCCTCTCTATTTATTTCCTTCTTCCTTTCCCTTTCTTTCTCAACTATCCCTGAACCCTAGCTGCCACACTCCCTTTCTTCCTACTACTGGTCACCTGGTTCATTCAGCATCATCTTCTTAAAGTGAAGTGATCACAAGAAGCCCACCAACACCACACAAGTCGATAGTTGTCGTTCCCTGACAACCCATAGACCTATGTCAACACGGCACTTCCCATCGCCCCCAACATCTCATTAGGTTCTTCTATAATGCTAGATTAGATCCAGACCTGCGGCGATGCCCTACACCAAGAACACCCATACATCACCATGCTCTGCCACCACCACCCAAGACAGTCATTGTCACTACCTGAACCCCCTCCATCTCTTGTGCCTGATGGTCATAACATGAAGAGGATGTTGCCAACAAATTTGTCCCTAAATCCTTGGCAAACTATGACTTGCCTCTACTGCAATTGTCAACAAATCCGACCAGTGCACTACCTTCTTCAAATTCCTCATCACTCAAACAACAAACACCATAGCCTACAACTCTCTAGCCTATTCACCATCGCCTTTATAAACTTGTAGCCATACTAACACCCATTTGACTCCCGCATCGTCCAGGACCCCTCACCACCTCTTTGTCATCCCAGTGGTGCTAAATAGGGAACCAACTTCCCCTCTGTCATCAACGTTGTGACTATGTCAACTATCAATGACCTACAACACAACTAGACCCCAACACCGACGACCCCTTATTAGGTCTCGCCAGGCGCCACGCCACATCGTTGCTGCCACCTATTGCTGAAGGAACCATCACAATTGAACGTCTTCTAGATATCCTTTTCTCTACCTCTTCCCCTGCATGTACCTCATGCCTGCCACTTGAGCCATTGGAAACTACCAGTGCCTTGATTGTAGCAAGGTGTCGCCACCTGTTGTGGTAGCTTTCGAAAACTCTTGCCTCACCACTTGCAACCCCATCACCCTCACACCTAGCTTCAAACCTTCACATACATGTAGATCTGTATGAACCTTCCATGGTGAAGATTGCAACCTCCAAATGCACAGCCATCCCACTCATCACCGCCGACCACCACAACCTACTTATCATCATGGACTTGCTGGGGGACCTCTCCCCACCTCCATCAAGCACTACAGATCTACCATGGTGCCACCTGCCTTCTTGCTACATGGTTGTCGATCTCACTCCATGATCGAGTGGTGATTAGATTGTAGATATGAAGACTTTGCTTGACACACATTTATACATAATCAATACTTGCTCCACCTTCAACCATATTCCTCCACATGGGGTTTGACATGCGAGGAGTTAATGTATCAAGGATCAGTAAGACAAAAAACCATTCAATAAGTGTCTCTTTTAGTTAAGATATCAATTAGCATGATAGATGGGAGTTATACACTATAATCTGAGAAATCTAACTTGACTATAACATGGTCTAATTGATGAATCTATGGTTCCAATTCTACTATATTTGTATCAATTCTAGTGAGCTCTATAATATAATACCAATGTATTAACTAGAACTTAGATGAAAATCTAGGTGTTTTAACACCAATTGTACTTACTATAACTAGACCATATGATAAATTACCTAAAATAGATTATATTGTTATAGTAGAGTTTAAGCAACAATTAATGGTATGACTACACTCTAATTGAAGGACAATAGTCAATATATATTCATTTTAAATAATATTTCACAATAAGGAGAGCTAGTTCAATATTAGCATTGGCTTGAAATCTAACATAGTTGATACATCAACCTATTGTTGGTCATATAGGAATTAAACCACAAATTTTCCAAACATGAGTATTATGATCCAATAGTATCTCATCTAATGCGTAACCTTGACCTAGTTAACCAAGTTAAAATGTGTTCCACAAAGACAAAAAATGAAATTACCATACCTATTATGGAATAATGGCATATTATTATGCACACATATATGAAATCAATATAAAATTTGATTTAAGTGACAAAAATAAATCATAAGTCCACTTAGTAAGATTTTAAATCCTAAATTGGTTGATTGGGGATATGGTAAGAACAATATTAAAAATATATAATAGGAATGTGCACAAATGTTCACTTTGGTTTAACTGACATATTACACATGATTTTAGAATGAATGCTCAACTTTAGGAACCAAGTAGACCTAGTGAGTTAAGCATTTGTCGTGAATACCAAGTATGTACTCCTCCCTATTTTTAACTAGGCATTTATATGACTAAATTTTCCCATAATGAGGCAATTCTTGAAATACCTTTTCTTTTGTTCCACTTATTGACATATCCTATTTTCTGAGATTATTATTTATAGGTTGAATTGGGTCAATGACCTCAGATGTTATTTTGCTTGTATTATGACACAAGATTCTGATGAATAATGTATCTTGCCACAATATATTATGCATGATAGATAATTTGACTAGCTAACTATTAGAGATGCTTATGTGTAACAATTAGGGTGTGCTTTTCTACCCTTATATATACAGAGGCGTGTTTTTTTTGCCTATGGGTGTGCTTTTTTACCCAAAATATATTTAAGACAGTGACTCAGTGGTTTCTTGGCCCTACTATAGTTACTTTAGTCCAATATATCTACATGCAAATAAATGTTGTAATGTGATGATTGATTGTCACAACGTTTGTTGTTTATTGGATTATTTATACTGCCTCATTCTTTTGTAAATTCCTTCTCTTGGTACTTCTCAAGGAAACATACCTACCTTTAGTGGACCCCTTTTGATGGGAACATCTTACTTTACTTTTGAATTAATTAATGCCTAGTTAATCTCCTAATGTACATACTCAACTTTTGATTATTCATGCTTTGTTTTCCTATTTTTTTAGTGTTCCCTCCACCCAGGTGTAGGTTCTTTATAAGGCAGAAACTCCAGATGATCATGAGCTCATTGGGTAACATAAGGATAGCTTGAGACAACCTTGTTACCCTCTACATATGGGGTTATGTGTATGTAGATGTAACCTTTTCATTCTATGTACCACCCTTTATGGTGAGAAAGTTATGTACATGGAAACAATTTATAACTTTGTAAATAGTTATGTTTTCTACTTCTTAAACATTTCATTGCTCACGTTTTCACCTTTGAGTGGGCCTACTATCGGGTCCCATTCTTTACAGAATGGTATCAGAGCCTAAGCAGTCATTAACTAGACTATTCCAAGTTATCCTAGATTGTTCCTTAGTAGGTAGGTGACCCTTTAGAGATTGTTGTCATACCTAAACCTGAATCGTGTTCACCAAATTAGGGTTTCAACCCTATCCAATTGGTGGTATATATGCATCCCAAACAAAGTATACAGATGACCTAGTTTTGGGTAAACTCTTATAAATCTTACCCTCTCTTTATAGCTATAGCTTTCTATAAGTAAAGATTGTCTCTCCTAGGAAGTAAACTCTACCTCCCTCCATAGGGAAGGACAATTCATCTACTATAAGGTGTAGGTTGACTTGAACTCACATTATTGTGTCTAACCCTAGTATAAGTCATTAAACCCTTTTGCTTTTTTTCTTTCCTAGCATGCCTATGATACACGCATTATATGGAGTGAGTGTGCATGGATACAAACTTAGAATATTGACATAAGTTTAGATTTTGATATGCTCTCTGATAGCATATGATGATATGAACTAGATCCTTAAGATCAGGCTAGTCTTGAAAACATTGAGTTATTTCAACATAGTTTTCTTAAGATTATCCATCCAAGGGTTGGATAATATCTTAGATAAACTTGTGATATCTCATAAAGGATGATCTATCAAAGGAAGATATAGGTTTCCCGTAACGATACTTGGGATTTCATATATCACATACCCATAGGTAGGAATGATTCTTATCCCTCACGCCCTATAAAGGAATGATCACGTAGGTTGGATCACATAACATAACTTTGTTCCATGTTATTTTTCCTCAAAGATGTATCCAGGCATAGTCTTGTTTGGAAGCTATAGTGGATACTCTTTTCTTAAACTTTGGATGTACACTGACACCGAGTTTATATGAGGTACGTACATCTAGGGTTGATCCTTAAAGAGTAGACCACTCTCTCATCACCACCTTGTAATTAGTTTATATGATGTGTGAGATGAAGAATAATCAACTAGCTAGTTAACATGGGCTTGTAATGACACCATGGATGTAAACTGACTAGGGAAGTAGAAAGACAAATCTCTTCTTGTTATGGTTACACAATCTAATAAATAAATGATGTTTTGGGATGCGATAGCCTGAGTCACAATTAAGAGAATGGTGAAATAATGGAGGTCGTTCCTGGTAGGATGTATAAGAAGTAATTGTGTACTAGAAGAAACATGTATGCCCTCATCTATATTTTAGATATGCTTGTTGTATTCCTTGATGATGTGTGTAGAGAAGCCTCTTTTGTGAATATGAAGTGATGTTAGAGTGATAGTATATGTTATATGTGGTAAAAAGTGGTCGAATTGGTTCTCGGATTGATTTTGGTACCAATTTGGATTCCCATCGCAAGGTTTTCATTGTCAAACTTATTTTCATTATTATATTATATTTACACAAAAAATAACTTTTTCATATTTCAACGATGGTTTTGAAACCAAGTCACCACCACAAGGAAGTTGTAGTTGTATATAGACCCTTTAGTGAAGAAATTGTTGACTTGTATGTCCAACCCTCTGACCCTAGGACATAAGTGTGATATAGGATTGAAGAGGAAGAAGAACAAATATAATAGCTAAAGTCTAGTTGGCTACCCATCTCGACTCTATGTATGTTTATATGGGTCCTTTTAATGGGTAGAGGTGGAGCCTTGTAAACTTAGATCTAGAACTTAAATGAATGAATAGTTGACACCAATGGTTATTAGTATCAAAAGCTGATAATGGGGGGGATACCAAAACATCATAATAGTATGAGGGGAAATCTTTTTAACAATGTAAATAACCATAACAAATTAAAACTATTAATATAATCCTAAATATCAGTGTAAACTTCTTGAAACAATACACAAAATGAGAAGATAATAAGACGTGGTGGATGGAGTAAAATAAGTTCATGTTGAGTTTTATATATAAGTGTGATATAGGTTTCTTATGTTAGGAGTCATGATATTATCTCTAACTGGTGAAATAGAAACTTATAATTGGTTAGAAATGACAACCTTGTACTTTGGGGCTATAGTCGTGAGGATTTCAGGGACAAAATCCTCTTTAAGGGGTAAAGTGTTGTAACATACCCAAATCTAGGACCATAGACTAACACCCATTTTCCTAGACTCTTTGATAATTAAGTTAAAAATTAAATCCCTTATAATTGAATAAGAGTAAATGGGGCCAAGAAAATATAACTTGATAACAAATAATATATAATAAGGAATTAATTAAAAATTAATTAATTAAGTCTGTATCTAGGGGTTAAATATACAAACACATCAATTAATTAGTTTTAACACTAAATTGTCATTTTAGAAATTTTTTAATACATATTCATAAATGAAATTCAATAATTTCAAAGTAATATTTATTAGGAAAGGCGTTAACTAGATTAATTGAGTATTTAACTTAAAGTAATTAAATTTAATATCAAACATTTTTGAAAGGAGAAATTGACCTTGAAATTGAATTAATCATATCTTGATTAGTCAATTTACCATTTTTCATATCAATTAGGCTTGATTTGACCACTTAATAGGTTGGATTAAGATTAGAAGGAATAACACTTAACCACTTCGATCTTTCATTTAAAACTATAGTCTTTCAGCTTAACACACTTGTGTGTTACCATCTTAAAAGCAACACGTTCTGCATTCTCCCTCTCATAAATGATGATGCTAGGCTGTAACCGACGACCTTTTCACTGATTGTGGATGGACTTCAACCCCTCTTCTCGTCTCCTCCTCCTCTTCTCTATTTATTCCCTTCTTCCTTTCCCTTTCTTTATCAACTATCCTTGAACCCTAGACGTCGCACTCCCTTTCTTCCTATCGTTGGTCACATGATTCATTCAACATCATCATCTCAAAGTGTATCATTCACAACAAGCCCGCCGCCACCACACAAATTGGCAGTTGTCGTTCCCTAACAACTTGCAAACTTGTGTCAACATAACACTTCCCATCGCCTCCGAAATCTCAATAGGTTCTTCTACAACACTAGCTTAGATCTAAACTTGTGACAATGCCTTGCATCAAGAACATCCATCATTGTGCTCTGCCATCACCACTCAAGATAGTCGTTGTCACTGCCTAAACCCCATCCATCTCTTGTGTCCGACGGTCATAACCTGTAGAGGATGCCGCCTACAAATTTTTCCCTAAATCATTGGCCAACTGTGACTTGCCTCTACTGCAACTGTCAACAAATCTGACCAGTGCACTACCTTCTCCTAACTCCTCAACACTCAAACCATAAACACCATAGCCAACAACTCGCCAGCCTACGCACCCTCACCTTGACAAACATGTCCCACATCTCCTGGGACCCCTTGCCACCACTTTTTCTTCCCGATGGCACTATATAGGGAATCAACTTCCCCTCTATCATCAACATTGTGACTATGGTAACTATCAATGACCTGCAACACAACCAGACCCCAATGCCAATGACATGTGTTAGGTCTCCCCAGGCACCACGCCACATTATTGTCGCCACCTGCTGCTGATGGAGCCATCACCACTGAACAACTGCCAGATCTCCTTTTCTCTACCTTCTCCCCTTCTTGTACCTCACTCCAGCCACCTGGGCCATTGGGAACTACCATTGCCATGATTGTAGCAAGGCGTCACCACCTACTGTGGTAGTCTTTGAAAACTCTTGCCTCACCACTTGCAACCCCATCACCCTCTCACCTAGTGTCAGACCTTCACATACATGTAGATCTGTATGAACCTTCTTGGTCAAGATTGCAACCTCCAAATGCACTACCATCCCACTAATCACCACTAACCACCACCTACCTATCATCATGGACCTTCTAGTGGACCTATCCCTACCTCCATCAGGCACCATAGATCTATGGGTGTGCCTCCTGTCTTCTTGTAGCTCAGTTGTCAATCTCACTCCATGATCTAGTGGTGATAAGATTGTAGATCTGAAGACTTTGCTCGATGCACATCTAGACCTAATTAGTACCCGCAACCATGCTCCACCTTCGACCATATTCCTCCACATAGGGCTTGACATGCAAGGAGTTGATGTTTCAAGGATCAGCATGACAACAAACCATTCAGTAAGTGTTTCATATAGTTAAGCTCTCATTTAGGATGATAGATGGGAGTTATACATAATAATCTATGAAATCTAACTTGAATATAACATGGACTAATCAATGCATCTATGCTTCTAATTACATTATAATTGTATCAATGATAGTGAGCTCTATATTATAATACCAATGTATTAACTCAAACTTAGATGAAAATCTAGGTGTTTTAACACCAATTGTACTTACTATATATAGACCATATGATCAATTACCTAAAATAGATTAGATTGTTAGGTATAGTAGAGTTTTGGTAACAATCAATGGTATGAATACACTCTAATTGAAGGATAATAGTCAATAAATATTCATTGTAAAGAATATTTCATAATAAGGAGAGTTGGTTCAATATTATCATTGGCTTGAAATCTAACATAGTTGATGCATCAACCTATTGTTTTTCATATAGGAATTCAACCGCAGATTTTCCAAACAAGACTACTAGGATCCAATAGTATGTCATCTATCGCATAACCTTAACCTAGTTAACCAAATTGAAATATGTTCAATAAAGATAGAAAATGAAATTACCATACCCAAGATGGAAGAATGGCATATTATTATACATGCCTATATGAAATCAATATACACTTTGATTTAAGTGAAAAAAATGAATCAAAAATCCACTTAATAAGATTTGAAATCCTAAATTGGTTGATTGGAGATAGGGTAAGAAAAATATAAAAAATTTATAATAGGAATGTGTGCAAATGTTCACTTTGGCTTAACTGTCATATAACACGTGATATTAGGATGAATCCTCGAATTTGGGGACCAAGTAGACCTAGTGAGTTAACCATTGGTCATGAATACTAGGAATGTACACCTTGCTATTTTTAACTGGGAATTTATATGATTAAATTTGAGGCAATTCTTGAAATAATTACTCTTTTGTTCCACTTGTTGACATATCCTATTTTTTGAGATTATTATTGACAGGTTAAATTGGGTCAATGACCCCACATGTTATTGTGCTTGTATTATGACACAAGATTCTGGTGAATAATGTATCTTGCCACACTATATTATGCAAGGTAGACATTTTGACTAACTAACTATCATAGAGGCTTATGCCTAACCATTAGGGTGTGCTTTTCTACCCTTATATATACAGAGGCATGTTTTTCTTCCTATGGGTGTGATTTTCTACCCATAATATATTTAGGCCAATGACCCAATAGTGTCTTGGCCCAAGTATAGTTGCTTTAGTCCAATATATCTACATGCAAATAAATGTTGTAATGTGATGATTGATTGTACCAATGTTTGTTGTTTATTAGATTATTTATACTACCTCATTCTTTTGGAAATTCCTTCTCTTGGTACTTCTCATTGAAACTTACCTAGATTTAATGGGCCCCTTTTGATGGAAACATCTAAATTTACTTTGTAAATATTAATGCCTAGTTAATCTTCTAATGTACATACTCAGCTTTTTCTGATTCATGCTTTGTTTTCCTATTTTTTTGGGTGTTCCCTCCACCCAGGTGTACATGCTTTATAAGGTAGAAACTCTAGACAATCGTGAGCTCATTGGTGAACGTAAGGATAGCTTGAGAAAGTCTTGTTACCCTCTGCATATGGGCTTATGTATATATAGATGTAACCTTTTCATTATATGTACCACCCTTTATCGTGACAAAGTTATGTACATGGAAACAATTTGTAACTTTGTAAATAGTTATATTTTCCGCTGCTTAAACATTTCATGGATCATGTTTGTACCATTGAGTGCACCCAATATCGGGTCCCACTCTTTACAACAACCCAGGAAATCTCATATCTAGGAGAAGGAATGACTAACAAGCTTCTCATAGGAGAAGAACCCCCACAATGAACTTTTAGAGAGACAAAAATGGAGGAGTCAATTTCTAGGGTTAGTATTTTCTCTCACTCGAAAGTTGGTGGGTGGAGTTCTTGATGTGTTTAACCCTAATGACCAGAAGCTTATTTATAATGCTTTTATTGCCTTAATAATATTCCCATTAATACATGTTCACATGATCACTCTTGTACATGTAAAAAGAAAATGAGGGTTCCATTTCCATTTAATAAGTAAAATGAGAGGTCCCTTTCAAATTAAGAATGAAAACATGGAGTCCTTTACAAAGTAAGAAGGAAAATAAGGAATCTCTTTCCAATTAAGATGTAGAATGTCGAGTTCCTTTGCAATTAAGAAGGAGTAGAAGGACTCCATTTCCATTTCATAAAGCATTAAATAAACAATTAACTAATGAGTAAATTAAGTAGTTATCCTATTCTAGAAAAAAAGATATGGAGTATCAAAAGATAATTTCTTAGTTCTATTCCTAGTTTTAAAAAAGAAAAAACTAATTCTTCCTCCACACTCCTTATGTACTAGTTCAACCTATATTGGGCTTTACCCATTTAGATGAATGGCATAAAGATATTATATCCAAAAATCTTCCAAAAATTCCAATTTATATTGATCTCTTCTACTTAGTCATCCATACTTTGCTATTAGTAGGTACCTTTCAGGTTGAACCATGCCCGAGTTGTACAACTTTGACACTCAGAGGAACTAGATGAACAAAATTCTTGAACCTAAACATTGGGAGCAAGATCATTGATTGGCAACAACACAATACACACATGGAAGCAATTAAAATAACACATTAATCCCATGCACATAGAACATGTCAGTATTGATATCAAGGAGAACCTGATTCTATAGTTGCCTTCAAAAAAATATAAATCTTCTAGTCATTGTCTCCAAGGATGTACTTTCAACATCTTTTCCTAAAACATGACAACGTTCAGTACCTAATTCTCTTACTAACTTGTAGCTATGACACTAATTGGTGTCCCGAGGGATTGTCACACAAATCCAAGAAGAATCAATACAAATTCATAGTGTAATCAAATTCATCAAAAAACTTGTTATTACCACATTATAGACAATTTTTTGGATCTCCACTCTTTTGGGTTGGGTTTCTACTTCTTGCAAATCATAAGGGATTTCATTCCCATACTCAAACTAGATTTCTGAACTAAGTCTAGGTTAAGACCTTTACTCAAAGTTTCAACTTTATTATCTTTGGAACCTACGTAGTCCATATCCATTACCCCATCAGTCACTAATTTCCTTATAGACTTAAGTCTAACTTGGATTTCCCCATGCTGTTCTTTATTGTACTTGGAACTCTTAGTCATATAAATGGTTGTAGTGCAATCACCAGTGTACTAACTTTGCAAGCAGCGACTTGCATACCATAAGTAAACTAGACATAAGTCCATGCAAACATTCAACTTCTAATGTATTCATCAAAACCACACAACTTAGCTTCAAAATTATACTTAAACAATATTGTTTGATTCTTAGTCCTACAAGTAATAATACCTTATCACAACATGAACACATATATGGAGACACCTTTACTCTTGGAGTTTATGGAAACCCAACTTGCATCATTATATCCTTAAACTATAGAAGGATACTTTCCATAATGTAGCCCAAGGGAATAAGTTCCCTTGATATAACTCAATACTCTATAAGATCTTCTCAATGGGTCTTGTTAGGACAAATAGTGTATCTACTTAACTTTCTCATGAATAATGTAATGTATTGTTGTGTGCAGTTTATATGAAACATCAAACTTTTGATAATTTGGGAGTATTGTTATTGCAAAATTGAAACTCCACTATTATTCTTGAATAAGACTTTGGATGAATCATATGGATTCGTAATAGTTTCCCATGATGTGAACTCAAACCTCTCTAGTACTTTGTCAACCTAGTGAGACTACAAGTGTGTTATACCATCAATAGACCTTATGATTTTAAGACCTAAAATCACATCAGCGACACCCATATCCTTCACAAAAAACATGCTACACAAGAATGATATTCTCTCATTTACTACTTTCATACCAAAAGTAAACAACATGATATCTTCTACATGTAATCATAATAGTATGAATCTGTCATTTACAATATTACAATAAAAACATTTATCAAAATCATTAGAAATAAAAATAAATGATGATATCTCATAAAACAAACTTCTCATGCTATTTATTAGGGGCTTGATTGAATTCATATAATGACTTAACAAATTTACACACTAGGGACTCATTCGGACAACAAAAAAATCCCTGAGGACATTTTATGTTGGCATTATCACAATAAAAAAATTACTACGGGTGAAATACCTATAGTTTACCCAAATAAACATTACATAATGCCATCCAGAACTGGACGAGTCTTATTGTAGTATAGTTGAAGATCAAATCTCAAGAGACCATTATTAAGAAAATTATCAATTTTTATCTAGTCGACTAAGACTAATACTAAAGACTAAGAATTTTATTGAGTTCAAAATAATCTACTTGCAAGAAAAATAAATATGGAAAAACTTGAATCTAAATTAGAATATGGAAAATATTTTGGTGGAATCGTATATCACCACCACTACTCCAATATGTGCATTTATTCAAATCCAAACTCTTATGAAGACGCAATTAGAGTTATGCAAATTCCCCTTTTGACAGTAGAAACTTGCATGACTAGGTATCAATGTAAGCTTGATGTCCCAATGCATATATATCATTTACTTGCTAATTCATATACTTCCCATCTAAAGTTCTTATTAGGGCATAAACCAAAACCAATTGATATTCATATCTTAACTATTGAAGTTCTCGCAGCTTAAAATTATAATAAATCACATAGAGTGGGTGTGTAAGGCCCCCTTAACTTGCTTAATGAGATGAATGAGCTTAATTACCATAATTTAATGCTTATAACCCTAATATAACCTTTTTATATGTTTTGAAAACATAATATAAGCTTAAGTTTCAAATTTGGTCCAATTTGGACACTGTTTGAGCAAGTTATGTAATTTTCTGTACATTTTGGACTTTTCTGCAATTTACCCAATTGAGGGGTTTTCTTTGCAATTTGTCACATACATTATGTTTCTTAGTTGTTATATTATCATTCTTGAGATTTTTGATCCATGGGGATCCTAGTTCAGCCATGGTTTGAAGGTGTTTTCATCAAGGGTATTTTAGGGTTTTCCCCTTCATGGATGAGCTACCTTTAGTATCTATCAACTAAGGAATTATGTGATTGGCTGGTAATTTCGACAAAGGAAAGCTAAGAAGGTCTAGAGGGATGGTGGGAGATCTTCTTGTGTGTGTTCTTATGTATTCTTAATAATTTAAAGCCATGGACACTTAGATATATACAAGAATTTCAACTTTTTCTTTTTCTTAATATTAAAGTGTCATATACTTATCCCCAAGCACCAAAACGAGCCACTTTCTCTCCACCACCCCTCTCCTTCTCCCAGCTTCGTTCTCCCTCTGTTCATCTGTGAATTTTGCTTCCCAAGGAAGAAGAAAGTGGGGATCTTCTTGGAAAACAATTCTAGGGTTGCAATTGATTCCCTTTTTGGGTCTATAAAGCTTCTTGCTAGTGATCTTGACCTAAAAGTGTAAGTTTTACCTTCTTTCCTCTGTCTATTTCTTTTTTATCCTTCCTCCTTTCTTTCTCCAGGTCGGAACCTTGGTGTTCCATGGTAGAAATTGCTTTAAATCCCTAAAATCCTACCTTTCATGCTCCTTATGCATAGGGTTTGCTCATTTGATGAAGAGTGGTGCTAGATGGACGAATTCATAGATTATTCTTGGACTTTCTACCCTAACTTCTCGAGATTTCTTCTGTGTGTGGTTCCATCTTATCATTAGAGGAAAATTTTATAAATTTCTCCACATTTATTGCTTACCATAAGCATTCTAAATAATGTTCTTGCTCGAAAATGATGATCCATGCACTAAAAAGCTATGCTTGACTTGGATTTCGATTTTTATAATGTTTCCTGTTCTGATTTCAGTTATATATGAACCTGTGATCATGTATATGTTATTCCTAAGGTATGACATGACTTGGATCAGGTTGTTTTGATAACCTATGGTGCTAAGCACCTATCAAACTATGGTCAATTTTAGTGTTTAAAGCTGATTTCTTCTATAAATCATGACTCGATTATGGCACCATTGCAATAACCCTATGGTGTTGTCTTCATAACAACTGATGTTCGTGATCAAGGGTGTCAAATGATGGTGAAAACCTATGGTCACCCCCTTAGGCTAGGTTTTGGATCAATTAGAAGTTTAATGATCAACCAATAAATACCCTATTGATGTTATCAATCAATGTTGGTATTAGCTTAATATTTGATGTTAATTAATGAATATAGTGTTGATCTAACAACCTATGGTGACTTAATGGTCACTAATGATGGTGGATCAGGTCTCTACAACCTATGGTGAGTTAATCATTGCAGTTGTAGCATCAATTAAGCCTTAGACCAATGGTTTCTTGGGTCACTTGATGCAATGGTCAGACATATACTTTAATTGATGGTTTTAACATATGAACTTGACCCAATGGTCGATATCTACTATTTATTCCTCCATTAAGGTGGGAATTATGGATAATGTAATATGTTAGTCATACTAATGTTATTTAGATGGTTTCCTTTATAGGATCAACTTAAGGGCTTACTTGTTGACATTGGATGGCTTGTTTTAAATGAACAGTCGATCGTGGGTTTTACCCTATTCTCAATGGAACTTTTTGTGTTGTTAATCAAGGGATTTCTAGGGTTATATGGTGACTCTTTCTAGAGAAAAAATCAAGGACTTCATAGGTGGTTTATCCAAGGTGTTTACTTGTGAAAACAACCAATAGTCTTACCTTTTAAACATCCAATGGTTCTGGGTGAAATTGTGTTATGGTGATACAAGTTGAATGATGATGAAACAAATGGAGGGTTACCTTTAATAAGGTAGTCTTACCTATTCACTCATATAGTTGGAAGGGATGATAACCATATTGTATTGATATGTAACCCTAATGAGATATAGCTTGTTGTACCTAGCTTTAATATAACTAAACGATGGTAATTGGGTAAGAATAGTCCTTGAATGACTAATACAATCATGGAGTACTCTATTATTGTTGAAACCCTAGTAAGCTATAACCTGATGGTTACACCTTGATTTATGTGTGGGATCATATTTGATAATTCTATGGAATGTGATGGTGATTCTTCACCTTATGCATCCATGATCCAATGGGGATGTCATGAGTTAGGTTTTGGGTATAAGTGTTGATTAGTAACATTGATATAATTTATCATGTTGAACCTAACTCTAATGCAAACAGATAAAGATGAGTATTCATGTTTAACATTCTTATATGATGTAATTATGGTGTAATAACCTCCTTAACATGATCATAACCTTAATGTGTTAATTGGTGGTTATCATAGCCACATGGTTGATACTTTCTTACGCTAAATGTGTCCATTATGAATATTATGAGTGTTAATCATATCTAGATTCGTTGCATGTTGAGGTAATAAAGAAAGGTTCTTAATTTTAATATAACCCTGCTATGATTGTTTATGAATGCCACCTAGCTCATAAATACAATATTGTGCTGATCTGGTGTATTATATATAATTGATGTTGTTGAGCCTTGTTATAAGGCATGCAAAGATAATGATGATCTTGCAGGGAATAATATGAAGGTCTTAATGACCTTTAGGCATTGTTGAACCCTAAATGAGGTGTAATCCTCTTATGTTGATAAGGGTTGATACCATGTGATATTGTGAAAAGGATTTTATATACTATGATAGTATGATGGTCTTAATGACCTTTAGGCATTGTTGAGCCCTAAATGAGGTGTAATCCTCTTATGTTGATAAGGGTTGATACCCTATGATATTGTAAAAAGGATTTTATATATTGTGATAGTATGATGGTCTTAATGACCTTTGGGCATGGTTGAGCCCTGAATGAAGTGTAATCCTCTTATGTTGATAAGGGTTGATACCCTGTGATATTGTGAAAAGGATTTATATCTTGTGATATTATGATGACTAGTGTGGTCTCATGAATGGAAAGTGAATAGTACCATGTGATGATGAGATGAGAAATTATGTTCCACACATTTTATATCTTTTCAAAGTTTTGATATTTATATGCTTGCTAGAAGTTAATTAGGTTTTGTATGTCCACTTGTTTGATGCATCCTTAATTCACCCAATTGGCATAACTAATCAAGTGCAACTCTAATCATGTAGTTTCCTATGCCATAGATCCATTTGAGTGTCAGAATTTGCCAGATGGTGAAACGAGTATTCCTAAGGGAAACTCAGAGCGCATACTATTGAGTATGTGGGGGTGGCAAGTTAAGGATATATCCTTGTCATCCACAATGCAGATTATGGAGGTTGGCTATGGTCATGCCTCATACATCTGATGTGATTGAGAAAAGTTGCGGTCGTGTCTCGGTGATTATATATGTGACAAGATTGGAGGACAACTGTAGTTGTACCTCAGATGGTAGGGTATGCATACCCACCTCCTTTCACTAGTGTCATGACCTGTACCAAGAACGGACTAGGTTGTTCGCAGCTTGACCTTATGTGTTGTTATGGTGGACCCGTACTGACCGGGGGCGGAGAAGATCTTAGGAGTTTGGCTCTTCCTAGATCTTGTATGGAACTGATTTCGACTTAGCAGTGGTCAGTTGGATTTTAAGTGGTATCCTCAATTTCCTCAGGGCATAATAAAAGATGTAATACATTCGTATAGCATATCTGTTTAGGGTTATACATGACGTTTCACATTGGATGATAACCCTTGTTTGTTCTCTTTACATAAAGATGATGCTTAGTGTAATAAAGAGATAGTAATTATATTTATGTTGTGGATATGCATAAGATTGTAAATATGTACATACAGTAGTCATGCTTATGTTGATATCTATACTTCTACTATTTATTATAATCATGATGCTAGCCATGCCTTTGTAACTAGAGATGCATATATTGTTGATCATGCTTATCCAGATAGTTGTGCTTATGTTGTTAGCTCTTTTTATGATGTTGATATGTTCAACCTATTAGACATGCTAATGTTGTTATCTATGCTTATGTGGCTAGACTTATTCATAATGATAGAGATTCTATGTTACTAGAATTTCTCATGATGCTGGATATGCATATGCTACTGAATTGCTTATATTGTCAACAAGATAAAGGATGATGGTCTGGCTAATGATGATAGTTATTATCTACTCCTTTATGTATTTTGTTAATCATTAGTGTTGTTGATCTTATTTGTTATATCTGATTAACTACTTAACTATTTAATTACTTACAAATTTTGTGATCAATAGACGTTGTTGGAGGTTATATCTCTTACTGGGACATGGGTCTCACTCTTGTGGTTCGCCACACTTTTTTAGGTAATCGACAGTGACGACAATAGAACCATGGAAGTAAAGAGGAACTACAGTAATGAATATTTGATAAAGTTGATTAGATGTCTAGTGTGTCCTAGAGTCGTCCCTGTACTCTCAGGTCTGGGCAGGAAAAGTTTGTATATGATGTTTCAAACAAATAGAACTTTTATTAGCATGTTAATGCTTATGTGTGTGTCATATATGAATATTGTTCTCCTATGTATATATGTTGTGGCTAAGTAGATAGACCAATTTGTATCAAATTCTTGGTATAGTATGGATATAAGAGATGTTGGTCTCTCATGCAAATGTTTTTGAGTACGTGTTGACATTGAAATCGGTTTTAATTTACCCATATTTTTGGGTATGTGGTTATTTAGTAGTTGATTGTGTTTTATGTTTTGATTAATCTCGTTTAGTGTAACTGGTCCCCACAGGTTGGTATCAGAGCCTTAGGTTCACTGAGTCTACAGGGACTCTAGGACTTAAGACCAGGATGATGTTTAAGTTAGGAATGTGACACAAAAATATGGTGCATACTGCCTAATCCCAGTACTTGGATGCCCTGGCCAGGTATTCAATTATTGAAGAAAGGTAAGTATGGAACTCTTAGATTGTTATCTTTCTTATTACTCTGATCAAGTAGTCATTTTGAGACAATCTAAAGAGCATAACGAATAAGAAATCATGGTGTGAATATCTCAATCCTACCTTAAAGAAGATGAGAATTGCATCATTATCTATCAAAACTTGAATGTTTGGTTAATATAAGAGAATGATACAACACCATGAAATCTAAATCTGAATAAAATAAGGAAAAGATGAGTTATTGAAGATGTGATTCAAGAAGATAATAAAGTAAAAGACAGATAAGTCTATGCTTATAAAGTGAATCAAGGTATGAAATCCACATAAGATAGAGAGAACTCCTATAACAAGTACAAAATAAGAAGATGAATGGGAACAATGACAAAGAAATAAGGTGGAACCTGAGTTAATCTCAGACCAACCTATGTGTGTAAGAAAGTGTTAATGAAAAATCAACATGACATGTGAAAGAAATTAAGAGATAATCCATGTTTAATGAAGAAAATGTGGAATATGATGATTTACTTGTTGATAAGTTGTTGAAAAATATAATAAAATAAGAGAACATACCCAAGTGTGATAAATAGTCATCAAGTAAGGAGTAATGATATATTTTAATCATGATGATTCCTATGCTAATGGCAAGGAACCCAAAATGAAAAAGGTAAAATGATACAGAAGAAGCTATAACTTGCATAATGAAAATAGAATTGGTTACCTTTTTGCTAGTGACCTTAAACAATGTTGCTATGATGTGGGAAGTGGGTTTCCCTTTGTGTCTTTTATTTACAGGTCACAACTTTCAAGTGGACCATTGCCACTTGGTATGTCTGGATTCATTCTAAACATGAGGATGGATATCTTATTATAGAATAAGGTTGTTTGAACTATGGTTCCACGATCATAAAGTTTGTGATGATTTTGATTTTGAGCCTTCCAATAATTAGGAAGACTCCTTTTATATGTCTTGATATTTGTTATGTTGGTAAAAGTAGATGAGATATGGATGTGAGTTCCTGATAGTGCATGAGGTGGATACCAAGGTAATGAATCCAAGCATCCAAGATGTATCAATAATATGAGAAATATGTGAAGGTTGGAGATATTTATTAAATAAACATTCCAAGTATTCCTCTCTTGTTGAGAGAGAGAGTTGATAATGATCCTATAAATGTTGTTTGTAAGGAAAAACAAAAGTGATTCTATAATGTTGTGTATGGTTTAGTGATAGCTGGGAAAGACCACTATCTAGGATAGATGGTTCGTTGGTTAATAAATATGTGATACCATGTTCCTTTAAGATAAACCTATGATAAAATATCGATGCATAAGAGTTGGATTGGACAACATAATCCACATGACAATGATGAGTTTAGAGTTATGTCCTTTAGACTAACCAATGTACCAATAGAATTTATGAATAGGAGGAAGAGAGTGTTCATGTAATGTCTTACAAGTTGTAGCAATCTTTGAATGGTGACATGTCAAAGTATTTCAAATATGGTCAAAAATATGATCAATATTTATTCAAAATCCTTAGGGTTTCCGAAGCAATAACTACTATGAGAACAAGTTGAATAAGAGTGAGATGGGGTTGATTAAATTTCTTAATGTGATCATGATATGTCTTCTTATGTGGGTGTTTTTGTACTGACCAAAGATTAGATATGTATGAATTATGTGACATTACCATGATATGAATGTAATAATGTGAAGGTAATAGGATGAGTTGCAAAGGAAGTACCCATCTTTGTTTACTTTGGATTTCGGGGGCGAAATCCCTGTTAGGGGTTTATAGTTGTAAGGCCCCTAAACTTGCTTAATGATATGAATGAGATTAATTACCATAATTGAATGCTTAGAAACCTACTATAACCTTTTGATATGTTTTAAAACATAAGAAAAACTTAAGTTTCAAATTTGGTCCAATTTGGACACTGTTTGAGCAAGTTATGCAATTTTCTGTACATTTTGGACTTTTCTGCAATTTACCCAATTGAGGGGTTTTCTTTGCAATTTGTCACATACATTATGTTCCTTAGTTGTTATATTATCATTCTTGATATTTTTGATCCATGGGGATCCTAGTTGAGACATGGTTTGAAGGTGTTTTCATCAAGGATATTTTAGGGTTTTTCCCTTCATGGATGAGCTACCTTTAGTAGCTATCAACTAAGGAATTATGTGATTGGTTGGGAATTTCGACAAAGGAAATCTAAGAAGGTCTATAGGGACGGTGGGATAGCTTCTTGTGTGTGTGATTATGTATTCTTAATAATTTAAAGCCATGGACACTTGGATATATACTAGAATTTCAACTTTTTCTTTTTCTTAATATTAAAGTGTCATATACTTATCCCCACGCACCAAAACGAGCCACTTTCTCTCAACCACCTCTATACTTCTCCCAGCTTCGTTCTACCTCTGTTCAGATGTGAATTTTTCTACCCAAGGAAGAAGAAAGTGGGGATCTTCTTGGAAAAAAATTCTAGGGTTGCAATTGATTCCCTTTTTTGGTCTATAAAGCTTCTTGCTAGTGATCTTGACCTAAAAGTATAAGTTTTACCTTCTTTCCTCCGTCTATTTATTTTTTATCCTTCCTCCTTGCTTTCTCCAGGTTGTAAACTTGGTTTTCCATGGTATAAACTGCTTTAAAGCCCTAAAATCCTACCTTTCTTGCTCCTTATGCTTAGGGTTTGCTCATTTGATGAAGAGTGGTGTTCGATGGACGAATTCATAGCTTATTCTTGGACTTTCTACCCTACCTTCTCGATATTTCTTCTTTTTTTGGTTCCATCTTCTCATTAGAGGCTAGTGTTATAACTTTATCCACGTTTATTTCTTACCATAAGCATTCTAGATCATGTTCTTGCTTGAAAATAATGATCCATGCACTAAAAAGCTATGCTTGACTTGGATTTCGATTTTTATAATGTTCCATGTTCTGATTTCAGTTATATATGAACCTGTGATCATGTATATGTTATTCCTAAGGTATGCCATGACTTGGATCAGGTTGTTTTGATAACCTATGGTGCTAAGCACCTATCAAACTATGGTCAATTTTAGTGTTTAAAGTTGATTTCTTCTATAAATCATGACCTGATTATGGTACCATTGCAATAACCCTATGGTGTTGTCTTCATAACAACTGATGTTCGTCATAAAGGGTGTCAAATGATAGTGACAACCTATGGTCACCCCCTTAGGCCAGGTTTGTGATCAATTAGAAGTTTAATGATCAACCATTAAATACCCTACTGATGTTATCAATCAATGTTGACATTAGCTTAATATTTGATGTTGATTAATGAATATAGTGTTGATCTAACAACCTATGGTGACTTAATGGTTACTAATGATGGTGGATCAGTTCTCTACAACTTATGGTGACTTAATCATTGCAGTTGTAGTATCAATTAAACCTTAGACCAATGGTTTCTTGGGTCACTTGATGCAATGGTCAGACCTATACATTAATTGATGGTTTTCACATATGAACTTGACCCAATGGTCGAGATCTACTATTTATTCCTCCATTAAGGTGGGAATGATGGCTAATGTAATATATTAGTCATAATAATGTTATTTAGATGGTTTCTTTTATAGGATCAACTTAAGGGCTTACTTGTTGACAATGGATGGCTTGTTTTAAATGAAGAGTCGGTCGTGGGTTTTACCCTACTCTCAATGGAACTTTTTGTGTTGTTAATCAAGGGATTTCTAGGGTTATATGGTGACTCATTCTAGAGAATAAATCAAGGACTTCATAGGTGGTTTATCCAAGGTATTTACTTGTGAAAACAACCAATAGTCTTACCTTTTAAACATCCAATGGTTCCGAGTGACATTGTGGTATGGTGATATGGGTTGATTGATGATGAAACAAATGGAGGGTTACCCTTAATAAGGTAGTATTACCTATTCACTCATATAGTTGGAAGGGATGATAACAATATTATGTTGATATGTAACCCTAATGAGGTATAGCTTTTGTACCTAGATTTAATATAACTAAATGATGGTAATTGGGTATGAATAGTCCTTGAATGACTAATACAATTATGGAGTACTCTATTATTGTTGAAATCTTAGTAAGCTATAACCTGATGGTTACACCTTGATTTATGTGTGATATCATATTAGAGAATTCTATGGAATGTGATGGCGATGCTTCACCTTATGCAAACATGATCCAATGGGAATGTCGTGAGTTAGGGTTTGGGTATAAGTGTTGATTAGTAACATTGATATAATTTATCATGTTAAACCTAACTCTAATGCAAATAGATAAAGATGAGTATTCATGTTTAACATTATTATATGATGGAATGATGGTGGAATAACCTCCTTAACATGATCACAACCTTAATGTCTTAATTGGTGGTTATCATAGCCACATGGTTGATACTTTCTTACGCTAAATGTGTACATCATGAATATTATGAGTGTTAATCATATCTAGATTCGTTGCATGTTGAGGTAATAAATGAAGGTTCTTAATGTTAATATAACCCTGCTATGATTGTTTATGAATACCACCTAGCTCATAAATGCAATATTGTGTTGATCTGGTGTATTATATATAATTGATGTTGTTGAGCCTTGTTATAAGGCATGCAAAGATAATGATGATCTTGCAGGGAATAATATGATGGTCTTAATGACCTTTAGGCATTGTTGAGCCCTAAATGAGGTGTAATCCTCTTATGTTGATAAGGGTTGATACCATGTGATATTGTGAAAAGGATTTTATATACTGTGATAGTATGATGGTATTAATGACCTTTGGGCATTGTTGAGCCCTAAATGAGGTGTAATCCTCTTATGTTGATAGGGGTTGATACCTTGTGATATTGTGAAAAGGATTTTATATACTGTGATAGTATGATGTTCTTAATGACCTTTGGGCATAGTTGAGCCCTGAATGAAGTGTAATCCTCTTATGTTGATAAGGGTTGATACCCTGTGATATTGTGAAAAGGATTTATATCTTGTGATATTATGATGACTAGTGTGGTCTCATGAATGGCAAGTGAATAGTACCATGTGATGATGATAAGAGAAATTATGTTTCATACATTTTATATCTTTTCAAAGTTTTGATATTTATATGCTTGCTAGAAGTGAATTAGGGTTTTTATGTCCACTTGTTTGATGCAGTCTTAATTCACCCAATTGGCATAACTAATCAATTGCAACTCTAATCATGTAGTGCCCTGTGCCATAGATCCATCTGAGTGTCAAAATTTTCCAGATGGTGAAATGAGTATATCTAAGGGAAACTCGGAGCGCATACTGTTGAGTATGTGGGGGTGGCAAGTTAAGGTTATATCCTTGTCATCCACAATGCAGATTGTCGAGGTTGGCTATGGTGATGCCTCATACATCTGATGTGATTGAGAATGGTTGTGGTCGTGTCTCGGAGATTATATATGTAACAAGATTGGAGGAAAATTGCAGTTGTACCTCGGATGGTAGGGTATGCGTACCCACCTCCTTTCACTAGTGTCGTGACCTGTACCAAGGACGGACTAGGTTGTTAGCAGCTTGACCTTATGTGTTGTTGTGGCGGACCCGTACTGACCGGTGGCAGGGAAGATCTTAGGAGTTCGACTCTTCCTAGATCTTGTATGGCACTAATTTTGACTTAGCAGTGGTCAGTTGGATTTTGAGTGGTATCCACAATTTCCTCAGGGCATAATAAAAGATGTAATACAGTCGTATAGCATATTTGTTTAGGGTTATACATGATGCTTTACATTGGATGATAACCCTTGTTTGTTCTCTTTACATAAATATGATGCTTAGTGCAATTAAGATATAGTAATTATACTTATGTTGTGGATATGCATAAGACTATAAATGTGTACATACAGTAGTCATGCTTATGTTTATATCTATACTTCTACTGATGATTATAATCATGATGTTAGCCATGCCTTTGTAACTAGAGATGCATATACTGTTGATCATGCTTATCCAGATAGTTGTGCTTATGTTGTTAGCTCTTTTTATGATGTTGATATGTTCTATTAGACATGCTAATGTTGTTATCTATGCTAATGTGTCTAGACTTATTCATAATGATAGAGATTCTATGTTACTAGAATTTCTCATGATGCTAGATATGCATATGCTACTGAATTGCTTATATTTTCAACAAGATAAAGGATGATAGTCTAGCTAATGATGATAGTTATTATATGCTTCTTTATGAATTTTGTTAATCATTAGTGCTTCCGATCTTATTTGTTATATCTGGTAAACTTCTTAACTATTTAATTACTTAAAAATGTTGTGATCAATAGACGTTGTTGGATGTTAGATCTCTTACTGGGACATGGGTCTCACTCTTGTGGTTCGCCACACTTTTTTAGGTAATCGGCAGTGATGACAATAGAACCATGGAAGTAAATATGAACTATTGTAATGAATATTTGATCAAGTTGATTAGATGTCTAGTGTGTCCTAGAGTCGTCCCTGTACTCTCGGGTCCGGGCAGGAAAAGTTTGTATATGATGTTTCAAACAAATAGAACTTTTGTTAGCATGTTAATGCTTGTGTGTGTGGCATATATGAATATTGTTCTCCTATGTATATATGTTGTGGCTAAGGAGATAGACCAATTTGTATCAAATTCTTGGTATAGTATGGATATAAGAGATGTTGGTCTCTCATGCAAATGTTTTTGAGTAGGTGTTGACGTTGAAATCGGTTTTAATTTACCTATATTTTTGGGTATGTGATTATTTAGTGGTTGATTGTGTTTTATGTTTTGAGTAATCTCATTTAGTGTAAATGGTCCCCACAAGGTGATCAATCCATAAAACATTTTTCATATGGTTGGTTATAAATTAATTGAGTTCATACAAGAATGAATTTTTCAAGAAATGGGTAGTGATGCTAGTCCCAACATCCCAATGTGTAAACTACTTGGTCCACATAGTTGTTGGCATGTATGCCCTGAGACTCAATCATATGATGATTGTGATATGGCATTAGATACCTGATTTTATAATAATGAAGGTAATTCTATCTATTATGTTTTTCTCAGTCATGAGATGATGATACAAACGTAAGTAGATGTCTAAAGAATGATGTTTCTCGATGACGTATGTCTTCAATTACATGAACTGAAGAATGAAATCATATGGATGCTAAGAGTACACACATTCTTTCTATATCCCTAGTCAAGTATTACTTTAGAAGAAAAATAGACAACAATAATACATAAGACTAGAGTGTGAGTTGACTGATGACATAGTCGCATTAGTCATGGCATATGATGTCAAGTCACTCACATAGATACATGTTAGAGAACAGTGTATCAGACATAACCACTATGAGAGTGATACATGGAGACCATGTAATGGTAGTCAAAATCATCTCTCATATTGATAGTGGTGATTGTGGTTCCTAGACCTGAAGTTACTACACTCATCACATGTTGTTGGGTATACTTTGACATCATCAAATTAAATCCTAAAATACAAGTAGCTATAAAGGTGATGATTGGGCAGCTTTGACACATGGGGACTGAGTGTGAGTGTCATAGATGGGATTTATCCCTCCTATAGGAGTTTGATATCCATGGCCTCTTGCTAAGAGAGATTGAAAAATGTAAGTCCATACTCATGTGATTCAATATATGATATGTGAACTCACACACATCTCATATTGTCTGATCTAGTTCAAGGAACATGGATTGAATGTTGAGAGGATGACGATTCCATGCCTCGAGTTCAATTTAGATATCAAAGAGAATGCAACTATACGATCACTATAGAACTAATCACATATTGTAGGTTGAAGTTGTTCTCCAACTTTCCAAATTACTTGGGTAGCAATGATGTGTGACTAGGCACCGCTCTTTTCTTGTGATGTCATAATTAGTTATGGACATTCACTGCCAATGTAATTCTGGACCTATAGGGTCACACACATAGGAAATAGTTGGATTTAATGAGTATATTCATGAATGATGTTTAGATTGAATGTTAAAGGTGTTTAGGTATTCAAATAAACAATATGTCAACTAACTACACTCATAATTATCAACTTCAAGTGTGGATTGACTGTTTCGAGTGTTAGGTTGACTAGGAATTGAATTGGCTAAGTTATGCCAGAATTGAGGCACGAGATGACCTATCACAGAACCGTTTGTTACCCAAATCCTAACTCCTAATGGATAGAAATCCAAAGGTGAGAGGACGTGAGCATCCATCTGTAGGATAGATCACATAACATATGCATGAATAAAACCACAAACAACAACTAAGGTATGATATAGGAAAGCATAAAATAATGCTAAACTAATACCTGAAAAGATCTTAGGTCCCATATATCAACTGTGTGTATTCCATTTGCATAGAGTTATGTATCATCAAAGTGCGAGTAGATTATCATAAGTGAGGAAGCATTTGATCATCATTATAGATTCATAGTGTACCAATTCCCTAAAATCGTAAAATGGGTATACATCAACACAACTATGCTGAGTACAATGTACATGTAAGGGAGGCGGGATCACCCCCTTACTAAAGATAAATTAAAGAATAAAACATCCATTCCAAACACATTCAAAGGTATGTTGGAATAGGTGTAACATTTTGAAATTTCAATAAATGGTATTCAAAACAACCAAAGTATATGAGCAAAATAAAAATGTTGACTATATTCAATTTATAACATGGTTATTACAAAAGTACATCATAATATCCCGTAAGGGTTTACATGTATGATACAACATAAGGATCTAAGTAGAGGGAAATCTAAACCATAAAAACTTTGTCTCCAAGCTTTAACTCCTTAAGATAGTCCAAAACTTCATGCCTTGTCATCCAAGTCCTTCACCAGGGTTGGAAGCATACCCCAGCAAGAAGAGAAAATAGATGACATCAACAAAGGTTGGTATGTGCATACTAAATAGGAAATTGAGCAATATATGGAATAAAGGACATCAAATATAAAAAGGCTTCCCATAGAAAGGATAAGGACCACCCAAATGGGTATCAAGAGAAAAGGAATTGAAATCATATGATAACAAAAGAATACTTGCAATTAATAAAACATAAATATTTTTCCACACAAGCACATGTAAAGAATTAGGGCACACACCCCATATCATCAACATGCATGCATGTGAGATAAACATAGCCCTAGAAAAATACAAACACAAAGGCATCCAAGTCTCATAAACTTGAAACCTGATAGAGAAAGGGATACTTCCAATCTCCCAAATATATAAAACATGGGCCAAGAATCACACATATTTCCCTGGGTATGAGGTTCCTTTCCAACCCAAAAGAGTAGGAAATATCACATCTGCTCTGTAGGAAATAACACATCTGCCATACAAACCAATGCAATTACACTACTCTAGTGCTACTGAATCACATAGCATGTTAAACGTAGAGGCAAGTAGAAAATATAGTCAGAATATATAAACTAGTCACCACATAAGTGACCAACATATACATCCACCTCATAAGTGGGCAAAAGACATCACATGTCATCTTTTAGAGTTACATCATGAACAAATCATAAGATAAGAGTTCAAAAGAATATCCATGATCACATGATCAATATCAAATAAGGTAGTTCACATGAACCATGATTTTCAAAAGAAAAGACAATGTGTATAGGCTAATATCCATAGGACAAAGAGAATAAATAAGCATAGGTGAATTGCTCAACATAGAAGAATAGGGGATACATCATATATTAAGAGAGGAAATAGAAATTACTCAATATAGAAATAAATGTGGGATGCAATCATACCTCAACTTCATAGTCTAAACAGTCCAAGTTAAGACTAGGCCTCCAAAGAACCTCTAGGGAAGGTGTATAGGTCCAATAAGTAAGGTTACCAAGCTTAGAGAGCCTGGTTTCTCCAACAGAGCTCCTATCTCGAGCAAGAAGCACCTTCTCCGCTTTAGAGGTGAGAAACCCTAACAAAAGAACATGGATATGAGGTGTTTATGGGTTCTAGGTGGGGTTTCATCATGGAAGGCCATGGTTCCAACCTGGAGGAAGGTGTAAGGAAGACTAACAACTTGAAAATAGGGAAGGAAAGGAGGATGCTTACTAGTTTTGGTCAAAATCACCAAGGAGGAGCTTAAGAAATCCTAAATAGAGAAAATTTATAACCCTACGAGCCTTCTTCACCAAGGTAGGCACCTCCTTTTACCTTGGGACAGAACCTTCATGGAAACATAGAGTAGGAATGATGCTCTAAGATAGAGGAAATAAAGGAGAGCAAGAGTTTTCAATTTGGAAGTTGGGAAGGGGTAGATATGCTATATAAAGAAAGAGGTCAAGTATGAGGTGTCTATGAGACTTTCCATGTGTCATGTATAAGGGTGTCCATGGACATACAAGCCTTTATGGATAAATAATGAGTCAAGAACGAGGTTTCAAGTTACTTTCCATGTTTCCAATGCTAAGGGTGCCTATGGACAAACAAACCTTAATGGATAAGTTAGAAGTCAAGCATGAGGTGTCCATGGAGCTTTCCATGTGTCCTTAGCCTAGGGATTTCATGGCCATGCAAGAGGACAGATCATAGAGGCTTCTTGAATATCAAATTTCAGTTTATGGACACTTATAGGCCATCCCAACCGACCTCCAATCAAAGAAATAACCCCATTGGTTGATAGCTTCTAAAGATAAGCCCATTTATGATGAGAGTAATCCCTAAAATGCCCTTGGAAAGAAACACCTTCAAACCAAGGTGCAACTAGATTCCCCAAGGTTAAAAATCTTTATAATAGTAAGATAATATATAAGGATTATATTGAATGTGGCAATTTGCAAAGAAAACCTCCCAATTGGGTAAATTGCAAAAAAGTCCAGAATGTACCTAAATTTGCATAACTTGCACACACAACATCCAAATTGGACCAAACTTCATCCACAAGCTATCTTCAATGTGTTGAATATGAATTTGCAATTATTTACATATTTTTAAGTTATATAATCACATTATTCATTACTTATGCCTTTTACTCATTTTCTCTCTCCTAAACTTATCCTAATATTTCAAGGTTGTCCAAATTAGATGAAATTTGACATGTAGGCTAGTTTTGATATGTAGATTGTGAATTTGAAGTTTGTTTCCATTTTTAAGACTTCTTTTTATGATATTTGTCATATGGCCCATTAACGGCCCAATATCTAAATTATTCATCCAATTTAGTTTCTTATCTTCATATTGCCACCAAAATGAGTTATGTGGCATATTTTATGTATCCATTATAAACTTAAGATTAATGTTAGAACATTAGGTTACATTGAGGTGATCTATACATGCATTATCTCATTGGGGTTGTACTAAACATCTATTTAGATCTAACCTTCAACCTTGTTTGGCTAAGTCCAAAATGTCAACTTCTAGGGTAGGGTCTGTGATCTAGTATGTTACAACACACCACCTCTTAAAGGGATTTCGTCCTTGAAATCAAAGCATCCACATATAACAAAACAACTTATTCACAACCCATTAAAGGATGTATCTTATTAAGTCAAAATTATTCTTTAGGTATAAAAGGTTCAACTACACTTCCTTACATCCAACTACATAATCATCATGCAAAAAAAAGAAACATAACTGGTAAAGACTAACTATGAACTATGGGTTAACTGCTCTTATCCATCCTCAAACAAGTTTTTACACTTGGGAGACTAGTTCAACATATTAGGGTCCCTAAAGATAAATCATATATATGTCTAAGGCTACTATTGCCTAAAAGCATTCTATTTTGAACAATTCATATCAGCTCAGGCCAGGCTGGTATCATATGGATTCGGGAGTCCGCATAAACTAAGCTAGTGGTGTGGAGGAAAATATTGCCAGCCCTCGAACCCTGATCCTTTCTAGACACCTTTGCTTTCAACTTCATGTCCTAGTAGTTGCCTAAAGGCCAAGCTAAACAACCTCAAGTTACTATGGTTACTTATGCATCTTTTACTTGTAAGTATTGTAAGGACCTAATCATCATTATTCTAATGTGAAACTATATGATCCTAAATCAACCCTTCATCATCTATTGATCAACTATTGGGCAAACATGTCACTTAAAGGTAAGGAAAGGATTCTAACTAGGGAGACAAAATCGAAATAGTCATATTCTGACTACCATGAGCTCTAATACCATGATGTAAGGGAGGCGGGATCACCCGCTTACTAAAGAAAAATTAAATAATAAAACATCCATTTCAAACACACTCAAAGGTATGTTGGAATAGGTGTAACATTTTCAAATTTCAACGAATGGTATTCAAAAAAACCAAAGTATAGTAGCAGAATAAAAATGTTGACTATATTAAATTTATAACAAGGTTATTACAAAAGTACATCATAATATCCCGTAATGGTTTATGTAAGGCCCCTAAACTTGCTTAATGAGTTGAACAAGATTAATTACCATAATTTAATTCTTATAACCTTAATATATCCTTGTGATATTCTTTTAAATCATAATACAAGCTTAAGTTTCAAATTTGGTCCAATTTGGACATTGTTTGAGCAAGTTATGCAATTTTATGCACATTTTGGACTTTTCTACAATTTACCCAATTGAGAGGTTTTCTTTGCAATTTATCACTTGAAATATTTTCCTTGGATATTGTATCATCATTCTTGAGCTTGTTGAGCCATGGGGTGGCTATTTAAACCTTGGTTTGAAGGTGTTTGCTCCAAAGGTATTTTAGGGTTTTCCCCTTCACAGATGAGCTACCTTTAGTAGCTATCAACTAATGAATTATTTGATTGGCTGGGAAATTCGAAAAAGGAAAGATAAGAAGGTATATACACGTGGTGGGGGAGCTTCTTGTGTGTGTGCTTGTATATTTTTAATAAATTAAGGCCATGGACACTTGGATAGATACTAGAACTTCAACTTTTTCCTTTTCTTTATCTTAAAGTGTCATATACTTATCCCCAAGCACAAAAATGAGCCATTTTCTATCCACCACCTCCCTCCTTCTCCCAACCTCTTTCTCCCTCTGTTCATCTGAGAATTTTTCTGCCCAAGGAAAAAGAATGTGGGGATCTTCTTGGAGAAAGGCTCTAAGGTTGAAATTGACTTCATTTTAGGGTTGAAAAAGCTTCCTTCTAGTGATCTTGACCTAAAAGTGTAAGAATTCCCTTCTTTCCTCCGTCTATTTCTTTATTAGACTTACTCCTAGCTTTCTCTAGGTCGTAACCTTGTTGTTCCATGGTAAAAATTGCTCTAAAGCTCTAAAACCATACCTTTCTTGCTCCTTATGCTTAGGGTTTTCTCATTTGATAAAGAAAGGTGCAAGATGGATGAATTCATAGCTTACTCTTGAATTTTCTACCCTAACTGCTCGAGATTTCTTATGTGTGGGGTTTTATCTTCTCATTAGAGGAAAGTTTTATAACTTTGTCCACGTTTATTGCTTACCATAAGCTTTCTAGATCATGTTCTTGCTTGAAAATGATGATTCATGCACTAAAAAGCTATGCTTGACTTGGATTTCAATTTTTATAATGTTCCCTGTTCTGATTTCAGTTCTAGATGAACCTGTGATCATGTGTAAATTATTAATAAGGTATAATTTGACTTTGATCAGGTTGGTTTGACCACCTATGGTGCTAAGCACCTATCAAACAATGGTCAATTTTAGGGTTTAAAGTTGATTTCTTCTATAAACCATGACCCGATGATGGTACAATTGCAACAACCCTATGGTGTTGTCTTCATAACAACTCATTGTTGTGATCAAGGGTTTCAAATTATGGTGACAACATATGGTACCCCCCCCCCCTTAGGTCAGGTTTTGGATCAATTAGAAGTATAATGATCAACCGTTAAGTACCCTACTGATGATATTAATCAATGATGACATCAACTTAATATTTGATGTTAATTAATGAATATAGTGTTGATCTAACAACGTATAGTGATTTAATGATCACTAATTATGGTTTATCAGGTCTCTCAAAATCTATGGTGAGTTAATCATATAGTTTTAGCATCAATTAAGCCTTACACCAATGGTTTCTTGGGTCACTTGATGCAATGGTTGAACCTATACTATAATTGATGGTTTTAATATATGAACTTGACCCATTGGTTAGGATCTAATTTTTATTCCTCCAATAAAGTGTAATGATGAATAATGTAATATGTTGGTCCAAATAATGAGATTTAGATGGTTTCCTTTATACGATCAACTTAAGGATCTTACTTGTTGACAATGGATGGCTTGTTTTCACTGGATAGTCGATTGTGGGTTTTACCCTACACTCAATTGAACTTTTTGTGTTGTTAATCAAGGGATGTCTAGGGTTATATGGTGACTCTTTGTAAAGAACAAATCAAGTACTTCATAGGTGGTTTATCTAAGTTGTTTACTTATGTAAACAACCAATGGTCTTACCTTTTAAACATCCAATGGTTTTGGGTGACATTGTGGTATGGTGATATGGGTTGAATGATTATGGAACAAATAGAGGGTTATTCTTAATAAGGTAGTCTTACCTATTCACTCATATGAATATAAGGGATGATAACCATATTGTGTTGATATGTAACCCTAATGAGGTATAGCTTGTTATACCTAGCTTTAATATAACTAAATGATGATAATTGGGTAAGAATAGTCCTTAAATGACTAATACAATCATGGAGTATTCTGTTACTGTTGTTGAAACCCTAGTTTGCTATAACCCGATGGTTACACCTTGATTTATGTGTGGGTTCATACTTTTGAATGGTATGGAATGTGATGGTGATGCTTCACCTTATTCATTTATAATCCAATGGGGATGTCGTGAGTTAGGGTTTGGGTATGAGTGTTGATTAGTAACATTAATATAATTTATCTTGTGAACCTAACTCTAATGCAAATAGATAAAGATGAGTATTCATGTTTAACATTCTTATATGATGGAATGATGGTGGAATAACCTCCTTACTATGATCATAACATTGATATGTTAATTGGTGGTTATCATAGCCACATGGTTGATACTTTCTTATGCTAAATATGTGCATAATGAATATGATGAGAGTTAATCATATCTAGATTCCTTGCATGTTGATGTAATAAAGGAATGTTCTTAATGTTAATATAACCCTGCGATGATTGTTTGTGAATATCTCCTAGCTCATTAATGCAATACTGTGTTGATCTGGTGTATTATGTGTAAGTAATGTTGTTGAGCCTTATTATAAGGCATGCAAAGATAATGATGATCTTGCAGGGATAGTATGATGGTCTTAATGGCCTTTGGGCATGGTTGAGCCCTGAATGAGGTGTAATCCCCTTGTGTTGATAAGGTTTGATACCTTGTGATATTTTGAAAAGGTTTTATATCTTATGATAGTATGATGACTAGTGTAGCTTCATGAATGGCAATTCAATAGTACCATGTGATGATGAGATGAGAAATTATGTTTCACACATTTTATATCTTTTGAAGTTGTGATATTTATATGCTTGTTAGAAGTGAATTAGGGTTCGTATGTCCACTTGTTTGATGCAGCCTTAACTCACCCAATTGGCATAAATAATCAAGTGAAACTCTAATCATGTAGTGCCTTGTGCCATAGATCCATCTGAGTGTCAAAACTTGCTAGATGGTGAAATGAGTATTCCTAAGGGAAACTCAGAGTGCATACTAATGTGTATGTGGGGTTCTTGTCATCCTAAATTCAAGTGTTTAGGAAGGATGATTGCGGTCATACCTAGCCCTTAGTTTGAGAATGACTAAGGTCGTGTCTCGGGGATTATATATGTGATGAGATTAGAGGACAACGGTGGTTGTACCTCAGATGGTAGGGTATGCGTACCCACATCCTTTCACTAGTATCGTGACATGTACCAAGGACAGGCTAGGTTGTTAGCATCTTGACCTTATGTGTCACTTTGGCGGACCCGTACTGACTGGGGGCGGAGAAGATATTAGGAGTTCGGCTCTTCCTAGATCTTATATGGCATTGATTTTGACTTAGAAGTGGTCAGTTGGATTTTGATTGGTATCCTCAAATTCCTCAGGGCATAATAAAAGATGTAATACATCCATATAACATATCTGTTTAGGGTTATACATGACGCTTCACATTAGATGATAACCCTTGTTTGTTATCTTTACATAAAGATGATGCTTAGTGCAATTAAGAGATAGTAGATATACTAATGTTGTGGATAGCTTAAGATTGTTGATGCATACATACAGTAGCCATGTTTATGTTGATAAATATATGGCTACTAGTGATTATAATCATGATGTTGGATATCTCATGTTGTTAGTTACGTTTAGCATGCTAGCCATGCCTTTGTAACTAGAGATGCATATACTTCTAATCATACTTATCCATATAGTTGTGCTTATGTTGTTAGCCCTTCTTCTGATATTGATATGTTCAACCAATTAGACATGCTCATGTTGTTAGCTATGCTATGTTACTATACTTGCTCATGATTCTAGATATGCATATGCTACTGAATTGCTTATATTGTCAACAGGATAAAGAATGATAGTCTAGCTAATGATGATAGCTATTATCTTCTCCTTTATGAATTTTGTTAATAATCAGTATTGTTGATCTTATTTGTTATATCTGATTAAACTTATTTACTTTTTAATTATTTAAAAATATTGTACTCAATAAACATTGTTGGAGGTTATATTTGTTGTTGGGACATGGGTCTCACCCATGTGGTTCGCCACATTTTTTTAGGTAATCAGAAGTGATGAAAACAAACATGTGGCAGCAAAGAGGAGCTATAATAATGAATATTTGATAAAGTTGATTTGATGTCTAGTGTGTCCTAGATTCATCCATGTACTCTTAGATCTGGGCAGAAAATTTGTATATGGTGTTTCAAACAAATAGAACTTTTGTTAGCATGTTAATTTTTGTTTGTGTGGCATATATGAATATTATTATCCTATGTATATATGTTGTGGCTAAGGAAATAGAACATTTGTATCAAATTCTTGTCCGGGTATGGATAAAAGAAAGATGTTGGGGTTTTATGAAAATGTTTCTGAGCAGGTGCTGATGTTGAAATTGGTTTTAATTTACCCATATTTTTGGGTATGCGATTAATTAGTGATTGATTGTGTTTTATGTTTTGAGTAATATCATTTAGTGTAATGGGTTCTCACAAGTTGTATCAGAGCTTTAGGTTCACTGATTCTATAGGGACACTAGGACGTAAGACTAGGATGGTGTCTAAGTTAGGAACGTGACACAAAAACATGGTGCATACTTCCTAATCTCAGTACTTGGATGCCCTGGCCAGGTATTCAATTATTGAAGAAAGGTAAGTATGGAACTCTTAGATTGTTAGCTTTCTGATTACTCTGATCAAGTAGTCATTTTGAGACAATCTAAAAATGAATAACAAATCATGGTGTGAATATATCAATCCTATCTTAAAGAAGATGGGAATTGCATCATAATCTATCAAAACTTGAATGATTTGTAACTATAAGAGAAAGATACAACACCATGAAATATAAATCTGAATACAAATAAGGAAAAGAGGAGTTCTTGAAGATGTGATTCAAGAAGAAAATAAAGTAAACGACAGATAAGTCTATGCTTATAAAGTGATTCAAGGTATGAAATCCACATAAGATGGAGAGAACTCCAATTATAAGTATATAATGAGAAGATAAATGAGAACAATGACAAAGGAATAAGGTGGAACCTGAGTTAATCTCAGACCAACCTATGTGTGTAAGAAAGTGTTAATGTAAAATAAGCATGGCATTTGAAAGAAATAAAGACAGATGATCCATGTTTAATGAAGAAAATGTGGAATATGATGACTTACCTGTTGATAAGTGGTTGAAAAACATTATAAAATAAGAAGACATACCCAAGTGGGATAAATAGTCATAAAGGAAGGAGTAATGAGATATGTTAATCATGATGATTCATGTGCTAATGGCAAGGAACCCGAAATAAAAAAGGTAAAATGATACATAAGAAGTTGTAACCTACATAATGAAAATAGAATTGGTTACCTTTTTTCTAGTGACTGTTGAACAATGTTGCTATGATGTGGAAAGTGTATTTCCCTTTGTGTCTTTCCTTTCTAGGGCACAACTTTCAAGTGGATCGTTGCTACTTGGTATGTGTGGATTCATTATAAACATGAGGGTGGATAGCTTATTATAGCATAAGGTTGTTTGGACTATGGTTCCAAAATCATATAAAGTTTGTGATGAGTTTGCTTTTCAGCATTCCAATCATTTGGGAGACTCCTCTTATATGTTTTGAAATTTATTCTATTGGTAAAAGTAGATGAGATAATGATGTGAGTTCTTTATAGCACATGAGGTGGATACCAAGGTAATGAATCCTAGTATCCAAGATGTGTCAATAGTATGGGAAGTATGTGAAGGTTGGAGATGTTTATTAAATAAACATTACAAGTATTCCTCTCCCTTCGAGAGAGAGAGAGAGTTGATGATGGGCCTTTAAATGTTGTTAGGAAGGAAAAACAAAAGTGATTCTATAATGTTGTGTATGGTTTAGTGATAGGTGGACAAGACCACTATCAAGGATAGAAGGTTTATTGTTTAATAGATATGTGATACCATGTTCCTTTAAGATAAACCTATGATCAAATATCAATGCATAAGATTTAAATTGGATGACATAATTCACATGACCATGATGAGTTTAGAGTTATGTCCTATAGACCAACAAATGTACAAATAGAATTTATGAATATGAGGTACAGAGTGTTCCATACATGTCATACAAGTTAAATCAAGCTTCGAATGATGACATGTCAAAGTATTTCAAATATGGTAAAAAATATGATTAATATTTCTTCAAAAACCTTACGATTGCCAAAGTAGCAATAGCTATGAGACAAGTTGAACAAGAGTGAGTTGGGGGTTGACTAGGGTATCCTCTAAGAGTTATGATACCTCTGTTAAGTATGTTATGTTAGCCCTGATAAGATGAAGACAATGTCATTGCTCCACCCCTAACAAGGTCAATCAGGAAGTTATATTTGTTAACAGTTATATACAAGTGTATGATTCTTCAACCAAATAGATGGTCAGTCCACCATTGATATGATTGGATAATACTCTAAAAACATATTCCTCATAATTTCTTGAAAACTAGGGGGTGCCTACATGGTTGATTGAGTTGTTGATTACAACAACCATTAAAGGAGCAAAGAGATGAAACCTTGTAAAGTTGCATATGATAATAGATACCTGATAGTTTATGTTTGGTAAGATCCAGTGAGTGTGGCCTCTGAGTGATGTGTGATACAACATATAGAATAGTTCAAGATGATAATCAAGTCCCAAAGTTAAAAGTTAATGTTAGATTTGTACAGGTGGCACAACAAGTTTCTATGTTCCATATTTGCAAATGTCTTCTTATGTGGGGGTTTTTGTGCTGACCCAAGATGAGATATGTATGAATGATGTGACATCACCATGATATGAAAGTATGCATGTTAAGGTAATAGTATGAGGTGCATAGGAAGTATCCATCTTTGTTTACCTTGGATTTCGAGGGCGAAATCCCTGTTAGGGGTTTATATTTGTAAGGCCCCTAAACTTGCTTAATGAGTTGAACAAGCTTAATTATCATAATTTAATTCTTACAACCCTAATATAACCTTTTTATATGCTTTGAAAGCATAATACAAGCTTAATTTTCAAATTTGGTCCAATTTGGACACTGTTTGAGCAAGTTATGCAATTTTATGCACATTTTGGACTTTTCTACAATTTACCCAATTGAGAGGTTTTCTTTGCAATTTATCACTTGCATTATGTTCCTTGTATATTCTATCATCATTCTTGATCTTGTTGAGACATGGGGCGCCTATTTAAACCTTGGTTTAAATGTGTTTGCTCCAAGGGTATTTTAGGGTTTTCCCCTTCACGGATGAGCTACCTTTAGTAGCTATCAACTAATGAATTATTTGATTGGCTGGGAAATTCGACAAAGTAAATCTAAGTAGGTATATACACATGGTGGGGGAGATTCTTGTGTGTGTGCTTGTATATTCTTAATAAATTAAGGCCATGGACACTTGGATAGATACTAGAACTTCAACTTTTTCCTTTTCTTTATCTTAAAGTGTCATATACTTATCCCCAAGCACCAAAACGAGCCATTTTCTCTCCACCACCTCCCTCCTACTCCCAACCTCGTTCTCCCTCTGTTCAGATGTGAATTTTTCTGCCCCAGGAAGAATAAATTGATGATCTTCTTGGAGAAAGGCTCTAAGGTTGAAATTGACTTCATTTTAGGGTTGAAAAAGCTCCCTTCTAGGGATCTTGACCTAAAAGTGTAAGAATTCCCTTCGTTCCTCCGTCTATTTCTTTGTTATACTTTCTCCTAGATTTCTACAGGTCTTAACCTTGTTGTTCCATGGTAGAAATTTCTCTAAAGCTCTAAAACTCTACCTTTCTTGCTCCTTATGCTTAGGGTTTGCTCATTTGATGAAGAAAGGTGCTAGATGGTCGAATTCATTGCTTACTCTTGGATTTTCTACCCTACCTGCTCGAGATTTCTTCTGTGTGGGGTTTTATCTTCTCATTAGAGGCAAGTTTTATAACTTTCTCCACGTTTATTTCTTACCATAAGCTTTCTAGATCATGTTCTTGCTTGAAAATGATGATTCATGCACTAAAAAGCTATGCTTGACTTGGATTTTGATTTTTATAATGTTCCCTATTCTGATTTCAGTTCTAGATGAACCGGTTATCATGTTTAAATTATTAATAAGGTATAATTTGACTTTGATCAGGTTGTTTTGACAACCTATGGTGCTAAGCACCTATCAAACAATGGTCAATTTTAGGGTTTAAAGTTGATTTCTTCTTTAAACCATGACCCGATGATGGTACCATTGCAACAACTCTATGGTGTTGTCTTCATAACAAATCATATTTGTGATCAAGGGTGTCAAATTATGGTGACAACCTATGGTCACCCCCTTAGTTCAGGTTTTGGATCAATTAGAAGTATAATGATCGACCATTAATTACCCTACTGATGATATCAATCAATGATGACATCAGCTTAATATTTGATGCTGATTAATGAATATAGTGTTGATCTAACAACCTATAGTGATTTAATGATCACTAATGATGGTGGATCAGGTCTCTACAATCTATAGTAAGTTTATCATATAGTTTTAGCATCAATTAAGCCTTAGACCAATGGTTTCTTGGGTCACTTGATGCAATGGTCGAACTTATATTGTAATTGATGGTTTTAATATATGAACTTGACCCAATGGTCAAGATCTAATGTTTATTCCTCCAATAAAGTGTAATTATGGATAATGTAATATGTTGGTCCTAATAATGAGATTTAGATGGTTTCCTTTATATGATCAACTTAAGGAGCTTACTGGTTGACAATCGATGGTTTGTTTTAACTGAACAGTCGATTGTGAGTTTTACCCTACTCTCAATAGAACTTTGTATTGTAGATCAAGGGATGTCTAGGGTTAGATGGTGGCTCTTTCTAGAGAAAAAATCAAGGACTTAATAGGTGGTTTATCTAAGGTGTTTACTTATGTAAACAACCAATGGTCTTACCTTTTAAACATCCAATGGTTCTGGGTGACATTGTGGTATGGTGATATGGGTTGAATGATGAAGGAAAAAATGGAGGGTTATTCTTAATAAGGTAGTCTTACCTATTCACTCATATGAATAGAAGGGATGATAACCCTATTGTGTTGATATGTAACCCTAATGAGGTATATCTTGTTATACCTAGCTTTAATATAACTAAATGATGGTAATTGGGTATGAATAGTCCTTGAATGACTAATACAATCATGGAGTATTCTGTTACTATTGTTGAAACCCTAGTATGCTATAACCCGATGGTTACACCTTGATTTATGTGCGGGTTCATACTTGAGAATGGTATGGAATGTGATGGTGATGCTTCACCTTATGCATCCATGATCCAATGGGGATGTCGTGAGTTAGGGTTTGGGTATGAGTGATGATTAATAACTGTAATATAATTTATCTAGTGAACTCTAATGCAAATAGATAAAGATGAGTATTTATGTTTAACATTCTTATATGATGGAATGATGGTGGAATAACCTAGTTACTATGATCATAACCTTGATATGTTAATTGGTGGTTATCATAGCCACATGGTTGATACTTTCTTATGCTAAATATGTGCATAATGAATATGATGAGACTAAATCATATCTGGATTCCTTGCATATTGATGTAATAAAGGAATGTTCTTAATGTTAATATAACCCTTCTATGATTGTTTGTGAATATCTCCTAGCTCATTAATGTAATATTGTCTTGATCTGGTATATTATATGTAAGTAATGTTGTTGAGCCTTGTTATAAGACATGCAAAGATAATGCTGATCTTACAGGGATAGTATGATGGTCTTAATGGACTTTGGGCATGGTTGAGCCCTGAATGAGGTGTAATCCTCTTGTGTTGGTAACGGTTGATACCTTGTGATATTGTGAAAAGGATTTATATATTGTGATAGTATGATGACTAGTGTAGCCTCATGAATAGCAAGTAAATAGTACCATGTGATGATGAGATGAGAAATTATGTTTCACACATTTTATATCTTTTTAAGTTGTGATATTTGTATGCTTGTTAGAAGTGAATCAGGGTTTGTATGTCCACTTGTTTAATGCAGCCTTAACTCACCCAATTGGCATAACTAATCAAGTGAAACTCTAATCATGTAGTGCCTTGTGCAATAGATCCATCTGAGTGTCAGAACTTGCCAAATGGTGAAACGAGTATTCCTAAGGGAAACTCGGAGCGCATACTAATGAGTATGAGGGGTGCTTGTCATCCTAAATTCAAGTGTTTAGGGAGGATGACTGCGGTCATACCTAGCCCTTAGTTTGAGAACGACTGCGGCCATGTCTCAGTGATTATATATGTGATAATATTGGAGGACAATTGTGGTTGTACTTCAGATGGTGGGGTATACGTACCCACCTCCTTTCACTAGTGTTGTGACATGTACCAAGGACGGACTAGGATGTTAGCAGCTTGACCTTTTGTGTCACTGTGGCGGACCCGTACTGACCGGGGGTGGAGAAGATCTTAGGAGTCTGGCTGTTCCTAGATCTTGTATGTCACTGATTTCGATTTAGCAGTGGTCAGTTGGATTTTGAGTGGTGTCCTCAAATTCCTCAGGGCATAATAAAAGATGTAATACATCCATATAGTATATCTATTTAGGGTTATACATGACACTTCACATTGGATGATAACCCTTGTTTGTTATCTTTACATAAAGATGATGCTTAGTGCAATTAAGAGATAGTAGATATACTAATGTTGTGGATAGCTTAAAATTGTTGATGCATAAATACATTAGTCATGTTTATGTTGATAACGATAATGGTACTACTGATTATAATCATGATGTTGGATATCTCATGTTGTTAGTTATGTTTAGCATGCTAGCCATGCCTTTGTAACTAGAGATGCATATACTGCTAATCATACTTATCCAGATAGTTGTGCTTATGTTGTTATCTCTTCTTCTGATATTGATATGTTCAACCAATTAGACATGCTCATGTTGTTATCTATGCTATGTTACTGTACTTGCTCATGATGCTAGATATGCATATGCTGCTGAATTTCTTATATTGTCAACAAGATAAAGAATGATAGTCTGGCTAATGATGATAGTTATTATCTGCTCCTCTATGTATTTTATTAATCATCAGTATTGTCGATCTTATTTGTTATATATAACTAAACTTCTTAGTTGTTTAATTATTTAAAAATGTTGTACTCTATAAATGTTGTTGGAGGTTATATCTCTTGTTGGGACATGGGTCTCACCCTTGTGGTTCGCCACATTTTTTTAGGTAATCTGAAGTGAAGAAAAGAGGAGATATTATAATGAATCGTTTATAAACTTGATTAGATGTCTAGTATGTCCTTGAGTTGTCCATGTACTCTCAAGTTCGGGTAGGAAAAGTTTGTATATGGTGTTTCAAACAAATAGAATTTTTGTTAGCATGTTAATGTTTGTTTGTGTGGTATATATGAATATTGTTCTCCTGTGTATATATGTTGTGGCTAAGGAAATAGAACATTTGTATCAAATTCTTTGCCTAGTATGGATAAAATTAAGATGTTGGGGTCTTATGCAAATGTTTCTGAGCAGGTGCTGACGTTGAAATTGGTTTTAATTTACCCATATTTTTGGGTATGTGATTAATTAGTGATTGATTGTGTTTTATATTTTGAGTAATCTCATTTAGTGTAACAGGTTCTCACAAGTTGGTATCAGAGCTTTAGGTTCACAGAGTCTACAGGGACACTAGGACTTAAGACTAGAATGATGTATAAGTTAGGAACATGACACAAAAACATGGTGCATTCTTCCAAATCTCAGTACTTGGATGCCATGGGCAGTCATTCAATTATTGAAGAAAGGTAAGTATGGAACTCTTAGATTGTTATCTTTCTGATTACTCTGATCAAGTAGTCATTTTGAGACAATCTAAAGAGCATAATGAATAACAAATCATGGTGTGAATATATCAATCCTATCTTAAAGAAGATGGGAATTGCATCATAATCTATCAAAACTTGAATGATTTGAAACTATAAGAGAAAGATACAACACCATGAAATCGAAATCTGAATACAAATAAGGAAAAGAGGAGTTCTTGAACATGTGATTCAAGAATAAAATAAAGTAAAAGACTGATAAGTATATGCTTATAAAGTGATTCAAGGTATGAAATCCACATAAGATGGAAAGAACTCCAATGATAAGTATATAATGAGAAGATAAATGAGAACAAGGATAAAGGAATAAGGTGGAACCTGAGTTAATCTCAGACCAACCTATGTGTGTAAGAAAGTGTTAATGTAAAATAAGCATGGTGTTTGAAAGAAATTAAGACAGATGATCCATGTTTAATGAAGAAAATGTGGAATATGATGATTTACCTATTGATAAGTGGTTGAAAAACATAATAAAATAAGAAGACATACCCCAGTGGGGTAAATAGTCATAAAGGAAGGAGTAATGATGATTCTTGTGCTAATGGCAAGGAACCTGAAATGAAAAAGGTAAAATGATACATAAGAAGTTGTAACCTGCATAATGAAAATAGAATTGGTTACCTTTTTGCTAGTGATCGTTGAACAATGTTGCTATGATGTGGAAATTGTGTTTCCCTTTGTGTCTTTCCTTTCTTGGGTACAACTTTCAAGTGGATCATTGCCACTTGGTATGTGTGTATTCATTGTAAACATGAGGGTGGACAGCTTATTATAGCATAAGGTTGTTTGGACTATGGTTCCAAGAACATAAAGTTTGTGATGAGTTTGCTTTTGAGCATTCCAAAAAATTGGGAGATTCCTCTTATATGTTTTGAAATTTATTATGTTGGTAAAAGTAGATGAGATAACGATGTGAGTTCCTTATAGAACATGAGGTGGATACCAAGGTAATGAATCCTAGTATCCAAGATGTGTCAATAGTTTGGGAAGTATGTGAAGGTTGGAGATGTTTATTAAATGAACATTACAAGTATTCCTCTCCCTTAGAGAGAGAGAGTTGATGATGACCCTTTAAATGATGTTAGGAAGGAAAAACAAAAGTGATTCTATAATGTTGTGTATGATTTAGTGATATCTGGACAAGACCACTATTAAGGATAGAAGGTTTATTGGTCAATAGATATGTGATACCATGTTCCTTTAAGATAAACCTATGATCAAATATCAATGCATAAGATTTAGATTGGATGACATAATTCACATGGCCATGATGAGTTTAGAGTTATGTCTTATAGACTAACCAATGTACAAATAGCATTTTTGAATATGAGGAATAGAGTGTTCCAAACATTTCATATAAGTTATATCAAGCTTTGAATGATAACATGTCAAACTATTTCAAATATGGTCAAAAATATGATCAATATTTCTTCAAAAACCTTAGGGTTGCCGAAGTAGAAATAGCTATGAGACAAGTTAAACAAGAGTGATTTGGGGGTTGACTAGGGTACCCTCTAAGAGTTATGACACCTCTATTAAGTATGTTATGTGAGTCTTGATAAGATGAATACAATGTCATTGTTCCACCCCTAACAAGGTCAATCAGGAAGTTATATTTGTTAACAATTATATACAAGTGTATGATTCTTCAATCAAATATATGGTCAGTCCACCATTGATTTGATTGGAGAATCCTAAAAAAACATATTCCTCATAATTTCTTGAAAACTAGGGGGTTCCTACATGGTTGATTGAGTTGTTGATTTCAACAACCATTCAAGGAGCATAGAGATGAAACCTTATAAAGTTGCATATGATAATAGATACATGATGTTTTATGTTTGGTAAGATCCAGTGAGTGTGGCCTCTGATTGAAGTGTGATACAACATATAGAATAGTTCAAGACAACAATCGAGTCCCAAAGTTGAAAGTTACTATCGGATTTGTACAGGTGGCACAACAAGTTTCTATGTTCCATACTTGTGAATGTCTTCTTATGTGGGGGTTTTTGTGCTGACCCAAGATGAGATATGTATGAATGATGTGACATCACCATGATATGCAAGTAACCATGTGAAGGTAATAGGATGAGGTGCATAGGAAGTACCCATCTTTGTTTACCTTAGATTTTGGGGGCAAAATCCTTATTAGGGGTTTATAGTTGTAAGGCTACTAAACTTGCTTAATGAATTGAACAAGCTTAATTATCATAATTTAATGCTTATAACCCTAATATAACCTTGTTATATTCTTTTAAATCATAATACAAGCTTAAGTTTGAAATTTGGTCCAATTTGGACACTGTTTGAGCAAGTTATGCAATTTTATGCACATTTGGGACTTTTCTGCAATTTACCCAATTGAGAGGTTTGCTTTGCAATTTATCACTTGAATTATGTTCCTTGGATATTATATCATCATTCTTGAGATTTTTGATACATGGGGATCATATTTAAACCTTGGTTTGAAGGTGTTTGCTCCAAGGGTAGTTTAGGGTTTTCCCTTTCACGGATGAGCTACCTTTAATAGCTATCAACTAATGAATTATTTGATTGGCTGGGAAATTAGACAAAGGAAAGCTATGAAGTTCTATACACATTTTGGTGGAGATTCTTGTGTGTGTGTTTGTATATTCTTAATAAATTAAGGCCATGGACACTTGGATAAATACTAGAACTTCAACTTTTTCCTTTTCATTATCTTAAAGTGTCATATACTTATCCCCAAGCACCAAAACGAGCCATTTTATCTCCACCACCTCCCTACTTCCCCCAACCTCGTTCTCCTTCTGTTCATGTATGAATTTTTCTGCCCAAGGAAGAAGAAAGTGGGGATCTTCTTGGAGAAAGGCTCTAAGGTTGAAATTGTCTTCATTTTAGGGTTAAAAAAGCTTCCTTCTAGTGATATTGACCTAAAAGTGTAAGAATTCCCTTCTTTCCTCCGTATATTTATTTTTTATCCTTCCTCCTAGCTTTATCCAGGTCTAAACCTTGTTTTTCCATGGTAGAAGTTGCTCTAAAGCTCTAAAACCCTACCTTTCTTGCTCCTTATGCTTAGGGATTGCTCATTTGATGAAGAAAGGTGCTAGATGGACGAATTCATAGCTTACTCTTGGATATTCTACCCTACCTTCTCTAGATTTCTTTTGTGAGGGGTTTTATCTTCTCATTAGAGGCAATTTTTATAACTTGCTCTATGTTTATTGCTTACCATAAGCTTTCTAGATCATGTTCTTGCTTGAAAATGATAATTCATGCACTAAAAAGTTATGCTTGGCTTGGATTTCGATTTTTACAATATTCCATGTTCTGATTTTAGTTCTAGATGAAACTGTGATCATGTGTACATTATTAATACAGTATAATTTGACTTGTATCAGGTTGGTTTGACAACCTATGGTGCTAAGAACCTATCAAACAATGGTCAATTTTAAGGTTTAAAGTTGATTTCTTCTGTAAACCATGACCCGATGATGGTACCATTGCAACAACCCTATGGTTTTGTCTTCATAACAACTCATGGTCATGATCAACAGTTTCAAATGATGGTGACAACCTATGGTCACCCCCTTAGGTCAGGTTATGTATCAATTAGAAGTATAATGATGAACCATTAAGTACCCTACTGATGATATCAATCAATGATGACATCAACTTAACATTTGATGCTGATTAATGAATATAGTGTTGATATAACAACCTATAGTTATTTAATGATCACTAATGATGGTGGATCAGGTCTCTACAATCTATGGTGAGTTAATCATATAGTTTTAACATCAATTAAACCTTAGACCAATGGTTTTTTTGGGTCACTTGATGCAATGGTTGAACCTATACTGTAAATTATGGATTAATATACGAACTTGACCCAATGGTCAAGATCAAATGTTTATTCCTCCAATAATGTGTAATTATGATTAATGTAATATTTTGGTCCTAATAATGATATTTATATGGTTTTCTTTATATGATCAACTTAAGGAGCTTACTTGTTGACAATGGATGGCTTGTTTTAACTGAACAGTCGATTGTGGGTTTTTCCCTACTCTAAATGGAACTTTTTGTGTTGTTAATCAAGGAATGTCTAGGGCTAGATGGTGACTAGTTCTAGAGCACAAATCAAGGACTTCGTAGGTTGTTTATCTAAGGTGTTTACTTATGTAAACAACTAATGGTCTTACCTTTTAAACATCCAATGGTTCTAGGTGACATTGTGGTATGGTGATATGGGTTGAATGATGATGGAACAAATAGAGGGTTATTCTTAATAAGGTAGTATTACCTATTCACTCATATGAATAGAAGGTATGATAACCATATTGTGTTGATATGTAACCCTAATGAGGTATATCTTGTTATACCTAGCTTTAATATAACTGAATGATGGTAATTGGGTATGAATAGTCCTTGAATGACTAATACAATCATGGAGTATTTTGTTACTGTTGTTGAAACCCTAGTATGCTATAACATAATGGTTACACCTTGGTTTATGTGTGGGTTCATACTTGAGAATGGTATGGAATGTGATGGTGATGCTTCACTTTATGCATCCATGATCAAATGGGGATGTCGTGAGTTAGGGTTTGGGTATGAGTGTTGATTAGTAACATTAATATAATTTATCTTGTGAACCTAACTCTAATGCAAATAGATAAAGATGAGTATTCATGTTTAACATTTTTATATGATGGAATGATGGTGGAATAACCTCCTTACTATGATCATAACCTTGATATGTTAATTGGTGGTTATCATAGCCACATGGTTGATACTTTCTTATTCTAAATATGTGCATAATAAATATGATGAGAGTTAATTATATCTAGATTCCTTGCATGTTTATGTAATAAAGGAATGTTCTTAATGTTAAATAACCCTGTTATGATTGTTTATGAATATCTCCTAGCTCGTTAATGCAATATTGTGCTGATCTGGTGTATTATATGTAAGTAATGATGTTGAGCCTTGTTATAAGGCATGAAAAGATAATGATGATCTTGCAGGGATAGTATGATGGTCTTAATGGCCTTTGGGCATGGTTGATCCCTGAATGAGGTACAATCCTCTTGTGTTGATAAGGGTTGATACTCTGTGATATTGTGAAAAGGATTTATATCTTATGATAGTATGATGACTAGTGTAGCCTCATGAATGGCACGTAAATAGTACCATGTGATGATGAGATCAGAAATTATGTTTCACACATTTTATATCTTTTGAAATTGTGATATTTATATGCTTGTTAGAAGTGAATATGGGTTTGTATGTCTACTTATTTGATGCAGCCTTAACTCACCCAATTGGCATAACTAATCAAGTGAAACTCTAATCATGTAGTGCCCTGTGCCATAGATCCATCTGAGTGTCAGAACTTGCCAGATGGTGAAACGAGTATTCCTAAGGGAAACTCGGAGCACATACTGATGAGTATGCGGGGTGCTTGTCATCCTAAATTCAAGTGTTTAGGGAGGATGACTATGGTCATACCCAGCCCTTAGTTTGAGAACGACTGCGGTCGTGTCTCGGTGATTATATATGTGATGAGATTGGAGGACAATTGTGGTTGTACCTTGGATGGTAGGGTATGCATACCCACCTCCTTTCACTCGTGTCGTGACCTATACCAAGGACGAACTAGGTTGGTAGCAGCTTGACCTTATGTGTCGCTGTGGCGGAACCGTACTGACCGGGGGTGGAGAAGATCTTAGGAGTTTGGCTCTTCCTAGATCTTATATGGCACTAATTTTGACTTAGCTCACTATTAAAAAATATGAACAAAGACATCATCATAGAAAAGCATGTATGAATGTATAATAGAACTTAGTTAACCAATATAACTTCTAACAGAAGGATTCTTTCATCCCAAATAGATAATTTTTAGTGAATATATAACCCTTTATATTATTTCATTCACTAGAAGAAACACTTATAGATCTCTTATGGTGTAACAAGAATGAATCATTATTTACCTAACTTTGTGTGCAAAAGCATTGTAGCACCCCTCAAACCTCCATACCAAATAGGAGGAACCATCAAAAGTAATCTCCCATGTACCCTATTCTGCTAACAACTATTTGATTTGGAATCTATAGCATGAACCAAATCATTGAACAAAATCAAACAAAAAATGGGATCCATGTATGGAGAAAGAGAAATCAAAGAAAGCCCAAAAACAAACAGGTTGTGACTACCTAGGACCTGCAGCAAATAAAAGAAGAACAAAAAAATTAACAAAACTCCTAAGAATATATCCATGTACCATCAAATAGAATCAATAAGTCTATCTAGCTCAAGCATAACACTCTCTTCAATGTGGTACTTCTTAGGCTTCTTCTTTGTCTTCTTTAGCATCGTGTTCCCATGTAATTTGAAATCCTCCAACAATTCTTGATTAAAATCACCAGAATTGTAGGTCAATCCTCCATCAACTAGTTCATAATAGACCTTATCCCTCAATTGACTGTTCAATGAGATCCTGGTATTTTGCATTAACTGACTCACAAGGCATAGAGCCTCCTCATGACTACAATAAATATGAAGCCCCCACTTAAAGTTCAATCCTTCTAGTAGAACTGTTGGAGAGTAACATAACATATCCGGCTCATCCATTAAGAAGCAAAAAGTTATCAAAGGTTGAGTAAGATAGACATAACTATCAATTAGGCCACTCACCATTCTACCATCATCCTTACCCTAGTAGGATCACCTTCTTGAGTATCCACCTTCTGACCACCTAGGGGAATGTTTGCTACTTCATAAGGAGGGTGCTCTATAGCTGGGACATCATCTCTGATCAAGACTCCTGCTATCTTGAAGATATGCACCTCTGAAACATTAGCAAACTCATAGGCATTACCACAAATAGAAGATGAACACTTCCCCAACCAATGCTAAAGATCAACACTTGGCACATCATTGCAGATTACCAAAGGACACTAGTTAAGTCTATGCCCAAACCTTTTGCATCCTGGACAAATCACTGGTTTACCAATGATGTCCACCTTTGGAAGAGTATGAATCCCATTGATGCAGCCCTATTTTAGGGATTCATCTTGTGCCTTCTTGTACTTTAATCTCATCTAAACATGTTAGAATGCAAGCTATTTTCCCTAATATGTGTATTACTATCAAATACACTTATGGAGTTATGATTTCAAGTAATTGGACCATGCCTTGGATGGACTAGAGAGAAGGAGGATGATCTAAGGGTTCCTCCACTCATAGAGGAGTCTAAGAATGGTCCAATATCTTCCCCAACCTACCCCTAGTAGTCAAGGTTCAAGCCAAAGAAAAGAAATCCATTGATTGTGAAGTTAACAACTCAAAGTAGGTGAAAAGTCCCCAACACCACTGTGGAGACATCAAATGTCTGTTCTACCAATTCTAAAATCATAGGGTAATCAAAAACTTCAAGTGCTCGGGACAAACTCACCAAAATGGTCATGCCTGTCAGCATAGTCGTGTCAAGAACCCCATTAAACAGTCATGCCAACTACCACAATCATGGTGCTAGAAGTTGAAGATGTCCTTGCTCTAAATAATAACCACCTCCCAAGTCACCCACCACGGTCGTGCTACCCAACACAACCATTCTAGCTATCCCCCCATCACAGTCATGTTTCCCAACATGACTATGATATCATCGTCAAATTTCTTCCATCAACCTGACATTTTCACCTCCACTAACATAGTCTTTTCTTCCTAGCATGACCATCCCACACCTTGCCCACCACAATGATGCATTAGTTTTCAATCACTTTTCATAGTCTATTTTTTTGGTCATCAATTGCATATATATTCAATTTGAGATATGTTTATGCATCATTTTCTATCATTTGCCTGTGAATCATTGTTGCATAAAATATTATTAATTCTACCGAATCATACTAATTTATCATCTATAATTCAATCCTGTGATATTTTTTCCTTATTTCATGAAAATTGGCACTGAGTGGACATCTTGGTGCCACCAAAACATCTATCATTGGTAACGACAAAGCATGGCTATCCAACAAGGAAATACATAAATCTCAGTACTACCTAGAGCATGCTTGGTTTTACTGAGATAGGAATTGATGCTACCAAGCACATTAGTCGATTCTATCTACTCAAGATACAAGGAGCATCAAAACTCGAGAATAATTGTATTAGTGCCACCAACTCATGTTTCTGTGGTATCAACTTCAGGATCGAAGTTGCATTAGAACTCATAGATAGAAAATAGGTTCTATTGACTCACAATGTTGATAGTACTGACACAATCCAAGAGTTACAAGTTAGCCAACAACTCAGTGCCACTGACACCCTAACGGTGGTACCAACATGGTGCATCTAGTTTAGATTTGGGATTAAGTCAAATACAACAGTTGTGACTTGATGACAGTTAAAGCTCCACTTGTGACCTAAGCGGATTGTGTCCAAACGATGAGATCTTGTTTTTTCACGCAACAACGTACCATGAATTCTAGAGAGGAGACAAAGGAGATCTTCATAGACCATATGCTCTGGGCATTTCTGGAGGGCAAATTTGCACCCAGAACACTATAGATCAAGGTGTGTACCAGTGGGGATTGTTGAGAAGACTTCTCTATGGGTTTTCACAATGGTTTTCTAATGTTTATCATGTTTTCTTCCTCTTTCTCTCTTTGTATGAAGATAGAAATCACACATGGCTAAACCCTATACTCTTTAGGACCAATGAGTAACCAAGTATTGCTTTGTATTTGAATTATATGAATTGATAATATATTTTCTTCATTATGGACATGATTCTGTGATCTCTTTATCAATTTTCTTATGCTTGATCATCATAATCGAAGTAGTATATCACTATTTTCTTTGGGAGAGATTTATGGGTTGAATAAATCATATATCCATATTGCCTATATCACACCTCATGTGAGGGATTATGAATATGGAAGTATAATAGAGAGATTTTGATAATGTACCTAAATAATTCCTAAAATGCTACAGAAGTGGGGATTGTTATGGTTTAGGTAGTGTATTACGTTGTGAGAATGGTTAATAGTTGCTACATTTCTTTAGTCTTAGATGAAATGGAACATGAATACAATCTATGTCGTATTGAAACCATAGTCCTGAGGAATCTATCCATTCTTGATCACAACCATTTTAATTTATATTTAATTTATTGGTCTTAGTTATAAAACAACAAATCAACCATTTCCTAGGTGTATCTAATTTGGTCTCAGTAAGTAGTAGTCTTTGGTAATAGTTTCTCTAAGTTCAACACTCAAGACTCATACGCATATATTACACAACGTGCACTTGTGTTTTACATGCACAGTTTCAACATGTCACGTTTTTGGTACCATTTCCTGGGAAACAAAAAATCAACACTATGACTGCTACAACCGACCAGTTTAGGCTATTTTTCTTTTGATCTCTATTTTATTTCAATAATTGAACATTTTTCTTTTGTCCTTTCACTAGTACTATGTGTCTCACACTACCAATTTCATTTTCAGGTACTAGTGGGTGGTTCACACTCAAACCATAGATTACATAGAGTGCACTCCAACGAGTGTCAATCAGAAGGAGATCTTGCACAAAGCATGAAAGTTTGGAGCTTCAACTGAGAATCTCATTCAAACTCCTCCACCATAGTTAGTGCAAGAGAAGACAACCTGAACAGCGATGCTCATGTAAAGAATGTGTCAGAAGAACAAACGATATGGGAAACGATAAAGGCATCTTCAACTACAACGCAGCTTGGACCAATCAAACATCATGCAACAAATGTTGGCAACTACACAACTGACCCAAGATTAGTGGCACTAATATAGTATCAATCATTCCATGAGCACAACTTGAACGATCCTATGGCACATATAAACATCTATGTGGAGAGCTTTGACATGCTGAAGCTTGACAATGTTCCAGCTAGGGTGATTTGTTTGAAGCTTTTCTCATATTCATTATTAGATAAATCCAAGGTGTGGTTCCTAAGCATACTACCAGAGTCAATTGATACCTGGAATTAGATGATAGACACTTTCTTTCATAGATATTTCCCACCACAAAAGACAAATGAACCGGTGAAAAAAAATCTACACCTTCAAGCAACATACTCAGGATTCTTATTCAAAATCTTGGGAGAGATTCAGTTGACACCCACTGCTAAACAAAGCAATATTACTCATAACAAAGCACAGAATTATCATTGACAATCATATTACCACAAAATAGGGTAAATTAAAACTGATTACATAAAAACATATTAAGCCAAACACATCATATTTGGAACCATAAACTTGTGCCACTTGTATTCCACACATGCCAAAAGTTATTACATCTCATTGTTCACTGGCCAACTAACCACAACATGTTACATATGATAACATGTTCACATATAAGAAGCATATCTGCATGATCAAGGCTAACTGAAAAAAACTCAAAACAGCATACAATGTCTATAAAACACCCCTAAGGACCTAAGAGTACATGGATGACACATATGACTCTACTACTAGACACTAGCTTCATATCCATGGTCCAACAACCACAACTCTTGCTATCAGTCTCAGGAACACAATTTTAACCTCATTGTGGATGACCAGCTAAAAGATGTGGAAACCCACAAGTTGTGACCAAACGTCCTAGTGAGAGATATAACTCTCTTTCACAACTATTATTAACACAGATAAGCTAAAACATGAAATATAGCATTATTAAGAAATTGAGCAGATTCAACTAAGTAATATGAGCAATATAGTTAACATTGTTTAAAAAGATTAGGTATTCACATATGACATATCACAAGGAGAAAAACTCACACATGGCCATATCACACCACCTATAATTGTGGACCCAAGGAGATACTCGACTTGCACCTGATTTCAAAATATGCACTCTGAGTTTCCCGTAGGAATGAATCATTTCACCATCCAACAATAAAACTGACACTGGAATGGATCTATGTTACATAGCACCTACATGATTATGGTTTCACTTGATTAGTTAGGCCAATTATGTGTCTTTTCGCATCAATCAAGCTACAACATACAAACCCAAAACAAACTCTACAAGGATAAGGGAATAGTACAACTCCAGAAGATATAAAACATATAAGGTGTGAACTTGTCACATCATCACATGATACTTGTAGCACTTCCTTTCACAAGGCCATTACCAAAGCCACACAACCATACAAGGTTATCACCAATGTCACATCACTATGGGATATCAATCCCTTAATCACATCACTAGAGGATATCATCTCACAATAGGCATTAAATCTTCACCAGGTCATAGGACCCATCACATCAATATGATCTCATAATGTCTTATCAAGGCTCATAGCCATTGCCATGTGTCATATGATCACCACCATAGCACACACAAGCTATGACATTCATTCAACATGCAAGGTTAGAATTACACAAGGAGAGAGAAAACAGCATTACATATTATTCAATTCAACCAAGATGATCAAGTATAAAACACCCTTAAGATTAGGGTTAGGGTTTATCAAGAGCCAATTAGGATTTCCAAAACAATGATCATTATTATCCCATGATGTTTCACAAAACCTCACAATCCTTTCCCTTTCATATCAAGCACATCATAGCTTTCGATAGACATGACATTCATTCAACCTACAACATTTATGTTATACCCATAGGAGAGAGAAAGAGTAATCCAATGTATGCTAGATATTTCAATCAAGCTAAGTATATGTCATATGTTCAATATTGGGGTTAGCATTTCTAGCTCACCCATATAGCATATTAAAACCTCACATCACCACTTCCCATCAACCATCATCATCATTAGGTCATTATGTATACAAACCAAAAGCACATGGAATAAATTCGGTTGAAGAGAACATTAATTGATAAAATCCAAGTGAATGAAGAGAACAACTCCTCACATCAATGATGGAAGACATCACCCAAAGTCAGCGACCAAGTCCATCAACACATGTCAAACGATCGAAGGGAGTCAACCCATTCATCGACCATGGCATCACCAAAATCCAAACAGTCGAAGAGATTCAACTCACCCAACGGTCAAAGGGAAATCAAATTCTTCAACGATCAAAGAAGATACCACTCTATGCAACCACATCTCAAACACATAACATCAGTGTTCGAAGGGAAGTCATCAGCCTATTCGACTGAAGGAAAACCAATCTATGTGACTAGAAACATAAGACACCATCTCATAAACCAAAGATTGCTTCCAAACCGTCACCAACTTGGATCACAACATGAATATAATATTGGAGAGAAATGCACTCATCTAGAATGATCAAAATAGGTGCTATCATCTTGAGAACCAAACTTCAAAGGAGTAAAACATCAAGGAAAAACATATTCAAACCCCTAGAAATCTAATCATCAGCACATAAATAGATCAAACCAATATAAAAGAGATATAACCATGCATTTAACACATGCATGGAGAACTAAAGAATCTCCATCATACTCAAGATAGACATAACCTAATCAAGGATTTCAAAAAAAACTTTAAGGTGTGCATGAAAGCACCAACTTATCACCATCCACAAAACTCAAGAACAAGTACTAGGGTTTAGGAAAAAAAGCTAATCTAAGCAAGTTTAATTTAGAGTCATAAAACCTAGTTCGAGATACCAACATCACAAACATCCCACAAAATCCAACATTATGAGAGGAAAGTCTAAACCATATATTTGATAAGAAACTAACACTCAAGCATATGCATGTATAACAAGTACTTCCACCATTCAAATACATTTGGGTACAAGAGTTAGGGTTAGGTAAAGAAGCAAATCATTCAAGATTGTTATCAAGACTCAAACCCTAAACAAGATATCATCATATAAAACATGTAAATCATGTTTTTGGAGCAAGTTGCATGAATAAATAAAGTGCAATAATAGTAGGGAGAAAGTTACAACTCACCTTAGATGATGGTTGGACCACCTCCAAGCAAGAAGATTCAAAGAAAGAGAGAAACCTACCATTGATCTCCTCCACAAACAAGCTAGTCACCACCTCAAAAGAGAAGACAAAACTCTAGGTCAAAGGGAAAGAAAGAGAACCAAAACCTCAAGGCCGAAAAGAATAAGAGAGGGGAAGCAAGGGAGAGGATCTTCATCTCACTCAGGTACTACCATGGAGAACCATGGATCCAACCTCTATGGAGAGAAGTATCTCAAGAGACCACCATGAAAAATCATGGATTCAGATAAGAGAAGAAAAATCAGATAGGGTTTTGTAAGAAAATGAAATCAATAGGTGGAATCACTTACCATAGTTTAAGGAATCACAAAATATCACCAAGGAATATCTTCTCCAAGCTTGGTTCACCACATTCAAGGGATCTCAGCCACCAAGTGCCAAAGATGAGTTCTCCTCACCACCAAGCACACTAGGGTCGAGCATAAGATGGAAAAGAGATAGATGAAGGTTAAAAGAGATACTTTAATGTGTAAGAGAGAGGTTATATACTTAATAGTATGAGAGTGATGGAAGGGTTGAGGTGTCATGCACATAAGTGCCACATGTCCACCAAAGAACCAACTTGCATCAACTAAAACCATACAAACTACTTAGGTCATGAAAAACAAGGAAGGTCAGATACCTCATTAGGTCCTAGATTACATTCAGTCAAATAGAAAGAAATAAGGCGCAAGGCTAAATGATCGAATAAAACTTCACCTTAGTCAAAGGTATCCAAGCGACCACAAAACCCTAGATTCTATTAAACCCAAGGAAGAGAAGGGAGGCTCTGTGACCGTAGGGACTCCTCCACAAGGTCAAGATCATCTTCAACCACAGAGAAACATCAAGGAAACCAAGGATGGTTGAAGGAAAAGAAAGAACATCAAACGATCAACACAAAGGTCAACACAAAACTAGGGCATCAAAGCAACCCTAGAAACCTCTCTCAACATGTCATCACTTCTCTCCTCGTCAAACCAAAGCATAATAAGGTGCCCCATAGCACCATGCTCTCTATTATGATGCCAAGGTATCAAAGGTGCAATCCATATGTGACAAATTTCAAGATTACTCCTCAACATGGGTAAATTGCAACTAGGTCCAAAATAAGCACATGTATGGCAAATATAGTTCAAACATCAATCAACTTGGGCCAAACTAAAAACTTAAGCATGTCACATGAAACATATAAAGATATTATATTAAGGTTCAAGCATATCATTAAGCAAAGCAAACATGATTAAGCTAGCTAGGTCAAGGGCCTTACAACCATAAACCCCTAACAAGGATTTCACCCCAAAAATCCTACGCGAAAGGAGACATGTACTTCCTATATATCTCTTCCTCCATGGCTTCCTCCACACCATGAAGATGCCACAAAACCTTAATCAAAATGATATAATTCTTCTCCAACTTCTTGATCCTCCTATCCAGGATTAACACATGATCTTCTATATAAGACACACCCTCATCTAACTCCACCTACACTAACTATAGAGTCAACTCCATGTCAAGGTGACACTTCCTCAACATAGAAACATTGGATGTGTCCTAGATGTATATCATACATAGAAGAGTGTGCGTCTTCCAGAACCATAGTTCTCAAACTATCAACATCCAAAACAACATCCCTTGCCATGATAACACACCATCCCTTCCTATGACTCTTAGGTCCATTATGCTTCTCACTGCCAAAATCTGCTCATAGCTGTTGTATTACTAGATCATCCTATTCCACGTGTGTAATATGTTGCCTGAACATAGGCTTCACCTGTAACTATTCCAACAGACCTTTTAACAAGGACACCTCCAGTTGTATGTTCATCTGACGTAAGGAGATCAACATGTCTCTATTATGGCACTCCAAAGAAGAACATAATTGCACCTTATCCACTAATGAGGATGAAGACTTTCTATTCAAAGCATTTGCCGCCATGTTTCTCTTCTCTGGATGGTAATCTATTGTGCAATCATAGTCCTTGACTAGTTTGATCCAACGTCACTGCCACACATTCAACTCCTGCTTTGGGAAGATGTATTGCAAATTCTCGTGGTCGGTAAAAATCTGACACTTCTCATCGTATAGGTAGTGTCTCCATATCTTCAAGGCATGGACCACCACTACTGACTCTAGATCATGTGTTGGGTAGTTTTCCTTGCGTCTCTTAAATTGTCACAAAGAAAAATAAATCATGTTCTTGTCTTGCATCAGCACACAACCCAGGTCATACTTGGATGCTCCACAAAAGACAATGTAGCCCTTTCCCTGCTCTGAAAACACTAACACTGGTGCACTGGTTAGCTTCTCCTTCAAAAGCATAAACGAGTGTTGACACTTGTTATCCCAAGTAAATGACACACCATTCCTTGTCAACTTTATTAGGGGTAAACACCACTATGTAAAAGTTTTTTATGGATCTCCTGTAGCATCCTATCAGACCTAGGAAGTTGCAGACCTCTGTTGGTGTCATGGGATATCCCCATTCTAACACTGACTCCAATTTCTTTGGATCTACACCGACTCCTCTAGTATATATCACATGCCCAAGGAAAGTCACCTCTTTTAGCCAAAACTCACACTTGTTGAACTTCATGTACATTTGATGTTGTCTCAACAAGGTCAACGACTGACGTTGGTGTTGCTCATGTTGTGGGTGCATTTGTTAGCCCAAACAGCATAAACACAACTCCTAGTGATCATACATTGTCCAAAAAGCTGACTTTGGGATGTCATTTGCCTTAATCCACAACTGGTAATAACTTCACCTGAAGTCTCTCTTCAAGAACATCATGGCACCATAAAACTAGTCAAACACATCATTTATACACGGCAAAGGATACTTGTCTTTAATCGTCACCTTGTTCAATTGTCGTTAATAAATACACAACCTTATTGATCTATCTTTCCTCTTAACAAACAACACTAGAGCACCCCAAGGAGATGTGCTCAGTTCTGATAAAACCCTTCCCAAAAAGATCTTGCAACTATTTCTTCAACTCTTGAATCTCAACTGGTGTCATCCTACACGGTGTCTGTACTATAGGTTGGGTACTGGAAACTAGATCAATCTTAAGAAGTCAATCTCTCTAGGAGGGGGAAACACCTGGGAACTTATCAGAAAACATGTCCTCAAACTCATGAACAACTGGAACTCCATGGATACTAGGACTTCTCGCCTAGGTATCTTCTACATGTGTCGAATGTGTCACAACCCTATCTCATCATCTGCTCTCCTATCATAGCTGAAACCAGACATGTAGGGAGAATCTCCCTATCTTCTTCGAATATCTACAAAACATCACCATCAACAAATGTAAACACCTTGGAACTACAAATCAAGACCACCCGATATTTCTCCAAAGTATCTACCCCAAGGGTTACACTAAAACCATGCATATCAAGTGGTATAAGATCCACTTGGATGCCACATTCTAAGAAAGAAGGAACACAAATGGAACATACTTCCCTAAACATAGCATAATAGACCATGGATTTCTAACAAGAGGGGATCACTCACTCTCTCTTTATTATACATGTTACAATTTCTTATGTGCCATTTTACTATTTTCATCTTGGGTCCCTTGCCACCGTCATAGTAATCATTAAAATTAATGTGCTTTCCTTGTTAGTTATTCATCGTCCTCGTGTATGTCTTCTTGTTATATCATGTTTTTCAACCCCTCACCAAGAGGTAGGTCATCATTTTCACATTTTCTTCATCGAGTACGGATCATCTCCCTTTAATTCTTTCTTATGCCATAAAGATTTTACTTTTACACTTTCTTCTTTACATAGGTTGGTCTGAGACTAACTTAGTTTCCACATTATTCATTTTTGTTGTTCTTATTTGTCTTCTCATATCACGCTTATGGTAAGAGCTCTTTCCAACTTACATAGATTTTACATCTTGACTTACTACATTAGTATGGTTTTATCCGTCTTTTTCTTTATAACTTCTTGAAATCACATATTCAAGAACCTCTCATTTTTTTTTTGTGTTCAAGTTTAGATTTCATGGTGTCATATATTTCTCTTATAGTTACCAAACATTCAAGTTTTTGGCAGGTTAGGATGTAGTTATCACCTTCTTTAGGGTAAGATGGAGGTGTTAGAACCATAATTTCTGATTTGTTATGCTCTTTAGTTTGTTTCAAAATGACTACTTGATCAGAGTAATCAGAAAGATAATAATCTAAGAGTTTCATAGTTACCTTTTCTTCAATGATTGAATACCTAGCCAGAGCATCCAAGTATTGAGGTTAGGCAGTATGCACCATGTTTTGTGTTAGACATCATCCTAGTCCTAAGTACTAGTGCCTCTGTGGACTCAGCTAAACTAGAGCTTTGATATCACCAAATATGACGTCCACCACAACATAAAGTGATATTACTCAAAACAAAGTGTGGAATTTGTTGACCTAAGGGTTATAAATTGCCATATTTTGATAATGACTTAACCATTCCATTCATATGTATCTAATATGTTTGTTCAATATTGATTTCAGGCTTTAGGTACATGAAAAAGATCAAATTACACAAGCCCTAGCTTGTCCAAGTTCAAGTCAAATGCAATGCAAGTGTGCTAATTTGGAAATCACTTCAAACAACCTTAGAAGAATTTTGTAATCACTTGTATTGATGATATGACTTGTAACTAAGATGAGAAAAATATGTGGGACACTTTATAACAAGGTTTAATCACCCAAAAGTCAATTTAGAAAATTGATCACAGGTTGTTCATCGGTCGAGTTACAATCTCAACCGATTCTATGATGGATTTTTTGAAGAGACCCGTCGGTCGAGTTGTGCACTCACAGAACTTGACCGACCGACTCACTGAGCAAACTCAATTTTAGCTCATCGGTCGAGTTCCCCAGAACAAACTCGACCGATAGTTTGAAAATTGGCTTTGTCTTTTAGTTGATCGGTCGAGTTACCTTTATTGAAACTTGACTGAATGTATTGTATGAAAAATGCAGAAAAAGTGATTATAACCATTGGTGACTTGTTTTAGGTGAAAATAGATCAGTTGCCTTGTAACAAATGGCTATATTTCGGCCCTAAGTGTTCCCCAACTCAAGGGAGCACCTCCAGCTATAAATAGGACCCCTTGGAGTTCATTCCAAGTTTTCTCATTCAAGATATTCAAGGTCCTTACTATAGTTGAGTGTACTACTACTCCTTGAGTCCCTTTCTCTCTCTATTTTACACTTCATTTCATGATTTGTGAGTGAGTTAGGCATATTGTAAGAGAGCTCCACCCTTGTGCATGTAAAGCTCTCATCTTCTCCTACTTCCCTATCCCCTTCCTACATGAAGAAAAGGTGAAGCAAGCTCCATCAAGTGAAGAAGGAGTTGTAGCTGGTCCTCTTCAAGGTTGATGAAGAGGTGGTGATCTTCTCCAGGTGAAGGAGAAAGCAAAGGCTGAAGATCCAAGAGGAGAAGCAAAGTCCTTCAAGGCGGAAGACTTGAGCTTGAGTGGGTAAGACCTTGGTGAAGGCTAAAGACTCAAGCTAAGTGGGTAATCCCTTTGGTAAGGTGGATATCTCCTTATGGTTGGATGAGTAAGTCCTTTGGTGGTCTTGTGTTGTAACTCTTATTGGTGATAATATAGAGAAAAGCACTTGCAAAGTTCTAGAGGTCAACCTCTCTAGGTAGTGGACTGACTCACTTATAGTTTGAAGTGTGGAACCACTCTACATCCCTTTGTCAAGTGCTTGCTATCAATCTCTCTTATCCTTGCTATGCTTGTTAGATAGGTCTTCAAATTGTAATTAAGCTATTGCTTTAAACTTGATATAATTTGAATGTCCAATCTGTTTTGTGAGAAATATTGTTGCTCTATTCACCCCCACTCTAGAGCCCTTAGATCCAATAAGTGGTATCAGAGACAAGGATCTTCTCCAACAATCTCCCATGAGATGATAAGATGGGCGACAACCTACTGGGTTCTCTCAACCTAGAAGGAGGCTTCTCCATGCGTCCTCCTGTCTTTGATGGCACCAACTTCCTCTATTAGAAGAGGTGTATGCAGTTCTACATTCAAGGGATGAACTTTGACATGTGGAAGGTGATGGTTATACCTTACAAAGAGCCAACCAGATCTATAGCAATATGGAGTAAAGTTGCACTCAAAGAATCCCAACTCAATGCTAAGGCCATTAGCATCCTCTATGCAGCCCTCTCCCTAACGGAGTTCAACCGGATCTCATCTTGGGACACCGCCCATGAGATTTGGGACAAGTTGTGCATCACCTATGAAGGCACAAAGCAAGTCAAGGAGGCAACGATCTACATGTTGAATAGTCTTCTAGAGAATTTTAAGATGGGTAAGAAAGAAGGGATTGTGGAGATGTAATCAAGACTCAATGTCATCATCAATGGGCTAGCTGCATTGGGTAACACTTTGGATAGAGGTGTAATCAAATCCATAATCTTGAGGACTCTACCAAAGAGATGGGAGTCAAAGGTGATCTCCATTGAAGAAGTGAGGAGCCTTGGTGACATCCCAATTGAAGAACTCATTGGCAATCTTCAAGCTCATGAGCCTAGACTTGACAAACAAGAAGAAGAAGCCAAGCAAGAAGAGAAGGAAGCTAAGAAGATCAAAGATAGTGCTTTCAAAGCACAAGTGGAGGTTGTCATCCTTCAATAACAACTTGCCTGCTTGACTTCTCCCTCCTCCTCTAGTGAATATTAAGGCCCTAGTGAGCATGAAGCCAACTACATCAAGGGCAAACATTTCAAGGGAAAGCAAACCTCTTCCTCTTCTACTCTGAGATGCTACAAGGGTGGTCAAAAGGGGAACTACAAGAGTGAATGTCCCATGTAAAGAAAGTCACACCACAAGGGTAGCTCAAAGAAGGAAGAGGAATACAAGAAGGAGAGCAAATACAAGAGGAAGGACAAGAAGGAGAAGAGACGCAAGAATTCAGCTCATGCAGCTTGGGAAACTTCATCTTCAAGCAGCTCAAGCTCAGAAGAAGATGGAGAGTGCCACCTTACACTCATGGCCTCTACTAGTGAAGATATTGGTGAGGTAAGTGAGGTAAGATTACATGAGTTTTCTAAGTAAGCTATTATTGACATGATTATTTCTACCCGCTAATCTTTTGCTAAATGTAAATCTAAAAGAAAATGGTTAGGAAAAATTATTGATGATCTTTATGCTAAGCTTGAAATTCTTGAATTGAATGAGAAAACCAACCTTGAGAGTATTAATAATTTTTAATGGAAATACCTTGATCTTGAGATCCAATACAATGGGGTTGAAGTTGATAATGATATCTACCTTAAGAACATTGAGAATATTAAGGAAGAAAACCAAAATTGCCTTAAAGAGCTTGAAATATTTGAAACTGAAAATGTTGAATTTAAGCTCCTTATTGATGCTCGTAGAGAAGAGAGAGATGTATATCTCAAAGAGGTTCAAATGCTTAAATCTAAAAATGCCAGGTTTCTTGCTCAAGTAAATGATCTATCCTATATACCTTTATTTACTAGTGTTAATGTTGCTTCTATCTCTCTTGAAAAAGACTCATATTTAACTAAAGCTTTATGTCTTGAGTCTGATCTTGTGCATGCTAGGGATTACATATCTAGTTTATCTTCTACCATTGTTTCTTTAAATGGTGATAACCATAGATTGAGAGCATCCCTATAGAAATTCCTCAAAGGGAAAAACTCCCTAAATGAAATCCTTGACCATTCTACCAAACAAAGTGGTACTAGTGATTTGGGATTTGTAGGGGGAGCATCAAAGGGCAAGAGAAAAACCAAAGATAAGAAAAAGAGCAAGGAGACCTCTTTCTTTGTAGGAGAGTCTTTCAGCACTAAGAATCCTGTGGCTTTTTCTTATTGGAAATGTGATGAGCATTACTCTACTTATGGTCCTTACAAGACTAAGGGGACCAACCCAAAGATGAAATGGGTCCCCAAGCTAACTCTGGATCCCAAAGTTTGAGTGGGAACTGACATTCTCCTTTCTTGTAGGAAAAGGGTAGATGGATTGTTGATAGTGGCTGCACAAAGCACATCACCGATGACATAAGCCATTTCAACAAATTCACCAAAAAGAAAGGAGGATCAGTCACCTTTGGGAAAAATAAGAAAGGTAAATTAAAAGGTTAGGGTGATGTAGGTGAATCCGTATGCATCAAGAATGCTCTTTTTGTGTATGGCCTACATCACAATTTAGTTAGTGTTAGTCAACTTTGTGATAATGGTTACCTTGTGCTATTTATTTCCTTTGAATTCTTGATTCTAGATTCCCTCACCTACCAAGTTATATACAAAGGAACTAGAAGTGGTAATCTTTATGTTATTGTTCATAACTCTATTAAGCCTGTGGTTGGTAGATACCTAGTATTCAAATCGAATGATATTTCTCTTTGGCACTGCCAGCTTGGTCATGTAAATATGCATTAGTTGAAGAAGTTGAGAAAAAAGAACTTGGTCAAGGGACTTCCTAAATTGGATTTTGAAAAGGATGAGGAATGCCAAACTTGTACCCAAGGAAAGCAAACCAAGTCTTCCTTCAAATCCAAAGGAGTCCTTAGTACCAAGAGAGCTCTTGAGCTTCTTCACATTAATCTATTTGGACCAATGAGAACACAATCGCTTCATGGTTCCAAGTATTGCCTTGTTATTGTCGATGATTTCTCTAGATATACTTGGACTTTATTTCTAATTTCCAAAAGTGATACACTTGATGTTTTCTCTAGATTTTGTAAATGAGTTGAGAATGAAGCTTCTTGCTGCATTGTCTCCATCTGTAGTGACCATGGGGGAGAATTTGAAAATTAGATTTTTAAGCATTTTTGTCCAGAATCGGGTTATGCACACAACTTCTCTTCACCTCAAACACCTCAATAAAATGGGGTTGTAGATAGGAAGAATAGGTCTTTAAAAGAAATGGCTAGGACCATGCTTCTAGAGTATGATACTCCTAAGAAGTTTTGGGCTGAAGCTGTCAGTACCTCATGTTTTGTGCAAAATTGTGTTTTTACTCATCCTTCACTGAAGAAAAGCCCCTATGAGATATGGCATGGTAGGAAGCCTTCTATCGAGTATTTCTATGTTTTCGTATGTCCTTGTTTTGTTTTGAATACAAAAGATTCTCTTGACAAGTTTGATCTGAAATCTTACAAGGCTTTCTTTCTTGGCTATAGCACTTCTAGCAAGGCTTATATAGTTTTTAATGTTGATCTTGCTAAAGTAGGAGAATCTATTAATGTAAAGTTTATTGAGACTAACCCCTCTATTCCCAAAGATATTGTTCTAAATGATGATGTTGTTGGTGAAGTAATTCCTATCCTTAAAGAGATCAACATCACCCAAAAGGGAAAAGATGTGGCTACTCAAGAAGAAGACAAAGATGATGAAAAGAAGGATCCAACCCCCCGGTTTGCAAAGAATCATCCAAAGGAGCTGATTTTAGGTGATGCATTTGAAAGAGTGAAGACACAGGCTTCTTTCAACAAAGAACAATCCAACAACGCCTTCATCTCACAACTCGAGCCTAAGAATGTCAAGAAAGCTCTTAGGGATGAAGAATGGATCCTAGCTATGTAAGAGGAGTTGGAGGAATTTGAGAACAACAAAGTTTGGACCCTTGTACCAAGACCAAGTGATAGAAAGATCATTGGCACCAAATGGGTTCACAACTCCATATTTGGTGACCCAAAACTGAAGCAAATCACCTATCTTGGACTTGGCCTTTTTTTGCCTTAGTTAGATTTTGCCAACATAATTTGGGCTAACAATAACATAACTATAAAGTACAATATCTATGTTAAAGATGGGGTATGCAGGTGAGCATAAAGTTAGGTTTTACCAACATAATTTGGGCTAACAATAACCTAACTATAAATTACAATATCTATGTTAAAGAAGGGGTATGCAAGTGAGCATAAATCTGTTAGAAACCCCCAATAATGTCTAGAATTCACCTTAATTGATTACAATGTGTAGAAGTCTTATGCAACTATAAATAGGACCCATTTGGTTTCATCCCATGGTAAGACACATGCCCTATAAGGCACCTATATTATATTTGAGAGAGTTGTGCCTAAAAAAACCCTATCCACTCTCATGATCATAAATACTTGCTTCCTCCAATAGAGTGAAAATGAGATTTGTAAGAGATCTAGCTCTAGGATGTATATCTTGTGAGTCTATCACTTCTCTACCTTCAAACGTATGTCTTTAACTAGAACTATGGTTATCTTTCTTAGAAATTAGAGGAAGAAGGGTAGGAAGTCCTTAGAAAGTAATTCCTCCCTTGATTAAGAAACAATATTATGGTGAAGAGGAGTTGGAGGTGGTGGCATGTAGAAAAGGAAGGCATCTTTTGATGACCAAATCTTCTCTTGGTGAAGGTGAAACAAAAGGAAGAAGACTATTGTATAAGAGTTGGTAAGTTCTTTTGAGAGAAAAATATCTGTGTATAAGGATGCATAATTCCCTTATAAGGTTTTTGGCTCCCTTGCTTGGAAAAGAAAAGGTAATTTAGCCTTTTATCTTGATAAAAAGTGGTATCTTGATGTAACTCTTATAGTGGAATATAACGAGTGACTTAAGGTTAACAATCTTATAGGTTTTTCTCTCTAGGTAGTAGAGATATATCCTTCAAAGATGGAACCACTTTAAAAATAACCATTAGTTATGGATCTTTCAATCTCTCTCCCGCTTTATTTTTATACTTGCATAATAATCTTGGGATATAACTTGAAGTTGTAATAAAAAAAATTTAATTGGATTTAAACTAGTTCATCCCCCTTTCTTGATCTCATAGGTCCAACAACAGCTAATAGATGACTATATTACTCAAAAGACACATTTTCCTCTTTAATCCCAATGCTAGTTAATGGGGGAAAAACAAAAACATCCTATTAAAACCCAAAGAAATTTTTTCCCTTGCCCATAAATCTACTAACCTATTTTCCCCCACTATTCCTCTTCTCATGGTTTACTGGAGATGAAAATTCCCATATAATCATGTGGTCATATAATGCTTGTTGCAGGTTTTTAAATTCTTATAGGTTAGCCTAGAATCTATGCATGCACTTTAAGTTTTTGAAAAATTTCCGTCCATGTGTCTTTACTACAAACGTTAAAAACCTCAAGTGAGGCTTCCAATTAACCTATTTTTTCTCACTCGTGGATAGTCAGAGAAAACATTTTGATATGTAAGGACCCTAACATGGCTTAGTGCTTGATGTATTTTCTTTGCTTAATAAGATGCTTGAACCTTCATCACTCATGAGATGCCTTAATAACACGTGACATGGTTATGTTTTCAGTTTGGTCCTATTGGGATTTTGTTTGAGCTATGTTTTCTTGTTTCAGACCTAGTTGAAATTTACCCATGTTGAGGGGTTATCTTGCAATTTGTCACATGTAGGTTGTGTCCTTTTTGCCTTGACATCATGAGAGAGAAGATTTTGCTATGGGGCACCTTATTGAGCATTTGTTTGAGGAGAGAGAATGTGACATGTTGAGTGTTGTTTCTAGGGTTTGCTTGGATGCCCTATGTTGATGATAATATTATGTTGACTGCTTGAGTTCTTGGTCTTTGAACGACCATACTTAGATCTTCTTGATGTTTTCCCTGTGGTCATAGAGGTTTTTGATTGTGTGATGGAGTCTTAACGGTCATAGAGACTGTCATCCTCTCTTTTAGTCATTTTTCTAGGGTTTCGTGTGGTCATTTAGTTTCTCTTCGATCATGAGCTTTGTGGCCATGATTCCCTTCGAATAATGGTCCACTAGGACCAAATGAGGTTACTAGTTTTCCTTGGTTTTCACAATCTTTCTTGGTTGCATGGTTTTAGTGGTTGCATGGTTGATGTGTGGTGGACATCTGGCACTTATTTGCATGAAAACTAACCTCTTTGGTATCTCTCTACCCTTGGGTATTTGTACCCCTCTTCTTTCATGTATATGATCCTTTTACACACTCTCTACCCTCTTTCTTCCCTTGAGTTTGGCCCTTGTGTGATTGGTGAAGAAGAAGCTCATCCTTGGTGCTTGGTGGCCAAAGTCCTTTGCATGTGGTGATCCAATCTTGGAGCTACTCTTCCTTGGTGATCTTTGGCAATTTTTTTATCCTTGATTAGTGATCCAACCTCTGGGTTTTGTTTTTTTGCAAAACCCTACCTCTTTCTTCTTCTCTTGGCTGAGCCCACAGAGCTTCCATGGTAGTGCTTGTGTTGGGATGGAGGTACTCCTCTTTCTTGGGCTATACGAAAAATCAGAGATGATAATTGGTTGAATCTCAAGGTGTCATGAGATATCATTAAGAGTTATAGATAGAAAGATGCATAAAGGCTGAGAACAACGGTATTCGGTTAACCACAACCGACATAATTCAAAAAGATTATCACTGAAACATGCCTAAAAACTCAAGAAAAATAATTTCAAGATATAAATATAATATTTTTTTAGTAATTATAAAGATAGAGTTATGTAAAATATAAGAAACTTACAACATGTCACTATGTGTTTCAAAATGGTACCAATGGGTCTGGTAAGAGAATAAGGCATTGGTTTAAAAATCTAGTTTTGGATGAAAACTCTCAGCCAATATACCTTTCATATAAACATGCACATTGCATTCGAATGGATTTTTGCATTATATTACTCTATCCAAGGAAGTTGATTGGTAGGTTTTTCTCAACATAAACTCGTCCAATGGAAACCGTTGACCAAAACTCAAATATTTTAATAATCTATTATAGTGACATAATAAATTTTCACAATACCCAAACATGTATAGACAAATCAAGAAAACACATAGAAAACACTATAGGGATTTTTGAGCAAGATATTATGTGAACCAAAACATGCAGAAAGTTTCTCAAAAATCATATGTAGAGTGCATTCACACTGGGCAACCTAAATTTATGTGTTGATATTAGAATGAAATCCAATACCTATATTTTAAATATTTGTTTCCACTTTCTTTAGACCATACCATTCATTTATATTGGGATTGAAAAGTCAATTTTCAAATGAATAGTTCTAGCCAATCCTTTTGCAAATGACCTACAAAAATAAAGTTGAGATGGTTCCCAAACATATTTTTAGGTCCCAAAGGGTGATCTAGTCCACTAATTCATGGTAATTTTGGGTTCTTTCCTAAAAGGATAATTTGTAGAATAGTGAGAATTTTTCTTGCATTAGAAGCAAGATTCCTTATCCTAGGAATAAGGGGGTTATCCATAGAAAGTTGGAGGTACTAGATTTTTTCTTGATATGTTCTATCTCTCTGTACGTAAATAACTAGAGCCACATGAATCATGATTTTTTATGGAGTTATAGGATTCTTTATCCCTTAGTTTGCTAATTACTTTCCACTTGAAATTCATGTATGTAACTAGGTTAAAAAGTGTTGAACCCAAAATATATCTTTTTTCTCCTATGTTTCGTCTTGAAGGTCATCAATATATTGTTTAATTTTGAATAATTTAGATTTTGATACATTAAAATATATTGGCTAGAGATATGGCTCCTTATTTCGGCTGATCATATCCCACAACAACACAGACTGTATGATGGACATAGAATTATGTAGTACTATTTACCCCCATACGCTACCTAGCCCTAGAGAAGATAAAATATGAGATGAAAGTGCCCGTGGGGTTTTGATAAATTTTAATATATAGATATCATTATTATTTGTTTGATAATATCGTTATCTAACTAGTTCCATCTTGAACTTTCATGCTTACCTAATACTTTTAATAAACCAATGGTGACTAGATATGCTTCTTACTATTCAAATTTTCTACCAAGAAATCTTGCCAACGTTTTATTAGATTAAACTAAAATCTCTATTTCATAATTAAAAGAAAATTTTGATTATAATTTAGTATAAACATTTGATTGAACCTTTCCAATTTGGTCCACCAACGGGTTCCCCCTACAAGATGTCCATGGATATGTGATCTAGTATGATATTGAAGAGTCGTGTAGGACATGTCTTATATATAGTAAGAGCTTCCTTATAATGTGATAAATTTTATGATTGTACAAATATTTTTATATTTTTTGAGTAAATTATGTCAAAATTTTGTTTGCAAAGATCTGGTTCTACATATGGTCACAGAGAAATAAATAGTCGTCGTCGATTGTGTCCATCAGAACCATATAGTCAGTTAGGAAACGTTGTTGAAATGATTGAACTAAGTCAAATAGTTGACAACAAACCCTAGAATAACTACTTATATATATATAATATAATTAATAACAGCTACAAATGTTAGTAGTCATTTATGTACTCTAATCCTGCTATGAATAGAACTTCTAGACTTCCACTACTAGTAGCCAGCCTTATCTATTAGAGACCAAAAATATAGTAGGAATTATCATGATAAAATTCTTCATGGGAAATTAGAATGAATAAATTATATAAACCCTATTATAATTCATTCATGTATCCTTAAATCAAATATTTTAATTGAATTGTGAAACAAATTATGAAAATAATAAATGTAAGTAATATAGTCTTACATGAAATTGTTTGAACATGGCCTAAAATTATCAACTAATTGAGGATGAACATTGTAACACCCAGATTTTCATAACACATGAGCGGAAGCAATAAAAAAAAATTTCCCTTCATCTGGGAGTGTCACAAACATGATAACCATTGCAATAAAAGTAAATGAAACACTTTGCAAAACTATAAAACTGATTCATATATAGCTTGTTGTCAACATAAAACTACAACATGTTTATGCATAAGTTCATAATAAAAAGATGTAGATACTTAGGATCATCTAGGTAGATGGCACCCCACTAGGAAAGCTTGAAAGTCTCTTAGTCCTTTGCTAGTCCCTTTGTTCTTCAATCGTTCCAAACCTGCGGACATCGCGTTCCCAGCCATGCATTGGGAAAGACAGTCGTTAGAGTAAGTGGCATGAGTATTCTAAAATGCAAATTACTGAAGAGCTAACAATATTACAATATATTCTTGGACATTATAAAACTGATAGAAAATGCTGATTAAAAACTGAAAACATAATATCTCCTGACTTCCTTAAACTCTTATGTTTCTACTCTATCTTTTCTGGAGACCTATACCATGGGTCTCATGACCTACACCAAAGTGTCTAGGTCATACTTATCTCATCTGAATTCCTCTCATCACACTCATGGATGAGATTACAGACATACTCTAATCTAAAGTATCTTTTACTTACGATTTTTATCTATTTGTGGCCACCATTATACAATAAGTCCTCCTCTGTGACACTGAAGTGTCCTCTATGGTGTAACGCACCCTCTGTTGGCACAACGTGCCCTCTGTTGACACTGAAGTGTCCTCTATGGTGCAACGCACCCTCTGTTGGCACAACGTGCCCTCTGTGACACCCGCAGTGTCTGGCGCAGCGCGCCCTCTGAATCGTCCCGGGACTCTCTGGTGAGGACTTATTATATAATGCATTAGGTGAATGTTTTAAATTAATTATCTTAAGTCTATCTTTACTAAACTTTGAATCTGAACTTATCTAAAATTGAGTACTAAACATGTACTGAAATCTGAATCTGAAATCTGAATCTGAATCTACATCTGAACGTAAACATGTATCTCAATTACTACATAATTGGGATTGGGTCTATAACCCATATAATGTACCATTATTCAAAATATGGCTACTCACACAATGAGTAGTCTAAGTCTGAATCTAAATCTTTTTATTCTTAAGTTCTAAACTGAATTCATTGATGGATTTGAACATGTATCTCACTATCGGGATAAACTTTGTCTTAAAACTCTTATTTGGTCAAATTACTTCACTTATACCAATTATATGATAAATAGCTTAGGAAAAAGGACCTGAAATGTTCATAGAATTACTAGGTATACAAAGTATCTTAAGTTAGGTTCAGAAACATATTTTAAGTACAACATATCTAAAAATATGAATTCTGACAAGGTGGTTCAATCCTTCTTGTTAAATATGATGTTACCCTGAACCTTAATATTTGCATAAAAACTTACATATTAAACCTAAAATATCATAATAGAAATCTCATAAAATATTATTTTGTAACCTAATCATAACTTAATTTTCATTATCTTATAATGCCATCATAAACTCATTTTACAATAGCTTCTGATCCCAAACGTACTTTCATTAGTACACCATGTCCTAATATTTTCAAATTCATATTCTTACATTGTACTTGTATTCTAGATACTATTTATTCTAAGGAATCTAGTTCTTAGATTTCTACATATGTATAAAATCTTAATGGCATGTTTCTACTTGAAATCTTAATACATAACTATGACTATCAATATGAGAAATTCTAATAACATATGCGTACTTACATTCTTCATACAAAGCTATTTGAAATCATCAACTAAGTATGGGTACATTACTGACATATCTTATCTTGAAATCGTATTCATTACTTCCAAACATTTCTAAGAAATCTTATAGGAATATGATTCTTCAACTTTCTCATGGACTTGGTCCATGAGTCACAACTATTTTGAGCAACATATCACTATTTTATACTTTGGGTATCTACACTTGCATAAAGATAGAAATATGAGAATAATATAGTTTGTAAATCTTAACATTGAAGTCTTAGAACATTAAATCACATAGATCATGAAACTCTTATTAGGATACATGTAAACATATTGAACATAAACTATGAGTACTCATGTGCATGGACCACTTACCTCTTATGCTGATGGCATCTATAAAAAAAAAATCTTGATTCCAAGTTCCATATATTTAATAACCTGGATATCATCATAGTTTTATTAGTCCAAGTGTATGTTCCCTCTTTATATTTCTAAATCTCACATCCCACTTTCCTAACTATATATACCAACTTCGGGTTCTTAAACATAACTTTATACTCACCATAAAATCTTGGCTTTAAAATTAAAATAAACTCTTATTATGTAGTTACTATAATCTTTATACTCAACATAAATTGTCTTATGCACTAATATGAACATATACTTCATATAATGAGAATAATTACCAAGCATAGTCACATATTAGAAAACTTACTGACTCAATTAGGAAATCACAATATAATACCACCATGTTAATAATATTGGACCTAATTAGCCATACATACACCACTTATTGTCAAGATAATCATATATTACCCTCACATAATGGTCACCCAGATCCAAAACTACATACTAATGTGATAACACAAGAAAATCCATCAAATATCTAGAAAATTAATCATACAATGTAGTAAGATCATGTATTAAAACATTGGATCATAAAAAAATCATATCATGGGTGAAATACCCAAAATACCCTTATTAGGATTTATATCAAAAATCTCATTAAAACTTCATATATGAAAGATCAGGCTCTGAAGTAATGTTAAACATATCAAAATACATCGTTAGTAAAATTTGTATGAATTTCTAAAGTCGTTTACTATTTTTAATTGGCAAAACATCAAAATCATATAGTTTTTTCTACCCAGAATATAATCAATATAAGATATCAAAATCAAACTCTGGAACTATTTTTATAATATAGTACACTCGAATAACTTTCCATAGGTACCTTGTTTGTCCCAAACCGAGATATGTAGCTCAAGATATGAATTTTAGAAGCTTACCTAGCCTTGCGCAATCTCGGCCATCAATATTTGATCAGGCGGCTAGGGCCTCCTACCCATCTAGGGCCGGCGCATCCTCCCGTCTTCTTCTACCTCGTGAATCCCCTGTTCTGAATTTAGGAATAGAGCATTTATGGTGCCAGCCATGGGTGCCCTATTCAGACCACCACCGTGCAAGATCCAGTTGTCAACGACTCCGAATGACTCTCCCTAATCTTGGCGACACCATCTCTGCGTGCAGGGTGGTCAAAGACGAAGCTCCTTGGCTCCACGGAACTCACAGCCCCCCTCCGGCCGCCGCTTATACCTCTCCGTTGGTTCTCTCTTGTCTCTCGACTTCGAGCCAAAACCCTAGCTATGGACTCGTCTAACCCTATCTTCATAGATTCTAAGGCTTTTATAGCCTTTTGTCGTCCGAATCTTGGGCAAGAATCCTCCGCTTGGAGGACTCTGTTTGGGTCCAAAAACAGGGGTGCATCTCTCAGTCCGCGAGGACTGAGTCGCCCCTTTTTTTATTTTATTTTTATTTATTTCTTTTGCATAAAAGTCCATTTTATAGAAATATTTGTATATCCCAATTCGTAGCTCCGTTTGATCCCAAAATTTGGGAGATACATATTATTCTAATAATTTTTACATTAGAAATACATCAAGTCAAAACTAATCAGATAGACTCTCCAAATTTGCCTTTTAGATAAAAATCAGATAATTAATAATTTAATCACCTAGGCTACTATATACATCAAAATTGTCTGAAATATCTCCCACCATCTTATATTCTAATTATTATTATATTAAAAATATTTTGAGCATTCATTATGACCACAAAATATTTAATTCTCAATTTGTACTCCAAGGATCTATTTGTAGAACTTAATTGGTCCAATAGGGCTGGAATTTGGGCTCTAGGGCACATGGCCCATCCCTTAGTATTTCAAAGGGTCCATGAGCTTAATTGTATTCCAAATCATGAAAATAAGTCTTCGACCAATATAATTTCTCAATTGAAGCTCATGTATGACATATGTGATCAATATTTCTTTAGTTACATAACATGAAGACCTAAGCTAGGTCTAAGGCTCAAGTCATGAACTGGACTCATCACATTATATATTCGTCACCTTATTGTTCATAGGAATAATTTATTTATATTCATATACAACCGACTACAATCATACACATTTAAGTCATTATGTGTGTATTGGTTGATCAGATGGCTTGTATTACACATTTTGTGAACTTAATTACATACCTAGCTATGGTTACATTCATTACGTCCCTTGGCATGCCTTTACTAAAAACCCCACATTAAAGACTTACTTTAGCTATGAAATTGAGGATGTTACAAACACCACCATTCCAGTAGAGAATGAGTCGAGGTGTCTAAGGAAGGCAAGTTTAGTTAAGATTCTGGAATAATGACTCCCATTCCACTTAAGAGGTGGTGGGATTATTCACTTTATGAGTGATGTATCTAATTCTAATTCGACTACATGGTAAAAGACTCTAAACCTTCTATAACGTCACCAACCCAATTTACAATATCTAAGAGATATGAATAATAAATCTTTAAATTGCCCAATCCCTCAAGAATTGACATCATGGTAAATTTATTCATCAATTTGAAAGCATAACCACCATTTGTAGCGATCAAAAATGATAAATGATAAGGCATTAGGAAAACCCACTCAACACATCTAGTCTTTCAAAAAATGAACAAATAAGTCTTGTAGATTCCTCATCTTCCCTAAGGCTCCGATTGGTTTGTTGTAACTAGTCTAGAAAACTTATGAACTAGAGTTCCTAAAGCAGTTTTGTATGATTGGTTTAAAGTAAGTGTTGGAACTTGAGTTTCATGACTTTCGGTGAGTTATGGACTTACATACAAAACACAATTCCTAAGTTCCCACTTAAAAAGAGCGAAAAATGAGTACCAGGACAACTAACAATCATTCTTATACAATTATGTTCTTCATTTGTCATAAATCATACATGGAAAATATTTATGACTAGAAATATTAGCGATGTGGATATAGTTCATTGCTAAAACTGTAACATTATATGAAAAAATAGCATACACTAAAATCACACTATGCAAAATATTTTACACTATAACTACCATTATCAGTGCGATTTACAAAAAAAAATACAAACATTATGAAAAAATACACACTGCACCATGTGATAATAATGTGATTTACCTATTATATTTTTATTATTCAAATTTAAATAATATGATGTGAAAATGATAATTAACTATGACCATGTTCGAATAATATAATAAAAATTTCCCACAAAGAATGTCAAAATTAATATTCTACAATATGTTAAACAATGATGAACCAAAACTTATATTTACAAGCACATGAAATGCAGATATTATTACAATACTTTGTACACAGAAAGTGAAATAAAAATATTGTGATGTGATTTTGATTATAATATTTTTATTAAGATTATAGTTGTACCACAATAAAAAAAATTAAAGGAGTGACATTTGCACCATAACCAATTGTTGAGGTTATTATAATTTAAAAATATTATGATTTTTCATGGTGATGATTTTTTTATATCTTTGCCATCCTTTATTATATATATTACTTAGTAAAAATTAACTATGTTTCTAACGAATTCAAATTTTACACTTACAACAAACCAATCACATAGAAGTGAATGGAACTTAAGTTTCAAAAACTGAACTAGATTTTCCAGAAAATGAGTTCCACAAAACTTATGACTTACACCAAACAAATAGGAGCCTAAGTAGACATCATAAAAAAATATTATTAAAAAATAAAGACCTTGAATGGAGTCAATATTTATACAAACAATTATGAGTGGGTATAAAATTATAGTTTTCTGACCTCTCATATAGAAATACCTTAGTAAACTAAGTAATTCAACTATAAAATATGATTATCTCCTTGAAGGAAAGAGAATTAGTTAAATAATAAGACATATATTTGAGTAAAAAATCAAACCCCATACACTTACTTTCATAATGTGTGATAATATATACCCGCATAAAAATAAATAAATGTGTCACCATGTGTTACGACCCCAATTTTTGGGTTCTTTTGGTGAGGAAAGTAATTTCTCCTATTAAAGATATTTGAACAAATAATGATATAATTTGTTTTGAATAAATGGATTTCATTTACAATACCCTTGTTGGTTGTTTTGTGGGATTTATTGGCTATTGTGCCCAATAACAAGGAAAAGACAAAGGAAACTCCATTGTTAATAAGAAATGGAGAAAAGAAAGATGTAGAAACCTCTAGAAGGCAAAAGTATATAATCCAAAGGTAGATTTCATGCCTCTTGGGTTCCTTGGGTCCCAAGGAGTCCAAAGTTGCAAAGATGATGCAACAAGAAAAGAAAAGAGCAATTAAATATTTCTTTATTAAGAAAGAAGTTGAAAACAATGATAAAATGTGGAAAATAAGTGGAAAGATGTATAATTGAGTTATCATTGGTGGATTTTCGTATCCATAAGATTTCTAATGTTAAAAGGAATTCCAATAAGGAGAATAAAAAGAGAGATAAATAGAAATCCTCAAAAATATATATTTTGATAAGAAATAAACAAGATAATGAGAAATAATGGATATAGATGCATCTAGAAGGATAATGAGTATCCATTAAAAAGGAATTCGAAATATTTGAGTTTCTTGGGGTCCAAAGAGCCCTAATAGAGAAAAAGAAAGAGAAAAGGCAAATAATAACAAAATAAGAAGATAATGTGATACATCATTAATTATTTTTTTATAATATCAAAAAGAGATGTTATTTGCTTTAAGAAAATAGATTTTCGTGGCCAATAGATAAAAAGGCAAGGCTAGACATAATGAACGAGATAATTTTTTTATTTCTAAATATCCATGAAATAAGGAATATTAAGAAGATAAACAGGAGAGAGAGAATTACTTCTCCTTGAAGGAATATGACTCTTATTGGGAGAGGGCCTTGTTAGTTCGTGAATAGCCAACCTAGGGCTTTGTTACCCACCCCTATATAAAGGGCAGAGCCTTGGTTCGTGTTCAGGAGAGATCCCACGTCTCCCTCTCTCTTCCCCATCTCCTTCTTTATGAATTCTTCACTCAAAACCCTAAGATAAAGGAATAGCTCAACCATGGAGCAATGAGGGATTGTTAAGTAGATTTGAAGGAAGTAGGACGCTCCCACGACAACTGAGGAGTGAACGACCATCACCACCTTGCTCCCACCCTCGCGCAGCGCTGTAGAGGGGTCTACAGCACGGCCGCGAGTCGCAGGTCCAGTGACCCTGCACTCGGCCATCTGGGCCATGGGTGGAAGCTTGGGCAGACGCGGTGGAGGGCGTTGGAGGCAGAGAAGCAGTCGTCGGTGGCCTTTGGGTCCAGGAAAGGGGTGGAGAAGCCGCATTGATCATGGCTAGGGCAACACAGCAGGGTTGCGCAAGGTTGAAGAATATGGGTCGGTCATTGGACCGTTTTTCCCCTCCGTGGGCTAAAGAAATGATTATCTTACTGAGGGTATAACTGTAATTTAGTTATGTTTCCCAAACAAGCGACGTTGCATGGGTTTGGTGATGTGGCGGCCTCCCATTGGCTCAAGTAAGTTTAATTTGCAAAAATTGTATCTCCTTATTAGTAGCTCGGATGAATGTGCAAAAAATATGAAAGTTGCTCAGAAAAATGAGGGGAATCCATTAAAAATATATTTAGAAGATAATTTCTCTTACAATTAGAAAAGTAATGGAAGTTGTCAACTTTAATGTATTAATGATTAAGAAACCCTATTTTGAGATGATTAATGTATTTAGTAGAGTTTAATGGATGATTAAAGTTGATATTAACCTATTAATTGTAAAAATGTACATTAAGAACAAAAAGGATGAACTTTGCACGTAATTGGTTTAATTTAGAGTTCCATGTGCATAATTATGCTTTAATGGGCCTTGAAACCCTAATATTAGTAAATGTGACTCTTAATGGCTTTAATTGTTCAATTTCATGATTAAAGTTGACATATGATAGTTCTAAGCTATTTTGAGTATAAAAGTTCCTAATTATGAATAAATACACTTAATATGGAAATTAGGCTTTTCTAAAGGTTAAAGGTGGAATTAGTAATAAATAGAGATAAGTTGCTAATCCGGAAGGAACCTAAGATGATAATTGGGCCTAATGATCTTGTCATGAATTAAAAAGGATAAAATGATAGTTTTAATGTAAAAAGAGGCATATGGACTTAATTGATGGCTAATTGTGCCTTTAATCCGAAATTAAGGTTAAATGTTGTTAAAGGATAACCTTAATATCTTTTGTGAAGAATAGATGAGATAATTAGGGTTTGAGAGTAATTGTATAAAATTAGGGTTTAAAAAAAGTAAAAATGAAGTGAAACCCTAATTGCAATGGAAACCCTAAAAGTAGAATAGAAACCCTAGGAAGCGAGCTAGGTTTAATAGATCTTGATGGCATGATCAATAATAGGAAATTGTATGCATGTTTTAGGATCTCTTTGTGTGCTTGCTTACCTATTGGATTTCTTGCATTGATTGGATTAACTTTGTCTCACATCATCCTGATAGGTATGTGGTTAATTATGGTTAATCACATTAGTTTCCCGAAGAGTTTCCTAGATGATTCATCGAATTGAATGCAACTTAACAGTTTGGATGTTCATACTTGCAAATCATAAAGTCACTATGATTATCACAATAATAATAGAAGTGTGTATTCTTGCACCTACATGCCACCCTGATGGTTGATGCAAAAAGGTCAAGCCCATGAGGGAAGACCCATGGGAACCATGAGTGGTGACCCCAGGCACTGAGCTCAGGATTGAGAAGGTGGTCTATGATATTTCCTGACTAAAGGGCACCATGACGGGTGACCCCAGGCACCAAGCTCGGGATTGAGAAGGTGGCCTTAAGTCAATGGAAAAAGTGAAACTTGAAAGGGGGTATGCCAGGGTTAGGGAAAAAGCGGTGGAGAAAGTCACACTGAAAGCGTAATTTGACTTGTTAATTAACTTGATTGTGATATTTAGATTGTTAGCCATATTTGCAAAATTTTGGTTGTCCCCACATACCAGCATATTTGTTTATGCTGACTGACATTTTGTTTGTCAGTGTTTTAGGTACAAAATTGACAAGGACAAATAATAAAGTGGGATATGTGGAATTAAATAAGAATTTAATTAAAAGAGGATTAGTTAGAATAGACTCTTGATGTGGATAGAAGTAGATATCCTGGTTTTTGAAAAGGTATGCAAATTTTTATTTTATACCAATTTTCAGTTTAGTTGGTAGAATTTGATAATTGTTATTGATTATTTGTCGAACCTTTGATCATGTTAATTGGGATAATGGCTCTGACCTTTTGGTCTCCCTTAATTGGGGGTTACTGGGAGGCGGGGTCGTTACACCATGACATTGGATTAGGTGACCTCTAGAACCACAAAATTGAATAATAATTAAAAGAAAAGAATGGTAAAATATAAAATCACAACATTTTAATGGAATAGCAGTTGAGTAGGTTGAGACAAATGGAAGGTGGAGTGTGAGAAGGGGTGTGCAAGCATTGATCTATGATTCCCTATTTGTTATGATACATTATCCTTCTCAGCTATGTATATGGTTAAACAGTCAGGTGGCCCTCTAAGTTCTATGAAGATCTAATTTGCTAGATGATCCAGGTGGTTTGAAGGTGAAAGGGTGGTAAGAATAATGTTGGTTTGATCAAAATTGTGACTCTTTTCTCGAGTTAGTTTTGGCGATATTATTAGTTTTGCATTGAGATATTTTCCCATCAAAATTTTACTTTTATTTTTTATATTATATGTTAATAAATTTTGATATTTTAATCAAATATTTATTTAGATAAATAAAAATAAAGAATGTACAAGAAAAATCCTAGATGAAAGTCACTTGAATGAGTATAGAAACCCTTGAAATGACTACTTTAGGGTATGATAATGCATAAGAAAAAAATAAAAAATGATAGATATTACTTAACCTAGTCGTCATACCTATTTAGATTGATAGTTGAACCCTTTAGGTGTGTATACTATAGTACATGTTAGACAAGGGATATGCTAATTTCAAGGACTAAAGGAGTATAGTTTTGTAACATACCGAATTGTTAAATTGAATTCATATTGAGCTATATTAATAATTTTCTCTAAACTTGATCTCATTTTACAAATGATTCTTTATTCCAAGTATTATTTGATTATTTTGGACAATCATTGTTTTTCTAGTTAGTCTTCATGTAGTTTCCTATCTCTAAATAAACTCTTACACATCATTTGATAATATTTTCTATATAGTTATCTACATGAAACAATATGGTCATATTTACTACGATTCAAAATATTTGTATATAAACATATATTATGTATGTTAGGAATGAGATCCGAGAGGGGATTCACTCCTCACCAAATCAAATAAGAGTCATCATCCATAACTATATAGTTTTAAGAAAGTTGGATAGAAAAATAACAAATATTTCTTCCCTTTCTATCGAAGTCGGTGGACCGTCACAGCTATAAAATGTCGATGAATAAAAGGCGTAAGAGGGGATAAAGGTGATACTTTTTTGTACACTACTTGTCCAACAAGTAGACACATCTTATGTTGGTGAAGAACTCAATCCTCAGGAACTATATCTAGAATGGCCACCAAAACATATTGATAGAACATTAATAGATCGAGATTGACAACCACAAAACAACTTGTTTTCATCTTGTAGAATTTCTTCTCCAAGCCTTCACATGTATCCATAGGCCTCTAATTCATCTACATAAATAAAAGAGAATGTGGTGCATCACCTTGGTCACCAGGTGGAGGAGGAATAGGAGTTTTCAATGTGCTAGGAAACCCATAACTCCCTTTGTTCTCCTATCTTTGGTAGAAATCCTTAGGGTCACTTACTCTGCAAGAGAGAGTAGTTTGACGAACAACTTGTCTCACAAGTTGTCTCAGGATCTGTGTCTCACCCTTTGGGATGTGCCCTTTTAAATAATATAGTCATTGGCTTAGAAAAACCTAATTCCAATCCCTTTTCTAATAGTGATCGTTAAAAAAAGTTTAATGTTGAAACGCAGACTAGATTTGTGATCGACTAGTCATGTTTCATGATTGCTCGATCCCAACCTCTGATATCCAAATCATGTTAGCTGATCGGTCGATCACAATAGTCTAGATCTAGATCTGACCTGCTTTCCACTTTCAGACTTTCCCTATAACCTTGTGATCGCCCAATCATGTGGCATGATCATTCGATCACATGTATCCAGTGGAAATCTTAATTGACTAAATGACATCAAATGATATATTGACCCAATCAATATACTGACTGATCAAACATTTTGGTTGCCAGATGATAGGGTAAATCAACATGTTTATGATTCAGAACCATTCCAATCATATGTTTGATTGTGGATTTCAATTCCCCTATGCATTCTTATGTGTGGTACCCAATATGTTCCTAATTATGTTGGTAGTTATGTCCAAAATAACACAAGAAAATATTGGTGTCTATCCACACATCATTTCCATCCAAGTTATAGGAATGGGTTGAAGAACAATTACAACTTGTAAAGTGATCGATGTTTCCATGAACGTATGATTCCTTTGTCATAGATATCCAAATTAAACTTGAGGCATGGAATTTCATCCTTTTAACATTTAATATATGTTCTTTGAACTAGAGCATATTATTCATGATATTGTGAGCTCAATATCATATATTGACTCACATTATCATTGCCATGCATTTCATGATCTTTCTTATCAAGTTGTTGGGGATATCACTCCAAAGGAGGGACAAATTATATTCACATCACTCATAAGATGTCTCATGTTTCATAGTGCACTCAATCACCATCTTTTTGGCAACTCATATTTTAGATCATGGTGGGTTACTATCAAAGTAGACAGAACAACATGTGTTACTACAGTGACTTTTGGTCTAAGGATCAGAGTCACCATTGTGACTTTGGTATATGACTCTGACGTGTCATTACATGACATCCATGTGTCAATATCAAGGGGGGTATATTCAGTATATCTTGTTCTCTACCAAGCTCCCATGCATCTAAGTTGATATCCAATTTCATGAATAAAGAGACATAGTCATTACTCACCATAAATATTAATCTTGTGTATTGGTGTTGTCCTATCTATCCACAATAATAACTAACTACGGGCATAATAAAAATGTAAAACTCTTATTATATATATGATCTCATGTTTAGGTCCTCAACCCAAACCATATGTCATCACGTAAAATCATCCATACAATGTTATTAGGTTTATTCATTATCTCAATATTGAAACAAACATAATAAGTGGAATTGCCTTTTAATGATTATCAAATCAAGTACAAAATAACCTTTTACAATCATCACATGATGGCCCTTAGGACATATAACCAATAGTCTCCCACTTGCACTAGAGACAATCACTCATGAACCTAAGTCCAACATATCTAACATGACTATCATGTTTCTACTGTGGAAGTGCTTTAGTTAGAGGATCATTAATGTTGCTTTCAGTTGATACTCTATAAAACTTATATCTACTATCTTTATGATCTCACGTATGAGATGATAATGCCTAAGTATGTTCTTGTAATAATGATACATATTGGGTTCATTAGCTTGTGTAATAGCTCCATTTTTGTCGCAATAAAGCTCAACTGCATCTTCAATGTTGGAACCACCCCAAGTTTGATCATGAACTTCTTAATTCATACGACTTCTTTTGGTGCATTGGAGGTAGTAATATACTCACCCTCTATGTAGAATCATTCAAGGTCTCTTGCTTGGATCTTTCATAGCTAACAACTCCTCCATTTATGTAAAACATGAATCTGGATTGAGATCTATAATCATCCTTGTTTGTTTGGAAGCTTGTATCAAAAATAAATCTTCTTCACAATCATAGATTAGAAATTCGTCCTTCGTTCTTCTCAAGTAGTTACAGTTGTTATTTATAGCTATCCAGTGACCATCACCCAGATTCGACTGGTGCCTACTCATCATGCTCATAGAATACAAGACATCTAGGTGCATACATGATAGATCCAATTTCCAAGTCATTTGCAATCTAACTCATGCGTGCTTGCTTTTCTAAAGAGTTGGGACATTGAGTTCTAGACAAACTCATTCCATGAGATATCAGTAAGTTTCCTCTCTTAGAATTATGCATTATAAACCTCTTTAGCACATGTGTCAATGTATGTACTTTGTCTTAGGATAATAAGCCTTCTAGATCTATCTTTATAGATTTTGATTCCTAGAATATAAGATACTTTACCTAAGTCCTTCATGGAAAAGGTATTTCCCAGCCATGTTTAACAAAATGTAGAGTAGTTATATCATTTCCCATCAAGAGTATGTCATTTGTATACAATATGAGAAATATAATCATGCGCCCACTAACCTTCTTGTAAACACAAGGTTCACCTTCATTTTGGATTAATCCAAACTATTTGATTGTCTCATCAAAATAAATATCTCACCTCTAAGATTCCTGTTTCAATCCATATATTGACTTTTGTAGCTTACAAACTTGATGAGCTTCACTTGGAGTGATAAAAACTTTAGGATGTGTCATGTGCACATCCTCTGAAAGGTTCCTATTGAGAAAAATAGTTTGAACATCCATTTGCCAAATATCATAGTCTTGATAAGTTGCAATGGCAAGCATGATCCTGATGATTTAACCATGACAACTGGTGAGAAAGCTTCATAGTAGCAAACACCTTGAACTTGTTTGAAACCTTTTGCACACAATCTACCTTTTTAGGTTTGTACATCACAATCCATGTCAATCTTCTTCTTTAAGACCCATCTGAACCTTATGGATTTTACCCCTTCAAGTGGATCCACCAAGATCCATACCTTTTTAGATTACATGGAGTCCATCTTAGATAACATGACCTCAAGCCATTTCTCATTGTAGGTAGTTTGTTCATCATCTTCAATGACCAAAAAATTGTCTTCTTGATTCAAAAGAAATCCATATCTCTCTGGCTCAAGACGTTCCCTACTAGACCTTCAAGGTTCCTGTTTCATAATAGGGACTTGAGGATCCAAAATAGTTTTTGGCTCATCTTGTTCCTTATCTACCTCCAATAGGTTTAATGTTATCTTTTTTATCTTGACATGTGCTTCAAGATATCATTTTTTTGCATAGATGAGGACTCTTCATTGACTTGTGCACGCATCCATTAGCATGAATTTATCATTTAGATGTCACACAACTATTCAAGTTGTATTTTCCTCTCATGGTTCCTTTGCGAATAAAATCCTTTCAAGAAATGCAACAGCTTTGGCAAAAAACACTTTGTTGTCTAATGGTATATAGAAGTAGTAACCCTTAGTTTCCTTAGGGTATCCAACAAAGATACAGTTATCCAATTTGGGTCCAAGCTTTTCATAGAATAGTTTCTTGACATAATCTTCACATCACAAACTTTCATGAAAGACATATCCATGACATTTTCCACTCCTTATCTCACATGATGTTGTTTCAACAGATTTGGAAGGTACTTAGTTAAGTGTAAACATGGCCATTTTTAGAGCATGTCCTTAAAAAGAGATCGGAGGATCATCTAGAGTCATCATTACCATATCCACAAAGTGTTTCCTTCTTTCCAACACACCATTATGTTGTTGTATTTGAGGTGGAGTCCATTGTGATACAATACCACAATCCCTCAGAAGGGACGCAAACTCTTGGCTAAGATATTCACCGCCTTGATCCGGTAGAAGTGCTTTAATTCTTTTTCTAGTTTGATTTTGTACTTCATTCATGAACTCTTTGAACTTTTTGAAGGATTCTGATTTGTGTTTCATAAGATACACATATCCAAATCTATTGAAGTTATCAGTAAAAGTGATGAAGTACTCATATCCACCTATAGCACTTGTGCTAAAAGGTCCACACACATTAGTATGTATGAATCCTAATAGGTCAATTTTTGTGTCATTGTTTCTAGTGAAAGGTGATTTTCATATTACCCAATAAATATGATTCACATGTCTCTATTGATATAAAATTAAAAGAGTCTAGATAACCATCTTGTTAAAGTCTAGAAATGTGATTCTCGTTTATGTGCCCTAGATGGCAGTGCCAAAGATATGTTTTGTTTGAGTCATTGAGTTTGGGTTTTAACTTCTTAGTATATAAGTTATATACATTGTCTCAATATTAATAAATAAGATAATAAGACATAGGTGTAGTTCCATAAAATATCTCATCCTTAGACATGGAAATAAGGCCATTCTTAATTAGAATCTCAAAAGTATTATTGTCCAAACAATATATAGAAATAATATTTTTATTTATGTCACGCACATAATAGCAGTTCTCTAACTCTATTACAAGTCTACTGGGCCAAGATAAACAATAGGAACCTACTATCATGGCAGCAACTCTTGCTCCATTTGCAAGACATAATTTGACTTTCACTTTGTTTAGAGGTCCACTTCTTTTCAGTTCATGCATATTTGAGCATATGTGAGATCTACATATGGTACCAATACCCATGATAAAAAGTAGATAAGTTTATTCCTATAACATATATACCTAGAGTGGAGAGCACTATCCCCTGCTTCTTGGTCTTAATTCCTCAAGGTAGAGAGGGAACATCTAGCCTGATGATAATGGTGACAATTGCCTCCCTTAGCCACCCCTCCTTTTGCTTTTAGTGCAAAAGAATTTTAGCTAGCTTTAGAGTCATTCTTATCTTTGTCTTTGCGCTTTCTTTTCCCTATGCTGACTGTCAGCATCGAATTGGGCCTATCTTTCATTTTCCCCTCAACAATTCTCAACATGCCAAGTAGCTTGGTCAATCGCTTATAAAAAAACTTTCATGTTGTAATTCATGACAAATTTCTTGTATAAATCTGACAATGATTGTAGGATCACATGTATGGCCAACTCTTGACCTAAAGGAAATCTCCGTCTTGCAACAACTACTACAAAAACAAACAACTACAATAAGACTAACACAATAGATCTACTGATTGTGTGTAGTTAGCATATGTAATGCAAAGGGTCTATGTATGCATTGTTTATTGTAGATTTAACACAACGCACACCATATACAATGAGACAAACCCATTTTAGTATAAAGTGAAACCAACAAATACTAAACCATTGTAATAGACAATAATATCACAACATACTATAGCCCATTGTAATAGGCCATAATCATACAACATTATCTCACCCGTCATAATAGTCACATGTGCTAACCTATTGTAATAGGTTGTAATCGCACAACAGACTACAACATGTTGTAATATACCACAATCACTTAATAGGGTGTATTCTAATGTAATAGTCATAAGTGGTATCTATTATAATAGACCATGATGACACAACATGTTCTAAACTATACATATCATAATCACACAACAAGCTTAACTTGTTGTAATAATTATATGTTGTAATAGACCATAATAACACAACACATTCTACTTGTTGTTTCATTTCAAAATAACATGACAGTTTGGATCTTACTTATTATTATATATACTTTATAAGTCATACACCATGTAACATACCAAAATTTACCTATCCTGGTTCTAGAAACCATAATTCCTAGAATAGGATGATAGTGTACTCGAATCATTCGAACTGACCAAATAGGGTTAGAGTTATACTTATCTATGTTGGATTGTACCCTAATGAACATATAATGTAAACAATATTAGTAAATTACATGTCAACTCTAATTATGGATTGATATGATCTCGACCATGTCATGGACCAGTAAACCTAATGTTATGATGAGTGAGATATAAGGAACCTAACCTAGACATCATACATGTTGATGAGGTGTGTGTGATGAATGATGATCATGTTGACTGAAACCCTAGGTTAAGGTTGACTAACCCTAATACATGCATCCTTTGTATTATTATAATATATTCGTATCATTAGGTGCCATAATCACATATAATATGTTAATACACTTAATTTGGACTTAATCACCTGATCATGGCTTGGTATGTAAATTAGTTTGTCAATGTGTAATATGTTTCACCTTGTTTCTTAATACACATGTAATGACTCAAATGTGGTTATGAAATAATTTGATTTTCATAAATATACGTAAAGGATTAATGTGGGGTTAAATGTGTGTAATTAGTAATTCAATGTGAATTAATGCAAATGAATAATTCATTTGGACAAAAAATATGACAAATTTATATAATGTGACAATAAATGGATCTTAATATAAGTGGTGTTAAATGATGTTCCATTATTTATGTTAATGATGAAATTAATGGGATTAATGATAAATTTAGTAAAATACTATTTTTCATGCAAGATAACCCAAAATAACCCCATATGTTGATAATATGAGGATAATGAAGTCTAAATCCTAAATTTGGAGGATAATATTAATAGATATCGAGATATTTGACTTGAACCCTAACTTTACTAAAACTCATACTAGATAATCCCAAAAGATAAATTTAAACCCAAAGTCGGATTCTCTGGTCCTAATTAATCTAGGTGCAAAATATCAGATGAATTTGGTAATGCTTACTATTTCAATTTGATTTGAGAAGATAATGTTGACTTATGCAATTCCAATTTAATCAAACTATATGTTATTGGGGTTAGTTTTGAATTTATCTAGTCATGCGGCTAATTTCTCTTAGTTTCCTAATGTTGCAGTGTCGTGCATCCCTTCAGCTTCTTGGATGATCGTTGGATGAGGATCCAACGTCGATCAGATTGTCCCCAACCTTCCATCTATAGGTTCATGGATTTTATAGTCCCTGCATGGCTGCTTTCTCTTCCTTTCCCCGGTCGCTATTTCTCCTCTCCTCCTCTCAACTAGATTTCTTACTCTCCATGTTCCTCACACGATATCCAATCAGATAAGCCCTACATTGATAGGAATTAGATTCCAACAGTATTTCATCGACGAGGGACTTCTCTGTGTGTCCCCTATTTCCACCTCTATTGGGACTCTCGGTCATCCCAGAGCATCACAACTATAAATATACCATTGAAAATCTTCCTCACACCCTCCTAATCCATTTTACCTCTTGTATGATCATCGGTTGTTCTCAATATTAGTTTCCCCAATTCCAGCGACCTGTGCTCTAGTTGCATATTTCTCCACCAAAGTTTGAGATGTGGAGCTTCATTCTAAAGGTGCTCGTCTATTCTAGCAACCTCATATGATCTTCTCATGGCCCTAGTTTCTTCTAACCATGCACAATCTTGATTTTCCCCCTTCTCTCTTTCTTATCATGTATACACCATCTGATAACCTGTCTATTGTCATCCTTGGGTGTTTTCATCTGGTTTTTAGGTTGTTGTCTTCGATTGATAGCATCAAATATTTTTGGAACTGCGATTTTTCCTGGAAGCCTATGTAATATGGTTTTATAGAATGAAGCTTTCTTCAGTAGCCATGGAAGAAATTGTGTGAGTTCTTTCGGCCACCCTAGGGCTAGTTTTGGGGTTCCTCTGGCTCTAGACTCATGTAAGAAACTTGAAGGTAGTGTTTATCGATTGAATCCTTCTTTGTTCATTCTAGATGAGTGGTTGATCAGAATTTGCAGCTCTTTGTCTAACGACGGAGAGGAGGAAAATCTATATATTATTTTCGCACCAGTGCCCTTATTTTCAATTATTTTGGTCACATTTTACATTGATAAATATGTCTTTTTGTGTTTCATTGGGTTTTGGAATGGGTGCTGGTTTATTTCAGGTAAATGTACCAATGTACCCTACCACACATCAAGATTATGATGTGTGATGCAAGGGAATAACAATATTGTATAATAAAATTTTTGTTTAATAAATTCAATAAATGATGTTATCTTCAGTAATTCGTAACAATTAATTTATAAGTCAAAAAATTAAAGTAAGACGTGTTTTGGAATCAAAAAAATGAGATCTATTGTTTGGTATAGTTTTAGTAGCCTAATGTTAATTAATTAAATACGTGATTTTTATGATTTTTTCCTAATTATCTTTAATCTTCCAAAATTCATATCTAATGATTTATAATTAGAAATTTATGAATAAATATGTTTTGAAATTGGTAAATCATAATCTATCATATGGTGTAGTTTTCATCATCTAAATCAACTCATAGTAGAAGTTGATATCTCTAGGGTTTCATATATAATCATTAATTAATGATGTACATCTAATATGATATTAGGTGGAGATATACCTTGGTTTAAATCTAGGGTTGGACCCTGACTTTGGACACTCATTCTTGAGATATGTTGCATATCCTCCAATCTATATTGGACAATAATTCTACTTACTCTCTCTCTCTCTTTGATTTGACTGTGCCATATTTCTTTGTATGTCACTTACTTGTATATATTTGACCCACTTGGGTCTAATCTTTGAGATTTATCTTTTGTCCTATTCAGAATGTAAAATGAATCTATTTTATTCAATATTGATAATACATATTTAAATTTGCAACTTTTATTGCTTCATTTCATCTTAATGTCCCATTTCATAATGGAAACCCTAATTTGATGGATTACTTGGATTATACTTATCTTGCCTATCTATTATATGCATTTTGATTGTTGAGGCTATTATTATTTATTGGTAGCATTATATTTTGGGTTCCAACCCATTTTACAACTTTCCAGTATTCGGGTGATGGTGGTCTCACCTATTTTATACACTTTATATAAAGGATTGTGAATGTTATCACCTCTTTCCTTATCACAGAATGTGGAAGTGTTTCAGCCCTGCTTTTAGATGGACTTAGTCTAATGTTTAATATGCATGCATAATTTTGATTATTTATTTGTTGTTCTCTATTTCAGATTTAAAGGGAAAAAGTGTTAATTGTGAACTTTTATTATTTTCTTCATATAATATTTTCATCTTAATAAATAAATATTCCTTTTGATATCCAATTTACTGCTTCTTTCTCTTTCCTTTGGGAAGCCTTGTTATATTAATTGTTGTCTTATTTCCATAATAGTTTCCAATCAGTATTATATACACATATCGACATTTTATGCTGACAACTTCCACTATGTATTCTTTTGTGGGGTACGCTTCCAACCCCTAGGTGAAGATCAAGGAGGAGTGGACCACATTTGAACAAGACTTATTTAGTTGTAGTTGATCTTTCTTGGGAGGTAGATTGAAGTGGTTGGCTTATCCTCTACTGGTCCTATGTTATATATCAGTTTCCTATAGTTTCTTTTATGTGCACCATGTGTGGTGAAGAACAATGTTGGACCTAAATATTGTAATCGTTAGATTTTATCTTTGACTTCTACACTTTTGGTATTTGATACATCACATACTTGCATTATAGTTATCATCCTTTACAAAAATTACTTGTGATAATTGACATAGGATGGTTTTTTAATATTCATATTTGAGTAAGTTGGGTGGCTCCCCTTTCGAGTCCCACTCCCTACAAGTATGGTATTAGAGCTGAGGTAGTCAGTTATATGACTATTTCAATCTTTCTCTCCCTTAGGTTCTACCCTTCCATAAGTTCCTCATAGGAGCCTTACCTTATTTGAAATCTCTCTAGATGAGACACCTTCATTAGGATGATAGAAGGATATCAAAGATGAGGAAGTATTATGATATTAAGTGATGTAATCCTTTATGTTTAGGTTGGACACCTTGTGCTTTTTTCTCTAAGGTATTAAGTTTGATACCCATGTTTATGTTTTGGATCTATGAGATCTGACTTAAGATTGTAATTATGTGAGGATGTTGATTGAGTAGGTGGTAAACTAAGATACCCAAAGTAGAACCTCATGTTTGGGTAGGCTACCCCTAGAACCTAGACTTTTTTTGGTCTAGCTGGAACCTAGACTTTGATGTATGGTGACTTTGAAAAGTAAGTGATGAAGCAATAGATTCTATATATGGTTTGGTTTAAACTAGACCTTGCACCTGTAGTTTGATTTGACTTATTAGGTCAAAACCTTTTAAGGGGTTGAGGGGTAGTACCTTGATAGATCATGGATATGTTGATTTAGAGGATAAAATCCTTTCTATGGGGTTGAGTCTTGTAACATACTGAGATTTAGCTATCTTGACTCTAGAAACCCTAATTCCTAGAATAGGATGATAATGTGTTGGGATCATTATAATTGACCAAAAAAGGTTAGAGTTATACTCTGGTATGTTTGGTTGTAACATAATGAAGTTATAATGGGAATATTACGAGTAGTTCACATATTTTAACCCTAATGACATGTAATGCACACAATATTAGTAATTCACATGTTAACCCTAATTATGGATTGATATGATCTCGACCATGTCATGGACCAGTAAACCCTAATGTTATTATGAGTGAGATATATGTAACCTAACCTAGACATCATACATGTTGATGAGGTGTGTGTGTGACGAATATTGATAATGATGACTAAAACCCAAGGTTGAGGTTGACTAACCCTAATACATGCATCCTTTGTATTATTATAATATATAGGTGACATAAGGTGTCACAATCATATAACATATGTTAATACACCTAATTTGGACTTGATCACCTAATGCTGGCTTGGTATCTAAATCTATTTGTCAATATGTAATATGTTTCACCTTGTTCACTAATACACAGATAATGACTCAAATACGACTATTAAGTAATTAAATCTACATAAATATACACAAAGGGATAATGTGAGGTTTAATTAGTAATCTATTCATTTGGACAATAATGTGATTAATTTATATAATGAGACAATAAATGGATGTTTAATATAGTGGAGATAATTGATGTGCCATTATTTGTGTTAATGATTTATTTAATGGTCTTAACAATAAATTGAGTAAAATAGACAACACAGGGGGGGGACGGAGAGAGGTGAAGAGAGATAAAGCACCAACTTCTCTCTAGAAAAATCCCTAGGTCTCTCCCCCAACGATCAAATCCCTCTGCCATCTCCAGTGAGCAACTCCACCTGCTCTAGTGTCAACTAGTCAAGCAGCTCCACCAGCTCATCTCAGATCTTCACAGCACCAGGGTTTCTCCACATCAGGTATCTTCTACAACCCTGAGACCCAGTGACATCCGGTCTCACTCCCCTTTCACCTCCAACCTAGATCATCCCTCCTCTTTACTGCTACTATAGAAGATTGGAGGTGGGTGATACCTCCAGAACAACATTAAATGACTCCCCACCCATTTAGCGGCTACATGCAAGATCTTCACACCACTTGTTAAACTTCCCCATAGTAAGGAAGACTCTAGACTCTGGGGTGAACTCTGGGTTCTTCCCCTCTCTTTTCCATGACAACTCCCTAAATATCCACCTGCTCTTACAGAAGAATAAAATCTTAGTTGAAATTGAACACCACATTTATCCTCTCTCGGTGATCTCCATCTCCCCCATCCCATCATGAGAACAGAGGGCTCTCTCACAATGGCTTTGTGTCTTTACAAAAAACCCCAGATTCTTCTGGGTAAATCATCTCTCTTCAAGAGAGCACTACATCTAAATAAGACATCTGAGAAGCTCATACCTCGCCTGACGACACCAATCTCTCCCAACATGGAATCCAGGTTCTCCTTCATGGACTACCACCTCCCCAACCCTGAGTTTCTCACCAGTGTACCTCTCCCTAGGGCTTGGATCTACCACCGCTTCGACATATCGTTGGGTCCCTACTCTGTGCGACTAGGTCACTGCACTTTTAGGGTGAAAGTCGAACGGTCCAAGACAGACTATCAAAGTTGGTCAAAAAAAAGCATCAACCTTGCTCATTTCTGACGGCTGGGATCAGATGATCTCCGATCTTGGTCTCAGGTAGGAATGGACCATCTACCTCAAATTGGTCGACCACAGAACCTTCTCGACATGGGTCTGTGACTTCAACAATGAAGCACCTCAGCAACTACTTCCTTTCTTCTCTAAGATGAAGACAAGTTTGATATCACCATCTTCAAACTCAGCAGATCAACTATTCGTCAGAGATGTTCATCAACCTCCGATTGGTATAAAACACTGGCCAATCTCAATCTCATCCTATCTGGAAGACAAAGAAATAGAAGACACGACAACATCGACTTTCATTCCAGACACGATTGCAGCTAGGTATACGCTCTCTACTCTGACCCAACCCTCCTCTTCTTTTAAATAGACCCAAGAGCCCCCCAAACGAAGAAATCATACCTAGAGATAAAAATAAACTAAATCTCTCTTTCCCTCAGTTAGGATAGACCTCTTCAACTTCCCTTATTCAGGAGTGCTTAGAAAATTTTTACCCCTCACAGACATGGAAGAAAGCTCCCCCTCGATGACCTTTTCAAGCGCTTCTCTGCAACATCTGTAAAAATAGAAACCACTCAGCCCTCAGGTGCCCAAATCGCTTAACTTGCTTTAGGTGCCTGCAAAAAGGGCACATCAAAAAGCACTGCCCAGCCAACACCACATATTCTATTTACACCCCTTTCCATAGAAATGGACAACACTTCCCTAGAACAAAATCTACTTCCCACATTGCTTTTCAAACTATCCACCACTTACCCAGGAAGGATCAATCAAATCTCTAAAACAAAACAAATCATTTCTCCCTCTTTTCCAACAACCCTTTTGCATGCTTAGCAGAACCTCCACTCCCACCTCAACATGCAAACATCCCACATAACCCACACATGCATAAATACCATACCCCTCTTACAAGTTCAAAACCCACAGCTCTATACAACCATCTCCCATCTAAAGACCGATCAAACCCCTCTGTACATCAACCTCCTAAGAACATCTCATCCTCTCTAAAACCAAAACCTAGCTACCAAAAACACTTTTCCCCTATGGAAGCACCTACTCACCTGGAATATGCCATAGCCCTTGATCTTCCAACCAACTCAATGTGACTCCTCAAAGTTTTTACTATAAGAAGCATCTTGGTGACCATTGACAACAACATAGACAACAACCAGGTTAACATTCTAGACATCACCAGAGCCATTGCCTTGCTTATCCCATGACACATTGTCCTCAAACCAAATATCTTCTCACCTACCCAATTGATATACTTAGTCCCTGAAGGAATGAAGATAAATCATCTCTTCAACCAAGTCTTGACCATCCCTTGCGGCTCTAGCTTCATCCAAGCTAAACTCTCAAAATGGTCAGCTGAGCTTGGGGCTTTTGAAGCTCATGTAGGTGGTTTGGACTGGGTATCTATCTCCAACCTCCCACCTCACCTTTGGGAAGTTGAGATCTTCATAGGAATATCCCACTCCATAGGAGCCACTCTATAATACATCAACCCTGAAACCCTCTATCCCACACAATACATCAAATCTTACTACCTCTTTGTGGTCAAACAAGCAATCTCTCTGCCAACTACCATCAACATTAGGCTGGGAGAATCCATTTACAATATCAAGCTCTCTACTAAGCACCCATATGAGACAAAGACAGCTTTCTCAGACCTCTCGACCCACCCACCTTCTTGGTTTTTCCCTTCTAAAAGTCAAAAACCACATAACCCCATTAGAAAATCTGGCGAAAGACATCTTGTCTGGGAGAGGAAAAACACCTCGACTACATCATCAATAAACTCAAACAAATCCCAAAAACAAAAAAGGCCTAGATCCTCATCCCCTTCAAAAGACCGACCAGCTTCCTTCTTTATTAGACATGAACACTCTTTCCCTTCCACCACCAAGGAAAACAACAACACCATCAACATCAGCCCTAGCACCATGCATAAACTCAAATCAGTCATTATTGATGAAATTAGATCCTCACAGAGTCCTCATCAGAAAAGCAAAGAACAAGGAGAAGGTGTCAACAAGCCAACTCAAGCCATGTTGCCCAGTCTAGAAGGCGTCAAGATAAATCACATCATCAACCGCTCGGACACAGGTATTTTGACTCAATCCTTTTTTTCAGCCCACTCAGACTTAGTTGATATAACTTCTCCTATGATAGGTACATCAAATTATGATCTTGACAACATTGAAGACATTGCATCCTGGTCAAATATCACTGGCTTCACAAAATTTGCAAATAAAATAGGTATAAACTTTGAAGAGGACAATAATGCACATAAAGCCTTACATGATATAGAACACTACATGGGGTGGGCAAATAGCAGGGAAGTAGAAGACACCAACAACTTCTTTGACAAGATGAAAATCCAGTAAACACTTCATACTGCTCAGACAGAATCTCTTCATTGACTCCAATGAAAAACTCTTCATGGAATGACTGTGGGGTAGCCTGCCTTAAAAGACGCAAAGAAATTCGCTACCATATATAAAAAAATAACATTGACCTCATTACTATTCAAGAGACTAAATCTTACCTTACATCTTTTGCCCTCAAAACTATTGGTGGAAACAGAATCACTCAGTGGTTTCATATTCCTCCTATTGGGTTTAAAGGGAGGCTTCTGGTGGGACTAAATAACCATATTTTTTCTATCACCGATTCTACCAGTCTTGACTTCTCTATCACTCTCTCTATCAGAATTAGATTGGATGGCTTTAACTGGTTCTTTACAGGGATCTATGGGGAACTGAGAAATAACAAAGCAACCTATCTTTCTGAACTGGATAAAATCCTTACCAAATACCATCAAACCCCCTGGATTATTGGAGGGGATTTAAATCTCATTACCCAGGCCTATGATAGAACCAACATCTCCAACACTTCCCAAACCATGTCAACAGCTGATAAACACTTTACAACCCAACTAACAAAACACAACATGATCGATATCAAACCTGCTAATGCAAATTACACCTGGTCCAGAAACCAAACCTTTTCCAGACTTGACCACTTCATCTGCTCCCCTCTTTGGGAGGACAAATACCCCCTTTCCACAGTCCACACGGCCCACAGAGCCATCTCAGATCATTTCCCTATTATACTTGACACTACCAATGTAATATGGGGAAAAAGACCTTTTCACTTTGAAAATTTTTGGCTCACATTCAAAAACTTCTCAAACCAATGTGCAAATCACTGGAGCTTAGCTGAACCTCAAACTACCAATATGGGATTGCACATTCTCCAAAATACTAAGCAAGTGAAAATCTTCATCAAAAATTGGACCCTCCAACACCCAAACAACCTCAACAACACCTTAAAAAACCTAGAACAACAATTCCATTTCGTAGACCAAGACCCCTCAGCAGACCCCGCTCTTGTCCAAACAATCAGAGCAGAGATGGAACACATAAAAAACTACCTAGACATTAAATGGAGACAAAGAGTGAAGATAACTTGGGTTAAAGAAGGAGATAGGAATACCAAATTCTTCCACAAAACTTGAAACAAAAATCATAGAAAAAACACCATCACATATCTCAAAATCCATGGCTCTATCACTATGGAAAAATCTTCTATCACTACCCACATTATTGAACACTTTCAAAAAATCTTCAACACTCACCACCAACCTTCTTGCCTAAATAAGCTAGATTTGACTATTCTGTGTCCCAAAAAAAATCCCTCAATCTCATTCCCTTATCCAAGCCTTCACCTTAGATGAACTAAACCAGGCCATTAAATCGCTAGGTCTGAAATGGATTAAATGTGGAATTCTTCCTAGACAATTGGGATCACTACAAAAAAGACTTCCTAGCCTTGTTGATGGAATTACATCAGATTAAAAATGCCCACAATATCATCAAACACTTAAATATAACCTTCATAGCTCTCATCAAAAAAACTGAACAACCAGACCTCATCTCACCATACAGGCCTATCAGCCTAATCAACACATCTTATAAAATCGTTGCAAAAACGTTGGAAAACAGAATCAAGCCACACATCAACCATATTATCCCTCTAAATCAAAATGCTTTCCTCAAAGGGTGAAGCACTCAGGATGCTTACATGATGGTCAACAAAACCATCCACCATTGCCATATTAACAAATCTCCAGTCTTATCCATTAAACTGGATTTGAAAAAGCCTTTGACTTTGTAAATTGGCAATGCTTCACTCATACCCTCAAGGGTTTTGGCTTCCCTACAAAATGGATCCATTGGATACAAGCTTGTATATCCACAAATCATTTCTCAACCATAATAAATGGAGTACCATTTGGCTACTTCAAAAACTCAAATGGCCTTAGACAAGGGGATCCACTATCCCCTTACCTTTTTATCATTGTCACTTCTATCCTAAGTAGAATGATAAAACTAGGTGTCGAAGGAGGTCTGATTAGCTCTCCCCTGGAGTGTCATGAGAACATAATACAATTTGCGGACGACATTATCATCCTTATCTCCCCTGAAGACAAATCCATCATCAACACAATCAGAATTATAGGAATCTTCTCATACATATCGGCCCTCAAAATAAACCTGCAAAAATCTTCAATTTTTGAGGTCCACATCAAACAATTTTTGATGACTAAATTCAAAGACTTATTGAGATGCAAGATAGAAAACTTCCCTATTACCTACCTAGGCCTTCCTATCACTCCACTCAAAATCTCCCACTATACTTGGACCCCAATCATCGAGAGGATAAACAAAAAATTATCATCTTTGACAAATAATTTCCTTAATTTGGTCGGTCGTCTCTGCCTTCTCAATAGTGCCATCACACCAATAACCACCCATTACTTAATTTGCATTCCACTTCCCTCCAAGACAAGAAAGACCATTGATAAAATTTGAAGAAATTTCCTTTGGAACAATCACCATAAATCCCCCAACATAAGCAAACATTTTCACCTGGTCAACTGGAATACCATCACATCCCCCATTAATTAAGGGGGATGGGGAATTATCAACATAGAAACGCATGCTTTCTGTTTGACCACAAAAATAATTAACTGCCTGGCAAATAACAGCAACAAAATCTGGAGAAACATGCAAACAAATAAATATTACCAAAATCTCCCCCCGGCATAAAACACACAACAAGATCGCCTCCCCTCTTTGGAAATACATAAACAAACACATTCCTCACATTAAACAAATCATCAACACCCCCCTCACTCACACAAACTCATTTCTTTCTAGGAAGACCCGTGGTATAAACACCAAACTTTCCTCAACATGCATACTTTTTGGACTATACCAAATAAACTCAAAAATCTAAATATTGCCAAAGCTCTTGGCCTCCTAACAAGTAGGATATCTAACTCATTAAATAGGTGTTTGCTTCTACACCTTAATCAAGAGAACATTAGGAACCTGACACTAGAACTAGAAAACAACTCCTCAAATCAGATTTCTTGGAGATGGGGAGAACTCTATACTATCAAACTTGCCTACAACCACCTGACCTTTAGAGGTATTTCCCCACCCTTCTCCTATATCTGGAAACAAAAGTGGCCACAAAAACTCAAGACCTTCTTCTGGCTTCTGCTTAAAAATAAACTGCTAACTGACAAAAACCTTTCCAAAAGGGGTTTCTATGGTCCTTCGAGGTGCTCTCTATGTCTTGGTAACTCTGACTCTATGGATCACTGGTTATTCCATTGCAGTTTTTCTAGCAGCATCTTCTTGCATTTTCTTAGGGTTGATAAACTAAACCACAACTTCACAACTTTTCCAATTGGTCCCACACCGACCAGAAATAACTACACCCTCAATGGGGATGATTTCTTAGTCACTATATGTTATGGAGAGAAAGAAACAACAGAATAACAACACCATAAAACCAAGGCGCACCATCATCACCCAGATTATTTTAGATCTTTGATGCAGGGATTTTGAGTCACATTTATAAGCTAATTTTATACTTGTTTTGTGTCGTTATTTGTCATTTTGTGACCATGATAGCATGATTCATTTCTTTCAGCCTATAATCATTGTATGCATCAAGTTTATCTTATTTTATCTTATGTCGTATGAATTATCAAATTTCTCAGATTTGATTTGTGTTTTTCTCTTGGTTTTAGGTACTTTACATTCCAGGACCCGTCGATACCATCGAAGGATCTGTCGATGCTATCGACATGGCAACAGTGATCAGGCTGGAGGGAAAGCATCCAGGTTGATACCATCGACCACACTGGTCGATAGTATCGAGATGCCAACATGCGGATTCTAGAAATTGAAGAAAGTGTTGGTACCCTAGGGGGTCGATACCATTGACACCCCGTCGATGGTATCGACGCCGTCGGATCAGGAAATTGTTCAGAACAATCACGATCGAACGGCTGCGATATTTCGGCAGTCTTAAGTGGTACCTATACCTAGGAAAAGGCAGCCCAAAGCTAAAGATGATGGTCTATCTCATTGCACGAGTCCCAGAGAAGAGGAGAGCAAAGAACGCAGCCCAGAGCTACACCCTGGATGTTTCCAGAGCCGTAGACGGACGATTCTTCCACTGGAAGGTTGCAGAATGTGCGTCTCGCACCAAGGATCATCCGGATCTTCTCCGTTTCAGGGGTTACACCATATCTTCATTTGTTTCCCCATGTCTTCCTCTTTCTTCTCTATTTGTAATGTTGATATGAATATGCGGGGCTAATCCCCTCTATCCTTAGGACCGGGAGTAGCCGGGGGAATCGCTATATGACAATATTATATTGATTATTATAACTTGTCTCACTTTTCCTTGATATGTTATCGTGTTTTCATTGCAATTTACTATGCTTGATCACCATAGTCAATTTCTAATACCGTTAATTACTTCTGACGGAGAATTAGTGGCTGAAAAGGCACGATTAACACATTAATCAATAAATTCCTTAGATAAGGTAATGTACAATTAATGGTGGATACTCAGAGAAATAATTAAAGTACCTAGATCTAGGGTATAAGTTACTACTGGCATGGAACTGACCTAGAACTAGGTAGTGAATTGTATCGTGGAAGCGAGCAATTCTGATTACGGGCCATAATCAGGGAAAGAAAACTAATTATGTTAATTGTGTAGATTTGTGTGCAGTGAGACCTCATGGTGAAACTGCAATCCTAAGGATTCCCATTTAATTTGATTAAACTAAACATTTAATCATCGTTCTCTTGTGCTTTCTTTTAGTTTTATTTTCTTTTTCAAAATCAAACTCATTTTCCCCATCGATCTAGCTAATCGCGACCAGTTAGTAGCAGTCTACTAAAATTTACGTTTCCCTGAGTTCGACTCGGGCCTCACAAGGTATATATTACATTGATACGTGCACTTGCGTTATACGCACGATAAAATCGTGTCAAGTTTTTGGCGTCGTTGCCAGAGAAATGGTAAATTTTGGCACTACGAGTGCTGCAAGCGACCACTCTAGGCCACTTTTTCTTTTTATTTGCAATTTTAATTATTGAGATTAATTGTCCATCTTTTAGATTCTTTATTCATCTAGCACTATACTTATTTGATTTTCCACATTTCAGGTACAAGTGCATGGTGAAGACGCGTAGTACGGACTACGCACAGTCGACACCTGAGGTTCCGCCTTCGGGATCTGAAGACGGGCGGATAAATACACCACCCAGAGACTTGGAAGAAGAATTTTAGGTTTTCATAATGGTCGAGGAACAGACTATATGGGAGAAGATTAAGGCTTCTTCTTCTTCTGCACAGAAGGGGCCAATCACGAAACATGCTATCAACATACCTGGTTACAAGATTGACCCAGGGCTAATCCAGTTAATCAAGTCACAGGCTTTCCATGGGCTTAAAAATGAGGACCCCGTGATCCACATCAGCATGTTTGTGGAGAATTGTGACATGGTGAAGGTGGATAGGTTTCCACAGGAAGCCATTTACCTAAAACTGTTTCCATCATCTCTGGCAAGAAATGCAAGGGAGTGGCTATACAATTTGGACGATGAATATGTTGAATCTTGGGACATGATGATTGAAGTTTTCTTTGAACAATATTTCCCACCCGAGAAGACAAATGATCTCGTGAGGAGGATTCATAACTTCAAACAACAAGCTGGCGAGACATACTCGGAGGCTTGGGAGTGATTCAATATCATGCTGCGAAGATGCCCACATCATGGGCTTTATCTAGAAACCCAAGTGAAGATTTTTTATTTTTCTCTTAATGAACATGATAGGAGTACTCTAGAATCAACTGGAACAGGGTTTCTTCTAAATAACAAAGGTTCTAAGTGTCGAGAAATTTTAAAGAATATGGCCAAGAAGCAGTCTTGGGGTGAAAGAGATGCACCGGAACAGGTCAAAGTTGTAGGTGATGCAAAGGTCATTCAAGCATTAAATGAGAAGATGGACCTACTAGCCAAGAAGCTCTTAGAGAAGGAGAGCAGTAGGTCTGAGGAGGAAGAATATGTAAAATATATGCATCAACATGGCTATAGGAGCAATGACTACTCTTGGAGAAAGGATAAGAAATTTTCATGGAAGGATCCAAATAATTTTCTACAAGACCCGGAGCAAAAACCACAGCCGAGTGCAGAGGACAAGAGCAATGAGTTGCTCAATCAAGTAATAAAGCAAAACCAAGAGATGATGAATACATTCGGCAAGCAAATTCAGTCACAGGGGGGATTTCTGAACCAATTTGGTCAGACTCTACAGTCATAGTGCACAAATGAGGACTCTAGAGACAACTATGACCCAAATTGCGACTGAGGTGGCTGTGATGAAGCAAATCATTCAACAAAAATCAACTAGGAATGCAGAGCCCGCTCAGCCACATCAACAGGTTAAATATATTTCAGTCTGCAAAGCATCAGAACTTCCTGTTGAGGAGGTACATGAGCAGAGTATCATGTGTATAGACTTGGAGGACAAACCCAAAGTTCCATACCCTCACAACTTATATGGATTTCCAGGAGGATGTGGGACGCCATGCATCTCACTCCAAGATTCCACCACTGTTGTGCTCACATCTCATATTTCTAAAGATATTCCTAGTCTGGAAGAGCAGGTGAAAGCTATACTTCATAGTGGAGCAGCCACTAGCAATATAGAGAAGCGGCCACAAGTCATGCCATTCACGGATGATGTACCAAATCCTATCTTAGAAGGTGGCGTTGAAGCAAGATTAGGGGAGGAGACCCCTAGAGTACCATATATTACACCGCACAAGCGCATTAAGGAGCCAAGCGTGCCATTCCCGGATAGTCTGAAGCTGAGGAAAGAGCAAAGCCACTTCAGGAAATTTCTTGAGATCTTCTGGAAGATCCACATCAACATTCCGTTGGTGGAAGCTATCGAGAAAATTCCTTCATATGGAAGATTCATGAAATACGTCATCAACAAGAAATGATGGATCAAAGATACAGATGGTGTATGTGTCGACGAAACAGTGAGTTCTATAATTCAAGGAAGGTTGCCAAAGAAGAGAAAAGATTTAGGATGTTTCTACATCCCATGTTCCATAGGTGGACAACATTTTCCAAAGGCACAGTGTGACTCAGGAGCAGGCATTAATCGTATGCCACTTGCCACTTTTCAAAAGTTGGGATTGAAGAAGCCAACACAAACTTCCATGACAATCGAGTTGGCAGATGGATCCATTGTTAAGCCACAAGGTATATGTGAGGATGTGCTAGTCAAAGTTGACAAATTCATCTTCCCTATTGAATTTGTGGTAATGGACATGCATGAGCTAGAAGGATGTGAGATGTTATTGTGGAGGTTGTTCCAAGCTACGGCTGGTGTAATCACTGCCATTGGGCGAGGCTACTTGACGTTGGGGATTGGTAAAGATAGAGTTGAATTTAAATTGCCAAGTGAATCATAAGAGACATCCTTTGACAACCCAGGTTAAGGTATCTGTATCGTCTAGCCTAAGACGTTAAAGAAGGGTGGTTGTTGGGAGGCAACCCAACATTGGTAGATTACATGTTTATTTGCTTTATTTTTCATTTTCCTAAGTAGTTTTTATTACCGTTCTATTTAGTTTGTAAAAATGATACCCTGATATGTTTGTTGAGTGTGCAGGCTGGGAAACAGTTGATACCATCGATACCTGGGTCGATGCTATCGAATTTGGAACAGCAAAAATTTATGCTGAAATTTCATCCCGTCAATACTATCGACGGCCTCGTCAATGGTATCAACAAGGGAACAGGCACATAGATGCTCAAGATTTGATGGTATGGACCAATCCATCGAGGGTAGTGAGATGTCTAGAGATTTTCAGACTGGGCCTTCTCAGTAATCTCGATACCATCGACACATTGGTCAATGGTATCGACACACCAAGCACAGTTGTAGGGCCAGACCTCACGAGGAGCAAAGGCATATGTAGATGTCGATACTATCGACGCAACGTTGATGGTATCGACGCACACATCAATGATCTGCAGTCTTCATTGAGCGGTCCACAATGCGTATCCATGGACGGTGTCGATGGTATCGACACCTTGTCGCTACTATCGACGGACCGTCAACAGTGTCGGTCGCAGTTATAAAAGAGGACAAATTCTTTCCATCAAATTTCAGGGGCAATTTCCTACTTGGGATCCTAGCGGCCACCAGTACCCGCCACACCGACCACCAGAGCAATAAAGGGGTATCATTGTTCCACCTCTTAAGTCTAGATTTGAACTATGAGGCCATAGTTGAATTCAAGCTTAGGGGGGTGTTGGAATAGCTTCTATCTAGTTTTTCTTTATTTTATTTCATCTTTCATTTGTTTTTGCAATTTTCATCTTTCTTTATCTTAGTTTTCTGAATTGCTAGATTTACTATTTTCTAGGATCCACTATATATCTAGTATAATCAGTGGAGTCTAATTTAATTGCATGTCATCTTGTTTTCACTTGGGGCTTTGTGAGAAAATGATTTTTAATGAAAAATCCTTAAGAAATTGTAAGTTTGTCTTATGAGAACTTGAGGACATTGCTTGTGAAACTCATTGGGTAGGCCAACTTAAAAACATATGAACATGATTGTGTATTTGTATGGTTCATGTTAAGAGGATTGATATGGATGTTGAGCCTAAACCAACCAAATGATAACGTGACTTTAATTTGAAGTGAGAGAGAGAAACCCCTTGATTAATTGGTACACAAGTCAGTACGGAGGGACATATAATTCAATCTGAAGGTTCTGTCAATTAGTCTTGCGATCCGATCCACCGCAATTTCATTCACTCTCCACCATAAGAACTGGGAGCACATTACTGTCTTTCACTCTTTGATTGCATTCCATGTAGATAGGTCTTGCATTACAGTTATTCTTGCATGTTTTGCATGAAAAATAAAATATAAAACAAGTATAGAGTAGTATACATGCACTTTTTTCCTTAAGTGCATGTCAGTTAGTTGCATAATTGTCATTTTGAAGTGCATCCGCATCTTTTGAGCATATAGTTGTACATCATGTGTTGTATGTTCTTCTGAAAAAATTGAAGGTGTTGAACTTGTTCCATACCCTCCGAATAGAATGCATTAAATGTGCCAGTTAGAAAAAAAGGAAGTCCAACAAATAATCCATTACCATTTATGAAAATTGAAAACAAATGAATGAAAAAATAGAAAAAAAAGTATGAATAAGAGGGAGAAAGGAACATGTTCTCACTCGCATATTAAGAAGAACAAACATGTGGTGTAGTTACTTAGATATTCCATCTCACTTTGAGACGGAATGATAGTGCATGCATCATTTCACATAATAATGTAGCATTAGGGCATTTTCATTTGCATTTGCATCATGATAGGTCATTCATTATTGGTTTTTTGCATGATCGACTATAATGTGCTTCTTTTTCTTCCATAGCCACCCATTCTATCCACCTGTTGCTCTAAGTGGTAGGCCACCCATGATATTCTCCTCATTCATGTATATTAGGAGATCTGCTTCCATTTAGATGGTAGTTAGGAAATGAGCAACGTAGATAGGAGATCACAAGATGCACCAAGCCTGAACTTGAAGATTCTGTTATGTTAATTGCCTTATTTGATAGTGTTCATTGATCTTGGGGTAGACATTTCTCATGAATGATTATTGTCGCTTTAAGGGTAGTTGTTATTCCGTGGTTGGTAAGGGCCGGTATGTGAATTGCATGTGGGAATCATATTGAGATATCAATTATGTGATTATGTTCTTTAGTTGACCCTCTCAATTAGATTTTAAAGTTTTGTTGCTCGAGGGCGAGCAAGATTCAAGCTTAGGGGAGTTTGATGCAGGGATTTTGAGTCACATTTATAGGCTAATTTTATACTTGTTTTGTGTCGTTATTTGTCATTTTGTGGCCATGATAGCATGATTCATTTCCTTCAGCCTATAATCATTGTATGCATCAAATTTATCTTATTTTATCTTATGTCATATGAATTATCAAATTTCTCAGATTTGATTTGTGTTTTTCTCTTAGTTTTAGGTACTTTACATTCCAGGACCCATCGATACCATCGAAAGATCCGTCAATGCTATCGACATGGCAACAGTGACCAGGCCAGAGGGAAAGCATCCACGTCAATACCATCGACCACACTAGTCGATAGTATCGAGATGCCAATAGGCAGATTCCAAAAATTGAAGAATGTGCTGGTACCCTAGGGGGTCGATACCATCGACACCCCGTCAATGGTATCGACGCCGTCGGATCAAGAAATTGTTCAGAATGATCACGATCAAATGGCTGTAATATTTTGGCAGCCGTAAGTGGTACCTATACCTAGGAAAAGGCGGCCCAAAGCTAAAGATGACGTTCTATCTCATTGCACGAGTCCTGGAGAAGAGGAGAGCGAAGAACGCAACCCAGAGCTATGCCCCAGACGTTTCCAGAGCCGTAGACGGATGATTCTTCCACCGAAAGGCTATAGAACGTGTGTCTCGTACCGAGGATCATCCAGATCTTCTTTGTTTCAGGGGTTACACCATATCTTCATTCATTTCCCCGTGTCTTCCTCTTTCTTCTCCATGTGTAATGTTGATATGAATATGTGGGGCTAATCCCCTCTATCTTTAGGACCGGGAGTAGCCTAGGGAATCACTGTATGACAATGTTATATTGATTATTATAATTTGTCTCACTTTCCCTTGATATGTTATTGTGTTTTCATTGCAATTTACTATTCTTGATCACCACAGTCGATTTCTAATACCGTTAATTACTTCTAATGGAGAATTAGTGGCTGAAAAGGCACGATTAACACATTAATCAATAAATTCCTTAGACAAGGTAATGTACGATTAATGGTGGATACTTAGAGAAATAATTAAAGCACCTAAATCTAGGGTATAAGTTACTACTGGCATGGAACTGACCTAGAACTAGGTAGTGAATTGTATCGTAGAAGAAAGCAATTCTGATTACGGGCCATAATCAGGGAAAGAAAATGAATTATGTTAATTGTGTAGATTTGCATGCAGTGAGACCTCACGGTGAAACTGCAATCCTAAGGATTCCCATTTAATTTGATTAAACTAAACATTTAATCATCGTTCGCTTTTGCTTTCTTTTAGTTTTATTTTCTTTTTCAAAATCAAACTTATTTTTCCCATCGGTCTAGTTGATCGCGACTAGTTAGTAGTATTCTACTAAAATTTACGTTTCCCTAAGTTCGACTCGAGCCTCACAAGGCCTATACTACATTGATACGTGCACTTGTGTTATACGCATGGTAAAATCATGTCAATCTTCATATCCTTTCACACTATAGGGAAGAAGATAAAGGAGGGCTCAGATGACTCACAGGAGGGGGAATCAGAGGCGCGTTTTCTCTGCAACCTGAAGGCGATGATGGATGATGAAACTGGAATCGGCCTGCTGCAGCAATAGACAGGATTTTGCACTATCTCCATAGACTAGTGTTTTCAGCATTTTAACTTTAGTTGTCATGCTTCTAGGCTTGTTATGGGATGCCTCCCCCACAGACTATTCTCTTCTTTCTGTAGAACTCCCCACCCTTTTTTAGCATACCAGTAGTGTAACAACCGATGTAGCAAGTGCTAGCTTTCTATTGTCTTTTATTAATAAATGATCTTTTATCAAAAACAAATTGAGTAAAATACTATTTTTCATGCAAGATAATATAAAATAACCCCATATGTTGATAATATTAGGATAATGAAGTTTAAGACCTAAATTTGGAGGATAATATTAATATATATTAATAGATATTGAGATATTTGACTTGAACCCTAACCATACTAAAACTCATACTAGATAATCCCAAAAGTTAAATCTGAACCCAAAACCAGATTCTTTGGGTCCTAATTAGTCTAGGCACAATATATCATATGAATCAGATAATGCTTGTTATTCCATTTTATTTGAGAAGATAATGTTGACTTATGCTATTTCAATTTAATCAGACTATATGTTTTCATGTTGGTTTTTGATTTATTCGGTCACATGATCGATTTCTCTTATTTTCCTAATGTTGAGGTGTCATGCATTTGTTATCTTAGGCTTCTTGGATGACCATTGGATGAGGATCCCACATCAACCAAGTCATCCCCAACCTTCAATCTATAGGATCATGGACTCTATAGTCCCTGTGTGGCTACTTTCTCTTCCTTTCCCCAATCTCTCTTTCTCCTCTCCTCTCGGATAGATTTCTTACTCTCCATGCTCCTCGCATGAGACTTGAGTAGATAAGCCCTACTTTGACTGGGATTGGATTCCCCCTAGTATTCCATCGATGAGGGAATTCTTTGTGTGTCCCTTGTTTCCACCTCCTCTGGGAGTCCCAGCTATCCCATATCGTCACAACTATAAATAGACCATTGAAAACCTTCCTTGCATCCTCCTAACCCACTTTACCTCTTAGATGATCATCGGTTATTCTGAAGACTGGTTTCCCCAATTCCGGCATCCTATGCTTAGGTTGCAGAGTTTGCCACTGGAGTTCGAGATGTGGAGCATTGTTCTGAAGGTGTTGGTCTAATCCAACAATCCCATGGGAGTTTATCATGGCCCCAGTTTCTTGTACCAGGTTGCGACCTTGCTTTTACCCCTTTTCTCATTCTTACTACCTATACATGATCTAATAACCTGGCTATGGTCGTCCTTGGGTGTTTTCATCTGGTTCTTGGGTTGTTGTCTTTGGTTGATAGCATCAAATAGTTCTAGAACTGTGGTTTTTCCAGGAAGCCTATGCATGATGGTTTTGCAGGATGAATCTTGCTTTAGTGACTATGGCAGAAGTTGTGTGAGTTCTTCCATCCACCCCATGGCTAGTTTCAGGGTTTCTATGGCTCCGATCTCATGTAAGCAACTTGAAGGTAGTGTTTGTCGATTGAGTCCTACATTGATTCATGGTAGATGAGTGGTTGATTGGAATTCACAACTCTGTGTTTGACGACTGGGGGGAGGAAGATCCCGTATATTGTTTTCATAGTGGTGCCCTTATTTTCAATTAATTTTGTCATGTTTTACATGGGCTAATGTCTTTTCATGTTTCATTGGGTTCCAGATTACATGTTGGTTTATTTTGGGTAAATGTATTGATGTACCCTATCAAAATATTTGATGAATGATGCAAGGGTATTTCTATAATTGTATAAAAAAATGTTTTATAAAATCAATAAATGATGATATCTTCAATCATTCATAACAATTATTTTACAAGTCTGAAATAAAGTGAGACATATTTTGGAATCACAAATATGAGATCTACCATTTGGTTGTAATTTCAGTAACCTAATTCCAATTAATTAAATACATGATTTTTATGGATTTTCCTTATCATCTTTAATCTAGCAGAATTCATATCTAATGATTTATAATTCAAAAATTAATAAGTAAGTATGTTTTGAAATTGGGAAATCAAAACCTATTTGATGGTGTAGTTTTCATCATCTAAATCAACTCATAGTAAAGTTTGATGTTTCTAGGCTTTGAAATACAATCATTGGTTAATGATATACATCTAATATGATATTTGGTGAAGATATACCTTGATTTGGATCTTGGATTTGACCCTAACTTTGGATGTATGTCTTGAGGTATGTTGCATCCCCTCCATCTATATTGGACAAAAATTCTATTTTCTCTCTCTGTGTGTTTGATTTAGCAGTGGCTTATTGCTTTTTATGTCACCTAGTTGTATATATTTGACCCAGTTGGGTCCAATATCTGAATTTTATCTTTTTCCATGTTGAGAATGCAAATCGAATCTCTTTTACTTGGTCATGTCATACATAGTCAAATCTACAACCTTTATTGCTTTATTTCATCTTAATGTTCTATTTCTTAATGGAAACCCTAATTTGATGGATTACTTAGACTATACTTATCTTGCCTTTTTATTATATGAATGTTTTAGTTTGTTGAGACTATTATTATCTATTAGTGACAGTACATTATGGGTTCCAACCCCATTGTACAACTTTCTAGTATTTGGGTGATGGTGCTCTCACTTAGCCCCAAGTGCTCTCATCTATTTTATACACTTTATACAAAGGATTATGGGTGTGTCTCTCTTTTTAGGACACAGAATGTGGAAGTGTTTTGGCCCTCCTTTTAGATGGTTGTAGTCTAATGTTTAATCTGCATGCATAATTGTGATTATTTTTGTTGTTCTCTATTTGAGATTTAAAGTCAAGAATTGTTAATTGTGAACTTTATTGTTTTCTTCATATAATCTTTTCATATCACTATATGAAGATTCCTTTTGATATCAATTGGATTCTTTCATCTCTTTTATTTGGGAAGCCTTGTTATATTATATTATATGCACATACCAACATTTTATGTTGAAAACTTCCATTGTGTTTTCTCTTATGGGGTATCTTTCCAACCCTTAGGTGAAGAGCAAGGAGGAGTGGACCACAGTTGACCAGCACTTATTTAGCTGTAGCTAAGCTTTATTGGGAGGTAGGTTTAAGTGGTTGGTTTACCCTCTATTGGTCCTATGTTATAGATTAGTTTCCTTTCTTTTATGTACATTGAGATAACCAAACTTTTCTCTCTCCTATATTATACTCCTCTCTCATCATGTATCCTCTTACTCAATTAGACATCAACTCCATGGTTTGAATGTGCAATGCTTCAATTTAATCACATCGATGATCAATTATTGCAAGGTGTGACATTTATTCGAAATGTTGAACACCATATCATGCTTTTCTGAATCACCATCTTACATATAAGATTTAACCCTAATAATATGATCACTTTGTCTCTTAAGCTATATTATATGGAATATGGCTCAATTATCTTTCCAACTGTGCAAAATTTTCCTCAATAGGATCCTCAAATCTCAAATTATGGCCATTAAAGATTGCTCAAAACTCATTTGATTTTATAGATTTCTTTGGTTTTTCATCCCTGGCTTGGCCCATTTGAGCGTATGCAGCCCAACTGGATCAGCGACCTCCTTTTCTTGGTCCAGAATCCTACCTTAAAGACCTAGACCAATCACAAACCACCAACTCATGCCTTGGCCAATCTGGACCCTCCACTCCACTAGCCGCAAATTCAGAGATGATCCAAGGGCTAGGAAGTTGTATTCTTTTTCTACATGGGGGTTGGCACTCTTGCCGTTGTGACACCACCTCTTTTCCTTCACTCGATTGCCCCCTATCACACCTCATTTTACTCAATTGTTTCCCCAAGTCTCTTCACCACCCTACAAGTTTTCTTTCCCCTCTCTTTTCTACTCATTTCATGTCCTGACCCGCCCTCTTACTGGTCATCTTCCACCTCCAGCCAAGGAAGCTGCCCCAACTGCTCCATATTGGGTGTTTCTACCATGAGGCCTTACAGCCTTGGGAGGGACCTCCCTTAGACCCGAGAGACCTAGATGGAGGCAACCAGCCTTCTTGCATGCCCATCGGGGTCTCCATCCTCGACCCAAGGCTCCTCTTCGGAGCTTCGAAAACGTGGTGTCGCCGTTGTCGCGCACATGCACAAGGCCCACATGGGACGAGTAGGGCATGTGTTGTAGGAATGGGTGGACTTTCCCCTTAGACTAGGAGGAAATCACACTGAGGTTATGATCGGCTTGGCCTAGCTACATATGGATGGCGATGCAGGGCGATTGAGGACCACGCACGGACACCACTTAGCGGTTGAAGGTGATGCAAGACCATGGGGTGTTGGGAGGGGACCGACCCGACGTGGATGCAGCCGTTGGATCTACTTCTGAAAGTTTGGATTCATCATTACATTGATGACATCATAAATATAACACTCTAAATCCCAAACCCTATAGTTTAATGCACTTTTTGAAAAAATGCATATTTTTTCATCCCTTGGTCAATATAAATGAAATAATATATCAAAGGTATGTAACCTTTGACCATGTTGACCACATTATGTGCACTATTATGGTAAATATTGGATATTTGATACCTAATCAACTTCCTACACCTCAAATTAGTAACTTTTATGTATATGGAACACTATGAAAGCCTAATCACCATTCTTGCTCCTTGATTGACCTTGATGCATTCATGTGACTTGTATTTGAACCATAAACCTAAAACTTTGATCTTTTGCTAAATTTGATTTTATTTTACATAAAAATCTTATATAAACTTGAAATTAGTAACTAACACTCTTCCTTGATACAAGCATCATCCCCTAGTTCCTGTTTGCTTTGGTTGTTTCATAAGACATCTAATGTATGAATGGTACTTCTCTATGATGATGTATGTTGGACCTCATGCCAATGAGAGGTATTGACCCATATAATGCATCAAACTATAGCAGGTCTCTAAAATTAGTAACTTTATGATGTTTTTTGACCCAATTGGCTAAGGACGACCCCATCTCATTATATAGTGATGTTTGTGCACTTTTTGACTTAAATGTTCATATTTTTCTTGATTGTCTTCCTTGTGCCCCAGTTGTGATATAGATCCCAAATCTCATATCTTAACTTCTAAATTAGGAAATGGCCTTCCTCTTGATCACTTTGTTATGGATGTCCCACTTAGGTCATATGTTGGACCCTAACGACATAGCCTTATATGTTGAACCCTGACGATGTAACCTTATATGTTGGACATTGAATGTATGAAGATATGTTGATACCAAATGTGGATCTTGACATCTAAACCATAGGGGACATCCACTACCTTTTAATGTGATACTTATGTGCTAGTATTACTTTTCTAAATTATCTCTTATGCTTGGACCTCTCAACTTGATGAATTGTGACCCTACACTTTTTTATAATATTTTTTTAATTGGTGATTCATTCACCCATAGCCTAAGTTTGAACTATTGACCTCTCTGTCATACAACGCAACTTTTACCACTCAGGTGCCACTCAGGTGACCCTTCTTACTCTATTATGAGTTTATGACCTTGAAATGTATCGAAGTGACATAAAATCTTGTAATTTTCATATAAAGTGAATGGAATCATCGTGATGTGTCTCATGAAATCACAAAATGTAGCATGCTTGATCTCATCCAAATGTTGAGAAATCTTGAGCTTGTAACTCCTTGAAATAGCCATATCTTAATTAGACGATTGATTCTAAGCTAGCGTGGTGAGCTAACAAATTTGTTGTCATTTGATAGAAGGCTTTAACTAAAAATTCTTATTTTCATTCAAATATATGCAAAATTTATCAATTTAGAATTTTACACACACATATATATATTAATAACTCTGGATATAATCTTATATTAGAGTATATTTAGTAGGGATATATGAAAATGGTGCTAGGAAAATTAATGATGTGCCATTTTTATTTTTCACATACGTTTTGTGCCCACACACACTCCAGTTCTGATTCCCACATTTCCTCATTTCTCTACCCACCGGTATGGTTCCAAATCAGTGTCTCCCCCACCATCATCTCTAAGCATTGGCCAATTGTCCTGCTTCTCTCTCAATCGTCGTCCTATGTTGTCTCTCCAAGCACTAGTCGCAACTACAACCCCTATGGTTGTCTCTGCTCCCAAAATTGTCGGTGCCGATTCCATCTCATCTTCACCTTTTATCAAGCAAGTAGTATCAGGCCCACCGCTGCATTTCTAGTAGGCTCAGAGTAGCAGTCATGGTTTTCATAAGGCTTGTTACCTTCTTCTCCAACATCCTGAAGCTCAAATCTTAAATCTCCCTTCAATCCAAATCGGTAAGGCCCAATCATTAGTATATCCAAGACATTGGCAAATGCTCCACCATTAATTATCTTACTGTTGTTTGATTGGACAAGATTTTTACTCATGTGCATAGCTCTCCATAATGGATTCGTTCGAGCTCCATTTTGGCCATGGAAGTTCTTGTACTTGCTACACACTCAATCTTTCCATAGGATTGTTCTACCCGGTTTTAGGTCCTAAGCATTCTTCATAGTGATATCCTTGATCCAGACATCCATGGATCTCAATCCCAGGTCTCCTTTATTCACGCTTGAATTAACCTTATTTTCCTTATGGATAATATGAACCTACAAATTTCTTTGTCTATATAATCATATAGGCCCCATTTGAAGGATGGTGTCTTGCATAGTATAAGTGTGTATAACATTGATAATAGATTTGGTAAGTCAAATCTTTCATGTAGTAGAGGGAGTTGTAGTAGTCCACCCATGATGGGAGCTATTACATTAATTGAGGATGGAAGTATAGGTGGTCTTCTTGACCCAGTTGTTGAGGATGGGTACACCAAGTAGATCCCACATTAAAAATTCATTTGTTGAGAAAATTATAAATGAAACACAAATATTTGTAATTATATTTTTGTTAAAACTTAAATAGATTAAATAAGTCTTGTGAATTTAGGATCGTGATATCTACATGCACTTCAATGGGTGCACTCATCTCCAAGATATATCAAGGTTTTCTTTTAGTCATTGAATGGTTGTGTCCAAAGTTATATATGGTTTTATGGTTCTTTGGAAATTTATGTATAGTACATACACATTATACTCTCTTCTTTTCTAGTTACCTAGTTCTTGTAGTTTCCTTTCTTCACATCACACTCACGAATATATGTTTCTCAAGGTAAATGCCTCTCATTGTTGCAAATTTTCAGCATAATGGATTATACTCTATGGAGAGTTATTCAAATGCCTCTCATTCTCTCAACAATATATGTTGCTCACCGGATCATTCTCATATATATATATATATATACATATATATGGCACATATTCAATACTTGCGTGGGGAGCTACCCGCCCCCTATTTCGGTTACTTTTTTTGGAGTTCCTTACTTTTGACATGTAGAGGGTTACTTCACCTTGCAAACTATTACTTTTCATGCATAGATAGTTACATTTGCAATAGCAGATTCTAAAATACGATTTTTTATATATAAATATATATATAGAGAGAGAGAGAGAGTCAGGCTAGAATACACTCGAGTGTACAGATCGCACGAATACACTCAAGCGTGTCTGTATATCAAGACTATTTTTTGCAAAATGTAAACCATTGATCTTCAATGTCATACTATAACTAGGCTACATACAAAGTTTGAGCCCATTTGGATGAGTGTAAGTCACTCATCCAAAGGCAACAAAATCGACGTGCGAAACTAATTTGAAATACATAATTTTTGCGGTCTTTATAATATGACCTATAAATGAATAAATTTGCTCAAAAAATATTGCATCACGAAAAACTACTTGAGTATATTCTTCTCCAAATACACTCGAGTGTATTCTAGCCTGACTATATATATATATATATATATATATATATATATATATATATATATATATATATGAGAGAGAGAGAGAGAGAGAGAGAGAGTAAGTCTTCAATGCCCGCACGGGTAACAAGGCTATAATACCCGTGTAAAGAGTATCGGTGGCGTGCTATGTAAATAAATCTACATCATATACAATTGTTGGAGTAGCAGTGGAATCTACAGTAATTATACAAAAAGTGAATCATGTATGCATGGATTAGCGATAGCATCTTTTGTAACTACGTAAAAGTCAATTATGTATATTATAGAACAATGTTTCTATCATTTTTTATTTAAAATCGAGTATGAGAGGTGTGATGCCATTATTTTTATCTAGACGACAAATAACTATGAGTGCATTGCATAGTGGAAAAAGTAGCTTTAGAAATTGAGGCATCTATGTTCTGTAAATAAAAAAAATGAATGTGAATGAGAGTAACCCAGAACGTATTTGAATACTTTGTAATGTGTTTGAAAATATTGTAATATAAATGAGTAAATTGTATTAGATCGTAGATATGTTGTAATATACAAACAGAAACTATAATAAGTAATAGACTTTATGAAGATTACAATCTACATTACAGAAATGTCTAGTGATGTTACTTTATAACAAGGACCGTAGATATGTTGTATATTACAAAAACTATAACAAAGACTGTAGATATGTTGTATATTATAGAAACTATATAATACAATCTACATTTGTAAACAAATGTAATCAAGATTACAAAAAGTCATCCTTGTTTACATTTGTTTCCTTTCCATAACAAATTATCAGTTCTGATTACATACCTTTCTTTCTTATTACAGAATCCATCCTACTTTACTTTTCGCTATAATTCAGTATATGTCGTCAGAATACACATTCCATTTTAGTTTTTGGAATTACAAAGTATTTATTTTAGTTACAATGTGTTCTTTCGTATAACATTTTTTCTACGTGTATTACATTTACTCTTTTCTATTTACTTTGTTTCAGATTATCTATTCTAATTATAAAATGTCATCTTTGTTTACGTTTGTTTCCTTTCTATTATAAATTATCTGTTCAGATTACAAATCTTTCTTTCATATTACATAATGTCATCTTACTTTACTTGTCTCTATAACTCAGTATCCGTCATCAGTATATGTATTATATTTTAGTATTTTATATTACAAAATGAGAACAGAGAATTTGTAATGGGAACAGAGAATTTGTAATGAGAACAGAGAATGTGTAATGGGAAGAAGAAATTTGTAACTAAAGAAGACATTGTGTAATACAATCTGAAAGTGTCATTCTATTTCTCATGTGTTTATTTGTCTCCACAAAAGGACACCACTATAATAGTTTTAGACCCATTACGCTAGGCATAGATATGCTTCAAGTTGGTACATGATCAATTAGAAAATAATATTTGTTCATCTCTCTTTTTCTATGGGGATTGGATTTAACGTGATATGTGATTCAGTGAGAAATATTATAAAATACTCTAATCTCATTCTACCATCCCCCATCGTGATCTAATTTTGTCATTTTTCCAGTAGGTGTGGTCAAAATGAATTACAGATCTGGTCCATAAACCAACAAATCAATAAATGTTGCATATTTACACGTCATGCCACCGGACCAATACTTCCTTATAATTACAAAGTGATGCCACCAGACCAATATTTCCAGATAATTACAAAGTGATGACACTGCTTCTTCAACATGGGTAACTTGTGTTATCTACCCGTGCGGACAGTAAGTGAATAGCCATATATATATATATATATATATATATATATATATATATATATATATATATATATATATATATATATATATATATATATATAGAGAGAGAGAGAGAGAGAGAGAGAGAGAGAGAGTCAGACTAGAATACACTCGAGTGTATCCGGAGCGGAATACACTCAAGTAGTTTTTCATGATGCAATATTTTTTTTGAAAATCTAATCCGTTGATCTTCTTAAACATCTTGTGAACAACTCATATGTAAAATTTGAGCACATTTGGATATGTATAGCTCATGTTATGAAGACCGCAAAAATTATGCATTTAAAATTAGTTTCGCGCGTCGATTTTGTTGCCCTTGGATGAGTGACTTACACTCATCCAAATGAGCTCAAAATTTGTATGTAGAAGATCAATGGTTTACATTTTACAAAAAATAGTATTGATATGCAAACACACTTGAGTGTATTTGTGTGATCTGTACACTCGAGTGTATTCTAACCTGACTATATATATATATATATATATATATATATATATATATATATATATATATATATATATATATATATATATATACATATATATAGAGAGAGAGAGTCAGGCTAGAATACACTCGAGTGTACGGATCGCACGAATACACTCAAGTGTGTTTGCATATCAAGACTATTTTTTTGCAAAAAGTAAACCGTTGATCTTCACCGTCATACTATAACTAGGCTACATACAAATTTTGAGCTCATTTGGATGAGTGTAAGTCACTCATCCAAGGACAACAAAATCGACGCGCGAAACTAATTTGAAATGCATAATTTTTGCGGTCTTCATAACATGAGCTATACATATCCAAATGTGCTCAAATTTTGCGTATGAGTTGTTCACGAGATGTTTAAGAAGATCAACGGATTAGATTTTAAAAAAAAATATTGCATCATGAAAAACTACTTGAGTGTATTCTGCTCCGGATACACTCGAGTGTATTCTAGCCTGACTCTCTCTCTCTCTCTCCGGATATATATATATATATATATATATATATATATATATATATATATATATATATATATTCGGAGAGAGAGAGAGAGAGAGTCAGGCTAGAATACACTCGAGTGTATCCGGAGCGGAATACACTCAAGTAGTTTTTCATGATGTAATATATTTTTTTTAAATCTAATCTGTTGATCTTCTTAAACATCTCGTGAACAGCACATACGCAAAATTTGAGCACATTTGGATATGTATAGCTCATGTTATGAAGACCGCAAAAATTATGCATTTCAAATTAGTTTCGTGCGTCGATTTTGTTGCCCTTAGATGAGTGACTTACACTCATCCAAATGGGCTCAAAATTTGTATGTAGCCTAGTTATAGTATGACGGTGAAGATCAACGGTTTACATTTTGCAAAAATTAGTCTTGATATGCAAACACATTTGAGTGTATTCGTACGATCCGTACACTGAGTGTATTCTAGCCTGACTCTCTCTCTCTCTCTCTCTCTCTCTCTCTCTCTCTCTATATATATATATATATATATATATATATATATATATATATATATATATATATATATATATATATATATATATACACTTCCGTTGGATTGGATGTTGAACAGACGAGGCGATGAGAAAATCTACTCCTGACAGTGAGTACCATCGGTAGCAACAGCCGACGAATAACACGGTACAGACTGCTCCACTAGGTCCATTGAGTGTCTACACCCCTATGTGTAAAGTCATTGTCTAGCTCGAAACTGTATGTGGATCGCATCCATATATAACTATTTAATAGATATCTCTGGATGATGCAATACCCTTCCGCTCATGTGGGTTGTGTTTCTGGACTAGTACGGGATCTTGTCATCCATCGCCATCTTTCAACAAAGTTGGTCTTACCTTCAGCCATGATAATGCTCTAGTGGTAATACGTCGTCGCGTCCTTCAGCCGTGAACCTGTACTTTTCTTCCTCTCTCCTAAGTATTCTAATATACGACTATTTTGTAACCTGGGAAGGAACCAACCTAGCTTGGCGGTTGCCTTTCCACTACCACATTGTATATTTCTACTGCTACGTTTCATCTTTCTGGTTTGATCATAAATCGTTAACATGCTCCGGCACGTATTTCTTTTCCTTAACAACAGGATCGGTAACTTGAAGTCATGGGGGGCTCAAGATCCAGGTAGAAAATCCCGAAAAAGCCTTCGTGGAACTGGTCGACACTTGCTGATACCCAATGGTCATCATCCATCCGGAAAAGGCGTCGTTCAGTCGCCCTGAACACCACCCAAGGTTCATCGCTTGGGGCGCCGTCAGCACAATGTTTTGCATGAGATCCTGGAGCCAACGCATACATCTTTGTCAACTGATTTTGGAAAAATGACGATTAAAGGTTGTCTTTCATAGAACATCTATGTCGTCTCCAATTAAGTTGTTAGAATAATATCCATAGCTCATTAACTCTCAAACATATCAAAAAGGAATTAGCTATATCAAGTTCCATGGCTTCCATGACTGTCAATCAATCTGGCAACTTAAGACAACCACGTCATAAACCAAAGCTATAAATTTCTGCATTCTTGCATTAACTAGCTGCAACAACTTCTTGACGACTAGTAATCAAAATAAAGTTCAAATGACATCAATAACAGATCTGAAATGACAGACATTAATATACTAACTGTATTTTGTGTTACATTTTTGGCATTAAAAAAACTGAAATAGCACACTTTACGAAAAATATTTACCCAAATAGCATCCTTCCCAACTTATTTCCGAAAGTAGCACACTTTCAGTTGAAAGTGTCACTTTAGTTGGCGTTTTAATGTTGCGGATATTAAAAACGCCACTTTAGTTGACGTTTTACTGCTGTGGGGATTAAAATCGCCACAAAAGATGGCGTTTTTAGGAAAAGCGTCACATGTTCTGGCGTTTTTCTGGTGTTTGACCTAAAACGCCACATTATTGGGCGTTTACGTTTGCCCTAAGCAGCAAGCGCCATTTCATACGGTGTTTACTGCATGCTACTTTTTTTTAATGTTTACTACATGCTCAGAACGTTTAAAAAAGCATTTAACCGTGATCATAGGGGATGGCAAAGCGCCAGCATGAAGACAGTCATCATGAGGAACCCGACGATCTGGATGGTGAACCTGCCGATTCGGTCGATGAGGGCGACGGTGAACCAGTATTCGGGTACGGTTCCGCAGAGGACGATGAGAGTTTGAGCCATGGCGATACGGGACACCTCAATGGCGTTCATGGTCTTAGCCTTTGGAATCCACCCGATGGCGGAGAAGATATCCTTCTGGAACAGGTTCTGGGAGTACAAGGCGATGTCGAGCAGGAACCACGTCGTGGTAGTTCCCAGCAGGTGCATCTCGTGCCTCTTGGCGAACTCCCTGGTGAACAACCCGAAGTTGTTAGTTCCTCGTCCGAATGCCATGGCCTCGACCTTGGCTTGATCCTCCTCGATCTCCACCTGCAGGACCTTGGACATGTCTGCGGCGGCCTGCTTCGCGTTCCTGGAGACCAGCGCTGTGTACCACGTCGTTTCCGGCATTTTCATCCTCCAGTAGTACGTTAGCGCCGCGGGGACGGCGCCGAACATGAAGATGATTTGCCATACGTAGTCCGTCTGTGGCACAGTGGACTCGAGTGCGCTTACTTCGTAGCTGGGGACGTTATACTTTGCCTTGAACGCCACCGACACGATAAGCGTCACAATCCCGCCGCCCAAAATCCCGAACCCCTGCATGGCGAATACGGCGGCGATGAACGCTCCGCGGGTCTTCTTGTTGGCGTACTCGGACATGATGGTTGCAGTAAATATTAAAAAAAAGCAGCGTCAGACTTCCAGGCGTTTGGACGTCAAACACCAGAAAAACGCCAGAACATATGGCATTTTTCCTAAAAATGTCATCTTTTGTGACACTTTTAATCCCTGCAGCAGTAAACGCCAACTAAAGTGGTGTTTTTAATCCCCGCAGCAGTAAAACGCCAACTAAAGTGGCGCTTTCAACTGAAAGTGTGCTACTTTCAGAAATAAGTTGGAAAGGGTACTATTTTGATAAATATTTTTCGTAAAGTGTGCTATTTCGGTTTTTTTTCCTAAAAAATACTTCTCACATGAATCATGAAGTATCTTGTGCCTTTGGATTGCATGTTCTTTCACTTAATCAACTAAGCATGACGGGCTTTCTGTTGCATGCAGTTTACATCCATTTGTATATGCTCCGTTAATGCACCTTGTATATAAAAAATACAAAACTTTGTTGGTTTTTGTCACGTTTTCTTCTCTTTAGGATGAATGCAACTTTTTATGTTGAGTTGTAATAAAGTGGAACTTGTCAATCCATTGAGATTCAACGATCTCGGTCATGTCCACAATAATGTAAATGGATGCAAATATATAGTACATGACACTCAATATGCATGATTAACAAAAAGAAAATGAATGTGAGTGAAATAATGAATCCATTTAACACAATGTTTCTTTTGTAGCTTTAACTTAGACAGAATCATGATACGGGTAAATCACATGGAGCACCAATATTAACTGTATTATTCAATTTTTGTGAAATTCATTAACATGTATACAGAATGTAGTCTCCTGTATTTGTCCAGTGCATAACTCGTTCTTGAATTATATAACTTTTGTATAATGACTAGGTGTATAAGATGAGTGATTGGCCCATACACCCTTAACTCATAACCCCAAGAGATAGGTCATGGAGTTTATTAGACTTTCAATACACTTAGCATCCTCTATTCTAACTCCGTCGTGAATGACACTACCAAAAAAATAGTATAGGTGACAGTCATGTAAAAGGTTACACATTTTAGGTGACATGTTTGTGCATCACTTATAATCTGTATAGACTTGTGTGAAATAGATGACATACATTTTAACATTTTGAAAAGGTTACATACTTTAGGTGGCATACATGTAAATCATTTATAATCTGTATAATCCTACGTAATATAGATGACATACATTTTATCATACATGAAAGGGTTACATCGAATAGGTGACATACATTTGAATCACCTATGCTCTAATGGGGGTTTTTCATATAGGTGACATGTATATGAGTCACATGTGATCTATAAGGGGGTATATATTTAGGTGACACACATACATGTCACCAAACTTTTAGGTGACACATGTACTTGTCACCTAAACTTTAGGTGATAGACATGTCAGTCATCCAATATCTCTCAACCAATAATAAGCATCAACAAGCTTCATGGGGATATATCAATACATTTATTGGCAATTCATAAAGGAAGATATGTGAGATTAATTATTGTTGAGAGTCTTTCTAAGTAATTTGGAGGGTCAATCATAGAGGGATATTGGCATAAAGATCTTCCCCCAAACTCACATATGTCTCTTTTGTGAACATTCTAAGGCTAATGGGCATTTGTCTTGCGAGGTAAATTGCTCCTTGACAGCGACTTATGTAGACCACCCACCCCCAACAACAATTGCTGCAAAAGAGTGGTGGTTGTCAAAAGCACTAGAACTACCTTTCTCCCATCATCCCCAAACTCATACACATCTCTTTTATGAATAGTTAAGAGGACAGTACATATATACATGTCTCAAATCTAAGCATTTTCAAGACTTCCTATGAGAGGACACTATCATGATATGGCCCCTAGCTCCACCCAAAAGTATTTTCACAGACTTTCTACTGACACACATTGTCATGATATGGACCATGACTCCTCACTAATACATTTTGGGAGATTTCTATGAGCAGACATTCTCATGATATGGGCCCAGTCTTCTCACAAATGCATTTTTAGGAACTTGCTGTGAGAGGACACTATCAAGATATGGGCCACAAGTCCTCAAAGTTGTATTTTAAAGAACTTGTTGTGAGCGAACACTGTCATGGTATGGTTCATGGATCCTCCCAAATGAATTTTCATGGGAATATATTAGTACATTTATTTGACAATTTGTAAATGAGATGTGTGAGAGAAAATGTTGTTGAGAGTCATTCTAAGTGATTCATAAAGGGATATTGGAATGAAAATAGTCACCAAACTCATACATGTCTCTTTGGTGATCATTCGAAGGCCAATGAGCCTTTGTCTTATGAGGCAAATTTCTCCTTGGAAACATCTTAGATAGACCTTCCACCCCCAACAACGATTCATGTAAATGGGAGGTAGCTGCCATAAGTACCCAATCAATCAAGCTTCAATTGTCTCCAAATGCATAGATGTCCATTTATGAATAGTTAAGAGGATAATACATATATACACACCTCAACGACTTTTTTGTCATAACATAGGCCCTAGCCCCTCCTCAAAACATTTTAATGGACTTGTCTGAGAGGACATTGTCATGTTATGGGTCGTAGCTCCTCACACATGCATTTTGGGGGACTTTCCTAAGAGGAGTCTCATGATATGGGTCTGGTTACTCACAACTATAGTTTCAAGGACTTGTTGTGAGAGACTACTATCATGATATGGGCCCAAGATCCTCACAAATGCATGTCAACAGACTTGTTGTGAGATGATATTGTCATGATATGGGCCAAAGATCCTCACAAATGCATTTCAAGGGACTTGTTGTGAGATGATATTGTCATGATATGGGTCATGGCTCCTCCTAAATGCATTTATGGACATTATCAATATATGGGCCCTGACACCTCCTTAATGCATTTGAAGGGACATGTTGTGAAAGGACACTATAATGATATGGGTCGTGGCACCTCCCAAATGCATTTTTAGGGATGTGTTGTGAGATAATATTTGTCATGATATGGGCCCTGTCACCTCCCAAATGCATCATCATGGACTTGTTGTAAGAGGATGTTCTCATGATATGAGACCTGACACCTCTCAAATGCATTCTTAAGGACTTACTGTGAGATGACATTGTCATCATATGTGCCATGCCACCTCCCAAATATATTTTCAAGGACTTGGCGTGAGAGGATATTGTCATGATATGGGCCCAAACTTCACCCAAATGTATTTTAGGGGCTTATTATTAGAGGAAACTGTCAATATATGGGCCATGTCTCCTTCTTAATGCATTTGAAAGGAAATGTTGTGAAAGAACACTATCATCATATGGGTCATGGCACCTCCCAAATACATTTTTAGGGAATTGTTGTGAGATAAAACTTGTCATGATATGGGTCCTGACACCTCCCAAATGCATTTTAATGGACTTGTTATAAGAGGATGTTGTCATGATATGGGTCCTGACCCCTCCCAAATGCATTTTTATAGACTTGTTGTGAGAGAACGTTGTCGTGATATGGGACCTAAAATCTCCCAAATACATTTTTATAGACTTGTTGTGGGATAACATTATGATCATATGCTCCATGGCACCTCCCAAATGTATTTTCAAGAACTTTGTGTGAGACGACATTGTCATTATATGGGCCCAAACTTCATCGAAATGCATTTTCAGGGACTTATTATGAGAGGATGTTGTCAATATATGGGCCCTAATTCCTCCTTAATGCATTTGAAGGGACATGTTGTGAAAGGACATTATCATGATTTGGGTCCTGGCACCTCCCAAATGCATTTTTGGGAGTTGATTTGAGATAACATTTGTCATGATATGGACCCTGACACCTCCCAAATACATTTTTATGGACTTGTTGTGAGAGGACGTTGTCATGATATGGGACCTAACACCTCCCAAATACATTTTTAAGGACTTAATGTGAGATGACATTGTTATTATATGTGCCATGGCACCTCCCAAATATATTTTCAAGGATTTGGCGTGAGAGGACATTGTCATGATATGGGCCCAAACTTCACCAAAATGTATTTTCAGGGACTTATTATGAGAGGACATTGCCAATATATGGGTCGTGTATCCTTCTTAATGCATTTGAAGGGACATGTGAAAAAAACCATCATGATATGGGCTGTGGAACCTCCCAAATGCATTTTCAGGGACATGATGTGAGATAACATTCGTCATGATATGGGCCCTGACACCTCCCAAATGCATTTTGATAGACTTGTTATGAGAGGATGTTGTCATGATATGGGACCTAACACCACCCAAATACATTATTAAGGACTTACTGTGAGATGACATTGTCATCATATGTGTGATGGCGCCTCCCAAATGTATTTTCAAGGACTTGGCGTGAGAGGACATTGTCATGATATGGGTCCAAACTTCACTAAAATGCATTTTCATGAACTTATTATAAGAGGATACTACCAATATATGGGCCATGTATCCTCCTTAATGCATTTGAAGGGACATGTTATGAAATGACACTATCACAATATTGGTCATGGCACCTCCCAAATGCATTTAAAGGGGCTTGATCTGAGATAACATTTGTCTTGATATGGGCCCTAACACCTCCCAAATGCATTTTAATGGTATTGTTGTGAGAGGACATTGTCATGATATGGGACCTGACACCACCCAAATGCATTTTAAAGGACAATTTGTGAGATGACATTATCATCATATGTGTGATGGCACCTCCGAGATGTATTTTCAAGGACTTGGAGTGAGAGGACATTGTCATGATATGGGCCCAAACTTCACCAAAATTCATTTTGAAGGACTTATTATGAGAGGACACTGTCAATATGTGGGCCTTGGATCCTCCTTAATGCAATTGAAGGGACATGTTGTGAAAGGAAACTATCATGATATGGGTCATGGCACCTCCCAATTGCATTTTTAGGGACTTGATGTGAGATAACATTTGTCATGATATGGGCCCTGACACCTCCCAAATGCATTTTCATAGTCTTGTTATGAGAGGATGTTGTCATGATGTGGGACCTGACACCTTCCAAATGCATTTTTAAGAACTCAATGTAGACGACATTGTCATCATATGTGCCACAACACCTCCCAAATGTATTTTCAAGGACTAGGGATGGTTTTGTTTGTGATAGTTGGCCTTTTTTCAATCTTTATGGTCTGTTCTGCTTATGGATGTGACACTTCATTTTGATTTGGTCACGACACGGCATTTGTTATGGTCACAATGTTGTCCTATGAGGGTGGGTTGTGACATTGTGTTGTGGGTTGGTCGCAAAGCCTATGTGTAACACTGGTCGTGACGCCTTGCTTTCATGTTGTTGTATCACATTCTATCACGATCACGACATACGTCGTAGAGACAGTCACGATTTTACATTGTGAGATATGGGTCTTGGCACCTCCCAAATGCATTTTTAGGGACTTGATGTGGTATAACATTTGTCTTGAAATGGGCACTGGCACCTTCCAAATGCATTTGAAGGGACATGTTGTGAAAGGACACTCTCATGTATGGGTTGTTGGATCTTGTCTTGCTCAAGACTATCGTTTCACTTGTGTTTTGGGTCGAGAAAGATGTGCACCATGTGTGTTTGAGGTCGAGACAGTTGGTGTTGTTTTAGTTGTGATGGTTGGCCTTGTTTCAGTTGTGATGGTTTGTTCTACTTCTGGACATGACACTTCATTTTGGTCTGGTTGCGACACTTCGTTTGATGCGGTTGCGACATTATGTTGTGAGGGTGGGTCACGACATTGTTTTGTGGGTTGGTTGCAAAGCCTATGTGTAACATTGGTCATGATGCCTTGCTTTAATGTTGTTGTATCACATTCTATAGTAGTCACGACGTGCGTCGTAGAGACAATCGCAATGTTGCTTTGTAAGATATGGGTTGTTGCACCTCCCAAATACATTTTTAGGGACTTGATATGAGATAACATTTGTCTTGAAATGGGCCCTGACACCTCCCAAATGCATTTGAAGGGACATGTTGTGAAAGGACACTATCATGATATGGGTTGTTGGGTCTTGTTTTGGTCAAGACTGACGTTTCTCTTGTGTTTTGGGTCGAGAAAGATGTGCACCATGTGCGTTTGAGGTTGAGACAGTTGGTGTTGTTTTGGTTGTGATGGTTGGCCTTGTTTCAGTTGTGATGGTCTGTTCTGCTTCTGTACGTGACACTTAATTTTGGTCTTATCGCAACAATTCATTTGATGTGGTCGCGACATTATGTTGTGAGGGTGGGTCACGACACTATGTTGTGGGTTGGTTGTGAAGCCTATGTGTAACACTGGTCATGATGCCTTACTTTAACGTCATTGTATCATGTTCTATCATGGTCACGACATGCGTCGTGGAGACAGTTGCAATGTTGTGTTGTAAGATATGGGTCATGGCACCTCCCAAATGCATTTTTAGGGACTTGACATGAGATAACATTTGTCTTGAAATGGGCCCTGACACCTCCCAAATGCATTTGAAGGGACATGTTGTGAAAGGACACTATCATGATATGGATTGTTGGGTCTTGTTTTGGTCAAGACTAATGTTTATCTTGTGTTTTGGGTCAAGAAAGATGTGTACCATGTGCGTTTGAGGTTGAGACAGTTGGTGTTGTTTTGGTTGTGATGGTTGGCCTTATTTTAGTCATGATGGTCCGTTCATCTTCTGTACATGACACTTCATTTTGGTCTGGTTGCGACATTGTGTTTGATGCGGTCGTGACATTTTGTTGTGAGGGTGGATCGCAACATTGTATTGTGGGTTGGTTGCAAAGCATATGTGTAACATTGGTCATGACGCCTTGCTTTAACGCCATTGTATCAGGTTCTATTGCGGTCACGACGTGCGTCATGGAGACAATCACGGTGTTGCTTTATAAGATATGGGTCTTGGCACCTCCCAAATGTATTTTTAGGGACTTGATGTGGGATAACATTTGTCTTGAAATGGGCATTGACACCTCCCAAATGTATTTGAAGGGACATGTTGTGAAAGGACACTCTCATGATATGGGTTGTTGGGTCTTGTCTTGCTCAATATTGTCGTTTCTCTTGTGTTTTGGGTCGAGAAAGATGTGCACCATGTGCGTTTGAGGTTGAGACAGTTGGTGTTGTTTTGGTTGTGATGGTTGGCCTTATTTCAGTCGTGACGGTCTATTCTATTCTTGGACATGACACTTCATTTTGGTCTGGTCACGACACTTCGTTTGATGCGGTTGTGACATTGTATTGTGAGGGTGGGTCACGACATTGTGTTGTAGGTTGGTTGTGAAGCCTATGTGTAACACTGGTCATGACACCTTGCTTTAACGTCGTTGTATCACATTCTATCGCGGTCACAACGTGCATCATGGAGACAGTCGCGATGTTGTGTTGTAAGATATGGGTCGTAGCACCTCCCAAATGCATTTTTAGGGACTTGATATGAGATAACATTTGTCTTGAAATGGGTTGTGACACCTCCCAAATGCATTTGAAGGGACATGTTGTCAAAGGACATTATCATGATATGGGTTGTTGGGTCTTGTTTTGGTCAAGACTGACGTTTCTCTTGTGTTTCGGGTCAAGAAAGATGTGCACCATGTATGTTTGAGGTTGAGACAGTTGGTGTTGTTTTGGTTGTGATGGTTGGCCTTATTTCAGTTGTGATGGTCTGTTCTTCTTTTGTACGTGACATTTCATTTTGGTCTGGTCACGACACTGCGTTTGATGCGGTCATGACATTGTGTTGTGAGGGTGGGATGCGACGTTGTGTTGTGGGTTTGTCGCAAAGTGTATGTGTAACACTGGTCATGACACCTTTAACGACGTTGTATCACGTTCTATCATGGTTAAGACGTGTGTCGTGGAGATAGTTGTGATGTTGTGTTGTGAGATATGGATCGTGGCACCTCCCAAATACATTTTTAGGGACTTGATGTGAGATAACATTTGTCTTCAAATGGGCCCTGACACCTCCCAAATGCATTTTTAGGTACTTTATGTGAGGTAACATTTGTCGTGATATGGGCCCTGACACCTCCCAAATGCATTTTTATGGTCTTGTTGTGAGAGGATGTTGTCATGATATGGGACCTGAAACCTCCTAAATACATTTTTAAGGACTTACTGTGAGATAAATTTGTCATCATATGCACCATGGCACCTTCTAAATATATTTTCAAGGACTCGACATGAGAGGCCATTTGTCATGATATGTGCCCAAACTTCACCCAAATATATTTTCAGGGACTTATTATGAGAGTACACTGTCATTATATGGGTGATGGCTTCTCCTTAATGCATTTGAAGGGACATGTTGTGAAGGACACTATCATGATATGGGTCGTGGCACCTCCCAAATGCATTTTTAAGGACTTGATGTGAGATAACATTTGTCATGATATGGGCCCTGACACCTCCCAAATGCATTTTCATGGACTTGTTGTGATAGGATGTTGTCATGATATGTGATGTGACACCTCCCAAATGAATTTTTAAGAACTTACCGTGAGATGATATTATCATCATATGTGCAATGGCACCTCCCAAATGTATTTTCAAGGACTTGGCATGAGAGGACATTGTCATGATATAGGCCCAAACTTCACCCTAATGTATTTTCAGGGACTTACTATAAGAGGAAGTTGTCAATATATGGGCTCTGGATCCTACTTAATGCATTTGAAGGGACATTTTGTGAAAGGATACTATCATGGTATGGGTCCAGTTGTATAACTTGGCATTTGGTGTTTGTGTCTCTGCTATGAATAATCAAGAGGAAAATGCATATATACACGCATCTGATCAAATAATTTCTAGGGACTTTATGTGATAGGACATTGTCATGATATGGGCCTTAGCTCCTCCTAGAATCATTTTCATAGACTTTTTGTGACAATACATTGTCATGATGGGCCATGGCTCGTTGCAATTATGCATTTTGAGTGACTTGTTGTCGAAGGACACTATCATGATATTGTCCCTAGTTCCTCACAAATACATTTTAGAGATTTGTAGTGAGATTTAACTTGTCATGCTAAATCTTGTTCTAAAACCTAGTAATGAGTAGAAATTTTGAATCCTTAACTTGCCATGGCAATTTTGAATCCTTAACTTGCCATGGCTATTTTGATGGTCTCACTAGATTCACAATCGATGGATTTTCTAATTGTTGATTTACTAATTTCTCCAAGTGTTAGATTGATGGTACTCTTGAGGTTCACAACTTGTTGTCATCCTAAGAGGTCGTGGACTATTTTCCCTTCAGTATCATATCAATGGTTTCACTTAGTATCTCAATCGACGGTTTTCTTGGCTAAAAAAATCTTGGTTTCACTAATATCTAATTTGAAGGGTTTCCTTGCTCATTAAACCAATGGTGAGTTTAGCAATTACACCTGATGGTGATGCATAGTTTTTCCAAGTCATAACTCGATGGTTTTCCTAGATAAATGTCTCAAGGTTTTACATGGTTTGCATCTAATGGTTTTACCTATCTAACATGTGAAGGTCTTGGGTTAGGAGTATACTTGAAAGATTTGGGTTTGATGCTCTAAACTTGATGGTTATGTTTTATACAACCGTGGTTCAATTGTGGTGATTCATATACACGATGCAATGGTTTTAATTTCCTTGAATCCAATAGTTTGATGTGTGTCTATGATTCTATATGTTTTTTTGTTTGCACCTGATGTTGGGGGGTTGATGAGTTAGGATTAATGGCTTTGAGCCCCATGATTTTTTCATCTTACCCTTGCCCTTGAATGAATATAAACCTAAGATTGTCGTAAAGTGTTGATTCACAATGTTAAGCTAACTTGTGTTATTAACTCTAATCTTGGTACAATTAAATGATGGTGGAGAATTATACCTAGTTCCCCTGCATATTGTGATAATAAAGGAATGCCCTTATTTCTAAAAAATTGTAGAAATAATAAGAACTAGGGATTACATACAATTGTTTTTTTGGAAACCCTAAATTGGTAAAGTTGTTGAACCTTAATACAAAATTCAAGAACACAAAGATGTTGCTTAGTTTCCTTGTGCATTTAATGTAATTATGGAGAACTTTCTCTCTCAAAACTGTTGTAACTCTAATTTGTTGGTATTTGCAATGCTAAGAAAACATTACATATTACATGTATGTGATGGTAGTTGAGCCTTGATGAAGCAATGCATGAGCCGATCCTTCTAGCGCCTGACCTATACAAAGGTGGGCTAGGTGTTTTCAGCTTGACTATATGTCGTTGTTTGTACATGACTTATATGTTATGCTACTAGTTTTGTTTATAATTGTAGTCATGTTATATTGTTAGACATGCTCCTATTATTCAAATATGCTCATATTGTTATCGATATGCTCATAGTAATAAAACATCTAGTAATTGAGAATAATGCTAGCTTCTAAGACTCTAAATAGAGTTGACTTAACAAGTCATTATGATTAATATTTTTGTTATGTTGCTTTATTTACTTCTCTGCTTAATCTACTTAACCTATTTAATAACATAATCTGTTGTAATCAATAATCATTGTTGTGAGTTATATTTCTTGTTGGGACATGGGTCTCACCCGTGGGTCACCACAATCTTTTTAGGTGATCGTCAGTAGCAGTAGAGGACCTATGGCGGCGAGAAGGAGCTGATGTGTGTGCCAAATGGACTGTGCAGGGATGGATATCACATAGGTCTCACTTTGTCTAACAAGGGTTCTATTACTTATTCTCAATGTTGTTTTGGTGACACTTTGTGAGAGGCACTCTTATGACGAGGTCCTAAACTTGTCCTCAAAACATTGGTTCACAATATGGAGATCACATATGTATCATTATGTCTAATAAGGGTTCAATCCATTTTTTTATCATCATGATGCTTCTTTTAACCCATCATTACTTATTTTACAACAATGTAACATATAAGACGTCTTGAAGAAGATGAAGCTATGATATTCTTACATATATTGGAAATATCATGATGAGAAGTATCAATTTCTGATGACCTTCTGTGAGAGGGCACTTCCTCATCATACATGGAAGCCACCCCGAGTCACCATGCCATATTGGTCCTATGCGATGCAATTTCTCTCACTCATAGTGAGAGGACACTAACATAATGAGGGTTGAATCTCATCATGTTGCATTTTTTTACAAATATTTGCTAGTGTGAATATATCAATATTGTTGGCTTATCTACACCACATTGTATGTAAGTTTTCATATATTGTTAAAACATGTAATGCATTTAGACTGAAAAATCTAAGTATGTTATTGTTTTGATGTCAAATCGATTGGAATTCAATAATTGTATTAAACTTTGATAGACCTACTTTGAGAGGTTGTTTGGCTTGTCAGGGATCCAAGTGTAAAACTTGAAATAGTAGGCAAAATGGCTTCCCCTCTCATTCCTAGGTTACAGGGATTTAACTATAATATTATGAAAATAAGTCCAGGGCGCATAAATTTTCAAGTTAGCCCCTCTCCCCCACACCCTATCAATACCATACTTCCATGTATACCCCACCCCCCAAAACTCACGAACACATTGCTCGTTTCTCTCTCTTCCTCAATTCCTCACCTCCCAACCCCCGCCCCCACTTTGTGCCTCTACTCGCCTCCTTCCTTCCCACACATGGGTTGGCACAATCTGCAAAATCCCCCCAAACCTAGTTACTCAATCTGGCAACTATAGGTGCAGATTGGTGAGGATGCCCATGGGAGGGTCGGCGCACCATTCATCCATCATCCCTAGTACTAGAAACCACCGTCCTCCTTTGAACAAGAAACTGTCGTTGCTGGCACATCCCCATGTAAATGGTTCTCTTTGCTCCTTCCCTTCACGATACCTCTGATCCTTCCTTTTTCCTCTGACTATATATACTCTAATCTATTTGTTTCGTTGTTACCTTCTGGTGGTGCCAGCAAAGACCACATGCTCGACAAAATGCCTTTTGGTGTTGGCGTACCCTTGAGTCACAGATATGATGAGTGGCCCCTAGAGGCAAGCCTTTTTGGGTTCAAATTAGTCTCTTGCAGCCTAGATGCACATCACAAGTGGCGATGGGCAACTAATCAGATCGCCAAAAGAACAGTCAAGCTTCTAAAAATCGTTGCCATGACCATTCAATATGGGGGGGCTAAAGGTTGGCCGATGGTGGAGGTGAAAAGTAAGAGGTTGGAGGGAACCCCTCAAGCCAAGCTCAGATCTTGCACACAAGGTAAAGTAATAAATATGTCCATTGAACAAACTCACTCCCTTCGGTAGTTATTATTTGCATAGGAATCAAATTATATAGCCTTCCCTGTATCTTTTTTTTTCACAATGACAAGCACAACAGCACTATGAATTCGGCCTAAAATATAGAGGAGAATTATATATGAGGGACTCTTATCCTGGAAAGAGAGAAATGCTAGAGGATTTGAGGCTTGCAAGCTTGATAGGGTACTTTTGATCAATCTCACTGACCATAGATGATTTTTCTTCTCATGTTAAGGAAATGAAGAATTTGTTCCTAATCTCACATGAAAATATTTAGAGAAGATTTGATAATGTATACAACACCCATGGTCCATTAAATTATTTTGACTTAAGTAACAAAGCCCTTGTCCACTTATTATTAACTAATGATAACAATTGTGTATTATCCAACCTTGATGTTGAAAGAAGTTGTCCTTATATCAATCTATGTAGTCATGTCAAAGCCCTTTAACAACCCTTTTCTTTTTCTTTGATGAGTGTGACAAAAGGTTCACATTAGTTGTTGCAAGAAAACACAATACAAAGGCCTATTATGTTAGATTTCGAATTTCTAACATTGATGTATCTTGTGTACTCTTCTATTAGCTTCCTAATTCCTCTTTAGTTGAACAACTAAAAAGAAAAAGTTTCTTTCTGGTGAATTTCCTTGTTCTTTCTTTGAATCAACTTAGGCTAGTTAATTGATTCTTATTTGTTTTTTATGTTTCATAATGATGAAGTGCTCGAATTGGTAGTTGCTTTATTGCTCTAGAAGTTAAGGTTATGGTAGATCATGCTAAAAAACCCATTTTTCAATGCCTTTCTTTAATATTATGTCTTTTTTGCAGGGTGCCTTACATCTATAAGAAAAGATGAAGCATGAGCCAACATGGCCAACAAATAAAATTAGTTGTTGATGTTCCCACTACCACTATAGAAATCCATCTCTGGCTACAGCAGAAATGGATTTTGTTGATGAAAAAAAAATTGTAATGAATTCTCATACGATGACAATGCAACACAACTAGTCCTTTCTTTTTGGTATGCAAGTCATTCAAATCAAGTAGCAGATCAGACCTGGTTGTCATCCCTATGTACATTCCAAGATATTCCAGGTGATGTACTTGCATACCCCTCCAAATTTGATATATTTTTGTTCAATGAGTGTCACATAATTCAATTTGTATTGATATTCTAATTATCGTTTACTATGTTTTGCTTGTAGTATTTATAAAATTTATGTACTTAGAACACAACTAACTCATTGGCATCCCCTTAGCCAAACTTTTGTGCATGCAACAATCAGCTATTTTTTTGTAGAGATGGGAACAAAGGACTCATATGTGTTGAAATGACTTTATTTACTGATTTTCCTTCACCCCCATCAAAACCTCTTTCCCTCTTTGCCCCTTTTGTCATTTCCCCTCTTCAAGTTTCCCTCCAGCCCCAATCCCACATAGGAAAATTTGTACCCCTATCTTTACCTTCCAAACCTTTGTCCTTGAAACTACCTCCACTCAACATTACTTTCCTAACCTCCACAAACTTGGTCCTCCATTATGGAACTGCATCCAGGGTCATGTTGGTGGAACTATCACCTCCCCAGCGGCATTGATGAATGTAGAAGCCAACTGAACTCCGATCATGACAGTCTAACATCCACCAGACTTGCCTAGATCGAGCTCCACAATGACAGGTACATTACCTTCTAATGCATCCACCCATTTCATGCCTATTTAAGCATGTATATGTCCCCCTTTGATTCCATTTCTCTCAGCCTCCTTTGTTGTGAAAACATTTCTAGGTGCTCTTCTCAATCTTATAATTATTTGCAACCACTTATCAACACATACTTATCGATAATAACTTTTGCTGAAATTTGCTAGAATAAGACAGACTGGTTGTCGGCAAAGCTTAGCTACAATGTTGTTTTGTTCACTTCACTCACAATAGTGTCTTTTTTTGGTGATTTTCATTCTATATAGATTAAAATGTGCCAAAAATGTTTCAACCAGTTCAAATAATGCCCACTATTTGTTTATTATATGAAAAAGTCTAGTTTTGTGATGTATAAAGTTGCATAATTTCTTCTCTTTATCTAGCATATGTTTTTTATGGATGTCTTAATTATACATATTGTTACTCTGGTTTTGTTTCTTGAACCAACTATTGGACGCATTAGGTTTTTATCCTTTTTTAATTGAACTAATTTCATACACAAATTAACTTGCGTCGATTGTATTCTAGATTATTTAGTCATCCACACTTAATTTCTCGTTTTTTTATCAAGGAAAGCAGGTTTGACATATTTGAGGAAATGTTGAAATCTGGAGTATGTGACTTCCCTATATCATTGGCTAGTCGACCTTCAAGTAGCTCTCTTTTATTCGTAACAAGTGGATATATGTTGGTAAATCAAAACAAAGGTATGGTATCATATTTTCTTCCCAATATATCTTATCATTTCATGATTCTTGACACAGACAATTCATGTACACAGTATGGTATCATTGTCTTATGTTGTCAAAACATTGTATTTCTACATATCTTCAATGTACACAATTAAGCACACTTTTTAGTAAAATTGCACTATCATTGATATTTTGATGTTTGTGGTGTCTTCACATTGTGCTTGACTCAAATATAGGTTTGTCTCAAATTCTACATGACTTAATCTTTTGACTTAACATTGTTGTGGGATGTTTACGTCACTAGTCTAGCAAACCTATAGCTGTGTTTTGTACATGATCACTATTTTTAGTAATCCATTGACCTTCTACAGCCCACAATCTTAACATGTTGCCAAAACAAAGTTTAGATGTATTGTCTTCTTGTACTACTGATGCTCTACTTAGAAAGAAGAATCATGAGTTATGTGTTATATTAGAAGGGAGTATATCTAGGTTGATGATGTTTACTCATGGGGCAACAACTGAGGCATCGACGACTCTCACCTTCTCAATATTGGCTGATTGGCAGCCTCCTTGGCTTCTCCACTTTCTTTTAAGAGAGGTCCCTTCCAAACCTTTAATTCAGCCCTCACCAAGGTCATGACCCCACAAGTAGATGAACGTAGTATATGTCTGATTTGACTGTCTTAGTTTAAACTATGTTACTATGTTTTTCTATTGTTTGAGATACTATTTTTTGGTTTACTGATGTCAATTATTTGTTTGTCCATTACAGCAACCAGAGCTATCACATCACCTCATTTATCAATGGGCACCAAAACACCTACCTTTCTATATTCCTTCCAACGGCATTAACTCATCAGCAACATGCTCACCATAAGTGGAGATGTTGGTCCTCTTAGTGAAGCTGCATTTACAATTTCATTCCAGAAGTACTAGAGCAACAACAAAGACAAGGCCACTACATTACTAGTTGACAAGTTTGGATTTTCTAGAAGCCTTGCACAGTACATGGGAGCACTGGTTCCAACATGAGATTGAGTCCTGATGTGAGAATATTGCTTGGAATAGAAAGACTCTAGTGGTGCATAGGTGTACACAGGTGACAACGGTCATTACCTTGTCTATTGATCTGATCATGAATGATGCCTACGCAAAGCATGTCAAAAGCTTTCCAAACACTGCCTCTAAGGGAGTTAGATTACTTGGTAATAGTATGGTGGGCTACATGGACGAACATAAACAATATGATATTCATTGCCCAATGTTACTCCACCAGCTTCAACTATTTAGAGCCTTAATTTTTTACTGCAGATCTATTCTACCTATCAGCAAAAGGTTGCGGCTTGTAAGATGGACGGTTGGGTCAACATGGGTCTGGTCTTCAGAGATCATAGTGGCACGATTTTAAAGAAGGATGCAATAGCACGTGAACACTGCTTAGCCACCGGATATAGCTGAAGCCACGAAGACAAGGGAGGCAATTATAGATACGAGCACCATGAAAATCATATCGGTTCAGATGAAGATTGTCTCGTTGATCCTTGTGAACTCTTACTAAATCTGTCTTCTAGAAGGGATTATATCAGTCTTATTGTACCTAAAATCACATAGATGAGTAGGGTCTTAAGATCTTTTTCTCCTTTACATGTTAGGAAATATTGTGATGTTGTTGGCTTGCTGTCGGCTTATGGCACATGAAGTTGTAGTGTTTATTTTGGTCAATGAGTAGGGTCTTGTAATGTTGTTTCCCACATTTTGTGGCACAGCAAGGCAGCAATATTCTTTTTGTCAATGAGTAGGGTTTTGCAATGATCGTGCTCACTTTGTGGAACAACAACACAGATTTGAAATAATCATATAACATGGTGTGAAATTGAGATTATTCTTTATGCATTTGAAATGTCTTGAAAATGATTAATGATTCATATCTTCATGTTGAAAATGAGTTGTGGTTTTATAAAACATCAAGACATACATTTTTTGATGTGATAATGGGGATAAGATATGTCTTATTGTCGATTGTTAGGCATTGCATGTATATATATGTCGTGCATGCTTGTCACCTATTAGCCAAAACTTTATGAAATAGGTGACATGAGTTACTGTAGTTTTTTCAAGGTGGGTGATTGGCAATGTTGTCACCCATTGTCATGTAGATTCTGGTAAATGCCAATGGGTGACATTTATTCCACATAGGTTACACAACACAAAGGCCACTGTCAATAGGTGACATACATTTTTAAGGTAATAAGTAGTTGTGTCACCTATTTTATTAAACTTCACATGCTTAAATGTCACTTGTTCCCCTTTTTTAGTAGTGTGAGCAGCATATCATTCTCATTGTCATCTAGAGTAAGTACGTCCACGTCCATGCATGATCCCGGTTGAGGTAGATCGATGCACACCCGATATCTATAGGGTCTTTTCTTCAATAAGGCATGCATTACACTATCTACTTTGTGCAACTGTGTGGATGGACATGATGTTTTAGGAGGACCAAACAATGTAGTAATAAAGTGTTGGTGTGTATGCCCTGAGAGCCAATCATGGGATGATTGGTGGGATACATTAAGATTGATTTGATAAACATCAAAGGCAAGCTTCCAATTCTTTCTGCTTCGGTCATATGAGATAGTAATAGAACAGATTGAATGTCTAGAGAATGACAGTACTCAATGGCGTATGCCTTCAGGTTCAGGACCTGAACGATGAGATCATACATATGCTAAGAGTTTGTACATTCTTGTTATGTCCCTAGTCAGATGTCATTGTGGAAGGTAGATAGACAGCAATGACACACAAGACTAGATTGTGGTGTTGGTTGATGACAGAATCTCATTAGTCATGATATAGAGATATCAAACCAAACACATAGGTACTTGTTAGAGAACAAGTGTATCGGACAGACCCACCGTGAGTTTGACACATGGAACCATGACATGGTAGTCACAGTCAGTACTCACAATGATGGTGGTGAGTGTGATACTTTGACCTGAAATCACTACACTCAACACATGTCGTTGGGCACACTTTAACATCATCAAACGCAGTCCTGAAACATGGGTTGTTATAAAGGTGATGATTGGGTGGCTTTGACACATGGGGCTTTTGAGGGGTGAGTGATAGATATGGGATTTGTCCCTCCTGAGGGAGTTTGATATCCAAGGCAACTTGATGAGTAGGATTGAAATAGGCGTGCGCACGCATGTGTGAATCAGTATGTGATATTGATGTCATACATATCTCTTCCAATCTACTCTGAGATCAAAAAAGTGAATGAATGTTGACAGGATGACTGTTCCATGCTTCGAGTTCATTCGGGATATCAGCGACAAAGGAATTATACATTCACTATAACACCATTCACGGATTGTAGGATTGAAAGTTGTTCTCCAACTTTCTACTTTCACTTGGGTAACATTGATGTCTGACTAGGCACCGCTCTTTGCTTGTGAAGTCATAAGTGTTATGGACTTTCACTACCAATGTGAAATGGACCTGCAGGGTCACACACATAGGATTTAACCTGGAAGAGGAGTTTTGTCCACAAGCAATGTTTAGATTGATTACTAAAGGAGTTTAGTAGTTCAATTAAACACTCAGTCAATTGATAGCTCAATATCATAATGTTCAAGGTGTTGGACACATTGATTGGAGTATCGGATTGATTGAAATCGCAATTGATTGATTCTGCACAACATGTACTCCCAATTGATCGGTTCATGTGATGAACCGGTCGGCTGAGCTTGGTGAACCGGTCCGCTCAAGTGTTGAGTCGATCGGCTCAAGATCAGGGTGAACTGATTGCTTCAAGTGTTGAAACGATCGATTCAACTGGTGCAACCGAGCAACTTGGGAAAATAGGATTGGTGAGAATTTTCCTTTCGTTTCAATTGCCCAATTTGATTGGGAAATAGGATTGGTATTCGATACCAATTAGAAACAAAAGAAGGAAAGTCAATCGGGAACCGACCAGGACCACCAACTGACCAGTTCACTTGTGAACCGACCGGTTGAGGTGTCCCAACCGACCGGTTCACTTGTGAACTGACCAGTTCAGGTTGTGAGTTGGTTGCTTTTGTGGAAAATCTCGAACCCTTCTACTCCTGCTTTTAATCTCGCATTTCCCGGGATAGAGAACCATGTCCCATGACCCTCCTATATATAGGGGTATTGGGGGCTTCTCAAAGTACAACTCAGTGCAACCAGTTTCTCTGCAAAGTTGTCGTTCTCTGGTTTTGGTAACCGAGAGAGAGCCCGGGCAAGTGCTACCCGTAAAGGGAGGCGCAGTAAGGGAAAGAAAACTACAGTTGCAACTGGCAGCAGGAGAGTGTGTTGGTGACTAGTACGTCAACAGGAGGGTGCGAGTCCTTCCAACTCCTTGTGGGACAAGGAGTGTGGAGTTCCAGGTGGTCCGTGTGGACTACTTCAGAGGCGGGAGGTTTCTGCCGCTCAGGAGGACAACTGTCAACCCTGACAGTCCCGGTGAGAGGAGGAGTCGTCAGTCCTGGTGTGACCAGGAGTTGCACAGACACCGTCCAAGATCAGAGGTAAAGACCGCGCAAGGCGCGAGGTATTGTCGCCAAGCAAGCCTCGAGATAAGGTATGATTCCACAAACCATCCTTTCCTATTATATAGACGTTGACGTGTTTCCTTGTTCCGGGTTTGGGGGAGAAAATTTTTGTTTCCGCTGCCTTCTCTGCCTCCTCTAAAACCCAACAGTGGTATCAGAGCCACGTCAACTGCTCTATATTTTAGGAATATCGATATGATCGATTTTGGTTTGTCGCCTTTATTTATTGCATACAATGCGAATAAAATTAGCTTTATGCATGTCCAATCCTAAATCCACAAATCCCAATTACATATATGATATGTATTATTAATGCACTCGATACGCGTCACCCTTAAACGAGTTTTGTGGTGGATGTATAGCGTGGTTATGGCCAATAAACCCTATCTGTGTATGGTTGTATGTAGTTGCTTGCATCTTGGTCTGCGCACCGATCTTCCTTCTCCTATTCATGATGTAACTCGAAATAATTCGAGACTTCTTTCCTACCTTTTCTCTCCCCGAATGTAACTCGGGGTTTCCCTTTTAAGCAATGTAAAATTAGGATAGATTTTATTTCCTGTTATGTCAAAGAACGAAGGACATCCATATGACAGCTGAGACGATCGGTTCAAGACATGAACCGATCGGTTGACGTTCCAGACGATCGGTTCAAGGAGTGAACCGATCGGTTGATGATTGGTTCGAGGAGCGAGACGAGCGGGTGGCGGCCATGATGAGATGCACGACGACCAGGCGAACCGATCGGTTGGAGGAGCCAACCGATCGGCTGGTGGCACCTAGACGACCGGGCCAGAACGAGCAAGTCAATCATGTGATGAGTTGATCTACTTAGAAGGAAAAGCACAGAGTTCATCTTGTACAGGTTGCATGTGATGTAGACCTAGATGACTGTGATTCCTCTTGGCTCGAGGAATCGCATTAGGATGGCCATAATCATCGCTTTTATCGTTTTGCATGTTTTCTGTGGGATATATCATGTATATGATATGTACTATGAATTGTGGTGATTGGATATGTATATGTATATAAAAATCAAATCCCTCATTAAAATATTAAGTCTTATATGCCTTCCATTAGCGGCACACATGAAAATCTCGATCGACCAAGCGTAGGTTATGCCAAAGCGTGGTGCGTCGTCTATCTTGTGGAAGTGTAAAGGGTAGACGTGCAGGTTCTGCCAAAGCAGGGTGCATGTTTACCGTGTCAGCTTTTGGGTTAGACTTAACTGGTGATTCTTAGAGCGTCTAATCTCAGAGGCAAGGAATGTTCATGGCAAGGTGTTGCGCATGTTCATTCATCAAGAGTTGCCTATGATGCAATTGGCATGATGGACTACCTAAATAGTCAAGATTGTGGGCGATCAGCCAAAGCTGACTCATGACTTGATGAAATATGGATCTTGCCCACTAGAAGGTTGTACGCTGCAATCTTCCGAATTGATGGTGAGGGCTATCAATTTGAAGTAAAATAGTGGGAGTGATAATTAATTAAAGGCCTAATTATATCGTCAATTTTTCAAATCAATCAAATAAGTCAAAAATGAGTTTTTGGACTAAAATTGCATATTTTGTTTTTGTAGTACAAATCGCAACAAACAACAATCACTTTTCTTTGTGATCGGTCCTTGAAAAGGACAAGCTAAATGGGACAAACTTCCACGAATGGTATCGAACATTGAGAATTGTTCTCACTCAAGAGTGTAAGCTCTATGTCCTGGATACTCCAATTCCAGAGGAACCCGCTCCTAATGCACCAAAGACAGAAAGGGATGCTTACAAGAAGCATTCTGATGATGCCATTGATGCAAAGTGCTTGATGTTGTGTTCTATGAACCATGAGTTGTAGAGACAACATGAGAACATGGGTGTCATTGAGATGATTCAGCATCTCAGGAACATGTATGAAGATCAGGCACGGCAAGAGAGATACAATGTCTCAAGGGCGTTGTTTAAGTGCGTCATGACAGAAGGAGATCCAGTTGGTCCTCACACACTCAAGATGATTGGGTATGTGGAGAACCTGCAAAGACTGGGATTTCCACTGAGCCAAGAGTTGGCTACTGACGTGATACTGCAATCGTTGCCAGAATCCTACAGTCGGTTTGTAATGAACTACAACATGAACAACTTTGATAGGCCACTGTCAGAGTTGTTGGGCATGTTGAGGACATCCAAGATACGGATGAAAAAGGACAAGCCTAAGTCTGTGATGGTGATCACGAACAAGAAAGGCAAGTCCAAGCACAAGGGAAAGGGCAAAGCTAAGAAAGGTTCTGATGCTAGCCAGGAGCCCAAGACATCTTCAGCTCTCAAGGCCAAGGGAGGCGTGACCAAGAAAGGAAATTGCCACCATTGTCAAAATCCAGGACATTGGAAAAGGAATTTTCCTCTCTATCTGGAAGAATAAAAGAAGAAGGAGGTGACTGACGTCTCTACTTAAAGGTGTCATGAAAATAAACTTGTAACACTTTTTGAGGTATATGATACCAAGATGTAAAGTGTAAAGCACTCATAATTGGAGCAAGTGTTGCCGCCATAGATAGGAGTACTTTTGTTTATTTTTAGCCTATAAGGCATGTAATACAATTATGAACTTCTATTTCATATTTGACAATAGATAGAAACACTTTATTTTTGCATATTGTGCGACAATGATGGCAATTAATAAAGTTGAGTTTTCAATCTTAAAGATATGATCTTTGTGGCAATGCCTTATTTATCTTGTGGTATTTGATATGCATAAGATAAAATGATACCTAAAAGTTATAGATAACTCAAACAATCAAATTAGCATCAATCATGAGAAATTCATTTCTAGTTTCCATGTGATGGATAAATCTAGACTCTTTTGGTTAGAGAACCAGTAAGAGACATGAATATCTTGGACATGATTAATCAATCTTCACTAAAAGTAGTGGGAGAATGATTATCCTATTAGGTATAATACATGTGATGTATTTACATACCTATTGGAACAAATGCTAATACTTCAAATGGTGTTTAGAGAAATACCAATATGAATATCTTGAAGTGTTCAAGATTATCATAGATGAAGTGCAAATTTGGTAAAGTGCTAATTCTTGATGAGATCAATGAATGAAATACTTGGACCAAGTGTTTGAGATCCTTATGAGTGATTATGATAGTGTATCATAGTGAACTCATGATTAAGGCATGGTGATGTCTAAATCAAGAAGGAATCATACTCTAAGGAGTTAGAGAATGATTATCAAATAACTGAATTCTTCTTAAATAAAGAATACGCTTCACTAATAAAGGGCATTAAGAATCACAAGGAGTTGTGAGTTCTTATATCCTTGACAGATACACCTCAATTGTCTATGTGATGAGTTGTTCATGTGATGAGTCAACTATCTAGATGAATGTGAGGAACCGAATTTTGAGTTATGGTTTATGACCATTACATCCTAAATGACATCCATGTGAACCATAAGGTATGACCTTGATGGTAGCACTCATTGGATCAAATCCATAAGTGCAAATGAGTCTTAAGTGTTAAGACACATGGATAACATTTTGAGAAGGATGATGCTTGTTGATTGCAACTTAATGACTAAGACATTCAGCATATGGATACTAAAACCGCATTCCTATGAGGAATAAAACAAGGATGTGTATGTGACACAACCTATAAGGTTTATGAATCCACTAATGCAAATGAAGTATATAAGTTACAATGGACTAATCAATGTGATTGATTGAGTACAAGCAACTCAGAATTGGATCCTTACTTTGATGATATGGTCAAAGGGTTTGACTGATATGTCAAAGATAAAGAAGGGATCTGTGATTTAGTGGGAGCGTGTTCACATTCCACATGTTTATGTGAAATGGAAATGTTCTAGAATGGAAATCCAAAAGTGGAAATTATCTTTAAGGAAGATAGAGATGTTTCCTATGTGATAGTAATAGAGATCTATAGAGATAGTTCTTGAAAACTTCTTGACCTGTAAGGAGAAAGCATACATTGGCAATCTGTACTGAAGGGTTCAGTATGCACAGATTCAGTGGGAGAAAACGTGTCCATGTTACATGGAGTTAGTATCTCAAGGCCAAGTGATCAATTATTATGAAGAATGGAAAAACTAAAGATAGATATGGATCTATCATGTATGTAATCATCCCATTATCTTGCATGTATCGACATGGCAAGAACAAAATGCATTCATCATCTTGTATGTAGGACATGGAAATATGATGTGCTCATCCTGATAGCTCGTATGTGAGACATGACGAGTGGATGTCTATCTACTTCCAGTAAGGGTTACTGGAATACCATGAGAACTTGATAAGTACCTGAGAAGTGTTGGTTCTATGGAGATAAGGAAGAGTTCAATGTAAAGAGTTACATTGATGCGAACTTCCGAAAGGACAGAAAATTAATTGCAAAGTATATATAGGATATATAAAAGTGAAAGTTTGTTGATAATTGGAAGTGTTCCAATAAAGCCGTTTAAAAGGAAATGCCGAGTATCTATGTGTTAGAGAACAGCAGTGGATACTATATGGATCTGGAAGTTCATGAGATGAACTTATATTCTGCTCATTGATGACAAGTATGGAATCCTTGATCATGCAATGTGGCTAAAGGTTAGCAAAGGAATAGTAGATCGCATATTACGACACCTCCATCTCATACGTGTGATGTACAGAAAAGAGATGAGAGACATGCAATTTATACTGACTTTGGCAAGATGTTGCCATTACTCACTATGTTAAGCACTAGAGCACAGTAACATGTGGGACATGTTTGAAGATCACTATGAATATGATTCAAGGGTGATTGGCTCGCAGTGCAAGTGGGAGTCTGTTGGTGTGTATGCCATGAGAGCCAATCATGGGATGATTGGTGGGATACATTAAGATTGATTTGATAAACATCAAAGGCAAACTTCCAATTCTTTCTGCTTCAGTCATATGAGATAGTGATAGAACAGATTGAATGTCTAGAGAATGACATTACTCAATTATGTATGCCTTCAGGTTCAGGACCTGAACGATGAGATCATACGGATGCTAAGAGTTTGTACATTCTTGTTATGTCCCTAGTCGGATGTCATTGTGGAAGGTAGATAGACAGCAATGACACACAAGACTAGATTGTGGTGTTGGTTGATGATAGAATCTCATTAGTCATGATATAGAGATATCAAACCAAACACATAGGTACTTGTTAGAGAACAAGTGTACCGGACAGATCCACCGTGAGTTTGACACATGGAACCATGACATGGTAGTCACAGTCAGTACTCACAGTGATGGTGGTGAGTGTGATTCTTTGACCTAAAATCACTACACTCAACACATGTCGTTGGGCACACTTTGACATCATCAAACGCAGTCCTGAAACATGGGTTGTTATAAAGGTGATTATTGGGTGGCTTTGACACATGGGGCTTTTGAGGGTTGAGTGATAGATATGGGATTTGTCCCTCCTGAGGGAGTTTGATATCCAAGGCCACTTGATGAGTAGGATTGAAATAGGCATGCACACGCATGTGTGAATCAGTATGTGATATTGATGTCATACATATCTCTTCCAATCTACTCTGAGATCAAGAAAGTGAATGAACGTTGACAGGATGACTGTTCCATGCCTCGAGTTCATTCAGGATATCAGCAACAAAGGAATTATACATTCACTATAACACCATTCACGGATTGTAGGATTCAAAGTTGTTCTCCAACTTTCTACTTTCACTTGGGTAGCACTGATGTGTGACTAAGCACCGCTCTTTGCTTGTGAAGTCATAAGTGTTATGGACTTTCACTGCCAACGTGAAATGGACCTGCAGGGTCACACACATAGGATTTAACCTGGAAGAGGAGTTTTGTCCACAAGCAATGTTTAGATTGATTACTAAAGGAGTTTAGTAGTTCAATTAAACACTCAGTCAATTGATAGCTCAATATCATAATGTTCAAGGTGTTGGACACATTGATTGGAGTATCGGATTGATTGAAATTGCAATTGACTAATTCTGCACAACCTGTACTCCCAACCGATCGGTCCATGTGATGAACCAGTCAAATGAGCTTGGTGAACCGGTCCGCTCAAGTGTTGAGCCGATCGGCTCAAGATCAGGGTGAACTGATTGCTTCAAGTGTTGAAATTATCGATTCAACTGGTGCAACCGAGCAACTTGGGAAAATAGGATTGGTGAGAATTTTTCTTTCGTTTCAATTTCCCAATTTGATTGGGAAATAGGATTGGTATTCGATACCAATTAGAAATAAAAGAAGGAAAGTCAATCGGGAACCGACCAGGACCACCAACCGACTGGTTCACTTGTGAACCGACCGGTTGAGGTGTCCCAACTGACCGGTTCACTTGTGAACCGACCGGTTCAGGTTGCGAGTTGGTTACTTTTGTGGAAAATCTCGAACCCTTCTACTCCTGCTTTTAGTCCCGCATTTCCCGGGATAGAGAACCCTGTCCCATGACCCTCCTATATATAGGGGTATTGGGGGCTTCTCAAAGTACAACTCAGTGCAACCAGTTTCTCTGCAAAGTTGTCGTTCTCTGGTTTTGGTAACCGAGAGATACCCCGAGCAAGTGCTACCCGCAAAGGGAGGCGCAACAAGGGAAAGACAACTGCAGTTGCAACTGGCAGTAGGAGAGTGTGTTGGTGACTAGTACGTCAACAGGAGGGTGTGAGTCCTTCCAACTCCTTGTGGTACAAGGAGTGTGGAGTTCTAGGTGGTCCGTGTGGACTACTTCAGAGGCGGGAGGTTTCTTCCGCTCAGGAGGACAACTGTCAACCCCGACAGTCCCGGTGAGAGGAGGAGTCGTCAGTCCCGGTGCGACCAGGAGCTGCACAGACACCGTCCAAGACCGGAGGTGAAGACCGCGCAAGGCGCGAGGTATTGTCGCTGAGCAAGTCTCGGGACAAGGTATGATTCCACAAACCATCCTTTCCTATTATATAGACGTTGACGTGTTTCCTTGTTCCGGGTTTGGGGGAGAAAATTTTGGTTTCTGCTGCCTTCTCTGCCTCCCCTAAAACCCAACATAAAGCATATTAGGAAAGGGGTTTCAATGAGTATAACTATTTTCCATATGTCCATTGTTGCATGAAGGAGACCGTAGTTCCCAATCGACTTCCATCTCTTTCTATGTTTGGATAAAATGAGTTGTCTTTTAGAGGAAGACAGTACCAAATTGGATTTATCATTGATGGTTGCATTGCCACACCACACGAGAAAGAATAAATTACTGGATGAAGAAATTGCAAGTTTTAAGGAGAGAAGCAGCTTGATGACCAGGGAAAGATATAATGGAGAGAGAATAGTTTTGCATGGAACTAGATGTTAGAGAAGGTCCTTCCATGAGTGATTCCTTCACCACTCAGACGAAGTATGGAGGAAGGGATGATTGCAGATTTGGCGGTCTCTTTTTTGCACTTTTATTTACCTGGAAGAGGAGGTTCATGATAGAGGTGAATCTTTGGCTTGCTAGTGGCACGTCGGCTTGCTAGTTGCTTGTGCCTTTTTTCTTGTTGGTCATAGGTATCCTAGAAGAGAAGTTAGACAAAAGAGAGGGAGAGGGAGGTTGAAGTTGGGTAGCACATTAGAGAGGGAGTTGGTAGGAGCAGATTGATTGAGGAGAGAGGAGAGAGTAAGTGTAATAGAGAAGTCAGTCACAGGAGAGAGGCAGTTGTCTACATTATAATCCAACAGTTAAGAAGTTGATTGTATTGGGGCCTGAATACACTTGAGTGTATTCTAGTCTCTCTCTCTCTCGCACTCTCTCTCTCTCTCTCTCTCTCTCTCTCTCTATATATATATATATATATATATATATATATAGAGAGAGAGAGAGAGAGACATATGCTTATATATATATATATAAGTATATGTGTCTATATATATATGATATATATATTCATATGATATCTCACCTGTACACACATGATAACTATTTTTTTGAATATTAATAATGTAACCACACAATTATGGAAACGACTATATATACCAAAATCTTCTTGATAGCCTTGTAAGTTTACTTACTGGCATTATGCATAAATTTATGAGATTTTGAACAGTTTTGAGATAGTTGTGTTGAAACACTAAGGTTTCTAATAGCTCATTCAATATCTAAAACACACCACTAAGAAAGTATTTCAATCCTCACTATTAATTCTTTTTAAACCATTTTTGGTTTCTTGTGTAAATATTGGAATTCATATTTTTTAGAATAATGGTTTAATACCCTTTTTCGATTTTGGATGGATAACTAATTGGTTTCAAGAAAAAGAGTTTTGAATCTCAAGTAATTTATGTTTTTATCCTAGGTGATTTGTTGCTTAACAATAATTAGGAATTAAAAATTCCAGATGTATCATACTTCAAGGATGCAACAAGGTACCAGTTACTCATTTTTATTTCATCATCCTTAGATGTATAACTTACCAAAAACCATAAAACTATATTTCCAATCAAACAAAAAACCATATTTGGGTTGGTGCTTAATCCCTCTTATTATTTTTTTGACCAAAATACTCAAATTACAATGGAAATCATCAAAATACCAAAATATATAAAAATAGATATAAGTACGATGGTATTAAAGAATAAGTCCAAAATAGGAATTAAAACTAAGTAATTTCTTATCTGAAAAATATCTCCATAGCATATACCTTTTTCATTATACCCATCAATAAGCTTATTATGCTCAAATAATTGAGTTTTCCCTTTTTTGGATTTCCACAACACGATCATGCCTTATGTGATACCCATCAAGAATCAGGTAGAGATATTTCTTTGCCATTTATCTATTAATACTAAGGTGAGAAAATGATTCAACATATTTAAGTTTGATCCCTCATAATTTTGATAATTGTGATGGTGATGTTTAAATATGGTTGATTGTTTCATGCAGTTACTACCATTCAAGTGGGCCCAGTGGGTGTGAATTAAATTATTTAAGATTAAATATAATCTCTAGAAAAAACTTTTTTTGATTCATTTCTTGCATGTGAAATCATCATTATTACTAATCTGAGTGTATATATGAGTTGAAACTTATTAATGGAAGAAAGATTCTAAACATTGGGTGGGTGACAACATCATCTTTAATGGATATTATTAGAGGTTTTATCCACAACTACTAGAAAATTAGTCATACTTTCATCAAGAAATACTAATTTTATTCCTATGTTCAACTAATGAGGTCTTACGTAAATTCTTGGACTTATGTAACTTCAATCTTTCAATGATAGGTAAAATTCAACTAATTATATCTAATTCATCAAGAGTAGAATATTGGACTATGCTAATATATATACAAGATTTAAGTTATAATTGAAAACAATATAGGTGATTCCCTTTAAGTTTCATATAATTTTATTAGTTGAGTTTGGATGATTTTACTTGGGCCAAAACAAGACTGGTCTACAACTTCAACATGTCACTGACTCTTAGGTTTATTCACTCATCATTTGTCTCTACTTGAATCTATTGGGTCCTAAAGATTGTGGTATCAAGGATAAACTATATTTTCTTAGACCTAGATGGTATTTATAGGGTTATGGGTATATTAAAATTACTACCAAAAGCTAGGGTTTTTCTAAATTTTATGACTCGAGTGGTAAGTAACTAGCACCATCTGAGAAATAATGAAATCAAGTAAGTTTAGGTTCTTTTCATAGTCTTTCAGGGTGAATCTTCTCTCACATTTCAAGATTCATGCCTCATCAGATCTTATTTGAAATGATATCAAATCACCCTCTTTTCTCAGTCTTTCTCTCCTGTTCTCCAATTCTAGGGCTTCTGAGTTGAGAGGAGGAAGAAATGGATTCAATAGATGTAACCTTGGTGGTTTTCCATTCATAGTTTGAACTACATTTCTAAGGTGCTTGTTACCTTAGGTGAGTGTTTCTCTCCCTATTAAGCTTTATAACCATGTTGAAATTCTAATAATATATAATTAAAATAATCAAGATCATTGTTAGTATTTGTATGCAATTGCATAATCAATTGGGATGGTTTTTGGGAAATAAATGTTACTAGTTTAGATCTTTATTAATTGATTAATATTTGTCTACTTTCTTATCTATTCATTTAAGTTCTATGAATATTTCCATGGAAATATAATTATGGTGTTTCATGTGAATATTGCCTAGAACCAACTATTGATGATATGCTTGGAAAATGAGTTGACATGTATAGAATCATATTGAATTGTATTAGAATGAATTACACAAGTGTATTGTTGAATCTTGCAAAAATTGAATATGATACATACATAAGGATCAGTATGAAGTGGCAATTTTTCCCTATTTAGGGTTTGCGTTGAGGGATTGGATCAAATGAGCTAATGAATCAATGTATACTTATGATTGATGAATGAAATGTGTGGAAATGGAAACTAGGGTTTCCATGTGTGTGAATTTCCCTAATGAACCCATAAGCACCATGATGAGATTACTAAATGATATGATTCTTATAATGTGATGAACTAAGATGACTTCTTAAACCCTAGAAATATAGTATTGAGTTGAATATAAGAGATAAAGCTCAAAGTTGTATATAATCTTGTAATTGTGATGAATTCTCGATTGTAGGAATTATTACTTTATTCAAAGATTTTAAGCCTTATTAACATGATATAAACCTAATGTGTGTATTCTATTATAATATATGGAATATGAGAAAACCCCACATGAATGCTAGACTTTCATACAAGTCACTTGTGAATGAATTTATAGATGAGTGACTAAGGAGTAAGAATAAGAAACCATAATCCATGGTACCTTCTAATTTGAGAGTTTGATAAAGAATGGAAGTATTTCTTTTATTTATCAAAATTTCATTACGACTCAAGTGGTATCGTTCGTGTATGTAGATGAAAAATAAGACATCGACAAGTTCATATACATTGCCATTATATGCAATGAATAAATATATTAATAAAATAAGTATGAGGAGGTATTTTATCTTTTAAACTTTAAATATATACGGGTTGGCCTAAAATGAATGAATGTTCATATGGATGAACTTATGGGAAGTTCCGACCATTGGTGACTCATTAGTAATAGTGTGACAACAATGGAGCTAGTAGTTAGGAAAAGGAATTTTAGATAGCATACTACGGCACTTCCATCTCATATGAGTTGTCTTACAATGAGGGGATGTGAAACATGCAATATACCGACTTGAAGCAAATGTTGCTTACCCGCTATAAAAGCACTTGTGTAGCAGAAACATGATGGACATGTTAAGATCACTTGGAATATGATTCGTAGGTGATTGGATCTAAGTGCAAGTGGGAGTCTGTTGGTATAGCATGCCCAGAGAGCCAATCATATGATGATTGCAATGAGGCATGTGATACTTGATTTGATAATAATAAAGGCAATTTCCATCTATATGTTTTAACTATTTTTGAGATAATAGTATAACATGTTAGATGTCTAGAGAATGACAATGCTCAATGACGTATGTCTTCAGGTTAAGGACCTGAACAATGAGATCATACAGATGTTAAGAGTATACATTCTTGTTATGTCCCTAGTCGATTGTTATTGTGGAAATAACCATAGACATCAATAACACAAAAAGACTAGAGTGTGTGTTGGTTGATGATAGAATCTCATCATTCATGATATTTGATATCAAACCAAGCACATAGATACATGTTAGAGAACAATGTATCGGACAGACCCACCATAAGAGTGAGGCATGGAAATCACATGTGGTTAGTCAGGATCATCTCTTATTATATTGGTGTTGAATGTGGTTCTTAGACCTGAAATCATTGAACTCATCACATGTGGTTGGGTACACTTTGACATCATCAAATGCAGTCCTAAAACATGGGTTGTTATAACGGTGATGATTGGGTTACTTTGACACATGGGGAGTTGACTGTGAGTGATAGATATGGAATTTGTCCCTCCTAAGGGAGTGTGATATCCTGGCCACTTGAGGAGTGAGACTGAGAAATGTATGTCCATGCACATGTAAGTCAATATATGATATTGAGCTTACATATATCTCAGACAGTATACTCTAAGTCAAGAAACATGGATTGAACATTTGTAGAGAATGACAAGTCCATGCCTTGAGTTGAAACTAGATATCAGTGACAAAGGAACTATACATTCACTGTAGCACCAATAACAAATTGTAGGTTGAAAGTTTTTCTCCAACTTTCCTTTTCACTTGGGTAGCACCGATGTGCGACTAGGTACGGCTCTTTACTTGTGAAGTCATAAGTAAATTATGGACATTCACTTCCAACGTGAAATGGGACCTATAGGGTCACACACATAGGATTAACCTGGAAGAGGAGTTTATCCATGAATGATGTTTAGATTGATTATTAAAGTGTTTAGGTACTCAATTAAACATTCAATCAATAGACTTGACTCTGAATCATCAAGTTCAAGTGTTGAACCAACTGATTAGAGTGTCAGATTGATTGAGAACTGCATTGTTTGAGTTTTGCACAAATTGGATCACCAACCGACTGATTCACTGGGTGATTCGGTCAGCTCATGGTCAGTGAGACAACCGGTTCACTCTAGTGAACCAATTGGTTCACATGGACCAAATGAGCATATGTTGGGTTTCCTAGTTCATGATAAAAGATCCTCATTTCAATTGTTCAATTTGATTGGGACAATAATTAATCTTTTGCATTAATTAGAAACAAATAAGGAAAGTCAATTGCAGGCATGTCTGGGAAGTGAAACGACCGGTTTACTGGGTGAACCGGTCGCCTCACCTACCCAAACGACTGGTTTAGTTATGAACCGAAAGGTTCTCCTGCCACAACACAATTAGTTCATGGAAAATTTGGACCCTTCTACTTCTGTACATATTGGGAACCCTGACCATGCCCTCTACTATAAATAGAGGGGTATGAGTGGCTTCTCAGAACACACAACTCAGAATATCAGTTGCTCTACAAAGTTGTTATCCCCTATGATTTTGGTAACAGAGAGAGCCCAAGAAAGTTCTACCCGACCAGGGAGGAACGGCGAGGGAAAGACAACTACATAAAAGCAACTGCTAGTCAGAGAGTGTGTTGGTGACTAGTACATTGACAAAAGGGGATGACTCCTTCTAGTCTATCCTTTAGGGTGACTAGAGTTCTCGGTGGTCCGTGTGGACTATCTATAGAGGCGGGAGATTTTTTCCGCTCAGGAGGACGATTGTCAACCGCAGTACAGGTTAAGACTAGGAGTTGCACAAACATCGTCGAAGACTAGGTGGTTGAAGGCCGCACTAGTTGTGAGGTATTGTCACTGAGCAAGCCTCGGGACCAGGTATAACTCACTAAACCATCTTTCATATTGCATAATTGTTGATGCGGTCTGCTGGTTATGGTTTTGTGGTTCGATAAAAAATTTATTTCTACTGCATGTTTTGTCCCACAAAACCCAACAATAAGTACTTTGTTGCATTAAGAATTCAGCACCAAGATGCCTCGACCATTGCAGCTCTGCATGCCTTCATGGCTTTTTCTATGGCCTATCGAGCAGCAATCTTTTCCCATGTTATCTTTGAGTAATGCATATTAGAACTGTAAGGACCCTGACCTCTGTTTAGGGTTTACCCTATTTGCTTTGCTTAACCCTGATGCTTAGTTGCTTGCTAATCACCTTTAAAGGTGATTAGGGTATGTTGGTGCTTTGTTGAGAGTTGGAGGTGCTACTTGCAATTAACCAAAGTATAGGGTTTGTGGGCAAGTTTGTCACCTTGTGAGGTGTTCCTCCCTCTCCTTGCTTCCTCTAGTGTTGAGAGGAAGGTTTGGGCTCGTTGCTTGAGTTCCTTTGGGCTTGGTTGAGTTTTTTGGGCTTTGTGGTGCCTTGCCTTTGCTTCTTTGGACCTTGTGTCATGCAAGAATACCCCGTGTCAGCCTATGCTTGTATCGGCCAGTGGTGTGTCACCCAAGGTGTGTGTCGGCCATGGTATGGGTGTGTGTCGGCCATGGTGTGGGTGTGTTGGCCATGGTGTGGAGGTGTTTCACCCATGGACCCTTTGACTCTCTTTGACCTCGTTTGTGTCACCACTAGTGGACACTTGGTGCTTGATGCTTGCATGTGGAAATGGCCTTGGACATGTGTTTAGGACATGTTAGAGTGGTGTCTTTGCACATGGACAAGTGTCCCTAGGTGGGCGACACCTTGCCTTGTCTTACCTTGGTTTCTCCACCATCCCCTCCTATATATGTGTTCCCTTTCTCTTGCTAAGGATCCCTTTAGTTCCTTAGTCTCCCTCTCCCTTGGTGCACGACACCCTCTCTTCTTTTGCAAGCTTGGTGGTCGATCCTTCTTGGAGTCTCCTTCTTCGTCTAGTGGTGGACGAACCCTAGAGTGCCTTGCTCTTCTTCCTTGGTGGTGCTTGGATCTTGGAGCTAGGAGCTTGGAGCTTGCTTAAGGTGGGTTACATAACTCCTAACCCTAACTACACTACCTTCTTTTATGTTCTTATATGTTTCTATGATCATATCGGCTATGTGTGTTGCTAGTTTGGTTTCTTGCTTAGTTGTTTCTTGTTGGTCGATCCATGTTCTAGTGTTTCTTGTTGAGCAACACCCCTTTCTCTCCTTTGGTCTTGAGAAGTGAGCTTGAACTCTAGTGATATGAGAAATACTCCTCTCTCATTTGAGTTGAGAGGTGAGCTTGTATTCTAGTTGCTTGAGCAACACCCTTCTCTCACCATGGATTCGAGAGGTGAGCTTTGTAGTAGATGTGGACCTTGGTTATGGTTGAACCTTGTGTTGCCCGATTGGTGTTAAGAAGCTTGGCAAGACCCCTCTCTCTTGGTTGTTCAGAGGTGAGCCATCTTCTTGATCCATTAGGGTTTTGGTTCCCTTGTGCTTGAGGTTGATGGTGATCTTGTCGGGTTGCATCTTGCCCGATATGGTGTTAATGTTGATGTTGCCCAATATCCCTCTAGAGCCTTGGACGTTATGTTGTGATGTTCTGGTCTTGTGTCGGGCGTTACACCTCAGTTGTTGCCTTGAGTGTTGGTTGATAGGTCATTGCTAGGTTGGATGAACGTCAGGCTGAGTTGCACCTGGTTCCTTCCTTGTGTGTGTCAGGCATCACATCTTGATAAGTAACCTGCCCGATACACTTAGCCTATGCGATGGCTTGGTGTCATTGTGCTTTGAGGCGTGGAGTTTGTTAGCTAGTTCTGTGATGTTGTGACGGGCGTCACACCAGTCTTTGCCTTGTGTGTCGGCCGATAGGTCCAGGTTAGGCTAGCTGAGCGACAGGCTCCTTGTTGCCCGGTTGAGTTGCATCCTTTGAGGCCGTTATACCCTGTGTTGCATGATGTTGTGTTGCTCGACACCGAGGTGCACGACGCCATGTTGCACAATATGTCTCCTGGACATAGTTGCACGATATGCTGGTGACCGTTATGCCTTGGTTGCCCGATGCATGTGGTTGCACGACACATGCTGCATGATACACTCTGAGGTAGCCTGACACCCTTGTTGGTTGCTTGGCCGATAGAAGGATAGTGTGCTTGGCTGATATGTGGCTGGTTTGCTGGACCGTTATGTGGTTGAAGTGTTGGGCGATATGGGAGAGTTCCCTGCCCGATACCTACCTTGGTGAGGGTGCCCTACCCGTCACACGTTTGGTGAGGGTAGTGGGCACTTCTAGCGAGGGTCATGTTCCTTCTGGAAAACCTATGTGCTAGATCTTGTTCTATGATGTCACATTTGGTTGACAATAGTAACTCTTGATATGCTTGATGGTAATTTCTATAGTAAGTGCACCTCTATGTAACTTGACATGACATCTTATGTATCTATGATCATCTGGAAATATATGTATAATGCTGAGGAAATGGTAAGCATATAAGATGCTATGCATGATGAAATGGCCTATGTCTATGATCACATGTTGAGGCATGATTTATAAAGCATATAATCATCGATGTGGCCCTATATTGATAATATGATCCCTCTGTCAATCCTTGATGATTGTACATACTAACCATGCAGGTGTTCCATACAGATGCATATCCAGGTAAAGGGCTATGAGGTATATATATGTTTGAGTAACACTGCTTTGATAATTACTCTTGATGATGAGATAACATACATGATGTGTTTTGGTCTGAAGACCTAAGTTTGGCTAAAGTGCCTAAGTTGATGAGACTGCCTTGAGAGGCAGTGGCACTATGTGATAAGGGATTGAGATCCCATGGCAATGTGATGATCCTTGAGATGGATCTAGATGATTGGCAAGAAGCCAAGTGAAAACATGTAATGTTGGATCCTTGTGATGGATCAGAATGATGTTGATTACAATAAAAGCATAATATTGAGTTTCATGTTGTTTATTCTTGTTATAAGTTTGCATGTTATACAACTTGATTGAATCTTGCAATCCACATAAAAGATACTAACTAATCACAGTGGAATATATCATGTAGTTGCCCTGGCCATAGATCCATCATCGTCAGGAGCTGGTGATGGTGAAATAGGTTCTCCTGCGGGTTAACCTGGAAGTGCATATTATTGAATATGTGTGGTTTCTCCTAGCCTAAAATAGAGAAGACACAAGTGCAACTGCGGTTGCAGAGTCAGGATATATATATATATAGAGCATGGTGAATAGGCCCATGGCTCATTGTGATAGAGCATGAATGCGTTCATGGCTCAGAGCACAGTGAACAGGCTTGTGGCTCATATTTACTAGCGTCAAGACCTGTACAGAGGCGGGCTAGAGGAAGGGTAGCCTATGGAGCTGACCCTATGGATGAGGCCACTTAAGCACGAGACTGCGGTCCTACTTTGGTTCTCGTGCACTGACCACGAGGTGGGAGGTCGTGGAGTTCGGCTCTTCCATTGACCTTGTATGGCACCGGCTCTGGGTTTGGCAGCCAACAATTGGATTTGAGTGGTACGGCTCACTTCCTCAGGGCATAATAATACGTAATCCAATCGTATTGTATTTACTGCTTAAGGCAAAACACAGAACATTGGTTGAGGCCTTGCTTGTGTAGTTAATCTTGTTATACTTTGCAGTTACTTATACGTTCCTCATGTTATGTGGTAAGACTTTATAAATCTTATCTTGTCAATCATGTTCCATAAAAGAGATAATTGGTGATATGCTTTCCGTACATCTGGTAAGCTTGATGGTATGAATAGCTTAGTTCTATAGACTGCTCTTGTTATACCTACTATCAGTTATATGTTGTTGTTGCTTTATCTTTCTGAGGTTTTGTGGTTTCGGCAGGGAGTTATGTTTCTCGCTGGGACTGTGTGTCTCACCCCATTGGTTTGTAACCTTTTTAGGTGTTCGAGCTAGACGTGGTGGTGGTCGCGGAGTTGCGGCCGAGCAGCAAGACGAGCAGTAGAAGGCAAGAGATGGACATGATGCTATTTTGGTTGTTTTGTAGTAGAGTCTTAGAGTCATCCCTGTACTCTCAGGTCCTTGGAGGTGTTTTGACGTTGTTTCACGATGTATAGATATTGATGCTTGTTATATCCTGTTGCTGGCCAGATGTGGGCCGTTATATATGTATAAATTGGTGATGAACTCATGTGATGGCTAGACAGCTGATCTCCTAAGCTGTGGACATGTATCAAGACTTGTAAATGTTTATATAACTTGTTTCCTCATAGGATGAGGACCTAAATGTAATAGTTTCACATTTTATCTGCTTTCTGCAATCACTTTTAATTAACCCGTGTTTTTGGTAATTTGTGGTTTATGGTGTTTTCCGCACGTTTTCGTGTAACACCTCACTGTCTGTGTGATAGCGGGATGTGTTTCCACAAGTTTGGTATCATAGCCCTAGGTTCGCTGAGTCTATAGGGATTTAGGACTAGGTTGTGTTTGTTCTTGTGAGTTTTCCAGATTTTCTTACATCATCTTCTGCCCTCAGCGGAAGAAAAGCCAAGATGTCTAGAAACCATGAAGAACATGCTACTGAGAACAGCGATGCTATATCAGTTGATGGAGCTATAGGGCTGGCACATGTAGATCGGGTGCCTGAGGTTCCCCAACCTGACCCAGCCATTCTTGAACACCCTTCCTATCAACAGCTTATGGGGCAGATGATGGATACAATGAATCTCATGGTAGAAAGATTGTCAGTGCCTCTGTTGAGAGCACAGGCTCCCCATGGTGAAACATCGGGTATTGGGAAGATCTTTGAGCAGCTTCGCCGAGTCGGAGCTTCAGATTATGCTGGGACGGCTGATCTAGTGGATGCAGATTTGTGGCTGACAAGTCTTGAGAAGGCTTTTCGGATCCTCGACATCCCTGAAGCAGACAAATTCAAGCACACCATCTACCTTCTGAAAGGTAGTGCTGGTCACTGGTGGACCATCGAGGAGGAGAAGCGACCCGGTGAGGTGATCGGTTGGGAGGTTTTTTGACGCGAGTTCGTCAGTAGGTACTTTCTGAAGACATATCTGGATGAGAAGATCAACCAGTTTGATCACTTGCGCCAAGGAACAATGAACATCACTGAGTATGAAGCCAAGTTCATGGACCTATTGAGGTTTTGTCCTCACATGGCAACGACATATGATGAGCGGATCAGACGTTTTGAGAAAGGCTTGAGTGCTGAGCTGACAACACCTGCTTCTGCATTGGAGAATCGAGAGCAGTTTGTTACATTTGTGGAATCTGTCTGGAGGATCGAACGGTCAGTGAGGGAGAAAAGAGAATCCATGTCTAAGAAGAGGCCTGCTCAGTTCCAAGGACAGAGGTTTGGTGGCTTCAAGAAGCCAAGGTTTTCAGCACCTTCAGTGATGAGAGGTTCCAGTGTACCATTGTAGTAGTCTCTGAGTAAGGGAAGAGGTTATGTTTCTTCACCGTCAAAGGCACATAGTACAGCTTATGTGGCAGTGACAGGGCCGTCTAGGCCACGGTTTGAAGTTAAGGCATGCTATATCTGCGGTCAGACAGGGAATTTCAAATCAAATTTCCCGAGTAGAGATGTGGAAGTGACGCAGTAGCCAAGGCGGAATCAACAAAGGTCAGATAGACAGCAACCCCGTAATAGTAGAGGGTGAGGATGCGGTCAAGCATTGTAAGCGGGATCATCTTCTCAAGGAAGCAGAGGATGTGGACAGCAAGCAACAGCTCGATTCTATGCTATGAGTCAGCCGGAGGCGATAGTCAACCCACGAGTGGTGACAGGTCAGATGGAGTTATTTCATTTTGATATGTCTTCTTCTTGCTTTATATCTGTTCTGGTTGACCCGGGTGCTACACACTCTTTTATCGCCTATAGTATGCTTGAAAACTGTCGTTTACCTATTAGTTGTAAGAAGGATAGCTTGTTGTTAGAAACCCCTCTTGATGGTTCATCGATGCTCCGAGAAGAGTGTCCATCTTGTGTCTTATCTTTTTCGGGACACAGCATATGAGTGGATCTTATACCACTTGATATGCATGGTTTTGATGTTATCCTTGGGATGGATATGTTAGAGAAGTATAAGGTTGTTTTGGATTGTGGTTCCAAGCAGGCTGTGTTTGATGATGTTGGAGAGAAGTGGATCTTCCAAGGGGATAGGAAGATTCTTCCGATGTGTTTGATATCAGCTATGGTGGCAGAGAAGTTGCTACAACAAGGATGTGAGGCATTCTTAGCTCACATTGTGGATGCCATTATGTATACCAAGGTGAAAGGTCCTGGCCTTGAAGAGGTGTCGGTTGTCCGAGAGTTTGTCGATGTGTTTCCTGATGAGTTTCCTGGTGTTCCTCCACCCCGAGAGATTGAATTTGAGATCAATCTGGTTCTAGGAACACAACCAGTTGCACAGACACCGTATAGGATGGCTCCAGTGGAGATGGTAGAGCTTAAGAAGAAGTTGCAAGAGTTGTTGGAGAAAGGTTTCATTTGACCGAGTACATCGCCTTAGGGTGCTCCAGTATTGTTCGTTAAGAAGAAGGATGGGTCGATGCGGTTATGTATAGATTACCGGCAGTTGAACAAGGTCACGATCAAGAACAAGTACCTGTTGCTGAGGATAGATGATCTGTTCGATTAGTTGTGTGGTGCTACAGTATTTTTCAAAGATTGATCTATGATCCGGATATCATCAGTTGAGGATTAAGGCGGATGACATACCAAAGTCAGCTTTTCGGATGAGGTATGGTCACTACGAGTTTGTGGTTATGCCGTTCGGGCTAACCAATGCACCTGCTGCTTTCATGGATTTGATGAATCGAGTGTTCTGTATGTTCCTAGATCAGTTTTTTGTAGTCTTTATAGATGACATCTTGATCTATAGTCGGGACAAGCAAGAGCATGAGAGACATCTTCAACTAGCGTTGACTCTTCTTCGCTAACATTAGTTGTATGCCAAGTTCAGTAAGTGTGAGTTCTGGTTGGAAGAAGTGACTTTCTTGGGTCATGTGATATCTACGAAAGGAGTCAAAGTGGACATGAAGAAGGTGGAGTCCATTGCAGAGTGGGAATAGCCGAAGACACCGAAAGAAGTTCGTAGTTTCCTGGGTTTGGCAGGATACTATCGGAGGTTTATCAAGGACTTCAGTACGATTGTGTTACCGATGACGAAGTTGACTAGGAAGGATGTACCTTTTGTCTGGGATGATCGTTGTCAGCAAGCTTTCCAAAGTTTGAAGGAGAAGCTGACCAGTGCCCCAGTGTTAGTGCTGCCAGAGCCTGGGAAGGGCTATGTTGTTTTCTACGATGCTTCCAAGAAAGGTTTAGGTTGTGTGATGATGCAGGAAAATCATGTGGTTTCTTTTGCTTCGCGACAGCTTAAGAAACACGAAGAGAACTATCTGACTCATGATTTAGAGTTGGTAGTAGTGGTTCATGTGTTAAAGATTTGGAGACACTATCTTTACGGGGAAGTGTGTCAGATCTTTACGGATCATAAGAATCTAAAGTACATCTTTTCGCAGCATGAGTTAAACATGCGACAGTGTCGATGGATGGAGTTAATCAATGATTACGACTGCACCATCGAGTATCATCCTGGTAAGGCGAATGTGGTAGTTGATGCACTTAGCCAAAAGTCTTCTTCTTTTCCTTCAAAGAAGGCACAGTTGAGTTCCCTGGTATGCCATAGACGGGATATGCTTGTTTCCTTGCAGCAGATGAATATGTAGATGGAAGTTTCCTTGTTATCTTGACTTTTATCACAGATGCAAGTCAAGCCTACGCTGAGACAACAGATCAAAGATGCACAGCAAACAGATGATACAGTTCAGTTGATCAGATCAGAGTTCGGCAGTGAAAAGTGTGATGGGTTCCATGAGTCTGAGGATGGACTAGTTTGCTATCGTGATAGGTTGGTGGTCCCCGATGCTGATGATCTAAGGAATTTAGTGCTAGAGGAAGCATACACGTCGATGTATGATATGCATCCAACAGTCACCAAGATGTATCAGAGTCTGAAGGACTTGTATTGGTGGCCCAGTTTGAAGAAAGATGTAGTTGAGTTTGTGGCTAGATGTGCATTATGTCAGCAAGTCAAGGTTGAGCATCAGAAGCTGGCAGGTACGTTACAACTCCTGCCGATACCATAGTGGAAATGGGATCATATAACCATGGATTTCGTAGTTGGTCTACCCAGGACAACTAGGAATTATGATTCCATTTGGGTAGTAGTGGACAGATTGACGAAGTCTACCCATTTTATACCTGTAAAGACAACGTATACAGCCGAGAAGCTTGCTCGGGTATATGTGGATGAGATAGTATGTTTGCAAGGTGTGCCAGCGACGATGGTTTCTGACAGAGGTCCTCAGTTCACGAGTTGTTTCTGGGAACAGTTGCACAAGGCATTGGGAACACAGTTGAGGTTCAGTACCGCCTTCCACCCGCAGACAGATGGACAGTCTGAGAGGACTATTCATACTTTGGAGGATCTCCTTCGGGCTTGTGTTTTGCAGTTCCTAGGCAGTTGGGACGTACATCTCAGTTTGATAGAGTTCGCCTACAACAATAGTTATCAGCGGAGCATTGACATGGCTCCTTATGAGGCCTTATATGGAAGGAAGTGCATATCTCCTTTGTGTTGGTATGAGTCTGGTGAATATCAGCTTTTGGGTCCTGAGTTAGTACAACAGATGACAGAAAATATCAAGGTGATACAACAACAGTTGAAAGCAGCACAGGACAGGAAGAAGTCTTACGCAGACAATCGTCGACGACCTTTGGAGTTCCAGGTAGGTGACAAAGTGCATCTTAAAGTTTCGCTGCGGAAAGGTGTGTTAAGGTTTGGCCAGAAGGGTAAGCTAGCACCCAGATATATGGGGCCTTACCCAGTCATAGCACGTATGGGCAAGGTAGCTTACGAGTTGGAGCTGCCGCCAGAGTTGCATAGGTTACATCCAGTGTTCCATGTCAGTATGCTGAAGAAAAGTCATCCGGATACAGGGACAGTGATACAGCCAGACGAAGTCGAGCTTGATGAAGATGTGACCTACGAGGAAGGTCTTGTGATGATCCTTGATAGGAGAGTTAAGAAGTTGAAGAGGAAGGACATGGTTCTTGTGAAGGTTCTTTGGCATCATCGTGGCATTGAGGAAGCCACGTGGGAGCTTGAGGAAGAGATGAGGAGGAAGTATCCCTCGCTTTTCTCTTCAGATTTCGGGGACGAAATCCCTTTGAAGGGGGTTAGCTTGTAAGGACCCTGACCTCCGCTTAGGGTTTACCCTATTTGCTTTGCTTAACCTTGATGCTTAGTTGCTTGCTAATCACCTTTAGTGGTGATTAGGGTTTGTTGGCGCTTTGTTGAGAGATGGAGGTGCTACTTGCAATTAACCCAAGTATAGGGTTTGTGGGCAAGTTTGTCACCTTGTGAGGTGTTCCTCCCTCTCCTTGCTTCCTCTACTGTTGAGAGGAAGGTTTGGGCTCGTTGCTTGAGTTCCTTTGGGCTTGGTTGAGTTTTTGGGCTTTGTGGTGCCTTGTCTTTGCTTCTTTGGACCTTGTGTCGGGCAAGAATACCATGTGTCAGCCTAGGTGTGTCGGCCTGTGCTTGTATCGGCCAGTGGTGTGTCACCCAGGGTGTGTGTCGGCCATGGTGTGGGTGTGTGTCAGCCATGGTGTGGGTGTGTCGGCCACAGTGTGGAGGTGTGTCGCCCATGGACCCTTTGACTCTCTTTGACCTTATTTGTGTCACCACTAGTGGACACTTGGTGCTTGATTCTTGCATGTGGCAATGGCCTTGGACATGTGTTTAGGACATGTTAGAGTGGTGGCTTTGCACATGGACAAGTGTCCCTAGGTGGGTGACACCTTGCCTTGTCTTACCTTGGTTTCTCCACCATCCCCTCCTATATATGTGTTCCCTTTCTCTTGCTAAGGATCCCTTTAGTTCCTTAGTCTCCCTCTCCCTTGGTGCATGACACCCTCTCTTCTTTTGCAAGCTTGGTGGCAGATCCTTCTTGGAGTCTTCTTCTTCCTCTAGTAGTGGTCGAACCCTAGAGTGTCTTGCTCTTCTTCCTTGGAGGTGCTTGGAGCTTGGAGCTAGGAGCTTGGATCTTGCTTAAGGCGGGTTACATAACTCCTAACCCTAACTACACTACCTTCTTTTATGTTCTTATATGTTTCTATGATCATATCGGCTATGTGTGTTGCTAGTTTGGTTTCTTAGTTAGTTGTTTCTTGTTGGCCGATCCATGTTCTAGGGTTTCTTGTTGAGCAACACCCCTTTCTCTCCTTTGGTCTTGAGAAGTGAGCTTGAACTCTAGTGATATGAGCAATACTCCTCTCTTGTTTGAGATGAGAGGTGAGCTTGTGTTCTAGTTGCTTGAGCAACACCCTTCTCTCACCATGGATTCGAGAGGTGAGCTTTGTAGTAGATGTGGACCTTGGTTGTGGTTGAACCTTGTGTTGCCTGATTGGTGTTAAGAAGCTTGGCAAGACCCCTCTCTCTTGGTTGTTGAGAGGTGAGCCATCTTCTTGATCCATTAGGGTTTTGGTGCCCTTGTGCTTAAGGTTGATGGTGATCTTGTTGGGTTGCATCTTGCCCGATATGGTGTTAATGGTGATGTTGCCCGATATCCCTCTAGAGCCTTGGACATTATGTTGTGATGTTCTGGTCTTGTGTTGGGCGTTACACCTTAGTTGTTGCCTTGAGTGTTGGCCGATAGGTCATGGCTAGGTTGCATAAACGTCAGCCTGAGTTGCACCTGGTTCCTTCCTTGTGTGTGTCGGGCATCACATCTTGATGAGTAACCTGCCCGATACACTTAGCCTATGTGATGGCTTGGTGTCGTTGTGCTTTGAGGCATGGAGTTTGTTAGCTAGTTCTATGATGTTGTGATGGGCGTCACACCAGTCTTTTCCCTATGTGTCTGTCGATAGGTCTAGGTTAGGCTAGCTGAGGGACATGCTCCTTGTTGCCCGGTTGAGTTGCATCCTTTGAGGCCGTTATACCCTGTGTTGCACGACGCTGTGTTGCCCGACACTGAGGTGCAGGACGCCATGTTGCACGATATGTCTCCTGGACATAGCCGCACGATATGCTGGTGATCATTATGCCTTGATTGCCCGATGCATGTGGTTGCACGACACATGTTGCACGATACACCTAAGTGCACGATACACTCTGAGGTATCCTACCACCCTTGCTGGTTGCTTGGCCGATAGAAGGATAGTATGCTTGGCTGATATGTGGCTGGTTTGCTTGACCATTATGTGGTTGAAGTGTTGGGCGATATGGGAGAGTTCCCTGCCCGATACCTACCTTTGGTGAGGGTGCCCTACCCGTCACACGTTTGGTGAGGGTAGTGGGCACTTCTAGCGAGGGTCTTGTTCCTTCTGGAAAACCTATGTGCTAGATCTTGTTCTATGATGTCACGTTTGGTTGACAATAGTAACTCTTGATATGCTTGATGGTAATTGCTATAGTAAGTGCACCTCTATGTAACTTGACATGACATCTTATGTATCTATGATCATCTGGAAATATATGTATAATGCTGAGGAAATGGTAAGCATATAAGATGTTATGCATGATGAAATGGCCTATGTCTGTGATCACGGGTTGAGGCATGATTTATAAAGCATATAATCATCGGTGTGGCCCTATATTGATAATATGATCCCTCTGTCAATCCTTGATGATTGTACATACTAACCATGCAGGTGTTCCATACAGATGCATAGCCAGGTAAAGGGCTATGAGGTATATATATGTTTGAGTAACACTGCTTTTATAATTACTCTTGATGATGAGATAACATACATGATGTGTTTTGGTCTGAAGACCTAAGTTTGGCTAAAGTGCCTAAGTTGATGAGACTGCCTTGAGAGGCAGTGGCACTATGTGATAAGGGATTGAGATCCCATGGCAATGTGATGATACTTGAGATGGATCTAGATGATTGGCAAGAAGCCAAGTTATAACATGTAATGTTGGATCCTTGTGATGGATCAGAATGATGTTGATTACAATAAAAGCATAATATTGAGTTTCATGTTGTTTATTCTTGTTATAAGTTTGCATGTTATACAACTTGATTGAATCTTGCAATCCACATAAAAGATACTAACTAATCACAGTAGAATATATCATGTAGTTGCCCTGGCCATAGATCCATCATCGTCAGGAGCTGGTGATGGTGAAACAGGTTCTCCTGTGGGTTAACCAGGAAGCGCATATTATTGAATATGTGTGGTTTCTCCTAGCCTAAAATAGAGAGGACGCGAGTGCAGCTGCAGTTGCAGACTCGGGATATATATATAGAGAGCATGGTGAACAGGACCATAGCTCAGTGTGATAGAGCATGAATGCGTTCATGGCTCAAAGCATGGTGAACTGGCTCGTGGCTCATATTTACTAGTGTCGAGACATGTACCGAGGCGGGATAGAGAAAGGGTAGCCTATGGACTAACCCTGTGACTGAGGCCACTTAAGCACGAGACTGCAGTCCTGCTTTGGTTCTCGTGTACTGACCACGAGGTGGGAGGTCGTGGAGTCTGGCTCTTCCATTGACCTTGTATGGCACCAGCTCCGGGTTTCGCAGTCGTCGGTTGGATTTGAGCGGTACGGCTCACTTCCTTAGGGCATAATAATACGTAATCCAGCCGTATAGTATTTACTGCTTAAGGCAAAACACAGAACATTGGTTGAGGCCTTGCTTGTGTAGTTAATCTTGTTATACTTTGCAGTTACTTATATATTCCTCATGTTATGTGGTAAGATTTTATAAATCTTATCTTTTCAATCATGTTCCATAAAAGAGATAATTGGTGATATGCCTTCCATACATCTGGTAAGCTTGATGGTATGAATAGCTTAGTTCTATAGACTGCTCTTGTTATACCTACTATTAGTTATCTGTTTTTGTTGCTTTATCTTTCTGAGGTTTTGTGGTTTCGGCGGGGAGTTATGTTTCTCGCTGGGACTGTGTGTCTCACCCCGCTGGTTTGTAACCTTTTTAGGTGTTCGAGCTAGACGTGGTGGTGGTCGTGGAGTTGCGGCCGAGCAGCAAGACGAGCAGTAGAAGGCAAGAGATGGACATGCTACTATTTTGGTTGTTTTGTAGTAGAGTCTTAGAGTCATCCCTGTACTCTCAGGTCCTTGGAGGTGTTTTGACGTTGTTTCACGATGTATAACTATTGATGCTTGTTATATCCTGCTGCAGGCCGGATGTGGGCCGTTATATATGTATAAACAGGTGATGAACTCATGTGATGGCTAGACAGCTGATCTCCTAAGTTGTGGACACGTATCAAGACTTGTAAATGTTTATATAACATGTTTCCTCACAGGATGAGGACCTAAATGTAATAGTTTCGCAGTTTATCTGCTTTCTGCAATCGGTTTTAATTAACCCGTGTTTTTGGTAATTTGTGGTTTATGATGTTTTCCGCACGTTTTCGCGTAACACCTCGTTGTCTGTGTGATAGCGGGATGTGTTGCCACAAGCACATCCTAGAGTCTCATCAAGAGATGAATTCATTCCAGACACTTCTTGAGCATATAGATGGTCGAGTTAGATTGCTACTCACTGAAGTTTCAAAAAGGAAAATTTGTTCAAAATGTAAAATTTATGCATCACCTAGTGATGTTTAATTTTACTCTACATGTAAGAATATTCTTATTTACAAAGATACCACATCACTGGGAAAATCTGAGTGTGCTTTCTGATTTGCAACAGGATAAAATATGATCCGGCTCTGACATCATTATGTAGCTGCAAGTTCAGTTTGTAAATCAACATAAGAAAAATATTGTAATTGGTTTGCTTTTAAATAATAGAAATGAACAGAACAAGTATGAAAATTGATTTGGGACTAACTCTTCCCTAATGTCTGCATTCTCTAGCCACTACATGAATGCACATGGCCTATTCAACACAATGTAGCACTGTTAAGCAACAAATCAGGTAGAGTTAAACCAGGAAAGATGCATTACTTGTTGTTGGATTAACAAAGAAAGGGACAACTACATTTAGCTGATCCTAATAACTAAAACAACCGCCTATTATCTATTTTGGGGAAAGGAAGATGTATATTAGTCTTATTTTTGTAAGTCATGTTTCTCTCCAGTTCCCATGAGTAACTTCTGTTTCAACTTCTTCAAAGGTAGGCGGAAGCTAGCATTAAAACCCAAAAGGCCAACATTACATAGGTGAACATCAATTGATGTCTTTTAGATATATGAATGATGATGTAAATACTCAAAGGAAAAAGATTATGCATGCCATAAGGAAAGCCCCATCATCAAGCCAATGGTTTTCCTTTAGAGCACCATGTCCACTAGTTTCAATAGCTAAATGTGACTCTTCACCAACTGAATAATATCATTATCATTGGTTATTTTCCTTCGAAACAACATGATTGAACACTAACTATAAGTTTGGCAACCAAAAAACTACAAAAAAGGTAGCACGACCATATCTCTTCTATGTTGAAGAAAAGTAAAGGTAAAGGTTGCTAGATAGAAGTTGTGTTTGGGTAATGGCCATTAATATTAAAAACACATAGTTTACAGATTGAAATTTTATAGGAAAAACATCCTTGATAGATAGATGTAACTAGACACAAATTGTTTAAAAAAAAACTAGGAAATAAACTTAACCATACATGGAAGTCTATTTGCTACAAGGCGAATAATTAGCTGCAAGGTCATGTCCACTTGCTTCCCACTTTGCAGAGTTCATAACAACTGCAATGTCACAAGTAACCATCATTTCTTGTTAATTATTAGTATTAGTTGCATGATTTTGATATATTAGAAGGTTTCCACCTGTACTACTTGGAATCTTTCTTAAATATAAGACGAAGTCTTCTAATTAAATTGGAAAAAATAATTGAAAATCCTTAGGAGATATGATTGGTAAATAACTATCACATATGGAGATGATTTAGATGCTTCTATTTTTTCATGTAAACCAAGTAAAAGAAACTAAAAGACAATAAGGACATTTACTTTTCCTGAAGAAATGTTTGGTTTTTATGTTTACCAATGGTGAGAGAATGTGAAAGAATCTGACCAAACGATTTGCTTCATCAATGACATTTTTTGTACCATCTTTTAAAGCGATGATGCTTCCCTCCTACAACATAAAGATATTTTAGACAACTGGTAGTCTCTACGAACTGATATTCATATATTACATTAAAAAGTACCTATTTTGTTTTTAATGAATGGAAGGCCATTGGGGGTGAGATCACAAGTTGTATATACAACGCTGTAAAACCAGTCAGCTTCCTCAGAGTTGAGAGTTCAAACAGGGCTAGAAAACAGGAAACGGTGCATGAAGATCTCAGTTGCAAACATGTGGGTGAGGCATCTTGGATTCCTCTGCAAGATTTTCTTGTTATACTTGCTAGGTAACTCATAAATATAGACTTTCAGCCTACCAATAGGGTCGTCCTCCAGCACATCTCCAGTGTTGCCTACATAATCCAAAGATACGTCAAATTACTTTTAGTGTGAACACACTCATCTAGAATGGTACAATTTTTAATGAAGGTTAGATAGAAAATGAACAAAACTCGCAACATACTGCTCGCTCAAGTTCAATCATGCATGCATACAAATCTTAAATACTAAGCTTGATGCTGCAACTAGTAGCTAAGGGAAGATGACCAAGGAAAAGGAGGAAGGCTAGCACCACAAACATTCAACAAAGGATTGCTCCTATGTGAACAACTCACAGATCGCACAATTTGATTACAAAGAAGAGAATTTTATGGTACCTCTAATGGTAGAACTACTTGTTTGGATATACTTCACTCACAGGATATGAAATATTGGTCATTTGAGAATGATCTAGCTGATCATGCCCTCTAAATACCTGTGAGCTAAGGGCTAGTTTGGTTGGGTGTAGTAGGGTGTAATTATGTGAGTTCGCAATGTAAAAATGTACATCAAACACGCACTTTGTCGTCGGGCTACACCCTACCAAACAGGCCCTAAGTGGATTCATAAAGCAACTTGTGTCCTAATTTGAATGATATGCAAACACGATGTGAGATACAACCAAATGGAATGAGTTGGTAAAGCGGGCAAAGTGGATTGTAGGAAAAGCGGACTATGGCTATTAGGAGAAGACCAACCTTTCTCTCCAATTTGATCGGGCAAAGCAGACGAGCGACGGTGCTCCTTTCTACGATGGCGCTCCTTTCTATGCCGAGAAAAGCTCCACGGCAGGTAGGGGATGACCGGTGGTGGCATCCACATTGGGCTTGTGTAATGGCTGGTCAAACGGAGAGGACCGCTCGCTCCTTTCTATGGTAGCGCTCCTTTCTGTGCCAGTCAAAGCTGCACGACAGGTAGGGACGACAACTCTATGGCCGATGGCAGTTCCATGCTGGGATTGCACTTGCGCAATGGCTGGTCAAATGGGGAGGACCGTCCGCAAGGAGAGGGAACAGTTACGGATGATCTGTATACTAATTATTGTCTCTAATTACTAATTAGTGGGGCGGAAAATTTTGGTGGGAAATCCTAGTGAAGAAAAATTATATTTAAATAGAATCTAAAGCCTTCACTAATAGATTCACATTCAAACATCTCGGCTAAAGTGAAATCGCTTAATTGTGTAGGATGGGCCTTCATAACTACTATTTTTAGGGCTATTGATCCTTCACAAATGACCTACACTAAAAACCCAAAATGTATCGTTCTATCTTTCCCATGCTTCTACTAAAGTTCCACTAGGGACTTGTGTGAACTATGTAATATGCCCTTTAATGGCATATGTGAGGGAAGGAGGATAGAATTTCTCAAGGAATTTGTTCTGAATTTGGTTCCACATGGTGATGGGGTCACCGGCTAGAGTGCACCTTGCTCTATCTACAAGTGAGTATTTGAAAAGATAGATTCTAATAGCATGATCACAAACTCCATTTTGCTTGGTCATGATACATAAATTTACAAACTTCAAAATGTGATCGCCCCAATCCTCCTCTTGAAGGGACCATTTCGTAGTAGTGTGAACAAACGTGCCCTAATTTTGAAGTTACAGGCATTGATAGGAGGAGATTGTACCGGATGTCAAACATCAATAGTATTAGAGATTGACAACTCCTTAAGCTCCTTCTGTCAGCCTCTTGTGTCGAAGCTTGGACTATATGGATTCCTCTTAAACTAGATCACGGGATTCTTGTATAAGCCTTTCTACGACTGTGATGCAATGGCTAGGTTCACCCTTCGTGTGACATCCTTTTTGGTCGTTCTGGCTTGGTTCTCTTTGTGATTATGATTAAAGGTTTGTTCTATCTCAGGGTCAAATCTTGATGCAAGTCTGATGCTCTAGAGCAGTACATGCACTAGTTTTGAGGTACCTAAGAGGAAAAGATCATTTACAAGTCAAATGGAAGTACAAGAACTGAGTTCAAGTGAATATGCAATAGTATTAATGATAAAAGTAAAATCCTAAATTAGTCTTGATGAAATTGGACTTAAACTAGATGATTCTATTGTCCCCATCAATAGTGCAAGATTTTGATGTGGATTTTATTGTACTAACAAATTCACCTATGGCTGAAATCCCTAAACTTTTTGCAAAAAAAGTGCACTAATACCACCCACAAGTAGATGGCATCTTATCACAGTATAGTTAAGGATTGTATCCCAAGAGACAAAATTTTTAAAACTCTTCTAGTGTGTATCCAGTTGAACTAAAACCAATATTTAGAACCAAGAATTGAATTGGGACGAGTTAGACTAATTGCAAAGGAAGGTAAAAGAGCAGAAATAAGATAGGCTTTAGAATAATGATGGAAGTCACTGGGGTGGAGTCGGGATTCATCATCGCTACATGCACAAACACACCCATACCATGTTCAGGCTATATGAAACCATTCAAATGGAGAAAAAGCAAGATCCACCTATTAGATGAGGGAAATCGCTTAGATATCTTTGTGAGATTGTTGTCTCATTACTCAAGGGTCATGTGCATAGTGTTCCAGAGATATCCCTTTGAAAGTTCATGTCTAGGAACCAACCAAGTTAATGGAAATTCAAATCCTATGCATTGAAGTTCTCACAACATAGGAATATAACAGATCATACAAAATGGGTGATCAATCCTCAAAACATTCATTCAATTATTAACATTGAAATGAAGATTTATATGCAAGCCATAAATATCAACATATGGACATGTAAGCATGAGAAGAGGGGCTAATCCCCGCACCTCAGTAAGAAGGACTACTTGCTCATCATGATGAAATAAAAAAATGGAATGAAAGGTAGATACGACCATCATCACTTTTGGTGGAGAAGGAGTATTTCTCAGTGTGAGAAGAGGAGTCCTTGCGTATGATGAAGTAGCAGAGTCTAATTGAATGAGGGAAGGGCAGCCTAAACTCTTGTCAAGATAGTGTTCTTCTTCGTCCTTTCTTTCTTCTTGGGTCTAGGCCACCAAAGAAGAGCAGCAGCTAATGGATGGATGGCAAAGATGGAGATCTTTCTACCTTCATGGACATAGGATTGAAGGGATGGAAACACGGTGATGGAGGAGCATGGGTGTAGTTGAAGCACCATTGGGGCATCATGGGAGGTCGGGTGATTGTTTTCCTTGGTTAAGCATAGAGCAGCAGACTGGTGGCATGGATGGAGCGGACTCAAACCCTCTTAATGGAGGAGAGGTTGAGTATATGTAGGTCCAAGGTATAGAGAAATAGTTGTAGCATTAGTCAACAGACTAAGGGATCATTAGGTTGGGGTCGATGAGTAGCCATCAGTTGACTGATGTTGTTGGATCTTTGGTGTTCGATGAACTTTGTGGTCCCATTGGTCAATGGACTTTGTGTAGGGACTTGCTCAAGCTAGAAACAATGTCCTCTAGTCAATTGGCAATCATAGTTTTCCCATTGGTCAGTGTTGTAGCAATCTTTCCGGTCTCGATTTGAGTCTTCAGTGGTCGATGAGTGTAACACCCCTGACCTGGGTTATACCTTAACCCTAGGTGTTTTGATTAAGAAAGATGATTAAATGCTTAATCTCATCTTGTGAAAGGTAATTATGGTTCAAGAGGAACTTATATTACAATTCTTATCCTTTTTGAACATTGTTGACTAAAGTGCAAATTACCCAAGTTGAGGGGTTTAAGTGCAAATTGTGCATGATAATATGTTCCTCATGTGTTGAAGCATCATGAGAGTAAATATGATGTTGAGGTATGGCTTATGGAAGCCTAAATACCAAGAAAGAGCTGATAAAGCAATGTATGTGCATGAAAACCTAGTTTTGGTGTAATGTGCAATTTACCCAAAACCCAGGGTGTAATATGTAAATTACCACTTCAATAAGGTCCCTAATGTTTCTTGGCATCAAGTAGAGAAAATAAAATGAGAGGGGCGCCTCATTTGAATTAAGTTGGAGGAGAGAGAATCTTGATATTAAAATAATCAAGATTTAATCCTAATTGAAACCCTAATTCTATTTAGTGTAAAAACAAATATAATAATTGAAGGGCCTTCAACCAAAAACGAGATGGTTGAATTTGCTCAAGTGTGAACACATTTGTGACTTTGCTAGGCCACGAAAATATCTCAAGCAAGTGGATAACCCACTCACCATTATTATAAAGAAAAGCAATATCCACTCAAATTGGAATATTATTATAATATGATCTAAGGTGCTTAATTTGCTTTTCTTTAAATTGATGGATAATGAAGAGGAATAAGAGGCAATGAAGATAGCCTCGTCCTTAAGGATTTTGAGGGGAATTTGAGGGGGAAGAGGCGGCCATATTTTTGGAATTTAATGCATTTTAATAATGCATTTTCTCTCTCATCAAGTTTCTTATAAAAGTACCTTTACCAAGCCAAAACAAAGGCTATTTCGGATTCTTTTCTTTACCCTTGCTTGGAAAACGACTAAGGAGCTGTGGAGGAGCAGGAGGACGACCCCAACCTGTTGGTAAGGTCCTTGACCTTCGTTCTCCTTGATTCCATGGTGGAAATAAAAAATAAATCATTGATTTCTTCTTATTTGGATCTCCTCTTCAACCCTAGCCAACTTTTTCATCCAAAAGCTTGAGGACGAGCTTAGGGGGAGTTGCTAGAGCTTCATCCACCATTAATGGCGTGAGCTTGAAGCTTTGGAGCTCAATTGGAGGCGGGTTTTATAACTCAAACCCTTAATCATTGCTATTGTATCAATCAATTATGCTTTGTTGATTGTTTTCTTCAATTTGATACATACTTGTTTCCTTGCTGCAATTTCCATCAAGAACAGTTGCTGTTCTTGGTTTTTCGAAGGAAGGGGATGATGACATCATCCTATATGCTTATCCAAAGAAAAGTACCAAGCCAAATGGTCTTGATATCTATTCCAAATCGTTTTAAATTGATTGGCTATGCAGTTTCAGAAAACTGTTTTAGGGAAAACGGTTTCAAGACCGTTTGATATGGTTGAACAAGCGTTGACCGTTTGGGAATCTTGTTCCTAATTATGTAGGATAATGACCCTCCAAATTTTAGGGGTTAACTCCAAAGGAATCGTGAGTTGAAGGCCAATCAATTAGATAAATTGAATTGAATTAAATGCTGATTTTCAACCTGATCAACTTGACCTGTTTGGGAAAACGGTTTCAAGACCATTTGAGTGTGTTGACCAAGCATTGACCGTTTAGGATTCCTGTTTATAATGATGTTGGTTAATGACCCTACAAATTTGAGGGATTAACTCCCAAGGAATCGTGAGTTGAAGCCTAATCAATTAGGGAAACCTAATTGAATTAAGTGCTGATTTTCAATCTGATTTAATTGACCTTTTTGAGTAAACGGTCTCAAGACCGTTTGAATGCATTGACCAAGGGTTGAATGTTTGGTATTACTGTTCCTAATGATGTGGTCTAATGACTCACCAAATTTGAGGGATTAACTCCCAAGGAATCGTGAGTTGAAGGCTATTCAATTAAGCAAACCCTAATTGTTTATGGAAGCAATAACTCAGTATACTATGTCAAACATAGTTGTTTGTATTTGATCATATGGTTGATGTAACCAAATCAAGTGGAGAGAATGATAGAAATGAATTCATACATGAGTATGATTCATATGGTGATTTAGGGTAGTATCCTTAGTAAAGAGATCAAGAAACCCTAATTGAGAAGGTTAACGAACCCTAACCCTGATTTAGGGAAATTTTGAGTAAAACCCTAATCTAGGGTAATAGTGTAACCATAATTAAGGGTAATAGTGTAACCCTAATTAAGGGTAATGACTTGGGTAACTCTAATTTAAGGTAATGAAATACCAAACCCTAATTAGAGGAATAATGAATCCCTAATTTATGGGTAATTGAATGAAACCCTAATTGGGATGATTAGTGAAACCCTAATTGAGGGTGATTCCCTGAGAAACTCTAATTGAGGATGATTCCATGTGAAACCCTAATTGAGGGCGATGTCATATGAAACCTTAAACCTAACACAGAGTAAAGCTATGTAAACCCCTAAATTTGGGCTATAGTGCATGGAATTCTAATCATGGGCAATATGATGATAAATCATAACCCTAATGTCTGGGTAATGATATGAGTAAACCTTAATGATGAAATAATGAGTAATACCCTATAATGATGAAATATCTTAAGTGGTTGACTATAGGCAACCTTATAACAAGCAATGCCTTAATTTGAGATGAGTCCATATCATTGAAGATAGTTGGACAATCCTTGTGTGTGATCTATGCACATCATGGTAAAGGTGATAGGTTGGTGGATGAAAGTATTAAGATGTGAAATTCCTTATTATAAGATAAGTTAATAAACTCATGTAAGATAGAAGTGATGAGGGAAGTGATACATTGAGACATGATAGATATCACATTTAGCATTTCAGGGTTGATATACCTTGATGCATCTCAAATCCAATATTTTTAGATAAGATACACAAGGAGAGTGTTATGTAAATTGTCACAATGAAATGTAATGAGTTTAACATACTTGATAAGTAAGCTAAAATGAGTATGATGTAATCATACCATGATAATGATGAGAGATAAACTCATACCTTGTGTTGATGATCATTTAATGATAAATGATAAGAATATTAAATACTTGGAATGTCGATGGATGCTCCTAGATGTATGGAACAATATATTAGGGTTGTATTGATAAAATAAACATGAAACCCTAATTGATGTGAATAGTAAACCCTAACCCTGTAGAGGAAATAGTGGTGTTACTATTATATTACATGAGTTAATATGTTATTGTTGCCTAGTGAGAGGTGACAAGATGTTTAATGGCCTTGTGAGCCATATGGTTAGATGTTACCTGGTAAGAAGTAACAAGATGTTTCATGGGCATGATTGAGCCCTGAATGAGGTGTATTCCTCTTATGTTGATAAGGGTTGATACCCTGTGCTATTGTGAAAAGGATTTATATCCTGTGATAATATGATAATTGGTGTAATCTAATGAATGGCAAGTGAATATTACCATGTGATGAAGAGATGAGAAATTATGTTTCATATGTTTTATATCTTTTCAGGTTTTGATATTTATATGCTTGCTAGAAATGAATTAGGGTTTGTATGTCCACTTGTTTGATGCAGCCTTAATTCACCTAATTGGCATAACTAATTAAGTGCAACTCTAATCATGTAGTGCCCTGTGCCGTAGAACCATCTTCAGTGTCAGAACTTGCTGGATGGTGAAACGAGTATTCCTAAGGGAAACTCGGAGCGCATATTGTTGAATATGCGGGGGTGGCAGGTTGAGGATATATATATACTTGTCATCCACAATTGCAGGTTACAGAGGATGGCTATGGTCATGCCTCAAATATTTGATGTGATTGAGGACAGCTGCGGTTGTACCTCGGATTAGAGGGTTTTGTATACCCTGTTTTCTAGTGTCGTAACTTGTACCAAGTACGGACTAGTTGTTATCAGTTGACTATATGTCACTGTTGGCAGTTTTACTGGTATGTCACTGCAGTTTACTCGTACTGACCGAGGGGAAGAGATCTTAGGATGCCGGTACTCCTAGATCTTGTACGGAACCGAATAGCCCTTCGCAGGGGTCGGTTGGACTTTGAATGGTACGATTCAAATTCCCCAGGGCATAATAAAAGATGTAATACAGCCGTATAGCATATCTGTTTAGGGTTATACATGACGCTTCACATTGAATGGAAACCCATGTTTGTTCTCTTTACATAAAGATGATGCTTAGTGCAACTAAGAGATAGTAATTATACTTATGTTGTGGATATGCATAAGACTGTAATTGTGTACATACAATGGTCATGCTTATGTTGATATCTTACTGCTACTGTTGATTATAATCATGATGCTAGATATCTCATGTTGATAGTTATGTTTCACATGCTATCCATGCCTCTATAATTATAAATACCTGACAGAGGATTAATGCCTGTAATTAGGTTTGGTTAAAGTCCAATGCCTGGATGTGTAATCAGGATTGGTATAGTCCAATGCCTGAAACATTTATACCTGATTGATATAGTTTAATGCTTGAATAATACATGATGATTTATATAATCACATGTTTGGCATAAGTGAATACTTGTTTAGCAGATTGGATAAGGCCAACAAATAGAAACAAGAATGAATCATGGGTGACACATCAGAATAATGAATGACATGAGCAAAGCTTGAGATGTTGAAAATGTATGGTAGATGAATGTTATACATGTTCTTTCTATTTCTTATAAAGAGAATAGATGAATTACTGTTCAATCATAGATATGTGTAATACTTTAAAAGATGAGAATGATCTAAACTGCTTATCCTCTGCTCAGTTTTATATTATTTAAACTACAATAATGATGTTTCTGGCGGAGAGTTATATCTCTCGCTGGGGCAATTTTCAATTGTCTCACCCCCGTGGGAACCAACATTTTTAGGTGGACGAGTGTGAAAGAGACTGATAATATCTTTCGGATGAAGAACATCAGCAGCTACAAGGACAGCAGTGACAACTCAGGTTGAGTGTGCTGTCTATCGTGTTTGGTAGATAGAAGTCATATGTGTCGTCTCTGTACTCTCTGGTCCTCGGAGTTAGTACTTAGTGCTTTTAATGTATCGTTTTGAGATTTTGGCTTGATGCCTCGAGGTTATTATGTTGTCTGTGTTTAGCTTTTAACAAGGCAGTTGATGTTGTAACCCTTGAAAAGAGATGGTATAAGATATATACTTATGAACCATGATGTAAATGTAATACATTGGTTCTTGTTGAAAGAGTTTTCCTATGATTGGGTCTCTTTGAAAAAGATTTTAAATTTTTAGTGATTTTCTATAATCCGCTGCTTAGTGAACGCTTCCGCATTAGTTAATTATGTTTTTGTTAGTTGGATGCTACAATTAAGTGGTATCAGAGCTCTAGGTTCGCTGAGTCTACAGAGACATAGGACTAAGGTAGTAGAGTCTGTTCTGGTATCATCTAGTGTATCTGATAATGTCTTCTGCTCATATAAGAGAAGAAGAACTTAAAGATGACTGGGTCACATGAGGAGATTGCTGCTGAGAGCAGCAATATTGCACCAAGAAGAGGTGCATGGGAGCAGGCAAGACAGAGACAATTGCCTAAGAGTCTCCTAGTTGATCCATTTATGATAAGAAAATCTTTCTTTAAGTATTACTGTTGGGTAGATTAGAGCAACAGTAATGCATATAGTGGACTGGATACTAGCTTTACGATCTAGGTTATCAGTCCTTAATACAGAAGTTTGAGCTTTAAAAGAGTTCCTAAATGACTTAGTCATGTTGGAACATGGGAAAGTCATGTGTGTATAATGATATTAAAAGTGAGGAATATGATCGCAAATAAAGTGCATACTACCTAATCTCAGTATTTATATACCCTGGTCAGGTATACAACTATTGATGATAAAGTGAGTATGGAAACTCTTAGATTGTAATCTCTCTGATTGCCCTGATCAAGCAGTCATTCTGATACAATCTAATGAGTATCATGAAATCAGAAATATGGAATGAATAAATGTGTGATATACTAAGTATAAGAAAGAGAAGTCTGAGATAATCTCAAATGAGCATGTTGTATGAGGAACTAAAAGTGTACTCCTCATAAGATAAGGATAAGAATAAGGGAAATGAAACCTGTTCAATAATGATGTAAGTATAATAAATGTATTTTCCCTAACGAAGAAATGGGAAATATGATGAGATCATGAGATGATCATAAACATGCTAAATGGATAATGTCATGTAATCATCCTTATAATTCCTATGCTAAAGGCAAGGAACCTAGGAAGAGCTAAAGAGTAAATGATTCATGAATAGTTGAAAATACATAAATTAATAAGAGGAATATGAATCCTTGTTTTCTTTCCTTTTAGGGACATGACCATCAAGTGGGTCTTAGGACACTTGATGTGCATAAGATAAATGTGTTCATGTGATGGATACTTAGAAAAGTATCAGTTATCTTGGACTTTGGTCCCAAGATGAGGACATATGAAACACATAATGTTCCAAGATGAAAGGAAGAGATATATATGATGTGTTTCCAACACATGTGATAGATATCAAGGTGAAAGATTATGGTATCTGAGAGATATCAGATGGGTTAGGTTGGCTACCTAGATTGGTCAACTGTGAAATTAGTCTGATTATAATAATATGAACATCATATGTTAGGGGTTTATGCTCTGCATAAACATGATACTAATAAAGAATGTATGATGCTTCTCTGAATAAGAAAAGTGTTATTTGACACAAAGTTGACTCTATAGTCAATGATGAGGGACAGTGGGGCATGTGCCTTGTGTGTTGATTCTATGAGAATTTTGTATGGAAACACTTGGTGCTGATCAAAGTTTTATGGTGTATCTATAATAAGGAGATGATATGTGAAGACTATATAGTATGATGAATAATATACATTTGTCTTCCTTTATCTGGATTTCGAGGACGAAATCCTTGTTAGGGGTTTATAATTTGTAACACCCCTGACCTGGGTTATACCTTAACCCTAGGTGTTTTGATTAAGAAAGATGATTAAATGCTTAATCTCATCTTGTGAAAGGTAATTATGGTTCAAGAGGAACTTATATTACAATTCTTATCCTTTTTGAACATTGTTGAAATCAATGTTTTGCCTGTTTTGGACTAAAGTGCAAATTACCCAAGTTGAGGGGTTTAAGTGCAAATTGTGCATGATAATATGTTCCTCATGTGTTGAAGCATCATGAGAGTAAAGATGATGCTGAGGTATGGCTTATGGAAGCCTAAATACCAAGAAAGAGCTGATAAAGCAATGTATGTGTATGAAAACCTAGTTTTGGTGTAATGTGCAATTTACCCAAAACCCAGGGTGTAATATGTAAATTACCACTTCAATAAGGTCCCTAATGTTTCTTGGCATCAAGTAGAGAAAATAAAATGAGAGGGGCGCCTCATTTGAATTAAGTTGGAGGAGAGAGAATCTTGATATTAAAATAATCAAGATTTAATCCTAATTGAAACCCTAATTCTATTTAGTGTAAAAACAAATATAATAATTGAAGGGCCTTCAACCAAAAACGAGATGGTTGAATTTGCTCAAGTGTGAACACATTTGTGACTTTGCTAGGCCACGAAAATATCTCAAGCAAGTGGATAACCCACTCACCATTATTATAAAGAAAAGCAATATCCACTCAAATTGGAATATTATTATAATATGATCTAAGGTGCTTAATTTGCTTTTCTTTAAATTGATGGATAATGAAGAGGAATAAGAGGCAATGAAGATAGCCTCGTCCTTAAGGATTTTGAGGGGAATTTGAGGGGGAAGAGGCGGCCATATTTTTGGAATTTAATGCATTTTAATAATGCATTTTCTCTCTCATCAAGTTTCTTATAAAAGTACCTTTACCAAGCCAAAACAAAGGCTATTTCGGATTCTTTTCTTTACCCTTGCTTGGAAAACGACTAAGGAGCTGTGGAGGAGCAGGAGGACGACCCCAACCTGTTGGTAAGGTCCTTGACCTTTCGTTCTCCTTGATTCCATGGTGGAAATAAAAAATAAATCATTGATTTCTTCTTATTTGGATCTCCTCTTCAACCCTAGCCAACTTTTTCATCCAAAAGCTTGAGGACGAGCTTAGGGGGAGTTGCTAGAGCTTCATCCACCATTAATGGAGTGAGCTTGAAGCTTTGGAGCTCAATTGGAGGCGGGTTTTATAACTCAAACCCTTAATCATTGCTATTGCATCAATCAATTATGCTTTGTTGATTGTTTTCTTCAATTTGATACATACTTGTTTCCTTGCTGCAATTTCCATCAAGAACAGTTGCTGTTCTTGGTTTTTAGAAGGAAGGGGATGATTACATCATCCTATATGCTTATCCAAAGAAAAGTACCAAGCCAAATGGTCTTGATATCTATTCCAAATCGTTTTAAATTGATTGGCTATGCAGTTTCAGAAAACTGTTTTAGGGAAAACGGTTTCAAGACCGTTTGATATGGTTGAACAAGCGTTGACCGTTTGGGAATCTTGTTCCTAATTATGTAGGATAATGACCCTCCAAATTTTAGGGGTTAACTCCAAAGGAATCGTGAGTTGAAGGCCAATCAATTAGATAAATTGAATTGAATTAAATGCTGATTTTCAACCTGATCAACTTGACCTGTTTGGGAAAACGGTTTCAAGACCATTTGAGTGTGTTGACCAAGCATTGACCGTTTAGGATTCCTGTTTATAATGATGTTGGTTAATGACCCTCCAAATTTGAGGGATTAACTCCCAAGGAATCGTGAGTTGAAGCCTAATCAATTAGGGAAACCTAATTGAATTATGTGCTGATTTTCAATCTGATTTAATTGACCTTTTTGAGTAAACGGTCTCAAGACCGTTTGAATGCATTGACCAAGGGTTGAATGTTTGGTATTACTGTTCCTAATGATGTGGTCTAATGACTCACCAAATTTGAGGGATTAACTCCCAAGGAATCGTGAGTTGAAGGCTATTCAATTAAGCAAACCCTAATTGTTTATGGAAGCAATAACTCAGTATACTATGTCAAACATAGTTGTTTGTATTTGATCATATGGTTGATGTAACCAAATCAAGTGGAGAGAATGATAGAAATGAATTCATACATGAGTATGATTCATATGGTGATTTAGGGTAGGATCCTTAGTAAAGAGATCAAGAAACCCTAATTGAGAAGGTTAACGAACCCTAACCCTGATTTAGGGAAATTTTGAGTAAAACCCTAATCTAGGGTAATAGTGTAACCCTAATTAAGGGTAATAGTGTAACCCTAATTAAGGGTAATGACTTGGGTAACTCTAATTTAAGGTAATGAAATACCAAACCCTAATTAGAGGAATAATGAATCCCTAATTTATGGGTAATTGAATGAAACCCTAATTGGGATGATTAGTGAAACCCTAATTGAGGGTGATTCCCTGAGAAACTCTAATTGAGGATGATTCCATGCGAAACCCTAATTGAGGGCGATGTCATATGAAACCTTAAACCTAACACAGAGTAAAGCTATGTAAAACCCTAAATTTGGGCTATAGTGCATGGAATTCTAATCATGGGCAATATGATGATAAATCATAACCCTAATGTCTGGGTAATGATATGAGTAAACCTTAATGATGAAATAATGAGTAATACCCTATAATGATGAAATATCTTAAGTGGTTGACTATAGGAAACCTTATAACAAGCAATGCCTTAATTTGAGATGAGTCCATATCATTGAAGATAGTTGGACAATCCTTGTGTGTGATCTATGCACATCATGGTAAAGGTGATAGGTTGGTGGATGAAAGTATTAAGATGTGAAATTCCTTATTATAAGATAAGTTAATAAACTCATGTAAGATAGAAGTGATGAGGGAAGTGATACATTGAGACATGATAGATATCACATTTAGCATTTCAGGGTTGATATACCTTGATGCATCTCAAATCCAATATTTTTAGATAAGATACACAAGGAGAGTGTTATGTAAATTGTCACAATGAAATGTAATGAGTTTAACATACTTGATAAGTAAGCTAAAATGAGTATGATGTAATCATACCATGATAATGATGAGAGATAAACTCATACCTTGTGTTGATGATCATTTAATGATAAATGATAAGAATATTAAATACTTGGAATGTCGATGGATGCTCCTAGATGTATGGAACAATATATTAGGGTTGTATTGATAAAATAAACATGAAACCCTAATTGATGTGAATAGTAAACCCTAACCCTGTAGAGGAAATAGTGGTGTTACTATTATATTACATGAGTTAATATGTTATTGTTGCCTAGTGAGAGGTGACAAGATGTTTAATGGCCTTGTGAGCCATATGGTTAGATGTTACCTGGTAAGAAGTAACAAGATGTTTCATGGGCATGATTGAGCCCTGAATGAGGTGTATTCCTCTTATGTTGATAAGGGTTGATACCCTGTGCTATTGTGAAAAGGATTTATATCCTGTGATAATATGATAATTGGTGTAATCTAATGAATGGCAAGTGAATATTACCATTTGATGAAGAGATGAGAAATTATGTTTCATATGTTTTATATCTTTTCAGGTTTTGATATTTATATGCTTGCTAGAAATGAATTAGGGTTTGTATGTCCACTTGTTTGATGCAGCCTTAATTCACCTAATTGGCATAACTAATTAAGTGCAACTCTAATCATGTAGTGCCCTGTGCCGTAGAACCATCTTCAGTGTCAGAACTTGCTGGATGGTGAAACGAGTATTCCTAAGGGAAACTCGGAGCGCATATTATTGAATATGCGGGGGTGGCAGGTTGAGGATATATATATACTTGTCATCCACAATTGCAGGTTACAGAGGATGGCTATGGTCATGCCTCAAATATTTGATGTGATTGAGGACAGCTGCGGTTGTACCTCGGATTAGAGGGTTTTGTATACCCTGTTTTCTAGTGTCGTAACTTGTACCAAGTACGGACTAGTTGTTATCAGTTGACTATATGTCACTGTTGGCAGTTTTACTGGTATGTCACTGCAGTTTACTCGTACTGACCGAGGGGAAGAGATCTTAGGATGCCGGTACTCCTAGATCTTGTACGGAACCGAATAGCCCTTCGCAGGGGTCGGTTGGACTTTGAATGGTACGATTCAAATTCTCCAGGGCATAATAAAAGATGTAATACAGCCGTATAGCATATTTGTTTAGGGTTATACATGACGCTTCACATTGAATGGAAACCCATGTTTGTTCTCTTTACATAAAGATGATGCTTAGTGCAACTAAGAGATAGTAATTATACTTATGTTGTGGATATGCATAAGACTGTAATTGTGTACATACAATGGTCATGCTTATGTTGATATCTTACTGCTACTGTTGATTATAATAATGATGCTAGATATCTCATGTTGATAGTTATGTTTCACATGCTATCCATGCCTCTATAATTAGAAATACCTGACAGAGGCTTAATGCCTGTAATTAGGTTTGGTTAAAGTCCAATGCCTGGATGTGTAATCAGGATTGGTATAGTCCAATGCCTGAAACATTTATACCTGATTGATATAGTTTAATGCTTGAATAATACATGATGATTTATATAATCACATGTCTGGCATAAGTGAATACTTGTTTAGCAGATTGGATAAGGCCAACAAATAGAAACAAGAATGAATCATGGGTGACACATCAGAATAATGAATGACATGAGCAAAGCTTGAGATGTTGAAAATGTATGGTAGATGAATGTTATACATGTTCTTTCTATTTCTTATAAAGAGAATAGATGAATTACTGTTCAATCATAGATATGTGTAATACTTTAAAAGATGAGAATGATCTAAACTGCTTATCCTCTGCTCAGTTTTATATTATTTAAACTACAATAATGATGTTTCTGGCGGAGAGTTATATCTCTCGCTGGGGCAATTTTCAATTGTCTCACCCCCGTGGGAACCAACATTTTTAGGTGGACGAGTGTGAAAGAGACTGATAATATCTTTCGGATGAAGAACATCAGCAGCTACAAGGACAGCAGTGACAACTCAGGTTGAGTGTGCTGTCTATCGTGTTTGGTAGATAGAAGTCCTATGTGTCGTCTCTGTACTCTCAGGTCCTCGGAGTTAGTACTTAGTGCTTTTAATGTATCGTTTTGAGATTTTGGCTTGATGCCTCGAGGTTATTATGTTGTCTCTGTTTAGCTTTTAACAAGGCAGTTGATGTTGTAACCCTTGAAAAGAGATGGTATAAGATATATACTTATGAACCATGATGTAAATGTAATACATTGGTTCTTGTTGAAAGAGTTTTCCTATGATTGGGTCTCTTTGAAAAAGGTTTTAAATTTTTAGTGATTTTCTATAATCCTCTGCTTAGTGAACGCTTCCGCATTAGTTAATTATGTTTTTGTTAGTTGGATGCTACAATGAGGATATTGAGTTTTGTCGGGCTTGGATCCTCGTAGGGTGATAGCATTTCATCGGGTTGTCACGTGTCGGCGTATGCACTTTTGGAAGTTGATTGATCTTCGGTCAACAAGCTCACTACACAGTTGTCACTCGACGAACATTCTACTCTAGATCCAACCCACCCACGGGGATATTAGCATGGGTCAACAGGCCTATGTTGGTGAAAGCTAGGTCAATGAAGGGAAGGTTGACAAAGGGGATGGAAATGGAGAAATAGGTCCAAAATATCGAAAAACAACTTGGAAAAAATAATCGATTAGTAGGAACACCATGGCCTAACCTGGTGCACATGATATGAAGCTTGATCCTATCATTAAACCCCATGGATTTGATTAAAAGCCTAAATATTCACATTAAACTAATGAAAATTATATAAAGGCAAATTCAGTGGTAAATTGAGCGATATGAGTCAAAATTGAACTAAAGATGTGATTGAAACTAAGATGAATATGCATTCATCACTTTTTTACCTTTATAGAAGATCGAGAGACATGGGATACATTAACCCATGCTCATACAAAACTGAAACCACCTTCAGTAGTTGTCGTAGAAGTCAAATGTGATCTATGCCCAAACCACCAAGACGAGAGAATATATATCAGATTCTTCCTAGAAGTGGGAGGTGATAGAGTTAAATCAACTAATAATAGAATGATTGTGGTATGTTGACTATATTCCAACTTATCTGCATCAATGCACTCACTACCTTTGACACTAAGGAAAGCAAGTCAAGGAATCTTTTCAAGAAGAAAGTCACAGTCACACCCCTATTACAATTCTAACAGATATCGATTCTCATTCGAGGAGAACTCTACTACCTTTAGAGTAGAGATAACTATAGAAGCGACGTCTCCAAAATATTCAAGCATATTGTCATCTTTCTAAGATTGTCCAGTTGGGACGTTTGTTGAGAGAAGGATGTCATTTGGTCTTTACAATTCTCCATCCACTTTTTAGAATTTTGTGACATCAATCTCTGTAGATAAATTCTTGACTCCTCTCTTGAGGTTTTTATGAATTATTTTTTGGTTTTTTGGAAGTATTTTGAGGACTTCCTATCACATATCACCATTTTTCAAAGAAACTTATAAAAGTTTTCCTAGTTTTTTTTTAGAGAAAAGTCATTTCTTGTCCAAAAAGGCATTGTGCTTTGACATTGAATTTTGAAAGCTGGATTTGAAGTTGATAAAGCCAAAGTGGGACTTATTTCCACATTGACTATATAATCCACTACGAGTCATCTCAGACATGCAGGGCCTTATTGTTACTTAATTAAGGATTTTGGCAAGATATCAAAGAAATCATGTCATCTACTTGAGAAAGATGTTAAATTCCACTTTGATGACAAAAGCATTAAAGACTTCAACTAGTTGAAGTACATGTTGTTTTATAGTCCTACCATGCAGCCCCCTGACTTTACTAAACCATTTGAGATCATGGCATGCATCTGATATGGTCATGGAGTTGTGTTTGTCCAACAAATTGGCAAGATCTCACATTCTATCTACTATGCATCTTGAATCCTATCTATCATTCAAGCAAGACTTTAGATGAGGCTTAAAGGAACTACACTGTAATAGAAAAAGATTTGCATGTAACAGTCTTCAATCTTTACAATACACATCCAATGCACTCCAAAACAAGATCATTGTCTATATTGACCACACTACATTGAAATATGTCATGTCAAAAAAATATTTAAGGTCGAGGCTATTTTGATGCATATTTTTACTTCAAAATTTTGATACAGAGATTTTGTACAAGAAAGGTTGTCAAAACTCCTCTATCGATCACCTATAATGCATTGATGCACCCTATTATGAGGTGACAAAAATCAAAGAGACCGCATGTAAAACTCCTATTGATTAGCACAAAATAGAACCCATGATACAAGCACATAGACAATTTCTTAGTTAGTGGAAGGTTGTCAAATACATGGTCAAGAGTGGAAAGGAAGAGATTCTATGAAATAGTGAACAATCATGTGTTGTATGACCCATATCTCTTCTATTACTAGCCTTGACCATCTCATTAGAATATGCACTCCGGAAAGTGAACAAGAATACATACTAACGTGGAATATTATTGCACCACAAATTCACTAGGAATAGGATTCCTAGAATTTACCAAAACCAAAGTGCAATAATGCCACCCACAAGCGGACAGAACTCATCGCATAGTTGAGGACTGAATCCCAAGAGACAACATTTTTAAGAATTATCTAATCGAAGTAACTTAGAAAGAAATAGTAGTTATCACACGAGTTGAGATTTGTTTGTTTAAATAAGGTTGCAAGAATAAAAAGAGATACATTAAAGTTCGAGTTATCAATGGATGGAAACACTAGGGTGGAACTAGGTTTCACCACCACTACTCAAATTTGCACAATAATTCAAATACAAACTTGTATGAATATATAATTGGAGTTGTGCAAGTTTTCCAGTGTCAAAAACTTGCATGAGTAGATATCCCTATAAGCTTGATATCTCGTTACTTACGGATCCTCTATCCACTACTCCGGAGACTTTCCATCAAAAGTTCTTGTTAGGGTATCAACCAAAACTAATCGATATTCAAATCTTAAGCATTGAAGTTCTTATGGTAAAAGATTGTAATAAATCACATAAAGTGGGTGATCAATACACAAGACATTCAATAAAATATGAGCAATGAATTATATGAGTTCATACAAGAATTGGAACATGAATGAAATTTCAAGAAACGGGTAGTGGGGATAATCCCCAAACCCCAGTGAAAAGACTACTCCCTTGACATGGAGAGATTAATATCACTAGAAGAGGAAGAGGACACCATCATGGTCATGATGGTGGTAGAAATGGCTCGATGTGGTGTGCGGCAATTGACTTCCTTCTTCCTTGGTCTTCCAGGAATTAATTGTGGCTTGCAGTAGAACTAGGGGGATGAATAGTAGTTCAGGCAGGAGATCGATCACCTTTTAGAAGAGGATCAATGGCTTTAGATTTGCAGAATGAAGGGATCTATTGATTTGTGCTTGAGGTCAATAGGCGTCGCCAAGCTAGGTCGATAGAACTAGCTTGGTCGACTGGTCTCATCCTTGCTCTGATCTCAGTGGTAACCTTTCGACATTTTTGTCTCCAGAATTTCTGAGATGAGTTGTATGACTGCGTTGGGGGCCTATTTATAGGGTCAAGGTCATCGATCTCTTTCCATCAGTGTCAGCCACTTGCTTTTGATCGATCACTATGTCTACCTCTTTCCAGTGGGCCCCCTAGGCAAACTTTCTATAGAGTGATAAAATTCAAATCTACAAAGGGAGTCAAGAAAAGTATCGAATTCCTACAAAATAACATAAAAACCTAAGTAGGTCAAAATAAAAATATTCTTAATGAAAAATCATCTATGTGAATGCTAAACTAGACTAATAATGCAGCTAAAACTAGGATGAATATGTATTCATCAAAATACCCTAAACTTAAACCTTGCTTATCTTCGAGTAACACAAAGTCTAAAACAATCACCAAATAAATATTCTCAGTTGATGTGATTGCCTCATCCCGACCATCATATTGTTTTCCTTACCACGTAATATGGTCAAGCTACCCCTACTTCCTGAGATCACATAACACACCTTTCAATATCTTCAATCCTGATTTCATTTTCGAATGACACTTCCTGAGAGTTTGGCACATTTATTGTGGCTTTGTATTTTCTTTTTGGTGGAATGGAAAGTAAGAATATGGAGGAAGAAACGTAGAATATAGTTTGGATCATCATGCAACTCGATTTACAATTCAGTGCCCTGAGTTGTTCTCCTTATCCCATTCTTCTCAATAGTGACTCAAGGAGGGTACAAATGGCAATTCCATGCAATTGTTTCATTAGTTAGTAGTAAGCATGATGTGTTTGATCTCTCTCAGTTCCTTTAGAGCTTACCCTCTTTTCCAAAGGAAACACGATTTTTGGATTCATAGGCCAAAAAAGACAATTTCTAGCCATTTGTTAGTTTCAAAAATTAGTCCTTTTGAGGTGTTGTTTCGAATAAGGGGAGATATTTATGAAAAAATCATAATTCTAAGTTGACTAGGTATGGATTTGTTTATTTTGAAAAAGAAATTTTTGAAAGAAAAAAATGAGCTAAAAGTGATGCATGATTATTGTAATGACAAGATCATAAGTTTGTAAGCAGATAGGTGTGCTTAGAAAGTAGAATATGTACCACCCACCCTACATCTCGAACTTAAATATTTGTACGTACCCAAGAAAACACTAAATCTGGGATGGGGAAAGACTTTGCTGGTTGGATCACATGTCGTGGTTGCTCTCCCTTCAGCAAGAGTCATTTACCTAAAATAAAAATTGTTATAACTAGTGATATTTGTCATAAGATACACTATCTTAACTAAATGCAATATGAACTAAGATGTAAAAACAGTTGGAAAGAAAAGAAATGCTCAGGTTGCCTCCTGAGAAGTGCCTTTGTTTTATGTCGATGGCTCGACACCTAAAACTCAGTCATGATATGTTTGAGGGAGAAGCGAAAGATGTTGGTTGGCCTACATGTCATCTATTGTGAAATAGCATTTGAGATGGTGGTCATTAACTTTGAATTATCCTATTTCTCACTCCAGGTCAACACAGCTCCATGAGGAAAGATGTGCTTGATGATGAAAGGACCCAACCATAGAGTCTTGAGCTTTCCTGGGAAGAGGCAGAGGCATGAGTTGTGTAGTAATACTTGGTCTTGGACTTGCAGGTCCTTCCTCTTTAGGTGGACATCATGCCACATCTTTTTGTGTTCTTTGTAGATGCGTGCATTTTCATATGCACTCAGTCGTAACTCTTAAAGCTCTTGAAGTTGAATTAAATGATTCTCCTTTATTGCATGAAGGTTGAAGTTAAGCTTCTTGATGGCCCGTTGAGCTTTTTGCTCGAGATCCACCGGTAGATGACATGAATTCTCATAGATTATATAGAAAGGTGTAGTCCCTAATGGAGTCTTGTAGCCGGTGCGATAAGCCCAAAGAGCATCATTAAATCTGTGTGCCCAATCCTACCTTGTCTTACCAACTGTCTTCTCAAGAATGGCTTTTATTTCACGGTTGGAAGACTCCAAATGTCCACTCATTTGAGGATGATAAGGAGTGGCTACCAGATGGGAAACACCATATCTATAAAGGAGAGTTTTGAAGCTACGCTCGAGGAAGTGTGATCCTCTGTCAGAAATGATAGTGTGTGGAACTCCAAAGTGCGGGAATATAATGTCTTTGAACATCTTTATGACTAGCTTAGAATCACAAGAAATGGTAGGGATGGCTTCAACCCACTTAGAAACATAGTCTACTGTGAAGATTATGTAGGAAACCCCATAAGAAGAAGGAAATGGACCCATATAATCTACACCCCACACATCAAGAATATCCACTTCTTGCTAACTATTAAGGGGTTTTTCATCCCTCTTGGAAATATTGCTAGATCTTTGACATTGATCGCATGCCTTGAACAAACTGTGAGCGTCCTTGAAGATAGGAGGCCAAAAAAAATCCACATTTAAGGATTTTGAATGCAGTCTTCTTAGAGCTCATGTGGCCCCATGTTGGGCTAGAGTGACACTTCTCTAGAATGAGAGGAGCTTCTTTAGATATACAATGACGATAGAGACCATCTCAACATAAACAAAAGAGATAGGGCTCGTCCCAATAGTAGTGATGAATGTCTGGCATGAGTTTCCTTTTATCATTTCTAATACAGTCTGGATGAAGGACTCCTATAGCTAGGTAGTAGACAAAATCTAGATACTATGGCGAGAATGTAGATATCTATAACAAGAGATCATCGGGTAAAGAGTCGTTGATAGGGACATTTTTAGAATCTTGAATATTCAATCTACTGAGGTGATCAGCAACCACATTTTTCATTCTCTAGATCAAAATCTTATAGAAATAGGATCCATATGATCAACCTGGGATTCGTATATTTATTCAACATTAAGTACCTTATAGAAGTGTTATCAGTGTAGACTATCACCTGTGAGCCTATTGGTAAGAGCGAAATCTTTTGAAAGTAAGACAATAGAATGAAGCTCTTTCTCTGTCGTAGCATAATTCTGTTGTGTGTCATCTAGTGTCTTGATTTCATAGTAGATGACATGATGCTTTTTGTCAACATGCTGCCCCAGTACTATGCTTACGGTGTAATTACTAGCATTGCAAATCTGGGGCTCGGAGGATAGGAGTTGAGGTGAGGGATTCCTTCAAGGTGTTGAAGTTCTTCATGCAATCGGAGTCAAAGTTAAAGTCCACATATTTTTAAGAAGGTTTGTCAAGGGCTTGGTGATCTTACTGAAGTCACTAATAAACCTCCTATAAAACCTAGCATGTCCTAAGAATGCTCACACATCCTTGACAGTAGTTGGAGGAGGTATCTTTGCTATTACTTCAATCTTTGCTTTATCAACTTCAATGCCTCTGGAGCTGACCTGATGCCCTAGAACAATGCCCTCCTTCACCATGAAGTGGCATTTTTCCCAATTAAGCACTAGATGTACTTCTTTACAATGTTCCAAGACCAGGCAAAGGTTGTGTAGACATTGTTCAAAAGAACCTCCATAGACTGAAAAGTTGTCCATGAAGATCTCCATTATGTTTTTAGTAAATTCGAAGAATATGGCAGACATGCAACATTGAAAAGTGGTCGGTGCATTGCAAAATCCAAAATGCATCTGAAGGAAATGATATGTGCCAAAGGGACACGTGAATGTCATCTTCTCTTGATCACTGGGATGGATGGGTATCCGATAGAAACTAGAATATCCATCTAACACTACTACATAAAAGCCTTTTAGCGTTGGTTATTTAAGCTCTTTAGTGTCGGTTTCAAAGCGACACCCAAGTGGGCACCGCTAAAGGGGGACACCTTCGGTGTCGGATCCCAACCGACACCAAAACCTTTTTCGCCACCGAAAACATGGTAGCAAAGGGACTATATGCGTCGGTTGTTTAGTAAAAACCGACGCCCAAACTCTTCCCACCACCAAAAACACGCCAGCAAAGGTACTATAGGCATCAGTTGTTTACTAAACAATCACCGCCATAACTCTTCCCTCCACCAAAACACGCCAGCAAAGGGATTAGAGGTGTCGGTTTTCTAAGAGAAACTGATGCCACATCATCTAAACCAATGTCGGTTTTGTGATAATAATCGACGCCCTATCCCCTGTCTGCCACCATGACCGTGCTTCCCAGTACGGTCGTGGTAACTGGTCACATAGACGTTGGTTTTAGGTGGAAAATCGTCGTTGTATATAATAGGTGTCGGTTTTGTTCAAATAACTGACGTCTATGTTTTTATTTTTATTTTTCTGTCAGTCTGCAGACCTACTGTGGCTGGTCGCAGGATGAGAAACCTACAGTTCAGTTATGAACTGCAGGTTTTACGACATCCATTGATATCAGCCAACAACAGGCCACAAACCTGCAAAATTAACATGATGGACAATATTATATATATATGTGATTCACACTCATGTATAAGAACATTTAATTCATATTATTTTTTTCATCACACACATGTAGAAACTAGTAGCAACATGCAGTTCCATTTATTTCATCTCTTTTCACATTCATACATATGTAGAAACATTCATGTATTGATGATTTTCACACACATATGACAATTCATAAAAATTCATTCATATTCACACAAAATTAATTATGAGAACAAAGTTATTCTTTATTCATCAGTGTCATCATTGTCATCATTGTCAACAAAATCATATTGAAGAGCCATGAAATAGCAAAAGAAGTCAAAATGAAGAGAAGCATGATACAGATACAATACATAAAGTGTAGCACGCACAAGTGTTTTAGATTCATATAACAACATGACAGACTAATACATATATAGTGCATAACAACAAAAGCGCCGAATTTACATACAACACTATAGCTTAGTACATATATAGTGGGACTAAGGTGACGATCCCACCTGCTAAAATAGGTTACCAACAACTACATGTTACGACTGGGAGGTCGTGATTCAGCAACCGTATGCATTAGCAGGAGGACAAACAGATTTTACCACGAGTTAACATTGAAGAAGGTCTACTAACCTACACTGAGCTAAACAAGTTTATCAGTACTGATTAACTTGTTTAGCTCAGTGTAGGTTAGTAGACCTTCTTCAATGTTAACTCATGGTGAAATCTATTTGTCCTCCTGCTAATGCATACGATTGCTGAATCACGACCTCCCAGTCGTAACATGTAGTTGTCGGTAATCTATTTTAGCAGGTGGGACCGTCACCTTAGTCCCACTATATATCTATATAACCTTAGTGTGGGATGCTTGCTTTCTATCCGACTGTTGCGCTTTGGATTTACAAAGCAATGTCGATGGCCTGCATAGCTATGTCATGGCCTGCATAGCCTGTAGTCTTTGGCGAACGCCTACAAATTAAATAGAATTGCTATTAACTAGTATCCTAAAATTTTGATAAAAAACACACTTACATAATATAATTATAAATGAACATATAGATAGAAACCTCAGGGATATATTCTTAAAACTTACATTGTCAGGCGGTGCAAGCATGTCCTCACCCTCACGGTGATCATCAGCACGGTCATCATGGGAACATAATAAAAATATAAACATCCATGCCTATAATATTGTGATCTTTTATCAATTAACAATCATCCCCATGAACATACAAGTCATTGTGATCCCCAGCTTCAATGTTTGGTGGTGTTGGCAACCCAACTGAGAATGGATTGGAGTCATCATACTTATCATAGTACTCTTCTTCATCTATAGGATCTTCAATGAACTGTCTTTTACCATGAAGAACAATCGACCATTTATCATTTGTAGGATCATCGATATAAAATACTTGTTTTTCCTATGATGCCAATATGAATGGTTCACCCTTCTCGCCAATCTTTTCAAAGTTCACTAATGTGAAACCCAATTCATACACTATAACTCCTTTGTTGTTGTCAACCCAATTACATTTAAAGAGCGGAATTCTGAAATCTACTTAATCAAACTCCCATATGTCTTCAATGACACCATAATATTACATTTTAGCTTCACGTGAACTTTTATCCTTTGCATTTGCAAAAAACAATGAAGACGCTTAAAGGGTGACCCCGCTGTTTTGGATGACACTCTTATCATCTTGACTCTTTGTGTAATATGAGAAACCATTTATGTCAAACCCTTCATAAGACATAACATTCAATTTTGGTTTAAAGGTGAGGCATTTGATGGTTTAGTAACATTGTCTGGTGTTTGAGATAGTTGATGTAAGATTTTATCTTCAAACCACTTAATAAATGTCTTGTTATGCTCTCTAGCAAGCCACATTGAATTGGATCGAGGATATTGTCTCTTGATGAAATTGGTATGTTCCTCGATATAAACACTCACTTCGTCGATGTTGTGTAAAATATACAAGTGACCTTGCTCCAACTGCTCATGGCTGATTACTTTCACTCGTGATCCCAAAACTCCTTTGCCAAAATGCTACTCAATATTCTTGTCATTCACGGGAGCGTCATTACCACTCAGAAAGTCATTGCAAAAATCCATAACCTCTCTCGCCACATAACCCTCAATAATACTCCCTTCAGGCCGATAACGGTTTCAAACATCACCTTTAAAAACGCTCATGTATCGTTCAAAGGGATACATCCAATGCAAGAAAATTGGTCCCAACATTTTCACTTCCCTAGTCAAGTGGACAACAAGATGTACCATGATATCAAAGAATGACGGAGGAAAATACATCTCAAGCTGACATAGGGTAACAACCACTTCTCTTTGCAAATTATTGAGAGTATCAGGGTCAATAACTTTGCTGCATAGACTGTTGAAAAAGAAACAAAGTCTGGTTATTGCAAACCTTACATGCTTCGGCAATATAGATATAATTGCCACAGGCAATATTTGTTGCATTAGAATGTGACAATCATGAGATTTAAGACCTATCAACTTTAGATCTTTCATTGATACCAATGTATTAGACTATAAAGGATTTCAAGGAGACATAAACTTTATGTGTAAGTAAACTTATAATGATTTGTTCTTAGAGTAGTAATTAAAATGAAATGAAATAAGCTTCAACTAATGAATATGAAATGAAGGTAAAATGATGAAAATTAGTAGATGGATCTAATAACCTACCCTAACCCTAAAATAATGGGCTATGTGATGCTAATGAATAATGATCTCAAATGGGGGATTAAGGAATGCATATGATTGTAGTTTAAATAAAATTACAAGATGAGATTCAAGGATATGAATTGGTTTATAAGAATGTGCTCTTGGATTCTAATTGTATCTTACGATACTAGTATTATAATAATTTCCTTCTCCAAAAAATTTCTTATGAGATCACTTATGTGTTAAAGAGTAGCCTTAACTGAAGAGTGATAAATAGTGAGTGACAAGTATTAAGTGTGTTATGCAAATTCATGTTTTGAGATTTATTCATATCTATAGAAATCAAATGTAATAAGTATGAACTTGTTCCAAGTATGATAAATGACAAAAGATGTCTATATGCCTATACTATTGCTAGTTTTAGTGTCTCTGTTAATATATGTTGAGAACTGTGATAAAGAATGAATTGATAAGAAATATATTGAGATTGAGTTTAGCATGCATAGATTACATTTGAGAAACCTTGATGAGGGTAAATGTTAGACAATGAGATTATATCTTGGGTTGAAAGCACATTGATGATGATTGGTATGAGATGATGCGGAAAATGGAAATAATCATATGTGTTGCGGACACAGATTTGTTGTACTTCTTGTTTTAATCATTGTCTTTTTCATAAGCCTATTCTGATTCATGTTATTCTAGTTATGCGAGAATATAAACATATGAAAATGATATTGAATCTTATTTAAGGTAGGTAAAAAGGTTTAATAACAAGTGGAATGATGAAACATCTAGTTAGGTGCCATGAACACATTAAGTATCCCCCGAGTGATGCACTAGGTAAATGAAATGGATCCCCTTGTAGTAATCAAAGAATTATGAGAAGGGTTTCCAGAGTGTGGATCAAGACCTTCAAGGTTAGACCAGTGGGAGTTAGAAGTGAGTCATCTGGAGTGGCTCTGACCCTAAATCCTTTCTTTGAAAGTCTATGTCTATGAGGAATAGAATATGATGAAATGAAAATTGTGAAACAAGTGAAATATGATGATATGTGACATGAAATGATGATATGTAGTATTTTGTTATGTTGGTTCCTATCTTGTGTACCTGAGATGAGGATGTGAGCATCTTTAGGCAACCATGCAGTAGAACATGGTCTATTGTTGATATTTTATGGTGGTCGGCTAAACCTTAATATAGTGACAGTGAATCATTAACATGAGAATCAGGTGTGGCAACTTCTACTTGGTGAGGTACAATCTAAGTAGTTTCAGGGCAAATAAATAAAAGATTACAAGTTGTGTAGGACATGATTTGTATGTTTGTGACATCCCTTTTACTTCCACTTCATAAATTTATTATTGTTAAAAATGTTTCTCATAGTGAAAAATAGTTTTTCTTTTTTAAGTATAATATGTTGCCTCATTCTTATCTTCTTAATCTGGAATGTGATCTTAAATGTTGACAATCATTTGATGATGGAATTTAACATCCACTATAATATGATTTGGATTTACTTATCACTTGGATAGTCATATTTGGTAGAATGTCTTATGTATACTTTAGCTTCAGGGCTTCAGGATATGTTCCTTGTACGACTAGTGGGGTGTCACAAGGATGATGTTATTATTATTTGTTGATTCTAAATGTTTATATCTTGACTTGTTACTCATACTAAAGGGTTTTTATTCTGAACTAAGTAGCATCTAATGATTTGTTCATAAATGTAACAAACTGAAGGCTAGGTACATTCTTACTCTAGCCTTTTTTTTCTTATTTTTTCCTATTCTTTCTATCATTTTTGTCTTTGATGTTGAATTTGTGGATTTATTAGTGGTTTCGAGTATATCTTATCTCTATTTGTGACAATGAATGGGTTTATGCACAAATACCTCAGTTAATGTTTCAATCAAGGTCTAAGATGCAAAATTACCACTTAAGCCACATATTGTAAAAATAAATTTGTTCTAAAACACTCCTTAGTCTTATGTTCAAGGAAGAGAAAATGAATGAATAATAATGTTTTAAACATGTTAATATGGCATTGACTTGTTTAATATGAGAAATAGTGGTTATAATGGATAATGGGATAAAATTCATAAAAGGGAGACTAATTAGTTAAAGATAATTTCATATTCATTTTCTTTCGGTTTGATATGTCTTGAAGGCCAAGTTTCACAATTTTGAGATAAAAATATTTATATCTATATTATTTAGAAAAGAAAAGGTGATTTTCCTCCAAAATATAAAATAAGTCATTAAATTACTCCAAAATGGCAACTAATCTTAGACTCATAATCTACACATTAAAATAAGCCTACGATTGAATTTTCATCTAATTTGGATAAGATTTAATGTACATGTGTAGATTAGGAGAGAGAAAGTGTATAAAAGCACAAAATGTTGACTAATGTGATAAATAACTTCAAAGGATAAAATTAATGGCCAATTTGTGTTTCATATGATTTAGTTTGCTTGAGGGTGAAGTTTCACATTAATTAATGATCTCTAGATGTCTCTAATGTGATAAGAAAGAGAAAATATGATTTAATTTACAAGAATTAAATAAAATACTTAGAGTCACCAAAATTGAAAACTAATGCCAAATTTGGATTTTACGTGTCCTAAATAGACTAGGTGTCAAATTTCATTTAATTTGGTGTTCGTTTGCATCCTCAATTGAGGAGAGAGAAAAAGTTAAATAATTATATAAATCACTTTAGTTTGAATAAGAATTGGAATGTATTTAATCTGTCACCCACCATTTTCTTTTATTCTTTTCCTTTTTCACACTGATGGACGGCTAAGATGGACCCGCTCCTTGATTGGACGGAGGTCGGGTCATCTCCCAGCCCGAGCCGAAATAGGAAATAGTTATAAATCGGGCTTCTAGTATTTTCAAGATTACTCTCTCTCTCTCTTTGGTTCATCTCTGGTCAAGATTTCTTCACCGTTGGTTTCCATATTAGTTTCCGTATTTGACTATATCTTACTCGTGGCCTATTGTTGTGAATTGAAGATTTGCCCAATTTTTTTCTCAGGCTTCTTGTACCTCCCATGCCTATGAACCCTAGATCAAAACCTCACCTATAAATTGAGGTGCCTCCATCTTCGTTGGCACCTAAGCGACCGTTTCCTCGCATCAACTTGTTCAGAGGTTCCTCAAACATCTAACATCATCCATATCTTCATTCTGACCTTGCAGCATTGTTCTTGGGGTCTCAGGGTACCAACAAATGAATTATTTGGTGAGGTGAGTTAGAGTTCACCTATGCTATCTTTCTTCACCTTCAATTTGATCAATGGTCGTGATGTGTGGTTTTGCCCAAAATCAAATCAAGCACCTACTTGTTGTCATTGCCATGGCTCAGCACAAGCTAGGGGATGAATTCTCGGTGTGATTTCCCTATTATACCTTCCTTTTCCATTCCTTTCTTCGCTTTCTCATTTAAGGGTTATCAACATTTTACCTACTTTTGTTTCTTGTTTGGCTGAAGCCGCACAAGATTTGATCTGTGACTTGGATGACTGTGATTGGGCCAAGTCACATGGGCCCGACCTTATTTCCTTTTCTTTTCTTTTTCACTTATTTCTAGCCTATGTGCAGTTTTGGGATTTTCTAGTTGGTCAAAATTGTAAAAATCAAATCTTTTAATCTACTTGTCCAAAAATTAAGTAAAAAATGTTTTGAAATTGAAAAAATGTTTTCTTTCTAATATAAATAGTTACAAGTATTATTTCCTTGTGTTTCTAAAGGTAATTTTTGAGAAGTGAAATAAATGTATAAAATTCATAAAATTGTAACTTTGTCATATAAACTTCAAATTTAAAAAATAAATATGTATTCTTGATCAAAAAAATATAAGGAATCTTTTGGTCTTGGTTTTGAGACCAAAATCTAAGGTTTTTAAGAAAGCTCTAAAATTAGGGTTTTCTTTATACATATATGAATTCCAAACCCTAATCTATGTGAATAACTTGAATTAGGCAAAGAAGATCTTGGAATCAACTAAGTTGGTGAAAAATATTTAACTATGACTCCGAGTTGAGGTATGTGCATCTTACCCTTTAAGTTGGGCACATTTGTTATCCAAACCTAATTTCCCAAGGACGCATGGACTAAAATCTTTATTTCTATTATTGATCTTTTTGACACAATCTACATTATTTACTTGGGTTTTGAACCCCACCTACAATATTTCTATTGTTTCAGCTTGCCATAATATATCTTTGAGCATGATGATTTATATGACTCATTAGCTAATGTAGTGGTAATTCTGTACAACCACCCATAGTTTGGGAATGTGTTATTTTTCCTAGGGGAATGTGTAAATTCTTCCCACTTATATATATATATATATATATATATATATATATATATATATATATATATTGTAGGTGAATGGAAATGTGTTAATTCTCCCCTCACCTATTTGGTTGGGGTCTGGTAGGTGACTCAACCCTACTTAGTTAATTTAGTCTAACTTAATCATTCATGCAGAATTTCTTATTATTTGACATGGCAAGTTCTTTATTTGATATGTGCCTCATACTCTTGACTATCTTTGTTCTTGATGAACATACCCCCTTTATTATATTTTTTATTTCCTATCTTGTTCTTCTTCCTTATATTTGACACATACCTTGTTTTATGCTCTTGCTGGGTGACCCCAACCATCCGGGCCTAGGATCAGAGTTGTGTAGCATGAGCACGACGGACCAGCCAGGTTTAGGATAAGGAGTACATGACCTTCAGCATGGTCCTATCTTATGAAGTTGATGCTTGAAGTCGTGAATCATACGGAAATCTAGCTACTATGATTCTAAGAAATCTCAACTCCATAAATAAGAGGTTATTGTGATTTGATCCTTAGAATTGACCAAAACAAGTTATAGTTGAAACCCTACATGTTTTTTATATATTAAAGAACCTATAATGGTCAGTTCATATGTTTGAATACTAATGAATATCTAATGCACATAATATGAGTTACTCACATATTAATGCTAATAGTGGACGTAGGATGTTGACCATGTCATCAACCAATAAACCCTAATGATATGATAAGTAAGGTAAATGGAACCTAACTCTGGACTTCATGCATGCTAAGAATGTATAGTAGAATTGTAATGATCAAATTAACTTGAATCCTAAATTGTAATCATCTAACACTAATATATGCATCCTCAATGACAATCATGATACATTATTGCATTAGTTGTCATAATAAAATAAGATATATTAATACACCTAAAACCACATAATCCTGAATTATATATATATATATATCAATTCTTTAATATGTAATGTGTTTCACTTTGTTCTCTAATATCCACCTAATGACTCAAATATGGTTAAATGAGTAATTTGATTCACATAAAAATGCATGAATGTCTGATGTGGTGTTAAATGTTCATAATGAATAATAGGAAGTGTATAAACATGAGTAAATGATTTATGAGGACATTAATGTGAGTAAGAAAGGCAATGTGACAATGTATAGATGTATAATATAGGTGGAAGTAATTAATGTGACATTATCTGGGTTAATTGTATACTTAATAAGAAATTAGATAAAATGCCTATTTAATGCAAAATAATTTGATATAATTTAATATGGTGATAATATGATGATAATGGAGTCTAAATACAAATTATTAAGAAGAATGGTCAAATATATTAATATACATTAAAATAATTGAGTATAACTCTAATTGTGCTCAAACTCTTAAGATAAAAATAAATATACAAGATTTTGTGCATAATAATGAAATGTAACTCTTTGGCAACAAAGTGAATATAATAGGACACAATTAAAATAATAATAATGATTATGTAATATCATAATAAATATAATTCTAATAAGCCTAAAATTTTAATTGTATTATATCTAATGAAAGGAAATCTCAAAAGTAGAACCCTAGGTGATCCATGAAAACCTGGCCCATGAGGAGTTACTAGTGAAAGTCTTGTAGAAGTACCACAGTTTGGAAGAATCAACCTGGGATCTTAGATATGAGATGTTACGTACTCACCCTTCCCTCTTTGAATGAGATGTCGAGGACAAAATCTTTTTAAGAGGTGGAGTGTTGTAACAAACTGAAATCTAGGTACATTCTTAGTCTAGCCTTTTTTCTTATTTTTTCCTATCCTTCCTATCTTTTTTGTCCTTAATGTTGAATTTGTGGAATTATTAGTGGTTTGGAGTATATTTTATCTCTATTCATGACAATGAATGGGTTTATCCACAAATACCTCAATTAATGTTTCAATCAAGGTCTAAGATGCAAAATTACACTTAAGTGGCATGTTGTTAAAATAAATTCGTTCTAGAACATTCCTTAGCCTTATGGAGAAAGGAAGAGAAAAAGGAGTGAATAATAATACTTTAAACATGTTAATATGACATTAAATTATTTGATATGATAAGTAGTGGTAATAATGGATAATGAGCTAAAATTCATACAAGGAAGACTAATTGGTTAAAGATAATTTTAGATTCATTTTCTTATTTTTGGTATGACTTGGAGGCCAAGTTTCACAATTTTGGGATAATAATATTTATATCTATATTATTTTGAAAAGAAAAGGTGATTTTCCTCCAAAATATAAAATAAGTCATTGATAAAAGGAAGACTAATTGGCTAAAGATAATTTTAGATTCATTTTCTTTGTTTTTGGTATGACTTGCAGGCCAAGTTTCACAATTTCAAAATAATAATATTTATATCTATATTATTAGAAAAGAAAAGGTTGTTTTCCTCCAAAATATAAAATAAGTCATTAAATGACTCTAGAAGTGGCAACTAATCTTAGATTCATAATCTACAAATTAAAATAAGCATATGACTGAATTTTTCATCTGATTTGGATAATCTTTAATGTACATGTGTAGACTAGGAGAGAGAAAGTGTATAAAAGTTGAAAATGTTGAATAACATGATAAATAACTTCACATAATTGTTTATCACGAAACTGTTTGTTACCATTTGTCCACACTCCTAATGGCTACATAGCCAAAGGCAAGTGGACTTGGGCGTCCGTCCCTAGAATGGCATGTAGTTCACACAAGCAATATATATGAAAAAGGCAGTAACAACAAGATACAACACGATACTAAACATGGGCATAAGAGATATGTACCCATTTCGAAATCAAGTACCCCATTGGTGTTTCATTTGAGATCTTTGAGTTTTGAGCACAGAGGATCTTCATTTTCCAACTACAAATTCAATAAACAAAATATATTAATGCTAAAGCATTAAGTGCGCTATGAAAAATATGTAACCGCAGTTTAAGAGTAATATAAAAGTTACTTGGATAGAAGCACCATAATAAGCAAGAAGTAGAAATAAGACGAGAACACTCAATGATAATCTTTTATACAAAGTGTGTTTTAAGTGTATATTCCATTATACTCAACAACATATTATGGTCACTAACCAGCTTCCCGTTAGAAGGGTCTGTAAGGGTGCTCAAAATTAGCCAACCCTTTAACGACATGGTCTGCCTTATCTTGACATCTCAAGTAAGGCACCCAACCTTGTGCCCTTATCCCGAGAATACAGGCAGGTACACGAGGTTTATATAATGGACAACTTCAATTATGTTCAAGGTTTACTCAACATATTTCAAGCAAAACGAACGTACTAATCATAGGAAACAAGTATCTCAAACAAGTAACTAACTAGCCAAGTGTTCATATGAGCATGCATATAAGCAAGCCAATAACACAATACGGTCAAGAGATTAAGCGTACCTTATGAGTAGAAAACAAGTCACGTTTCCTGAGTAAGATAGCTAGAGATGATCCAAACCAAGCAAAAAAAAAGATATAGAATGGTGTCTTAGATCATGAATTGATTAAGATAAATATGATATAAGTCATGTGGATGTTCTCCTAGAACTAGGTTTCAAAAAGATCAACTTAGGTCAAAAGTTCCATACGAGCATGCAATCAATCAACCATAGTTCAAAGGTTACATGAACACCTTAGGTCTAGGTGATACATCCACATCATGGGTAATATTAGATAAAGACAAAGTCTGATTTAGAAGTAAAGGAAGCATGATATTAGGATTACATCATGGTCTGTTTATGCAAGATCATAGTTAGCCATAAAAGGTCCATTTCAAGCAATAGGGTTGTATTTCCATGCCATAGATGCATAAAAGAATACATGATAGATCAAGTTGGTATTAGTGCTACAAGCATGATGAATCTGAATTTGACGTCATTAATATATCGTACATACCATTGGAGTATATTCTTAGCAAAGTTAGATCTCAATCGAGCAACATATGCTTTTGATTACACTAGCATTACATTTTGTCGTATGAGTATGTTACATGGCAAATTCGATTCACAAAACATTATAGTGTCTGATCTGATGGTAAACATAGATATATAGACATTAAGGTTCCACTTTAGAACAAGGATTAAAGATCCAATCCTATAAGTACATAAACATCACATCTAGGGCACAAAAGTGTTCAAAGGAGGATCTTTTAGATCTTATAAATTATACATGGCAAGGATGCATAAGATCTTAGTCACTTCAAGGAACATAGAATTAGGAATATTACTGTTTTCGAAGCTAGATAACCATAATATAGCAAATTAGAATCAAGTTTCCATATTGATCAAGTTACATCATTCATACACATAAAGGGGTCATTTAGGCTCAAAGTAGTCATTAAGGTAACATCAAGATGATCCAAAGCATTAGTAAACTATAAAGTGGAACAAGGTTACTGAAATAGAGAAATAATTATATTTTGGTACATAAGAGATTAAAATCATGCAGTCAAATAGGATAAACATGTCAAAAAGACATCAAAAGCATACTTTAGGGGATATCAGTGAAGATACGAGCATAAACAAGATATGAAAGTATTTTTAAGATGTAGATCTCGTTTTCTTGATCAAAATATTATAGAAGAAGTCCATATTTGGAGCTAGTATGGTAAAGATATGATTTTTCAAGAAAAAATAACCTTGATTTAGGAGATCTGGGCCCTTGGATATTGATCTGAGGGCCAGGAGAAGAGGAGGGGTGGAGGCGTCGGTGAGCTGGGCTTTGGACACGCGTGTTGGGCCTGTTGGTGACGGGTCACGCAAGTCGGTCGGCCCGATCATCTGTGGCTCCCCCATGCATCTCGCCGATAAGGCTATTGGGGGCGGCTGGTGGACATTGAACACCGCTAGGCACCGCTATCCGTGGGTGCCAGCCACCGCTTCGCAGCTGCTGCGCCCAGGCCCTGCTCTGCGGCTGTGCAAGGTCATCGGAACTCCTTGGCCCAAGTCATGTGGCGCCACGCAAGACCCCCAAATGTGGCCGGGTGGTCACGAAGTCGCATGGTGGAGCTAAGGGGTCGAAACCGAGTTGTGGGTTGGCTGGAAGCGGTGGCGCCAAAGGTGGTGCTCCATGGTCGTCGCTATGAACAGGGAGGAGAAGAAAAGGACATGAATAGGGGGATCTAGGGCACGATAAACTAGGAAACCAAGGGGGAAGACGATAATGGAGTTTTATAGCATTTTAGCAAGCCAATTTCATCAAAAAGCATCTAGAAGAGGTCCTATTGGCTCCTCCTAAAGCTATTGTTACAGTAGTATGGACGGAGGTAGGGGATGACCTCCCAGCTGTCGGATTAGAGGGGGTGGATCCGTGGGACATGATCTAAGGGTCACAAAAAGCTGAAAGAGAACCAAACATGCAGATTGCTGACTTGGCAAGAGCAAGGGGGCGCCCACCGTAGCTGGGCCGCGCCCTGCATTAGGCCCAATTGGGCTCGAAAGGACATAAAATTGAATAAAGCACATGAAAATTTACCCAGTTTTAAAAGGCCATATGTTGAGCTATGATGGTCGGATTAAGATGATTTTTGTACTGTTGGAAAGATAATTGAATTTTCTACAACATGAGATACATTTCAAAGCAAAAAGAGTTTATTAGAGTAGTTCAATTTTAATTGCAATTTGTTGATACGTGATGAGCATGGCACATGGTTCAAAACTCAAATTAAAGTCAAATACAAGTACAAAGTGATAGTTATCGAAATCCAACTCATCAATTGAGCATAAAGTGACTTGAAGTCATCATGGAGTGGGTGAGAGAGGTTGTTGAACATAAGAGACAAAGTCCATGTTATCACAGTGATTTTTAAGAAGTGAAAATAATGTATAAAATTTATAAAAATTGTAATTGTCATACAAACTTCAAATTTTACTAATAAATATGTTTTCTTGATCAGACGAATATAAGGAATCGTTTGGTCTAGGTTTTGAGACCAAAATATGAGGTTTTCTAAAAAGGTCTAAAATTTGGGTTTTCTTTATTCATATATGAAATCCAAATCCTAATATATGTGAATAACTTGAATTAGGCAAATAAGATCTTAGAATCAACTTAGTAAAAAATAATTAACGAGGACTCTGAGTTGAGGTACGTGCATCTTACCCTTTAAGTTGGGCATATTTTTTATCCAAATCCTAATTTCCCAATGAGGCATGGACTAAAATATTTATTTCTATTATTGATCTTTTTAGCACAATCTACATTATTTGCTTGGGTTTTGAACTCCACCTGCAATATTTCCATTATTTCATCTTGCCATAATATTTATTTGAGCATGATGATTTTTTTGAATCATTAGTTAATGTAGTGGTAATTCTGTACAACCACCCATAGTTTGGGCATGTTCTATTTTGCTCAAGGAAATGTGTAAATTCTCCCCACTTTTATATATTTTTTGTAGGAGACTAGGAATATATTAATTCTTCCCTCATCTATTTGGTTGGGGTACGGTAGGTGCCTCAACCCTAGTTAGTTAGTTTAGTCCAACTTAATAATTCATGCAAAATTTCTTATTATTTGACATGGCAAGTTCCTTATTTGATATGTGCCTCACACTTTTGACTATCTTTGTTCTTGATGAACATACACCCTTTAATGTCTTTTGTTTTTCCTCTCTTGTTATTATTCCTTATTTTGACACATACTTTGTTTTCTCTTCTTGTTGGGTGACCCCAACCATCCAGGCCTAAGATCAGAGTTGCGCAGCAGGAGCATGGATGACCAGCTAGGTTTAGGATAAGGAGTACATGGCCTTTAGTATGGTCCTATCTCATGAAGTTGATGCTTGGAGACAAACTTGTTATGGTTTAGATTTCCCTCGAGTAGATCCTTATGTTGTAATATACATGTAAATTCTATATGTGAGATGATGTGTATTTTTAGGAAATTGATTATAGTCATGTTTTATATTCCGCTAGTATACTTTTGTCTTTTGTATACCATTATTTTGGATTTGGAAATTTTATATCTATTCCAGCATACCAGTTTGAGTATGTTTGAAATGGATGTTTTATTCTTCAAATTTTATTAGGTAATGGATCCCCTATGGGTCCCACTCTTTACAACTTGGTATCAGAGCCCATGGTAGTCAAAATCTGACTATTTCAATTTTATCTCCCTAATTAGAAACCTTGCCTTACATAGTTCCCCTTTAAGTGTCATGTTCACCCTAGAATTGACACATGCTACTCTTGAGATGATGAAAGGTTGATTTAAGATCATATGAGTTTCACGTTAGAATCGTGTTTAGTTAACCTTTATGTGATGAGGATGTTAGGTAGCTACTAGGGCATAAGTTTAAAGCAAGGGTGAATAGAAAGGATTAGGGTTCGCAGGCTAGCAATATTTTCCTCCATGCCACTAGGTTGGTTTACCAGGACTCCTAAATCCGTATGATATCTGCCTGGCCAGAGATGATACTGATTATCCGAAATAGCATGCATATAGGCAATAGTAGCCTTAGACATCTATGTTGTATAATCTTGGGAACCTTATATGTTGACCTTGTCTTTCAGTTGCAATGACTTGTTTGAGGATGGATACCCAATATAATTCCCTTATGTCCCATAGAACCACATGTTTGGGCAGTCTGTCCCTAGAACCTAGATTTTAAAGTTTAGTATTTAGCAAGTAATCAAGTAATAAATATTATATATGGTTTAATAGACTCACCTTTTTACCTCTAGTTTTAGTTTGACTTGGTAGTCCAAACCTTTTAAGGGATGGAGGGGTAGTTGTAGTACCTTGATAGATCATGGATATGTTGATTTTGAGGACGAAATCTTTTCTTTTAAGGGGATGGAGTCTTGAATGATATTGAAATCTAGATTCTCTAATTCTAGAAACCTGAACTCCATAAATAAGAGGTTAGTGTGCTTTGATCCTTAGAATTGACCAAAACAAGTTATAGTTGAAACCCCACATGTTTGTTTATATATTAAAGAATGTATAATGGTCAGTTCATATGTTTGAACCCTAATGAATACCTAATGCACATAATATGAGAAACTCACATATTAATACTAATAATAGGCGCATGATGTCGACCATGTCATCAACAAATAAACCCTAATGATGTGATAAGTAAGATAAATGGAACCTAACCCTAGACGTAATGCATTCTAAGAATGTCTAGTTGAAGTGTAATGATCTTATTAACCTGAATCCTAAATTGTAATCATCTAACATTGATATATGTATCATTAATGACTTTCATGATACATTAGTGATATTAGCCGTCATAATAAAATAAGATATATTAATACACATAAAACCACATAATCTCGAATTCATATATATATATATATATATATATATATATGAGTTACTTTTAGTTGCCCGCCCGGGTAACTTAATTACCCTACCCGAAAGCAATACTCCCGCAACCCGGAACCTGTTCTAGCAGAAAAAAGCGAAAAAAAAAACATTCAAGCTGAAGCAGTGAGAAAATAGCAGAGAGAGCAGCTAGCGAGCAAAGCAAAATCCCAATTCCTCTACTCAATCTGTCGCCCTCCCCAGCGATTTCTCCCGTTGTCGCGCAATCTCACCGGCGAAGACATCACCCAACCACTCCATCACCACCTCTTCCGTCATCACCTCCTCCAATCACTCCTTCATCGACTCGTCAGTTACTCAGAGATGACGACGACGAAGAAAGCCTCGCGGAAATCGTCAAAAATGCCTCCATGGAGAAAGAATAGACTGAAAGTGGTCGAAATAGGCGACGATGACTTCGAAACGCACCAGTTTCAAGCCGACGAGACGATGGCAAAATAGGCAGAAGAAGCAGGAAAAGCAGCATCGGCTGCGGAAAGGGAATTACAAGAACAGACTACTCCGACAACTCTGAAAGGGGATAAGAAAGAGGCTACCAAGGCCACAAAAGTGGAAGAAGAGGGGAAAGAAGAAGTTGCGGAAATGGAGAAGGGGTTTGCTACTGAGACTCCTCAGACAATACAGAAAGAGGTCAAAACAGGAGTTGTGATGGCTACTGAAGGAGATAAGCAAGCTACTTCTTTGACACCTCAGACACAAAAGAAAGGGAAAAAAAGGGGTTACAGCTCCCCCATGGATCAAACCTCCATCAAAAAGTGCAAAGCGCAGTAAGGTTTCTACTGCTGGTCGTGGAGGCAACAGAGCTACTGAGAAGAAAGAAGTTGCGTGCAACAAAGCGGGAAAAGAAGAACAACAAGGTAATTTGTGTTTTCATGCAGGCTACTACTGTTGTGTCTTTGACCTTCTCTGCATCCTGCCCCTCCTGCTATGCAGGCTACTACTAATGTGTCAATGTATTATAGTTACTACATTTAAACTAGATGATGTAGCTAGAGTAACTACACCAACAGATCCAAGTAACTATGAGATAGTCTCGAGTAACTATTATAATAGGAAGAGTAATGTTTGAGTAACTGAGAGTAATGCTTGAGTAACTGAGAGTAATGCTTGAGTAACTGAAATTAATACTTGAGTAAATGAAATTAATGCTTGAGTAACTATTACAGAATGCTTGAGTAACTGAAAGTAATGTTTGAGTAACTGAAATTTATGCTTAACTATTACAGAATGCTTGAGTAACTGAGATTAATGCTTGAGTAACCGAAAATAAAGTTTGAGTAACTATTTCAGAATACTTGAGTAACTGAAATTAATTCTTGAGTAACTATTACAGAATGCTTGAGTAACCAAAAGTAATGTTTGAGTATTTATTTCTAAAAGTAATGCTTGAGTAACAAATAGTGTCTCACACACTAGACATATCAATTAAACTAGAAAACAATATTGTTAAGCTAAATACTACATTCTTGGAGTAAATCTATTTGTATGCAGGAGAAGAAAGCAAAGGGGATGAGGAGAGTACAAATGCAAATCAGAAACAGAAAGAGACAGAAAAGGCTAGCGAAGAAGAAGGTGATGTAAAAAGAAGAAAAACGAAAACCAAGGGGAAAGGGAAGGAACAAGCAACTGAAGAGAAAGGGAAGGTTGATGGTGATACAGAAGAAGAGGAAAGAAGAAGAAGGAAACAGAAAGGAAAAGAAAAGGCTACAAATGAGGGGGGAAAGCGGAAAGAAATAAGAGAACACAAAAGGGAAAAGGAAAAGCAACTGAAGAGAAAGGTAAGATTGTATGGAATTGTAATTGTTTTAATTTTTAGTTACTTGTAGTTTATTAAATTGCTTTTACAAAATAAACAATGAGCTCTAACAATAAATTTTGATATGTTTGCAGTGGGAGTAAATAGTCTGTACCATAGGTGCTCCTTAAAGAGCTACATCACCAGCAAGAGCATGGTGTATACAAAAGAACAACTTATGATGTTGAGCTCAACAGCCTTTGCAAACCTCGTAAAGATGCCAAATCTTGCAGTTGACATAGGCTTGTTAGAGGATTTAATAGATAGATATGTCGATGAAGACATATTTCTACTGGCCATCGGGGAGGAGAGAAGGATGACAGTAGATGACGTGGGGATAATTCTAGGTATCCCCAGTAAAGGTATAGAAATAAAACAAAGGAAAGATTCTGACATAGTAAAGTCGATATGGAAAGAGTTTGCCAAGGTGACTTGTAAAAATAGAAATGAAGGTGAGACCTCAAAGAGGTTGAGAGAAAATGATGTCCTACATAAGGACAACTTAACAAAACTTTGGCAAGAATATGCCAAGACCAACAATCCAGCAGACAATAAAAATATGTGTCGTGTGTGGATGTTGCACCTGCTGGAAACATTCCTAATCCTAGACACCAGCTATTGCACACCAATCTACATTATCCACTACCTAGATGATGTCACTGCCACTGGGCAGATGAATTGGGCAAAGCTGGTGCATGGGAGTATCTTCAAGAATATGAAGATGTTGAAGGAGAATGTCCAGCTAAGAAGGAAAGGAGAGAAAGGGGCTAAGAATACCATGTACACAACAGGTTGTGTCATGTGCCTATGCGTAAGTGAAGAAAATCATATTCATCTACATTGATACAATATTGACTATGGGGGGGCAGTTACATATGCATTATATTTTCTATATGTTACATGCAGGTTTGGGCATATGAGATGACAAAGATGGCAAAGCCAATATTCCTTGACTCCAAGCCAAGGATAAAGAAGTGGGCTACACCGGTCGAGAAATTGATGGAATTAGGGGCAGTGGACCCTAAGGATGTAAGATTATCTAATCTTTGTTACAAAATCTAATATACAACATAATCATACATGTTTCATTTTGTGACACATTATTTTTATTTATATGTTGGATAGGTTTATCAAAGGATAGTGGTAGACCAGGGAGATGATTGGAAGGCTGCAAAATCATCGAAGAACATGCCAGCAAAATGTAAGCCAACAACCAATAAGGCACCAGCAAAGCCAATCATCGAAGAGGGAGACACTCCTGACACCTCCACCTTGGAGACAAGAATCCAAATGTTGGAGGAGGAGATCAAAATGCATAAGGAGATCTGCACAAGAATAAGTGATGAGAAATTCACTGAGCTGCAGATGGAGAATAAAAGGCTAGAAGAAAGAATAGCCAAGTTAGAAGAAGAAAATAAAAATCTAAAAAGAAAGTGGGAAGATGAAGGTGACAAATCACAGTCACCTGAAAGTGGATTCAAAGAATTTACAGAGGGTTTTGCCTCGGTGAATGTAGATGAACTGAAAGACACACCGACAAAGGATGTCGACCCACTGACCCTCAGAAGAAAATACGTGGAATCAGAAGATCACAGTGAGGATAGGAAAAATGTTGATGAAGAGGAGAAGAAAGAAACAAAAGATGACAGTTATGAACAACCAAAGTCTGTAGAAGATGCAGAACAAAAGAAACAAGAAGAAGGAAGCGAACAGTAGGAGAAGATAGAAGAAGAAGAAGAAGAAGAAGAAGGGCAGAAGGAGACCAGAAAAAGATTGAAGAAGAAGAAGAAGATGGAAGAACTAAAGATAGGAAGCATAGAGAAAAATGTGAAGAAAAGAAGGGAGGAAAAGGTAAGTTTCATCTCCTTTGAAGTATATCATAACTGCAAGTAATGCTTGAGTAACTGAACCTAAAGCTTGAGTAACTGAACCTAATGCTTGAGTAACTGCAAGTAAGGCTTGAGTAACTGAACCTAATGTTTGAGTAACTGAACCTAATGATTGAGTAACTAAATGTAATGCTTGAGTAACTGAAAGTAATGCTTGAGTAACTGAGAGTAATGATTGAGTAACCGATAGTAATGCTTAAGTAACTTGTGCAAAATGAAGATTGATTCTAACATGGATTGCTCTATTGTTTTTTACAACACAAGATGTAAAATTTCATAGGTTTTGAACATTTCAAAACAAAAGAAACCAAATAAATTGTCCATCACTTCATGGACAACATAGAAGAAATGTAAGAGAATTGGTTATTGTCAAGTGTAAAATGATAAAGCATTACTATTTCAATATCCAACTCGTATGTATAACAACTATAAAAATAATTGGTAGGTCAAAATGAGAATGGAAATTCAGTGAAGACACTTGGTGCATGGGGAAGGACCTCGCCGCCCTCATGTACAAGGATCAAATGATGCAATCACCTATAAGAAACAAGAACGTAGTGTAACTCTTTGAAATAGATAATTTGGATTGCTAAACTAAGGAAGCTTTTGGTTTTTTTCAGGTTCTCGACTTCTTTGTACAGATGCTCAAGGACAGCACAAGCAAGCGGAGGAAGAAGGGGTCGACGTGGCACTGCATGAGTACTTATGCTCCGGTAAGACAAATAAACTTTGTATACAAATTTACATGAAATTACAATATAGAAACACAAATGGAAACTTATAGATGTGAATTTTAAACTCTACATTTGCATCAAAAGCTATCATTTGATGTTGAGAACATCACCATGGAGCATATTGACATGCTATCTCCACAATTCAACGTTCCAATGAAAGATTGGGACACAATGGACTCGGTGTTCACAATACGAAACAACAACAACCACTGGCACTTGTATGAAGCAAGTTTCAGGGATGGAGCACATCGGTCTTATAATTCAATGAGTTGGAGTAGCAACTCAAGAAAAGAATTCAATAGATGGGTAAGTGATCTATAAAAATAACTCTATTAGTAGTGGATTGAAAGGATTAATGTTCTTTAATTGATGATTAATACACATTTTGTTTTTTTAATGCAGGCGGGTATAGTGCACGAATTCTTTAGGGGTGCACCTGAAAAGGGGAGCCGATTGTCACAGTGGGAACAGGAGTACCCGATCTGCCCACAGTAGGAAGAAGACTCACTTGACTGTGGGATCTTTGTCATGAAGTACCTAGACTGCCTAGTCAATGGAAAAACTATGGACTTCACCTGCAAAGACATATCGTCAATAAGGGCTGATGTTTTTCAGCGAATGATGACAAGGGGGCAGGTGCAGCCTCTAAAAGAGGATGAAAAAGATGAAATCGAAGACATCAAAGAAGGTAAATCTGATGAGAACAAGGGAGGAGAAGATGAAGCTGAGAAACAATAAGAAACAGATAAGAATGAAGAAACGGCAGCAAAAATGCATGAAGAACAGATCCCAGAGGAAGAAATAGTTACAAGCCTTGATAAATGGCTAAAATCCAGCCGAAAAACTGGATTACTGGTTTGATTGTAAAATAAGAACAATAGCCTTCTGTTATTCTGTTGTATAAGCTCTGTGAAAGCCTAAATGTTATTGATGTTGACAGCACAAGATGTCAAATTTCATAGGTTTTGAACATTTCAAAACAAAAGAAACCAAAGAAATTGTCCATTACTTCATGGACAACATAGAAGAAATGTAAGAGAATTGGTTATTGTCAAGTGTAAAATGATAAAACATTATTGTTTCAATATCCAACTCGTATGTATAACATCTATAAAAATAATTGGCAGGTCAAAACGAGAATGGAAATTCAGTGAAGACACTTGATTTGATTGTAAAATAAGAACAATAGCCTTCTATTATTCTATTGTATAAGCTATGTGAAAGCCTAAATGTATAGCTGCTCTTGAATGTACAGCTATGAAAAGCCTGAATTTACAGTTGATCTTGATGTACAGCTCATCTTGAACAATATCGATTTTGCCTTTGTATTTTGGCTGAATGTAGAATAGGCTTCTGTAATTTGGATGTATAACCACTGTGAAAAGCCTGAACAATAGGCTTCTATTATTCTGATGTATAAACTCTATGAAAAGACTGAATATACAGCTGTGAAAAGTCTAAATGTACAGCTGATCTTGATGTACATCTCATCTTGAACAATATTGATTTTGCCCTTATATTTTGGCTGAATGTATAGCTGATTAAAATGGATTATTTATTAGTGTGCTGCAAAAAGACTGAATGTACAACTGATCATGAATGCTTCGAATACATTTATGGTTTGAATGCTTATGTTCTTGAATGCTTTAAATACCTTTATGCTTTGAATGTTGTAAGAGTAACTCTGAAACCACTACGAGTAATTGATACAACCATGTGAGTAACTAAACTGAGAGTAACAGAATGCTTGAGTAACTAAAAAGTAATGCTTGAGTAACTGAAATTAATTCTTGAGTAACTGAGAGTAATGCTTGAGTAACTGAGAGTAATGGTTGAGTAACTGAAAAAAACCTACGAGTAACTGTCACAACCCTGGAGTAACTAAAAAAACACTGCGACTAACTAAAAAAGGACTACGAGTAACTGAAAAAACATTGCGAGTAACTGTGACAATACTGCGAGTAACTGTCACAACCCTACAAGTAACTGAAAAAACCCTGTGAGTAACTGTAATGGCAGTTAGAGTAACTACGAAAACACTACGAGTAACTGTCACAACCCTGCGAGTAACTGAACAAATAATGTGAGTAACTGAACAAATACAGAAAGAGGTCAAAACAGGAGTTGTGATGGCTACTGGCTACGAAAAGCATGTGAGTAACTGAAACAAGCCTGCGAGTAACTGAACACTACAAGTAATGGTTGAGTAACTGAACAGACACTGTGAGTAACTATCACAAACCTGCAAGTAACTGAACAAACACTGTGAGTAACCGTCACAACCCTGTGAGTAACTGAAAAAAACCCTGCGAGTAACTATAATAGCAGTTAGAGTAACTGCAAAAACATTGCAAGTAACTGTCACAACCCTGCGAGTAACTGAACAAACAATGTGAGTAACTGAACAAACATTGCGAGTAACTATCACAAACCTGTGTGTAACTGAACAAACACTGCGAGTAACTGTCACAACCCTGTGAGTAACTAAAAACCCTACGAGTAATTGAAAAAAACCATGCGAGTAACTGAAAAAACCCTACGAGTAACTAAAAAACCCTGCGAGTAACTGAAAAAAGCATACGAGTAACTGTGAAACACTACGAGTAACTATGACAACAATGTGAGTAACTGAATGAGCACTACAAGTAACTCAAATAGTAGTTAGAGTAACTGTGAAAACAATACGAGTAACTGAAAAAGCACTACGAGTAACTGTGATAACCCTGCGAGTAACTGAACGAGCACTACGAGTAACTCCAACAGCTATACGAGTAATTGTGATAGCCTAGAAAAGAAACACTATGATTCAAACTCAGTTACTCTTATACTTTTTAAGAGTAAATGTGACAACACTAAGAGTATCCATTGCACACAAAGACAAACACATATTCTTCAAAAAGAATAACAACTGATCAGAACATATTCTTTGTAACATATTCAGAGTATACATACATCTTTTGGAGCACAAGGTAACACAAAGATAGATTACAAACACAAGTGAAGTACATAGAAGGTTACAAAATCACTTTCACAAAACTACACAAAAAGAACAACCCATTATAGATTTGAACATGCCTCACTAACGCACTAATCAACTACAAATTCCACTAAAAAAGATAGAACCACATATACATCAATAGCAGTAGCAACAACACCATATCACGAGTAGTAGAAATAGTAGCAGCAACTCCCAATCAGCAAAACAAGAACGATATTAACAGCAGTAGCAACAGCAGCTCATCACACTAGAAGTAGCAGTAGCACATAACCATCAACAGCAGTAGCAGCAGCAGCACATCACAAGAGCATTAGCAGTAGCACATATCCATGAATTACAGTAGCAGTAACAGCTCCCAATCGCGTGATAAAAGAACAAACAAAACCACAATAAGCAGCACAAAGATGCTCCCCACAATCAACAGCAGCAGCAGAAAATAAAGCTTAGCGAGCAGCACCAGGAGCTGGAAGAGAAGAACAGAATAGATCAGCAACAGGATAAGATAACAAATATAAACATCAAACACAAACAAACAACACAAGAGCACCAGATATAGTTGTTGAGCAGTAAACAACAACAATAGATAGTCCAAAAAGAGCATCATTATAGAATGGAATACTTCTTAGGACAGTTCCTACTGTCATGGTTAACACCAAACTCTAAGCAATTCTTGCACTGCCTCTCTCTTTTAGATTGGGCAATCTCAACTCCAGATTTAAACCTCGCATCTATGGATTTGGGTCTCCCCTTAGTTTTGCAAACATTGAGGATATGAACCTTGACAGTGGAAGAAAAAGTTGTATTTGAAGCAGTTACACCAGCACATGCATCTGTACCAGTATCAGTGAGATCCAATTCTAACAACTCCTTTTACAAGGCTAGCCATTTTTCATGGCAAAGATCTAAAGCATTGTTCCTACACGCTATGTTCACAATCGAATTCTAGGCAGAAACAAGCTTAAGAGTCCTCCCAGTGGATGGATGACTAACTGACGCTTTGCTAAAAATCAAAGGATGTTCTCTGTACCCTTTGGTCCACCTCTTAAGTATGTATGGCTCGGGAAGAGTGCAAAAGTCACGAATCTTCAAATAAGGCAGGATGTGCCTGCAAGGGATACCTTTGAATTCCAACATGCAACAATTGCAAGAAACAATCTCACTCGATGACTTTTTCTTCAAGATGCGGGTAGATCCAAGGCCACCGACACGATACACTTCAAACACACCTTCTTCTGAAGCTTCCTTTACATTGCAGATCATGCTTTGATGAACCTCACTCTAAAAGATCTTAAAGATTGACTTGGTGTATATACCTCTCATCTGCTCCTCCAGAGGCCACAGTGATGACAAAGGGAGATTACTATACTCGTCTTCAAAGTCTTTGAAATTTTCAATCTCCCGTACATGAGAGTACGCAGTCTCCAATGAACATACAAGTTCAAAGAGAGTCTTCCTACTATTCACATGGCTTCTAATGAACGCATTCAAGATCTCGCTCCTCTGTGTTGTCCTCATGCTTGCAAAGAAGGAAGACTGCATATAGCACGGAACCCAATTCGAACGCATCACATACATATAAGACAGCCAAGTAATGGAAGACAGACCATACTCCTCAACAATAGAATCCCACCTCTCTTCAAATATACCGACATCATCCACATTCCACACACAATCATTCAAAGAGCTTATGATCTGGTCCTTGTTAGGAAGACCACCAATCTTAGAGGGAAGCTTTTGTAGATGTGCCAGCTGCAGAAGCGATGCTTGCAATTTAGAAAAATAGTAAGGATAGCAGCATTCATAGCTAGGTCTTGATCGGTTATGATGGACACCGGCTCTTTGCCAAAACAAAGTAGATATTGCTTGAAAACTCAGACAAATGACTCGTACTTCTCGTCAAACATAAGAGCTGAATAAAACAAGACCGTCTTACGATGGTGATCAACACCATCGAACATTCCAAAAACCATCGAATACTTGTTGGTGCGGTAGGTGGTGTCAAAAACAATCGCATCGTCAAACAACCTACAGTCTTCAACAAAAACAGGATCAGCCCAAAACAGATGCGTCAAGCAACAATCATGATCGTTTTGGTATGTATAGAAGAATTTCTGATCGAGTACCTTAAACTTGGCAAACCATTCCAAGACCATGTCTATGTCGTACTTGGCCGACTCTTTCCTCTTGCAACTGATGTGTCCATGAGCTTGTCTGCTGGTAAATGTCAGATTTTCATAGCCGCCAGACTTGGATGTCATCAATGCAATTTGTCTTGATACAGGTATGTTAGCTTGGCTCATGGAAGAAAGGATATCTTTTTGAGTTTCATCCAGAGATGAGTTACACTTCAAATAATGGAGATGTGCATCATCAACAAGATCGTGGTTGTGTTCCTCAACAAAGGCAGTCACAACCCACATGGATGAGGACTTATCTAGTGTGAATCGGATCATGGCTCCAAAACCACACCTCTTCACAAATCGCTTGTGCTTCTTAGATAGATTTTCCTGCAACTTACCCACTTTATCACAAACGGGGCTCAGAAGCCCTCTTGACCTCTTAGAACAACCCATTGTACCCTGCTTGTCACAAACCAGATCTTTGGCAATGAGAATCTTAGTTCCCCGTTCATACCTGTTGTCATCTTTCTTGATATTAATACCAATCATGCCAGCGTAGCTAGAATAGAATGAGATAGCTTCATCTAAACTTCCAAAGTGGAGACCAATTTTAGGAAATGCAGCTGGGGGTAGAGTGGAAGCACCAATAGAAGGATAAGAATTAGCATTATCATTATCAAGGCTGACATTTGAATTAGCAGCATATGTATCAAGGCTGGGATCCATTACAGCATCTGGGAGTAACTCAGCAGGACAGAGGAGTAACCCCGAAATAGTAGAGAGTAACTCTATCAGGCCGAAGAGTAACCCAGCATAACAAACGAGTAACTGCAAGAAGATTTGTATTCCAAATTACAAATCAAAATAAAATAGATTTCTAAGTTGGACATAAACACTTGAATTGAAGAAGAAAATACAGAAAGGTAACTTGGACAAATAAGGTTATATGTAGATTTCCAAGTGAGCTTCACAACAGCAGAAAAAAGAGCAAGGATTTGAAAAGGCTACTACATTGGGCACATTTGGTACATGTTGTCGAAGGTAGGAAGTAAGAAAACAAGGCTAGGCGAGGTCCAGAGAGGCGCAATTCTCAAACAAGCCGACAATTACAGAAAAAGGGGTAATGACAGAGTACCTTAATAGAGAGAAGAATTGATCAAAACTACTACTTGACAAGTTCTGTGGGCATTCACCTGAACTATCCTGGAGTGTCGTTGCTCCTTTGATGTGCCTAGGGCATCACTACAGGCTGTTGGAGGTAGCTGGAGCAAGGCTGAGTAGGGGAGGTCATTGCGAACAGGCGAAAGATAAAAAGGATAGCGGAGAATGGTTCCCTTCTAGGTTGGGTGCTGCTTTCAGATCGGGGCACTGCTCTAGGGGAAGGATGGTCAAGATGTTGACACACTTGGAGCACTTGATCGATACGGAAGGAAACCTTGTCGCCGTCAATGTAGCTTAGGAAGCAATAGCCGTGTCGTCAATTGGAGCTCCTAGATCGAAGAGAGGCGGAGGAGAGGGAGAAGCCGGAGTAGCGAATAGAAACCCCAATACTCTGCGACGGATGGATGATAGCAGCCCGTCCAGCGGCGGACGAGATCAGAGGAGAATCGTTGAACAACAGAGATTTGCAGAAGCTTTGGTCGTGCGCATGGAAAGAGGCGGACAACGCAATAGTACCGGGTAGCGAGATTAGGTTACCCGCATGGGCAACAAATATTTAGCCTATATATATATATATATATATATATATATATATATATATATATATAGAAACACACACACATATATATACATATATATACACATATATATACATATATATATATATATGAATATATATATATATATATTGATTCATTAATATGTAATATGTTTCACCTTGTTTGCTAATATCCACCTAATGACTCAAATATAGTTAATGAGTAATTTGGTTCACATAAACATTCATGAATGCCTAATGTGGTGAATGTGCATAATGAATAATAGGAAGTGTATAAACATTAGTAAATGATTTATGAGGACATTAAAGTGAGTAAGAAAGGCAATGTGAGAATGTATAGATGTATAATATAGGTGGAAGTAATTAATGTGACATTATTTGGGTTAATTGTATACTTAATAACAAATTGGATAAAATTGCATATGTCATGCAAAATAATCTGTTATGATTCAATATGGTGATAATATAAGTATAATGGAGTCTAATCCAAATTATTAAGAAGAACGGTCAAATATATTAATAGACATTGAAATAATTGAGTAACTCTAATTGTGCTAAAACTCTTCAAATAAATAATAAATATGCAAGATTCTTTACATAATAATGAAATGTAACTATTTTGGCAACAAAGTGAATATAATCTGTCATAATTAAATTAATAACAAGGATGGTATAGTATCATAATAAATATAATTCTAATAAGCCTAAAATGTGAATTGCATTATATTTAATAAAAGGAAATCTCAAAAGTGGAACCCTAGGTGATCCATGAGAACTTGGCCCATGAGGAGTTACTATTGAAAGTCTTATGGAAGTACCATGGTTTGTAAGAAAAAACCTAGGAGCTTAGAGATGAGATGTTATGTATCACCCTTCCCTTTTTCATTAAGATTTCAAGGACGAAATCTTTTTAAGGGGTGGAGTGTTGTAACAAACTGAAATCTAGGTACATTCTTAGTCTAGTCTTTTTTTCTTAGTTTTTCATATCCTTTCTATATTTTTTGTCCTTGTTGTTGAATTTGTGAAATTATTAGTGGTTTGGAGTATGTTTTATCTCTACTCATGCCAATGAATGGGTTTAGGCATAAATACCTCAATTAATCTTTCAATCGGGGTTTAAGATGTAAAATTACCACTTAAGTGGCATATTGTTAAAATAAATTTGTTCTAGAACATTCCTTAACCTTATGGAGTAATGAAGATAAAAATGAATGAATAATAATGTTTTAAACATGTTAATATGACATTGAATTATTTGATATGAGAAATAGTGGTAATAATGGATAATGGGCTAAAATTCATAAAAGGAAGACTAACTAGTTAAAGATAATTTCATATTTGTTTTCTTTAGGGTTGATATGGCTTGGAGACCAAGTTTCACAATTTTAGGATAATAGTATTAATATCTATATTATTTAGAAAATAAAAGGTAATTTTCCTCCAAAACATAAAATAAGTCATTAAATGACTCCAGAAGTAGCAACTAATCTTATATTTGTAATCTACACATTAGAATAAGCCTATGATTGAATTTTCATTTGATTTGGATAATCTTTAATTTACATGTGTAGATTAGGAGAGAGAAAGTGTATAAAAGCAAAAAATGGTTAATAATGTAATAAATAACTTCAAAGTACAAAACTAATGACCAATTAGTGTTTCATATGTTTTAGTTTGCTTGAGGATGAAGTTTCACATTAATTTATGGTTTCCATATGTCTCTAATGTGATAAGAAAGAGAAAATATGATTTACTTTAAAATAATTAAATAAAATACATAGAGTCACCAAAACTAAAAACTAATGCCAAAATCGGATTTTAAATATTCTAAATAGGCTAGGTGTTAAATATCTTTTAATTTGGTGTTCGTTTGCACCGTCAATTGAGAGAGAGAGAGAGAGAGAGAGAAAAGTTAAATAATTATATAAATCACTTTAGTCCGAATATGAATTGGAATGTATTTAATCTGTCACAAGCCATTTTCTTTTATTGTTTTTTCCTTTTTCATGTCAATGGATGGCTGAGATGGACCCTCTCCTTGATCGGATGGAGGTCGGGTCATCTCCTAGCCCGAGCCAAAATAGGAAATAGGTATGAATTGGGATGTTGGTATCTTTGAGATTACTCTCTCTCTGGTTCATCTCCGATAGAGATTTCTTTGCCATTGGTTTCCATATCAGTTTTTGCATCTAAATATATCTTACTCATGGCCTATTGTTGCAAATTAGAGATTTGCCCAATTTTCTTCTCAGGCTTTTTGTATCCCCCCATGCCTATGAACCCTAGATCAAAACTTCACCTATAAATAGAGGTGTCTCATCTCCATTGGCACCTAAGCGATTGTTTCCTCACATCAACTTGTTTGGAGGTTCCTCGAACATCCACCACCACCCATATCTTCATTCTAACCTTGTGGCATTGTTCTTTGGGTCTCTGGGGTACCAGCAAATGAATTATTTGGTGAGGTGAGTTCAAGTTCCCCTATGCTATCTTTCTTCATATTCAATTTGATCAATGGTTGTGATTTGTGGTTTTGTCCAAAATCAAAGCAAGCACATGCTTGTTGTCATCACCATGGCTTAGTTCAAGCTAGGAGATGAATCCCTAGTGCAATTCCCCTGTTCTACCCTCCATTTCTATTCTTTTCTTTGCTTTCTCGCTCGAGGGTATTATCAACATTTTACCTTTTTTGTATCTTGTTTGGCCGAAGCCATGCGGGCTTTGACCCATGACTTGGACGCCTATGCTTGGGCCAAGTCACGTGGGCCTGACCTTTTTTCCTTTTATTTTTCTCTTATTTCTCACCTATTTGGAATTTTGGGATTTTCTGATTTTCTAGAATTGTAAAAATCATATCTTTTAATCTACTTGTCCAAAAAATAAGTAAAAATATTTTTGGAATCGTAAAAATGTGTTATTTATAATAAAAATAGTTTCCAAGCCTTATTTCTAAGTTTTTAGAAAGGTGATTTTGAGAAGTGAAATAAATGTATAAAATTCCTAAAAATTGTAACTTTGTCGTATAAACTTCAAATTTGACAAATAAATACATTTTATTGATAAGAAAAACATAAGGAATCATTTGGTCTAGGTATTGAGACCAAAATACAAGGTTTTCAAAAAAGGTCTAATATTAGGGTTTTCTTTATACATATGAAATCCAAACCCTAATCTATGTGAATAACTTGAATTAGACAAAGAAGATCTTGGAATCAACTAAGTTGGTGAAAATAATTAAGTAGGATTGTGAGTTGAGGTATGTGCATCTTACCCTTTAAGTTGGGCATATTTGTTATCCAAATACTAATTTCCCAATGAGGCATGGACAAAAACCTTTATTTCTATTATTGATCTTTTTCTCACAATCTACATTATTTGCTTGGGTTTTGAACCCTACCTATAATATTTCTATTATTTCGGCTTGCCATAATATTTCTTTGAGCATGATGATTTGTTTGACTCATTAGCTAATGTAGTGGTACTTTTGTACGACCACTCATAGTTAGGGTATGTGTTATTTCACCCAGGGGAATGTGTGAATTATCCCCACTTTTATTTATATTTTGTAGGTGACTGGGAATGTGTTAATTCTCCCCTCACATATTTGGTTGGGGTCCAGTAGGTGCCTCAACCCTACTTAATTAATTTAGTCTTAATTAATCATTCATGCAGATTTTATTATTATTTGACATGGCAAGTTCCTTATTTGATATGTGCCTCATACTCTTGACTATCTTTGTTCTTGATGAACGTACAACCTTTATTATCTTTTGTTTTTCCTATCTTGTTCTTGTTCCTTATTTTGACATGTACCTTGTTTTCTCCTCTTGTCAGGTGACCCCAACCATCCAAGCCTAGGATCAGAGTTGCACAACATGAGCATGGAGGACCAGCCAGGTTTAGGATAAGGAGTACATGGCCTTCAGCATGGTCCTATCTCATGAAGTTAATGCTTGGAGACAAACTTGTTATGGTTTAAATTCCCCTCTACAAGATCCTTGTGTTGTAATATCCATGTAAACCCTATATGGGAGATGATGATGTATTTTTTGGAAAATTGATTATAGTCATGTTTTATATTCTGATGCTATACTTTGGTCTTTTGTATACCATTATTTGAGATTTGAAAATTCTACACCTGTTCCAGCATACCAATTTTGAGTGTGTTTGGAATGGATGTTTTATTCTTCAAATTTTAGTAGGGAGTGGATCCCCTCTGGGTCCCACTCTTTACAATAAACATGCTCTAAAAGATGTTTCAAAGTTGGAGTTGGTCTAAGTGATTACCTTATCTAATTGATTAGATTGTTATCATGAACTAGGTTTGGCTAGATGTTAGAACTGTCTGTTAGACTTTCATTATCTCATGTTTCTTTTAAGTTTAGTATACTTGATCTGATGTTGATGCATGTACCTTGATTGAATGGGAGGTATCCACTCATTGGGGCTCTATATAGGTCTCATGAGGTTGTTTCAAATGTTTTAGGTATATATAATTCTATCCAACATAGAAGTTGTGACCAAGAAAATGTAAATAGAATAATCTAGATAGACTAGAATGTCCATGTAATCTCTCTTTTGTTGGGATGGATAATATATTGAGTTTGATGTTTCATGTACATGTAGTTTATGTAATTGAATTAGATATGAGTAACAAGTTTTTTATTATGGTTTTAGTGGAATTAAATATAATTTGTAAAACTAAAAATGTTGTTCTTTGATGTGACATTCTTTATAAAATCAATGAGAAAGGAAAAAGGAAAATTCTACATGTATTTTTCTTATACTATGTTAATCGCATTTGTTAAGAATATTTTGTTTCGTTTCATAATTTGGGTTTAGGTTTCGGGTTTCTCTCTAATTGTTAGCAATAATGTTGATCAAAAGAGAGGTCCTGACAGTTTCTATAGGACTTCTCCCATACTTCGATCAACCATGTGTCGGATATTTGAGTGAACTACAACTACCAAAGTTGTGACTAAGTTTGGATTGTTGGATCTAATGGTGATGGGCTCTAGAAGGGGGGTGAATACAGCAAAAAACACTTAAACCAAATTCATTAGACCTTCAAATTATATCAAGAGATAGGGTTACATATATGAAATTTGAGTGAAACTAATATACATAGCAAGGATGAGAGAGATTGGATAAGAACAAGAACAAAAGCTATGTATAGTGGTTCAAACTTCAAACTAGGACAATGTACATCCACTACCTAGAGAAGTCAGCCTCTAGGATTTTGCAACCTTTTCACCTTCCTTATATTTCATTATAAGAGATACAATAAGACCTTCTTTTTTTGAGATAAGGATACCCAACCTTTCCTTTGAGGATAAGGGAGCCAATAACCTCACAAAGGACTTAACTATCTAAAACCAAGAGTCTTCAACCCCACCAAGGACTTACCTACTTTTATAATGAGTCTTTCGCATTCACCAATGACTTACCCACTCTTGCAACAAGTCTTACGCCTTGAAGAAATTGCCCACTCTTCTTAGATCTTTTTCCTTTAACTTCACCTTCGCCAAGGAGAAGCTTTCACCATGGGAATCCCTCCCTTATTTTTCTTCACCTCTCTTATCTAAGAGAGGGAACCTTCATCTTCATGGTAGAAAAAGAGATTTAGAGGTGAAGTAAGTGAGAGCCTCACAAGATATACATGTAGGACTAGCTCTCTTACAAATCTCCTACTCACTCTAATGGATGTAGTAAGTGATTAAGCTTAAGAGTAGAAGGAGGCTCTTGGAGGCACTTAACTATAATATAGGACCTTCATAGTACTTGGCTAATCATGGGATGAAGCCTAAGGGTCCTATTTATAGTTGAGGATGTCGCATATCCAGTAAAAGCACTTAAGGACGAATTCTAGTCATTTGGGGTGTTGCAACGGATCTATTTTTTAGTTTTACAAATACTCTAATGGCTACAAACACTTTTTTTGTGCATTCTGTACAGTGTGATCGATCAAGTTTACTTACGGAAAACTCAACTGATAGCACTATGCAAAAAATCAAATTTGAAGTGTTGATCAAGTTGATCCTAGATGAAACTTGGTTGATGGCTTAAATTTATTTTACTGTGCAGGGGTGTCGGTCGAGTTTGTCCTGGGAAAACTAGGTTGTCCCTGGTATTTCCCAAAATCCATCAAGGGTGTCAGTCAAGTTTATCAAGGATGAAACTCGACCGACCAAAATCCCTGTAATGAATTTTGGAAATTGCCATTTGAGTGCTTAAACATTTTATTTAAGTGCTCTTAATTTTTCCTTAGCTTAATTACAAGTCATACAATCATTACAAGTGATTTACAACATGTTTCTTATAGATTTGAGGCCTTTTCCACAAAAGTACACTTGCATTGATTTTGACTTGTCTTCCTCGAAGATAGGAAGCACAAGTTGGGGCATTTAGAGTGTGTCTATACCTAATCTAAAATTACTCAAGTATAAGCATTATGCAAAAATAAGTGGAATGGTTAGTCATCATCAAAACAAGGGTTTAGTCAAATATAGTTTGAGAGTCAATTAGACTTTGAGTCAACATTCTCTCCCTTATTTAAGATGACAAACCATTCCATAAATGTATTGAAAGCATTTAAGTAAAATCATACCTTTGGAGAGACCTAGGGGTTTCCATGGAATGGAGATCATAATGCTCCCCCTCAAGTGATGCTCATGGAGTTCTCATACTCCCCTTCAATTGATGCTAATTATCCTACATGTTTAACTTTCATAACATTTATAGAAACTATGTCTTCTACTCATATATGACTTCTACATATATGTGTTCTCCCCTTTACATAAGACATGACTTCTCCCCCTTTTTCATTTCACAAAGTGAGGGATTGAAGAATTGAAGCATAACTTGTTAGTGAAAGGAGATACCAAAATATAGAATTGAGAGTAGAAGAGAAAAAACTAGGGGCTTGTCCAAGCAATGCATATAAAGAAAATTAAGACATGTATTAAAATAGCCCTAGATATAATTCTTGCAAATATCAAGGTAAGGCTATACAATCAAGTAACTAAAGATAATAGATAAGCAAGTCAAGGAACACGCTATAGTATGTATGAAGCAGGATACAAGCATAGCATATAGTTGGATATTGATAGATGAACAAGACTAGAACTACATGTATATGGGCTATCAGTAGATGATATCACAAGTTAGAACTACTAGTAGGATCTAGATCACAACAAAAGATGCACAAGTTAAAGAACAAGCTATGAGTAGATGTAGAGAAATATCCAAACAAAGAGAGATGCAACTTCAGAAACATGAAAGGATATTACTCACTAGAAAATATGCATCCTTACCAAATGATGATTACCACTAATAAACCTAAGGTTGTATTGAAACAAGATATATAACTATATATATGTAGCAAGTTAGAGCACAGTGGAAGCAATTTAGATTACAACCAAGAGATTCAAAGATATCATCACTAAAACATGCATAACAACTCAAGACAAGTAATTGCAAGACATAGAGATGCCAATTTAGATAAATTAAAGAGATAAAATTCAATGCAAGATAGGGAATTGAAAGCATGGCAATATGTACATATAAAGGAATCAAGAGGAGTGCTATAGAATAAGGTTTTTGGTTGAGAAAGTCTAGTTGAGAGGGAAATTCTCATCCAAAAAGGCATTTGTGTATTCAATGCACAGTGTTGTCGGTTGAGTTTGTAGGTTTAACTTCTCAGCCAATAATAGTTGTTGCCAACACCAATTGGTGCTTGTTGGTCGAGTTTCATTAGGATAAACTCGTCTGACAACAGTTGTTGTCAAAATCACATATATTTTAGAAAAACATATCTAGAGGCATGATAAAAATATAAACCAGATCCAAACATATGTAAGCAAGTTAGTAATGCACTATGAAAGCATAAAAAATAGATTTAAGCAAGAAAGTGGTGAGAATCACAATATATCACTTTTGACTCAAAAACCATATCTATAGTGCATACAAACTTGGCAAAGACACATTATGATTGGATATCAGCAAGAATAACATTACCTTTTTTTTACTGTTTCTTTTCCACTTGTCACCACCCCATTTGCATCTCACATTTCTTCTTTTATGTGGACTGAGAAGCCAATTTGAAAATCAATAGCTCAAGTCAATCCATTAGCAAGTGACCTACAAGAAGAAAGATGAAATGGTCCCCAATCATATTTTTAGGTCAGGGGGGTATCTTGGAAACCCAAGTCCTATTGCTTTTGGGTGCTTTCCTAAAAGGGGAATATGTAGAATAATTACCAATTCCATTGCAATGATTACATGATCTCATAGCCTTGCAACTAGAAGATTATTCATTGAAAATTGAAGGTCCTTTATCTTTGTTGTTCATATAGCTACTATCAAGTCCAATACCATCTCCACCCATTTGTTCAGTAGTATGGTCTAGGATATGATTAAGATTCTTTTTATCATCTACGAACCTTTGCATAGAAAAATCTCAAACTATGATTATCATGCATAAGAGAGGTAATAGTAAAATACAATTCATTGATATAATCTCTACCATGCAAAAGATTAGTTTCTCAGCAAAGAGCCTTGGTCATATAAAAATTTTTATCAATATGAAGAGTAGCAAAATTATTCTCTCTACTAGTACAACTAGAGAAGGATTCTAGGACATTTATTTTAGCAAGAAATGAAGCACTTTCTTTTTCAAGTAAAGTTATCTTAGAAAGATAGACACTATTTTCATATTCTATTCATTGCAAAATAAAGTCTTTGTCCTCATTTTTAGTTTTAAGAACATCAATATCAAGCATGAGAGAATTCACAATTTTAGTATGCTCTTCATTACAACTAGGCACAATAGGTTGAACTTCTAGAAATCTAATATTATCAAGCAAATTGGCATTTTCAAGTTCATCTTTTTCTTCATGCAAGTTATCAACAATTATATCAATCCTTTTCTTTTTCTTTTTAGTAGACTTAAGAGAGATATGAGTCACATGAATAATTGCAATTAAAGATTCTCTATCTAAAGAGTTTAGATTTACCTCATTTGAATCTTTATTTGAACCTGCCATGAGAGAAAAATGGCATTCTCCATCTTCACTAGAGCATGAGCTAGATCCTTCACAAAATTATTCACTTAAGCTTGAGTTGGAGGAGTCACTAGAGTTTTTGTGTCATTTCTCCTTCTTCTCGTAATTCTCTTCTATTCTCTTTTGATGATGGGTCTTTCTACCTTGTGGACAATCTTCCTTGAAGTGACCCTTCTTTCCGCATTTGACTTACCTAGTAGAAGAGGAAGTCTTACTTTTGTAGAATCTATCCTTGGAGTACATAGCATCTTCTTCAACTTGAGAGGATGGAGAAGCTTGTCTAATAATAGCTTCAACTTGGGATTTGATTTCAGCCTTCTTCATTCTCTTGAGCTCTTTCTCTTCTTCTTTTTTTTCTTCCTCTTTCTTGTCAAGTTTAACTTAATGGGCTTGTAGATTTCTTATGATACCTTTCAATAGGAATTTCACCAAGAGGCTTTGCGTCTTCAATGGAACTCACCTTGGGTTTCCATCTCTTGGAGAGAGTTCTAAGGATCTTTGAGTTTATATCTCATCTATCCATAGGATGACCTAGAATGACAATACCATTCACAATGGTGTTGAGCCTTGAGTACATCTCGCCTACCCTGTACTTCTTCCCCATATTGAAGTTTTCAACAAACCCTTTTCCTTCACTTACTTTGTCCCCTCATAAGTGACACATAGATTTCTCTATATCTCATAGGCCATTTCACATGAAGAAATCCAGTTGAAATCGGTGGGAGAAATGGAGGCATAGAGAGTGTTGATGGCTCTAGCATTTGAGGTTGCTTTCTTTAAAGTTGCTTCATCCCATTCTTCTATCTTTGTCTCTGGTATCTTGTATGGAAGGTTCACCATTCTCCATATCTCAACATTGATCATTGTATTTAGAATTGTAGCCTTCTCTTCCAATAGAGGAATTTGCTCCCATCAAAGATTGGGATGTTGATGAGGTATCTCCCACATTGATAATCGTCCATCTTCTCCTACTTGTGGAAGTATTGTTGGAGAATACATGCTCTAATACCTCTTGTTGGATCTAATGGTAATGGGCTCTAGAAGAGGGTTGAATAGAGCTAAAAACACTTAAACCAAATTCATTAGACCTTCAAATTATATCAACATATAGGGTTGCATATATGAAACTTGAGTGCAACTAAACATACATAGAAAGGATGAGAGATATTGAATAAGAACAAGAACACAAGCTATGTATAGTAGTTCCAAACTCTAAATTAGGATAGTGTACATCCACTACCTTGACAAGTAAACATCCAGGATTTTGCAACCATTTCACCTTCCTTATATTCCATTATAAGAGATACAATAAAACCTTCCTTTTCTGGGACAAGGATAACCAACCTTCCCTTTGAGGACAAGGGAGCCAATAACCTCACAAAGTATGTAACACCCCTGACCTGGGTTATACCTTAACCCTAGGTGTTTTGATTAAGAAATATGATTAAATGCTTAATATCATCTTGTGAAAGGTAATTATGGTTCAAGAGGAACTTATATTACAATTCTTATCCTTTTTGAACATTGTTGAAATCAATATTTTGCCTGTTTTGGACTAAAGTGCAAATTACCCAAGTTGAGGGGTTTAAGTGCAAATTGTGCATGATAATATGTTCCTCATGTGTTGAAGCATCATGAGAGTAAATATGATGCTGAGGTATGGCTTATGGAAGCCTAAATACCAAGAAAGAGCTGATAAAGCAATGTATGTGCATGAAAACCTAGTTTTGATGTAATGTGCAATTTACCCAAAACCCAGGGTGTAATATGTAAATTACCACTTCAATAAGGTCCCTAATGTTTCTTGGCATCAATTAGAGAAAATAAAATGAGAGGGGCGCCTCATTTGAATTAAGTTGGAGGAGAGAGAATCTTGATATTAAAATAATCAAGATTTAATCCTAATTGAAACCCTAATTCTATTTAGTGTAAAAACAAATATAATAATTGAAGGGCCTTCAACCAAAAACGAGATGGTTGAATTTGATAAAGTGTGAACACATTTGTGACTTTGCTAGGCCACGAAAATATCTCAAGCAAGTGGATAACCCACTCACCATTATTATAAAGAAAAGCAATATCCACTCAAATTGGAATATTATTATAATATGATCTAAGGTGCTTAATTTGCTTTTCTTTAAATTGATGGATAATGAAGAGGAATAATAGGCAATGAAGATAGCCTCTTCCTTAAGGATTTTTAGGGGAATTTGAGGGGGAAGAGGCGGCCATATTTTTGGAATTTAATGCATTTTCTCTCTCATCAAGTTTCTTATAAAAGTACCTTTACCAAGCCAAAACAAAGGCTATTTCGGATTCTTTTCTTTACCCTTGCTTGGAAAACGACTAAGGAGCTGTGGAGGAGCAGGAGGACGACCCCAACCTGTTGGTAAGGTCCTTGACCTTCGTTCTCCTTGATTCCATGGTGGAAATAAAAAATAAATCATTGATTTCTTCTTATTTGGATCTCCTCTTCAACCCTAGCCAACTTTTTCATCCAAAAGCTTGAGGAAGAGCTTAGTGGGAGTTGCTAGAGCTTCATCCACCATTAATGGCGTGAGCTTGAAGCTTTGGAGCTCAATTGGAGGCGGGTTTTATAACTCAAACCCTTAATCATTGCTATTGCATCAATCAATTATGCTTTGTTGATTGTTTTCTTCAATTTGATACATACTTGTTTCCTTGCTGCAATTTCCATCAAGAACAGTTGCTGTTCTTGGTTTTTCGAAGGAAGGGGATGATGACATCATCCTATATTCTTATCCAAAGAAAAGTACCAAGCCAAATGGTCTTGATATCTATTCCAAATCGTTTTAAATTGATTGGCTATGCAGTTTCAGAAAACTGTTTTAGGGAAAACGGTTTCAAGACCGTTTGATATGGTTGAACAAGCGTTTACCGTTTGGGAATCTTGTTCCTAATTATGTAGGATAATGACCCTCCAAATTTTAGGGGTTAACTCCAAAGGAATCGTGAGTTTAAGGCCAATCAATTAGATAAATCGAATTGAATTAAATGCTGATTTTCAACCTGATCAACTTGACCTGTTTGGGAAAACGGTTTCAAGACCATTTGAGTGTGTTGACCAAGCATTGACCGTTTGGGATTCCTGTTTATAATGATGTTGGTTAATGACCCTCCAAATTTGAGGGATTAACTCCCAAGGAATCGTGAGTTGAAGCCTAATCAATTAGGGAAACCTAATTGAATTAAGTGCTGATTTTCAATCTGATTTAATTGACCTTTTTGAGTAAACGGTCTCAAGACCGTTTGAATGCATTGACCAAGGGTTGAATGTTTGGGATTACTGTTCCTAATGATGTGGTATAATGACTCACCAAATTTTAGGGATTAACTCCCAAGGAATCGTGAGTTGAAGGCTATTCAATTAAGCAAACCCTAATTGTTTATGGAAGCAATAACTCAGTATACTATGTCAAACATAGTTGTTTGTATTTGATCATATGGTTGATGTAACCAAATCAAGTGGAGAGAATGATAGAAATGAATTCATACATGAGTATGATTCATATGGTGATTTAGGGTAGGATCCTTAGTAAAGAGATCAAGAAACCCTAATTGAGAAGGTTAACGAACCCTAACCCTGATTTAGGGAAATTTTGAGTAAAACCCTAATCTAGGGTAATAGTGTAACCCTAATTAAGGGTAATAGTGTAACCCTAATTAAGGGTAATGACTTGGGTAACTCTAATTTAAGGTAATGAAATACCAAACCCTAATTAGAGGAATAATGAATCCCTAATTTATGGGTAATTGAATGAAACCCTAATTGGGATGATTAGTGAAACCCTAATTGAGGGTGATTCCCTGAGAAACTCTAATTGAGGATGATTCCATGTGAAACCCTAATTGAGGGCGATGTCATATGAAACCTTAAACCTAACACAGAGTAAAGCTATATAAAACCCTAAATTTGGGCTATAGTGCATGGAATTCTAATCATGGGCAATATGATGATAAATCATAACCCTAATGTTTGGGTAATGATATGAGTAAACCTTAATGATGAAATAATGAGTAATACCCTATAATGATGAAATATCTTAAGTGGTTGACTATAGGCAACCTTATAAAAAGAAATGCCTTAATTTGAGATGAGTCCATATCATTGAAGATAGTTGGACAATCCTTGTGTGTGATCTATGCACATCATGGTAAAGGTGATAGGTTGGTGGATGAAAGTATTAAGATGTGAAATTCCTTATTATAAGATAAGTTAATAAACTCATGTAAGATAGAAGTGATGAGGGAAGTGATACATTGAGACATGATAGATATCACATTTAGCATTTCAGGGTTGATATACCTTGATGCATCTCAAATCCAATATTTTTAGATAAGATACACAAGGAGAGTGTTATGTAAATTGTCACAATGAAATGTAATGAGTTTAACATACTTGATAAGTAAGCTAAAATGAGTATGATGTAATCATACCATGATAATGATGAGAGATAAACTCATACCTTGTGTTGATGATCATTTAATGATAAATGATAAGAATATTAAATACTTGGAATGTCGATGGATGCTCCTAGATGTATGGAACAATATATTAGGGTTGTATTGATAAAATAAACATGAAACCCTAATTGATGTGAATAGTAAACCCTAACCCTGTGGAGGAAATAGTGGTGTTACTATTATATTACATGAGTTAATATGTTATTGTTGCCTAGTGAGAGGTGACAAGATGTTTAATGGCCTTGTGAGCCATATGGTTAGATGTTACCTGGTAAGAAGTAACAAGATGTTTCATGGGCATGATTGAGCCTTGAATGAGGTGTATTCCTCTTATGTTGATAAGGGTTGATACCCTGTGCTATTGTGAAAAGGATTTATATCCTGTGATAATATGATAATTGGTGTAATCTAATGAATGGCAAGTGAATATTACCATGTGATGAAGAGATGAGAAATTATGTTTCATATGTTTTATATCTTTTCAGGTTTTGATATTTATATGCTTGCTAGAAATGAATTAGGGTTTGTATGTCCACTTGTTTGATGCAGCCTTAATTCACCTAATTGGCATAACTAATTAAGTGCAACTCTAATCATGTAGTGCCCTGTGCCGTAGAACCATCTTCAGTGTCAAAACTTGCTGGATGGTGAAACGAGTATTCCTAAGGGAAACTCGGAGCGCATATTTTTGAATATGCGGGGGTGGCAGGTTGAGGATATATATATACTTGTCATCCACAATTGCAGGTTACAGAGGATGGCTATGGTCATGCCTCAAATATTTGATGTGATTGAGGACAGCTGCGGTTGTACCTCGGATTAGAGGGTTTTGTATACCCTGTTTTCTAGTGTCGTAACTTGTACCAAGTACGGACTAGTTGTTATCAGTTGACTATATGTCACTGTTGGCAGTTTGACTGGTATGTCACTGCAGTTTACTCGTACTGACCGAGGGGAAGAGATCTTAGGATGCCGGTACTCCTAGATCTTGTACGGAACCGAATAGCCCTTCGCAGGGGTCGGTTGGACTTTGAATGGTACGATTCAAATTCCCCAGGGCATAATAAAAGATGTAATACAGCCGTATAGCATATCTGTTTAGGGTTATACATGACGCTTCACATTGAATGGAAACCCATGTTTGTTCTCTTTACATAAAGATGATGCTTAGTGCAACTAAGAGATAGTAATTATACTTATGTTGTGGATATGCATAAGACTGTAATTGTGTACATACAATGGTCATGCTTATGCTGATATCTTACTGCTACTGTTGATTATAATCATGATGCTAGATATCTCATGTTGATAGTTATGTTTCACATGCTATCCATGCCTCTATAATTAGAAATACCTGACAGAGGCTTAATGCCTGTAATTAGGTTTGGTTAAAGTCCAATGCCTAGATGTGTAATCAGGATTGGTATAGTCCAATGCCTGAAACATTTATACCTGATTGATATAGTTTAATGCTTGAATAATACATGATGATTTATATAATCACATGTCTGGCATAAGTGAATATTTGTTTAGCAGATTGGCTAAGGCCAACAAATAGAAACAAGAATGAATCATGGGTGACACATCAGAATAATGAATGACATGAGCAAAGCTTGAGATGTTGAAAATGTATGGTAGATGAATGTTATACATGTTCTTTCTATTTCTTATAAAGAGAATAGATGAATTACTGTTCAATCATAGATATGTGTAATACTTTAAAAGATGAGAATGATCTAAACTGCTTATCCTCTGCTCAGTTTTATATTAATTAAACTACAATAATGATGTTTCTGGCGGAGAGTTATATCTCTCGCTGGGGCAATTTTCAATTGTCTCACCCCCGTGGGAACCAACATTTTTAGGTGGACGAGTGTGAAAGAGACTGATAATATCTTTCGGATGAAGAACATCAACAGCTACAAGGACAGCAGTGACAACTCAGGTTGAGTGTGCTGTCTATCGTGTTTGGTAGATAGAAGTCCTATGTGTCGTCTCTGTACTCTCAGGTCCTCGGAGTTAGTACTTAGTGCTTTTAATGTATCATTTTGAGATTTTGGCTTGATGCCTCGAGGTTATTATGTTGTCTGTGTTTAGCTTTTAATAAGGCAGTTGATGTTGTAACCCTTGAAAAGAGATGGTATAAGATATATACTTATGAACCATGATGTAAATGTAATACATTGGTTCTTGTTGAAAGAGTTTTCCTATGATTGGGTCTCTTTGAAAAAGGTTTTAAATTTTTAGTGATTTTCTATAATCCGCTGCTTAGTGAATGCTTCCGCATTAGTTAATTATGTTTTTGTTAGTTGGATGCTACAATTAAGTGGTATCAGAGCTCTAGGTTCGCTGAGTCTACAGAGACATAGGACTAAGGTAGTAGAGTCTGTTCTGGTATCATCTAGTGCATCTGATAATGTCTTCTGCTCATATAAGAGAAGAAGAACTTAAAGATGACTGGGTCACATGAGGAGATTGCTGCTGAGAGCAGCAATATTGCACCAAGAAGAGGTGCATGGGAGCAGGCAAGACAGAGACAATTGCCTAAGAGTCTCCTAGTTGATCCATTTATGATAAGAAAATCTTTCTTTAAGTATTATTGTTGGGTAGATTAGAGCAACAGTAATGCATATAGTGGACTGAATACTAGCTTTACGATCTAGGTTATCAGTCCTTAATACAGAAGTTTGAGCTTTAAAAGAGTTCCTAAATGACTTAGTCATGTTGGAACATGGGAAAGTCATGTGTGTATAATGATATTAAAAGTGAGGAATATGATCGCAAATAAAGTGCATACTACCTAATCTCAGTATTTATATACCCTGGCCAGGTATACAACTATTGATGATAAAGTGAGTATGGAAACTCTTAGATTGTAATCTCTCTGATTGCCCTGATCAAGCAGTCATTCTGATACAATCTAATGAGTATCATGAAATCAGAAATATGGAATGAATAAATGTGTGATATACTAAGTATAAGAAAGAGAAGTCTGAGATAATCTCAAATGAGCATGTTGTATGAGGAACTAAAAGTGTACTCCTCATAAGATAAGGATAAGAATAAGGGAAATGAAACATGTTCAATAATGATGTAAGTATAATAAATGTATTTTCCCTAACGAAGAAATGGGAAATATGATGAGATCATGAGATGATCATAAACATGCTAAATGGATAATGTCATGTAATCATCCTTATAATTCCTATGCTAAAGGCAAGGAACCTAGGAAGAGCTAAAGAGTAAATGATTCATGAATAGTTGAAAATACATAAATTAATAAGAGTAATATGAATCCTTGTTTTCTTTCCTTTCAGGGACATGACCATCAAGTGGGTCTTAGGACACTTGATGTGCATAAGATAAATGTGTTCATGTGATGGATACTTAGAAAAGTATCAGTTATCTTGGACTTTGGTCCCAAGATGAGGACATATGAAACACATAATGTTCCAAGATGAAAGGAAGAGATATATATGATGTGTTTCCAACACATGTGATAGATATCAAGGTGAAAGATTATGGTATCTGAGAGATATCAGATGGGTTAGGTTGGCTACCTGGATTGGTCAACTGTGAAATTAGTCTGATTATAATAATATGAACATCATATGTTAGGGGTTTATGCTCTGCATAAACATGATACTAATAAAGAATGTATGATGCTTCTCTGAATAAGAAAAGTGTTATTTGACACAAAGTTGACTCTATAGTCAATGATGAGGGACAGTGGGGCATGTGCCTTGTGTGTTGATTCTATGAGAATTTTGTATGGAAACACTTGGTGCTGATCAAAGTTTTATGGTGTATCTATAATAAGGAGATGATATGTGAAGACTAGATAGTATGATGAATAATATACATTTGTCTTCCTTTATCTGGATTTCGAGGACGAAATCCTTGTTAGGGGTTTATAATTTGTAACACCCCTGACCTGGGTTATACCTTAACCCTAGGTGTTTTGATTAAGAAAGATGATTAAATGCTTAATCTCATCTTGTGAAAGGTAATTATGGTTCAAGAGGAACTTATATTACAATTCTTATCCTTTTTTAACATCGTTGAAATCAATATTTTGCCTGTTTTGGACTAAAGTGCAAATTACCCAAGTTGAGGGGTTTAAGTGCAAATTGTGCATGATAATATGTTCCTCATGTGTTGAAGCATCATGAGAGTAAAGATGATGCTGAGGTATGGCTTATGGAAGCCTAAATACCAAGAAAGAGCTGATAAAGCAATGTATGTGCATGAAAACCTAGTTTTGGTGTAATGTGCAATTTACCCAAAACCCAGGGTGTAATATGTAAATTACCACTTCAATAAGGTCCCTAATGTTTCTTGGCATCAAGTAGAGAAAATAAAATGAGAGGGGCGCCTCATTTGAATTAAGTTGGAGGAGAGAGAATCTTGATATTAAAATAATCAAGATTTAATCCTAATTGAAACCCTAATTCTATTTAGTGTAAAAACAAATATAATAATTGAAGGGCCTTCAACCAAAAACGAGATGGTTGAATTTGCTCAAGTGTGAACACATTTGTGACTTTGCTAGGCCACGAAAATATCTCAAGCAAGTGGATAACCCACTCACCATTATTATAAAGAAAAGCAATATCCACTCAAATTGGAATATTATTATAATATGATCTAAGATGCTTAATTTGCTTTTCTTTAAATTGATGGATAATGAAGAGGAATAATAGGCAATGAAGATAGCCTCGTCCTTAAGGATTTTGAGGGGAATTTGAGGGGGAAGAGGCGGCCATATTTTTGGAATTTAATGCATTTTAATAATTCATTTTCTCTCTCATCAAGTTTCTTATAAAAGTACCTTTACCAAGCCAAAACAAAGGCTATTTCGGATTCTTTTCTTTACCCTTGCTTGGAAAACGACTAAGGAGATGTGGAGGAGCAGGAGGACGACCCCAACCTGTTGGTAAGGTCCTTGACCTTCGTTCTCCTTGATTCCATGGTGGAAATAAAAAATAAATCATTGATTTCTTCTTATTTGGATCTCCTCTTCAACCCTAGCCAACTTTTTCATCCAAAAGCTTTAGGACGAGCTTAGGGGGAGTTGCTAGAGCTTCATCCACCATTAATGGCGTGAGCTTGAAGCTTTGGAGCTCAATTGGAGGCGGGTTTTATAACTCAAACCCTTAATCATTGCTATTGCATCAATCAATTATGCTTTGTTGATTGTTTTCTTCAATTTGATACATACTTGTTTCCTTGCTGCAATTTCCATCAAGAATAGTTGCTGTTCTTGGTTTTTCTAAGGAAGGGGATGATGACATCATCCTATATGCTTATCCAAAGAAAAGTACCAAGCCAAATGGTCTTGATATCTATTCCAAATCGTTTTAAATTGATTGGCTATGCAGTTTCAGAAAACTGTTTTAGGGAAAACGGTTTCAAGACCGTTTGATATGGTTGAACAAGCGTTGACCGTTTGGGAATCTTGTTCCTAATTATGTAGGATAATGACCCTCCAAATTTTAGTGGTTAACTCCAAAGGAATCGTGAGTTGAAGGCCAATCAATTAGATAAATCGAATTGAATTAAATGCTGATTTTCAACCTGATCAACTTGACCTGTTTGGGAAAACGGTTTCAAGACCATTTGAGTGTGTTGACCAAGCATTGACCGTTTGGGATTCCTGTTTATAATTATGTTGTTTAATGACCCTCCAAAATTGAGGGATTAACTCCCAAGGAATCGTGAGTTGAAGCCTAATCAATTAGGGAAACCTAATTGAATTAAGTGCTGATTTTCAATCTGATTTAATTGACCTTTTTGAGTAAACGGTCTCAAGACCGTTTGAATGCATTGACCAAGGGTTGAATGTTTGGTATTACTGTTCGTAATGATGTGGTCTAATGACTCACCAAATTTGAGGGATTAACTCCCAAGGAATCGTGAGTTGAAGGCTATTCAATTAAGCAAACCCTAATTGTTTATGGAAGCAATAACTCAGTATACTATGTCAAACATAGTTGTTTGTATTTGATCATATGGTTGATGTAACCAAATCAAGTGGAGAGAATGATAGAAATGAATTCATACATGAGTATGATTCATATGGTGATTTAGGGTAGGATCCTTAGTAAAGAGATCAAGAAACCCTAATTGAGAAGGTTAACGAACCCTAACCCTGATTTAGGGAAATTTTGAGTAAAACCCTAATCTAGGGTAATAGTGTAACCCTAATTAAGGGTAATAGTGTAACCCTAATTAAGGATAATGACTTGGGTAACTCTAATTTAAGGTAATGAAATACCAAACCCTAATTAGAGGAATAATGAATCCCTAATTTATGGGTAATTGAATGAAACCCTAATTGGGATGATTAGTGAAACCCTAATTGAGGGTGATTCCCTGAGAAACTCTAATTGAGGATGATTCCATGTGAAACCCTAATTGAGGGCGATGTCATATGAAACCTTAAACCTAACACAGAGTAAAGCTATGTAAAACCCTAAATTTGGGCTATAGTGAATGGAATTCTAATCATGGGCAATATGATGATAAATCATAACCCTAATGTCTGGGTAATGATATGAGTAAACCTTAATGATGAAATAATGAGTAATACCCTATAATGATGAAATATCTTAAGTGGTTGACTATAGGCAACCTTATAACAAGCAATGCCTTAATTTGAGATGAGTCCATATCATTGAAGATAGTTGGACAATCCTTGTGTGTGATCTATGCACATCATGGTAAAGGTGATAGGTTGGTGGATGAAAGTATTAAGATGTGAAATTCCTTATTATAAGATAAGTTAATAAACTCATGTAAGATAGAAGTGATGAGGGAAGTGATACATTGAGACATGATAGATATCACATTTAGCATTTCAGGGTTGATATACCTTGATGCATCTCAAATCCAATATTTTTAGATAAGATACACAAGGAGAGTGTTATGTAAATTGTCACAATGAAATGTAATGAGTTTAACATACTTGATAAGTAAGCTAAAATGAGTATGATGTAATCATACCATGATAATGATGAGAGATAAACTCATACCTTGTGTTGATGATCATTTAATGATAAATGATAAGAATATTAAATACTTGGAATGTCGGTGGATGCTCCTAGATGTATGGAACAATATATTAGGGTTGTATTGATAAAATAAACATGAAACCCTAATTGATGTGAATAGTAAACCCTAACCCTGTGGAGGAAATAGTGGTGTTACTATTATATTACATGAGTTAATATGTTATTGTTGCCTAGTGAGAGGTGACAAGATGTTTAATGGCCTTGTGAGCCATATGGTTAGATGTTACCTGGTAAGAAGTAACAAGATGTTTCATGGGCATGATTGAGCCCTGAATGAGGTGTATTCCTCTTATGTTGATAAGGGTTGATACCCTGTGCTATTGTGAAAAGGATTTATATCCTGTGATAATATGATAATTGGTGTAATCTAATGAATGGCAAGTGAATATTACCATGTGATGAAGAGATGAGAAATTATGTTTCATATGTTTTATATCTTTTCAGGTTTTGATATTTATATGCTTGCTAGAAATGAATTAGGGTTTGTATGTCCACTTGTTTGATGCAGCCTTAATTCACCTAATTGGCATAACTAATTAAGTGCAACTCTAATCATGTAGTGCCCTGTGCCGTAGAACCATCTTCAGTGTCAGAACTTGCTGGATGGTGAAACGAGTATTCCTAAGGGAAACTCGGAGCGCATATTGTTGAATATGCGGGGGTGGCAGGTTGAGGATATATATATACTTGTCATCCACAATTGCAGGTTACAGAGGATGGCTATGGTCATGCCTTAAATATTTGATGCGATTGAGGACAGCTGCGGTTGTACCTCGGATTAGAGGGTTTTGTATACCATGTTTTCTAGTGTCGTAACTTGTACCAAGTACGGACTAGTTGTTATCAGTTGACTATATGTCACTGTTGGCAGTTTGACTGGTATGTCACTGCAGTTTACTCGTACTGACCGAGGGGAAGAGATCTTAGGATGCCGATACTCCTAGATCTTGTACGGAACCGAATAGCCCTTCGCAGGGGTCGGTTGGACTTTAAATGGTACGATTCAAATTCCCCAGGGCATAATAAAAGATGTAATACAGCCGTATAGCATATCTGTTTAGGGTTATACATGACGCTTCACATTGAATGGAAACCCATGTTTGTTCTCTTTACATAAAGATGATGCTTAATGCAACTAAGAGATAGTAATTATACTTATGTTGTGGATATGCATAAGACTGTAATTGTGTACATACAATGGTCATGCTTATGTTGATATCTTACTGCTACTGTTGATTATAATCATGATGCTAGATATCTCATGTTGATAGTTATGTTTCACATGCTATCCATGCCTCTATAATTAGAAATACCTGACAGAGGCTTAATGCCTGTAATTAGGTTTGGTTAAAGTCCAATGCCTGGATGTGTAATCAGGATTGGTATAGTCCAATGCCTGAAACATTTATACCTGATTGATATAGTTTAATGCTTGAATAATACATGATGATTTATATAATCACATGTCTGGCATAAGTGAATATTTGTTTAGCAGATTGGCTAAGGCCAACAAATAGAAACAAGAATGAATCATGGGTGACACATCAGAATAATGAATGACATGAGCAAAGCTTGAGATGTTGAAAATGTATGGTAGATGAATGTTATACATGTTCTTTCTATTTCTTATAAAGAGAATAGATGAATTACTGTTCAATCATAGATATGTGTAATACTTTAAAAGATGAGAATGATCTAAACTGCTTATCCTCTGCTCAGTTTTATATTAATTAAACTACAATAATGATGTTTCTGGCGGAGAGTTATATCTCTCGCTGGGGCAATTTTCAATTGTCTCACCCCCGTGGGAACCAACATTTTTAGGTGGACGAGTGTGAAAGAGACTGGTAATATCTTTCGGATGAAGAACATCAACAGCTACAAGGACAGCAGTGACAACTCAGGTTGAGTGTGATGTCTATCGTGTTTGGTAGATAGAAGTCCTATGTGTCGTCTCTGTACTCTCAGGTCCTCGGAGTTAGTACTTAGTGCTTTTAATGTATCGTTTTGAGATTTTGGCTTGATGCCTCGAGGTTATTATGTTGTCTGTGTTTAGCTTTTAATAAGGCAGTTGATGTTGTAACCCTTGAAAAGAGATGGTATAAGATATATACTTATGAACCATGATGTAAATGTAATACATTGGTTCTTGTTGAAAGAGTTTTCCTATGATTGGGTCTCTTTGAAAAAGGTTTTAAATTTTTAGTGATTTTCTATAATCCGCTGCTTAGTGAACGCTTCCGCATTAGTTAATTATGTTTTTGTTAGTTGGATGCTACAAAGTACTTACCTATCCAAGATTAAGAGTCTTCAACCTCACCAAGGACTTACCCAAATTTGCAACAAGTCTTCCGCCTTCACCAAGGACTTACCCACTCTTGCAACAAGTCTTCTTCCTTGAAGGAATTACCTTCTCTTCTTGGATCTTTCACCTGTGACTTCACCTTCACCAAGGAGAATCTTTCACCAAGGGACTCCTTCCCCTCTTCTTCTTCATCTCTCTTAATCAAGAGAGAGAACCTTCATCTTCATGTGAGAAAGAGAGATTTGGAGGTGGAGGAAGTGAGGGTCTCACAAGATATACATGTAGGACTAGCTCTCTTCCAAATCTCCTACTCACTCTAATGGATGTAGCAAGTGATTAAGCTTAAGAGTAGAAGGAGGCTCTTGGAGGCACTCATCTATAATATAAGGACCTTCATAGTGCTTGGCTAACCATGGGATGAAGCCCAAGGGGTCCTATTTATAGTTGAGGATGTCTCTTAGACAGTGGAAGCACTTAAGGACAAATTCTAGTCATTTAGGGTATCGCAAAGGATCTATTTTTGAGTTTTTCAAACACTCCAATGGCTACAAACACTTCTTCCACACATTCTGTACAGTGCATTTGGTCGAGTTTACTTTTTCAAAAATCAATTGATAGCACTATGCGACATATCAAATTTAAAGTGTCGGTCAGGTTTATCCTAGATGATACTCAAATGACGGCTTAAATTTGTTTTGGTTGTGCGAAGGTATCAGTCGAGTTTGTCCTGGGGAAACTTGGCCGACCTTGGTATTTCCCAAAAACTATCAAGGTGTCAGTCGAGTTCATCAAGGATGAAACTTGGCTGAAAAAACTCCCTATAATGAATTTTGGAAATTGCCATTTGAGTGCTTAAATATTTGATTTAAGTGCTACTGGTTTTTTCTTAGCTTAATTACAAGTCATACAATCATTCAAGTGATTTACAACATGTTTCTAATAGATTTGAGGCCTTTTCTACAAAAGTGCACTTGCATTGATTTTGACTTGTCTTTCTCCAAGATAGGATGTGCAAGTTAGGGAATTTGGAGTGTGTCTATACCTAATCTGAAATCACTCAAGTAGAAGTATTAGACACAGATAAGTGGAATGGTTAGTCATCTTCAAAACAAGGGTTTAGTCAATTAGACTTTGAGAGTCAATTAGACTGAGAGTTTTAGACTTTGAGTCAACATGGATGAGGTGGGTACCCATATGGTCATGGAACTAGAGTATAGTTCCAAGGTGGTAATGAAGGGTACATCATGGGATTGACTGCATAAGGCATTTTCTTCCATGCTAGAATTGTAGTCTTCTAACCTTTTATAGCTTTTGGCCTTCTGCCTTGATAAATAATGACTTTTGATTCTTCATTGGATTCTTCTATCAGATCATCCGCTTGGATATATCTTGGAATGACTATGTATGTCATAGAAGTCCCTTGTTGTTGATGCTTAGATGTAACATTCTTACTATGGTATACCCTTGGCGGGATTTGTACAAATTGGTATATTTGTTCACCCTATAGATTGTATGTTGATGATAGTTGTGCATGACCTATGAAGGTAATTCTTTCATCTATGTATTTGACTAACCCATGTTAGCTTTGAATTTTTGCTTTCTGCCAAACTCAAGTGCCTCTGTCACCTTGGTTCATCATCCAACATCACTGGTGAATGGATCATATGTCAACCTGAGTCTTTAGTTCATCATGAGAGTTTCAACCACTGTTTTCATCACCGCACTAGTATTGGACTATTCATTTGTGTTGGCCATCTCAAGAAGCTATTTTCGAAATTGTCAGCAAGTGTTCTGCTGCTTGAGACTTTTGTGATGTCCTCCTCTATGTTGAAGGGAGAATAATTGTTTTTTAGGATCAAGAGACTGATGGGGAATCCACCCCTTGTGTATAAAGGAGTTGAAAAGGGAAGAAACATGATTCTAAACAAACTACTGCTTGCGTTAGAGGGAAAAACCTTCAACATAGGGAATTCATGTTTGTGTATCCCACATTTCTGACAGGGTTTAACAAAAACTGCATGTTGCATTGAAAGGGGTCTCAGGAGTCATTATAGAAAAAGGTAACCTACCCCTTGCACAAAGAATAGGACAAGGATCATGTCAAAATATGAAAGTTCCCCATTTCACGTAAAGGGTTTGTTCCTATATCAACACATATTGTTAAATCCCATGATATAAGGACAAGGATGTTCCTCCTAGATTGATTGATGTGGAAGGATTTTTCTAGTCTTGACATGATATATGTCCAGTATCACCATGATAAAGGATGCATACTCTAGTTGCTAGTTGTAGAAGCATGAAGTTAGGAGGGTGTTCAGGGACAAGTTGACCCACTTGGGGCCAAATACTATGGTTTGGGATCAATGTGTGAGGTTTCTATCTCCTCATGGGAGATTTTACTAGAGAAACACTCACAAGGAAAAGAATATATAGGGACAAGGAGACCCTATTGGGGCCAGGGACTGTGGTTGGACATGGATGTGTGAGATTCCTCTCTCCATAGGGGAGAACTTATGATAGAAATACCCATAAGGAAAAATACATCTAGCGACAAGTTGACCTACTCATGCCCATAGAATGTGGTTAAATATGGGCATGTGAGATTCCTCTCTCCTCGGGAGAGATTTTATGAGAGAATCACTCACAAGGAAAAAGGGATACCTAGGGACGAGGTGACCCTCTTGTGTCTAGAGTTTGTGGTTGGATATGAGTGTATGATATTCCTCTCTCCTCAAGGGGTATTTTATGAGAGAAATACTCACAAGGTAGAGGGGATGTGTTGCTCTAGTTTTAGGTCATAATTCAAGACTATATGAAAATGTGTATAAATGGGGTGATGGTCCAGGTTTAAGTCATGGTCAGTGATCGCATAGATATGAAAGTGAAGGTGTAGTGATGGCCTAGTTTCAGGTCATGGTCCAAGACTATATTGATATGAAAGTGAAGGCACAGCACACTAGTACAGAAATGGGTTATAACGTCACTACATGTAGGGTCAGTTTTTTTAAATAACCGACCTTATATGTCTAAACAAAATGCGGGCACCACTTAAGACCTCTTGGGTCAGTTTTCTTAAAACAACTGACCTTGTAGTGTAACTCTATAGGGTCGGTTTTCCAAATAACTGACATTATATGTCTATAAAAAATGCGGGCACCACTTAAGACCTCTTGGGTCGATTTTTCTTAAAACAACCGACCTTGTAGTGTAACTCTATAGGGTCGGTTTTCCAAATAACCGACCTTATATGTCTATAAAAATGCGGGCACCACTTAAGACCACTTGGGTCGTTTTTCTAAAATAACCGACCTTGTAGTGTATCTCTATAGGGTTGGTTTTCATAAAATAAGTGACCTTATAGACAATTGGATTAGAAAGCCAATTACAGTTTCCCGCGGCAAAAATTTGTTCGATTTTAGCTTTACGCCTTGATCTATAGAGTCAGTTTTTCCAAATAACCGACCTTATATGTCTACAAAAAATACGGGAGACATCTTGAATCCAGTTTGTCTTCATGCATCTATAAGCACCTCTAGCGTCGGTTTTTTATCTTAAACCGACCCTAGAGCTTACTCGGTCGACGAATTTTTCGACCGATAACGACTCGGTCGACAAAATCATCGACCGAGAAGGAGCCAGATTTCCTTCGTATAAGCACCTCTAGGGTCAGTTTTTTCCTTATAACCGACCCTAGAGGGCTCCTCGGTCGACAATATTGTCGACCGAGATGAACTTAGGATCCAGTTTAGTTCACACATGTATAAGCACCTCTAGGGTCGGTTATAAGGACAAAACCGACCGTAGAGGTGCTTATACGAAGGAAATCTAGCTCGTTCTCGGTCGACAAATTTTTTGACCAATAACCACTCGGTCGACAAAATCGTCGACTGATACAGAGCCAGATTTCCTTCGTATAAGCACCTTTAGGGTCGATTTTTTCCTTATAACTGATCCTAGAGGGGTCCTCGGTCGACAATATTGTCGACCGAGATGAACTTAGGATCCAGTTTAGTTCACACATGTATAAGAACCTCTAGAGTTAGTTATAAGGACAAAATCGACCCTAGAGGTGCTTATACGAGGAAATCTGGCTCCTTCTCGGTCGACAAATTTGTCGACCGATAACCACTCGGTCGAAAAAATCGTCGACCGATACGGAGCCAGATTTCCTTCGTATAAGCACCTCTAGGGTCGGTTTTTTCCTTATAACCGACCCTAGAGGGCTCCTCGGTCGACAATATTGTCGACCAAGATGAACTTAGGATCCAGTTTAGTTCACACATGTATAAGCACCTCTAGGGTCAGTTATAAGGACAAAACCAACCCTAGAGGTTCTTATACAAAGGAAATCTGGCTCCTTCTCGGTCGACAAATTTGTCGACCGATAACCACTCAGTCGACAAAATCGTCGACCGAGAAGGAGCCAAATTTCCTTCGTATAAGCACCTCTAGGGTCGGTTTTTTCTGTAAAACTGACGCTAGATGGCTCTTCGGTCGACAATATTGTCGATCGATAACCTCTCGGTCGACAAATTCATCAACCGAGAATGAGTTTGAGTGTTTTTAAATAACTCGACACGGGCACCGCTTATCTTTAGCGTCATTTTTTGTGTTAATCGACGCTACAGGTCTTGTCTCTCCGTGAAATGGTCGAAACCTAGTCTTTCTCTCCCGCGAAAACCCTTTCGTTCTCTTTTTCTCTCCCGCGGCGCCGATACCTTTTCTTCTTTATCTCCTTGTATCATTCCGCCATGAAGCCCTTGCCTCCTCTCCGTGAAGCCGTTTCCGTGAAGCCGTGCCACCTATCCGCGCCGCCAAAGCCCTTGCCTCCTCTCTGCGAAAAGATCTTGTCGTCGCCGCCTCTCCACACTTCCACGAAGGTCACCGCCTCTCTGTGAAGGTCATCTCATCCTCCACGAAGGTCACCGCCATTTCCAAGTAAGTTCGCCGCTTCCTTCGTTCCTGCCCGCCGCCATGGTAGCGTCCAGGTCCACTCTCGGTCGATAATATTGTCGACCGAGAGCCCACCTGCGCGCAGCGTCCAGGTCCACTCTCGGTCGAGAATTCATCGACTGAGAGTGGACCTGGACGCTGCGCGCAGGTGGGCTCTCGGTCGACTAATTATCGACCGAGAGTGGACCTGCGCTCCTCCAACTACACAGTTATTCCATTTTATATGATTTGATAACCCAACCAATAATAAAAACATGTCTTTTTTCATATGTAATCATTATATAAATTCTAGAAATTAATACGAGATTAGACATGTGTACTCCTAGATTGACACTTTAGGGTTGATGCATGATGTTTAACTTAATATATAAATATGAAAATAATGCATTTATATATTAACTTAGAAATACGTTCAAAATTTACTCATTAGGAGTAAACTTTGGATAGTCCCCGGTTTGGGACTATTTTTGGATATTTAATCTCACTTAGATGTACATGTATAATGTATGTTTAGTTTTGTAGAAAATTTCAGTAGGATTTCCTCATTTGTTCTCTGGGTACATATGTGAGTGGTTATTTTCCATTTATATCGGTATACTTGGAGAACTTAGGGGAAATGCTGCTGAAATTTTCTTCAAAACTAAACATACATTATACAGTTACTAGTGAGATTAAATATTCAAAAATGGGATAGGTGGTACACTTTAGTATATAAGTAATTAACTTCCTATCAATAAAAACTTACATATTATTATAGTATCAATATTAAACGGTTAGTTTTATAATTATTTTTAATGTGATATAGAAAATGGATCGAAGTTGGATGTCTATCAAGAACCGTTGCAGTCCAGAGTTTGCCAAAGGTCTTGATTAATTTATTAGATTTGCTGAGGAACATAGGAAACTACCTACAGATAGTCTATATTGTCCATGTAGAAATTGTTGTAACAATTTGAAAGTTGATACTGGTGAGGAAATTAAGAATCATGTCATATGTAATGGGATCATACAAGGTTATAATGAATGGTATTGGCATGGAGAGAAATTTAATTATGGATCATAAAATATCGATACTAATAGTTGTGGCATAGAAGATATAGATAATGATGATAATGTTAATGATGAACCGATTCAAGATGACCGGATTCAGGATGATATGGTTGATGAGATGCTACGTAGTTGTCGGGACAATGTCATTGATCCACCTTCTTTATTTGCAAACATTGTCCATGATGCTAAAAACCATTATATAAGGGTTGTACTAAGTTCATGAGGTTGAGTGTTGTGATGCGATTATATACTCTTAAAGCTCAAAACCGGTGGAGCGATAAGAGTTTCACTTCACTGTTGTCTTTGTTAAAGGAAATTCTTCCTGAAGGCAACGAGCTTCCAATTTCAACATATCAAGCAAAGAAAATAATGTGCCCAATGGGAATAGAGGCTAAGAAGATTCATGCATGTCCAAATGATTGTGTGTTATTTCAGAAGGACTATAGTAATTTGATAAATTGTCCAAAATGTGGTGCGTCAAGGTATAAGACCACAAATTCAGCTATGGCTAAAAATGTCTCTCCTGCCAAGGTGATGTGGTATCTACCAATAATACCATTATTTCAACGCTTATTTGCTAATACAGAAGATGCGCAAAATTTTTCTTGGCATGGGGAGTTAAAGGCTAATGATGATGGAATCCTACAACATGCATCTGATTCACCACAATGGAAGAAAATTGATTTATTATACCCTCAATTTGGTAAAGAACCAAGAAACTTAAGACTTAGACTCTGTACAGATGGAATGAATCCCTATGGTACATTAAGTAGCCAACATAGCATGTGGCCTGTTATGATTGTTATATACAATCTTCCTCCTTGGTTGTGTATGAAAAATAAGTATGTGATGTTGTCAATATTGATATCAGGGCCCAAGCAACCTGGAAATGATATTGATGTTTACCTTCAACCTCTAATTGATGACCTAATGAAACTATGAGAAGAAGGTATTATGACATATGATGCTTCACGTAAAGAGATCCTCAGTTTGCGTGCTATGTTATTTTGCACGATTAATGACTTTCTAGCTTATGGAAATTTGTCTGGATATAGCATAAAAGGAAACAAAGCATGTCCTGTTTGTGAGGAAATTGGCATGATGTTCCTAATGCCCGAAAAGACCTCATATGGAAAGATATATGTGTGAGTGGAAGTGATATTATTTTAATATGTTTTTTATCTATTGATTCTAATTTAGTTTGCTTGGAATTAATTCCTTTTTAAAACAACATTATTAATTGCTTCTTTTGTATGTATAGGGTGTTTTTCATCTAAATGAAAAAGATCACAAGAAAAGAGTGTTACAATGTTGTGGTGTACGGTGGAGGGGTTTTAAGACATATCTCGCAAGGGAATTTATAAATAATCCTAAACAAAATAAGAAAGCAACAGATGTATATATTTTTATAGATCATGAGGTGTGGGAAAGATTTGTTGCAGCTAGGAGATCGGAAGAGTTTCAGGTAATAAAGATTGTGATGTATTGTATGAATCTTTAATTTTATACAATTAAGGAGGTGAATATTTTTATACATGTTTGCCAAGTCTAAATTGCAATACCTCATTTTAAATGATCAGGCTATCCACCAGGCTCAAAAGGAAAGATGGGCCAAAAATGTGCATGACCATCGCTTGGGGCCCGGTGGTTATGCCTTCCGCCGCCAACTACAAGAGAAGCAATCCTCTTCTGGAGAAGAATCTAGTACAACTCAAGTTGAGCGTCCACCCTGACACTTGACATGGATTGATTCTAGAAAGAATCGAGCAGGTGAAATTGTCAACCCTGCAACTAAGGAGGTGGCACAAAAGATGGTAGGTTTATCCCAACTAAGTAAAGAGTAACTCCCACAAATTTAGATTTATTTATATCTAATTGATATTGTGATTTAATATTTTTATTAACTATGAATAGATTGATCTCCACGAGCAAAGGAAGGAAGGAAAGTTCATCCCAACTGGCCACGTGGATGAACTATCAGTTGCTCTTGGTACGAAGGAGCATCATGGCCGTGTTAGGGGATTAGGAGTTGGCATAGGATTCAAGTCTTATTTTGGCCCTTTGCAATCTAAAAGAGGTCGTGTAGGAGGTCTTACACAAGAGGAGGTTGAAGCATTAGTAGCACAGAATGTAAAAGAAATAATGTCTTCATTTCAACCTACTCAACCTTCTCAACCTATTCATATTGTGTGTCTCTCAAGTGATGAGGTACAAGTCCATGCTCCAGTTGTAGAAGGTCATGGGAACACTCCCAATGACCCACCACAACAATCTGCAGTAAGTTTTTGTTCTATATGTTGTGTTATTAGTATGATATATATATATGATAATATATATAGTTGTAACAGGTATATGTTCTACTACTTCTTATATAACTTATATTATTTCAATCTAGGTTGGTATGAACTGTAAACTTGCAGTGGAGGTTCCAGAATATAATGTTGTGGCAGCGGGCAAGGTGTACAACCTTGGTGGTACATTGCATTGCCAACAAATTACTGATGACATTTGTCGTGTGTCCATCCATATTATGTATGACGGAATGGGGGACAAACCACTACCCATACCTAATCCTGAATATAGTACAGTTGAAGAAGCTGAGGGTGCTATGATGGGTTGGCCTAGACACTTGGTTATCAATGACAAGGTATACCTTATTTCTACCATATTTTTCATATTTGACTGCATATATGAACTCGTGTAATATAAGTATGTAATTTAATTAATAGGTTTGTAAACCAAAAAGTAAAAATTCTACTAGTCGTCCTCCTATGCCCAAGCCATCTTTCATTCCTGAAGCTACATTCGATGAATTGGGAAGCAAATGTAAATGTTTGTGTCGATACTTAGCCAACCAAAGCTCGAGATCACATATGTTGGTCAATTTAACAGAAGATGCAGCTAGGAGGGACTTTGAGAATTTTATTTTTCTTGATGATATTATAGAGTTGTTCCGATATGATTGGCTAAATACTTCGATAATAGAAGTGTTACAACCCCAACTTTTGGGTTCTTTGGTGAGAAATGTAATTTCTCATGTTAAAGATATTGGAACGAATAATGATATAATTTGTTTTGAATAAATAGATTTTGTTTACAATAGCCTTGATGATTGTGTTGTGGGCTTTATTGGCTATTGGGCCCAATAACAAGAAAATCCAATTAATAAATGAATAATTGAGTTTTTGAGAAAAGAGAGATGTGGAAACCTCTGGAAGGCAAAAGAATGCAATCCAAGGTGGATTTCGTGCCACATGGGTTCCTTGGGTCCCAAGGAGTCCAGAATTGCAAAGATAAAGCAATAAGAAAAGAAAAGATCAATTAGATATTTCTTTATTAAGAAAAGAAATTGAAAATAATGATAAAAGGTGGAAAATAAGTGAAAAGAGGTATAATTGAGTTATCCTTAGTGTAATTTCGTATCCCAAGGATTTCTAATGATAAAAGGGATACCAATGAGGAAAATAAAAGAGAAATAAAGAGAAAACCTCAAAAAGAGATATTTTAATAAGAAATAAACAAGATAATGAGGAATAATGAAGAATAATGCATTTAGATGCATCTAGAAGGATAATGAGTATCCAATAAAAAGGATTTCAAATTATTAGAGTTTCTTGGGATCCAAGGAGTCCCAATGAATAAAGAGGAAAGAGAAAATACCTATAAAAGAAAATAAGAGAATAATGTAATACATTATTAATGGATTATGTGGTATTGCTAGAAAGAAAGTAATTTCTATTAAAGGAAAATAGGATTTCGTGCCTATGGATTGAAAAGAAAGAAATAAAGAGATTAAGCGAGAGGAATTTCGAATTCCTAAGATCTAATGAACAAAGTACACAAAGAAAGAGAGAAGAATACTTGTAAAATAAGGAAATCCCTTTCCTATAAGGAGTAGCCTTGATTTCTTAGTGGGCAAGCGATCTGGGGCATGGATACTCCCCTATTTAAAGGATAGACCCTCCAGTTCGAGTCCGGAGAGAGATTCCATGCAACTACATCTCCCTTCTTCTTGTTTCTTTCACACAAAACCCTAACGAAGGTGTAGAGAAACCCTGGAGCAAACCAGGGGCTGAGGAGTCATCTGGTTGGAGGCAGGGTGCTTCCACATCAACCCTGGACTGCTCGGCTACCATCTCGACGACCTTAGCTTTGCGCAACATCCACTGTTAGGCTGCAAGACCGGCTGCAGTTGCAGCAACGGTCGCATCCTTCTTCCTCTTGGGAGAGACCACTTTGGCGGCAAGTTTGAGGTGCCCTAGGTGCGGCGAATGATGGCAGAGCTAGGGAAGCCATCGGCGTCGATCCTCGAGCCTCGGGGTGGAAGGGAAGACCGCGGGAAGCAGCCGTTTGTGGCCTGGACGGCGGCCTGCGCTAGGGCAGCGCGAGGTTGAAGAAGGCGCGGCATTGGACAAGTTTGCCCTCTGCGGGCTGAAGGAACCTTGACTTAAACTAGGGGCGAACCGGTCATTTCAAAATGTTTTAAAGCAAGCGAGATATGTTGCATGGATGCAGTGACATGGCGCAACCTAATTGGCCCAAAGTAAGTATTTTTACTAATTTCATAGCTAATGATCCGTAGCTCGGATGGATACATGTAAAATATGAAAGTTGCTCAGAAAAATAAGGGGAATCCATTAAAAATATAATAGAAGTCTGATTCCTTTTGAAATTAGAAAAGTAATGGAAGTTATTAGCTTTAGATGTAATAATGTTTAAAGAACCCTATTTTGATATGATTATGTGATTAGTAGGGTTTAATTGATGGTTAAAGTGGATATTAACATGTTAATGATAAAAAGGGGCATTGGGAACAAAAAGGATGAACTTTTCACGTAATTAGTTTAATTTAGAGTTTATGTGCATAAATAGGCTTTAATGGGCCTTAAAACCCTAATGTTGGTAATTAGGACTACTAATGGCTTTAATTACTCGATTTCATGTATAGAAATGAGTTTTCATGACTATAAGCTATTTTGAGCATTAAAGTTCCTAATTTGTGGATAAATACCCTAAATGTAGTAATTAGGGTTTTCTCATGAATAAAAGGAAGAATTAATGATAAATAACGTTCATATGAGTATTAGAGCATAATGAACTACAAAATGATGATAAACGAGTGTAATGAATTTGTCATGGATTAAAAAGGATAAAAATAATAGCTTTGGTGTAAAAGAAGCTTAATGAAATTAATTGATGGTTAATGGTGCCTTTAAATCTGAGAATAGGGTTATATGTCGTTAAGATAACCTTAATGTTGAAGAATAGATAAAATAATAAGGGTTATGAGTAATGGTATAAAATTAGGGTTTGAAATAGTAAAAGATGAAGGGAAACCCTAATTGCAATAGAAACCCTAAAAGTGAAACCCTAGGAAGCGAGCTAGGTTTAATGGATCTTGATGACTTGAATAATAAAAAGGGAATTACGTGATTATTTTAGGATCTTGTTGAAAATGCTTGCTTGCTTGGATTCTTATTTGCATGGATATTTCTATTCAAATCGTCAGATCAGGTATGTGGTTAATTATGAATAACCGCCTTAGTTTCCCGAGGATTTTTCGGATGGTTAATCACATTGAATGCAAATTATCAATTTGGATGTTCATACTTGCAAATCATAAAGTCAGTATGATTATCACATTAATAATAGAAGTATGTATTCTCACACCTATATGCCACCCTGATGGATGATGCCAAAGGTCAGGCCCAGATGGGTAGACCAATGGACACCTTGAGTGGTGACCCCAGGCACCAAGCTCGGGAATGAGAAGGTGGCCTATGATATTGCATGACTAGTGGGAACCATGGGTGGTGACCCCCAGGCACCAAGATCGGGATTGAGAAAGTGGCCTTAAGTCATTGGCAAAGGAAACCCTAAGGTGGATATGCCAAGGTTAGGGCAAAAGCGGTGGAGAATGTCATACTGAAAAGTGTAAACTGGCTTGTTAATTAATTTGATTGTGATTATTAAATTGTCAGCCATATTTTCAAGATTTTGGTTGTTCCCACATACCAGTATATTTCGATATACTGACCGACTTTTTGTTTGTCGGCATTTTAGGAACAACAATTTAAAGAACAAATAGTAAAGTGACACATTGTGGAAATAAGAACTAAAGTGCAAGGAGGATTAGATACAATAATTCAAGCTCTGGATACATAGATTTCTAAAGTTTTCAAAGGTAAGCAAAGTTTTAATTTTATACCAAATTCCAGTTAGTTAGTAGAATTTCATAGTTATTATTAATTATTTGTCAAACCTTTGATCCTGTTAATTGGATAATGGCTCTGACCTTCGGGTCTCCCTTAATTGGGGGTTACCGGGAGGCGGGGTTGTTACAAATACTTCGATAATAGAAGTATGGATAAGGTAAGGATCTATCAATATATATATATATATATATATATATATATATAATTCCAATACACATTTTTCGCTTAGTTCTATATATGGAAATAATTACAAATGTTTTACAACCATTTATATACTGAGATCACAAACCTTGATATAAGGAATGTTGGATTCTTAGTTCCTTCAATCACTAGTCAAGTGGAGACAAATTTTGAGGATGTGAATGAGTACTTCTCTACTACATTTTAATATTTTGCTAGTGAGGGGAAGGAAATTATCCTAATTCCTTTTAACGTCTAGTAAGTATTAGTATTCAATATAATTTAATAATGAATAAAATTATTTATTTTAATGTTTGTTTTATTCTTACTCAGAGCTAGACATTGCGAATTAGTGGTGATTGCCCCTAAATTGATGAGTCTTTATTATCTTGACCCAATGGGTAAAACAACAAGGAGTCACAAACTGAAATTGTCAGCTATGGAGTAAGCATAAATGTAGTCAATGCTTCAACATGATATTTCTATTTAGAATTTCTATTTTACCAACTATCATTTAATTGATAGGGGTATAAAGGCTTTTCGTGATGCTGGAGGACAAATACCCACAAAATTAAAGACATTGACTTTGAAAAATGTCAAGGTAGCTACTTTGACAACTGCTTAGTCTTATATGTATTAATTTTCAATTCAAATATATGTCAACTCTTATAGTCTTATCTCAACTCCTGTTTATAATAGTTTACTAACATTAAGTATTCATTATTTGTAGTGTCCTATACAAAATAATGATTGGGCTTGTGGCTACTATGTAATGAAATATATGTAAGCTATTGTAAAACAAGCATCACATGACATTCAAACTATAAGTCAGGTAATAAAGAATAACATCATAAATTTACAAGTGATTGTAGTCATTTTATAAAATATTAGCATGTGCATTTTCAGTTACAGATCTTTACAACTCAGCCTTACACACTTGTGGACTTGAATGAATTCCGAGAAGAGTGGTCAGATTCTTTTCTAAATGAAGTCAATATAGCATTGGATTAAATAGGTTAGCTCCATTTATGTATGTGGTTTGAGTACTCTTTCATATGTACTTTTGTATCTGATTAATATCATCTCAGATTTGCAATCTATCATTTTGTAAATTTTTATGTGATTATGAATCATTTTTGTCATGAATGTGTGGTTTTGAATGGTGACAATTGAGCATCAATGCTCCCCTCTCCCAGAATATATGAATCTTCTTGTTCTTCTGTTCTATTTCATTTTCTACATAAATTTAAAAAAAATCGTAACTTCTAGCGTCGGTTTTTTAAATAACCGACCCTAAAGATTGAATAACCATTTCAGTGTAATCCTCGATCGATAGTTTACTAACATTAAGTATTCATTATTTGTAGTGTCCTATACAAAATAATGACTGGGCTTGTGGCTACTATGTAATGAAATATATGCAAGCTATTGTCAAACAAGCATCACATGACATTCAGACTATAAGTCAGGTAATAAAGAATAACATCAAAAATTTACAAGTGATTGTAGTCATTTTATAAAATATTAGCATGTGCATTTTCTGTTACAGATCTTTACAACTCAGCCTTACACACTTATGGACTTGAATGAATTCTGAGAAGAGTGGTCAGATTCTTTTCTAAATGAAGTCAATATAGCATTGGATTAAATAGGTCAGCTCCATTTATGTATGTGGTTTGAGTACTCTTTCATATGTACTTTTGTATCTGATTAATATCATCTCAGATTTGCAATCTATCATTTTGTAAATTTTTATGTGACTATGAATCATTTTTGTCATGAATGTGTGGTTTTGAATGGTGACAGTTGTGCATCAATGCTCCCCTCTCCCAGAATATATGAATCCTCTTATTCTTCTGTTCTATTTCATTTTCTGTAGAAATTTTAAAAAAATTGTAACTTCTAGCGTCGGTTTTTTACATAACCGACCCTAAAGATTGAATAACCATTTCAGTGTAATCCTCGGTCGACAATTTTTTCAACCGAAAATATTTCGGTCGACAAAATTGTTGACCGAGTGAGTTTACAGTGTCGGTTTTTTTGGAATAACCGACCCTAAAGATTGAATAAACATTTCAGTCTACCCCTCGGTCGACAATTTTCTTTATCGAGGGGTACACTGAAATGTTTATTCAATTATTAGTGTCGGTTATTCCAAAAAAAACTGACCTTGTAAACTCACTCGGTCGAGAAAATGGTCGCTCGAAAATATTTCGGTCAAAAATTTTCTCGACCGAGGATTACACTGAAGTGGTTATTCAACCTTTAGGGTCGGTTATTCTAAAAAAACGACCATGTAAACTCTCTCAGTCAAGAAAATTGTCGACCGAAAATATTTCGGTTGAAATTTTTTTCGACTGAGGATTACACTGAAGTAGTTATTCAATCTTTAGGGTCGGTTATTCCAAAGAAAACGACCCTATAAACTCCCTCGGTCGAGAAAATTGTCAACCGATAAAATTTTTGGTCGACAATTTTCTCGACCGAGGGAGTTTACAGGGTCGGTTTTTTGGAATAACCGACCTTACAGGCTCTTTTTTTCTCACCTGGGTCAGATTTTTTACAACCTTTTGCGTCGGTATTTACTCTGTAAGGTCAGTTTTGTTTGGTCAAATAAACCGACGCTATAGAGCAAATTCTATAGCGACGGCCACTTAGGAGTCGGTTATAAAGTGATGCTACATGCTTAAAAAACCGACACTACGGACCATTCCTGTACTAGTGGCGGTGGACCATTTCTAAGTCATGGTCTGGGACCATAAAGATATGAAAGGAATTTACGACTGGTGATGACCCATTTTTAGGTCATGTTCTGGGACCTTAGTGTAGGGTACGTGTAACAAACGATCCCACTTTCCAAGGCTCTAGTACAATTTCAGGAATGATGATTGCCCCCAGAGACCACCACTGCCCTTAATTGTCCTCACTCACACACAATTTGATATAAACTCCCTGACAAGTCACCCATCCTAGTACAACTCTGAGATGAGTACACTTAACTTTGAAGTTCTTAGTGATGTGTTCCCATAAAAGGAGGTGCAACTTGTTGTTATGAGTATTCCAATCATTCCTTTTGAGATAATTTTTATCTGAGGCCTTAAATCCTAGGATGTTACAATTAGGGGTGGCAATCATGTTCGGGTGGACTGGGTTTTATTTTGGGTCATTGTAGTTCATCACTTTTGCCTAGACCCTAAATTTACAAAAGATAGATTTTTGGGTCAAAACCCTCGACCCTAACCAGACCTGCAAATATTTTTTGGTCTATCGGGTTTAGCACATAAATCCAAATACCAACAAAACAATTTAAAAAATGCTACAATCTATTTAATCATTGATAGTTAGCAAGTGAATCAACAAATTTTAACTTTAACAAACTAGCAATGTGATTGAGAAACACATGTAACTCTCGTTGTAGTTTGTTTGAGAGTTTTAAACACAAAATCATAAAAAATAAAATAATAATTCATACAAATCAATACAAAACTATAAGCAAGATTACTCAAAACTAATCACGGAAACAACAAAAAACCAACGGATTACCAGAAAAAATAAGAAATTAAAACCAATTTCATAAAAGTACCATAAGCTGAAAACTTTCACATATAAGTCCACAACAGGACACATGGATCACATAATACATATCATTATGTGCTAACATCATTGTTTTCAACCTTCCTATCATCAACCCATTACATGAGATATCTATTTCACATACATGTACAACTTCCATAGCTATACAAAAAAGGCACACAAGCCAAAAACCTCGTATCGGTGACATCTCTAGTAAACACATTGAAAACACCCCCAAAACCTGAGTGTACAAGGACGACTCTAGGACTCTAACACCAAAATACTGGCAGCTCATCCAACATTATTATCTACTGCTCTTGGTGTTGCTCTTACTCATCTGCATGATCTACGCCTCATTGTGTATGGCCACCTAAAATATGTGGAAACCCACGGGGTGAGATCACACGGCCCAGCGAGAGATATAACTCTCTGCCAATGTCTGTTAAAGCACAGACAAACTAAAGCAGATATATATATCATCTTAAGTAGGTTGATTAGATTTAATTAAATGATGTGTAATCAATAGATAAAGAAAATTAAGCAATGCTAGGTAGTCATCACTGAGCAGTAGAACAATTAATATTCTAAGAAGGAATATGAAGAACATGTGTATTTTTCTATCAGTAAATCTATACAAAAGCAAGGCAATGCTTCAACCAATGTTCTTCGCATTTTGTCCCTATGAAAAAACACTACACAGTTGTATTATGTCTTTTATTGTGCCCTGAGGAGATGAGGTATACCACTCATACTCCAACTAACCACTGCTAAGTGGAAATCAGTGCCATACAAGGTCTATGGAAGACCCAGAATCCATGACATCTCCACACCTCCTGACTAGTACAAGGAAAAACCATAGAGACATATCAAGTCTAACTACAAATAGCCTAGCCTGCCTTGGTATATAGGCACAACGCTAGTGAAACTAAGCTATGACCCGTAGTCACACTCCTGCCAGGGTATGGCCCGCAACCAATCATGTGAAAGTATACACAGAGTCACATCACTGAAATATGGCATGTAGCTGCACTCCTGCCTGGGTATGGCCCACAGAAAATCATGTGAATGTGTATACTCAACAATATACAACTCCAATCTTCCACTAAGGGAGAACTCGTTTCACCATCCAACACTAAGACTGATGTTAGAATGGATCTATGGCACAAGGAACCTACATGATTAGGTTTCACTTTATTAATTAAGACAATTAGATATCTTTTAGCATAAATCAAGTTACAACATACGAATCCAAAACAAAGTCTACAAAGATAAGGGAAAATAGTGCAACTTCAGAAGATATAAAACATATAAGGTGTGAACTAGTCACATCATCACCACAAGATACTACTTTCCCACAAGGCCATCATCATATTGGCACTGCCATTGGGATGTCAATCCCTTATCTTATCACTAGAGGATAACACCTCATACTATACATATAGCCTCTGCTAGGTCATAGGACCCAATCACATCATTCATGGATCACATATATCCCAACATGCCTCATAAGGCTTATTATCATCATCATGTGTCACATCTTATACACTCACTACCTATAATACTCAAGTTCATGTCACTTGCAAGGTTAGGGGTTCATAAATAGGAAAGAGAAGACAGCATAAAATGATAACCACTTTAAGAAAACAAAAGCAACACATCACATGCCCCCACATTAGGTTTAGGGAACATACATAGATGATTAGGGTTTTATAGTTGTGTTCAATCACCAAACCCTAGGTACATAACCTCCCACTTTCTTGGAGCATATAAGAGTTTAGTATCATGTTTAGGATTAAGCATAATGTTATCCAATCAGCACCATACATGTAACATCATGTGCTCATGTGTATATGTGCTAACCATGTATACATACATAGGTGTTAACCCACACCACCTACATGTGCTATGACCCACTATCATCTAGGTCATGACCATACATATAACCAAGGGTATCGACCTGTGCTAACCATGTGTTACGACCGTAACACATCTACATGACCCATTTGTAACACACTAAGCATGTTTCGACCGCAACAACCTATTAGGGTAAGGGTTAGGTCGGAACACAAAAGTTGATGCACCACACAAACATGTAGCAACCATTCAAGAAACTAGGGTTACAATCCATCCAACACTACTATTTCAACCAGCATCAAATTTTTAAAGGGTAAACCTTGTTCATGGTGTTACGACCGCTACAAGAACCAAACAACTTGACCCATAAAGACATGGTTACGACCGCTACAAAGAGAGGGTAGCGACCTATCCCACAAGAGGTTAACATGTTACAACCAAACTGATCCAACATAAGGTATCGACCGCAGCCATCCAAGGGTAGCAAACCCATAGGGTCAAGCAACCTATCATCACTTAGACAAAAAAACAAAATAGGGAGGAATGCGGTCCTAAACATAATATAACATCAGGGAACACCATCATCATCAAGGTGGAACACTCCACACAAAACGATCACAAAAAATCCTAAAATTTGAACCAAGGAAACTCAACGAAAGCATCACATGCAAGGGTGATAAAATCACATTTAGAACACCAAAAACATAACTTAAAACACCATGATATGTCAAGGAACATGAGCTCAAAGAGCATACTCAAGATCATGGCCAAGAGATGAAGAAAACCACCATTACATCATAGTTGCCAAAATCGAGTATGTAACTAGGGTTTCAGATTTCTATCAAACCAAGTAAGATTTTCACCATCAATCAAGTTCTAGAGATTATCATCACTCACTAGCATGTTAATGAAACGTTTTAGAGAGAGAATACAGTAGCATACATGCATAAAAGAGTGTAATAATAGAGAAGATTAAGTGGTATATAACCCACCTTAAGAAGCTCAACACCAAAGATCTCAAGCTCCTAGATCAAGGGCTCCAAGGACATGATCCAAAGGTTTAAGATGCTTCACCAAATATTATTCTTTTGGCCACAAAAATACCTCAAGAATAAGAAGGTACCAAGGTCAAAGATAGCCCAAGAAAAGGAGAAGAGAAGTTCCTAGCCAAACCAAAGAAAGAAGGAGGAAAAAGAGGGAAGAACTTCTTCTCACTATGGCTTGTGACCCTTGTGATGAGGGGTTTCTGCTCAAGAATGATCACCATGCTAAAACATGATCCATGGCCGAGAGAAGGGTGGATTATGGGGTAGAAATTTCAAGAAAAATGTCACAAAATAAGAGTAGATAGTTACCAAGGTTGAAGCTGAGAAAAGATCACCACAAGCAAGAGATCTGACCGAATAAGAGCTTCAAGATCAACTCCCCTTGCTCCTTAAGGCTCCAAGGTGACCAAAAGAGAAGAAGGAACAAGAATTGTTGAAAGGGTTAAACTGTGTGGAGAGAAAAGAGGTTATATACTTGATGGATGAGAGAGAAAGGTAAAGATGAGGTTTCAACACCCTAAGGCACCAAAGGGACACTTGTCCACTAAAGGAACCCACATGCAACCACTTAAACCATGCATGCATGAGATGGTGATATAACCTATGTGGGGTGTTGACCTACTTTGGTCCCAAACATGTGGTTTTGGCCGCAACACTTCATAGAAGTCGAAACAAGAGTAAAACATCAAGACTAGATCGAAATAAGATCATCACCATCAAAGAGGTCGAAACACAAGAAGACAATCATCTAGGTCGAAGCGCATCACCTCAAACCATCATGGTTGTAAAAAAATCATGTCAAGGCAGGTGTTTTAGTCAAAACACATCCAAGACAACCCTTAGGTTGCTATGTAGGTCACTACCATCACCAAGGTTCAACAAGGTCAAAACAAAACAAATCCTAGAAAACCCTAATCACCACCAAGGATGCCACCACCCATCCCAGGCTCAAACAAGGTGCCCACTTATTTCTCTTTCCTCTAGATGATGTCGAAGGATGGAAGACACACTCTAGAAGTGACAAATTTCACATCAACCCCCTACTTTGGGTAAATTGCAATTTGCACCAAAACTAGCACACATGGTACAAACAACATCCAAACAAGCTCAAACTTGAAACTTAAGCTCTCTACAAGCCCTAAAAGCATCCCAAAGGATTATAACAAGATTATAAGAACTTCATCAAGACAAAGTAAATAGGTTTAGCCCAAAACATAGGTCAGGAGTCTTCCAAGCCATAAACCTCTAACATGGATTTCACCCTCAAAATCCAAGGCAAAAAGAGATGGGTACTCCCTACGCATCTCTACCTCAAGATCCTACTCTGGTCAACCATAATAGATATATAAAGCAGATGCAGATATATCAGAATGAAATAAATTCATATGACCTATCTCTACTCATGAGTTAACCTCTCCTTCTGGATGACTCAAGGCGTAAAACTGTGTTGTCGCCTGTCCAGAGGAACCAACCTACGATGTTTGTCCATGTCATCGTCCTCCACTACTACTAAATTGGTGTGTCTATGATCCCTAATGGCTTTTCCTCGACTACTGGGTCACCTCATCACCTTTCATTGGACACTCCCGCCTTAGATGTCCCACCTTCCCACACTTATGGCAAGTCCTAGTCTCATATTGTGGCCTAGACGGCCCCGTCACTAACACAAATGTAGTATTATGGGCTCCAACATGTGGAGAATTGTGACTTATGCCCTTACTTGGTGACCACTGCGTTGGTGCACTAGACCTCTACTGTATTGGTGGTGATCATAACCTAGGCTCCTTAAAGCCACCTAACGACTATTCTTGGTACTATGTCAATCTCTTCTTGACACCTTTCTCATGCTTCTCAACCACATATCTCTCTATCCTCCTAACTGACTCCACAAACGTGGAAAATGCTCTCTATTCTCTAAGGTTGTTGTCAGCATCGTCAACTTCACACTTAACCCCTTCTCAAAACATCAGATTCTCTCCTTATTTGTAGCGTCCATGTGAGGACAAAACCTCAACAACTCCATAAACTTTGCTTCATACTCGTTGATCAACATGGACACCTGTCGGTTCCTCTCAAACTTGATAATCTTCTCATTCGGATACGTCCGAGGAAAGTATCAACTAACAAACTCACATTGGAACTACTCCCAACCGATCACAGCACCTGGCCTTTTCTCCTCTTCTATGGTCCACCAATGGCCATCACTCCCCTTCAAAAGATACACTTCATGCCTCACCTTGTTTGCCTCAGGAATGTTCAGGATTTTGAAGGCCTTCTCCAACTCCGTCAACCAAAGATCTGCATAGCTGGATCTGTCATACCAACATACTCCACAGCTCCAACTCACCTCAATTGCTCAAAAGTCTTCCCCGAGACCATAGATTCCACATTGGGGACTACTGCTCTACCTTGTGCAATGGGCATTCTTTCCTCCATATGTGAAATTGTGGCCATAAACTGTCCAAACATGGACTGAAAAGTAGGATTGGCCACCACTACAGGGTCTAACTAGGGCATCTCAGGTGCCCTCTCCTCATCAATTTGCCTCCTTACACCTCCAACTAGTGCAACAACACCACTCTCAGCAATGTGTTCTTTGTGTTCTACAGCCATCTTTTAGCTTTTCTTCTTCTGTATAAGCAGAAGTGACTATAGGATAGATTGGAGGACACGAGAACAAACACAAACCCTATTCCTAGGTCTCTATAGACTCAGTGAAGATGAAGTCATGATACCATCCAAACAGTGACACCCCGTGCCACACAAAGTGAGATTACTCAAAGCTAATCATGGAAACAACACTAAGCCAACGGATTACCAGAAAACACAAGAAACTAAAACCAATTTCATAAAAGTACCATAAATTGAAAACTTTCACATATAAGTCCACAACATGATACCTAGATCACATAACACATATCATAAGGTGCTTGCATCATTGTTTTCAACCTTCCTATCATCAACTTGTTACATGAGATATCTATTTCACATACATGTACAACTACCATAGTTATACAACAAAAGGCACACAATCCAAAAGCCTCATATATGTGACATGTCTAGAAAATACATTGAAAACACCCCCAAGACCTTAGTGTACAAGGATGACTCTAGGACTCTAACACCAAAAGACTAGTAGTTGATCCAACATTATGAGCTATTGCTCTTGCTACCGCTCTTCCTCAGCTGCACAATCTCTTTCTCATTGTGTACGACCACCTAAAAGATGTAGAAACCCATGAGGTGAGACCACACATCCCACCAAGAGATAGAACTCTTCGTCAATGTCTATTAAAGTACAGATAAACTGAAGCAAATAGATATCATCTTAGGCAGGTTGACCAGATTCAACTAAATGATGTGTAATTAATAGATAAAGTAGATTAAGCAATGCTAGGTAGTCATCTGAGCAGTAGAACAATTAATATTCTAAAAAGGAATATGAAGAACATGTATATTTTTCTATTAGTAAATCTATACAAAAGCAAGGCAAGTCTTTAACCAATGTTCTTCAAATTCTGTCCCTATGCAAAAACACTGCATGGCTAATCTTTTACTATGCCTTAAGGAGATGAGCTATACCACTTATACTCCAACGGACCACTACTAAGTCAAAATTAGTGCCATACAAGGTCTGTGGAAGAGCCAAAATCTACAACCTCTCCACACCTCCCGGCCAACATGAGAAAACACCATAAAGACATATAAGTTTAACTGCAAACAGACTAGTCTGTCTTGGTATATAGGCCCAATGCTAGTGAAACTAAGCTACAACCCGTAGTCGCACTCCTGCCAAGGTATGGCCAGCAATCAATCATGTGAAAGTATATATTGAGTCACATCACTGGGATACGGCCCGTAGTCACACTCTTTCTAGGGTATGGCTTGCAACCAATCTTGTGAATGTGTATACTCAACAATATACCACTCTGAGCTTCCACTAAGGTTAACTCATTTCACCATCCAACACTAAGACTGACATTGAATGGATCTATATAATAGAGCACCTACATGATTAGGTTTCACTTGATTAATTAAACCAATTAGATATCTTTTAGCATCAATCAAGTTACAACATACAAATCCAAAACAAACTCTACCAAGATAAGGGAAAATAGTGCAACTTCAGAAGATATAAAATGTATAAGGTGTGAAATAGTCACATCATCGCCACAAGATACTACTACCCCCACAAGGTCATCATCATATTCACACTGTCATTGGGATGTCAATCCCTTATTGCATCACTAGAGGATAACACCTCACACTAGCCATATAGCCTCTTCTAGGTCATAGGACCCAATCACATCATTCATGGATCACATATATCCCAACACGCCTCATAAGGGTTATTATCATCATCTTGTGTCACATCCTATCCACCATAGCACTCACTAGTTATGATACTCAAGTTCATGTCACATGTAAGGTTAGGAGTTCATAAATAGGAAAGAGAAGACAACATACAATGATAACCACTTTAAGATATAAAGCAACACATCACATGACCCACATTAGGTTTAGGGCACATACATAGTGGATTAGGGTTTTATAGTTGTGTTCAATCACCAAACTCCAGGTACACAACCTCCCACTTTCTTGGAGCATATAAGAGTTAAGTATCAAGTTTAGGATTAAGCATTATGTTATCCAATTAGCACCATACATGTATCATCATGTGCTCATGTGTATATAGGCCAACCATGTATACATACATAGGTGTTAACCCACGCCACCTACATGTGTTACGACCCACTATCATCTAGGTCATGACCATACATATAACCAAGGGTATCGACCTATGCTAACCACGTGTTACGATCGTAACACATCTACATGACCCATCTGTAACACAGTAAGCATGTTTCTACCGCAACAACCTATAAGGCTTAGGGTTAGGTCGGAACACAAAAGTTGATGCACCACACAAACATGTAGTGACCACAAGAAACTAGGATTACGACCCATGAACAACACTATTGTTTTGACCAAGATCAAATGGATAAAGGGTCAACCATATTCATGGTGTTATGACCGCTACAAGAACCAAGCAACTTGACCCATAAAGACATGGTTATGACCAATACAAAGAGAGGGTAGCGACCTATCCCACAAGAGGTTAACATGTTATGACCTAACTGATCCAACATAAGGTATCGACCGCAACCATCCAAGGGTAGCAACCCTACATGGTCAAGCACCCTATAATCAGTTAGACCAAAAACCAAAATAGGGAGGAACATGATCCTAAATAGAAGATAACATCAGGGAACACCGTCTTCATCAAGGTGGAACACTCCACACAAAACAATCACCAAAAACTGTAAAACTTGAACCAATCAAACTCAACAAAAGCATCACATGCAAGGGTGATAAAACCACGTTTAGAGCACCTAAACAAAACTTAAAAAACCATGATATGTAAAGTCATACGAGCTCAAAGAGAATACTCAAGATCATGGCTAAGATATGAAGAAAACCACCATCATATCATAGTTACCAAAAATTGGGTACACAGATAGGGTTTCAGATTTCTACCAGACCAAGCAAGATTTCCACCATCAATGAAGTTCTAGAGAATCATGACTCACTAGCATGTTAAGGAAATGTTTTATAGAGAGAAGACAATAGCATACATGCATAAAAGAGTGCAACAATAGAGAAGATTAAGTGTTATATAACCCACCTTAAGAATCTCAACACCAAAGATCCCAAGCTCCAAGATCGAGGGATCCAAGCACACGATCCAAAGGTTGAAGGTGCTCCACCAAAGGTTCCTCTTTCGGCCACAAAAACACCTCAAGAATAAGAAGGTACCAATGTCAAAGATAACCCAAGAAAAGGAGAAGAGAAGATCCTAGCTGAACCAAAGAAAGGAGGAAAAAGAGGGAAGAACTTCTTCTCACTGTGGCCTATGACTGTTGTGATGAGGGGTTTCTCCTCAAGAACGATCACCATGCCAAAACATGATCCATGACCAAGATAAGGGGGGATGGGGTAGATATTCCAATAAAAACGTCACAAAAGAAGAGTAGATACTTACTAAGGTTGAATATGAGCAAAGATCGCCACAAACAAGAGATCTGACCACAAAGAACTCCAAGATCAACTCCCCTTGCTCCCTAAGGCTCCAAGGTGACCAAAAGAGAAGAAGGAACAAGAATGGCCAAAAGGGTTCAATTGTGTGAAGAGAAAAGAGGTTATATACTTGAAGAATGAGAGATAAAGACAAAGATGAGGTGTCAACACCCTAAGGCACCAAAGGGACACTTGTCCACTAAAGGAACCCACATGCAACTACTTAAACCATGCATGTACGAGATGGTGATATAACCTATGTGGCGTGTCGACCAACTTGGGTCCCCAACATGTGGTTTTGGCCACAACACTTCATGGAGGTCGAAACAAGAGCAAAACATTAAGACTAGGTCAAAACAAGATCATCACCATCAAAGAGGTCAAAGCCAAGAAGACAATCATCTAGGTCAAAACACATCACCCCAAACCATCATGGTCATAATAACATCATGCCAAGGAAAATGTTTTAGTCAAAACACATCCAAGTCAACCCCTAGGTCACTACCATCACCAAGGTTCAATAAGGTCAAAACAAAGCAAACCCTAGAAACCCTAATCACCACCAAGGATGCCAACACTCATCCAAGGCTCAAACCAGGTGCCCATTTCTTTCTCTCTCCTATAGATGATCTTTTTTGGTTAAATTGGGGGATTTCTATTCATCTCATTCCTCCTGTGGGCATGTTCATAAAAGGGGTTACAAGCAAAGGCCTCCAATCTCTCGAAAAATAGATAGGCATATTGTACCTCAAGACTAACCTACTCCCTATGATAAAAAAAAGCCAATAAAAACACTTGATCCCATGATCTATATGTAAGAGAAATCTTCTTCCATATACCCTCAAATGACATGTTGGTTCTATCATATCTACTTGCACATCTGGACACCGAAATACAACACAAGATAATCAACGATATGACTGTTCTCAATAACCCTAACCATGTGTGTCTCGGTGAGTTGCTTCTATTTAGGTCTAGGTTTACATGTAAGGGAGGGGCCCTAGGTATGATATAACCTTCTAGGAAGGATTCTTCTCTTGTCCAGATTTCCATGGTAGTCTCACCTTCCCTACACATGTGTTCAATTGATTCATCTTGCCCTTCCCTACAACATTCACATCTAGATGCGAGCTGGATGTTGCACGCCCATATGCGTTTGTCTGTTGGTACCACTCTATTCCTGATTTATGCAATCATACTCACTTTGAGTGATAGGATAGAGATCCATCTCCTATAATGGCCACTCAAAACCCCCATATAAACCTATACCTAAAGATTTTTGATCTGACGTGATCGTAAAAAGACCATCTTCCTTTGGTGTCCATGTCGGAAAATCTTTGGTGGTAAAGTCTAATCTAATATTTGTCACCAACCTATTGATACCTTCTATGGACATTAGGTTTCTGAGGTGATCCATATCCCAGGAACTGTCTTGATGTATGGTAGCTTTGGTACTCAAATTCAGATCTATATCCACACTATCTAGTTTCCGTTCTAGTGTTTTGGTGTTTCCCCATTTCACCCTCCAAAAGGGTAAGTCTCCTCTTCCTATACAACATATTAAGTTTCTCATTATTGATGGAAATGTTTCCCATACTCTCTTCTAGTATATGGAGGAACATATCCCCTTCTTAAGGAACCATGGGTGTTTGATGTCTGGGTCATCAAAAATCCTTTTATATATCTCCCTGTAAAATCTAGCCCACAACGAGTACCCTTTCAGGATGATCCATGCCAATTTCATCAAAAAAACATTTAAACCTACTTTTAATCTTGGGTATACCTAGACCACCCTCTTCTATGGGTCTGGTAATTTTATTCCATCTAACCCAATGCCACCTCTTTATAGCCTCTCTAGATTCCCATAAGAAATTTGCCATCTTCCTTTCAATAATTCTAATTGTAGCAAATGGGACCACACATGCTCCTAAGGTATGTAAAGGCATGGATGTGAGGACCGATCTAATAAGCATGAGTCTCTCTAAAAATGATAAGAACTTTCCAATCCAAGAGGCCAACCTATGTGTGATATTATCCACCAGCCCATCATAGTATCTAACCAGGACTCTTCTTGAGAAAAGAGGGACCCCAAGGTATTTAACTGGATCTAAGGTGGACATGCAACCCAACTCCATTGCTAACTCATTTTGCCTTACCTTCAGTCTAGATCATAAGATAATGGTTGATTTTTGTTTGTTTATGGTCTGGACCGAGGCTTGGGAGTATGACCCCAAGATCTTGCAAAGCTTTGGACCCCAGGTCCCCTTCAGATTTATGAAAAAGATAAGGTCGTTGGTGAACATGAGATGTGACAGGGCAGAGCCCCCCCCACATCAAGAATCTTGAAATCATACCTATATCTACCCCTCTAGAGATGTGAAAACCAAGAACTTCCTATACTAGGATGAAAACGAGGGGTGAGAGGGGATCACCTTGCCTAAGACCTCTAGACGCAGAGAATAAGGCAACTAGCCTACCATTAAGGCCAATGGAAAACCAAGCCCGTTAACAAAATTCATGATGATGAGGACAAGCTTGTTTTGAACCCCTAACATGCTAAGGACCGCCTCAATGAAATCCCAACCCATCCTATCAAAAGATTTGGACATGTCAACTTTAAAAACCACATTCTCATTGGATTACTCCCCTCTAAAAAGGTCACCTTAGATGCTAATCTAAGGAAAACATTGCCTACACTGATAGGATTGAAATATGAGACACTCGTCGGGTTATGTATCTTGGGTATAAGGGAAAAACGGACATATCTCAAGCCTCCATGTATCTCTTTTTCATCCATACAATGTCTTGTGAACTCTATAACATCCTCTTTCACCACCCCCATGTCGCTTTATAGAAAGCTACAGAAAATCCATCAGGGCCTGGTGCGTTTTCTTCATCCATGCTCAAAATGGTCTTATGGATTTCTTCTTCCGTAACTGGTTTAAGGGTGTCTTCATTGTCTCTAGATTCCATTTTCCTATTCGTAATTCATGCAAATTGTTCTATCCCCTCACTCTCAACTACTTCAAAAAGATTGGTGTAGAAGTTTACTACCTCATTTCCTACCTCTACATCCCCTTCTACCCATGTTCCATCATCTTTCTTTAGCTTATGGACCCTAGAATGCTTTCTCCTTGCTTTTACTTGTGTGTGAAAAAAAAATTGTATTATTGTCTCCTTCCTTGAGCCATTTAATCCCATATTTATCTCTCTAAAAAATCTCTTGCCATCTAAGCATTTCTTCTAACTCAACCTCTACCTCATAGAGATCCTCTATTGTGTGTGGGTTGTTTGACGCATCCCCTTGGATTTGAAGCATATTAACCTTTCTTTTAAACCCTGTAATCCTATCCAAAATGTTTCCTATGACTTCTTCATTCCAAGTTTTAAGGGCTTTCTTAACCGACTTCTATTTCTTTAAAAGCCTATAGGATGGGTCTCCCCACATGTCTAACTTCCAGTGATCCTTAATTACGTTCATAACATCTTTGTGGTGTAGCCACATCTTTGGGAATCTAAAGCTAGATGGGTACCATGTAAAAACTCTCTATTAGATATATAAAAAAGGAGGGGACATTGGTCTGATGCCCAAGTCCTAACCAAATGATCTTCTGAGATCTTGAAAGTGTCAGGCCAGAGAAGGATCATGAACCCCCTATCCAGCTGACCCTAAATACTCATGGTACCCTCTTGTTTTTTTGACCCATGTAAACCTATTACCAGTGTAAGGATCTCCTTAACACCATATGCATGTATCCATGTATTGAAATCCCTACATGATCTAGGACATGGGTCATCCCCCCCCACACTCATCAGAGGATCTATATGCATTGAAATCTCCTACGACTATCCATGGTATGGATTTTCTATACTCCAATAGATTAATTAACTCTATCCATAGGTCCAGACGTTCAATTCTATCACACGAGGCATAGATGAATGAGATGTTAATGTTAAGGCCAAGGGGATCACAATTTATTGTGATGTGTTACTTAGACTTTGATACTAGTATGGGGGATACCCTCAAGTCTGCAAAGACACAAACCTTGCCACCTATATCCCCATTGGTGATGACCCAATCCATGTTTGTGACTTGGAGGAAATCTGGAGATCTAATCGGATCCAAAAAGGGTTCTAGCGCCCCGAATAAAAAAGAACCCTTTCTCTAGATAAATTTTTAAGCCTCTCAACTGTCCTATCATTTGCTACCCCTCTAGAGTTTCAGACAATGAACTTTTCCATTGTAAAAAGGAACACCAAATAACACCCAAATGAGCTACTCAAGGTGCTCTTGGGTCCACCTCCCCGAACTCTTTGATTGTACTCCCCATGAAGACAACATCACTCTGAACGTTTGTCCTATATGTTGGTACCCCAAACCCTATTGAGCTCTGCCAAAAAATATCATCTCCCTGTGAGATGACCAAGATGATCCCAAAGATATATCATCCTTGGATAACCCCATACCTCACCAGGTCTTTCTATGTTGTCCCGAGGAGATAGAATATCCAACTCTCTTTGAGTTAACCTCCCCAAAACCACATTTACCCTCCCCTGAGATAGCCACCCCAACACCATGGGGAGAGGCTATGAGTTCTAGAGAAAACGATTGCAGTCCACGCGAAATAAAGCTACAAGTGAGCAAGCGAGAAAACTGAGGATATGGCACGCATGCCATTGTTTACTTGGACAGGGCTTCTTGCATTTTATCTACCTCCCCTTATGCTCGTGCTCATCTTATTAACACTAGGATGTCTCTCAATCTCTTGTTCTTACCTTTAGCCAGTCCAGTTTCCTGGGTGGTTTCTTGCTCTCTCTCCTTGGAGGTTACCTCCTATGTGTTTTCCTTCGTCCTTGTTGCTTAGTCCCGACAGTTCCCTCTGTCCTCGTCTCTAGGGGGTATGGGTTTTGGTATAATCCTTTGCCTCTTTGAGTGTGGGAGGGTCTGGATGTTGTGATGAACCCATCCCCGGTTGCTGGTGTGGATGATGCTTGAACCTCCTTGTGTGTTGATGTAGCGGCTTGTCATCCTGCTGCCCATGGTTGATTGGACCTATGGTGTTGTGATGTGCCACCCCTTGAGATCCCTCGTTGTGTAGCATGTCGCTGACATGGGATGCCAGGGATGGGTTGATAGGTGATCTTGGTTGAGATCCCTCTTTTTTAGTAGCCGATATCGCCAAGATGTAAGATTGTCCTGATCCTGCCTAGTCCGGCTTGGGCTGAGGGGTGATAAATGTGCCTTTTGCCTTCATATATTTGATCACTTGATCCTCAGAAAAATCATAATCTTCTTGGTATGTACACATCTTCTCCACATCAACCTCCATTCTTGATTCTCTATTTTCTACTTGCAATGCCTGTAATGGGATACCTCTAGCTTTTGCCACATTCGAAAGTTGTATCTGATCTGGAGATGTGATTCTTGTCACCTGATATATGATGACTTTGATTTCTTCCATATCCTCCACTAGGATGAACTACTTGGTGGTAACGATGCCCTAATCTTGACTAAGACTAGTACGTTGGAGATGTCAATTTGGCTAGGTCTCTACGAGGAGCAGCCCACCAGTTCACCCCATGAAACTGCCACTGACCCTGTGCAATCATCAATCTGGAGATGAATCGAGAGGCCTTCAATAAGCATCCACCTCTGGTTAATCTGCTCATAGTTCTGAATTGGCGACCAAGGCTTGCTCAAGAACTAGATGCCTCTAGACATGAATGTTGATAGAATGGGGGTTGAGTTAGGTAGATGAATAATCGTGGCTTCTCTAGACTTGATCCTGAGAATGGATACGCCTCCCATTGAGCTCCTTCAACCTTTCCCCATTCGAGGTCGATGTCCAAAGACATGATAGATGCTAAGTTAACAAAGGGGGCTGCTTCCACCCTACATCTCTCCAACTCATCTGCTAGGATTGCTTTCATGAAGATCTCCCCTTGATGCATAATTGGAATAGGTGTAGGAATATATGATGGAGGGGGGTCAACCCCCCATGTCGTTGGTCTAAGCAAGGGCATGTCATCCCTGAGGTTTACATGGGGAAAGCTCTATGATTTGAGATCTAGGGTGGAGGTTGTGGTTCTCTATTCTGCATATTGTTAGGTTGTTGTTGTCAGAAGGGGTGGCTCCTTCTGTTCCTCACCATAGAGGGACATACAGATGCTCTATGTCCTCTACTTCTGCAAGAGAAATAGACCCACCCACTAGGACACTCTCTCTTCTAGTGTCCTCGCTCAAGGAAGGCATGACAATATTCCTTGGACGGTCCCCGGTCCCATCTTAATGTTGGAGAGCAGAGCTTTATCCCCCATGGGTGTCCCACTCAACAACTTCTTCTTGTGTGTTACTTGTTTCCGGATCCATCTTTGCGGCGTCATAGCAGAGTGGGTTAGGTTGGCCTACTCTAGTGGGTCTTCGTCATCCCAATGATGTGAATCTTCTTCGGTCTGGATCTAAGTTGACTCTCGATGGGTCTATTCCCCCAATCCGGAAAGGTGGGTCTGGCTTGACTCTACAATGGTGTCCCCTCCATCTTCCTCTACAGAGGAGGCTATAAAGTTGTCACATTGTTGTTGTTCTAGGTCCGTCGACAACGCCCTTAGCCTGACATTCCTACTTGCTCCTCTACCTCGAGCTAGACCGCTTTGCATTCACCCTCCCCTCATCATGGCATTCCACACCAGCTGGGATCTGAGCGAGGATGCCCTTGGGCCCGTCACCATCACCTGGAGTGCGTCGATCCGTGTCTATCAAGGTGGAATGGTCCCACACCCGCCTTCGTCTATCTGACTGTATGGGCTTCTCACTTGATGTTTTCGTGCTAGGATATACCAAAAGTGTTGTGGAATCCCTATATGTTATGTGTAGACCATGCGTCTAGTTGCTGGTGAGGGTAATGGAGGGTAGAAACCGGCCCCGATAAGGAGTGGGGGGGGGCGTTGTCCGCCGCCTCGCAAGCTCTAGGGGGGTTAGAGAGAAGGAAGTGCCTTAACTACAGACAGAAAAGCTTGTGTTGTCCCTCTCTAGATTATGTTTAAGGATGGAAGACACACTCTAGAAGTGAAAAATTGCACATCAACCCCCTACTTTGGGTAAATTGCAATTAGCACCAAAATTAGCACAAACAACATCCAAACAAGTTCAAATTTGAAACTTAAGCTATCCACAAGCCCTAAAAGCATTCTAAAGGATTAGAACAAGACTCTAACCACTTCATCAAGCCAAAGAAAATAGGGTTAGACCAAAATATTGGTTAGGGGTCTTACATAGACTCTTGATGTCCTCATCAAGGATCAACTACAATACCTCATACATGGACCCACATATCACCACTGCCCTTAACTGTACACTTTGTCTTCATTCACGTACAAGTCAGGATGAACTTCCCAACTGGTCACCCATCCTATTATCAATCCAAGTCGAGCATGCTTAGCTTTGGAGTTCTTGGTGATGTGTGCTCTAAAAAGGAGGTGAACCTTAGTGATATGAATAGAATAATCATTTCTTTTAAAATTATTTTTATTTGAGGCCTCAAATCAGGGATATTCAATAGACAAAGATGGGTGTATCGTGTAATACTAGGTGAGATCTCAGACAAGTGGGAAAATCTTTTAGATCAAATGGAGTTGGTATGCTCGGGACATGTGTTAATTTTTCAGTCATGATTTGGCAGGATCAAGGATTGAGTAGCCTTACGATGTAACAATGAAGATTCATTCTAAAAGGATCAAGCTAAGTTAGAGGCCCTTCAAGGAAGCATGTTGTTGAGTAAACACATGCATGAGTTGCTCAAAGTCAGAGTGAATGATTCCAAAATACATGTCATTTGATCGTGAGAGCACACAACTTGTAGGTAAGATTGGCCAGTCTTTTGGTGCAAGGCTGAAGTTTGCAAATATAGTCCTTTAAGGCCAAGGTATTTTGGAGAAGTTCCCCCAAAAGGATGACTCTTTTACTAATGCATGGTCAAATATGAATATTGAAGAACATTCAGAGTACTTGAATATCATTCCAGTAGCCTTTTTGCATATATCAAAGGTTTCAGACATGAGGGGTGGCTCAAGAGAAGATGACATTCGGGAAACCTCTTGGCATGGATCAAGTTGAAAGACCATTGAAAAGGTTGTCCAAGTTTGAAAAGATTCTCCATATTTTTTTAAGTTTTGAAAGCATTTATGAAGATGGTTCAACTTTGTTGAGTTTTGAAACCATTTTGCAGCTTTTTTTTAATTTAAAAAGGTTCTTTAACTTTGTTGAATTTTTTAAGGTGGTTCAACTTTTGTTGAATTTTATTATAAAGATTTGAGATTTTTTTTAAAATATTGTTTTTTCTGAAGAAAAAAAATGTTCTTTTTAAAAAGTTATTCTTTTGTGAATTTTTTTTTGGAAAAATGGTTTCTTTTGGGAAGATTTTTGTTGAAAAGATTGTTCTTTTTAAAAAAGACTATTCATTGTCTTAAAAGATTTTTTTTAAAAGTCTTTTTTATAAAAAAAAAGTTTGTTGCTTTTGAAAGACTGTTTTCCTTTTTTCAAAAAAAATCTCTTTTATAAAATTTGTATGAAAATATTTTTCTTCCTTTTTAGAAATTTCTTTTAGAGGCTTTTTTCCTTTTTTTTTAAGACTTTTCCTTTTTTCATATAGATTTTTTTGTGTGAAATTTGTTCTTTTTTATGTGAAAATATTATTCACTCTAGACTATTGAATAAATATCATTGGATGAGAGAGATTAGTTGACATCACTAGAGATCTATCAAAGATAATCTAGTTTGGATATGGATAAAATATAGTTGATGATTAAGCTCATTTGAAACCATATAGGATCCTTTTGAATCATGTGATATCATTGGAGATAGTTACTTTGATAAGATTGATGATTTGAGATTGTTGTTTTGGTATGATTGTTTTAAACATGAGGATGTTAGCAGATGGCAAACACTATGTGCGTGATGACTAAAAACTTAAAACATAAATCTTTCAACAATCTTTGAATTAGAAAAGCATGCAACAATCTTGAACATTGTAAAACAACCTAGATGCATATGTAGAAGATAAAGTCCCCCTTTTACTCCATGCTTTTAGATGTGGTTTTACATCCTCACTCAAGTATGACTTGCATAGGAGGGTTTGGTCCTTGTCTTCTCTATTAAGTGATGGCACTCATTGTGGGGGTAACCCGGGTTCTTCAAATATGGGTATCGCTTCCAATACACCTCGTAACCACGAAGATTGTAATAAGTCGCGAGTATTAGGAGAGGAGGTATCCTCAAGACATTGGGACATCTAGCTTAAATCTGTGTTGCTACCTTTATTAACACCCCCACACCACTTTTACGGATCTAAAGTGAGTGCTGGCACCCATTTCATGACGCATGGTGTTAGGATCTCTCTTTTGACCAGCATTAATGCCAACCATTAGAGGGAAACCCAAAACCTAAACCCAAATTATAAAACAACACACTAAATTTTCGAAAAAGAAAAATAAAATAGTATACAAAAATCATAGATATTTTTTCCTTTTTCTTTCTCATAGAACCTCGTAATAATGTCATCTCAACGACAACATATTTAATCATCACAATTTGTATTCAACACCAATAAAATGAGAATCAAGACTTGTTGCTCAGATGCAATTCAGTTCACATCAGATACATGAATATGAAAGAACAAACTCGATCTACAACCTATCTTGTGAAAGAGAGTATAGGGACATTCTAATCTATCTAGATTATTCTATTTACATCTTCTTTGCCATGGCATCTCTACTGGATAGCATTATACTTAAAAGCATTTGAAACAACCACATGATCCTTATATAGAGCCCCACTGAGTGGATACCTACCACTCAAGCTAGGTACATGCATCAACATTAGATTAAGTATAACAAACTCAAAACAAACCTATAGACATTGAAAGGTCTAGGAGATAGTTCTACATAAGTCAAATCTAGTTTACTATGGTAATCTAATCAAATAGATACAATAATCACTTAAACCAAATATAACTTTTAAACATCTTTTAGGGCATATCTATGAACAAATAACTCATTACTTCTTAGTTCATATTAATAATCCTTGTATACGGGTAACAAGTCAAGATCTAAGAATTTTGAATTAATACATAATAATAACATCATCTTTGTGATACTCCACCAGCCAGGCTAGGAACACATCATGCAATCTTAAAGATGAAGTACACATAAGACATGTCTACCATATAGTACTATCAAATAGCAAGAAATCTAAATCATATTTAGAGTGGACATAAATCCCAACATTTACTACTTGTCAACAAGGCAGATCAAAATATGAAATAGATAATCTCTATAACAGAATGATTATATTCCATAGCAAGAAATATAATCAACAATTGCAAATTATCAGTTAGTAATACAAGGAATATAACAAATGTTCAAATCTAATTCTACACAACTTATCATCTATTATTCATTTTCCCTAAAACTACTTGGATTGTACCTCACCAACTAGAAGTCACCATGCCTGATTCTCATGTCAACGACTCACCGTCACTATCTTAGGGTTTAGCTGCCCACCCTAAGATATCAACAATAGACCCTAGACACCTCAGGGTTGCCTAAATAGGCTCATGTCCTTATCTTAGTTACACGATATAGGAACCAACAAAGAAATATATTACATTTTCTCATATTTTCATATTTCAAATATTTCATTTCATCATAGTCCATTCCTCATGGACATAGACTTTCACATGAAGGATTTAGGGCTAGAGCCACTCCAGTTGACTCTCTCCTAAATCTTGGTGGACTAACATTTAATGTCTCAATCCGCACTCCAAAAATCCTTCTCATAATTCGTCGATTATTACAAGGAGATATGTTTTATTTCCCCAGTGTAGACCTCAGGGGAAACTCATGGTGTTTAGGGTACCTGACTAGATGTGCCATCATTTCACTTATTATTAATCCCTTTTTACTCGTCTTAAATAAGATTCCATCATCATTTATCATATGTGTATATTTTATACAACTAGCATGACATATAGCAAATTTAACTTATCAAGAGAGAAAATGACCAAAACAAGAAGCACAACAATTTTTAATTTGCAACACATATGATTCCTTATATTTCCATATCATCTCATAACAATAATCATCAGTGGGACTTCATCCCGAGACATCATCTCATTATCCAACATTTACCCTTATTAGGGTTTCTCAAAATTAACCGAAGAATGTTAATTCCATATCGACATATTTCTTATATGTTTGTTGCATATCATACTTGTCATTCAATATTCACAAAGACATTAAAGCTAGAAATAGTATAATCATATGGATATCTTGTGTCATTCGTCATGCTTGGGACATGTTCATCACACAACACACACACACACTTAATACTCCTCATTTACACTTTTTTCAATTTATAGTTATTATCCATCACATATACAACAATTTGAAATCCATCATAATAGGTTATTCTTAGAATACGAGTGTCTGTATACAATTACAATACAAACGTGAACTCTTATGAATCAAATCAAATTACAATCCAAACATGAACTCTTATGAATCAAATCACATCTTTGAACTTCATGTTGTAATTTAAATATACTATACATACATACATTCCTTATTTTCCCATTTTAGAACATAATTCATTATTATCACATAGGTTATTGTATTTAGGTTAGGGTTAGGATATTAGATCCAAATACGAGTATTCTTCCTTTTTCCATCATTTAATAATCATTAGTCATAACTTCTTTCATGTGATGCTCCCTACTATTCTTAGAATCAAAAATTCTAAATTTATTTAATATATAAGGTTTCTCTCTCATTGAAATCCTTAATAATCTAATTTAAATATAATCATGTAATTTAGGTCAATAGACATGTAATCAGAATATATAGACTATATACTTCATCATACAAATTTCATTAATTTCATTTTTAACTTGTCATAACATGAAGTTGTTCTTGTCCACCCCTTTCTAGTAATTATTTGAGTGTGACTTTGTCATTGACTTTTAATGGAATTTTTGTAATTAACAAAGATCATTTTGTCCCTTATAATACTACTAGATTTAGCTTAAATGAATGCATTAGGTTACATGTTCTTACATCATAATGTCTAATCATCCTTCTCGATTCATTATTATGTAGCTTGTATAAAAGTACCCACATTCATGTGAAGGGTTACTCATTATTTCATAGGTCATAATAAAATAGATGCATTAGGCTTACATTGTATTTGTAAGACTCATCATATTCCAATTGAAGTAGTAATACCTACACCTTAACACTTCATGACCTTTACAAGATTATATACAACATTGAGCTTTATCTCTAGTACTTGGCTCAGTACTAGATATCTAGGGTTTAAGATGTCATCTTAGTTCAACACATCACAAGAGTCATATCATTTAGTAATATCATCATAGTGCACATGGGTTCATTAGGGATATCACACACATGGAAACCCTAGTTTCCATATGCACATATTTCATTCATCAATCATAAGTATACATTGATAAAATTGAGTCATTTGATTTAATCCTTCATCATAAACCCTAAATAGGAAATATCACCACCTCATACTGATCCTTATATATAACATATTCAATTTCAATAAGATTCAACAATACACATGTAAAATTCATTCTAAAACAATTCAAATATGATTATGTACACATCAATTCAATTCCCAAGCATATCAGCCATTGAGAAGATTTTTAGAAAATATTCACATGAAACAACGTAGTCTTCTATATGTAGAATATTCCATGGAACCCCAATCAATATATCAGGAACTAATCAAGTTCAATTCAATGATAAATTATCAAAATTAGTGGAATTTGATTCCCTAATATTTTTCTAAATCAATACCCAATCACATACTAATATGAGCAAGGTTTGTGATTGTTTTAGCAGGATAGAATTAGGCTTTCATCATGAATATAGATCTTAAGAGGGAGATAAATACTCACCTAATGTGACAAGCACCTTAAAAATGTAGGCCAAACTCTAAATTTCTAGAAACCCAATCAAACTCTAGCAATTGAATCCATTTCTTCCTCCTCTCAACCCAAAAATCATAGAAATGGAGATTAGGAGAGAAAGAGTGACAAAATGGGTGATCTCATATCATTTTGAATCAAATCAAAGAAGGGATGAAATCTTGATGTGTGAGAGAAGAATCACCATGAAAATCTATGTAAAGAAGCTAAACTTACTTGATTTCATCATTTCTCGGATGATAAAGCCCTAGGTCAACATCTCCACCTTCTTCCTCGCTCAAACCCTAAATCTCCCTCTCTCTTTGGGATTTCGTTTCTGTGAAATCACTCACGAAATATGAGAGCTTCTTGGGTGCTAGGATACTCATATATACCAGTTAAGGTGCTTGGGTCAATTGAAAATTGACCCAACATTACAATTTCTTTTATTTCAACAAAGTTTTCTATTGTAAAATATGTTCCTGTAAATCATTTAGTGAATAGGCCAAATATCCTCTAAAAAATGTACAAATTAGCATGTTGCCTGAAACAACATTTTAGAGCTTCATTTAAAATTTCAAATCAATCATATTTACCAATAAATAAATAAAAATCAAATATTATACTATTATATTTCAGTTTGAATGCATGGTCGGCTGAGTTTATCCTGGGGAAACTCGACTGATACCGCTCTCTGGATTAGTCTAATACTATCCAAAAATTATGAAAAAATTAACAACATATCCAAAATAGAGTATAAAACTACAATAAAAATTTATGATCAATTGGATGTACCAATAAAGAGATAAAATTCAAATACCACAATGCTATATTTCAATCTGAAAGCATGGTCAGCTGAGTTTCTCCTGGAGAAATTCGGCCAACAAGCAGGTCATAAAACATTAAATTTTTTTGATATTTTTTAAGAATTCTTACATTTTAGTTATCCAAAGCATACCCAAATTTCAACTAAATAAGATTTGTATATAAAATACTAAAATTATTTGGTGTACTAGTATACTTATCAAATTTTGTACTCATATGCTACCAAAACCCTAATTTTGGCCGATTAGGGTTTTCAATTCTAAAACCCTAATTATTTGAAACAAAAGCATATTTTGAGTTTCTCATTAGGTTTAAAGATTTATCATTATACTATCATCAATAATCAAGCTTTAACCATGATCAATCTGGTTAATCATACAATCATCTAAGTAAACCCTAATTAGATGGTTAATCTAAAAATGGGTCGTTACAAATTCTCCCCTCCTTTTAGGATTTCATCTAGCAATCCATAAAAATATCTGTAAGGATATCATATCATCTAATCCTCCATCTCTCTTGGCATTATGTTAGAATGATTTCAATTTATACCTTTCTTTGTTATGACATTAGATGGATATTTCATCCCTAGTCATCATTATATTGCTCTTTAGGTATTACAAACATTGATTTAAAAAATCTCAAATATAGATTCACATCAAATTTCATATTCTTTTGAAATTTTGATTATGTATCTCATGGACTAAGATTATAATTCATTATGTATTATTATCTGCATCCATCAATTTTCTTTGTAAAGAAGATCAGTTGTGGGCTTCATCCTCAGTTATCAATTTTTTCTTACAATTTCATATTCCTACTCATGTTTAAATTTGTTAAGGATGATCTTCATAATCCATTACACTTTCACCTTTCTCATATGAAATTTCATGTTTGTCTTAGGTTCCATATTGAAGTATAAATCCTTTCTCTTTCACCATTTCATCATTTTATTACAATCATGCATCTTCTTAAACTCACAAATTGTCTTCATACACATGTTTGGTCAAGGCTTCCAAAAGAAATACATTCGACAGTTCCATACTAACTTATCTCAATACCCAAATACTTAAATAGAGTATTTGGATACTGAATTCAGTCAATATGCATATCATTTAGGTTTTCTTCAGCATCCATATTATCATTTAGTCCAATATCTATTGTCCATGCAAACCCATCTAAACTAGGATCTGATACCACATTGTCGGGACCTCTCTTTTAACCAACATCTATGCCAACCATTAGAGGGAAACTCAAAACCTAAACCCAAATTATGAAGCAAAACAATAAATTTTCGACAAAGACGAATAAAACAATATACGAAAATCAGAGATAAATTTTTCCTTTTTCTTTCTCATAGAACCTCATAAGAATGCCATATCAATGACAACATATTGAAATCTGTATTCAACTCCATTAAAATGAGAATCAAGACTTATTGCTCAGATGTGATTCAATTTACATCAAATACATGAATATGAAAGAACAAACTCGATCTACAACCCACCCAGGGAAAGAGAGAGTACAAGAACATTGTAATCTATCTAAATTATTCTATTTACATATTTACCATGATCTCTCTGATGGGCAACATTATACCATAAAACATTTGAAACAATCTCATGAGACTCATATAAAGTCATAGTGAGTGGATACCTCCCACTCAAGCTAGGTACATGCATCGACATCATATTAAGTTTAACAAATTCAAAAGAAATTTACAAATATTGAAAGGTCTAGGAGATAGTTATACATAAGTCAAATCTAGTTAAAATGGTCTAATCAAATAGTAAAGTCATCATTTAAACCAAATATAACTTTAAAACATCTTTTAGGGCATGTATACTAACAAATGAGTAGATACTTCTTAGTTCAGATTAACAATCCTTCTCCATGAGTAACAAGTCGAGATCTAAGCATTTTGAATCAATACATAACAATAACATCATCTTTGTGATACTCCACCAGCCGGACTAGGAACACATCCTGCAGTCATGAAGATGAAGTACACGTAAAACATGTCTACCCAATAGTACTATAAAATAACAAGCAATCCAAATCATATTTAGAGTGGATATAAATCCCAATAGTTACTACTTGTCATCCAGACAGGTTGTAATATGAAATAGATAATCTATATACCATAATGATTATCCATCACAACAAGAAACATGATCAAATAGTGTCAAAATATCAACTAGAAGTACAAGGAATGTAACAATTATTCAAATCATATTCTACACGGCTTGTCATCTTTTATTCATTTGCCCTAAAACTACTTGGTTTGTACATCACCAAGTAGAAGTTTCCACGCCTAATTCTCATGTCAATGATTCACTGTCACTGTCTTAGGGTTTAGCCGGACACTCTAAGATATCAACAACAAACCTTGGCCACATCAGGGTTGCTTAAAGAGGCTCACGTCTCATCTTGGGTACACAAGATAGGAACCAACAAAACAATATATCACATATCACAAGATTTCTCATATTTTCATATTTCACATATTTCATTTCATCATAATCTATTCCTCATGGACATAGACTTTCATAATAAGGGTTTAGGGCCAAAGCCACTCCAAATGACTCACTCCTAAATCTTGGTGGTCTAACCTTTAAGGTCTCAATCCACACTTTGGAAACCCTTCTCATAATTCATCTATTACATCAAGGAGATCTATTTTTTTTCCCCAGTGTGGACCTCGGCACAAACCCACAGTGTTCTACACTATAGGTGGTTTGAGCACTTTTAGTGGGAAGATTTGCAGTTGAAAGATGAAAAATCATCGTGTTTGTCCAAATAAGTCATCCATATCATATTATCCATGAGTTTTTCAATGTTCTTTAATTTTTTCCTCATCTCTTTCTTCTCCATCAATGTGTAAAGCAACTAAAATCATGTGGGGTGAATCTCCTTTGTCCCTTAGGACCCAACAATAGCTCAATTTGTAAGTAGTTGACATTTATGAATTAGTGTAAGTCTCTCTAATTTCTAGACATATTTCTATCATTGCTTCATGAATTATCTTTGCTTGATCATCATAGGTAATTTATTAGACCATTAATTTCATTGAGATAGGGATTAGGGGTTAAACAGATAATAGATGTACATATGTTAGACCGCTCTTCGAGAGAAGGCCTAAAGTTATCTAGGGAATAGCCTAGAGGTATCATTAAATCACCTAATTAATAAATAAACCGCTACGAGAGTGGGATTTGTGTTAGATTAGATAATGAATCACATTGCGAGAGTGGGTGATTCTTGCTATAGGCCTCTTTGTCTAGGGTTAGGAAAATTGGATGTTCACAAATAGTGTTAATCATAGTATACTCCATGGTGAACCCGTAATCTTAAGGAATCCATTCCATTTTGATCACAAAGCAATTAAGTTAGTTTTACTTTTTACAATTAGTCAATTAATCAACCAATCACCTTTTTATAGGTCTAGATGATCGAGTCATAGTTAGTAGTAGTCAATGTAGTACTTTTGCCCATGTTCAATATCTGGGCGTCTTTTGGTCCTATATTACTCTGAAGTGCACTTGCTTTTTGTACATGTAGTTTACGCGCATCAAGTTTTGGTGCCGTTTCTAAGGAAACGATAACTCCAACACTATGAGTGTTGTGATAGGCCACTCTAGGCCACCAATTTTATTTTGTTTTATTTTTTACTATTTATAAGCTAAACTTGAAATAGTCATTCAATTATTAGCATCCAATTCTTACAGTGAGCTTACTATTTTTAGGTTCTAGTGCATGGTGTAGACAATAAGTACCAATTACGGAGAGTGAACTCCACAAATCTCTTACCAAGAGGAATTGTTACGTAAGTCAAGAGAGTTTAGTGATTTTTTGGGAGGACTCACCCCAACTCCACCACCACAACGGACTCAACCACAACAACTAGAAATGGGTGACGGTAATGTGGAAGATGAAGAGCATGCAGTTTGGGAGACGATAAAGGCATCTTCCTACTATAGCTCAGTTGGGACCAATCAAGAGACATGCATTAATGTGGGCAGTTACAAAATACACCTAGGGATGGTATCACTGGTGAAATCATAGGCGTTCCATGGTCATAGCATGGAGGACCCAATGGCACATATCAACAACTTTGTAGAGAGTTGTGACATGGTGAGGATTGACATGGTTCTACTCACAATGATATACTTGAAGTTGTTTCCTTCTTCATTGGCAGATAATGCAAAATCATGGTTTCTTAGTGTGCCGCTAGAGTCTATAGAAACATGGTACCAGATGATTGATATCTTATTTGAATGCTATTTTCCACCCCAGAAGACAAATGAGCTAATTGGGAAGATCTACAATTTCAAGAAGAAGGTTGAGGAGTCGTATTCAGAAGCATGGGAGTGATTCTAAAACATGTTGCGGAAGATCCCTCATCATGGAATTAATCTCTATGGCCAAGCTAAGACCTACTATGGGCTACACAAAGAAGAAAAGGCTTCACTGGATAGATTTTTCCTCAACAATAAAGCAACCAGGTGTCATGAAATACTGAAGAACATGGCTAAAAATCAAGTATGAGGTGAGGAAACAGAAGTCCCAATATCTGTTAAAAGTATTGGATAGTCTAAAGTTATCACGACTTTGAATGAGAAGTTGGACAAAATTGACCAGATATTAGCTCAAATATTGGAAATTCCTCTGGAGGAGGGGAAGAGGAATGTATGTATATGCGGCAATAGAATGATAGGGGAGGCAATGGATACTCTTGGAGTAAGGATCATAAATTTTCTTCGAAGGATCCCAATAACTTTTTGTAGGACCTGTCACAAGCATAACATGTCAAGCCACAATAAGGTGGTGCACATCAACAAGATGGGGTCCTTGACACACTTTTTGTGTGCATCTAAACGCAACTGTATGTGTCGCGTAATATAGGCTAAATGAGGCCCGAGTAAAACTCAGGGAGACTTTCATTCAGAGACTACTACTAACTATTGGCAATCAGCTAGACCGATTAAATTTGAGAGAGTTGTTTTTTTTTAAAAGAAAACAAAATAAAATTAAACTGAAAATGGTTTGATTAAAGCGAATGATGATGGAATTCCTTAGAAACACTAGTTTCACCATGGATCCCCATTGTATTTTATTTTTACCGATTCTAGTATAAATTAACCTCTACCTTGGATAGGAAGTCTGTGGCAAGAATTTCCCGCTTCCACGGTAAAATTCACTACCTAAATCTAAGCCAACTCCACGTCTATAGTAGTTTAAATCTTAGATTAGGTGGTTTACAATCAATCTCTAGGTTTCTTCCCACTAACCGTACGTCACCTTTACCAAAGGACGCATAGGAGGATGTTTATGCGTGGGTTTCAAGCATTTAATTCTCCTTTCAAAATAATTATTCGCCTGTGATTTCTAATGAAGGTGATCAATCAACACAAGAGCAAGCATTCACACGCATAGATATCCAAGATTATGAGGAAAATTACACTAAATCATGCAAAAGTCGATACAATGGTTCACCGGGCTACTCCCGGGTCCTAAGGAATTAAGGGGTTTAGCCCCGCATGGTTTTCAACATTGTGAAAATGAAGGGAGAATAGAAAAACATGGGGAACATGGAGAAACTCGAGTAACCACTCAGATGGAAGTGCGGGCAGACGATCCTCCTCCTTTGGTGTGTGAATTGCGGCCTTCCAGCAACAAATTTGTTCGTCAAAGATGATCGAATTGCCCGGATGCAATATGTCGGCTCCATTCTTTGCTCCTCCTCTCTCTCTCGGATCACGTGCGTGTAATGTATGATATTGCTTGGTTAGGCCATCCCTTGTTAGATCATAGACCCACTTACGACCCTCGAAATAACGTGGACCGTCGGATCTGTGATTCTTCTGAGTCAGTACCACCGACGAGAAGGGTCGGTGGCATCGAGATGATGCGATGACTTTTCATTGCCTCTCTGTTGCGATTTCAGTGGCACTGAGACATAGGATCGGTGGCACCAAGATTTCTTTGCACACTTAGCACCTGAAAAGCATATAAAATCATGCATAATCCCGGGATTAATATAAAATCTCATAAATATGATAAAATAGGCAAGATTTGATGCAAAAGAACGTATACTGGCCATTAGAAGTAATCCATGCAATAATGATCAAGAAAATGGTGAAAACTGCATAAAATAACCCTAAACTAGGCCTGTAAAATCGACTCCAAACGCATGCATCAAACACCCCTAAGCTTGAATCTTGCTCGTCCTCGAGTAACACTATCTTTGGATCTGATTGAGATAAGTCAGTAAAAAGACACTAATACATAGACTATATCTAGGTGTCACTCACCTTTCGGTCCTCATACCGGCCCTTACTGACCCCTGAACACCAACTACTCTAAAAGTGACCAAGAACCTCTATAAAAGATGTTTATCCCTAAATCAATATATCATTATCAAGTAAAGCAGTTAACATGATAGACTCTTTGGATTCATACATGGTGCATCGTGTGATCTCCTATCTACGTTGCTCTTTTTTTTTCTATACCTACCATCTACATGGAAGCAGTTTTCCTGATCAGAATGTATGAGGAGACCATCATATATACGGCCTACCGATAAGAGAAATGGGTGGAGGAATGGGCGGCTATGGAAGACTCATGAGCACATTAAATCATTCATGCAATCAAAAGGATGATGAACCTATAATGCTGAAAAAATGAAATATGCTCCTAATGCCTAGTGACTGAAGTGAAATGATGAATGCATGAACATTTCGTCTCAGGGTGGGACGAAATACCTACAAACTACATCAAGAATTAGTTCTTCCTCCACTGAGGTGAGAGTATGCCATTTCTCCTTTATTTCTCAATCATGCTCCATATTCACTAATTTTTTTTTCATATTTTTTTATATGAGTCCCTTCTCATCATGATGGACTTTTATGGCATTTTTCCTCTATACCATACTACTTTCTTCTTTTTCAAGGGTATGGGCATAATCCTCACCCTTTTCGTTTTGGAAGAAACTAAGTACATGATAACATTATATGTAAAATGAAATGCAATGATGACTAAAAAGGGAAATATGCAATGTAACTACATGACATGCACCCAAATTTGGTTGTGCGTGTAGATTTTCTACTTTTTTTTTATAATGCAATTCTACTATGCAATGAAAATATGGTTTGAAAAGCTAGAATGATAGAATGTGCTCAGTCGTCTTATGGTGGAGTGTCAAATGCGGTGTATATGAGGTGGATGAGATCACATGACTAAATGACAGAACCCTCAGAAAAGAGCATGTGTCCCTCTCTAATGACCTGTGTACAGGGTAACTAAGGGATTTCTTTCTTAAATTTCAGTTCAAGGTCCCATTGGTATTTGGTCAGTTCGGGCTCAACAAACATGTCAACCACTTTCTTAGACAATTAAGATAGCCATTTATGTTATCAACACTCAAAGCAACCTAATTTACCATTTAAGAAAACAAAATGCTAAAAAATATATATGAAAAACTAAGACAGAGTTGTTCCAACACCCCCCTAAGCTTGAATATGACTATGACCTCATAGTCAACATTCTAACTTAAGAAGTGGAATAGTGATACCCATCTAAAATGATGGTGGTGGCTGTGAAGGGTCCATGGGTGGCTGTGTGGGGTCCAATGGCGGGAACATCCCCTGGAATGTCAGATTTGTGGAAGGCATATCGGACGGCATCTGGTAACCCCCAAAGTAGCCATGGCTCCAGTAGTGGTCGAAGAAGGGCTGCTGGTAGTTCTCCATCCGCTATAGACGATGATGCATGTTCTCTTGGTTGGCCAAGAGAAGTCGCTCATTGTCGTAGATGGCTTGTTGGTTTGTGTACAACCTGAAAAACACTAGAGGGGGTGAATAGAGTTTTAAAACAATTTTAACAATTATTTAACTCAAACAACCACAATTGAAAATGGAAGAAGGAGACAAGTGTTTAGAGTGGTTCCAACCTTAGCAAATACTAAGGTTGTCAGTCCACTACCCGGTTGCTTACCCAACCGGGATTTTGAAAGTATTAATTTTATTACCTTCACAAGGATTTACACAAAATACAATACTTTCTTACACCCCTTGAACAACCTTCACTTGAAGTAGATGCACCAACCCGAGGTAGCCTTCTTGAAGTAACTCCAAGCTCCCCCTTGAAGTAGCCTTCCTCTCTAGAAGTAACCTCCCGTTGCACCAGCCTTCTTGAAGTAGCTCAAGGTCCCCTTCTTCACCAAGAAGATCTTCAACCTCTCCAATCCGCAGCCTCCAACCTAGGAGTAGCAAGGAGAGTACAAACAACAATAGAGAACAAGAAAGGAAATAGAAATTACAACTTATCCTTTTGTAGCACAAGGCTTGATTTGCCTAGATCAAGCCTGTAGATCTCCTAACCAAAGTGTATGGAAATGTAATTGCAGTGGATAGGAGATGCTAGCCTATAGGACACGAATTTTGAGCTAAGAGAAGAAGTAGCCAATTGTCACTATGCTCAATTTGCTCACAAATAGGTTGCTCAAAGTATGCTCAAAGATTTCTCAAATGTAACAAGTGAGTTTAGGTGTCCTAAGGCATGTCCTATTTATAGGAATGTCCTAAAAGTGCTTAAGGACGTTCTAGACACCTTCTAGGGGTTTCTAAGTGCTTAACTAGCCGTTAGGTACAAGTTTATTGCTTTAGCAACGGCTAATTAATTAATTCTGCAGTTGCTGTCAGAGTCCATCTCGGTCGAGAAATGGTCGACCGAGACACCTACTCGGTCGAACTTTTGTCGACCGACAGGCTCTCTGAATCAAGTGTTTTGCAACATTTATCTCCAACTGCCAACTACCTTGTCAGATGTGTCTAACGGCTACTTGGGTCTTTCTCGGTCGAGAAGATTGTCGACCGAGAATGTCTCGGTCGAGGAGTTAGTCGACCGAGATTGACCCTGTTTCAATTTTTCAATTAAAGCACTAAATGTGTGTATGAGTGTGCATATGTGACACTTATTTGAAGGGGATGACCTATCTAAATGTGATGTTTAGATAGGGAGAATCTAATGCTTGATTTACATGAAATCTAAGTACTTGTACATTATATATTTGTACAAGTTTTTACAAAGCGATTACATTTCATGAAAATATAAATATGTAAGCATATGGATTTCCCTAATTGCTTTGTCATCCACCTTATTCCTGCAACACTCAAGTAGCACGTTAGATTAACAAGAATGAAATGTTTGTCATTATCAAAACAAAGGGATTTACAGATGTCCATTTAGCCAACAATCTCCCCCTTTTTGAAGATGACAAACATTTCCTAAATATAAAATAAGAAAGTATAAAGACTTGTGAGTTTCATACCTGAAGATTACCTTTTGTAGCTTTCTCTCTTGTTTATAAAATGTGTGCTTATTATTCCCCATGAATTATGGAACATGAAATCCAATTCTTTAGGGAATATAGCAACTTTCAATGTAAAGCCAAGAGTTTGTTTATGAAACTCATTGATTGAGTTTTGCATCATTACTAAGTTTTATATTTATTTCTCCCCCTTTGTCATTTCAAAAAGATATCCGTTTAAGAATAAAAACTCCCCCTTAATTAGATGTCTCGTCAAATCCAATGAAAAAGATGTCCATTAAAAGCCAAAATGATGTAAGTAAAAGTTATTTTTAAGAAGCACAAATATCAAAGAAAACATCTTCCAAAGGAGTGATAAGCAGTTGCTTCCTAATTTTGTTAAATTGGTCTAGTGGAAGCGGTTTTGTAAAAATATCAGCCAATTGATCTTCCGTATCAACATGATGAAGGGAAACATGATTCTTGGAGATATGATCCCTTAAAAAGTGATGACGGATTTCAATATGTTTAGCTCGGCTGTGTAAAATAGGATTATGTGCTAAGTTTATAGCGCTCGTGTTGTCACAAAAGATAGGCGTAGATGAAAGAGTAAAACCATAATCATTTAACACTTGTTGCATGTAAAGTACTTGAGCACAACAAGATCCGGCTGCCATATATTCAGCTTCAGTTGTAGAGAGGGCAACCGTGTTTTGTTTCTTGCTAAACCAAGATACTAAAGCTCTCCCTAACAGGAAACAGCCACCACTAGTGCTCTTGCGATCAAGTCGACAACCAGCATAATCCGCATCAGTATAAGCTTTAAAATCCAAGGATTGTCCTTTTGGATACCATAAACCAAAACATGTAGTGCCGGCTAAGTATCGAAGAATTTGTTTAACTGCTTGAAAATGAGAATGCATGGGTTGTGATTGAAATCGAGCACAAAGACCAACAGAAAACATGATGTCCGGTCGAGAAGCAGTTAAGTAAAGCAAACTACAAATCATGGCTCTATATAAGGAATCATCAATTGGTTCCCCATTTTCATCCTTATCAATTTTAATAGAAGTGGCCATAGGAGTAGTAGCATGTTTGCACTGATCCATCCCAAAACGTTTTAAGAGTTCTTTAGTATGTTTTTCTTGGCTTATAAAAATTCCAGCAGACGTTTGTTTAATTTGGAAACCAAGAAAGAAAGTTAGTTCACCCATGAGGCTCATTTCAAATTCTTTTTGCATAATGTCACTGAATTGTGTGCACAACGATTCATTAGAAGCTCCAAAAATAATGTCATCAACATATATTTGCACAACTAGGAAATCAGATGTATATGTTTTGAAAAATAAAGTAGAATCGGAATTTCCAATAGAAAAACCATTATCAAAAAGATATGTCTTGAGCCTTTCATACCAGTTCCTAGGTGCTTGTTTTAAACCATAAAGTGCTTTCTTAAGTTTATAAACATAGTCACCTTTTCCGGTATTTCAAAACCGGGTGGTTGGGCAACATATACTTCTTCTTGAATGATTCCGTTTAGAAATGCACTTTTTACATCCATTTGGTAGAGTTTGATGTTTTTATGTGCAGCAATAGCTAGTAACATTCTTATAGCTTCAAGTCTAGCTACTGGTGCATACGTTTCATCAAAATCTATTCCTTCTTGTTGATTATATCCTTGTGCTACTAACCGAGCTTTATTCCTTATTACTTCTCCTGCCTCATTTAGTTTATTCCTAAAAACCCATTTAGTTCCAATGATGGTTTTATCTTGTGGTTTAGGAACTAAATCCCATACATCATTTTTAGTGAATTGGTTTAGTTCTTCTTGCATTGCTATTATCCAATAATCATCTTTAAGAGCTTCAGATATCTTCTTAGGTTCAATGATAGAAACAAAAGCCATGTTTGCAACATCCTTAAAGGAAGACCGAGTTTTTACTTTATCATTTGGATTTCCAATAATTAATTCTTGAGGATGATCCTTAATAAGTCTAGGTATAGGTTGTGTTTCAGCTTGGTTATTGTTTGTAGTATCTTTCTCACTGTCATTTGGTATGTTTAAGTTTTCGAATTGATTAGTAAGATCAATTATTTCTAGATTTTCTGATTTGGACTCTTCATGAAAAGAGACATGAATAGATTCTTCAACTTTTCTAGAGATAGTGTTGTAGACTCTAAATGCTTTGCTAGAGGTAGAATATCCCAAAAAGAATGCTTTGTGTGATTTAGAATCAAACTTATCTCTATCATCTTTGGTATTTAAGATATAACATGTAGATCCAAAGGTATGAAAATAGTCAACTCTAGGTTTCTTAGAATGTATTATTTCATACGGAGTTTTCTTCAAATGAGAGTGAACAGTTTCTCTATTTAACACATAGCATGTGGTGTTTACAGCTTCAGCCCAAAAGGTTTTGGGGGTGTTATGTTCGAGCATCATAGTTCTAGCCATTTCTTGTAGTGATCGATTTTTCCTTTCAACTATGCCATTTTGTTGTGGAGTGCGTGGAGCAGAAAAATTGTGAGTGTACCCTTGAGATGTGCAAAATTCTTCAAATACATGATTTTCAAATTCTCCACCATGATCACTTCTAATGGTACATATTTTGCTTTGTAATAGATTTTCAATCATAGAGCAAAATTTTATAAAAGCATGAATAGTATCATCTTTGGTTGCAATAAAATGTACCCATGTATATCTACTATAATCATCAACAATAACAAAACAATATCTTTTGCCACCGATAGATTGTGTCCTCATAGGTCCAAATAAATCCATGTGAATTAATTCTAAAGATCTACTGGTGCTAAGTTCATGTTTAGGTTTAAAAGAGGTTTTTGTTTGCTTTCCCAATGTACATGGTTCACAATTTTCAACTTGATCAAAGGATAAAGTAGGCAAACCACGAACAAGATCATATTTCACTAACTTTTTGATAACATGTGAACTAGCATGTCCTAGCTTTTTATGCCATAATTGTAATGTATTTTCATTTGCAAGCAAGCATTTTCCTACTACATATTTCATAGAGTTTGGTCTAAGAATATAAAGATTTCCAACTCTTTTTCCTTCATAGACAACATTTGTAGTGTTTTCTATTAATAATTTGCAGCAGGTTTTGTTAAATAAAACATCATAGCCACTATCACATAATTGACTCACACTTATTAAGTTATGGTGCAAACCATCAACAAGTAGAACATTCTTTATTTTGAGGTTTGTACCAATGTTACCTATTCCAACAATTTTACCTTTACCGTTATCTCCAAAAGTTACTGTTCCACTCTTCTTTTCTTCAAAAGTTTGAAATGCATCCTTGTTTCCGGTCATGTGTTTGGAAGATCCACTGTCAACCACCCAATCATGCATTAGAATGTAGGTTTTGGTACCCATGTGATGGTCCGATATGGTTAGAAGCATTTAAGTAGAGATTGTATAAAAATTCTGATTCAGAACTTCAGTCGGTCGACAATTGTTCGACCGAAATCTTTCTCGGTCGACTAATCGTCGATCGAGAAGGTTGCTGTATTGCAAATTAAAGACAGAAATTCAGCCGGTTGACCAATTTTCGACCGAAATAGTTGCTGTTGATTTTGATTTGTCACAGGCATCTGGTCGGTCGACAAAAGTTCGACCGATTATATTTTCGGTCGACAATACTTCGACCGACTAAGTTTCTGTTTCAGTACAGCAGTTCAGAAAATTATCATAATGCATAAAACCTTTTATTAAGTTGAGATAAGACAATATGAATTGCAAAATTAAGCATTTGATCATATCTCAACTGAATTGCATTCGACTCTACTAAGTTTGGGATTTTGGGACCCAAACTAAGAAGGAATCCTTGGTCTTATACGGGCATGAAAATGAATAATGTCCAAGACGTAGACAAAAATGACAAGTAATAGAGTCAACTTCATTTCTCTTTCTAGGAATCGTGTTCTTAGGTACAAACATAGTCTGAGTTCTTTTGGGTTGATTTTTCTTTGGATCATATCCCAAACCTTTTCTTCCATTGAAACTAGAGGAGGCTTTTAGGATGTTGTCAAGGATATCTTTTCTTCTTAACTCATGTAGGTTTCTTTGTAGCTTAGCAATGTCATCCATCTTCTTGTGTAAATCTTTTCTAGCTTGATCTAAATCAAATAATAGGGAGTCTCTTTCTTTTACAACATTGTCATAGTCTAGATGGTTACACAGAATTGGTTGAGTCTGAAAGTCTTTTAGTTTAGCTAACAATTCAGTCTTTTCTTGAGAGAGAAGATCAACATTTGTTTCTAGAGTGAGTAGCTTGTTAGTGCAATCATTTAAAGATGTTTTTAAAGACAAATTCTCAAGATCAATGTTGTTCTTTTCAGAAGAGAGATCATTTAATTTAGCATATAGCTCATCATTTATTTTGATAACCTTCTTTAGTTTCTTCTTGACATCAACATACTTATCATGAGTTTCTTGTAAACTAGTAATTAACTCTTCTTTAGAAAGATCAAGTAGGCTTACTTCTTGAGAGTCTTCATCATCTTCTCTTGCCATTAGACATTCCACCTTTTCTTCTCCGCTTTCACTTTCACTTGACTCGTCCCATGCAGCTTTATAGGCTTTTTCTCCTCTCTTCTTGTGTGAGCTTTTCTTTCCTTTATTTGCTTTAGGACATTCATTTTTGAAATGTCCTTTCTTTCCACACTCAAAGCACCTAGGAGGAGAAGAAGAAGAACTAGAAATTTTGTTAGATTTAAATCTTCTATATTTCTTACCATTGACAATCAATGCTTCTTCTCCTTCTTCTTCACTTGACTCCTCACTTTCTGGTGTGATTATCTTTGAAGCTTTTAGAGCCACATCCTTCTTCTTTCCTTGCTGAAGTTCACGTTCTCTTCTTTCTTCCTCTTCTAGGGTTGCTTCATGAGCTTCTAGATTGCCAATGAGTTGCTCCATTTTCAGTCGAGTGAGGTCATTAGCTTCTTCAATGGCTGTCACCTTTGGCTTGTATTTAGGAGGAAGTGATCGAAGGATTTTTGATACCTGATCTTCTTCAAGAACAGTTTTTCCTAGGGCATTTAAACCATTAACAATAGAAGAGAATTTTGCAAACATTTCACTAATAGATTCATTTGGATCCATACGGAAGTGTTCAAACTTTTGTTTAAGCATGCTAATTTTAGAATTCTTGACTTGAACTGTACCTTCATAAGTTATGGACAGTCTATGCCAAATGTCATAGGCTGTGTCACAGTTTGATATCCTATTAAATTCTCCTACAGAAATTGAACAATATAAAATGCTTACAGCTTTGGCATTCATTTGAGCCAACTTTACCGTGTTTGCATCCCACTATGCATATTGTGTTTGAGGAAGCTCGTATGGGGTTGACACCATCCTCCATAAGTCCCAATTGATGCCTTGGAAGTAGAACTGCATCCTTCTCTTCCAATATGTGTAGTTTGTTCCATCAAACGATGGAGGTCTAGCAACAAGTGTGTTATGACCCACTCCATGATTAACTAATAAATACCTCGAATTACGTAAAACACCTCAATTAGGGTTGAGTATCAAATTAAACATCATGGATAATTAAGATAAGCCAAGATGCGAATTAATAGTTAAGCTTGAATCACCTGAGGCAATTAATAATGTCAATATTGATTATTTCATACATTAAGTTGAATCAAGTAATCACAGTTGTAATTAGAGCTTTGATCTAGTGAAATAGTTCTTTTAGCATGTTTTGCACTTTGAGGTTATAGATAATTCCGAGCTTAAACCGTTGCAAGAAAAATCACTCGAAACCGACTTCCGAGTTAAACGATATGGACATTTGAGTGTTTAGGGACCTAGTTGTGATTTTCGGTTTTTGCTGGGTAAATTACATTCCGGCCCCTCCGCGAATTTGACCCTATCTCTTCTTCCTTTTCCACCCGATAGAACAGGGATAGGCGGTGCGCACAGCGACTCGTTTACAGCAGGAAGAAGTCAGGGCGATTGAGGGGCGATTCTTGCTCCTAGCCTCGTTCTTGGCTGCGCCCTACTCCTATCTTCTTCTTCCTTCCTTTTTCTCCTCTTCTCCATTACCCTAGAGGCACCCGAGCAACAGTTTGAGCTGGCACCCAGCAGCAGGGCGCCGGCTGAGTTGCAGGGTGCAGCGGTGGTGTTGCCCGACCATCAGAGGAGGGGCGCGATTCCTTGGGCTCTGATTCAACATGGCGCCACCTCCCTCTCCTATTCTCTACCCTTCTTCCTCTTCTTTCCTAGCACGCAGCCCACCCAACCTGCTAGGGCGGCGCCCCTAGCAGCAAGGCCGGCCAGCAGTTGCACAGCTCCGGTCAGGAGCCTTAGGGCATGCTAGCATCTCAAAGCACCAACCATCGAGCTCGTCCATAAGTCCCGGGTGGAGATTCGCAGCCATCAGCTTGATTAGCACCCAACCGAGTCTCCTTTTTTCACCTGTACGTATGAAGGAGCTGCTGCTTGCAGCAACATGTTTGATTAGGATCGACCTGGGTGAAAGGCAATAAGGAAAGGTAGTGTTAACTTCGACATATGGTCTTAATCAGGAATTCGTAGCCTTAGTTAGACCTAGATGTTGTTTGAATCAATTCTAGATTCGTGCATGATGTTACTGATTTATTGCAGGGTCAGCATTCCGATCGGCCGAATTTGGTAAGATTCGGCCGAGTTTCATTTATAAGGAAATCGAACAGGGTTCCAATCGGCCGAGATTGTAGACTGATCGGCCGAATTGTCAGCCGATCGACCGAGTTGCCTAGAGTGGATCGGTCGAATTGTCAGCCGATCAGCCGAGTTCCCAGTTTGGTCGGCCGAGTTCCAGATGTGAGTAGTAGTTCATTTAGAAATCAATATTTAACTCAAATTAATTGCTTAATTGCTTCTGTATCAATTGATATAATTTTTGAACAGTGTAGTACATAAAATAGAGTAAATTAGATTCATTGGAATTGAATTACTTAATATGCTTAGTGAAAATGATGCAATTTCCTGTATTATAGTTGCAATGTATTTACTAAATTCAAAATAGACATTTAACATAGAAACTGGATAAATGATTCTGATTCGTGTTTAAGTACGATAAAGGTTATATATGCGCTTCTTGTGATGTTTAGATTGTGCATTATGTATGGAATGTAATTTTCCTGTTTATATGTTTATTTGTTTAATCAAGTATAGACCTAGATGCCCTAACACCGTAGAACCCCTTAGACGGGTCTGCAACTTTGGGGTGAAACTCGTGTTGCAACATCATCCGTGCTTGTGTCGCGGACAAACGAGGAAAGAGAAAAAGGGCAGTGTCTAACAACAATTGTGCTTGTGTCACAATGGCATTGCGATATCACCAGAAAACTTGGTTATCTAACACCATTCGTGCTTGTGTCGCGAAGGTAACCCTGTGACTCTCCTCCGGTGTACTCAGGTTTAAGGAGGAGTCGAGAGCACACGTGGTTGTGCAGCACACGTGGTTGTACGAGGAGGCCGAGGAGCCTGTGTCCTGTGCAGACCAGGACGAGTAGTCAGACTTAGCACTCCCCGGGTGTGTCGCTAAGTCTTGTACGGTGGGGCCGTAGCATGAACTTGCTACGGATCTTTATATGCAGAGTACACTGCATATAATTAGGGCATAAAAATAAAATGAATAAATAATCAAGTAGGTTCACAGTAAATTTATATAACTGTTCATTTATCTGAATTACCTGTTGATGCTTGGAAATGTGATTATATTCTGTAAATCTGTTATGTTATTAGAACTGCCTTGCTTAGTTCTGCATTTATGTTTAATTTCAGTTTATAAACCTGATGAGTTGTTTAGTGATAGCTAAGTGAAATGCTATTCACTGAGCGAGTAGGCTCATACCTCTACTCAAAACATTTTCAGGTTATCATCAGCAGCAAGAAATCAGAAGGATCGTTTTATCCTTACGCCTAGTCAATAGAAGGTTCGTAGATAGTAGTTAGAGGTCTCTTAGTCCATTCCCCTCGATCTTTGGGACAAGGTGTGAGTGAGAGAGAGAGAATGTGTATAAAGATGTAAATTGTCTGTTATGCTTTAATTTATGTCGGATAAATGTAATATGCTGTAGACTCTGTTTATATGGCTAGTCAGTTAATAAAGATGCTTCCGCAGTTTGTTTAGTTTTATTTTTACAGCATAAATCAGCTTATCTTATTAATCTCTTTAAAATGTTTTAAAAAGTGAAGAGTGGTTGGCTTATGTGTAAATCCCACCCTGTCGCGCCTAATCTTACGGTTTGTGGTTAATGTGAGATTGGGGCGTGACAATTTTTGGTATCAGAGCTTTGGTTTGAGTACATAGTTACTCAAGGTCAGGGGACGATAAGAGACCAATAGGATTAAGGTTTAGGTGTCTTTCTTCTATCTGTAATTTTCTAACATGAAGTGTTCTGTTATACTATTGCAGATAGCAGGAAGAGGATGTGGTCACGAGAATCAAGTAATGAGCTTAAGTTGAGTCATTAAGAATCATTAAGGTCAAAAGATAAAGTTATAAGTAAGGCGAATAATAAATGATGAGTTTTAGCTCTGGAAGGTCTGAGTGTTTAGATACCCTGGCCAGGTGTCTGAATACTTAGATTGACCAGTATCAAGCTACTCTGTCTGTTCTTCTCTGAATGCCCTGGCCAGGTATGCAGAGGAAGGATAGGCTAGAGAGAAAACCCTAGAAATTTTAGGGATAAGAAATCAGAAGTTAATGTAGGAGTAAGAGATTATATATAGGATGTGATACAACTCTTGCCTTACATTGCTTATTTGATTTAAAGATCATTAGAAATGCTTTTATATGCATGAAATGAAATTTGCAGTTTGTAAAGTAAATATGATCCTTTTATATTGTTGTGTCATGAAGTGAATTGTTAAGTGTTTGTTTTCTTAGTACTAAAGTAGACCCGAAACTATGTTTAAATGAGTTTGCTTTGAGTGGATATTCATTCCACATGTTTAAGATTAATAGGGGTTGATTAATCCCGAGTAGCTCTTGGCTTCAGGACTACAGGTTCGGCCTGGTCCGGCTGGAAGGATGCGTTACTGGGATCTAATGACTCCTATTAACAAGTAAAATAAGAATAGAAGTCTAAATGTTCTTTGTTCTTGAGAATTTGGGGTTGAGAATCATAGACCTAATCGGCCCAAAATAGGGTTTTGATAATCCATAAATACAAAATTTGATAGATAGAATGTCTCACTAAATGATTTTTAGTATTTTATGTGTAACTCGGATTTGGCTAAAATTGGGATATGAGTTGGATATATATAATGTGAGCAACATTTGGAAAATATCAGAATTTTTTGAATAATATTCTAACCTGTAGATCGGCCGAGTTTCAAATTCGACCGATCACATTTTCTGAATGATATAGCAGTGTGGTAATTGAATTTTATCTTTTTATTGGTATATCCAATTGATCTCAAATTTTAACTGAGATTGAAAAACACAATTTTAGACACTCTGTTAAATTGGAATAATTTTTGGATGACTTTTGACCCCTGCAGTGAGGGTGTCGGCCGAGTTTGTAACTCAGCCGAACCTGCTGCAGACTGCAATATAGCAATGCACTGTTCGATTTTTAATTAATTATTGGTAACTTGAAATGATCTGAAATTTTTACTAAAGGTCTAAAACTTCATTAGGTACAACATATAAAATTTCCAAAATTTTTGGAGCTTCTTTTGACCTTTTAATAAACGAATTACAGAAACTATTATGAAAACTGAATTTTCAGCCAATATGATTAAAGTTGAGTGTTGGGTTAATATGATATTGACCCAAGCAACTCAAATTGATCTATGTGATCGATCACACATATACACAATAATGCTATGTTACTGACATAGACCAAAACCCTAGAATGATTAAAGTTGTAGTAGTTTAAAGGATATCATTAGTGATTAAACCTTGAATACTAGTATTTTTGTAAAATAAGATCTTGAGATATGTTCTATGAAAAATAAACTGGCTTTGAAAGCAATCTAGGGTTTTGAAGTAGATAATTTGATCAGTACATGAACAACATGAAATGACTTAGAGAAAAGAGTAAAACATAAACCTAAAATGTAATTATAAGTAAGTAACATGGAATGCGGAGTATTATCCGATACACGATCTAAAGATAGCTGATGTAGTTCATGTTTTTAAGACATGGTGTCACTATCTTCATGATGTGACAATAGATTATCACCCTGGTAAGAGAATGTGGTGGACAATGTTTTCATTAGAAAGTCAAGTTCAACAGCCAATGCATTCTCTATGATAGGTTTCAATAGAGACCTGCTAGTAGTAATGTGAAAGTTGAACTTAGACTTAGGGGTGACAACACAGAGTGATTTGATGGTACAGATGTAAGTTAAGCCTACTTCTTATGAGTACATTAAGAAACCACAATAGGGTGATAGTGAGTTAAACCAGACCATGCATGACAGGATAGGAGGAAAATAGACTAGGGTCTAAGTTTTTAAGATGATAAGGCGTTGTGTTAACATGACCTGTTGTGTGTACCTTGAGATAGAGTAAAATTCTTTTAAGGGGAAAAGGCTGAAAGAAAAGAATTTTTATAGAAGTGTATGTATTGATGTATGCTATGTTTTCAGGAAACACTAAGATGTATATGAATCTCAAGAAGTTGAAATGGATGGTCAGATATACAGAAAGATGTAGCTGAGTACGTGGTTAGAAGTAGTGTGTGCCAGTAGGTTAAGGTTGAACCCTAGAAATCTATAGCTACCTTGTAATATTTTCTACACCTGAATGAGATTGGGAATTTATCACAATGGATTTTGTGGTAAGATTACCCAAGACGCCTAGAGGTTGTGACTCGATATGAATAATTGTGGATAGACTAATTTAGTCTGCTCACTTCCTTCATATTAAGTCGACCTTTGATGTCTCGAGACTTGACTAAGATATACATGGATAAAATAATTAGGTTTCCTGGTAATCCAGTTTCAATCATATCATATTGAGATTCTAAATTCACATTTAGGATTGTAGAAACAGTTGTATCGTGTTTCGGGCACAAAGTTAAGATTCAGCGTAACCTTTTCATCCGCAGACGGATGGTTAGTTTGAGAGAACCATTCAGACTCTTGAGGACATGCTGAGAGCATGTGTTTTGCTTTTCAGTGGAAATGGGAAGAACATTTAAATCTTATAAAGTTTGCTAGTGTGAATGTTGAGTTTAGAAATACACAACTGATAATGGTTCGATTTGAATATAAACCCAGGCAATACAGATTTGGTAAACCATTAGATGCATGATTTCAAGATAATAAGACAGCATTAAAAATATGTAAATAAACCTAATTGCATGTTTCCTGTTATGTTAATATGTGTGACTTAACATTTACATGAATTGGCACAATTCATTGAGATATAATTAGAAATTCCCAAGTACTATTAAATATTTATGATTTGATACGTAAATAACTCTTAATTGAGTTATGTGGTGCATAAACCAGGAATTTGATTAATATGCACGTACTTCGGGAAATTTCAGATAATTGATAAATAGTACAGATGGTTTGTTATATGTGAAGTAAATAACTTTTATTGGTGTCATAAGATGTTCGATCACATGAATTCTGTATGTATGTGTCAAAATTGATTTGAGTTTAGAATATTTATGAATTTTTAATCTGTCTGCATGCATGATATAAACATTACTCAGTAATTACAATGATTTGAAATATACTGCTCTGCCAGTTCCAGAATGATACCGTATTGTAATTTGAATTGCTATCAAACAGATGGGATAATGGAAACCCTAAGAGTAGGGTGTTGCCATGTGATTAGTGAATAAGATAACCCTAAGAGTAGGGTGTTGGCATGTGATGAATGAATAAGGCAAATGAAACCCTAAGGATAGGGTGTACGATGAATCAAGTATTTTGATATCAATTTTCATTATAAGATGTGATGATGTTTAACAGTTAAATTGCATGATTTAATTTTAGTACAAAATAGACATGCATTTTGTTTATTTAAGAATTTTAATTTGTTTGTATGAACAGTATAATAATTTCTTGGTAATTATCATAAAGTGAGATTCTGCTATAACAGTTCTGGAAAGACGATGTTTTGTGGATTGATCTGGAATCAGATCAGATATGTCCTAGGTTAAGGAACCTATGCAGATGGTTGATCGGAGAATCAAGAAAACTCACGAATTGTGAGATACCATTAGTGATAGTTTTGTGGAGAAATCTTAATCTAGAGGGAGCCATGTGGGAACTTGAAATTTAGATGCATAACAAGTCTCCTTTCTCTTTTAGGAATTTCGGGACGAAATTCTTTTAAGGGGAAAAGGTTGTTATGACCCACTCCATGATTAACTAATAAATACCTCGAATTACGTAAAACACCTCAATTAGGGTTGAGTATCAAATTAAACATCATGGATAATTAAGATAAGCCAAGATGCGAATTAATAGTTAAGCTTGAATCACCTGAGGCAATTAATAATGTCAATATTGATTATTTCATACATTAAGTTGAATCAAGTAATCACAGTTGTAATTAGAGCTTTGATCTAGTGAAATAGTTCTTTTAGCATGTTTTGCACTTTGAGGTTATAGAGAATTCCGAGCTTAAACCGTTGCAAGAAAAATCACTCGAAACCGACTTCCGAGTTAAAAGATATGGACATTTGAGTGTTTAGGGACCTAATTGTGATTTTCAGTTTTTGCTGGGTAAATTACATTCCGGCCCCTCCGCGAATTTGACCCCTATCTCTTCTTCCTTTTCCACCCGATAGAACAGGGATAGGCGGTGCGCACAGTGACTCGTTTACAGCAGGAAGAAGTCAGGGCGATTGAGGGGCGATTCTTGCTCCTAGCCTCGTTCTTGGCTGCGCCCTACTCCTATCTTCTTCTTCCTTCCTTTTTCTCCTCTTCTCCATTACCCTAGAGGCACCCGAGCAACAGTTTGAGCTGGAACCCAGCAGCAGGGCGCCGGCTGAGTTGCAGGGTGCAGCGGTGGTGTTGCCCGACCATCAGAGGAGGGGCGCGATTCCTTGGGCTCTGATTCAACATGGCGCCACCTCCCTCTCCTATTCTCTACCCTTCTTCCTCTTCTTTCCTAGCACGCAGCCCACCCAACCTGCTAGGGCGGCGCCCCTAGCAGCAAGGCCGGCCAGCAGTTGCACAGCTCCGGTCAGGAGCCTTAGGGCATGCTAGCATCTCAAAGCACCAACCCTCGAGCTCGACCACAAGTCCCGGGTGGAGATTCGCAGCCATCAGCTTGATTAGCACCCAACCGAGTCTCCTTTTTTCACCTGTACGTATGAAGGAGCTGCTGCTTGCAGCAACATGTTTGATTAGGATCGACCTGGGTGAAAGGCAATAAGGAAAGGTAGTGTTAACTTCGACATATGGTCTTAATCAGGAATTCGTAGCCTTAGCTAGACCTAGATGTTGTTTGAATCAATTCTAGATTCGTGCATGATGTTACTGATTTATTGCAGGGTCAGCATTCCGATCGGCCGAATTTGGTAAGATTCGGCCGAGTTTCATTTATAAGGAAATCGAACAGGGTTCCAATCGGCCGAGATTGTAGACTGATCGGCCGAATTGTCAGCCGATCGGCCGAGTTGCCTAGAGTGGATCGGCCGAATTGTCAGCCGATCGGCCGAGTTCCCAGTTTGGTCGGCCGAGTTCCAGATGTGAGTAGTAGTTCATTTAGAAATCAATATTTAACTCAAATTAATTGCTTAATTGCTTCTGTATCAATTGATATAATTTTTGAACAGTGTAGTACATAAAATAGAGTAAATTAGATTCATTGGAATTGAATTACTTAATATGCTTAGTGAAAATGATGCAATTTCCTGTATTATAGTTGCAATGTATTTACTAAATTCAAAATAGACATTTAACATAGAAACTGGATAAATGATTCTGATTCGTGTTTAAGTACGATAAAGGTTATATATGCGCTTCTTGTGATGTTTAGATTGTGCATTATGTATGGAATGTAATTTTCCTGTTTATATGTTTATTTGTTTAATCAAGTATAGACCTAGATGCCCTAACACCGTAGAACCCCTTAGACGGGTCTGCAACTTTGGGGTGAAACTCGTGTTGCAACATCATCCGTGCTTGTGTCGCGGACAAACGAGGAAAGAGAAAAAGGGCAGTGTCTAACAACAATTGTGCTTGTGTCACAATGGCATTGCGATATCACCAGAAAACTTGGTTATCTAACACCATTCGTGCTTGTGTCGCGAAGGTAACCCTGTGACTCTCCGCCGGTGTACTCAGGTTTAAGGAGGAGTCGAGAGCACACGTGGTTGTGCAGCACGCGTGGTTGTGCGAGGAGGCCGAGGAGCCTGTGTCCTGTGCAGACCAGGACGAGTAGTCAGACTTAGCACTCCCCGGGTGTGTCGCTAAGTCTTGTACGGTGGGGTCGTAGCATGAACTTGCTACGGATCTTTATATGCAGAGTACACTGCATATAATTAGGGCATAAAAATAAAATGAATAAATAATCAAGTAGGTTCACAGTAAATTTATATAACTGTTCATTTATCTGAATTACCTGTTGATGCTTGGAAATGTGATTATATTCTGTAAATCTGTTATGTTATTAGAACTGCCTTGCTTAGTTTTGCATTTATGTTTAATTTCTGTTTATAAACCTGATGAGTTGTTTAGTGATAGCTAAGTGAAATGCTATTCACTGAGCGAGTAGGCTCATACCTCTACTCAAAACATTTTCAGGTTATCATCAGCAGCAAGAAATCAGAAGGATCGTTTTATCCTTACGCCTAGTCAATAGAAGGTTCGTAGATAGTAGTTAGAGGTCTCTTAGTCCATTCCCCTCGATCTTTGGGACAAGGTGTGAGTGAGAGAGAGAGAATGTGTATAAAGATGTAAATTGTCTGTTATGCTTTAATTTATGTCGGATAAATGTAATATGTTGTAGACTCTGTTTATATGGCTAGTCAGTTAATAAAGATGCTTCCGCAGTTTGTTTAGTTTTATTTTTACAGCATAAATCAGCTTATCTTATTAATCTCTTTAAAATGTTTTAAAAAGTGAAGAGTGGTTGGCTTATGTGTAAATCCCACCCTGTCGTGCCTAATCTTGCGGTTTGTGGTTAATGTGAGATTGGGGCGTGACAAAGTGTCCCTTCAAGGTTAAGGTTGTTAAGCACCTCGTCACCCATTCTTCAAGACCTTGTTAAGGTTCCTTGAAGCCTGCTCTGATACCAATTGAAAAACATTAGGGGGGGTGAATAGAGTTTTAAAACAATTTTAACAATTATTTAACTCAAACAACCACAATTGAAAATGGAAGAAGGAGACAAGTGTTTAGAGTGGTTCCAACCTTAGCAAATACTAAGGTTGTCAGTCCACTACCCGGTTGCTTACCCAACCGGGATTTTGAAAGTATTAATTTTATTACCTTCACAAGGATTTACACAAAATACAATACTTTCTTACACCCCTTGAACAGCCTTCACTTGAAGTAGATGCACCAACCCGAGGTAGCCTTCTTGAAGTAACTCCAAGCTCCCCCTTGAAGTAGCCTTCCTCTCTAGAAGTAACCTCCCGTAGCACCAGCCTTCTTGAAGTAGCTCAAGGTCCCCTTCTTCACCAAGAAGATCTTCAACCTCTCCAATCCGCAGCCTCCAACCTAGGAGTAGCAAGGAGAGTACAAACAACAATAGAGAACAAGAAAGGAAATAGAAATTACAACTTATCCTTTTGTAGCACAAGGCTTGATTTGCCTAGATCAAGCGTGTAGATCTCCTAACCAAAGTGTATGGAAATGTAATTGCAGTGGATAGGAGATGCTAGCCTATAGGACACGAATTTTGAGCTAAGAGAAGAAGTAGCCAATTGTCACTATGCTCAATTTGCTCACAAACAGGTTGCTCAAAGTATGCTCAAAGATTTCTCAAATGTAACAAGTGAGTTTAGGTGTCCTAAGGCATGTCCTATTTATAGGAATGTCCTACAAGTGCTTAAGGACGTTCTAGACACCTTCTAAGGGTTTCTAAGTGCTTAACTAGCCGTTAGGTACAAGTTTATTGCTTTAGCAACGGCTAATTAATTAATTCTGCAGTTGCTGTCAGAGTCCATCTCGGTCGAGAAATGGTCGACCGAGACACCTACTTGGTCAAACTTTTGTCGACCGACAGGCTCTATGAATCAAGTGTTTTGCAACGTTTATCTCCAACTGCCAACTACCTTGTCAGATGTGTCTAACGGCTACTTGGGTCTTTCTCGGTCGAGAAGATTGTCGACCGAGAGTGTCTCGGTCGAGGCGTTAGTCGACCGAGATTGACCCTGTTTCAATTTTTCAATTAAAGCACTAAGTGTGTGTATGAGTGTGCATATGTGACACTTATTTGAAGGGGATGACCTATCTAAATGTGATGTTTAGCTAGGGAGAATCTAACGCTTGATTTACATGAAATCTAAGTACTTGTACATTATATATTTGTACAAGTTTTTACAAAGCGATTACATTTCATGAAAATATAAATATGTAAGCATATGGATTTCCCTAATTGCTTTGTCATCCACCTTATTCCTGCAACACTCAAGTAGCACGTTAGATTAACAAAAATGAAATGTTTGTCATTATCAAAACAAAGGGATTTACAAATGTCCATTTAGCCAACACAACCTTCCTTGGACATCCTGGATGCCCGCCATTGATGTTGTCTGCTGCTGTTGATGCATCTGTATGTCCTGCAACATCTGGTACATCGCATGGGTTTGTAGGTGCGAGTTATACAAGTATAAGCTTTTAATATCTTCTGAAGCAATCCCACAATAATAAATATAAAAGATAAAGATAAGCATATAAGGAAACAATCATACAATTTTTAAGAAAGAGAAGATCTTACTTATCCTTAAGACATCTCTTATCAATTTGTCTCTTCCTACTCTTACCATTTTCTCTCTTCCTTTATTATTTAATATTTTTACATAAAAATAAATAAACAAAAATTAAAAAGGAATGAGACAAAAAAAAGAAAAAAAGGAGGGAAATGAAGGTTAGCCCTAAAACGGAAGTAGAAGAAAAACTCAGAAGGGTTAGCCCTAAAAGGGAAGTAGAAGCAAAACTTAGAACGGAAACAAAGGCTAACCCTACAAGTGGCAATCGTTAGAAAACATGACAGTTGTCATAATGCCAAAAAAAAGGAAAAGATAAATTAAATCTATAGGAAAATCCAAGCGAGGAATTGTTTTAGTTTTATTTTGGCAGAACATAGGATCCTGTTGGATTCACTTGCAGGAAAACAAAAAAAGTCATAAAAAATCGTCCTTTTTCTTCTAATAGAACAAAGTGTTCAAATGTAGAGTTTGTTTTTTGTTTTATGGCAAACATTTTTTCAAGTTATTTCTGGGGTGGATTCCTCTAATGCACTGTCATTTTCTTTTGGAAACTCTGGATTTGAGAAAAAGGAAAAGAGCCAAAGAAAAAAAGATACCTCGGTAAAAGGTAAGATGACTAAAAAAGAAAACATAACTCGAATCTTCTGACTCTCCCCAGTAGAGTCGCCAAATTGTTGTACTTGGCCCAAAAAAATCACACGATACTACGTCATGAAACGAAGGAGAAACGAAAGGAAATGATAAAACAATAATGTTCTCAGAGTCACCACCCTGTAACAGAGGTCGGTGTTGAAATCAACATGGAAATACAAAAAAAAATCCAATTTTGACTCCACCAAGGGTGAATAAGAAAGTTATATTTGATTTTAGAGATCAGACTTGGCCATCCTATTATGAGTGAGGAAGATCTTAACACCCCATCTCACCTGATAACAATATTGCTTCCTTTTTTTGACATCTTGGATTAAAATGACAGTGATCAAGGATATTGTTAAAGAAAATGGCGAAAACATAAAAAAATGTTTTTTAAGTTAGCTAAGCTTTGGGGTTTGAGATAGTCATGGATTGTCCATCATAGACTGATAACACCAATTTTTGTAATATTTTAGACTATTTTTCTGTTATCAAAACTGCCATTTTTAGCTATTTTCCTCTCTTTTGTTTGCACTTTCGCAATAATTGGCCAAGCAATGCTCTTAATCCTATATTTCCATCTTTTACAGAGTTTTTCCTTATTTTGGTGCAATAAGGCCGTCCCGGCCCACAGAATAAGTCCAAGTCTGTTTCGGCCTTCCTAACGCCCGATACAACCTCCGCTCGACAGGGTGGAGCGACACAATGACGCACGACAAAAGGATGCAGCGCAAGAAGGAGCAGATGGACGACACGCCTTCTACCCGACAGGGAGCCCAGCTCGCCCCGACAACCCAGCTTGTCGGGCGACACAGCCACCCACCGGCAGGCGTGCCGTCCATCACGTGACCGATAGCCGACACTCCTGAGCCGAGCGATACCAGTATCGACCGTCCACCGACCCGTAAATAAGGAGGACACGTGGGGCTTCGAGCACCATAACTTCCTCCAACTGCTGCCTATAAATAGCAGCTATAGGAAGCCGAAAAGACAGTTCGGATACTTCAGAATTCAGACAGTTGGGAGCTTTGAGTGATCTTCGGAGGAAACTGCGAGAGCAGGAGTATCGTGCCCCAGTGCTCGTGTCGGGCGACACTAGGTGAGCTCTTCCTCGTCCCGAGAGGGAGGGGATAGTTCACTTAGAACCGTCCCGGGCGACACTACGGGCTGATATTGGCCAACGATGACGAGCGACACAAGTGCCCGACAGTAGGACGCGTCGCTCCATGCCTGACACGATATCGAACCCGATACGCTTCACCCGTCATGCATGCCGCCCGAGAGGGTGTGTCGCCCGACTTGAGCGTATCGGCCAGGTCCTTGAACGATACAGTCGGTCGTCGCGGTGTGCCGCTCGAGAGAGTGTGTCGCCCGACACCGCTGTATCGGGCTAGGCCCCTGTCCGGTATTGGGCAGAAGAGCCACTGTAGTCTGTCGCCCTTCTACATCAAGAAGGCGATATCTATCTTTAATTCTGTTATTTAATTCCTTTCTTACGCAATGTATTAAGACCCTTAATGTGTATGGAAATAGAAAAGCTTAATTACTTGCTGCTCTATGCTTGGTGCGATATATTGGATGACTGCTACGTTTGATATCTGAACTCTAGCTTGCATGTTTGGATCGCGTTTTGCTTAGCTACCGAATCGTTTTTTCCCGTCGCAACAGCTTCGAGAGTCGTGTTGTGGCTCTAGTGTTTGGTCCGATTCTGGAGTATGAGAGTGCCTGGATTGGAGTTGTTTCCGTAACATTCCTCTCTAACTTAAAGTCCGACAACCTCGAGAGGGGTGTTGACGCTTGGTTAGAAGTACCCACTCTGAGAGGAGGGGTGCAGGGTGTTACTGTTGTCGCTTGTTTTGCTGTAGTCTTATCCTTCGCATCTTGCCCTAGCTCTAGTATTATCTTTCTGTTTTTGTTGCATGAAAACCCCTAAAAACTGCTAAATGACTAAAACCTTAAATCTCTCTTATAGCTCCAGTTGGAGATAGTTTCCTTTGTTTTATTTGTGACATCTTGCTGTTTCCCTTTTGGGAATTTATATCTCTTTATACCCACCGGAGTGTAGCATGCGATTCTGGGTTCTCAACACTACCCCCCTTGTCCCTGTGTTCGACCCCGTAAACAAAGTTGCGGGGGCCTAGAAGGATTCAGGTTTATAAATGTAAAAGCTCGACTACTTCAAATCCACCTCCACTTTTCCGCCTCCACTTTTGGACGCGCGATTTAGGCCGGTCAACTTTTTGGTGCCGTTGTCGGGGACAAGGCAAAAACGGTACTGTAGACGAATCTGAATCCACTAACTACACTCCTGTGCCTCAAGCTTAGAAATGAGTTTGACAACACTCTTTTTCTTTTTCTATTTCCTTACTATTATTCTTTGCTTAAAATTAATAATTCAATTCTCTAAACTTGAAATTTCGTGCTATTTTAGGCACTCTGAAGAACAGTGATCTGTTCCACTGAGCACCAACTCCAACCGTCATGCCGCCTCGCGTGGAGCCATCCATTTTTGGAGACGAACGCCAAGGGGGGAGGCCTGAATCACCTCCACCAGATGGCAATGACCGCTATGGCGGCAACGATGAGCATGAAGATAAGGAATCAGAGCATTCCGAGGAAGGCCACCCCCATGTCAGGCGTCGCCACCGTCAGTGACACAGGTGACACCACAACCAAGAGCAACGTCGTGAGGCTAGCGACAGCGACGACTCCGAAGAGGACGAGAAGACGTTGAGGGAGTTGACATCAACAAAAGCCAACAACTCTAGATGTCCCGTCATCACCCCGCGATTCAACGCAGCTAATTTTGAGCTTAAGCGTTCTGTGATCTCTATGATCCAGAACAAAAGCTTCAGGGGAAGTTCGAAAAATGAAAAACCCCTACCACCACCTCGATGCCTTCAAGAACATATGTGACACGATAAAGATGCGGGGGGTCCCCCAGGAGGTTATATACTGCAAAGGATTCATCTTCTCTCTGGAGGACAAATCACTATCCTGGTACCTCGGGTTACCCCACCGGTCCTTGAACGGATGGGGGGCGTTAGCTGAAGCCTTCGTAAATAAGTTTTACCCCACCGAGAGGACGGTCAGAACTTGGCAGAAAATAACTTCCTTCATGCAAAAGTCGAACGAAAGCCTTCACGACGCCTGGGAGCGGTTCCAAGAGTACCTGAGGGATTGCCCCCATCATAATTACAAGAAGGGCTTCCTTGTCACCACCTTCTACAATGGCCTGACTCCCAATGAACGGGTGTCACTGAATGCGGCAGCAGGAAGTGACTTTTTAGGGAAAAAATCGAGCAAGTCTGAAAGGATCATCAAAAATATGGCTGAGCTGCAAGCCGGCGCTGAATATGATAGATCTGACAGAGGACAGGCGAAAAAGGTCGGTGAAGGGTCCTCTCTTGAGTCTAAGGCCCTAGAGACCATCACTTCTCAGATTCAGAAAATAGCCACAGATGTAAAGCAGCTGAGGGAATCCGGCGCGAAAGGGAAGAAGTAGGTGGAAAAAGTAATGAAATGTGTGACATGTGGAGAAGGCGGTCATGGGATAGATAATTGCATCTACACTTGACCAGAAGCATCAAGCGACACTGAGTCTGAGGTCGAAGAAACTGAAAAAGTCTCTTTCGTAAATTTCAAAAGACCAGACCACCCTGGTTTCAGCTATGGCAACAAGGAGGCAGCTGAGAATTCTCATCAGCTGCACAACTCCACTAGGCCGCCCCAAGCTTTTGAGAAGAGGGGAGGGCCAAGCCCATACACCAAAAACACCCTCTTCCAGCCGAACAAAGGAGGTTTTCAGGGGCAAGCTAAGTATCAAGGATCAATCAGAGAGCAAGGACAGGACAAGGCTTCGAACCAAGCAGATGTGGTGGGACAGTTGTTTGATTTTGTGAAGAAGCAAGACACCGTTAACAACCAGTTGGCGCAGAGCACGTTATCAAGTTCTGGTGTCTTGAACTCATTGCAGGTGCAAATGGCGGACATGCAGACGCACCAACGCCAGATGGATCAGCAATTAGCTCAAATGGCCGAGTTAATGAAGAATCCCTCAGGGAAAATACCGTCCAACACCGAAACTGTAAAGAAGGCAGGGATGTGATCGAGAGAAGACGGAAATCGGGTTGCAAGAGATGGATGGATGATGTTAGCAGATAAGGAGCGGAAAGGCTGGAGCCGTCAAGCTGGAGACAAAAACTACAGCGCTTCTCGGGAGGCAACCCGAGCTCGTTTTTCTTTCCTAGTATAGGGTGCTTTTTCTTTCAAGCAAAATGAACATTACAAACATTTGGATTGTAATAAGGCCCGAGTTAGCGCATGCACCACATGCGCTGACCCTTATGGACCACCGCCTTAGTTTTATCGACCGGGATGGGTAATGCCACCTGAGGCCAGGATCTTAGTCTTCGGCCAATGATGTTTTACTCATCGGCCGCTTTTAAACTGCTTTGCTTTCATGATGTATCAGATAGCAACCCAACCGGTGCTATGTATACGCCCATATCGGGCAAGGGAATTTTGGGGATCGCAAGGGTCGATGAATGAACTTTCCTGTTTTACTAGTTGCCCTGACGGCCGACACGCGCCCCGGATTTACCTATTTCACCCCAGTTGAGTTTGCTATTTATAGGGGCGAGTTTTTACCATCGGGCTCCTTGCCTTACTGTTTCCTCGCTCTCGTATCATGCTAAGACCTTGTGCTTTTGCTCCCGTGTCGTGCAAGACTGCCCTATTCTCGTGTCGTGCGGAAGTACAGATTACAACAAGTTAATGGCCGACATACCCTATCGCCCGACATACCCTATCGCTCGGCGGACCGTGCCGCCCGACACGTTTCCATATTTAAGCGAGTAACTTATCGACCTTACAGGTTTTGTGCTGAGCAGCCTTGTATCGCCCGATATGGATGTCACGCAACGTACCTTTTAATCACGTCTGCCCGATATGCCATGACGGGCGATATCCGTGTTGCTCATCTTTGCCCCGCTTCGCCTGTTTCGCTGTCGGGCGACACACCGCCTCCTTCTCGAATAACTGTATCGGGTATCTCATCTTATCGCCCCGTATCGCCCGATACGGGGGTGTGGGAACCTCGCGCTTGTTGACCTAGGTGTCGCACATTGCCCATATTTTGATAATGACTTAACCATTCCATTCATATGTATCTAACAAATCTATTTGAGATCATTGCAGATATTAGGTACAAGAAAAGAATCACTTTTAACTCCAAAGCTACTCTTCCGGCACATGCAAAACATGTGACATTTAACCGCTTTGTAATATAGCCCTTAGAGGCTTAGAACATTTTATGTAATCACTCATAATCATGTTTTGCATTGTATCTAAGATGGATAAAATGATTGGGACTCAAAAATCCATCGTTTGTACAGTTTATGAAAATTCCAAAATACCCTTAACAGGGATTTTGTCGGCCGAATTCCAAACTCGGCCGATCCATATATTCTGGAATTTTCTGGGCGGTCGGTCGAGTTTCCAACTCAGCCGATCCCTGTTCGGTCGAGTTTCAATGGTAGGAAACTCGGCCGATCCACTGATCGGTCAAGTCTGAAGGTCGACCGATCGGTCGAGTTTCCCCATGGAAACTCGGCCGACAGTCTATCTCTCAGACTTGTCACCTAGTGTGTCGGCCGAATTGCCTTTAATGAAACTCGGCCGATCGGACTGTACTGGAATGCAGAAAAAGCATTTCCAACCATTGGAGGAGTTGGTGGGACTCAAAATAGATCCGTTGCAAGTTGTAAAACGGCTAGTTTTTGCCACTTAACTCTCCCAACCTCAAAGGGACACCCTCAACTATAAATAGGACCTCTTGGACTTCATTCCAAGGTTGCTCATTCACATATGCTTGGTCCTAGCCTTAGTTGAGTGGTTTCTAATCCTTTGAGCCCCTTTCTCTCTCTACCTTCAAAGCAAATTCGTGAGTATGAGTGAGTTAGGATCCCATGTATGAGAGCTATCATTTGTAATCTTGTAAAGCTCTCCTTTCCACTTCTCCCATCTCCATTCTCTATGAAGATTGATTGAAGTTTCTTCTCTAAGTGAAAGAGAAGAAGGTTGCTGTTCTTCCCCGAGTGAAGGAGAAGACGGCTAGCTGCTCCAGGCCTCCAAGTGAAGGAGGAAGGTGCTAAAGCTCTCCAAGTGAAGGAGAGGTGCAAGGCAAAGCTCAAGCAAGATAGGTAAATCCTGCAAGGCCGAAGACTAGAGCAAGAGTGGGTAATTCCTTTGAAGAAGGTGGAAGACTACTTGCTTGGTGGGTAAGTCCTTGGTGAGGTAGAAGATCTTGGCTTGATATATAAGTCCTTGGATGGTTGGTAGTTGTAGCTTGTAATCTTATTGTGTGATATATATAAGAGAACCAAGTTACAAATCCTAGAGCCTAACCAACTCTAGGTAGTGGACTGACATTGCTCCTAAGTTTAGGACATGGAACCACTCTAAACCACCTGTCCAAGTGCATGCTTTCCTTGTCTCTTATCCTTGCTTTGTATGCTAGTTTAGGACATCAAATTGCTGTTTTGAATTAAGTTCTGCACTTAATATAATTTGGTGGTCTAATCACTTTTGTGAAGTTTGTGAAGCTCTATTCAACCCCCCCTTCTAGAGCCCATTGATCCAACAAGTGGTATCAGAGCAGGTCTTCTCCAAGCTACTTCAACAAGTAGGAGAAGATGGGCGATTCAGCTCTTGGGTCACTCAATCTTGAAGGAAGCTTCTCCATGAGACCCCCGGTCTTCGACGACACAAACTTCCTATATTGGAAGAGAAGGATGCAATTCTACATCCAAGGCGTGAGCTACGAGATGTGGAAGATAGTCCATCTCAAGTATGAAGAGCCGAAGGGGAACATCACCACGTGGACGGAAGATGAGATGAAGCGTGCTCAACTCAATGCTAAAGCTGTGAGCATCATCTACGCCGCCCTTTCACCATCGGAGTTCAACCGCATCTCTTCTTGGGACACGGCGCATGAGATTTGGCATAAGTTGTGTGTCACCTATGAAGGGACGGAGCAAGTCAAGGAGGCCAAGGTCTATATGCTCGGCGGCCTACTTGAGAACTTCAAGATGGGGAAGAATGAAAGAGTTGCGGACATGTACACAAGGTTGAATGTCATCTTGAACAGCCTTGCAGCCCTTGGGAGTGTCATGGATAGAGGTACCATCAATGCAAAGATCTTGAGATCTCTTCCAAAGAGATGGGAGCCAAAGGTCACTTCAATTGAAGAAGTCTACAAGCTGAGCGAGTTGTCAACCGAGGAGTTGGTTGGTAATCTCCAAGCACATGAACCAAGGCTCGACAAGCAAGAGGAAGAGGAGAAAAGAGAAGAGAAGGAGTCCAAGAAGATGAAGGACACAACCTTCAAAGCTCAAGTTGAAGAAATGATGCGGAAACAACAACTTGCCATGAAGTCTCCCTGCCCTTCCTCAAGCGAAGATGAAGGTGCAAATGATCATGAAGCCAACTATTCAAAAGGAAGACACTTCAAGGGCAAGCCATCCTCCTCCACTCCTAGGTGCTACGAGTGTGGTCAAAAGGGCCACTACAAGAATGACTGCCCAAAAGCCAAGAAGGGCTATCATAAGAGCAGCCACAAGAAGGATGACAAATACAAAAGAGAAGCCAAGTACAAGAAGAAGAACAAGAAGGAGAGACGACCCAAAGATGCAGCTCATGCGGCATGGGAGGAGTCTTCTACTTCAAGTTCCTCAAGCTCCGAGGATGGTGAATGTCACCTTGCACTCATGGCTTCTACTAGTGAAGAAGTAATTGAGGTAAGTGAGGTAAGCAAGGTAAGTGATGAAAGTTTACTTGATTTATCTAAGGAAACCCTCATTGAAATGCTTAATGATTGTCAATCATCTTTTGCTAAATGTAAAGCTAAAAGAAAAAGATTAGGAAAGATAGTTGATGATCTCTATGCCAAGATTGACATTCTAGATCAAAATGAGAAATTACATCTTGATAGCATAGATTCCTTACAAGGGCAATTTCTAGACCTTGAACTTCAATATAATGGAGTAGAGGTTGAGAATGGTACTTATCTTAAAACTATTGAAAATCTTAAGATAGAGAACCAAAATTGCCTAGATGAGCTAGATGTTCTAAAAACTGAAAATGTTGAACTTAAGCTTATTGATGATGCTAGGAGAGATGAAGTGTATGCTTATCAAAGAGAAATTGTTGTCCTTAAATCTGAAAATGCTAAACTTCTTGCACAAACAAATGATTTATCTTCTAGACCTATCTTGCCTAGAAATGAAGTTGCAAACTTAACTCTTGAAAAAGACTCTCTTCTTACTAAAGCCCTCTGTCTTGAGGCCGACCTTTTGCATGCTAGAGAAGATCTTGCTAGTTTATCTACTACCATTACAAATCTTAGTGATGATAATGCTAAATTAAGATCTACTTTGCAAAGGTTTCTTTCGGGTAAGAAGTCTCTAAATGATGTTCTAGATCACTCTACCAAACAAGTTGGTACTAGTGGTCTAGGATACAATGCGACTACTCCAAAAGGTAAGAAGAAGAAGAAGGGTAAGAAAAAGAGTGTGGAAACTCCAATTTTCAATGGAGAGTCTTCCGGCTCTAAAAACCCCATGGTATGTATGCATTGCAAATGTGATGATCATTATTCTACCTATTGTCCTTACAAGCCTAAGGGGACCAACCCAAATATGAAATGGGTCTCCAAGCTAACCCCGGACCCCAAAGTTTGAGTTGGGTTCCGACATCCTCTTTTCCTGCAGGTCACAAAGAAATGGATTGTTGATAGTGGCTGCTCTAAGCACATGACTGGAGAAATCAGCCATTTCAACAAATTTGTGAAGAAGAAAGGAGGATCGGTAACCTTTGGGGACAACAAAAAGGGTAAGGTTATAGGTGAGGGTGATGTAGGTAATGAATTGTGCATTAAAAATGTTTTGCTTGTTGATGGCCTACATCACAACTTAATTAGTGTTAGCCAATTATGTGATAATGGTTATCTTGTGCTCTTTACTTCCTTAGAATGCTTGCTTCTAGATTCCCTGTCCTATAATGTCATATATAAGGGAACTAGAAATGGTAATCTATATGTGATTGTTCTTGATGCTTTAAAGCCCATACTAAATAGATGCTTAGTCGTGGATAAAAACGATCTTTCGCTTTGGCATCGATGTTTGGGTCATGTGAACTTGCATCAAATGAAGAAACTGAACAAAAAGGACTTGGTTCGAGGACTTCCTAAATTGGATTTTGAAAAGGATGAGGAATTTCAACCTTGTACTCAAGGGAAACAAACCAAATCCTCCTTCAAATCCAAAGGAGTCATGAGTACCAAGAGAGTTCTAGAGCTTCTTCATATTGATCTCTTCGGACCTATGAGAACACAAACGCTTCGCAGCTCCAAGTATTGTCTTGTTATTGTCGATGATTTTTCTAGATTTACTTGGACTTTCTTTCTCGTTTCTAAAAGTGATACACTCGATGTTTTCTCGAGCTTTTGTAAACGAGTTGAAAACGAAGCTTCTTGTCATGTTGTTTCCATCCGTAGTGATCATGGGGGAGAGTTTGAAAATGATCTTTTTGAATGTTTTTGTGAAAAATTGGGTTATTCGCACAATTTCTCCTCCTCGCACACCCCAACAAAATGGAGTTGTTGAGAGGAAGAATAGATCGCTACAAGAGATGGCTAGAACCATGCTTCTTGAGTATGACACTCCTAAGAAGTTTTGGGCTGAAGCCGTTAGCACCTCATGTTTTGTGCAAAACCGAGTTTTCACTCATCCGACTTTTAAGAAAACCCCCTATGAACTATGGCGTGGTAGGAAGCCGTCAATTGATTTCTTTCATGTGTTTGGATGTCCTTGTTTTGTTTTGAACACCAAGGACTCTCTCGATAAGTTTGATCCGAAATCTTACAAGGCTTTCTTCCTAGGCTATAGCACTACTAGTAGGGCTTTTAGAGTGTTTAACATTGAACTATCTAAAATAGAAGAATCTATAAATGTTAAATTTATTGAAACTAACCCTGGTATTGGCAAGCATTTTGGTGATGATGATGTTGCAGATGAAATCATTCCTATCTTAAAAGAGCTCAACATCAAAGACAAAGGTAAGCAGGTTGAAGAAGAAGAGAAAGAAGAGGAAAGGAAGGATCCCACTCCCCACTTTACAAAGAATCACCCCAAGGAGTTGATCATTGGCAATCCGTTTGAAAGAGTGAGGACACGGGCTGCACACAACAAAGAACAAGCAGATAGTGCCTTCATCTCTCAACTGGAGCCAAAGAACATCAAGGAGGCCCTTGGTGATGATGAGTGGATCATTGCCATGCAAGAAGAGCTTGAGCAGTTCGAGAAGAACCGTGTGTGGACCTTAGTGCCAAGACCAAATGATAGAAAGATCATTGGTACCAAATGGGTCTACCGCAACAAGCTTGATGAGCAAGGAAAAGTGGTAAGGAACAAAGCAAGGTTAGTAGCACAAGGTTACAATCAACAAGAAGGTATTGATTTTGATGAAACCTATGCTCCTGTTGCTAGATTAGAATCTATTCATATGCTACTTGCCTTTGCTAGTTATAAAAATTTCTTGCTTTATCAAATGGATGTTAAAAGTGCGTTTTTAAATGGTACAATCGAGGAGGAAGTATATGTTGCTCAACCTCCAGGCTTTGAAAATGATAAGTTACCCAATCATGTATATTTCTTGCAAAAAGCTCTCTACGGACTCAAACAAGCACCTCGAGCTTGGTATGAGAAACTAAAGAACTTTTTGTTAGATAACGGGTATATCATGGGCAAAGTTGATTGTATTTTGTTTCTAAAACACACTTCTACCCATTTTCTCATAATTCAAATATATGTTGATGATATTATATTTGGCGGAACTGACCTTGATCTTTGCAAAGAGTTTGGTTCTCTTATGCAGAGTGAATTCGAGATGAGTATGATGGGTGAGCTGACCTTCTTCCTCAGCTTCCAAATCAAACAAACCAAGGAGGGTAACTTCATCAACCAAGGCAAATACACACTTGAACTTCTCAAACGCTTTGGGATGGAGAACATGAAGCCAATGGATACACCCATGTCAAACACTGCCAAACTTGACAAGGATGAAGAAGGTGAGAAGGTAGATGAGAAGCTCTATAGAGGTATGATCGGAAGTTTACTTTACTTAACTGCCTCTAGACCTGATATAATGTTTAGTGTTGGCTTGTGTGCTCGCTTTCAATCAAGCCCTATGAAATCACATCTTGTTGCTGTCAAGAGGATTTTGAGGTACTTAGCCAAAACTCCAAGTTTTGGACTATGGTACCCTAAGTCAAGGGACTTTACTCTTGTAGCATATAGTGATGCTGACTACGCAGGTTGCTTGATTGATAGAAAGTGCACAAGTGGCACTTGCTTCCTCTTGGGACCATGCTTGGTGTCTTGGTTCTCCAAGAAACAGAGCACAGTGGCATTATCAACTACCGAAGCTGAATACATTGCAGCCGGAAGTTGTTGTGCCCAGGTCCTATGGATGAAGCAAATGCTCCAAGACTTTAACATTCATTTTGATGCTTCTCCTATTTTCTGTGATAATACTAGTGCAATCAATCTTTCTTATAATCCAATATTGCATAGTAGAGCTAAACACATAGAAGTTCGCCATCATTTTCTCCGTGACCACATTGTCAAAAAGGATATTTATATCACACATGTGGATACGGAAAATCAGTTGGCCGACATTTTCACTAAACCGCTTGCTAGAGAACAATTTAATTTTATTAGATCAAAATTGCTCATAATCTCTCTTGATGATGTTGAATTGCTCTCTAATTAGTTGGTTACATCTTATGTGTGTTGCTCTTGCTTATAAATGCTTTGATTGCTCAAAATGCTTGTTTTTGATAAAATTTCTCTTGTTTCTATCTCTTCTTCGGGCTTTTCTCACAAATCGGGTTTTAATCGACAAATAGTACCCTATGATGATGGGAATGTGCCTAAATATGCTTAATATACAATCTAGACCAACCAGAAAAATTGCATTCGGTCATTTGAGGCTAGGGCTAGATTTTAGGTTTTTTTCCTCATCAGGGTTTCTGTCGGCCGAGTTTCCAACTCGGCCGATCGGTCGGGTACAGGGCACCTGTGCGCTCTGTCGGCCGAGTTTCCTTTTCCTGGAACTCGACCGATCGGCGGCATGCTGGTTTAATATATATAGGAATCGGCCGACTTGCTCCCTCTCAACTAGAGCAAAGTCGACCGAACCCTAGCCGCCCAGCCCGACCCTTCCTCCCCTGGTGCTCCTCTCTCTCTCTCCGGCCGTTTTCGCCCCCAAATCGACCCGTTCGTTTGTTCTTGCTGCTCTTGGAGTGCCGCCTGCTCTCTCTCTCTCCGCGTGGATCGGCTCCATATCCTCGTTCTCCTCTCCAATGAGGTCCCAACGCCGGAAACGTGTCGTTCCCGCCCCTGCCCCTGCGGTTCCTCTTGCGCCTAGGTATATGGCATTTGATAATCTTTCTTTTGTTGACAATGCTGCTGTTGCTCGCTACAAAGAGCTCCTTCCTCGCTCTCCCTTTCCTTTTCGAGCTCTTTATCAGCCTCATAGCTTTCACGCCGACCTTTTCGAAGCTTGTCAACTCTTTCGCACACATCATCTTGAAGCTTTTTGTATTGAGGATGCCCGTTTTCATAACCTAAAATACAGCTCCAAAGCCGTACGTGAATTCTACGCTAACTTGCGGTGGAATTACGACTCTTTGGTCCCCTCTTCGAACACCTCAATCGTTTTGACGTCTATGATTGCCGGCCAACCTTTTCATATTACCGAACGCTCGTTCAATCTTTATCTAAATGGCAATGTTGGCACGGCTTCGTGGATTACCGATTACCCTATTTATCTTGATCTCTTGTATCCCGAGGACGTCTATAGGACCATTGAGGTTGACTTGACTGATATTCATAAGTTTCTCAAGCAACCCGATTTTCCTTATAGAAAAAAGGGCACTCTGCCATCTTCCGCCCTGTCCTCTCCTCGCCGTGTTTTGGCGTTCGTTCTCAGTTGTAATGTCCATCCCAAGAAAAATCAAATGGACATCGCTGAGAATACAGCTATGATGATGTATCTGCTTTTGAAAAACCAAGGAGTCAAATGGGCCCGTTACATCCTTCACCATATGACCTGTTTTGACTCGGGAAAGAACACCAAGGGCACTCATCTTCCATATCCTGCCCTAATTTGTGGTCTTTTCCAGCATGCCACTGGAAAATCTCTCTTTACCGATTTTCTCTACCGCCCTGATCATAAAGGAGTTTATATCAGTGAGACCACTCTTCAAAAGAGTGTGCCTACCCCTGGTGCATCATCTTCCTCAGCTCCACCTCCACCTCCATCTTCCTCAGCTGCACCTCCTCCTCCACCCTCCACAGCTGCACCACCTCCTCCTGAGCCATCTTTCCGACCTCCTCCGCAGCCGGCTTTTGCTGACTTCCATGTCTCCAATGAGGCCCTCATGGGGTATCTCATGCATCAGCAAGCCTACAACATGCAGGTCCAGCAACATCACCATCAGGATCTGTGCCACATCATGTCTTCCATGTCGTTATCTTGCTCTCAGCCCTACCCCACCTACGAGCCCTATCCCGGTGGTGACTACGCTTCTTACGCGTATAGCCAGTTTTACCCTGCTCCACCCTTTACTGCTTCCGCTGAACCCTCTGCAGGTGGATGCCCTTCTCCGGTTCTGGCGCTCCCAGGTGGTCGTCTGTCCGAGCTCCTGGCCCAGTACACTTCTTCTGCTCCCCCCATTGAGGTTTCCTATGAGTTACATGCTCTAGGCATGTCTTGGCCCGAGCAGAGTGTGAGGTGGCCCGGGCGTGCTTCTGGTCCTCCAGACGAGGATATGGCTGACCAGGAGGATGCTGAGACTGACGCTGATGAGGCTACTGCGACGGATGCTGAAGACGAGGATGAGGATGATGATGCTGATCATGGTGCCGAGGCTACCCCAGCTGCTGCTCCTCCTTCTGATGATGGCGATGAGGACTACCAGCCCGACGAGGACATGGATGCTGCTGTTGATGATATCGACATAGAGTAGTTTAGCTTAGGAGTTGATGTGTCTAGTTTTAGTCTCAGTTGACCATGTGACATCTCTTTGGACTATGATTGTATTATCTACATTAGGCACATCATCTGAGTTGTACTATTTCTACTCTATGATATCCTTGTAGTTTTTGTCTTATGGTTTCTTTTGGAAACACTTTGTATGGCTTATCTTATAGTGTGTTCCATATTTTGATGAATGACAGGTTTTACTTTCGTGCTTTATCTTGGTGTTTATCTGTCTCTCTGTGATTTGGTTGATTGAGTGTTTGGAGAAGACCTTGCTTTTGCTCTTCTACCCCCCTGCCTTTTTGAGATGACAAAGGGGGAGAAAGACCTCAATCATATTGTTTTTATTGCTTGTATGGTTCTTTTCTTGTCTATAAACTGCAATGCATCTAGACTTGTTTAGAATCATATAATATATATATATGCTATGGTTGCTTGTGTGTTAACTAACCATGCAGGAACGAGTAAGCATGAATTGAGGGGGAGCATTACAAATTGATCATATTTGCATCCCCTTGCAATTCCCTAAAGAAAAGGTATAATTTTCACATTCTTTTCAATATGTTGAGGAATGGTTTGTCATTGTCAAAAAGGGGGAGAATGTTGACCTAGGTGTCGCACATTGCCCATATTTTGATAATGACTTAACCATTCCATTCATATGTATCTAACAAATCTATTTGAGATCATTGCAGATATTAGGTACAAGAAAAGAATCACTTTTAACTCCAAAGCTACTCTTCCGGCACATGCAAAACATGTGACATTTAACCGCTTTGTAATATAGCCCTTAGAGGCTTAGAACATTTTATGTAATCACTCATAATCATGTTTTGCATTGTATCTAAGATGGATAAAATGATTGGGACTCAAAAATCCATCGTTTGTACAGTTTATGAAAATTTCAAAATACCCTTAACAGGGATTTTGTCAGCCGAATTCCAAACTCGGCCGATCCATATATTCTGGAATTTTCTGGGCGGTCGGCCGAGTTTCCAACTCAGCCGATCCCTGTTCGGTCGAGTTTCAATGGTAGGAAACTCGGCCGATCCACTGATCGGTCAAGTCTGAAGGTCGACCGATCGGTCGAGTTTCCCCATGGAAACTCGGCCGACAGTCTATCTCTCAGACTTGTCGCCTAGTGTGTCGGCCGAATTGCCTTTAATGAAACTCGGCCGATCGGACTGTACTGGAATGCAGAAAAAGCATTTCCAACCGTTGGAGGAGTTGGTGGGACTCAAAATAGATCCGTTGCAAGTTGTAAAATGGCTAGTTTTTGCCACTTAACTCTCCCAACCTCAAAGGGACACCCTCAACTATAAATAGGACCTCTTGGACTTCATTCCAAGGTTGCTCATTCACATATGCTTGGTCCTAGCCTTAGTTGAGTGGTTTCTAATCCTTTGAGCCCCTTTCTCTCTCTACCTTCAAAGCAAATTCGTGAGTATGAGTGAGTTAGGATCTCATGTATGAGAGCTATCATTTGTAATCTTGTAAAGCTCTCCTTTCCACTTCTCCCATCTCCATTCTCTATGAAGATTGATTGAAGTTTCTTCTCCGAGTGAAAGAGAAGAAGGTTGCTGTTCTTCCCCGAGTGAAGGAGAAGACGGCTAGCTGCTCCAGGCCTCCAAGTGAAGGAGGAAGGTGCTAAAGCTCTCCAAGTGAAGGAGAGGTGCAAGGCAAAGCTCAAGCAAGATAGGTAAATCCTGCAAGGCCGAAGACTAGAGCAAGAGTGGGTAATTCCTTTGAAGAAGGTGGAAGACTACTTGCTTGGTGGGTAAGTCCTTGGTGAGGTAGAAGATCTTGGCTTGATATATAAGTCCTTGGATGGTTGGTAGTTGTAGCTTGTAATCTTATTGTGTGATATATATAAGAGAACCAAGTTACAAATCCTAGAGCCTAACCAACTCTAGGTAGTGGACTGACATTGCTCCTAAGTTTAGGACATGGAACCACTCTAAACCACCTGTCCAAGTGCATGCTTTCCTTGTCTCTTATCCTTGCTTTGTATGCTAGTTTAGGACATCAAATTGCTGTTTTGAATTAAGTTCTGCGCTTAATATAATTTGGTGGTCTAATCACTTTTGTGAAGTTTGTGAAGCTCTATTCAACCCCCCCTTCTAGAGCCCATTGATCCAACAGCGCTTTCAGTCTAAATACATCGTCATCATATTTAATTAATCAAGGAGTTTGTTTATTCATTTACAGAGATGGCACGCATCAAATCAACTGTTGTCCCTGTTGACGCACAAGGAAGGAGGATCTACCCCGCGACTGCCGCAGAAGCACCAACTACCGGGCAGAAACGCCCGAACCCAGGACTAGCCGGGGCTTCAACATCAGAGAAGAGGGCTAGGATTGGAGAAGTGGCAGCTCCAACCCCAACACCGACACCTCCAGCAGCAACGGAACTCTCGGAATTCTTGTCGGGGAGTTTCGAACCAAGAGACGACGAGCACGCTCGCCGATATGCTGAGCTGGCGACCAAGATCTACCGACCGAGCAGGTTCTGCCATAGAGCCTCATTTGCTGAGATAGGAATCGTGAAGAGGCTGAAGAGCGTACTGGCTGCGGCAGGACTGAAGAAGATCTGTTTCAGCCAGTCTTCTTCATACACTAAGCTGACGATGGAGTTTATGTCTTCTCTCCACCGGGTAAAGAACTCTGCAGCGGAGAGAGAAGAACTTGGCGGGCCAGACAGACTCCAGGCCCGGCTCTACAATTCAGAGTACACCATCTCCGAGAAACTCTTGAACAAGATCTTCTCCTCCAACGAGGAGGAGAAGAACCTGATGGACAACGGTGAGAGGATCACCGAGGGAGACGGGTTCGATCCCGTGCAGCTTTGGGGAAAGCTTACCGGCGAATCCTCATTCAAACCGGGGAGAAAGGTCGTGACAGTGCACTCCTGCTTTTGGAGGATAGTGCAAAAGCTGGTGGCATGCTTGTTGTTCAGCAAGAACGAGTCCAGCAACATCTACACAGAAGAGCTCCACGTCATGTGGCACATAATGGAGGGCCGAGTGATCAACCTCGGTCGGGTTTTGCTGAATAGGCTGCACCCAATGAAGGAAGCCACCAAGGAGTACTGCATGGGCAGCACCGTCAATCTCATTGCAGTAGGACTCGGGTACCCAAGCGAGCCGCACAGCCATTCGAGGACGCAAGGCGACGAGGTGTTTGACACCAAGTACTTGATAAGGACCAACATCGTCAAGAGGGAGGGGAGGAACTTCTTCTACAAGTTTTTGAGGACAAATATACTCCTCCCCCTCCCTCGCTGCGCCGACTATGACGCAGAGAAACTAATCTTCACCACCACCGAGATTGAAGTTGTAGCAAATAACACAGCTCTTACCACATCGACCAGGGCCCCAGAGCTACCGAAGACAACCGGTGGCAGAGTTGTCATCGCTCCAACTGTATCAGCCACCGCCACGATAAGAAGGGTGATAGCTGAGAAAGAACCAGTGATCGTCGAGGTCACTGAGACAGAAACTCCAGGAGCTGCCACGGAAGAGACGACCACAACCCCTGTCATCCCTGTGATGCCTGCAGAGGCATAAGAGACACCTCATCCGGACTCCAGTAATGGGGTGTTTGGCGAGATTCTCAGAATGGAGCTCGAGGGAGCTCAGTTGACACCAACGCCGCCGCCGGTGTCGCCTTTTGTAGCAGGAGAGGAGATCGCCGATAGTGCGGAGGTGGAGCAACGTTCACCCGCACCGCAGCCATCCCCTCCCCCACAAAAAGGCAAGGCGATAGTTGCTGAAGGAGCACCGTCGCCTCGCCTGGCGGCATCGGCAACGCAAACAATTCATATAGAGTCTACCTCACCTGGTGGACCTTCACGCGAGCAAGGTGTCGCGAGGACGGAAGGGAGACCCACCAGAACTCCTCCGTCGCTCGGAAAGTTGCTCGGGCACAAGCTCGACAACCTGCGGGAGGTAACAGACATAAACTCAGCTATCTGTATTTCCCTAACCCGCAAGTTTGCATCTTTCCAAAACAGGCTGAATAGCCAAGAGAGAGAGCTGCTGACTCTAGCGAGCCTTCCCAGCAGACTAGAAGCCTTGAATACAATAATGCAGCAAGTTCTCCAACGACTAGACAGGCTCGAGGAGAGAATGGACAGAAGTGACGACCATCCAGGCCGAAGGCAGCTGAGACGGTCGCCGTCACCTCCTAGCCGGGGCTCTCATCCCTCTTCATCAGGTTCCCCCTCAGGAACAGTGTCGCCCTCCTCCTCCAACAGACGATCCTCAATGCCCAAGGAGGGGACGCAACAAGGATCGGCCGAAGGAACTCCCGGCAGACAGGAGAGCTCCTTAGGATTGGGAAATGCAAACATCTCCGTCCCCCTGGATGAAGTCGAGGACGAAAGCGTAGATATCAGCATCGGGGAAGACTCTTCCGAAGAGTCCGAGGGAGAAAAGGGGGATGTCTACACAGTCAATAAAAGACATCTTCCCCGAGGGAGGCGCTCGATGGCAGACAAATTTCGTGAGCCATCTGAGATACCGTTCTTCGAGATGGCCGATTTTGACAGACAAGCCATCGGATGCCTGACGATCAGAGACCAGAAGTTGCTGAATAAGGTCTTACGATCGCAGGCAGATGAAGATGACGTCGTCTGGACCGACGGCTACCTTTCGGTGCGGCGGAAGATTCTTCGCGGCATGTTCTGCACGCCGGCCGTGGTCGGTAAAAGATTATTCAGGGTCCTGGAGAATGCGCTAATAGAGAGTATCAGCAGCAGGACAGGTCGGAGAGTAGTATACACGGCTACCCCGACCTTGGCAAGAAGGTTGATGAAAGGAGATCAAGACTCCCGTGTGGTGGCCGACATGCTGCAACACATTGAAGAGAATAGGTCGAACCTGGTTTTGGCCCCATACAAGCACCAGAACGTGTGGTTTCTATGCATAGCATACCTCAGAAATTGCGACGTCCGGTTGCTGTGCTGCAGCAACGCCGAAGTGCCACGCTCTGGGGGTGTTTTCTGCCGCCCGGCGGACGCGAAGCTGAGACTCTTGTCGCTGCGCCTGCAACGAGCAATAAAGTGTGGAAGCCAACGTCACCAAGGACCTTGGAACTTCTTCGCTATCCGAGACCTCCCCACAGAGATAGAAGGGGGGAGTGGAAACAACGCTATATCCATCCTAGGTGCAATTGAGGCGCTCAACACTTTTGGAAACTTAGGAGTCCTCAAAGGCACGTCCTTCTATCAACGCCGGAGCATTTACGCCATGCTCCTAATTAAGGACAAGCGCTATTTCCGGGACGCAGGGTTACCGGAGCAGCTGCTGAACAGTGACCTGGAAGAAAGCTCTTCTCAGTTCAACAACTCCTCAGAAAAAGAAGAGGAAGTGGCGACCGTCATACATGGGGTAGGCAAGCAGTTGGCAGTCCTGAAGAAAGTGCACGGGACGGAGGACACTGCTTTGCCTGAAGCTTCAGAAGGGCTGATCACAAATTTCGACCGCTTCTCGTGTGCCACTCTCACACAGGAGCAGGTCAGCATTATCCAGAAGAAGTTGGCTGATTCAACCCCATCAGTTGTTGCCTTTCAGGCAGGCGATGTCGTAGTCCCGGTTGATGATCTAAGGGACATGGTGAAGGAAGGAGGGTGCTTAGCTGTAACTGTTGCGACTGCTTACATCCAGTACATACAGCCAAAGCTAGAACAAGCATATATTGCCCATCCTATGCTGTTCAACGACATATGCCTCGCCAATGAAACAGGAGCGAAGAAAATATTTCTACAGAAGTTGGCGAGCGGAGTTCCCCGCGAGATCTTCCTCCCAGTTCTACATTACCACCACTGGACGCTCCTAGCAGTTTACACCCGGGAACGAACATGAATTTTCTACAACAGCTCGGACGGCAACACGAACCATCCTGTGCCATGTACTTCTAAACCTTTGTCATCCGTCGAGCGCTTGGTCCGAAAATACTATGACGAGGTGGCAAAGATGATCCAACCATTCCTGGATACGCAAGCAAGCAAGTGGCACGAGCTCCAGTTCTGCCACCGCAGTCCGCAGCAACTTCCTTTATCCAATGACTGCGGCATCTACGTCTTGGAATGGATAGCAAACAAAGAAAAGTCTGACCAGCTCCACCACACCGTCTATCACAGCAAAAGGGGAGAATATGTGTGGGAGCTTCTATCTGACGCAGGCATAACCTCACTGGAATAAAACATTACCTCACCTTATCTACTTCACAACTCTGGGATAGAGTGTGGAGTAAGTTTGGGGGGGTACCATATACCAGTGAGGGAGGTACAAATTCTTGAAATTTCTTCATTCTTTTGTCCCTCGTTCGTTATTCTTTTGTGTACATATTTATCTTCATACCAAAATTTCAAAAAAAATCTTGCTTTTATTCTCCATGCTTATGTACAAAGTCTATAATAGTAAAAACCTGATGCAACTGCTTGCAAAGTTAGTTTTCTTTGTGCTTAACGAGATACAAGTTCCGTTATATCTTTCTGATAATGCTGCTTCAAACGAACAGAAGATTACGTTTTTCCACGCCAAAATTTTTGAAAAATAGAATAATCTCGCAAACAGCTAAGAGACGAGTATGGAGAAGGAAAAAGCTGCCCAAACAGCAGAAATCTCTTTGTTTCCCCTTTACCCAATGAAAATCCCAAAAAGAGAGAGAAGCCTTATGAGTGTGAATAAAAGCATGAGAGTTGTGCCCAATAAAAGAAAAGAAAAAAATATATATACCCGCTTGTTTTCCAAAAGTACCCATCTTTAGGCATGGTAGATCCGGGGCAGTGGTACGTAGGATGTGAAATCACTTCTCTAAAGCCAACTGGCTTGGACTGCAGGGACCACTTGCCCGCTAACAGACCCTTACTTGGATGGACTGATGGAAAACAAGATAAAAAAAACCCAAAAAGCCTTAGCCTACCCTTTACACAACTTTCTGCCCCGAAAATAAAGTTGTTTGATGTGTAAGCTAACTTCAGAATCATACACTAAAGTCTCGCTGAAGCTGTAGAAAAAAAATTCTACTGAAATAATAAGGTAGGAAACGCAAGGTCTTTTGTTCGTAATGAGACATCATTATCTCTAAAGGCATTACTATACTTGCTTTACCTCTTGGCCTGAAAGCTTACCAAACAAGAAGAAGCATCACAAAATAAAGTTTAAATATTGATTGAGGACAATCAAAACGCTAAGTTTGGGGGAGTTGATAACACCAATTTTTGTGATATTTTAGACTGTTTTTCTGTTATCAAAACTACCATTTTTAGCTATTTTCCTCTCTTTTGCATGCACTTTCGCAATAATTGGCCAAGCAATGCTCTTAATCCTATATTTCCATCTTTTGCAGAGTTTTTCCTTATTTTAGTGCAATAAGGCCGTCCCGGCCCACAAAATAAGTCTAAGTCTGTTTCGGCCTTCCTGGCGCCCGATACAACCTCCGCCCGACAGGGTGGAGCGACACAATGATGCACGATAAAAGGATGCCGCACAAGAAGGAGCAGATGGACGACACGCCTTCTACCCGACAGGGAGCCCAGCTCGCCCCGACAACCCAGCTTGTCGGGCGACACAACCACCCACCGACAGGCGCGCCGTCCATCACGTGACCGATATCCGACACTCCTGAGCCGAGCGATACCAGTATCGGTCGTCCACCGACCCGCAAATAAGGAGGACACGTGGGGCTTCGAGCACCATAACTTCCTCCAACTGCTGCCTATAAATAGTAGCTACAGGAAGCCGAAAAAACAGGTTAGATACTTTGGAATTCGGACAGTTGGGAGCTTTGAGTGATCTTCGGAGGAAACTGCGAGAGCAGGAGTATCGTGCCCCAGTGCTCGTGCCGGGCGATACTAGGTGAGCTCTTCCTCGTCCCGAGAGGGAGGGGATAGTTCACTTAGAACCGTCCCGGACGACACTGCGGGCCGATATCGGCCAACGATGACGAGCGACACAACTGCCCGACAGTAGGACGCGTCGCTCCATGCCTGACACGATATCGAACCCGATACGCTTCGCCCGTCATGCGTGCCACCCGAGAGGGTGTGTCGCCCGACTTGAGCGTATCGGCCGGGTCCTTGAACGATACAGTCGGCCGTCGCGGTGTGCCGCTCGAGAGAGTGTGTCGCCCGACACCGCTGTATCGGGCTAGGCCCCTGTCCGGTATCGGGCGGGAGAGCCGCTGTAGTCTGTCGCCCTTCTACATCAAGAAGGCGACATCTATCTTTAATTCCGTTATTTAATTCCTTTCTTACGCAATGTATTAAGACCCTTAATGTGTATGGAAATAGAAAAGCTTAATTACTTGCTGCTCTATGCTTGGTGCGATATATTGGATAACTGCTATGTTTGATATCTGAACTCTAGCTTGCATGTTTGGATCGCGTTTCGCTTAGCTACCGAATCGTGTTTTCCCGTCGCAACAGCTTCGAGAGTCGTGTTGTGGCTCAAGTGTTTGGTCCGATTCTGGAGTACGAGAGTGTCTGGAACGGAGTTGTTTCCGTAACATTCCTCTCTAACTTAAAGTCCGACAACCTTGAGAGGGGTGTTGACGCTTGGTTAGAAGTACCCACTCTGAGAGGAGGGGTGCAGGGTGTTACTGCTGCCGCTTGTTTTGCTGTAGTCTTATCCTTTGCATCTTGCCCTAGCTCTAGTATTATCTTTCTGTTTCTGTTGCATGAAAACCCCTAAAAACTGCTAAATGACTAAAACCTTAAATCTCTCTTGTAGCTCTAGTTGGAGATAGTTTCCTTTGTTTTATTTGTGACATCTTGCTGTTTCCCTTTTGGGAATTTATATCTCTTTATACCCACCGGAGTGTAGCGTGTCGATTCTGGGTTCTCAACACTACCCCCCTTATCCCTGTGTTCGACCCCGTATATCTACTTCGACCATGTAAACAAAGTTGCGGGGGCCTAGAAGGATTCAAGTTTATAAATGTAAAAGCTCGACTACCTCAAATCAGCCTCCACTTTTCCACCTCCACTTTTAGACGCGCGATTTAGGCCGGTCATAGACCTAAGGGTCCTTACTTAAAGGTCTGTTGTGGTCCCAATCACCTCAAGACCTCCCATGACAGAGATCCATCATTGGTAAGTTGGGACTGATGTGTAGGAAGGGAGAGAGAGACAAGAGAGATTTAGTGGAGCAAGATGTAAGATCAAAATAATATGTAGATATCAACAATCATGAATCAACTAACAACAATGATGAATATAAGAGATAAAGCAACTGTTGTAATCATTGAGCAACCTATCGACGTTAACAAGGCAGTTGGGTGAGAGGAAGGATCCTCTGATCACATGTAAAAATAAAAGAGGTGGAGATAGTTCCCTCTCTAGTTTCAAGAGAGACAAAATGAGCTCAGAATATGGAGGATGTGGGGGTCTATAAATAGGTGAATTTTATGGTTTGAGGTCTCCAATTGGAAGATTTTGAAAAAGATGGTGGCGTGCCCACGATTGAGGCCTTCCACCATGTGTCACCGGTGGATTGCTCCAATCCACCTGGTGTCCTGGGCTAGATAAAGTTGTTTTTTATTATACAAATTTTTTAGGATTATTTTGTAGAGAATCATGGATAAGGTGGATACTAATATAAAAGGCAATAAAATAACAAAGAAGAGAGAGCATGTATTAATTCAATATTATCCTTCATAATTATCTAGAAGATATGTATTTTTTTTGTTTGAATAAAGACAATTGAGTTATCTATGGGTAAAAAAGATTATATTTTATTCAAATAATTCAACTAAACAATTTAGCTTATAAAAACAACAATAATGGGCAAATTGCACTCAACTCTAGATAATAACATTTTAATATAGAAAGTCTCAAATTGGGTAAAAGTGGGTGAAATGAATGGATTAAATATGAAAAAAATTATAAAAAATGGAAAAAGGTAAAAAAGGAGGAAATGTCGAAAAAGATAAAATGTGGAAAAACATGAAAAATGTTAAAGAAAGTTAAAATGTGGAAAATACGGAAAAAATAGAATGAACTTCATCATTAACCAAAGAATCAAGAAGTATCATAAATTTTTGCTGAGTGAGCAAAAATGGGGTGTCGAGTTAATAAGGGGAGAGAAAAGAAAATAGAAAGAAAATAGTTTTGCTCATAGCTTTCATCTGTAAAGAATTTTTTATGATATAAAATTATTATTTTTCTTGAAAATATACTTTTCAAGACAAATTTTGACATAATTTGAAAAAATAATAATATGAGAAAAATACAATACACACATTTTTGCTACAACACTTGTATTTGGGTAGAATACTCATGTTTTGGGCTACAATACATCGACAAATATTACTGGTACCCCCCCCCCCACAGTAAAAAAAGAGTGACGTACCCCTAAACATAGATATCATATCCTAAAATATTGATACTATACCTGAGAAGATAAACAAGAGGGGTACATGACATGTGTTTTGCAGTTATATGCATAGATATATATCCATTTTTTATATGCTTGCCGTGGGTCAAGAGGATTGACTTCGCTTATGCTCATTCTAGTGTGGCAGGCAGAGAGCGAAGTGTGTGTGTGTATATATATATATATATATATATATATATATATATATAGAGAGAGAGAGAGAGAGAGAGAGAGAGTCAGGCTAGAATACACTCGAGTGTACGGATCGCACGAATACACTCAAGTGTGTTTGCATATCAAGACTATTTTTTTTCAAAATGTAAACCGTTGATCTTCACCGTCATACTATAACTAGGCTACATACAAATTTTTAGCCCATTTGGATGAGTGTAACTCACTCATCCAAGGGCAACAAAATCGACGCGTGAAACTAATTTGAAATGCATAATTTTTGTGGTCTTCATAACATGAGCTATACATATCCAAATGTGCTCAAATTTTGCGTATGAGTTGTTCACGAGATGTTTAAGAAGATCAACGGATTAGATTTTTAAAAAAAAATATTGCATCATGAAAAACTACTTGAGTGTATTCGGCTCCGGATACACTCGAGTGTATTCTAGCCTGACTCTCTCTCTCTCTCTATATATATATATAGATGAGAGAGAGAGAGTCAGGCTAGTGTACACTCAAGTGTAGCGGAGGTACCGTACACCTCAGTCATTTTTAAAGATACATTAACTTTTTGAAAATTCTAAACCGTTGATCTTCTTAAATATCTTAAGAACATACTATATAATAAATTTTAGCTCATTTGGATACTTATAGTTCGTGCATCTAAAGGAGGCAAGAATCATGCATTTCAAATTAGTTTTGTGCGTCGATTTTGTTGTCCTTGGATGAGTGACTTACACTCATCTAAATGAGCTCAAATTTTATATGTGACCTATTATTATTGTAACCATATAGACCAATGGATTGGATTTTGGAAAGACAAGGTCTAGATAGGAACACACCATTGAGGTGTACGATGTAATGTGTACACTCGAGTGTATTCTAATATGAGTCTCTCTCTCTCGCTATATATATATATATATATATATATATATATATATATATATATATATATATATATATATATATATATATATATATATATATATATATATATTTGGGTACAATACGAAGATTTACTTGCTGATGTACTGTACCCAAAATATGAGTACTGTATCCAAAAATACGAGATATGCTGATTTACTTGCTGATGTACTGTATCCAAAATATGAGTACTTGTATCCAAAAATACGAGACATTCTCCGCAGTAAAAAAGATATTACCAAAAAATTATAGCCTTTTATCTTTCCCCCTTCATTAGTCATAGCCACCATAGTAGACAAACATTAATTGTTCACATCCGTGGTATGGAATATTACGGTCGTAATCTGACTGGGATTTATTGCCAAAGAAGTTGAAAATAAGGGAAACCTTGATCTTCTTCTTCCGGATAGAACCTGGCCCAGTTTACAACCATGATGACTGGTATAGACGGGCAAGCACTGGCCCGAATCCGCTGCTGCGTCATGTTTCCCCAGACGCCGCACACCTCAAATTTGCGCGCCCATTCGCTTTCCCTCCATGTATGATCCAAACCTGCCTCCTCATCTTACGAATTTACTAATCCGCGGGTCCACGATGGCAAGAACCAAAGTGGGTTTTCCCTCTTTCGAGCGTGTGGACGACTACTTCTACACTCCCCCTCCCCTCCCCCCCCTCTCTTAACATGACGCTATCCTTTCTTGCAATTCTTCCTCCTCCGCCTCTATCTGCTGCTGGGGTTTGCTCACTTCCTGCTCCGTCTCACCGTATTCTCTCTTGCTTATCATCTCTCGCTAGCAGCCCACAAGAAAACCGACCGCGTCTCCACCTTTGCCAATAACGATGGGTTCGAGGTCGGTGGCGGTGCTTGTGATTGCGCAGCGATCGAACTTGTATTGACTTCTGAGGTAACCGTCTTTTGCATTGACCGCCGCTTTGCTTTTGGATTTTTGTCCTTCTCCCTTTTCTATACAGTCCGGCTTCTGGCGCGATGTTCTTTGAACCACCTTGCATGCCTGCCCCAGTGTTTGTTCGCCTCTAGCGATAGGTAGTTTTGGCTGACTGTTGATTGTTGTTTTACACTGGGTTCCGAGTGTTGGAGGCTCTAGAACGTTCGCTTTTGTCGCCGATTCTGTTTGTTTGCCGGCAGAGAGCTGGGCTGCAATTCCTTTGACTTTCTGGCTTTGGCTGGATTCTTGTCTCAGGTTCACTCTATCAAGTTCCACGTTTCAATGTATTTGCATATGTGGTTAAACGGCGCTGCGCTGATTGAGCGCTTAGTTTTTCTCTTCCTAGCTCGTATCATCCCAGCAGATATATTCAGGACAACAGCAATGCTATCCTGTTTGATGATATGCTTCAATAGAAAAGACATTCTTACTAGCTGATACACTTGTTCCTCCCTCTTGCAGGTCACTGCATGGAGTTGTCTCCTGCATCTGAACCGAAACAAATCTTTGCAAAATGAAAAGTTTACCCAGAGGCTTGATTATTGGAATCTGTATAGGACTGGTAATTGGGTTACTGCTGGCGGTCGTCATCTTGTTCCTATTGAGATACCGCAGGGGGAGGTCCTCAAATATAAGGAGCACTAGTTCTAGAAGAAACTCCACTGTTCCTTTCCGGGTTAATGGAGTTGACGTCAGTACTGTACTATCAGATTCCACAGCTGAATTGGAGTCTCCTAAACCATATGAAATGAATCGCAAATCCATATGGCCAAACAGAAAGCAGAAAGAGAACTTAATTTCAATGTCTGGAATCCCCAAGTATTTGTACAGGTACGAGGACTTATTTTTCCAAATAGTGGCTTTTCATGTCTTTTGATGAATATCTTTTAAAGAGTCATTTGGTTTCTTCAAGTATTGGCTCGGAGAAGCGAATAGGACCACATTCTAACTTCTGTGGTCTTCCTCAATAGATTGATAATTGTAATCTTTCATGGTCGGAGTGATCACATTTATGCTTAATTCAATTTTTTATTTCTTCTTTAAATGAATATTGTTATTTTTCTTTGGCGACTATGGCTCAGATTTAGTAATCCAAGAATTTTTTTCTTCACAAATTTTCAATATAAATAACAATCTTGTCTTCAAATTCGAGTAGTGCCAAAACTGAAAACTGGAACTGGAATGAGACAATCATGCACACAAGGAGACAGTATTTTGTGAGGGAGAGACTTGCCAACTATCAGGACCATACAACTAATACCTTCATTAAGCTCTCTCTTGGGTCTATTCTCATTGAGAATCTGAGATGTAGTGAACTGGGATCTCTCAAAATCTGAGATTCTTTGGGATGTTGGTTGCATAGATGTGATGATTAACAAATCAGGTTATATGCCTATACCATGCTTGTGAAGATAACAAGTTGTAAAGTTACAATGATAGATTAGTGTATCAGTGAAAATGCATAAAAATAAGATAACAATTGCAAACTAGTACGGGGAAAGAGTCGACCTTGCATATATAGGTATATATATCAAATTATGTAGAGAAAGTACAATGGGATAGTTTACACACAAACTTTCACACATATATACAACTTTTATACACCTTTTTTACATTACATATAACACCTCCTCTAGATGGAACATAAATATGATATATCACATGTTGCTAGCATGTTACATAAAAGTAGGACTCATGATCCATTTTAGTTAACAGTCTGCTAACTGGTCCTGAGATCATATCAGAGTAAGCTGAATCAGCCCATCCTGAACATTTTTCATGAGAAAGTGACAATCCACCTATAATTGGTTTGTTCTTCCATGGAATATATGATTAAAAAGCAATATCGGAAACAACCTGATAATCATGCTAGGATCTGTTCAACCTAATTCTTCTAGAAGAAATCTATCCCCAAGCAGTTCACAGGTAGCAAGATCCACCTATAATTCAAGTATAGTTGTCAAGGCCGCTAGGCAGTCAGCATGTCCTAAGGGGCGCCTAGGCTGTTCTGGGCGTTTTTTGTTTTTTGTATTTTTTCAGTATGTTAATTTGCTTCTTATTATACATATATACTACATATAACGCCATATAGGAAACATAAAAAGAGGGCAAAATGAGGCTATGACAACAGTAGCAGGAGATGGTTGTAGGAAGAAAAAAGGGAAGTAATATCAACAAGCCTGCAACAATTGGAGCAGGAGATGTAGAAAAGAAATAAAAGAAAGCAGGGAAAAAAAGGGCGGGAGGAGGTTGTAACTCAATGAGAGGAAATGGAGTATGGGAAAGAAAAGGAAAGAAATATTAACAACAGAAGCAACATCACGAGGAACAGGTGATGTAAAAGAGATTTTTTTTTATCGTTAAGCGTGTTACTCAAATCCAAACAAAAAAAGGTTACAGAAGAGGTAAAGGCCACAGAGGGGTTTTATCTGTACATGTATAGGTATCAAAATCCTGGATAATAAGGCTCCAGGTATTTTTAGTAGTGGCCTTTGAATCCTCAAAAATGGTGGCGTTCCTCACACGCCAAATATGATACAGGATGATAACAGTAATGGTGTATTCCTTGCGCCCCTTGAAAGTAGTAAAATCATCAAGACAAGTAGGAATATGAGGAAGCATCGCCCTGGCTCGGCTCCATATGTCCCCAGCATATGAACAGCCCCACAGGATGTGTTCCAGAGATTCACTAGTAGATTCACATAAAGTGCATCTTGAGGCAAAATGAAAGCCTCTTCTCTGCAATAGATCTTCAGTTGGCAGCTTCAGGTGGAGTTTCCGGCAGTGTATAAGGTAGCGCCTAGGCATGTTTGGCCTCCAAAGCCATTTGGCCCAAGCCAGATGAGGCTTAATAGGACGACAAAAATTCCATGCGGATTTCAGAGAGTAGGTTTCCATTCCAGCGAAGAAACATCGGTCCGTGTCCTTGCTGTGAAGAGGGACCGAGGCACAAGCCTCAACCAGGCGACCAGTACCTCTAGTGTCAGGAAAACTCCAGGCCCTGTTTTTGATGATGTTGGACAGCTTCTGACCTGGTTGGAAGGCATTCTTCCCTCTAAGGCTTGGCCCAATCAGCTGCTCGAGGAAAATAGAAAATACAACATCAACAACATTACGAAGCATAGGTGATGTAAAAGAGGATTAGAAGAAAACAAAATAAAAAAAACACAGCAGTAGTAGGATTGAAGAGGGGATATAGGAGGAATAACTCACAAAAAAATGCAGCAGCAGTAGGATTTAGGAATAAAATGCAGGAGAAAGGATAAAAAAAGAAGAGAAAAAGAAGCAAGAACAACAGACATATAAGAAAGTAATTTTTTTTAACAACAAGCTATGACGGCTTACCAACTTGGCCCAAATCTGACCTGTTTTCCCCTAATTTTCCAAAATTTGACTTGATTTTGCCTCAATCAGACCTATTTCAATCATAAATTGACTCAAGGTGATTTAATTTCACCAAATCCAGACTTGTTTCATGCTAATTTAACCTTTAAATTGCTTAATTTGGGCCTAAAATGCCTTAAGACGCCCACATAATACACGCAATAGGCTGGATGCCTAGTTTGAGGCGCCTTGCCTAGCGCCTAGGGCGCCTAGGCGGGCGCCTTGATAAAGAAGAATTCAATTCATGATAAGATCTTGGCTGGTAGATCTGTTTCCTTCTTTCTCTTCCAAGATACCAGGTAACCACCCACGAATATACTATAATCAGTCAGCGCCTGCTTGTCAATATTAGAACTTGCCCAATCTGCATCTGAGAAACGTTGGACCTTCAAATGACTGTGATTTTATGCAAGATGCCTTTCCCATCAGTCCTTTTCAGGTACCTCAAACCGCGCATGACTACCTCAATGTCGCCAGAACAAGGCCTCTTAATGAACCGACTGGCAACACTAGTGGAAAATGAAATGTTCAACTTAATCACTGTTAAATAATTTAGCTTACCTTCAAGTTTGTTGCGTCTTCATGTATCATCAAGAGGATCTCCTTGCTCTACAAACAGTTTAACAATAGAATCATTGGGATTATCTACTACTAACTTTCTTGTTTCTTCAAGTAAATCCTAAGTACTCTTTTTCTGAGAAATATTAAACCCATCCTTTGACATTGCAACCTCAAATGCCCAATAAGCATCTTAGATTGCTCAAGTTTTTAGTTTTTGGAATTGCCCCATGACAACTACCTTCATATGTGAATTGTCCTATTGATCATCACTGGTATTAATAATCCCATCCACATACACAATAAGGGGAATACAACCTGAGGAACTACACTTGTAGAAAATAGAACGACTCACTCACCTGTAAAAACCAACATTAACAAGAGCATGACTAAATCTACCATACAGAGCCCTTGGAGACAGTTTCAAACCACATAGGGAGTTACACAACCTGTAGACTATACCAGGCTTATCCTGAGCAAAAGACCCAGGTGGTTCCTCCATTGATATTGCTTTGTTAGTATCTAGCTGGTAGAAAGGCCTTGAAAAAGTGGTACATAGTGCAAAAATGTGAGCACTGATGGCATCCTTGCCATTAGGGTGAACATCTCTTGGAAATCCTCACCATAGACTTGTGTGCACTGTATTAAAAAATGGCCCAGGTGGCTGCTTAAGCGTTGACAGGTGCTGACTGTCTAATCCAGGCCTTAGACACCCGCCTGGTGCTTGGGCCATTAACGCCGGCTTTTGGACTGCTCAGCCTGCCTAAATGCCCGCTTCAACAGCTGGTTTGGGCGACCGCTTTGACCCGCCTAAGTAAAATCGGCTCCTAGAGGCCATGATATTAGATTACTTTTACAGATTTCTTTGCTGATTTTGTACTTGTATAAATATTAGTCTATTATACTTCTAGTGAATAATTAGTTTTACTTATTTCCTTGCTGCTTCCACTGATTACTGATTGGTATTACTGATTAGTATTACTTTTTTTGTTCAATACTGATTACTTGATTAGTATTACAGATTAGTAGTAAAATATTAAATAATTATTCATTGTTGATTGTTTACAATTACTGATGTGCCTGCTGAATTTAGTGATTAGAAATATTGATTGGTAGTAAGTATGGATAAATGCTTAGTTAAATACTGATTTACTGATGTGCTTGCTTATTTTACTGATTAGTAGTTAAAGAGTTTAATAATTGATTCATAGTTGGTTATTTACAATTACTGATTTGCTTGCTGATTTTAGTGATTAGAAATATTGATTATTAGTAAAGTATTGATTATTACTCAGTTAATTACTGATTTGCTGATTAGATATGTATAAAACTTCCTTAGAAATATTCCTTAGAAAGCTTCTTAGATTTTTTTTTTAATTTATACAAGTTCGTGTTTTTAGAAAACATATAAGAATTTAGGCACCCACTTTTTCAAAAAGTGCCCGCCTGACACTTAAGCAGTTACAAAGTATTTTTGCACGCCTCCTGCTTCCCACTTTTAAAAACATTGCTTGTGTGTAATCCTTGGCAGCCAATCATGCCTTGACCATCTCGGCTAAGCCATCGAGGCAAGATCCTACAAAAACCAACTTTCTGTCAAGACATACATGGAATAAGAGGCTATGCATGATTGTGTCCCAAGGACACCTCCTCACCTCCTTATCCCTAGCAACTTGCCACCTTGGGTGACTAAAGGCCTTTGACAATGAAGTAGGGATGAACAAAAAGTATAAAGAGGACATAACTGCATAACATGGTGAAGATTTATGAGCATAAGCAAGGAAATTAGACATAGGATGAGCTGTAGCACAAGCTTGCTTGTCTCTCGTCAAGGCAATAGGTAAATCTTTAAAACTACTACTAGCTTTTGGTGGAACATCTATTTGCCTCAATATTACTTGGTATTGGAGTTTCCTTGTGACATATCACATGTGTATACCTAGGTAATAGGAGGATGATTGGAAAAATGACTTATCGGAGATGAAAGCAATGTATTAAGTGCTTGAGGTGCATCGAGGCTTTTTTCGTCTCAGCAAGGCGAGGCGTAAGTCTCAAGGCGGTCGTTGCATAAGCCCTCAGATTGCACCAACCTGCATATATATATATATATATATATATATATCTCAATATATATTAATACACATATATACAAATACAATTCTATTCAATAAATAAATATATATATGTGTACATAGACACACATATAGTCATTTATACATACAATTATAGACAATTAGACTCATTTATATGCATGTACATATACTGTGACTACTGTTATTGATAAACACATATGTAGATGTAAAACGATACACATATATTAATTATAATATACACTTGTTCATATGCATACACATGTATGTGCATACATGCATGCACGCATACATACATGCATGTGTCTACGAGGGGATATCATGTTCACAAATTCAGGTGTTCCCAAATGAAGGGACTCGGGTTCGAACCGCCGGACAAACATTTCTAGATTTAATACCCCCTTGGCATCTGATCTCCGTTACATGTTGTGGGAGAGGGGAATCTTTCTCACTTAATTCCATACATACATACATGCATACGTATAGCATATTTATATAGTTGTAAACACACACACATAAATATACATACAAACACACACATATATATGCTAGCCTAAAATTGTATATATAAAATTTATCATGCCCAAAATGGGGTGATCTAGGCTTTTGTAAGACATGCAAACTGAGGCTTACACCTCTCAAACGACTCAATGCCTTGATAAGCCTCAAACAAACTGAGGCACACACCTCACAATGGAAAACTAAGGCGCACACCTCGAGGCGTCTTGGAGGCTGCCATGCATTGAGGCATACATCTCTAGCATCTTGAGGCATTTTTTTTAATACCATGGATGGAAGTATTGTAGTGGCAATAATGCAACACCGGTATGACAACAACATTACTTTAGCATAGAAAACAAGAGAGCAGGACTGCATCACTGATGTGCATAGAGCTACTCTCTCGCTTGAGGCCCTATACCAAACTACGACTGTAGGAGAGAGAAAGGAGATAGAAAGAAGACACACCCTTTAGGTTTAACAACCCTAAAGCTCTAATACCACATGTTAGGGGAGAACCGGTAGAGGGAGCGAAAGCCCTAATATATGACCGTATTGTAGTTTCATCCCAAAACCAATCGGCGATGGGAGGAGTAGCCCAACATGGTCATATATTAGTGGACTTAATTAGAATCCACCAACATGTGACTAATACTACTCAAGTACTCATATATATACCTCCTCCCCTCTTGTGTGAGCCCGTCGACTCTTGCTTGAACTTGAAACATGTAATTAAAAACACCACACCACTCCAATCAAGCCTATTATGGCAAAGGGCCCAACAAGTAATGGTGTCTACTATACATGATGGTGCTAACATACACTGGACCGGGCTCTGATACTAAGCTGCAAGCCATTATGGGCAAGAGTTGACTGAACATATGTCGCTTGTATGTATTAACTTATGCAAAGAATTGAAGGGGACAATTTATACATAGACCCTTAGAGCGTTACATATAATAAGATTTAAAGTTGATTATATAATAGTAACACTGTAAGTTGGAACTATGCTATCCATTTGATATGCTTTATGAAAAATTTGTGCAATGCATGCGAACCATTAAAAAATCATGGATTTAGAATTATGAAATATACTTAAGTATGTTGATTTTGTTGAATCATGTCGAGGGGCGAAGTTTAAGTGGGTAAGAAATAGCTCAGATTGTTAGCTACCTTGTGTGCTCTAATAGTGGATTTAGTTCTTATTTTTCATGGGTTGGTTCATTGAGGTTTGGTTGTTCATAACTGTATAGGCAAATGGAAAAGTTAACCATGATGTGTGGGTGCTGGTGTGGGGGATCTGGGTTGGGCAACTGTGACATGTCATTTAAGATTCCCTCCAGAGGTGAAGTATGTTTTCCTCTCCCCCAAACTGAACATTCTTAATAGGTGTAGAGGCTCATGTTAAGCGAAACTTGTCTCCTTGTCTACATTGTTTGCCTAAATCCCATGAGCCCAATCTTGGATATTAGTTGGATGGTCACTAATCAAATGGTATTCTTTTTGTAGATAATTAATTGATGACGTCAAACTGTTGTGAGGGGTTGAAGAAGGATTGCCACATCAATATTTGAAAAGTGGTATGTGGTGTATTGGGCAGAGCAGGCACCAAACAGAGTATTATGCAGTCTGCAGGAGCATATGCGGTTTTGACAACACACTCACATATGTGCTAAAGTGTGAACACAGAAATATACAATTATTGTATGTGTATTCATAATTAACCTTTACAATTGTTATGATATGAAGAACTCTTTACGGTTGAACACATTAAATGTCCTCTAGAATGAATCAAGTGTAGATCTAGATATATAAAAATGCATGAAATACTTAAAGCTATTAACACACAAGCAATGCCTATTTGTGGTAATTTTTTTCGCCTTCAAAATTATAAGCTAGGAAGCATAGACACAAATAAGGACACGGCCGTGGACACGGACATGGGACACGACAATTGTGGAAAATATAGGACACGGACACGGCGATGGACACAACAATTTTTTTTACTATTTTGCAAAATTAAACTATATATGTGTTTATATTCATAATAAACACAAAATAAGACAATTAGACAATCATCCAAGATAAAACTCAAAAAAATGAAACCATTAGGCAATTGTAGAACCCCCAACACTGAAAATTGAAGTAAAATTTCCATAAAAGAGGTCTTTTCATTTTCATGTCAAATACAAGTTACAAAAAAGACAATGTGACTTCCATTCATAATCCATGTATAATACCCAAACATGACTAGAGATAAAGATTAAAAAGGAGAAGAAAGACCAATAGATTAAATAAGAGAGATTGAAACATGAAAAGGTTGAATTTAACTTCAAGATTTTAAGATGTATGATGAGATTCACATGAAATGATGTAAAGAAACCCCAAGAATTTAAGTTGTGTATTTTGAAGTCTAAAAGAATCAAAAGACAAAAAGATTTGGGAAACAGTAAGCAATTTTTGCAGTTGCAGTAGCCTAGTCTAAGAATGGACTTCATTGATTCACTAATAATGATGTACTAAGCTGCTGAATTTCGGAATAATGACCATTAGACGTGCATAGAGTCAGTACTCAATACTCAGTACTTAGCAATGTTTTAAAAAGTACGAAGCGGGAAGCGTGCAAACGGGACCTTGTAGTCGATTAATCGCCAGACAGGCGATCAAGCGGACACTTTTTAGAAAAGTGGATTTTAAATTTTTGTAGACTTTTATACAAAATTATATACATATATATAAATACTATATTTTTGAAACTTATATACATATCTTAACATTGTACAAGACAATATAAAACACCCAAATAGTTTATAACACAACTATACAACAATTATTGTAGCTATCTATTACAGTAAACCCGCTGGATCTATCCAAATTCAAATCAAAGACTCTCCTACATGAAAGGATCTGAGTCCATCCAAACGACGATGCGGACGATGAAACGCTACTGCACAAAATTTTGCAGGGAGGGACGCCCATGCGAATTTTGGGCAATGTACTTGTCATAGATAAAGCACCCTACGGCCTACATAAAATAATGAGTGTATATACAAGATACAACAACAATTTTGTATCACATGTTTACATAGCTAAACAGTAAACAATAGACTTATCATAGCTACCTTACAAACATATTGTTACATTTGCACATCATCAATTAGTCATACATTACAGCAGTACATTTAATCAAGTATACATTGTAAATTAGATAATAGTTACATATAATTTACTTGGATACATTACAGAAATACCCTATTATTAAAGCTTACATACAAAGTATGCATTCTATATTAGAGCTAGGTATATCATACAACATTAAATGCATGCTAGTTTAATAAATTATAGTCAATACTAATCAGACCATGAAATAATGTTACACGCTTACAGTAGTTTTTTAAAAAAGGGGGCAAAAAGCAGCCAAAAAGTGGCCACTTTTCTTCAATCCGCTTCATAGCCGCTTTAGGGGGGTTTTAAGCAGACAACACCTGTTGGTGATTAAGCGGCCGCTCAGGATGATTTTTTAGACACTGGCACTCAGTAGATGTCATATTGATTATGAGACTGTTCATAAAGAATTTATTTAGATATACAGGAACAACTAATATAAATGCACAACTGGATATCTATGAAAGTGATAAACATAAAAACATTAATAGAACAAGGTAATGATGGATAAAGGAAGGCCCCAAGCCCAAGAATAGATGAATCAGCTGAGAGATTAAATAAAAACAAGAGTAGGGAGGCAGTTGTTGCTGCTCTAAATTTAGATATGTGATAAGAATAGCAAGAATACAGCTGCTGTCCTCTTACGAATAGAGATGGGTTTGATCTACAGAAGACATGCTGTTTTGCTGCCTAGTTATGTGACTAGGATTATTGGAGACCAGAGAGGCAAGCTTGTTTTTCTGTGGGCTATTAATGGGTCTGGTCGTGTCCAGTATGTGTCCAAGCCGTGTCCAAGCTATTAAAAAAAAATGTTGGACACGGCTGGAGAAGCGTCCAATATGTATTTAGGTGTGTCCACAGAGTACGGGTGTCCAATACGTGTCGGACACGGGTATGGCACCTGTTTTGAAGGGTCCGTCTTCCTAGCTTATATGTTGAAAGGTCTTAAAGTTTTCTAGAACAACTATATAATAATATTCAACAATCACTAGTGCCATCTTATATTATAATAATACTCAACAAACATTAGAATCCAATATATATTGTAAAGTTGTTTCTAATTTAATTTAATACAAATATTGATAATAAAATATACTAACATATGCTCTATCTCAACTAGCCATTTGCGGTCACGAGAACAGACTATTGTGTATGACTGCTATGTATATGCAAAGTGGGCACTTGACCAAATCAAATATGTGGCTACTTAAAGGTGGGATTTGGACCTTGCCGATAGACTAAAGTGGAACATATGTTTCCTTGTTTAAACTATTTTTTTTGGGTTTATAGCATTCTCAATTTTCTTGGGTAGAGGTTTTGGATTCATGATGCTCTATTTTCAACTATAGGGCTCAATTTTCTAAAAAGCGGGATGCTGGAGGCGTGTAGACAACACCTTGTAACTGGTTAAGCGGCAGGCGGGCGATTAAGCGGGTGATTTTTGAAAAAGCTGGTGCCTAAATTCTTATATGTTTTTATATAAAATTACACGTATGTGTATATAAAAAATCTATTTCTAAGGAACTTTTATACATATCTAATAAGCAAATCAATAATAACTAAGTATTAATCAATACTTCACTACTAATCAATATTTCTAGTCACAAATCAGCAAGCAGATCAGTAACTGTAAATAACAAACTATGAATTAATCAGTAGACTCTTTACTTCTAGTCTGTAATACTAATTGGTAAAATAAGCAAGTATATCAGTAAATCAGTATTTAACTAAGCATTTATCAATACTTATTACTAATCAATATTTCTAATCATTAAAATTCAGCAAGCAAATCAGTAATTATAAATTACCAACTATGAATAAATCATTTAATACTTTACTACTAAACAAGTAATCAGTATTGCACCAAAAAAGTAATACCTAGGAAACACGGACACTTCTAGACAGCCCCTGTCTCCGTGTCAGACACGTTTTGGACACGGCTGGGTGGTCTTTTTCTGCACCCCGGACACAGCTGGACACTGCCCAGACACTTCCTGGACACATCATTGCAGCTGTTGCAGCTGCTGCTGTTGCAACAGCCTATTTCAGAATGCAAATGTTGAATATACAACTGACGTTTATGCCTTATTACTGAGATAATCTAACATAGAGCTGAGATCTAATCACAGTTACAAACAAATCTGTTGAAAAGAACCAATATGCAAATTCTAAGCTGAATCAGATATTAGAAGTCAAATTGTAGTCTAATAAGTTGGTTAAATGAATAATACAAACTCGTATATATTTACAAGAAACATACATTTAGGTTTCCACTTCATATTGTTTTTACCATAACATAAAGACACACATCTATATGCATATAAGATTATACATACATAGATACATTAATATTGACAAAGTTTAAAATAAATTCCAGTTCATACATCATGCACCCACATATATGCATTAATGTATATATTAAAAAAAAATCCCCCTCATCCAATGCCGTGTCCGTTTCCTACATTTTAGAAATTTTCCTTGTTCGTGTCCGCGTCTAGAAACGTGTCTGTGCTTCCTTGAGTAATACAGTGATAAGGCTAGTAGTTTGAATGAGGGTAAGGACGGATATTCCTAGACTGTGCATGTTAGGAGCAATTAAGTTTCATGATGCTGGGTAGTGAGAGTGGATATGTGAGGTTGGTGATTTGAGTGCTTCAAGATAGGGAGCTGGGGAGTCGAGCTTACACAAAAACCAAAATAACATGGTTTAAGCAAAATCTTTATTTTAACTATACTTCCAAAAGATGTCTTGTGCCAACCATCATTCCTATAGTATCGAATTTGAGATATGGATCTCGTAACATGCAAAAAAATGTTGGTATGCAAGAACAATACTTGAAATACGAGGAAATGTGGAAATTATTTTTGTTCGGTCAATATAAGGGAAAACCAACAAATACTGATGTATATTACAAAGAGTATGAATATCCAAATATGCATATTATTACTGTTAATTGCACCATTAAGAATGAAGCGTAATGGTAGAAGACAAACCCGAAATTAGTCTACATATGCATGAAGGAGATGCTTGTTGGATAGTAATAATTACAACTTGCAAAAGTGGTATAGGATTCCATTAATAAAACTAATGCATGCTAAATTTCTTAGGCGTATAACGGGGAAGAAAAACTTCCAACACATGTTTGGTATAAACTTGGCTCTAATTATATTGAGTAGTTATCTTATTCGTGAGACTTTATCAACTAATTTCTGTTGCTAGACTGACCACTGTCCACTACTCATCTTCCATTATCTCATAAAGAAGTACCACTGATCTCTATCCATCTTGCTAGCAAGGGATAGCGTGGTTGGCGAATCCTGATGGTTCTCAATGAAGGGACCCATGTTCGACCCACAAGGACAAACACCTCTTGATTGACCACCCTCCTGGGCGTTTGGCCTCAGTGGGAGGAGGGGGGCAATCTACAAGTAATCTTGTGTCTAGGAAAAATGATATAGGTCATGCTCACTATATTGAAAAACGTTCTGAGCGTCTGCTTAAGTGGCCAAGCTCTTTCACGGTTTAAATTTTCCCTTGAGCACCAATTAAGAGGATCTAAAATAGTTGGTCGCTTTTTGCCTGCTTCACCCATTTTTTCCTGCTTGGTGCCCGCTTTTTTCCCGCTTTTTGCCCATTATAAAAAAATCTCATGTAAACCTATAAAATTAAGTAAATTATATGGTCCAAGTATTATTGACTATTATATATTAAACTTATAGATATTTCATATATTATGATAAGCCGTAGTTTTAATTTAGAATGCATACTTTGGTGCAAGTCGCGATAATATGGTATTGCTGTAATGTATACAAGTATATTTTATGTAAATATTATCTAATTTTGAATGTGGACTTTGATTAAAACTACTGCTGTAATGTATGACTAATTGATGATATGAAGATATAAGTATATAACAATAAGTTAGTAAGGTATTTGGGATACAACTATTGGTTCCTGTTTAGCTATGTAAACATGTGATGCAAAAGTTCTGTTATATCATGTGTAGGATGCTTTGTCCATGACAAGTCATTTGTTTACTATATTTTAGCAATGATTGTTGTTTTACAGCTGTGTTATAAACTATAGCTGTGTTTTATATTGTTGGGTAGAGTGTTTAGATATATATAAGAGTTCCAGAAAGTATAGCATTTATGTACATAGATGTGTAATTTTTAATAAAATTATATAGGAAACTAAAACCCGTGTTTTCAAAAATCGCCGGCTTACCCCTTAACCAGTCACAAGGCGCTGTCCGCACGCTTACCGCTTAACACTTTTTAAAATATTAGTCATTGCTATTTAATTGACGCATTAAAGTTCAAACCAGTTTACAATCACACGTATGTCACTGTTAAGTACTTGCGTTGATAGGTAAGGGTTTGCGTAAATGCACTGTAGAGCTACTTTGTTGGGAACCTAAATCTTGAATATTGTGTTTGTTTTTGAGAGTTACTAGTATTAGGTCTTAATTCTAGTGCATTCATGTAAAAAATTACGCACAATTGTTCATATTAGGGCCCACACCCAATACCAAAATCAAACGGCATACTGTTATATTGCATTATATTATAATAATGCACAAATAAAATTCAATATGAAAATAGATAATGCCTCATTGCCTAGGCAACACCTAGTAGCCTAGGCGCTCAGCTGAAGCTAACTTGACAAATAGGCACCTTGACAACCATGGTTAGGACTAGCAAATGTGTTCTACTAGTTGAAACTTGATGAAACTTTTTGTTGAAATGAAGTTAATGATGTAGCATTTGCAAATGGAGTAGCTGAGCCCTTCGTGCTTAACAATTCTGTTGTTTCGTTTGTCTCTGATTTTAGGTGTTATACATTATTACATTGTGCATATGTGTGTAGATTACATGCATTTGAAGTTGTGTAAATGTAAAATGAATTCTATAAACATGGATGAATGAATGAATCACAATTATGATACTTTTATAACGAAACTGTATTTGCATAGATAACACAGAAATGCTACTTCAAATTAAATGCCATACTTTGTTGTATATTATCAGATATCTCCAAATAGACTTTGTTTCAATCTCTATAAAATCATTTCTTCAATTGGTTACTTTGTAACGTGTATCAGGGATTTACAGAAAGCAACTAGCAATTTCACTGCAGTATTAGGTCAAGGAGCATATGGCACCGTGTACAAAGCTGTTTTGTCAACCGGTCAAACTGTTGCAGTTAAGGCCCTCTCAACTAAGTCAAATCAAGGGGAGAAAGAATTCTTAACAGAGGTAATTTGGACTACCAATTAGTGCTTCAATTTTATTTAAAATGTGAGATGCTAATAAAAAGATTTCATAAATATTGAGTTAACTTAAGGAGCCTATGAGAATCCAAGAGTGTGCATGCATGTGATATCGTCATTTCAAGTTGACATCCTACTTATTGAAGTATTTTATTTTCTATTTTAACTTTGTAGTGCTTTATCGAGTTTACATTGATTCTGAAGATGCTAATGTATGGGAACTATGTATTGAAAAAAGAATCCTTACTACTTTGTTTTGTCATACAGTGTTGATAGATTCCATTATATTATGTTGGAAATTACTTTTTGTTATATGTTGAGTCAAACTTTTGGTTTAGCCAAAGTTTGAACTGACAATATCACAATTCTTACAATGTTATCCCCATAAATCTTTATTTGAACTATAGTCATATAGAAGTTCAATTAAGAATGCCATTGACCTCATCATTTTCTCTAGGGATGTATAATTGATATGTGTTTGTCACATACACATACACTAGTGCAAGTGTTTTTTATAATTGAGAAAAGTTTTACCATGTTAGAACATGGTATTAGAGCAATGTCCAATGTGGGGTTGCATGCCAACTGTACTACTCTTCTCCATGTGTCCTCATCATTTCCTCTTCCTTTGTATGAAACCGTAGACCAAGACAATAGATCTGTAGGGTTTTGGCTATTCACGGTGCATCCTCATCATCCTCTCTTCCTTTGCACAGATCCGTAATAACCTTAGTGGGTTGCACCTAGCCACCTCAATGCCTATAAGCATGGGCAAATCAAGGGTCCAACTTGATTCTGTCCGATCCTAACCACAAAGAACGGATTTTGTGGGCATCCCTCCTGTTGTGGGCACAACTCGCAGATTGAATCTCATTAGTATGAACAAGTATATAACACACATCTCATGGATTCTTCATAAACTAAGAAACCTAATTCCGGCGGGAGGCCGAGAGTCCTTTGCAACACATGCTAACTACTCAAGCCACATATCTCTTCTCCTCTTCCTCCTCATCGATGTGCTCTGCATCCATGGTACCTCTTCCTCCATGCCTTAACCTCCGCAATACTTATTCTTCTCGGCTCGCCTCCCTAGCTCCTCCCGACTCCAATTGTCCGACACCGCCTCCATGATCTAGCTTAGTGCTCGCCTTAGGGATGTGCCGTTCTGGCTGCCTCTAGGCTCCAACATACGCCCTCCGCGCTCTGGCTCTCTGGAACAGACACAACGACGTCGGATGATGGTAGCAGGTCCTGACGCCCCATCTTGTGTTTGAAGGGATAATATGAAGATTGAATGGAACTAAGATTTACATAATAACAAGAGAGGCTAAGGTGAATGGAACATTGTTCATGGCAAACTTGCGGAGATGAACAATGAATAAGATAAGCCAATGATGATGAGCTGGACAGATGGACCCATCTTTCTTATCAATTTCTTCTTGAGACTTCTTCTAGGGCCTGTAGTTGTGTTATTGTATCTAAATACCAATTCTGCTTTGTTTCGTTCGAAAAAAGGCAGTGGAAAGGCAAGGTCAACCATTTTTGTGCTATTCTTCATTATGGAAGAACAATATTGGTAGGTGGAGTGAGAGAGACTGAGGCTTGCTACTGTCCTTGTCCTTGTGTCTCCCTCTAGCAACCATGGAGAGGGAAGCAACCTTACTATTCTCTTTCGCAATCGGCAATGTCGGCGACAAGGATGAGTGGGTGACTAGTCCATCAGAATGCTGCAGCTTGTGGTTAGGGAAGACGAAGGACGGATGTGATTCAACTAATTGACAACATCACAACCTTCTACCCTGTACTGGGTTTGAGTATTTAGTTTCCCCGAGACTCCTTCAAGTCCCTTTGCTTGGGGCCATTTTACTTCCATTTGCAGAAAAGTCCCCCTGCCAAGCAAGCCAGAAGCTCACCGTCGTACTTGCCATAGGATCTATACCATCCTTGCCACACTATCGACACTGGGAAGTACACTGCTGGTCTCGGCTCTAGTTTCGAGTTTTGCGAAGCTGCAAATGCGCCTAAATTTCAGCTAATGTTTTAGCTTACGGTCCGGGTTGGATTTTTGCAGATTGGCTCAGATGTTTTGGCCTCAGGTGGATGCAGGTTTTTTTAAATACGTCTGTGAAGCAATCTGCATCCTCGTCGATACTATCGACACTCTGTCGATAGTATCGAGATCAGTTCAGGGATAAGTTGAAGCAATTTGCATCCTGGTCGATACTATCGACACTCATGTCGATGGTATCGACACCGGCTCAGGGTCGAGATGATGTTCTGTCGATGGTATCGACACCGGCGCAACGACGGTTCGTCAATCCAGCGGCGGTTCTGTTTTCTTCATAATATTTATTTTTTATTTCTTTTCTCCCTTTGTACCTCATGTACTTACCCTAATATATAAATACAAGTGAGTAGGCTCAAGCCCTTCTCACGTTTGCTGCGTCTTGCAGCTGACATTTGATCGGTGTTCTTTTCGCCTTCTCCTCTTCATTTCTTCTCACATGGTATCAGAGCGGAGATCGATCTAGGGCTTCTCCTTCCTCTCACAGACGGATCTCTCCCTCTCCGACGGCCGACTTCTTCCCACCCGTCGACTTGGAGTAATCCACCGACTGTGTAGAACTACCGTCAGCTACTCTGGGTCTGCGGTAGATATCCAACTCTACCGTAGCCTCCATCACAAAGCGTTTGGGGATCTCCGGGTGATCCAACGATCATCTAAAAATACAACCGGAGGACTAGTTTCATCTCAGCCATCATCCTAGTCACACCTCCATGTGCGATTAGGAAGATCATTTGGAGGCTGTGAATGCGTCAGTAACACATTTCTCCTTGTTTTTCTTCTGTGTGTGACATGTATCTCTCCGTCACCACAATCTGTTTGACGTGTATCGATCCGTCACATATTTCGTTCTACAATGGAGGATATCAAGACACCTACGATCTAGAACGAAGTGTCACCTATCGCCTCCATTAAGCTCAACGGGAAAAATTATCTTCTATGGATGAATGCCATCCACACCGTCTTGGAGGCTCGTGACAGAGCAAGGCATGTTGACTCGGGTCCCAAGGCATCTACTGACGAAGGGTATGCTGAATGGAAGCGTCATGACAGTCTTGTGAAGACTTGGTTGTGGAATAGTATGGAACCTGCAATCGCCGCAAGGTTCATGTTCTACTCTACGGCCAAGGAAATATGGGACGCAGTGAAGCAACATTATTCTCAAGAGAAGAATGCTCTCCGTTAGTTTATGATCTATGATCGTCTGTTTGCTGAGAAACAGGGTGACCGATCTCTTGAGGAGTATTTTGGGGCGGTTCAGGCTCTTGCTCAAGAGCTAAGTTATTACCATCCTGTGGTTGTTGCTGAACAAATAAAGGATAGAGATGATCTTGTTACAGCCAAATTCTTATCTGGGCTCAACTCGGCTTGTAGCTCCGCTCGGAGCGTTATTCTGGCTACTGATAAACCACCTAGTCTTGTGGAGGCTTATTCAAGGATCCAACAATCTTTATTTGAGTCTGCTTCCTTTGTTTTTGATATATCTTCTGGAGAATCTCATGCTTCTGTTGCTGCTACGGTACGAGGAGGACGACCCGGTATGGGCAGAGGGCGTGGGACACGTCCTAAGTGTACCTTTTGTGACAAACCGGGACATATAGTGAAGAAGTGTTGGAAGAAACATGGGAGACCTGCTGCACTACCTGTGGGAGCAGCACATTGTGCCACCACCACAGGATCCTCATCCTCTACAACTGTGGGTACTACCTCTGGCATCGGCATCACTCTTACCCAAGAGGAATATGATCGGTTCATTTAGACGACACAACACATGAGTATGGGGTCATCATCATCATCATCTTCATCGGCAAATCTGGCATCTACTGTTGGTAATCAGGCTACATCTCTCATAGTATCTGGCTCATCCTCATCTTGGGTGGTTGACTCTGGTGCCTCACAAGTTCACAACATATGACTGGTATGAGGAGATTGCTCCACACTATTGACTCATCTATTCCTCACCAATCTGTTACATTGGCAAATGGTTCAGTGAAGAGAGTGTTAGCTAGTGGATCTGTCTCCCTAACACCCAAGATTGATCTTAAATCTGTTCACTTTGTGCCTGAATTTCCTTTTAATCTTCTTTCTGTTGCCAAATTGATTGACACTCTAAAATGTTGGGTAATATTTGGACTTTCTTGTTTCATATTACAGGATCTCAAGAGTATGAAGACGATTGGTGGGGGGCCTAGGAAAGGTGATCTCTACCTTTTCAACGGTGACAGTCTGCCTCGCCAAATTCCTTCTCCTGCTCCATCCATCCTGTTGAGTGGTTCCCCCTTACTATGGCATTGTAGATATGGACATCCTTCTTTGGAGAACCTGCAGAAGTTGGAACCAGAGCTGTCCCAATTATCTTCTTTAGAGTGTCAGTCATGTCAACTGGGCAAGCATCATAGGTTATCCTATCCCAGTCGAGTCAATAAGCGGGCTTCGTGTCCCTTTGAGTTAGTGCATAGTGATGTGTGGGGTCCTGTAAAAGACCAGAGTTATAATGGTTTTCGTTATTTTATCTCCTTTGTCGATGATTTCTCACGCATGACATGGATCTACCTTCTTAAAAGTAGAGAGTCTGTGTTGTCAATTGTGAAACATGTTCATACTGAAATTAAAGTTCAGTTCGATTGCAATATAAAAATTCTCCAGTCTGATAATGCTTTAGAGTATGTTCAAAAGGCTATGTCTGATTTTTGCAACTCGGTTGGTATGATTCATCGCACATCTTGCCCTCACACCCCTCAACAAAATGGGGTGGCAGAGAGGAAGAATTGCCATCTTCTTGATATTGCTCGATCCATTATGTTTCAATCCAATGTGCCCAAGAAGTTTTGGTTTGAAGCTCTTTTAACTGCTTGTTTCTTGATTAATAGACAACCTTCTTTTGTTCTTCAAGGACAGACTCCGTTTTCTGTGTTGCGTCCCATGGACTCCCCCTTTCCTGTTCCTCTTAGAGTGTTTGGTTGCACTTCCTTTGTCCATAACTTTGGCCCTAAGGACGACAAGCTGTCTCCTAGGTCCATTAAAACACTGTTCCTGGGTTACTCTAATACTAGCAAAGGATACAAGTGTTACCGTCCTAGTCTTCGCCGCATGTTTGTGTCTAGGGACGTCACCTTCCATGAGACCACTCCATATTTCTCCAATGCTATGAGCAAGGGGGAGCAGTTGAGAGAGGGAGAGACACCAAAAATACAGAATGAGAGAATTGCACCATCGATGCAGAGTGAGGGAGTGCCACCTATCATTCCGGATTTTACTTCTATTCCGGATGAACAAGCAGGAGATAGACCTACCATTGAGCATTACACACATGTTTACCATAGGCGAGGCAAGCAAGATCCAGAAGAAGTAGCGACACCAGTCTCTGAGCCCTCATCATCGCCTTCTACTCAAGAGACTCCTACAGAGACATCAGACCTCGATCTTCCTATTGCTGTTCGGAAAGGTACTCGGTCCTGTACTATTAAACATCCTATTACAAATGTATGTTGCATGTCTCATCTATCTAAGCAGGCCCGTGCATTCGCTATAGGGATTGATTATGTGACTATACCAAGAAATCATTATGATGCTAAGAAGAACAGTGGCTGGAAACAAGCTATGCAACTTGAGATGTCAGCTCTCTTAAATAATAACACTTGGGATCTTGTTGATCTTCCTACAGGAAAGAAAGTAGTGGGCTGTAGATGGGTTTTCACTATCAAACACAATCCGGATGGATCAGTTGAACGATTGAAAGCCCGATTGGTCGCAAAGGGCTACACCCAAACCTATGGTGTTGACTTCTTTGAAACCTTTTCTCCTGTTGCTCGCTTGAATTCTGTGCGGATCATTATTTCTCTTGCTACTACCTTTGATTGGCCCCTGTTTCAGCTGGATGTAAAAATGCTTTTCTCCATGGTGATCTACAGGTTGAGGTATATATGGAGCAACCTCCTGGATTTGTTGCTCAGGGGGAGTGTCAGAAAGTATGCAAATTAAAGAAAGCTATATATGGGCTGAAACAGTCACCTAGAGCTTGGTTTGACAAGTTCAGTGAAGTTATTCTTCAGATGGGTTTTTCTCGCTCGATGACTGATCATTCCTTATTTTACTTCAGCTCTTCTTGTGGATCCATTATTCTTATTGTATATGTTGATGACATAGTAATTACTGGCAGTGACACCATGGGAATATCTCGTGTCAAAGAAAGTTTGCAAAAACACTTCCATACAAAGGATCTGGGCAAACTAAGATACTTTCTAGGCATTGAAGTGCTTAGATCTCATACAGGTGTCAATTTATCTCAGAGGAAATATGTGCTTGATTTACTACAGGAGACAGGCATGGCTGAATCTAAACCGGTATCTACACCGATGGATTATCACATCAAAGAGGTGGTTGATGATGCTGAGTATCAAGATCCAGGATATTACAGGAGAATAGTGGGCAAGTTAATATATCTAATAGTCACTCGAACTGATATTTCTTTTGCTTTGGGCGTGGTTAGTCAACATATGCACTCTCCGCGACAGTCACACTGGACATCAGTCTGCAAAATTCTGAGATATCTGAAAAGGGCTCTTGGTAAGGGTATCTCATATTCTAGACCAAAGGCACCTCCATCTACTCTGCCTCTCACAGGATATTCAGACGCTAACTGGGCTGGTGATCATACTGATAGGAGATCTACATCAGGCTATTGTACCTTTCTAGGTGATCATCTTATCACATGGAAAAGTAAGAAGCAACATGTGGTTGCTAGATCTAGCACTGAGGCTGAATACCGTGCTATGGCCCATGCATGTTGTGAACTAAAATGGGTCAAATCTGTTCTATCTGAATTAAAAATTTCTCTTCTACCTTCTATGGAGCTCAAGTGTGACAATCAATCTGCTATGCACATTGCCAGGAATCCTATCTTTCATGAGCGTACAAAACACATAGAGGTTGATTGCCATTTTATTCGTGATCAAATCAAAGATGGCACTATTGTGACACCATATGTCAGATCTGAGGACCAACTAGCAGATATCCTGACAAAGCCTTTGGGTTCAGCAATCTTTCAGAGACTCTGTGGCAAGCTGGGCATACACGATGTGTACTCTCCAGCTTGAGGGGGAGTGTGAAGCAATCTGCATCCTGGTCGATACTATCGACACTCTGTCGATAGTATCGAGATCAGTTCAGGGATAAGTTGAAGCAATCTGTATCCTGGTTGATACTATCGACACTCATGTCGATGGTATCGACACCGGCTCAGGGTCGAGATGATGTTCTGTCGATACCATTGACATTCATGTCGATGGTATCGACACCGGCGCAACGGCGGTTCGTCAATCCAACGGCGGTTTTGTTTTCTTCATAATATTTATTTTTTATTTCTTTTCTCTCTTTGTACCTCATGTACTTACCCTAATATATAAATACAAGTGAGTAGGCTCAAGCCCTTCTCACGTTTGCTGCGTCTTGCAGCCGACATTTGATCGGTGTTGTTGTCGTCTTCTCCTCTTCATTTCTTCTCACAACGTCAAATTTTGGGTTCAGGTAGACTGCGATTACTATAGTTGACGATCGGTTTGGGTTTGGTAAAAATCGGATCCATTGCATTACTAGGTGCCTAGTTTTAGTTGGATTAATGGAACGATTGTCCCTCATTCGCTAACTCCAAACTGTATAGGAGCATTGAGAATTGTAGGCCCTCTTTCTAGCCTACAAGCATTAGTGGGTGTCTTTCTTGTCTCTCTTCGCCACGCGCTTCCTTAGTACATGGTTGACTGCTTCTCTATCAGAGCCTTCAGGGGCATTCAATGTACCAATTGCTGCATCAGTAATATTCCTTCTACAATCCCATTTTGTGATTTTTGCAATGTGATATTGTCATGTGACCAAGTTTTTTGTAGCATTGCAGTTCTTGTAGGAGTCTTTACCATGGTGTAGGACTTAGAGTTCGTGTCGACTTCACCAGGTGTGGAAGTGGAAGTTTGTGGAAACATCGAGGAAGTTTTGAGGAAGTTGAGATGCAAACATCGACAAACATCGGTAGAACTCCGGAAGCTGAGGCCAATTCAAGCACTCCTCTTGCTTAAATAAAACTCAAATAGGACACCTGAGTGGGCTGACAGTGGATGTCTAAATGTTGGCTTGTTGTCATCAATATCGGGGATTTTGACAACATCGACGACATTGTGACAGAAATGAACTGGGAAAAGCCAACATCACCGATGTTAAGGAAAATCCGGGTAGACATTGTGACCAAGTCGACTTATCAAGGCTTCAACTTCGACACCCGTCAATGTCGACAACATCTGCGAAACATCGCCGATGTTGGGGAAAATCCGGGTAGACATTGTGACCAAGTCGACTTATCAAGGCTTCAACTTCGTCACCCGTCAATGTCGACAACATCTGCAAAGCATCGTCGATTTTTAGATCCATGACACTTCACTTCTACTATTCCCAATTTTGTCCCTATTCTAACCCACCAACATGTTACATAAAGACGATGAAGCTGCTAAGCAGTGTTATCTTTACCTTCCAACACCTACGACTTTTCTTGATCAGTCAGATTACAACAATGAAACTAAATATTTGGAATTATGTGCTTGATTCGTGCAGTCTACCTTGAGACAAAGTATACAGAGTCTGATCCTCATTACCTTGAAGTTCATGTTTTGCATCATGGTGAAAATAGATTTGTGATGTCAATAAGAAGCACCTCACATATGATAATAATGTTTAAGAATGTATAAGTTTAAGATAGTTTTTTAGTAGGAGCAATTCTTTTAATCTCTATCTTAGTAGCTCAAGCTGTGACATCCTTTGACGTCAGAAGATCAAAGTAGAGTGTGCAAAAGATTGTTTATTGCTATGGTTATGTTTGGACCTCATTCTAAGATTGCCCTATCACGAGGTTTATCTTGGTTACTTGTAAGCTAACTAGCTTAAAGGAGCTAATTTATAGACTGAACATGCTGTTGACTCAAGGTCTAAATTGAGTAAACTCTTGTTTTGATGATGGCTAAACCATTCCACTTATTTGTGTCTAATGTCTGTACTTGAGTGATTTTAGATTAGGTATAGACACACTCCAAATGCCCTAACTTGCACATCTCAACTTGGAGAAAAGACAAGCCAAAGTCAATACAAGTGCACGTTTTTGTAATATGATGTAAATCCATTAGAATCATGTTGTAAATCACTTGTAATGATTGTATGACTTGTAATAAAGCTTAGAAAAAATCAAGAGCACTTAGATCGAATGTTTAAGCTCTGAAAAGCCATTTTCCAAAATTCACATCAGGTTGTTCATCGATCGAGTTGTAAACTCGACCGATCCTGATTGGATCTGAAAAATGACTTTTGATCGGTCGAGTTCGGTTGAGTTTACACTTTACAGAACTCGACCGATCCCTCTATTGATCAAAACTGATTTAAGTGAATCGGTAGAGTTACCCCAGGACAAACTCGACCGATGGCCTAAATTGGTCTTGTCTTTTAGTGGGATCAGTCGAGTTACCTTTATAGAAACTCGACCAATTGCACTGTACGGAAAAATACAGAAAAATGTTTCTAGCCGTTGTAGAGTTGCAACAATCGAAAATATATCCGTTGCAAGCCACAAAACGACTAGTTTTCGTTCTTAAGTGTTCCCAAAGGCTAAGAGGCCCCCTTGGGCTTCATTCCAAGGTTGAGCATTAAATGCAAAACTCTATGTGAGGTTCCTATTTTATAGTTGAGTGCTTCCTACAACCTCCTCTCTCTCTCTAAGCTTAATCACTTGCTACATTCGTTAGAGTGAGTAGGAAATCTGTAAGAGAGCTAGTCCTACATGTATATCTTGTGAGGCTCTCACTTCCACCACCTCCCTATCTCTCATTTCAACCATGAAGATGAAGGTTCTCTCTCTTGGCTAAGAGAGGTGAAGAGGAACAAGGCAAGGCGTCCCTTGGTGAAGATCAAGGCTGTAGACTTGGAGCAAGAGTGGGTAAGCCCTTGGTGAAGGCAGAAGACTCCTTGCTCAAGTGGGTAAGTCCTTGGTGGAAGCTTCTCCGAGTGAATGTGAAGTCAAAGGCTGAAGATCCAAGAAGAGTAGAAAAGTCCTTGAAGGCGGAAGACTTGTGTTAGAGTGGGTAAGACCTTGGAGAAGGCTGAAGACTCTTGGCAAAGTGGGTAAGTCCTTGGTAAGGTGGAATACTCTTGGTGTTTGGATGGGTAAGTCCTTTGGTGGTCATGTATTCTAAGTCTTATGAATGAATATAAGAGTGCAATGGTTAAGAAATCCTAGAGGTTGACCTCTCTAGGTAGTGGACTGACTCACTTCTAGTTTGAAGTGTGGAATCACTCTAAATAGCTTGTCAATTGGTGTATGTTCAATCTCTCTCTCCCTTGCTATGCATGCTTTAGTTGCACTCAAACATCCTATTTAACAATCTTATCTTGTGATATATCTTGAAGGTCTAATGAATTTTGTTTAAGTGCATTCAACTCTATTCACCCCCCCTAGAGCATGCAGTCACCCATCTAGGATCCAACACATGCAACCTTTGAATCTCTCATTCTCTGTGCTAGGTTTGATACCACTTATAGTTCTCATGCATCCTAATTTACCTCGGTCTAGAGAGTAAACATTGTACCGGAACAGATGGACCTTTATTTCCTAAATGCACAAGATTGACATAAATGCTAGAAACATATCACTGTCCAATGTCCATCCTGAAGTGTATATCTGGTATACACAACACACTTGGTGTCTATTGATCTTCTGAAGACTATCTCTATGGTCCTACATTCAGGTTAGATGTTGTGATCAACAAAGAGAGCCTGAATACTCATTTTGTGCTAGTTGTGGTCTTGACCGGTGCTTCTTCTTCAGGGTGTGCAACTGATCTTGTCACTACTACAATTAATCAATCAAGGTATGCCGATGTTGGTCTCATGCTCCACTATCTTGTGTAGAGGACTTATGAGCTAAATAGCATAGACATTTTCAGACATGTGCATGAACTTGAGAAATTACAGGATACAAACATGGTGTTGGATATATGTTTATAAAAAAATATACATTGAAAATGTTTGTAGCATCATCCACTTCCAACTCATGCCAATGCTATTCATTTCAAAATTGAAAGAGAGTATAACAAGTCAAAGAAGGCTGCATTGGGACAATGCATAAAAACTTTATCAACTTCACACACTTGATCAATTTTTTTTGAAATGAAATTCAGTGAAAATAATATGAAATCAGTAGCTAAGATAGGATATCTAATATGGAAGAAACCGCATAGAACTTTTTTTTGATTACCAAGAGAACAACCCCCATAGAAGCGCCACTTTTGTGACCCCCCTCCCCTCCCACCCCCCGATAGCGTAAAACTCTCAGGCCCCGGGCACCCCGCCCACCCAGGAACCAGTTAAAGCGCACAATTGGCCGACCTGCACGACAGATACCATTTCAGAGGCGGCCGTTGAGTTTCGAACCCGGGTCCCTTCATGAGGGGACAACGTGCCGAACCACTTGAACCAGTCCTCTCCGGCAACCACTTAGAACTTTCAAGTAAAAAGGAACCAGACAATACACGAACAGGCTTATAGATGGGAAATTAAAATATTGAAACCTGGTTGAAAAGTGACAATGCCTAAAAAAGAGGGAGTCACACCTAACTTCAGAGTTGTGCTGTCCCTTCAAGTGTATCCCATGGCCACTTGTGTTGTAGACAATCTCATATGCACCTCCCTTCAGCCACATCTCTCCCTCAAGGCCATCAAAGTGTTCTCCCACCAACAGAGGAACAGAGCCTGGCTACAAAGTGTTCTCTCATATGGGTACATGGTGCTTTTGTAGCTCGGGAGCCTCGCTACACATGATTGGTATAAAATTTTCTAGCTGTCCATGCTTTTCTTATTCTTTGTTCTTTTATCACTTTGGTAGTTGGGTCCATTAGGCATGTGGATCTATTCCATAGTCTTTTGCTTTTACCTTACAGTCTGCTCACCATGTTTTCAATCTTGCCTTTATTCCCATACCAATAATGAAAATTGTTGTTTCCTTGTAATTTAGCAATTCTTTGGTTCTCACCCATTGACCAGCACTAGGAGTTTAAGATGATTGACGCGAGCCTAGACTCAACGATCTCTACATCCTTTGTGGTGACATATGTTCCCAACATATATATAAAACTCTGCCTTGGTGGCTCTCCCGTGCAATGCCATTTTAGGTTTAAGCATTCTATGTTGGTAACTTTGATGATATGAATGTAATCTTTCTTATTTGATTCTTTAGAGTGTTCAGACTTAGTTGGTTGTGTAAATCTACAAGGAATATCATTGTTCTCTAACAGTAAGCCTGGTGTGTCCCCGATCTGCTAATCATATATATGTCCGGAACCTCTAATAGTTTGTTGTTATGATGGATACAAGCGTTTTGTTCCATTTGTCTAAGTTTTATCTCGTATAAGTAGGGTGTTTACATTGACATCAAGATAAGACTAGTATGTGATTAAAACTCAACCAGATTGTTGTTTTTGATCTTTTTCTTCTGGTGATGCTGTATGATATATTTGGGATCATCAATAATTTTTCTTGTGTACACGCACAAAAATTTTGCAGCGAAGTGCATGTTCACTTGATGTAGTTGCTCAAACGTTGTCATTCAAATTTTGTCTCAAAAGAATTTCGATCTGATGCACAATTATCTATCCTAGTGATACAACACGTACTGACCGTTAACGTTAAGAAGCACCAGATGACTTTGAATTTGATCATTCTGCTTAATTAAGTAGAACCATGACACTACTAGCTTTTTAAAGACATACGATTTGGGAGGAAAAAGTAGAGCTATGTTCATTGTTAATTAGAAACTAATATGTCAATGTAAGTTGTCTATGCTTTTCTCAACCCTTTCTTCCATATATTCTCTTCGATTTCGTTACAATGACAACTTACAATGGACTTACTTTACACATGGGTCACATCTCACTCCTTTTGATATGAACAAACCCAAGTTTTGTGATGTCCATAACTGGCACCCGAAGGTATATAGAGGTAGCATATGAAATCATAGGGATTGAAGATGTAAGTACAAGTTAAAGATGCTGAAACATACCATAAATGTACCATATATGCATTAATGCAAGTATAACGTCTTGGTCAAAAGTTAATATTGGTTATTTACTCTAGAGTATTTAAGGTAAACTAGCATGAAACTAGATTATAGGAATACTTTATGTTGATCATTAGATGGTGATTAGGTTAGTGGAAATATAGGTACACTCCAAGTTGATTCCACCAACTTATGAACTTTCAGTAGTCCTGCAACAACCACTAAGCTTTATAAAAATATTTTCTAGTAATCTCAAAGTTTATAGAGGGGTTTCATGCGGATAAAATCCAAGATTTCATTTATACTCTCAAGATTTACCAAGTCACTGATAATCTATTGTTGGACACTATTCAAAGTTGGAGAGACAATTGGAGTTGTTAGTGGGCTAGGGGTATGGTAAATGTTGTTGGGAACTTGGGAGAGAGGGCAGGAGAGGAGGATCACGCAGGGGGGATAAGTCTCTAGTGAAACTGATGGGAAGAAGCACTTTGTATTGGAGCAAGGCTTTTCTAGTTCGTGTGACATGTCTTCCCTACCTCACATAACTCAAGGTAATTTGTTTTGCTAGCATAATTAATATATAGGTCTTACTTGAACTATTATTCTATCCACTTGATTATGCACTTAATACAATATAATAGTAAGACTTGAAAAATTAATATATTATGCAATATATGAATTCAACCTAAAAAATTCAGAAAGCAATTTATACTTGTGTTTTTCCCTATATCTCTTAATCAAAACCGAAAAGTTCTAAACCCATCAAATGATGCGATGTATTATAGATCACTTTTGGAGTTTGGAGTACTAGGCTTTGTACTTATGGCTTGCTTGGTCAATCAACTAAGGGGTTGAGAATACACTTGGATCTTGATGTGTTATTCGTGTTACCCCTTGGGCAAAAAACTCAAGTGAGTAAGACATGCTTGACTATATTCATTCTTAAATACAACATGTCACTTGTGAGTTTCCGCAGATAGAAGGTGCCTACTACCTACTTGGTTAGGAATCACGTAAACAACAAGATTGTAATGGAGAAGGGATAATGTATTTATGCCCTCACAGGCTCACAGTTTAAGTATTTCTCCTAATAGATTGTACTTTATTGGAAGAATATAAGCATATACTGTGATCTTTGACATTGCTGTTCTCAGTGCTCTTGTACAAATAAGGCAACTGGCACAACTTTACTATTCTCGATGAATGTATCGGATTCTATTCCATAGACAAGATGATGCCTTCCCTATTATGGTCACAAGGGTAACCATCAGAAAGGTAGATATGAGGAATGAGACTGAGAAAGGAGAACATATGTGATCTATACTATAACAGGTAGGCTGGTCATGATCATCGCCGTCTCTTATACCCTCATGTTGGGAAATATGAAAGTTAGCCCTTTATTTAGTTGTTTTGTTTTTCTTTTAGAAGTCAATTACAAAGATTAAGAAAAATTAAATGACTAAAAACAAAAAAAAAGCATCAACCACCTGAAGTGATGTGTAAAGCTCCCTTCTATTTCAATATATATGTTGTGGATCCATTCATCAAATCTTGTTCCAGTATTTTGGTTCCTTACGGCTCGTTTGGTAATGGAAGGAGGAATGCATCACATCCTCTTTCACATCAAGTTATACTTTGAAATTTGACGGTGGGGTGTAAAAGGCCGTGACTGAAATACAAGGAGGGTTAACTTTTGGTTTTGTAAATGCGATCATAAATTATTTCTTACATTATTCCAAGTTAGAGGTGGCATGGGAACAGTAGAATATGTCCAAGACAACATTATAATTTATCCCACACAACCTTTTGTTAGCTTTCAAGCCAGTGGCCTAACTGACACAACAACCATGAAGCACCGATACTTGAAATAGGTGCCTACTCGTATCGGATACATATTGGATACCGATATCTCATGGATACCCAAGGTATGTACTGATACTTTTAAGCCATATCCATGCTGTATCTGGGCTGTATCCAGCTAATAAAAATTGAAAAAAAATAGCATCCAAGGCACCAGCTCCTCTCTTAACCCTCTCTACTAAGTAGCAGTTAGCAGCAAGGCAGTTGCAACTGCTCCCCTGAAGTCAATGCAACCACCACTCCCTTAATGGCATCTTCCTTCTTCTCTTTATTGTTTTTGACCTCCGCATTTTCGGGATTTTTCTTTTGAAATGAATTTCCATGCCATCGGTTATTTATTTTAAATCAATTCATTCACCATTTCATGGTACTTGTGAATGCTTTCCTTTGCTGAGCTATATGTTTTATGCACAATGATGTGTTCAACATTCTCTGAAAGGCTTCACTTTGATCTTGTTGGCCAACATACCTCGTGTTTTGATGACTACACCCATTTTGGTTTTTATGGATGTCTATCTTGACAATGTCCATTTCATTTCCTTGACAATATCCAAATTTCTTTATTAGGATTTTCATTCCTTGTTTTATTTGCTTGCATTAAGATTTTAGTTTTCTATTTTGTTGACTTGCACATCAAGTCACAGAGTCTTATATAAGCCAACCTTGAGGCCTTTGTCCAGACAGTCGATTATGAATTAGAATTTTATTTTCTGGTTGCAAATTCATTTCTCCCTTTCTTCTTCACCGTAGCTTGGCTATATCAAGTGGTATCAGAGCCAAACCCTAAATTATTAGGGCATGACCTCCTTGTCCTTCCCCCTTTCTTCTTTTCTATTTGACCCTTCCGATTACTGTTCACCGATGAAGTAAATCTCTGTTCATCTTCTTCCCTTCATGCAAACCCACACCAGACCTTCCGCTCGTCAGAAACCTTCCCTACCCGTGCCTTTCCCAGTTAGTGGCAGCCGACAGTCAATCCCATGTACGCTTGGCTTGCCTCCTGTACGTTGAACCCCCTCCACCTTTCTGTACAGCCATAGCCTCACTAATAAACCACCACAATACCCTGTCACCACCCCACCACCCTGCTCGAAATCTGCCTTCCGCTAATCCTTCATCTTCCGCTTCTCTCCCTGCCCACAAAATCCAGCCACCCAAGTCCTCCTGAACCAGCCGCAATCCCCCGCTCTCGCTGCCGCAAGTCCCTGACCACGCTAAAAAAGCCACCACTCTCCCTAATCCCACTTTGTCCTCTCATCCTCCCCGAAAAAAGCAACCCCGACGCCCCTACAAACTTCCACTACTGTGAACCCCATCTCCACTCTACCGCTCAATCCCAATAACCTTGTACGCGCGCCCTTCACGCCTTTTTCATCCAACCGCTATTCCACCTCCCTGTAACATCCTCCTTTCGTACTCACCTTTCCAGCAGCAGACCCCGCCCAATAAAACATCCGGCTTTGGCATCCCGCATCCCGTTTTGGCAAATTCAGCTGGCAACCCCTCTCATCCCGCTTTGTCAGTATCTTGTCCAAACGTCATAGCTGCAAACCGCATAGCCACCCAACCTTCACTCCTAGGCGTACAAACCCTGCACAACTACCCACTCGTCAAGGACAACAAGCATTGATCTACAAGCACTCAACGACCCTTCATGCTGCTAGTAAGCAACCCCATAAAATTTTTCGGGGCTCCCGCCCCCGAACCCCAAGCAAGGGGCCGTTGGTACATTGGATCAACCGATCAACCTTTCTTCTGAGGCACCTCCTTCTACTTCGACTTCAAGGAAGCATGGTGCCTATTCAACAACTCAACGAAAAATTAGATGGTTTCATGGCCACAAATGCTGCCACGTTAGAGGCTATTCAAAAACAATTGGACACCATGATGAAGCAACAAGCGAATCTAGTTCAATGACAAGAGGAAATAATTCAACATCAAGCCCAACACGATGATCCTTTTGAACTTCTCCTCCGTCGTGTTACAACCTCCGAACAACACATGAATACACTGGAGGTCAACCGCAACAACAATGTCCGTCCACCAGCCCCTCAACCCTTACAAGCAGAACACATTTGTAAAAATGAAGCTACCAGAATTCTACAGCGAGCGTGACGCTAAGATTGTGCTTGACTGGTTGCACCGCGCTGATCAATATATTAAGTTATACAGAACCTTTGGTGAGGCAATCAAAGTCCTGATAGCCACCTCCAAGTTTTGGGGAGCCACTCTAGCATGGTGGAATCAACAGAGAGATGACCCTGTCGACACATGGGGAGAATTACATCCTTTGATTGGGCAACGCTTCTTACCTCGGGATTACAAGCAGCATGCCTTCTTGGCGTATCAAGATCTCAAGCTGGGTGATGACACAATCGCCAACTATGCCAGCAAATCTCAAGAATTGTACAACCGATTTGAGGTTCGGATGGATGCCACCGTCGCAATCGCAAATTTTCACAGGGGACTTCGCGATGAGGTAGCTGATCGTCTAACAGTCATGCATTTCACTTCTCTAGATGATGCTATTCAAAGTGTTGAAATAGTTGAATAGGAGATTAGACGTCGTCCCCAACTGTGGTCACCTGGGTGGAAACCACATCAATGGACGACTACTACAACACCGACTATTGAAGGCGAACCCTCCAAACCAGTTGTTACCAAGCCTATCCAATGCTTTTCCTTACATGCATATGGTCATCGTTCCAACCAGTGTCCACGTCGTGTGATGACTACAACGACAACGAAAGAAGATGATGCCATAGAATATGAAGATGTCTTTCCGGTTTCAGAACCTAGTGACGAGGAAGAAGAGGAAGACGACACAGGTGACCCCTCTCTGCAAAATCGGGTCCTCATGGTTATATATAGTCCGCCTTCTGATGATTGGCGTCACACATCATTATTTTATTGAATAGTGGAGGTTCAAGGTTGCATGTGCGCACTGACAATTGATGGAGGATCTTCAACCAATATAGTCTTCTTCTGTTGTTCAGGAGTTAGGATTGCAACTGGAGCCCCATCCCAAGCCATATTGCTTACGATGGGTTGATGATAGGGCTGTAAATGGGTACGGGTAGACCCGCGGACCCGCAAATCCGGACCCTTAAAAAACCCGTCACGGGTCTAATTTTTTATACCCGCATACCCTTCGACCCGTATACCCTTGGACCCGCATATAAGCGGGTCCAATAATGGGTATGCTTGGACCCAGACCCGCTAGACCCGTGTACCCGCTATACATAAGTAACTACTAAAATAATATGTTATATATATCATACTTTACTAGTCTAATTAATATAATTATTGCGATTATATCCTATTCTAAGGTTGAGACTAGTCATATAACTAAGAATTAACTATTCTAGTTACAATAACGAACATCATATCTAAACTTAAAATCAAAATGTCTACTAATCTACATTACTTTCTACATAAATTAAATGTTATGATCATGACTACAAATATGTAAACAATTACTCAATTAATTTCATTGTATAGAATATAGTACTGTCTAATATAATTATTACATGTTAATATACTATATGATAACAATATCTTGTTGTGTTAAATATATATAACATAGTCATTTCTCTTACATAAACAATATGATGTTTTATAGAACCGCTTACCCGCACCGCATACCCGCTATTATTGCAGGTACGGGTATGGTGCGGGTCCAAGTTTTGTATTATGCGGGTCTAGAACCAGAACCGGAACCGGACCCGCTAAATTAGATGGGTATGGGTATGGGTATGGCCAGACCCTCACCGTACCCGCACCGTTTACACCCCTAGTTGATGATACTTCTTAGACTGTGACCCACTGCTACAAAGTTCCTTTTCCATTTCATGGTGTTTACAACAATATTGTCTTTTGCGATGTCATCACTATGACAACTTCTTACATATTGCTTGGTTGTCCATGGCAATATGATTCTCATGTGCGACATGATGGGTTCTACAACACATACTCCTTTCGACTTGGCAACGCTCGACAACTCTTCCGATGGACATCCTATAGTTCCAAGCAGCTAGGTCATGTCCTTCGAGAGATGCCTCCCGTTAGCTCATGGCAAGGAGTCATTGGACCCTACCCCTGCTTCACCGGAGGTTCACATTTTTTAGGGGAGGAGATTGATGCAATCCATGAAAGGAGATTTGCATAGGAAGCAAGCCCAGATCAAGAAAATCCTGATTAGAGCTTATTGGGCTCAAGTTGGGCTTTTATTTAGTTCTTTATGCATTTAGGAAATTTGTGTTATATTTAATTTCAAATTTCTTTATTAGGGTTTTAATTCCTTGTTTTCTATGTTTGCATTAGGGTTTTAGTTTTCTATTTTGTTGACTTGCACGTCAAGTCATAGAGTCTTATATAAGCCAGCCTTGGGGCCTTTATCCAGGCAGTCGATTATGAATAAGAATTTTATTTGCTGGTTGAAAATTTATTTCTCCTTTCGTCTTCTTTGTAGCTTGGCTACATCACTAGGGCTTTTGACCACCCATTTAATTATGGGTCAAGCCTGACCCAACCCGTTTATTAAGCGGGTCTCATGGGTTGACCCGCGGGTGGCCCATTTCAAAAGACATTAATTAAAAATTAAATTTTATAGATGAGTGTTTATGAAAATTTTGGAGATAATTATATACCTAATGAGCATTTGTATATATTGTGTTTTATACTTACATGTCATATATATCTGACATACTTGAACTTACATGTATATACATTTATGAATATTTTTCTTTGTGTTTGTCTTGCCAATATTTATGTATCTGCAATAATAATAAAGAATTTCTACTTTATACCAATAGAATTGATAACATCATCCTAATTTGTTCTTATCTTTAAATTACACTAGCTTGTTTCTCTGTGTTGAACTTGAACATCTACATGCACGACGCATTGTTCCTGTTGTATATTTGACATTAAACACAACAATTGAGTATTTTAGTATTTTAAATACTAATTTGTAACACCAAAATGTAGGTTTCTATAATAGTTGACGTGAAATGTAATAAACTAAATGTTGTAGTTTGTGTTACACACAAGGAATGAGGTTTCGGCGAAATCACCGAAATTTCGCCCCAAAATACCGATTTCGGTAGCATCTGGTACCGAAACATGCGACTATACCGATTTTAATCGAAACTGGCAACAAGATTGCAGTTATCGAAATTTCGACGGTTTCGATGAATTTCGCCAATTTCAAGGTTTTTTGTACACAAATTGAAAAATTTCGATGGAAATTTTGATGGAAGTTTCGATAATTGCAATCCTTTATGTTATTGTTGTTTTTTGAATAGGACTAAAGGGGGATTGGGGTTATTTCACCATTTATTACTCATGCATAGCATATACCTATAATATATCATAATTACATTGCATTTCCTAATATTTGCTACTCAAATTATCAAACACTAATACGATGCATGCTTTATGCTATATTTTATTTTCTTCAATGCGGACGACATGTATCCTAGTGATGGTTTATTAGACAATGAGGTTCCTAGGAAGCCAAATACACCAATAAATAATGATTTTACTTGGAAACATTGCATTAATGTTCTTAGGGCCAATGAAATGGTTGACTGTCGAGTCAATATCAACAACAAACTATCAACCCAAGTAAAATGTGTGGGGGACGCCCTACATGTTGAATATGTGATGTTATAGCACAAATAAGTACATGCATGTATATAGCTCATAACTGCAAAATTACATAACTTAATTCCTACATTTTGTCTTCGAAATCCTTCATCAAAATCCTCAATAAACAGGATAGTTCCCTTACCTCCCACATGAAGGACCCCTCCCTAACCTACCCCCACATAAAATTTTATTGCATAAAACGATGCATTTAGGTGTAGAGATCACACCTGTAAAATTTAATAAATTAATTCGTTCATTTTGGCGTCGAAACGAGCACAATTGCATTTATTGAAATTTTTGTCGAAATTTCCATAAATTTCGGTTTCCATGCTGTCGAAACGGTATCGAAATCAGATACCTTATTCCTTGGTTACACACAAAAAAGACAAAAAATATTGAAACTTATATTCATTATTATTTTTGAACAGGATTTTTGAGTTTTGCTACAAGTTATATGGGTACCCGCCCTTCGGGTTGGATTTGGGTGGACCTTTTTATGACCCATTTAGAAGTGGGCCTTTTTTGACCTGCACCCGCGAGACCCGCACCCGTAATGATCCAAACCCAACCCAACCCGACCCACCCGTTTGCAAGGTCTAGCCTTTTTGTCTCCTCAACCTATCTTTTACACCATCCATTTTTCTAATTCTATCGACTTGCCTTACTCTCTTGAGGTTTGCATACGCCTGTATATATACTCTGAAATACTTCTTCTAAATTCTTTTAAATATCCAATCCACTTTCAGTTCTAAATATACAATAGAGTATGGCTCCTAAGCATAATTTCAAACTATAGAGATATGTTGTGTTCTGTTGAGTGTCATGTGCATAGCATGTGCCTCACTTATGTTGTTCACTTATGTAGTTTAGTCCCATATTGCTCACCTCTGCTTTAGTCTCTATTCTCCTGTTATATAAGAGACTGCATTGTACACTGTTTTACTCACTCAATAAATAAGTCTCAGTTTATTCATATGGTATTAAGAGCAGGCCCGATCCCCTTTTTTCTTCCCACCCTGCCCCCATTCCCTGAAGCCCGTCTCTCCCCCCGCCCCGGCCGCCGCCGGCCTCCCTGCCCAACGCCCTCCCCGCCGCCCCTCTATAGCCCCCACCTGTCGCCACCACCTTCCCCCACCCGTCGGCCACCCCTCGTTGCTGCTGCTGCCGCAACCCCTTCACCCACTGGCTGCCGTCACCCACTTTCCCCTCTCCACCTCCGCCCCTCTCCTCCTAGGGGTGAGCAAATAATGGTCCAGACCGCAAAACCGGATCGGACCGGTCAGTTCGGTCCGGTCCGCAAATTTTGGTGAATTCGGTCTTCGGTCCGACCTAAAAATGGTCCAACCGTGGATTGGACTGTAGACCGACTTTTATGTAAAATACATGTATATTTGTTGGTATATTATATAACAAGTACAAATAAAGTACACATATAAGCACTAGTAGCGTAAATATTTTCTATTAATGTTATATAATTGTTAGAAGTAACTAATATTATCTATTTTTTACAATTAAATAAGTTGTAAAAAAAGTAAAAAGCGGATTACGGTCCAAACGGTCCGGTTCGGTCCGGTCCTACCTCAAAACGGTCCGGTCCCGGTCCGGTCCTACCTCGAAACGGTCCGGTCTATGGTCAATAAATTCTTACAAATCTGTCCTCAGTTCGGTCCGGTTCGGTTCGGTCTGGTCCGGTTCTGGACCGATGCTCACCCTTATCTCCTCCCCACTCCTCTACCTACCGACTGCTACTCTTCTATGTCCTCTACTTTCCCCACCATCAACTCCCTTCCTCTTCTCCTAGCGGTTAATCTGCTCTTCCGGACAACCATAGATCTCTCACGTTGAGAGTCTTCTACGTCTCCGAATCTTTTTCTGCCTGCGCCTCATGAAGGAATATTGATTTCCTCATGTCGGCGTAGGCTCCTTTTATCCATCTCTGCCTGAAAACGGGTCCTTCTGATCTGATGTGTCAGATCCCTGCGGCTGCTACTGCCCCGTAGAGGGTTCATTATTTACTGTCTGCTGCTGGCCATCGTGGGTTCTTTCGTTGCTGCCTGTTGTTGCTACGCCACCATCTTGCTATTACCTGCCTAGTATGGCTTCCGTGGAGCCTCCTAGGTCTCTGTGTTACCACTGTCAAGTGTGGTCGGCGTCCTTTGTACTATATGTGAATGCTCAAGGCCGATACTTACATCTTACCATTGATCCGCCTCCTGCCCCTGTTGCTACTGCTGACGACAAGACCAAACAACCTTATGCCCAATGGTCTAAAGACGACTCGGGCGTTATGTCCTGGCTTCTCAATAGCACCGAGCCGCGCATTAGTCAGTCTCTACTGTGCCTTCATGATGCCAATGCAATGTGGGACCATCTGTCTCATGTCTACTCGCACCCACAACATTCGAAGAGGGTTTTTGAAAATTTCAAAAACCTGGCCAAGGAGTACTCCTCAGATGCGTCTATTGAAGATTTTTACAACCAATGTTCTGCTCTCTGGAATGAGTATGAGATCTACCACCCTCTAACTGCTGGCATCATAGAGGCTCAGAAGTAGCGCAATGATCTCCAACTTGTTCAATTCCTGGCTGCCCTTCCTGCATCTTTTTCAGGTGTGGTTGATCAAATACTGTTAAGTGATCTGCTACCGACTCTTCACGACGTTCTAAAGTGGGTCCAGTGACTCCATCTGTATCCTCTACACCTGCTATTGAGCATCATGCCTTGGTTGCTCGAACTACTGATTCTGGATGTGGCCGCGGTCGAGGACGTGGCCATGGAGGACGTCTACCACCTTCTGGTGGAGGAGGCACTTCTACTGCTCCTGGACGAGGTCAAGCCACTAGACCTCGCTACTGCAACTGGTGTGGTCGTGACAATCACACTGAAGATAGGCGCTGGATCAATCACGACAAGCCAACCTGGGCAAACCAGGCCTCCACTGAAGCTACTACTGAAACTGCATTCGATCCACCAACTGCTCGTCCACCCACTTAATGGCTTCGCTCTGAGTTCAAGAAATTCTTCTCGGAAAGAATGTCTCAACTACCTTCTACATCGGCGGCTGGTTCCTCTGCTATGCTTGCGTCTCCCTCTACTGGTAACCATAAGTGGTGTATTGATTCTGGAGCGTCTGTCCACATGGCAGGTGACATCCACTTATTTTCTTCTCTATCTAAAACTTCGCATATTCCATCGGTCACAGTTGCTAATGGCTCAAAAACACATGTCCTTGGCGTTGGTACCGTTCCAGTATCTCGCAAGATAAATCTTCAATCTGTTTTATATATACCTCAGTTTCTTGTTAATTTATTATCTGTCAGTAAAACTGTCAAACAACTTCAGTGATGTGTTAAATTTGATCCCTCTGGTTGTGTTTTGAATGATCTCTGCACGAAGACGAGGATTGGTTCGGGCCATGAAGGACCAGATGGACTTTACTATTTGGATGGACCACTTGTAGCTTTAGCTCTCTTATCTACATCTGTCTCAGGACTTCAGTGGCACTTTCGGCTGGGTCATCCGTTTGCTGCGAAGTTGAAGCTCTTATTTCTTGCTTTAGCTGAAAATAAATTCTCTTGCAAAACTTGTGTTTTGGGTAAACAAATAAGGGCTCTCTATCCTGCTAAGAAAGAACTTGGGTCTAAAGCTATTTTTGATATTATTCATTCGGACATCTGGGGTGCATGCAGTGTCCTGAGTCAAACTGGTGTTAAGTATTTTCTGACATTTATTGATGATTATTCCCGTGCTACCTGGCTTTTTTGGCTCAAAGATCAGAGTACTGTTTTGGACAATATCCACATTTTCTTTTTTGAAATAAAAACCCAATTCAATAAAACCATCAATATTCTCCGTACTGACAATGCCCTAGAGTTATGCAGAAGTCTGTTACTTCTTTTTGTTCTGATCATGACACCATACACCAAACCACTTGCCCCTATACTCCTCAGCAAAACGGTGTTGCTGAACACAAAAATCGCTATCTCTTAAAGGTTGCTCGCACTCTTCTTATCCATTATAAAGTTCCTCATCGTTTCTGGCCTGAGGCAGTCACTACGACATGTTTCCTTATAAACCGTATGCCCTCTTCTGTTTTACAAAATCACATACCTTAATCGATTTTGTTTCCTGATGCACCTCTTTTTCCTGTACCACCTCGCATTTTTGGGTGTACCTGCTTTGTTAAGAATCTGCGCCCTTCACCCTCAATCTACTAAGTGCATTTTTTGGGTTATTCGAGAACTCAAAAAGGCTATCGCTGCTTTGATCTGATACTCAGACAGTGGTTTGTCAATGCGAATGTAGTCTTTTTTGAGCATATGCCCTTCTTTTCTTAGGATGGAGCAAGCCTATCTCATGATGTGTTGGCACAAACACCTCTACCAGACATTATTGAAGATTTGCCTGTCTTTGACCAACCTGAAGAACGTCCGCTGCAAGTGTACAAACGCCGACCGAAGGCAAGAACTCCTTCCATGGCCCCTCAACCAATTCCTGCGTCTGCGGATGATCAAATAAACACTGAGGTAACTTCTGACTTGCACCTTCCTATCAACTTACGGAAAGGTGTTCGCTCCTGCACTAAACATCCTATCAGTTAATTCTGCACATTTGACAATCTACATAATAACTTTGCCTGCTTTACTTTTGCACTTTCTGCTGTCACTGTTTCGAAAAATGCTACAGAGGCTCTTACTATTCCAACATGGAAAAAGGCCATGGACAGGAAATGCAGGCTCTGTGTGATCGCAAGACATGGGAGCTTGTGGATCGCCCCTCTTCTTGCCCTACAGTGGGCTGTCGCTGGATCTTTACTATTAAATATCAGCCTGATGGGACTATTGAACCCCTCAAAGCCCGTCTTGTTGCAAAGGGCTACACACAGACATATAGTGTCGATTATTTTGAGACCTTCTCTCCTGTTGCATGATTGAACTCTTTTCGCATTCTGATCTCCGTTGCTGTGAATAAAGATTGGTCTCTCTTTCAACTTGATGTGAAAAATGCATTTCTTTATGAAGATTTATAGGAAGAAGTCTACATGGAGCAACCACCTGGGTTTGTTGCCTAGGGGGAGTCTGCCTGCAAAGTATGCAAGTTGAACAAGGCTATCTATGGTCTCAAACAAAGTCCGCGAGCCTGGTTTGACAGGCTCAGTCAGATATTAGTCATCTTTGGTTTTCGTCGTTCTCACTCTAATTATTCAGTCTTTATTCGCAAGATAGTGGCTGGACTTGTCATTCTGATTGTTTATGTGGATGATATTATCTTATCTGGCAGTGATACTGTGGGCATACAAGAAACTAAAACTTACTTAGAGAAGCACTTTGTCACTAAAGATCTCAGAAAACTTCGATATTTCTTAGGCATTGAAGTCTCCAGATCATCTGCAGGACTGTGTCTATCTCAGAGAAAATATGTACTTGATCTGTTACAGGAAACTGGAATGCTAGACTGCAAACCGGCTAACACTCCACTTGACCCAAACATGGACTGGGATGATGCAAACTCTTCTCCCTATGCTGAACATCACCAGTTCAGGAGACTGGTACGCAAGCTTATTTATTTTACTGTCACACGAGCTGATCTTACTGCTACCGTCGGATTCATCAACCGATATCTTAACAAACCCCGACAATGTCATTGGGATGCTATATGCCATATTCTGAGATATCTTAAAAGTTCTCCAGGGAAAGGCTTGATGTATAAGAAGCATGACCATTGCAACCTATCTGGTTTCTCTGACTCGGACTATGCATGAAGTCGTTCAGATCGAAAGTCTACATCACGCTAACCTTGTCACCTGGCAAAGCAAAAAGTAGACTGTTGTCGCCAGATCCAGTGCAGAGGCGAAATACCGAGCGATGGCTCATACTGCTTGCGAACTGTTATGGGTTCAGAGTCTCCTTCAGGAGTTTGATATATCTTATTCCAGCCCTATTTCGATGTTTTGTGACAATAAGACCTCCATTTTTATTGCGAGCAACCCCACCTTTCATGAGAGGACGAAACATATTGAGGTCGATTGTCACTTTATTCGAGAAGCGGTTCTCTTTGGCAGGATTTGCACTCTCTATCTCAGTACTGACAAGCAAGTTGCAGACATCTTCACGAAGATACTTCCCAAAGCTCGTTTCCGAACTCTAGTTGACAAGCTGGGCATGTTCGACATCTACGCTCCAGCTTGAGGGGGAGTATAGAGATATATTGTGTTCTGTTGAGTATCATGTGCATAGCATGTGCCTCACTTATGCTGTTCACTTCTGTAGTTTAGTCCCATATTGCTCACCTCTGCTTTAGTCTCTATTCTCTGTTATATAAGAGACTGCATTGTACACTGTTTTACTCACTCAATAAATAAGTCTCAATTTATTCGTACAAACTATTTCTAGAATTCCTGATGCATTGAGTGCTAATAAAATTCTAAGATATACATATAAACTCAGCTTGACTTTTTGATCACTTTCTTTATGTTTTTGTCAATCACGTTGGATTGTTTTCATTTTCGTTGTTATGAATAAATGTATTTTTTTTGAAAATTTAAAATAAACATTTAAAAAGCTGTATCCACACCATACATGTATCCTATATTTTCAAAATTTTCCGTATCCCCATACTCGTGTCTGTAACATACCCATATCCGTATATGTGCTTCATAGCATAACAACATACATGCCATAAACTAAGAAGCCCCTTATTGTGCTGATAAGTCATTACATGCTCACTACTAATTAAAGCGTGCAGTCAATCTTTTTTTTTGTTTCAGGAAGCCCTTTGGGGTTTCGTTATTAATTTTATACAGAACTATTGACGACCATTGTGATTATCCGAATATCCATGCCAATATGGAAAATATGAAAGTAATGCTATTAATAAGAATGGTCTTCTTGATTATCACCAAAGCTCATTAAAGTTTTGGAGGTATGAGTTCCTTTAAGACATTGTTCAAATGCATTAAATAATGCACAGGCTTATCATGGTTTACCTTTTATCTGCACACTATTTAAATCAATGCTGTTAATTAATAGTAGATGTTATGCTTTCAATAATTATGTATCCTAACTTTATTTTTTAACCTTTAATTAATGCAAATTTTCTTGTTATGTGATGTTTAGGTTTTTCTTCTTGGGAAGTTGCATCACAAGAACCTAGTAAACTTGGTCGGCTATTGTTGCGAGAAAGGGCGAAACATGCTTATATTTGTGTACATGCCTAATGGAAACTTAGCTTCACATCTATATGGTACGGAGTGTCTGTACACATAAAGTTAGTTTTTATTTTATGATCAAAATGTCCTAACTGTATTTATATTGATATTGTGATTATAGTTTTCATGTACTAACCAACTTAATCATAACTAACTAATTTCATCGTTGGCTATGTATATGGTCCTCTTCAAGTAGAATCTTCTGTAAATTGTAATATTCAGATAGTCCTTTTTATGCGATAAATGTGTTGGATATCTCACCTGCCTGGATGTCAATACTGTGATCCGTGTAAGCAGAACGTTAATGGATGCATGTGAGCTTTATATTTGCAGAATTAGTGTCAATACTTTCAAAATTGTGTCTAACACATGAGCATAACTCTTTGATTCTTATTAGTTTAGACCAAATTGTGTTTAGAAAATGGTACATATTATAACAAGGTCTAAAGTTTAAAGGTAGGAAGCGGCAGGCACAGATACATGACATGTATGACAAGGATGCATCATGAAAAATATATAAAACTAGAACATAGACACAGTGGGAAAAAGTACTACAAGTACAACCATAAAAATCAGTGTATTGAAAAGTGTAATGTTGGAGGTGAGTTGACATGACCTTGTAACTGCTTAACCACCGGGTAGACACTTGATGCTTTTCTAAAATGAGTAGTTATAATATATATACGAGCGGAAGACACGTGCTACGCACGTGTTATATTGTTGAATCAATATAATACGCGATCATATGACAATTATGGCATAATGAGTTGGTCGACATATATTCTTGTTTGCTACAACAGATTTGTTGGATAAGCTTTTTGTGTGAGTTTGAATTATCATTTTTGTGTATGTTGATGACTAATATGTAGTTAGTATTCAAAATAAGATACATACTATCATCTAAAAGAGGGATCGGTTTGTAATTCCAAAAAATAATCAAGAAAATTGCATTAAGCCCCTTTTAGGGACTTTCTCATATAGTGTAGATGAGTCTCCTTACACATTATAAAATTTTAAAAAGAAAAGACAAAAGTATAGTGTACACACATAGGGACTGATTTGTAATTTCAAAAAATAATGGCGGAAGACACATGCTACGCACGTGTTATACAGTTGAATCAATATAATATGTGACCATACAATAATTATGGCATAATGAGTTGGTCGACATCTATTCTTGTTTGCTACAATAGATTTGTTAGATAAGCTTTTCGTGTCAGCTTGAATTATCATTTTTGTGTATGTTGATGACTAATATGTAGTTAGTATTCAAAATGAAATACATACTACCCGCTAAAAGAGGGACCGGCTTGTTATTCCAAAAAATAATGAAGAAGATTGCATTCATCCCCTTCTAGGGACTCTCATATACTGTAGAAGAGTCTCCTTACACAATATAAAATTTTGAAGCGCAAAGACAAAAGTGTAGTGTACCCACATAGGGACCGGTTTGTAATTCCAAAAAAAATAAAAAAATTGCATTCAACCTCCTTTGTTGGCTTTCTTGTATAGTATACATGTGTCATCTTATACAATATATAATTTTAAAACGAAAAGACAAAAGTGTAGTGTACACATTACACACATAGGGACTTGTTTGTAATTATAAAAAAAATGGAGAAAATTGCATATAACACCTTATGCAGGCTTTCTTATATAGTATACATGTGTCATCTTATACAATATATACTTTTAAAAAGAAAAGACAAAAGTGTAGTGTACACATTACACACATAGGGACTTGTTTGTAATTATAAAAAAATAATTGAGTAAATTGCATATAACACCTTATGCAGGTTTTCTTATATAGTATATATGAGTCTCCTTACAGAATATACAATTTTAAAAAGAAAAGAGAAAAGTGTAGTGTACACATACATGGACCTATTTGTAACTCCAAAAAATAATAGAGAAAATTGCATTCAGCCTCCTCTGTGGGCTTCTTATATACTATAGATGAGCCTCCTTATACATATAAAATATTAAAAGGAAAAGACAAAAATGTAGTGTAAACACAGACCAGTCTGTGATTCCAAAAAATAATGGAGAAAATTTCATTCCGCCTTGACAACCTTTCTATTATAATATTGACGAGTCTCATTGTACAATATAAAATTTTAAAAAGAAAAGATATAAGTGTAGTGCAGAAACACAAGGACCGATTTATAATTAAAAAAAAATAATAAAAAAATCTTATATAGTATATATGGTGAACAATCACATTAAAGATGTGGCACACACAATTGCCCGTCCTAATGCCCCCTCAACCTACTATAATCTAATAAATAATTAAAAATAACGAAATAGGTGACAATTATTACATATTTGAAAAGATTATTACATAGGTGGCACAAGGATCGATTTGTAATTTAAAAAAATAACGAAAATTTTCTTATATAGTATATATGGGTGATACATCGCATTTAAGGTGTGACACACACAATTGCCCGTCAACTAATGCCCCCTCAGCCTACTATTTCTTATTAAAAAAATAAATATAATGAAATAGGTGGCAAATATTACAAATTCAAAAAGAAAAAAAATCTGAATTGCGTTGCTAGCAAGCACCCTAGCTGTTGAAAAAGCAAGCACACAAGCATGCCAGCTACCTTATTAGAAAAAGAAAAAAAAATCTAAATTGCGTGCCAAGCAAGCACCCTAGCTGCTGGAGAAGCAAGCACACAAGCATGTGAAAAACAGGCACACATGCACGTCGCCTGCTTTTATTTATAGGTATAAAGATACATATACCTATCTATAAAGTGTGAATATCGATATCACCAATTAAATTTGCAATATAGATTTACGTGTCTAACAATTGAAAACAACGAAATAAAGTGAAACCGTTTTGCTATAAGCCTATAATTAAAATCAAACTTGAATACCAACATATCACATGCAATATATGCTTCCTACATATTAGACTATTGTTGCAAACTTGCAATTTACTCATTTTAAAACACAACATACTATTTCCAAGTGTAACAACTAACAACTAACAAGTAGTTATGTAGTAAGAAATTTATTGCTAACTGTTGTGAGGCTCTGTCAAGATAGTGGCTCAGGTGGTGAATGAACAACTAACAAGTAGTTATGTAGTAAGAAATTTATTGCTAAATGTTACGAGGCTCCGTCAAGATAGTGGCTCGGGTGGTGAACGAACAGGCTCCCAACGAAGGGACCCGAGATTGAACCCCCGATTGTGCGCCTCAGTATGTCACGCAGACCTGCTCACTGTGTGGAGGTCGAATGTCTCCAATAGTGTGTGGGTAGTTGAGCGGGGGCCAGAGGTTTACACTGCCAGAGTGGGGTCACCGAATTGGCTCTTCCTTGGGGGTGGCACCACCTTGAAATTAAGTCATTATGGTTAGCAAGCACAATATATAGACTTAAGACACAAATTTATAGAAACATAATATGATCTAGGATGATAGGACCTCCAGGTAGGATGACAGGATGCAGTACATCAAAAATGTTACAATGGTATGTGAGTATATATTGAGGAAACATGAGACAACTATGGTTTATGTATCTAGTTGAATCATGATGGTTGCCATCCTAATGGATGGCTGGACGTAGTACATAAGTAGTGTTGGAGTGGTATGTAAGTGAGTATTGAGGAAGCACGAGACAACTAGTTTATGTATCTAGTTGAACCATGATGGTTGCCATCCTCCTTGTTGTTATACCTATCAACATATTGGCTCCAATTTGTTTTGTAATATACAAACATAAATGTGTCTCAATGTGTTCTCTATATGCCTACTAGTGACGAAATGCCTACTCATGGATTAACTCAAAGCAATTTTCTTGGTTGTGTGCTTTTATAGCTAGAGCCTAGAGGAGGCAACCATGTAGTTAGAGGTGTGATTGATAATGGCATACATACAAAATGTCTCGGTGGTCATGCTAATGTTGCAAACTATCATTACAAATTATGTGACCTTAGAATTCAAAGCTAGCGGGTCATCATAGCCATAGATACAACTCCTAGAGCTATTTTTAAATATTTCCTTCATAGATCTTTATAGAAGTGGGACAAATAGGATAGAGAAGTAAAATTAGGCTAGGAAGAGAAATAACATAACTTAGATTGCCCCTACAAAGCCCAAGTTGCATATAGTAAAATCTACAACCATGGTACCCCTTTTCTCAAAATATAACCTATGTTTCTCGAAATTTCGCCAAAATGCGGACAAAATGGATTTTTTCATCGAAATTTAAAAAAAACATTGAAATATATTTTTTCAAAAAAAAAAAATAAAAAAAAATAAAAAAAACATTTTTTCTAGTAAACTTCCCTACCCTACATAAAGACATGTTTGGTCATTTGTATATCTGATGGCTGTCGGCATCGAAATAATTATGAAAGGACAAACACATTGTGGAAACTGCCAAATCCCTTCTTCATATGAAAGTTCCAAAATTTTTCTGGGCTGATGTTGTCCTAACCGCCACTTGTCTCATTAAAATGCATGCCACCTCCCAGCTTTAACAACTAGATCCCTTTTCAAGTCCTCTTTCCAAATTAGTCAATATATATTCACTGCTAAAGTGTTTTGATGTGTTCATTTTGTCCATAATGTTTACCATGGTCGTGAAAAACTTAGTGCATAGGCTACCAAACATGTGTTTTTCTTGGTTACTCCAAAATCCAAAAGAGTCTAGGTCATAGTTTAAATTTTCTTCGAAATTGGCAAACTTTTGTTACTCCATTTTGCTGGGGTGTGTGGCCTGGAGGCTTGGTGGATCACACTTTAGTGGATAGAAATTGAGTGAGACCCTATGCACCAAGTTTATCTTGACCATGGCAAACATTATGGATAAAATGAACACATCCAAACACTTTAGGGGTGAATTTATATTAATGGTTTGGCTGGAGGACTTGAAAAGGGATCTAGTTGTTTAAGGTGGAAGATGGCATGCATTTAATGAGACAAGTAGCAGTTAGGACCATCAACCTAGAAATTTTTGGAACTTTCATACATAGAAGGGTTCTAGTAGTTTCCACAATGTGTTTGTTCTTTCTTTTGGCTACTCCATTTCGCTGGGGTGTGAGCGGCCGTGAGGATTGGTGGATCACGTCTTAAGTGGATAAAAACCGAGTGAGACTGAAATGCTCCTTAGACACTATCTATACAAAAAATCCAAATACGTTGAGGAAAAGGAATTTCAATTCATGATGGAACTTTGTATTATAGATAAACTTTTAGAAGGATCCTTCATGAGATACAACCATGTTTCATGTGAAAAATCATCAATGAAGAAGACAATATTCATGATTATGACCTAATTTTGATGGAACCCAACTAGGTCCCCAAACATCCAAATATATCAAAACTTGCCTTAGCATTCATCTGATTCCTAGACATCAAAGTAGATTACTAATGCTTGTCTAAGTGACATGACTTGCATTCTAACTTGTTAAGACGAGATAATTGAGGATTGAAACACGAAGTTTTTTTGAAGATATATGTCCCAAGCGGACTGTGGATGTGAAACGGAGTGGCTGCTACACATGTTTTGGAGTCTTGATCAAGATTGTAGAGACCACCAATCACCGTCTGTGCCCGGGATCCTGAATAACATAATCATTAGGGTTAAATGTAATTGAGACTTGGAAAAAATGTGTTAGTTGCTTATGGAAACCTTTTTTTTTGAAGGTAAACATGGTCATTATAATAAGAAAAGCCATACGACATCTACAAGAACAAGATATCCAGAAAATCTTGATAACATAGTAGCAAGAATTACAAATTCGTAATACAAGTTTGATCAAATAAAAACAAGACACTTCTTCTTGAATTCCTCCCCAACAAAATGAACAAAGCAACATTCAACCAGAATCTATCCACGATCATTCATGGGTAGCACTTATATAAACGAGAACCCCACATCTAATGTCAAAATAACTAGAACATGATGATTACTGTCAGCTTTCCAAGAGTACAACATAAGGCCACTCACCACACATAAGGATGTAAGAAGAGCTCCGACCACAAAGGTAAACAGAATTAACCACACCACACAACTCACATGAAAGAACATAACAAAGGAGATAAAACAACCAGAAAATCGACATCATGGCCACATGGTGAAGCCCAGAGAAATGAGACATTGTAGATCTTCTTCTGCAAGAAGTTGATGATAAGAGAGGGGGGACTGCTCGGCTAAAACTACCACCTCAACCTTACCCACCATGTATTCCCCCCTACTCAAGCCTAATCTCGAGTAACAAAAGGGCCAACAACATAGATGGAGGTTTCCATCATACAACTAAGAACCCCGAAGGTTCCCCTGCACCAACAGAACACCCGTGAAGATAAAATGGGCACATCCCTAGACCAGGCAGGCCGAGACCAGAAAGAAAACCAGATCAATGAAGAAAAGAGATAGAAGATTAAATGTCTGTTGCAACATTGCTCCCACGAAGGAGCAGAACTACACACACCAAACAAACTACGAAAGAAAGACAGTTTAAATGGATGAGAGCTGCCGCCTACGAACGACAACAACCTAAAAGCTAATAACAGGAAAGAAGAAAAGAGGAATATGGAAAAAAAACAAGATACGAGAAGGGGAACTTGTGGTTGAGGGACAGGCAGCAGGAAGACAAGGTTCTGAACCCTCCAAGGAAGCTGCGCTGGCGGCCAAGGTACCACCACCGCCCATCGTAGCCCCTCAGATCTGCCACCGAGCAACGCTAGAGGACCAGATCCGTGGATTTGGGGCCGCTGACGCCCATGTGAACAGCTAAGAGCCTGAGACCAGCAACACTCTCACCCCCTGAAGCTAGATCCTGCAAGCTGCCGAGCGAGAAAGTGTCCTAGGGGGAGTGGGGCGGCGCACACCGGCTGCCGAGGCCCTCTCCCCTAAGCCAGCCGTCGTGTGTTGGGGAGCCCTAGGCGCTTCGCTAGGTCGTCAGAGCGGAAAGCCGAGTCGAGTTGCTTACAGAAACCTGATTGAAAGGAAATTTGACAACAAATAAAGTTGGTGGCTAGGTGAATTTGGGTAGAGGTTTCATGATGCCTTTAATACCCACTGTAGATCCATCGCAGAGGTGATCTATTGGTGGACAAATTGAACATAAGATTGGGTGTACCCATGATGTGATATGTTGCACCAGAGTCAAGAACCCAAGAAGACAAACAAATATATGAAGACTGAGAGATGCATGTTGTAGAATCATCCGAATGTTGAGTGAAGAAGTGACTGAAGCAATAGACTAGTTGAGATGCTTTGAATCGTCAGAATGCAGGGGAACTTTCACCATATCTCAAAGGACAAATTTTGGAGATAAGACAAACTTGGCAGGCGATGATCTCAAGAGATAGAGAAGAAAACAAACTACTGTTTCAATTTGGACAACGTTTCTTTGTCGGCGGTGATGGAGATCAACATCGGTGATTGATGGAGATGGTGAAGATGATCATATCGATGATGGAGATAACTTCCATCATAAGCATTGTTCAAAATTTTAACAAAAAAATGTTACTATGACCATCAGATTTCAAAACGAGCTGGCCATTGACTTTTTGTTGTTGTTACACCTTAATGTATTGCATACTACTTAGGCCATAATTGCTTTGCATTGTTTTCAATCTTTAAGTCTATATATTGTGCTTGCAAACTAGCATGACTTATTTCATTAATTTCACCATCATGAAATCCCCATCAAAACAGTCCAGTTTTGTTCACACACATGTAGGAGACCTTCCCCCCACATACCCAATGTAACATATTATTACTTGAACAATTGTATTTACACTACTAGATCAATCTTGTAAAATACAATTTCATTTTTAGTGAAATTTCTATAAAGCTGTATTTCAATACCCTTCAAAATGACATCAAATTACACATTTTCTTCTATGAGGGTAAGCGTGTTGGAGACGATCGTTGTGGCGGTGGAGATGACTTCCACTGTGAAGATAACAGAGATAATCATTAGAATGGTGGAGATGACGACTACCAAAGACAACTATTATGAACGACAGTCGGTGCCGGCGGCGGTGAGAATTGCAATAGGAGGGAATGGACTATTGCTTGACCTTTTCTTCTAGAAGTAGGGATATACCATGTTAACTACGAGATTATGGAGGTAGAGCAACATGTGTTTGTATTACGAGCAAATGCACGTGGCGGCTAACAACCCAATTACACAGTTGGGACTAAACCCATTTATACAAAGAAATAAGAAATAAGTATTGGATACTTTCATCGATTATATACATTCTAGCACGTCTAAACTATTCTTCTTCACCCCTACCACTCTTATGAGTTTGCTTATATATGTAGTTGGGGTGGGGGGGGGATGTGGAGGAGACAATAATAATCCAGTGATGAAGTGAAGAGAGAAGATCAGGAAAGTTTGCTTTTGGAGATTAATTTTTCAGATGTTACTACTTTGTGAAGGATCTTATATTTTGTCATTTAGCATGTTGCAGTTATGTTGTGCTTGTCAAACTAGTTGTTAGCGGTTGATGTCATCTAGAATACGTTGTGTCTGCTAACTGTTGTAGCGTACCAACCCTCTCTGAGTATCTGCTATGATGACCTTGCACTCTGGGCTACTTGACAATGACAGTGACTGTGTTGATAGTTGTTGCACATGCTTGCTACTATCTATAATTGCTCCAGATGCACATTCGTCTATACTGAGGCTCCATTTTTGTACATGCACCTATTTCTCTTGAAGTTTTTTGTTTGATGGCGAGTGCTTGTGTGTTGAATTGTGATATTTAGGAGGAGTAATAGTTTTGTGTGGACTGAGTGTATCTTTCCTTTTTTATCATGCGTCATGTTTGCTAGGAATGGCAAAATAAATTCCGTATCCACCAACCAAACCGAACAGTCTCTATCAAATTCGTTTATTTTGACATCCATATGTCTCCATGGATTCAGTTCGGAATTCGGATGATAATTACCACTTATTTGGTAGCGTTGTAGGTGGGATTCCAAACCGATTTTATCCTCTGCAGTGTCCACCATGGTTCATTTCCAGTTCACAGTTTCGACCAATTAATTTTTTCTTCCCGACTAAAAGCTTATATAAACTATTCTTTCGGAGCTGCGATGGTGACGGGGGTGCTTGTAGACTAGTTACTCTACTGCATAATCAGGTTGGTCCAGTAGACATCAACCTCCATCCCTTCTCATGTTTGTCGTTGCTTTTGGAACCCATCCAGTAGCGAGACAATCCCAACATGGCAACGTCTTGCCCGCACCAAGACTCAAGTTCGCATGTCTCATGCATGGATGACAATGAACACGACGTCCTGCCGGGCCCTTGCTTTCATGCATTGAGTGAACATCAATGTAATGCTCGGCCTTGGCCACGATCACAGCAGGAAGAGAAGCTGGTCAGTACTTCTGGGTTTGTGTTGCCTCTTGCAAACATCAATCTTCTTCTTGACCTCTTTGTGACTTTGCTTCTAGCGTCAAAAAGAGCATAATACATCATTCCTTGACACATCCAACTTGTTGTTCATCTATATAACTCCACCACCGTGGCCCTCCTTTCGCTGAGATTTAGTTCCACCACGAATGCAGCTTCCCAAGGAGCTATTGGCAACAAGCCTTTGCCTTCATCCCTGACGAGGAGGGTGTTAGGGAAGATCCATTGTCAAGGCTGGGAGTAGATGGTAAGGTCGGTGACAACAAGCTCTCTCCAGCATCCTCTCTGCGGAGTGCATGTGCATCGACAAAGGCTTGCATGCAATTTTGCTTGCTTCTGTTGCAGCTAAGAAGAAACCTAACCATAAAGCAAAGGATGGGGCATGCCGATAACAAAGAACCACCGAAGCAAGAATGTCCAACAATGGCGAGAAGCTTGATGCCAACAAAAAAACGCAATGCCAAATCGTAGAGAACAAGAAGTTTGTTAGATGGAAACCACAAATGCAAATTTGCATTTCATGCTTTTAGCTACATGTGAATTTGTACACTATGTCACTATACATGGCGTGCAAAACTGAAAAGTCTGGCCAACATGTATACAGTGCCTCACTGATTTCTGTTACAGATCAGATGTTATCTGCATCTACATGGAACCTTTTCGCATCCGTTCCACCAGCTGTCAATAGTCTGTGTCTATATCAAATAGAATGAATTGTGGATGAAGTCAGATGGTGGACCATGGACGTAGACAACCTCCCTTTTTTCATGCTAAAGTTTGCCTTTGTCTTGGCTAGCTGTACATGGTATTTTACCATGCTCCAGGTTGAGGAGAGTTGAGAGTTTATAAGTTAACATGTTTATTGTTTTGCATACTTGTCAAGGCAGTAAGGCGACACGGCGTTCCAGCTGAGCGCATTTTGACAAGTCGCAATTAGAAAAAGTTAAAATATTAGTTCATTTAACCTATACATATACATATATTTAATGATTTTTAGAAATTTTTCTCCCTTCATATACATTTATAACACAGTTATGTGTAAATACATAAACTTATGTTTATTCAACGACATGCATTTTGGTAAGAGAGCATGAACAATTACATTTTACTAAAGAACTTTACATATCATTGTCAAAACACGAAGATGATTTTTCCATAATGTAAGAGATGAGATTTAGTACATAAATATAGATTAATCTATTGCAAAGTATTGACTATCTTTAATAATATAGCCACTCAACAGATGTTGAATTTAAGGCAATAAGGCAAAATATGAAAATCCAGGACACATTAACAGAAATAATTATATATATTTGGGACATAACAATCACAAGAATGTACTTTTTGAACACTAGGACACAGAAATAGACTATTAAAAATCAGTGTTTTAAAAATCGGTCTATGCGGCCGCATAAGCGGCCGCATACAAGGTGCGGACCTCAAAAAAAACGCATAATGGAAATCCCTCCAAAAAGCGGACCAAACAGCATAATCGGTTGTACGGCCACATACAAGGCCGATTACACCCCGATTTTTAGTTAGAGATATTCTGATTTCTTCTTTTATACATTTATATTCATCTATGTTTGTTTAAATATAGATTATAGTGCATGTTTGTATTTATTTAAGTTGTGATGATTGCATATTTGCATAATTGCATCCATTATTCTTGTAATTGTACTATTTAGATACACAATTGCACAAATGCAATATGTAAATCATGATTAATATATATATATATATATATATATATAATAATAATAATAATAATAATAATAATTAATTAAAAAGATTCAAAACCGCATATACTTCCGCATATACTCCCGCATACCGCATATACTCTACAAGGTGACCTCTCCGAACGCATAACGCATACCGCTTTTTGAAACACTGTTAAAAATCATTAACAGAAAAAATGTGCGACAATAACATAAGGTCGCAAACACAGGGCAAAGCCCACCCCCTGGGCCGCCTTCTCGCCTAGGTGACCGTCTTCACAATTATGGTATTTTGTATATGGGCTTAAGTACATTTGGTCCGTTAGGGTTCGATCAAGTAATGACATCCCTTGGAATAAAGGTTTATTAGTGAAATAGATCTCTTGGCCATCTATAATACAGTCTAAAAGTAAGTATATCTTACATGTTAAGGGAAAGTAATAAATAGTGCAGTCGTGTCTTTGTAGAGATTTTTCTTTCTTATTTATTCATATATGCAAGTATAATCTTGGGTAGTTTGCTCCAATGACCCATATGTGTTATACATGGCCTTATCCGATTTCTTTGTCTCTTCTCAATTGTCTCTCCTGTCTTCTTTTATTTTATGTACTTTTCTTGGTTGTTCTGTTACCTCTTTTCACAAACATATAACACTGTTTCCATGGACTGACAACTAACATTCTCTCAAATCATTGTAGGTGAGACACATGAAACATTGATCTGGGATTTGAGAGTTCCTATAGCACTTGATGTGGCAAAGGGTGTGGAATACCTTCATGATGGTGTAAGCAAAAAAAGATTATCAACAGTATTCTATCATTTTACAAAACAATCAAAATTTTGATTTATTACATTTCTCATGTAGGTTTAATATACATTTTTGCTCCCCCGATTGCAGGTGGTTCCTCCTGTTCTGCACCGCGACATAAAATCTTCCAATATATTACTGGACCAGGCTATGATAGCTAGAGTATGCTTTTGATCTTATCACTTTTCTCCAGATGGCATTTTGCTATAACCTTAGTTATTAAATATCTAAACTTTGCTTCTACCTTTTATGAAGGCAGGGCACTGTTTATTCATTGTCATTTTATGTAATATTATATGTGTATTTCTTCTTTACATATCTATACAAATATTAATACCATGAATTTGAAGTTTGTATTAAAAACATAATGTGGATTGTCAGGTTGCAGATTTTGGGCTTTCTAGAGAAGAGGTGGTCAACTCTCAGGCCTCTAGCATCAGGGGGACTTATGGATATCTTGATCCTGAATACCTTTCAGCAAAAACCTACACGAAAAAGAGTGATGTATATAGTTTTGGGGTGGTTCTTTTTGAGTTGATCACAGGAAGGAACCCCCAACAGGGCTTGTTGGAATATGTTGATCTTGTAAGTTTTATCTTGCCACTTTTATATTATTCTTTGGCTTTTTTTGGCAGGGCGCTAATGTCTGTTAGCTCTAGGAAAATGCTTTTAAAATTAGTCTAGTAATTCTGTTCTATTGATTCAAACGATTTCCTGATTATGCTTGGCAATTTTAGCTTGATTGGTGACTCTAGAGTTAGGATTTTCAGTTATTTTGTTTAATTGTAACACTTGCTGATTTATAAGAAGTTATTAAGCACATTTAGAGTAGAAGCCTTGCTTCAGTTCTGTGCACTGAACATAGAAGCGTTGATAGTAGTCGCGTGGCACGAAGTACCCTCTGATGATATATTGAGCGCGAGCGATAATTTTGGAGGGTGGAGATTTCCACCTGGCAAGTGCTCCTCCTTTGAGTTTTATTGTCGTAAAAAGCAACTCATGTGCCTATGTCAGTTGATGATACAACTGGAAATACTTTGCGATACTGTGGAACAGTGGAGATGTATATCAAGCATGGTACTAAACATCCTTGATGGTTGGCGATTAATCCTTGACGTTGTCCATGTCTACAGCCATCAAGGAATGAGATACCGACAATATCGGTGGTTTATCGCTCGAAATACCGATACCGACGCCATCGGGTATGGGAACGTGCACGCGTTCTGATAGGCTCGCAAATATTGGTATACTGACATGCATACCACCAATACCGACACATTTTGATCGTTTTGGTGCAAAATACACTACTGACTTCACAGAACTGACCAAAACTGGCGATATACCGACGGGTTTACCGATTTTTGCGAGAATGATTGTTGTTGATGCTTAGGAAGAGAAAAGAAGGTGCATTTGGGTGATTTTTGGCAATGAGGACTCAAATCAAGCCAATTCAAGGTACGTTTAACTAATTTCTTCCATTATCTACCATTTGCAATCTCTCCATCTCTTTTTTCTACTAATTTCTTCCACTTTCACCTACTTTCTACCCCCAAAACCTAGTAGTACTCAAAAATTGATGTTTGATGCTAATTATACATACATCTATAAATATATTATGTAGATCTACAATATTATCATCAGATTTAGCTAGTTCCTACACTATTAATTACTATCATCATGTAATTACCTAATTAGTAGTAATAATCCAATATTACTTTTATAATTAGTTACTAATTACTATCATCAAATTACTAGCAATAATACAAGATGTTGTAATTATCTAATTACTAGTAATAATACAATATTATCTAATTATAAGATGTGTAATTGTCTAATTACTACTTATAATACTTATACAAGATGAGTAATTATCTAATTACTAGTAGTAATACCATATTATCATTAGATCTAGCTAATTCCTACACTATCAATTACTATCATCATGTAATTATCTAATTACTAGTAATAATACAATGTTACCTTTTTAATTAGTAAAACACTTATATAGTACTGTACATGACATGTATGAGTAACATGTACCTTCATATTACCAAGCTTACATAATGTACATGTCATGCGAGCATATGTCCACCGTATCAACTCAAGACTGTATGGAATACCAGCGCGACACCTGACATACAACTGATATGAGTTAGTAAGTTACTTTGATATTAGTGTGTTGTTAATTGGATATCATGCATAAGTGTGTCTACTTAAGTTAATAGATTGTGCTAGTAAAATTTCCAGATCTTAATTCCTATATTTTGTCATCAAAATCCGTAGGAAACAAGATAGACTCCTTACCTCTCACATGATGGACCCCTACCCCCACATACCTAGTATAGAATTTGATTGACGAAACTAAAGATGGTTTGAATGATAAAGTTGAACTTTGGAGAAAGACATTGGAATCAAATGGATTGATGATTAGTAGGAGCAAAACTGAGTATATACATTGCAATTTCAGCCAATCTCGCAGTGTGAATGGTGGAGCCAAGTTGGACGAAGTAGATATACCAAAATGTGATAAATTTCGTTACTTGGGCTCTATCATTCAAACAGATGTCGATGTCCAAAATGATGTTTGTCATAGGATCATTGCAGGATGGTTGAAATGGAGGAGTGTAACTGGAGTATTATGTGATCGGAAGATCCCTCTCAGACTAAAAAGCAAGTTTTATAAAACTGCTATATGGCCAGCCATGCTCTATGGGAGTGAATGTTGGGCAGTGAAGAAACAAGGACTCAACAAGAGGAACGTGGCTGAAATGCGTATGTTGAGATGGATGTGTGGGAAGACAAGAAAAGATCGCTTGAGAAATGACTATATCAGGAGTAAAGTGGGGGTGGCGAGCATTGGGGACAAGTTGCGCGAGGGCCGACTCAGATGGTATGGACGTGCAAAACAAACCGACTAATGCGCCTATACGAAGCAATACTATTGAGGTAAGAACAATTAATAGAAGAAGAGGAAGGCCTAAATTAACATGGGAAGAGCTTATAAAGAGAGATTTTGAATCTCTACATCTCAACCAGAATATGACCCATGATAGAGCTGAATGGAAAAGAAGGATCCATGTAGCCAACCCCAACATAGTTGGGATTGAGGCTTAGTTGATGATGATGATGATGATGAAAATCATGCATATAGGTGTAGAGATTAAACCTACAAAAATTCGTGATTTAATTCGTTCATTTTGGCGTCTAAACGACCAGGATTGCATCTGTTGAAATTTTTGTTGATATACTGGTAAATACCTATTTCCAGGCTGGTGAAATGACATTGATATTGGATACCTCGTTCCTTGATAGCCATTGATGTTGAAACTTGGTAAACTTCCGCGTTCCATCTTCTTGCCTACTTGTCGACCCAGGTCCGACAACTTCAACTTAGATTTTGACAATAACATTCAAGTCTAGTTCAAAAACTCGATCTTGATGATAGTAGTTGTTGGTGTTGTTGCCATGGTACTAAATGTCAATAACATTGGGCGAAATGTCGTCGAATTTGTCGCGAAGTTCATTTCAGGGAATTATCACTATTCATAAACATCGTCAACATTTCGAGCCTTGTAGTCAACATCAACCCACTTTTCGATGAAGTGGGCCAAGCCCATTCAAATAATCACTAACTTCCCCAACATTAGTCTAAGTCAAAGACATTCTTCTACTCTTTTGTTGAGTTTGTTGTGTGAGAAAGAAAGGTGTTGGAGCTTAAGATACACAATTTTGATCATATTATTATTCTTTTTGGCTAATATTAGTAGATCTATCCCTCTACTAAATCTACCATGAATTTACTATTTCAAGCTGATATGGATGACTATATGTAAACGTATATTGTATTAATCTGCATATGTAAACTTAAATGGTTGGCTATATGTAAACATATATTTTGTTATTAGCTAGATTTGATTAAATTTGTTGATTTTCATTGCGAAATCACTACTGTTTAGCTTTATTTTTGTTGAAGTTGCATCAAAGTTCAATAAGAAAATTTCTGAAGTTTCCACAAACTTCTACTTCTACACGTCCAAGTTTTGAAGTCGACGTTCGGATCCATGATCTCAAAATAGAAGTTCCCAGTGTAATTAGGTACGTCTAGCTTGTTGATACACCACGTTTGGTAACCCTATTGTTACTGGGGTTGACGATCATCCACAACAATGATTGTGTTCCCGTCTGAGACATTTTTAGTCCAGGCGTTGTTCAATTCTCAAGACATTTGTCGAGGGTCGTCTGATTTTTCGACGCACATCAAGACGTTGGAGTAGTGTTGACAAATGTGCCTTTGTGGTGGTATTGAAGTTGTTAGTTACTTCCTTATTAACCATCGTGATGTATACACATGTAGAAGACGAGATTAGACAAAACCCCTGTAAAACCGACACGGTCACCACATATGTTGTAGCAAGAGTGGTGTAATAGAGGTGCTATGGCTTTCTGGTGTTGAGCATATCTTGCTTGTTGTGGCTGCATGAGAGGGAGGGAAGGGCAGCTATTGCTATTTAATGGGGATTTGGATGAGAAAAGAAATGACAGAGAAAAAAGTTGTGGATTAGAAATAGGAAAGAAGAAAGAAAGGTAATGAGGTGTGCGTAAAACAAAAGAGAAGGGGCTACAAATTGAAGGAGAGATGCAATGAAGGGAGATTGTGGCCTTATAGCTTGTTGGAGGCGTGAGGGGATAAGGGGGGCTGTTGTGGGTTGGTAGAAATGTGGGATGGGTTCTTATGTGTAGCATGAGGGGCATAAGAGAGAGAGACAATAACGGGATATGGAGGGTAGGGGTTCAATTGGGGGGGTTGTTGGGTGTTAGTGGAAAGGACACAGAGGGGCAGAGCCGGAAAGGCGAGGGACATAGATGAAGGATAAATGGATGGCAGACAAAGACCAAATTGAGTGCCGGCAGGGCATGGCTGGATAGGGTAATTTCGGACATGGGGGTGGTAGGGTGTCATAGGAGTCGTGACGAGATGAGTGGGGTTCAACGCGACACACGATGTGTGCTCGACGTTAGAAACATACAACTTTGGAAGTTAACATGTACCAAACACGAGTGTATGGGGATGAGGTGAAGCATGGAGGTTGGAGTATCATGGGGGGGTTCGGTACGAGTGAGAATATGGGGTATATAACAAGTCCGGAACCGGCGGTGGGCCTGGCGTAGAATGAGGCAATCGAGGCCTACTCTTATTGGTGTGGGAAAGATGACATGGAGAAGAAGATTGTGAGGAGGACTGATACCCTAATGACACATGGTTTGGCTTTGATACCAATTGATGTGGAGCCACATAAAAAAGAGGGGAACAAAGAAGTAATGAAACACTTGTATATCTCAATTCATATTCAAATGTTTGAGACAAGGCCACATGACTAGTACTGCGTAAATTGCCAGACAAGATATAAAATTATAAGAAATTGAAAATTGCAGCTAGGTGCATATCACATGATAAATTGCACTTGGGTCCTTACGTATAATTCTAACACGAAATAAAGCTAAATATGCTGCATTCACACCATGGTTGTATAGGCGGCCAGGCGGCCAGGCGTTCCAGGTGGAAGCCCAGACAGCCTAGGCGCCCAGGCGGACGCCCAGGCGTTTCCAGGCGTTTTGATAGATTTTTTTTTTATCAAATATATGTAAAATTTCTAAAAAATACCAGCCTTACACATAAATATACATGATAAATATGCAATCAATGCGCTACCAAATTACCAATAGTGGAAGAAAGCAACAAAAGCATCAGATATGGATTGAATTGTGGAAGTTTTGCCTAAACAAAATTTATATAGAAATCAGAAAGCTATACATGTATAATGCTTGTAGCCAAAATAGAATGTAGATGAGCATCATAATCTCAATCAACATGAACAGAAACAAAATATATCATAGCTAACATAAGCTCAAGGAAAATCAGAGATATGACTAGATCACTCATCATCGCTGAGATCTGCATCATCATCACTATCATCGTCTAATTCGAAATCTTCCTCTGCTTGTTCCTCCTCAGTTTCCTCGTCATCAAACTCGTCATCAAACTCGTCTAGTTCCTCAAGTGAAACCTCACTAGGAACTTTTTTCTCTTGGATTACAATACCCTTTGTTGTCTTTGCATGTGGCCGTTTGGTCTCCCACAGTTTTGTAGCTTTTCTCTTCCGTTTGTAGACAACCTTTGCTTTTCCCTTGTCATCAACCTTGGGTTGAGATGCTCCCCTTTGAGGCCTAGCAACTTCTTCAGATGCTCCCAAGGCCTCGTCTACAAGTTTCCAAGTGAGACCATCATGATCAGGCACTGTAGCGGCATCAGGAATCCCTGTCATCCACTCACTGGTCCACTGCACATCATCAAGTGCAATGCCATCAAAATCACTTTCAACATTCATATCCCTCATCTTCTGAAAGCGCTCCTCCAATCTACGGTTGTATTGAATGAAGACAAGTTTATCCAGCCTCTTGCTCAACAACCGATTTCTTCGCTTTGTGTGTATCTACATTAAAAAGGTTATGAATTATAATGTTATTAAAAAAATGCACAAATTTATTTAATAACTAGTAACACTTACAAACTCAAATGAACTCCAGTTTCGCTCACAACTAGAGGAGGTGCAACACAAGCTCAAGAATCGCAGAGCCAACTTCTTTAAGGCAGAATTCCCAACACCATATAGCTCCCACCAAGCCACTATAAAATATGAAGATATTAATCAATTATACTAATGTTATAATCTATATCTATTATATATCAACAATTATATTATATGTACTATTTACTAGATATAGTGTCTTACATGGTGACATGGTGCTCCTATGGCGTAGAGCAGCTGGGTTCCCGAACAAGCCACGATTGTTTTTGTAAGCATCGACATCAAAAGCTACTTGATCAATTAAAGATAAATCTTCAACTGTCTTCAGGAAGCAAATCATGAAAGCTTCTGGAGCTATGTCAATGGTTTTTTCTGTGAATTCACCTTCTTTCACAGAACGAAACCACCCATTGGGATTGAGGAAGTAAGCTGCATTGTGCAATACTGATACCATCTGATCTTTGTATCGTTTTTTGATAATGGACACAACAGGACCATACTTTCTCTCATCCCGTCCTAAATTCAACTGAATGTTGTCAACTGCGGTTTGCATAGCTCTGCTTATGTATCCCATACATGGCTTGGAATCAGAATCAACTAGCCTCAACAATTGCACAAGTGGCGTAGTGGCCCTCAGATAGCTATCCACCGCCTCGTAGAACTTATGTGATAAAGCAGTCCTTGCAACCTTATCCCCAGAATTTGATTTAGCCCATTTACTTGTTGTCCACAAATCAGATAGGAACAAGGTGCCCAAGGCGTTCCTGGCATTATGTAAGCTTTGACGTGTCAGAAAAGCTGTTGCAAAACGAGTGATTGAGAATCTAGTCAACTCCTTCCCATCTGAAATTTGGAGATAAGCATGATGTAGCATTGTGTGAAGGTAAATGTAAGATGTCAGCTTTCTAGCTTTGTTTATTACTCCTGCATACTGCGGCAACGCTGCAATGTCCTCCAACATCAGATCTATACAATGAGCGGCACATGGTGTCCAGAATAGATGCGGCCAGTTTGCCTCCAACATCTCGCCAGCTAACTTAAAATTTGAGGCATTGTCAGTTACAACCTGTGTAACATAACTAGGCCCAATCTTCTCAATGGCCTCATCCAGCAGTTTGAAAAGGAATTCACCTGTATGGTTATGTGCAGATACATCAACAGAATACATGAAAAAGGTTCCATGAGGTGAATTAACTAAAAAGTTTATTAGACTTCTTCCTCGCCGGTCTGACCATCCATCAGACATGAGTGTGCAGCCATACTTCTTCCACGCCTCTGCATGTCCATCCCGCAAGTTTCCGGTCTTATCGTATTGAGCATCTAACAGACGTGTCCTGAGAGATTGATACTTTGGAGGTTTGAAACCTCTCCCAACCTGAACAGCCGCCTCAAATGCAATTTCATATTGACTGTAGTTGGCAGCATTGAAAGGTAGACCGGCCTGGTAGAACCACAACGCTATCTCCTCATCAGCTCTAACTTGGGCTTCTTTCTTGTATGCAGAGTCAACATAATTTTGCTCTTTTCCTGCGTTCCTCAATGCAATCACCTCACGAGGAAGAGGTGACACATATGCATCCATGGGGCCTCGATCAGCAACCCCTGACGTCTTACCAAACATTTGAGGGCTAGCAGTTGTCTTAGAAATAGAAGCACCTGGTTTTTGCGAAGCAATGACAAAATCCTCATGTTCACGATCATGATCCCCACTAGGAAATAAGTGCAGCTCCGCATCTAGGGGTTTAGACTTCTTCCTAGTCGTCTCCATGTAGTCCAGTATCTCTTTTCTGATAGCAGTTGTAGTGTTGTTGCACTTCAAGACGTTAGAACCCTTCCCGGTAAGATGGTCCTTCACCCTCTTGATCCCTCCATTACACATATGGCCACATAGACCACATTGCACCCTATTCTTATCACTAAGATCAGGCCAAAAAGAATATTTCCATCCAGGATCATTGGACTTTGCTTTCCTTTTTGGATCATTCACCAAAATAGAGTAGTGATTCGGGGGTACACTGCTGCTCCCAGTGGGAATAGTACTCCCTGTCACTCGCTCGTCAGACATCCTAAAATTAAAGAAAAGAATGGCAAAGTCCGGACAAAATCAGGAATATATGAATAAAAACAAACAAGTAAAGTAAAAAATATAAGGAGATACAAATATAAGTAAATCACTAATGCAAAACAATAGATAAATACATATAAATCAGTAAACAAATACATATAAAACAATAGATGATTAAATGTTTTCTTAATCAGTAAATACATAGGCGCAAATCAGTAAACAAATATATATAAAACAATAGATGATTAAATATTTTCTTAATCAGTAAATAAAGAGATACAAATCAGTCAACGAATATATATATATATAACATTAGATGATTAAATATTTTCTAAATCGGTAAATAAAAAGATACCAAACACTAAATTCATATAAGTAAATCACTAATGCAAAACAATAGATAAATACATATAAATCAGTAAACAAATACATATAAAACAATAGATGATTAAATGTTTTCTTAATCAGTAAACAAATACATAGGCGCAAATCAGTAAACAAATATATATAAAACAATAGATGATTAAATATTTTCTTAATCAGTCAATAAAGAGATACAAATCAGTCAACGAATATATATATATATATATATATATATATATATATATATATATATATATATATAACATTAGATGATTAAATATTTTCTAAATCAGTAAATAAAAAGATACCAAACACTAAATTCATATAAGTAAATCACTAATGCAAAACAATAGATAAATACATATAAATCAGTAAACAAATACATATAAAACAATAGATGATTAAATGTTTTCTTAATCAGTAAATACATAGGCGCAAATCAGTAAACAAATATATATAAAACAATAGATGATTAGATATTTTCTTAATCAGTAAATAAAGAGATACAAATCAGTCAACGAATATATATAAAACAATAGATGATTAATATTTTCTAAATCATGCACTATTACAGTTCTTGCAAGAGTTTGATCCTTAAAATGTAAATTACTGATTCTAAATCAGTCACTATTACAGTACTTGCAAAAGTTCAATCCTTAAAATGTAAATTACTGATTTTGAAGCAGTGCAAGTAATACAAATCAATAAATTAAATTTTAAAAACTGAATCACTAAGTTTTGCATTACTTAAAATTTTTAAGTTAAAAGTATTACATACATACACAATTATACGTGGGCTTTTAGCCTTTTACTTAGCAATTAGCATCACTTATTTGCCATCTACAGAGTATAGATTCTATAAACAATAAATAATTGTTGTATTAAACTTACATTTACATGTTCAAAGTTCAAACAGATTACAGCCATACAACAGGTTCAAAGTTCTATGCATACTAACAGGTACATGCGTATGCTTGTCAACAGCAATACATATATAAAAAAAGAAAACATCCAGTTCAAGATGGCGAGAAACAGGGGATGATGCCAAGTGTTAATGGTATTGCTTACCTGCCGAGATAGCCGAAATGTGGCACAACCGTCAGCAGTCAGCACCGACTTGGAGCAGTGGCTACTAGCTCTTTGGCGACAGGGACTGGATGAGAAGGAGGGGGGGAGAAAACAGAGGGAGAAGGACAGCTTCCGTCAACAGAATCCTATAGAACGAAAAAAATAAAAGCAGAGGACGCGGTGAGAAGATGAGGGGGAGGGCGCTGCAAATAACTGGATAGAGGGGAGGGAAGGGGAGAGAATACATACCTGATCGCCTGCCGGTGGAACCGTGGAAGACGCACACAGCGGGTGGGCGGCCCAGCAGGTTCTTTGCGTCGGCCCAGCCTGGTTGTCGCACACAGCAGGGGCGTCGCCGCGTCAATCGGCCCGGCTTGCCGACAGGAGAGGAGAACGGGGGTGGAGATGGGAGGGAAAGAAAGAGGAGGGGAGGCGGAGGGGATCGGCAAAGACTTGCCTGGCAGCATCAGACTTGACCGGCAAGAGTTGCCGCGCGCGCGGTGCGGAAACAGGGCAGCGAACAGCGTCGGGCATGATGAAAATAATTCCTCTCCATTAGGGTTCATTTATATGTTTCCTCTTTTTTTTTATCTTTCTTAGTACTCCGTTCGTATCTTTCTTAGTACTCCTCTTTTTTTTTATCGGAACAACATGTCCTAGTGGGCTTGCAACGTTTTTTTTTTAATTCAATGGGCCACACTGGGCCTCACGCCTGGGCGGAGCGCCTGGCCCGCCTAGTCGGCCGCCCGGCCGCCTGGACGCCTGGCCCGCCTGGATTGCACAATAAAACAGTGGGCGCCTGGGTTGAGGCGAGGCATGGGCCGCCTGGGCCGCCTGGGCGCGCCTAGGCGCCGCCTGGGCGCCCGCCTGTACAACTCAGATTCACACTGCATCACTTAGTAGGATATATTTCATAAGTTGTCTAACAAGTATATTTAATCTAATTAATATAAAAAAAAAGAATGAAAGTGTTAGGCTTACCTAGAAAATTGTGGACCGAGGGGGTTGATCAAACCACCACTGATGATCCCTCTCTTCCTACATTACTTCTTCTATACACGTTGAAGATCCTATTGAAGAGGTGTTGCTGCTTATGAGACTGGCACTTTCAATCTTCTTGTGCCTATTACATTATGGAAAGGTATTCAATCTTGCACATCTCATCTCATTACTCCCAAGCGTTTTATTTTCTAACAAACCCGATCCATATTTTCCTATTTTGATCTTTACGATGTGTACCATGGCCATTCCTAAAGTTATTAAGGCAAATCTATCACAAACTGGCTGGTGCATGGCAGTGAGCATGAAATGCTTTGCATTATTAGATAGAAAAATATTGAAGCCAATTGTATGCCTTTGGATGTCATTGATCTTTACTATTAAACGTGGCTCTAGTGGGATTGAGCGTCCTAAGACATGCTTGGTTGCTAAAATATATACCGATTCAATGACTTGCCTATTTTGGGATATATTCTCTCTTACTGCATGATTGAACTCTACAAGGATCCTTATTTCTTAGGCAGTTAGAATGGCATTGTATCAAATAGATGTGGAAAACCGTGTTGTGGAGATTTGCATGTAAATAGTGTATATCGAGCCGCCATCCTAGTCGTTTGTTCAGTGGGAGTGTGTCAAGGACTACAAACTACACAAGGCATTTTACGGTCTCATGCAGAATCCCAGAACTTGTTTTGATGAGTTTGATTTTTTTTTCCTCACCTCTTTTGATTTTTTATTTGATCCCAACATGATCGTACTATATCAAAGATTGAGATTTTTAAAGAAATTATTAAGGAGCTCTCACACATTTTGAATTTTGATGCTAGACAATATAGGAAATGGTTGGTTTGTAGCTTGGATGCATATGGAAATTTCACCAGTTACAGTAAAGTTTTTTTGACAACTTATATTCATTTATTTAATGGTCAATGATTGAAATTGGCTAATTATATTCGCTAGAGGAGGTTGATGCAAGAGTAGGGATGTTTGTTTAAATTATTTATTTTATTAAAGAAAAACACTAAACATACCTCCGTAACACATTTGAGATTAAAAAAAAAATGTTTTGAACAAGGGAGAGGCAGATCTAAGATGCACTTGGTTGCTAGTGCTACTATTTGCAATCATATGTCAATCTGAATATTTTGTTAATTGTGACAACCAATCACGTTTCTTCTATAATAGCACTCATTAGATCTTATATAAAATGTAATATCTATTAACTTCATCGATACCTAATCCTGTTTTTGTTTATTTTCAGAATTTTATAACATTTTTGTTTCATCTATTTTTTCTCAATCAAAACATGTCATTGACAGTAACATGCAATGCCACCTAACATTGGACCAATGAAAATAAATTAAAGACAAAAGTGAAAACTTTTTTATGTTTTCGTTTTTACTCAAAATGTTATCCATTGTGATTATATATTTTCCTTTGATTTGACAATTACATAGACATGCGGGGCCCAGGAGGGCACCTAAGTCCATTTAGGGTCAATTTGAGTTACATTTAGGGCAGTTTAGGTTTTCATAATAGTTCATCTAACATGCATTAGCCTGCTACGTATCCATCAAACCAATGCTTCCACCCTTGTTTATTCTATTAGCCATGGATGTAGATGTTTCTCTAATGCTGGAAGAGATAGAGGTTTGTCTGATTTCCAATGCAGATGTAGTTTTTATAGAGAATGAATAGAAATGTGTATTGGATGAATGAAAAGGTTTACAGTGCATTCTCTTATATAGGATAAGAGAGGAGAAACGATAACAGAGATGAGCAATATGGGACTAGACCACATAAGTAAAAACATAAGTGAGGCACATGTCACTCAGTAAAACATAAACATAAACATATCTCTATACTCCCACTCAAGTTGGAGCGTAGATGTCGATCATGCTGAGCTTGTCTACTAGAGTCTGAAAACGAGCTTTTGGAAGAATTTTGGTGAAGATGTCTGCTACTTGCTGCTCAGTGATGACATACAAAGTGCAAATACGACCAGAAAGATCTGTCTCACGAATATAGTGACAGTCGACCTCAATATGTTTTGTCCTTTCATGAAATGTGGGGTTGCTCGCAATTAAAATAGAGGTCTTATTATCACAAAACATCGGTATAGGGCTGGAATAGGATATGTCAAACTCCTCGAGGATACTTTGGACTCACAAAAGTTTACATGTAGTATGAGCTGCCTATTGCTTAAGCTAACAGCCACACACTTGAACAAAGCATTATGTTACTCAGTTATCTGTCCACCCATCACCTCAACTCTAGTTCGAACCAGATAAATTTTGGGTTATCATCTTCTAAATTCTTATGGTTATTGATGCTTAGGTTAATCAAGGATGACTATAAGCTATGCATGCCTTACAAAGCTGACACACATGGGGTTTACTGCTACTCTGTTTTAACCTAGAGATTGTCGGTTGCAAATTTGTATTCGCAATTAAGTATCCCTTGGTCGCACCATTGAGCCTATCACATCATGGTTACTTCTAGAAGGATTTTCACAAACATATGAAGTTAACAGATACTTCTAGACAGCCTCTGTGTACTTGTCAGACATTTTGGACACGAACACTTTCCGGGCACAGCAAAAAACGCTTGGACATGGCCATGACGTGTCCTGTCCATTTGGTCCTTTTATGCAGCTGTGACACTGCTGGACATGGCCCAGACACACTCACACAGTCAGTGCTGCAGCTGCTGCTGCAATAGCCCATTTCATAGTGCAGATTCTGAATTTACAGCTAATATTTGTCTTGTCATTTAGAAAATGTAACCTAAAGCTGAGTTCTAATCAGAGTTGCAAACAGAAAAAGAATACATATGTAAAACTAAACGGAATTGGATTTCATGACTCACATTATAGTCTAATAAATTGATTTACCGAATAATTAGAACTCGTTTATTTTTTCTGAAAAACTATTATGTTCACTGAAAAAATGCAAAACGTTTAGTGTTCTACTTCATATTGTTTCTACTACACACATGAACACACACATTCATAGTTATATAAGATTATGCATATATACGTACATTATTCAAGATTATCTTTTACATTATTCCAATTCATACATTCTATGTCTCTATCATAAAAATCGCCTCATGTAATGCCATGTCCTTGTCCTATATTTAGAAAATTGCCGTGTCCCTTGTCCGTGCTTCCTTCTTGCATTAGATCTTTTCGCTTGTCTCAGTTTTGTATGCACTTTGATTTTCGTTGTTGTGTATCTGGACTGACCTCTTTATGAACTAAGATGTGTTAAATGTATAACATCTGGATACTATTCACAACTTTCAACCATTTGTGTTGATTGCTGGGTGGGGGTATTATGTAGTTTGTAAACTAAAAAGCCTATTTATGCTCTTGAGCAATGTTTGTCATGCCCGATTTTACAAGTTCTCACAACTGTTGATCCAGTTTTGTTATATGAGATCTCACTGTGAGTTTTTGACTACTGTGTTTTTAAAAGGAAGCTTGTCTCACTGAAGATGGTCTTGAGGTGATCAAGAGGCCTTTGCAAGAGCATATTGTGACTAAAGATCTGAGAACATTGTGGCATTTCCTTGGTATTGATGTACTCTATAGCAAAAAGGGGATATCTGGTTCTCATTATAGTATAAACTGGACCTTCCTCGAGACACTAGTTTGTTGGGTTCTAAAGCAGAGGCTTCTCACATGGATCAAACATAGAAGGCTGTTGGGTATACTAATGTATCTACCTATTACTAGACTTATGATTGACTTAGCAATTTTAACAACTTGTTTGGTAGGGTGTAGTCAGATGACAAAGTACTAGTTTGATGTACATTTTTACATTTCAAACTCACACAACTAACCCAACTACACCCAACCAAACTAGCCCTAAATGCAGTCAGTTACCATATGGATAAGCCTAGGAAGTTACAACACCGATAGTGTCAGTTTCTTCATTACAGAAGTCACCTAGGCTTGTTGCTCTATAAGAGAAATGAAATTGGTGTGATCACAGGATATTCTAACTATTCGATATGTGGGTCGGATTTTTAATAAACCCGACCTGACCTGTTTACAAGTTAATCCGAACCTGACCCAATTCTAAAAATATACTGACTTCAGAAAACCCAAAAACCCGACCCCGAGAAAACACAACCGAAAATGCGTATAACCTGAAATTGTATTCTGCTACTTGCAAAGTACATGTTGAACTAATGTTTGGATTGTACCACTGGTGTTTTCTAGGTGGGTCGGGACTCTTAAACTCTTCTTGAGCATCTGTGGCCAGTTGGTGAGTAAAAACACTTTTACGAGACGGAGAGACGAAGGTCCATTGGACCTTCTTCCATTACAAACGATTACAATGGCAAAAGATTCTAGTTTCGGAATGACCGCCGACACAATGGGGCTGTCAAGCTCGTCCGCCGGTAGGATATCTTCGTCGTCAAGTGTCTTTCTGTAGTCGAGGGAAAGCAGCGGTGGGACTCCGTCCTCCAAATCAGCAGCCGTGACTACTCCAATTGCAATGTCGGAAGCCCCATCACGAAACATGGGGGGACTCCTTCATGCTCCCACGTTAGGGCCCTTTTACTTAAGAAGTGGAAAAGCGTCCAACTTCCACGCAGGCCAAAAGCTCGCATAGTGGTACTCGACATAAGGTCAACAATATTGTCGCCCATGCCTTTGGCACCGACTCCGGCCTCAGCTCCAACTCCGGCCAGTACGACGACTCTTGTACCAGCTAGTATGACTCGCACTCTAGCTATCTTTCCGACCTCCACACTGTTCATGGCTCCTGCCCCGGAAGCGCCTCCTACTTCCGGCTTCGCTCTATCCCTCACAATATCGGCTACACCCGCTGTAGGCCCTTCAAGTGCCAACTCACCGCCCCCGTCAAGCGGAAGCAGTGGGCTGCAGATTACGTAGTTCTCGGATGTGCGTGACTATGTCGCCTCCCGTGATCGTCGTATCCGATAGATCTGGCTCCTGCGGGGGCAACCCTAGATGGATCAGAAGATTGGTCTGAGTGAGTGAGAGGCTGACCGAAAAGTCGATTCTTCGTTAATTTGCTCACGGGTGCCTGCGTGCTTTTAAATCCAGCTCTAATCAGACCCAATGTTCACCACTATACGCTCAGACGGAACCCGCGAAATCCGCATACTCGAAAAACTCGAGATTTGAGGGTCGGGTCGGGTAAGGTAGGATAGGGTTTTCCTGCCATGCCTTTTAAATTTCTGATGCTGATTATGCTAGTGGCCATATGGATAGAAAATATGATGCTAGCAATTGTACACTGGTTTTCAGATATAATGTTACTTGCCAACTTAAACGGTAGTGGTTTCAGATATAGTGCTTCAACTGTGATAATGCTATGGGTCATGCCACTCATAATCTCACGTGCGGTACTCTTTGCCATATTGAGTTTGGTTACTAGAACTCCACAGTGATCTCACTGTATTGTGACAATCATGCTACTACTTTCATTATCAGTAATCTTGTTTTCTGTTAAAGGGGAAACCACATTGAGGTCGGTTACCATTTGGTTAAGGGTGTGTGTCTTAAGAAAATTGCAGTCCAGCCAGGGCAGAAGACCAAGCTTGTGACGTCCCCAGATTTTCTAAAACTTAATCTGATGTGTGACGTCCAAATTGAAACCCTCACCTCAGCGAGAATCCTAATTTAAACACCCAACACCAAGCTAAGAAGAAGAAAATCAAAGGAGTCAGAAGGAAACAATCAGTAGCACATGTACATGAACAATAATAAAACCATACACATGTTCACCATTCAACATATAATTACAACATGAATTGTTACAACATTTGATATTACATATTGAATAGCAAACTTAAACATATACATGTACTACCACTAAACTACATGATCTTAAGACAACAGGTCCACCTGTACATCAACTCGCCACACAACTCTCAGCTATCCTGGATCTTCAAGAGCATAACCACAACTTAAACAAAAGATTACATGTGGTACACGTCAACACAATATTCAAGAATATTGTACTGAGTACGCCTACGCGTCTTTTATATACCTCTCATCATATCTTGGCAATAAGATAAAACTAATACTTGGCAGTAACAGAAGAATATAAGAAAAGCGTATACTTGCACAAAGATATTCATTAACAAAAGAGAACACATATTTTAAGCTCATTTTCCATTATATGCTTGTGCATCTGCCTACCAATGGGATAGATGCATCCATGCCTCATGATCTGCTTACCAAAGAGATAGATCATTGTACATGTGATCTGCTTACCAAAGAGATAGATCACTCACTAGCACTATGCTTACCAAAGAGATATAGTGCTTTCATATAATGGAACAGATATATTATGTTTCATGTGTTCATAGCCATAAATATGGAAAATCAAGCAAGATATCATACAAAAACAATCACTCATCCAATATCATATGCCAAGTATTCTAGTACACATATAACACAAGCATATTGTATAATAAACCAAGTAAGAGGTAATGGCGTTCCTTGATCAAGAGAAACCTAATCATCACATATTCCTCATGTCAACTATGTATCCCAGGTCAAAACCTGATAAAGATAAGATCACATACGATCATCAAGTTCTCATCATATCAACCCTAGTCGTGTTCATTAGGGTTTATCTTATCTCATTAGGATATTCTCATGATTACTTGTATTCTTGCCTTATATTTATCTTACTGCTGTCATATTCCAGATTATAGTTCATCAACTGTATATACTCATGTGTCACATTATTATGTGAACATATTTAACATTATGTCACTTTCCTGAACCATATTAGGGTGACATCACATGTATTAAGGGTGCTCTTCATATAACATGAATTATGTTCATCATTATGATCTCATAATTAAAACTGAGGTTTCATATACTGATATGAGCTTACTCTGTGAATTTCATCATTTATTGAGCATGTGTGCATTTATTGCATTTTATTTAGGGTTAAAAGCCCTAATTAGCCATATGGAGTAAATTACATGATTTTGTGCATCATCATCATAATCACTGACGTACACTGGATTATAAGCATGAATATTGATTTACTGACATATTCTCATAATTTTAGGCTAACGTTTGATATTTATTATCCATCAATTAAGCATTTCAAAACTAACAAGATATCACTGATATTCATGCATCAAAAGCTTGGTATTTTGCTTTAATTGTGTTCTACTCATTTTTTTGAACATTTTGGTATATTGTTTGTAATTTTCTGATCAACATGCTATTTTCTACGAATTATATAAGATCTGGACTAAATCTAGGGGTTTACCTTTTTCGGCCAATCCTGATCCGCCACGTGGCCGCTACAGCTTGCAGCTCACGCCTCCTAGGCTCAGTTGAGCGGGCGGTTCTTTGCTGGTTGATTATGTTGGGTCGGCCGGTCTGACTCGCCCAAACCAAGTTCACTTCTTCTTCTCTTCTCGCATCCATGAGTCACGCTGTTTTCTAGTTCTGTGCAAGGCTTGACGATCCTCCTCCTCGGTCCGGGCAAGTGCCCCTGGCCAAGGAATGAAGTTTCGTCGGTACTGGCGGTATTTCGACCGAAATACCGATACCGACGTGTATCGATACCGAAACATGCGTGCGTATCGATAGGATCGCAAATACTGATAATACCGACATGTATACCGCCAATACCGACATGTATACCGCCAATAACCACCATGTTTCGATGATTTCGATGCAAAATGCACTACTAACTTCACTGTACCGATCGAAACCGGCGGTATACCGATGGGTATACCGTTTTTTGCGAGAATGACTGTAGTTACTTATTGGGAAGAGAAAAGAAGGTGCATTTGGATGATTTTTGGCGATTGGAGCTAATACCAACCCAAATCAAGGTAATTATAACTAATCTCTTTCATTTCTACCATTAACAACCTCTCCATCTCTTTTTCCTACTTTTTTCTTCCACTTTCACCTAAAAAAGTGTTTTTTACCGCCAAAGCCTAGTATTACTCCAATTTTTATATGTTTACGCGAACTATACATACATCTATAAGTATATTATATAGATATACAATATTATCACTAGATCTACCTACTTACAACACTATTAATTACTATTAACATACAATCAATCTAAGCATATTACAATTAGTATTGATATAATTCGTTACTTTTTATGTTTAGTGGAAGATGTTTTACTAAAGAGTAATGTGAATATAATACAAAGGAGTATTATACACTTATACAGTATCACACATGAATGAGCAACATGGAACTTCATACAATTTGCTAATAATGATGTGTATGAGGAGCATGTGACTACATACAACCACCTTTATAGGATGTGCATGTCATGGCCGCAATATCTCAGTAATATCAACTCATTACTGTGTGGAGAACCAGCGCGCCACTCAACATACAACTGATGTGAGTTGTAAGTAGATATGTTATTCATATGTGTAAATTGTATATTATTGCATAATTGTGTGTATTTAAGTGTGTGGTTTGTGCTAGTAAAATTTCATATCTTGATTCCTACATTTTGTCATCGAAATCCCAACGAAACAGGACAGATTCCTTTCCTCCCCCATGATGGACCCCCCACACCCAATATAGAATTTTATTGCATAAAACGATGCATTTAGGTGTAGAGATTACACCTGTAAAATTTCATAAATTAATTCGTTCATTTTGGCGTCGAAACAGCCAGGATTGCATCTGTCGGTATTTTCGTCGGTATACCGGTAAATACCTATTTCCAAGCTGTCGAAACGGCGTTGGTATCGGTCACCTTGTTCCTTGCCCCTGGCCGATTACTGGACCAAGATAAGGAATCCTCGCCAGAGGCTCCTCTTTCTCTCGCGAACAACAGACTTCTCATCTGGTCCGTGAACTGCCGCCACCGCTGGGAGAGTCTGACGAGAAACGAGTTACTCTAGCAAGGTTCAGCTCCCGGAGATCCTTCACGGAACTTAGCAATCGCACTGCCCTCGTTCTCAGCTAGACTCAAGGTGATCGTTTGCAGCCTCTAGTTTCTCTCTCACACAGGCCACCACCGCGAGGCTTCTCCTCGCAACTACAGAAGTCGCCGCCGCCGTCGCGAGGGGCTGTTTCGGGCACTGCTGCAGAGTTCCAGTGGCGTGCGACTCTACCCTTAACCTGCCATCTGCTCGAAAGCGCCGCCGCTGTCTCTAACCTCTGGTGAGCAACGAAACTCCTCTACCTCCTCCAGGATGCCGCCACTAACTGTGTGGAGAACCAGCGCGCCACTCAACATACAACTGATGTGAGTTGCAAGTAGATATGTTATTCATATGTGTAAATTGTATATTATTGCATAATTGTGTGTATTTAAGTGTGTGGTTTGTGGTAGTAAAATTTCATATCTTGATTCCTACATTTTGTCATCGAAGTCCCAACGAAACAGGACAGATTCCTTTCCTCCCCCATGTTGGACCCCCCACACCCAATATAGAATTTTATTGCATAAAACGATGCATTTAGGTGTAGAGATTACACATGTAAAATTTCATAAATTAATTCGTTCATTTTGGCGTTGAAACAGCCAGGATTGCATCTGTCGGTATTTCCGTCGGTATATCGGTAAATACCTATTTCCAAGCTGTCGAAACGGCGTCGGTATCAGTCACCTTGTTCCTTGCCCCTGACCGACTACTGGACCACGATAAGGAATCCTCGCCAGAGGCTCCTCTTTCTCTCGCGAACAACAGACTTCTCATCTGGTCCGTGAACTGCCGCCACCGCTGGGAGAGTCTGACGAGAAACGAGTTACTCTAGCAAGGTTCGGCTCCTGGAGATCCTTCACGGAACTTAGCCATCGCACTGCCCTCGTTCTCAGCTAGACTCAAGGTGATCGTTTGCAGCCTCTAGTTTCTCTCTCACACAGGCCGCCACCGCGAGGCTTCTCCTCGTAGCTACAGAAGTCGCCGCCGCCGTCGCGAGGGGCTGCTCTGGGCACTGCCGCAGAGTTCCAGTGGCGTGGGACTCTACCCTTAACCTGCCATCTGCTCGAAAGCGCCGCCGCTGTCTCTAACCTCTGGTGAGCAACGAAACTCCTCTACCTCCTCCGGGATGCCGCCACTACAAGCTCGCTGCCGTTGGGATCTGCTCCGGCAAGGTAGAAGCATCTCTAACACGAGATCAACTACTTATGCGCTCAGCGACGCCTGAAGCTATTCTATTAGAAAACGGCCGCCTCCACGAGGAGGCTCTCCAGGTCGAGCTAGCTCCATTGCGTGCGAGCGATCCTGCAACGCAGCGCCGCTGCAAGGCTGGGTCTGTTCCGGCGAGGAGTCAGCCGCTTCTCCATCATTCCCTAGCTTCCGTGTTCGCATCTCAGTGCCGGGTATGTGTCTCGACACCTTCCCACATGCTCCCATCCTCATCCTCACCAACACTCACAACTATGAATAAGGGTCTACAGACAGCCCACGATGAGGAACCAGTACTCCCTCAAATAGAAACCACCTCCGGGCCACGATCGCTTGCTAAGGAACTGCTCCCCATGACCAATGATCTTGGTGGATATCTCTCACACGAGCCGAACTGCCAACACACGTACCCACTGAATAGTGATTGATGGTGATATCTATATCATCAGATCTGGACATCGCATGGCCAACACTAATTCATGTTACTGATACGGTGGCTTCAGAAAAAGGGTGCCTAGTCATTACTCATTGGAAACGTGACTTCATATAAGATATGGCTCTAAGTCATAAACCAAAAACCATGCTTGTAATTATCAACCCTTCAATTGCATACAATATTTTATCATCCAAAAGCCCACCATCTCTCTCTCTACGATCATCCCAACAAGATGAAACTTCAACCATGGTTTCAGAACCATTCCTTCTACATTTGAGGTGCCAAGTTATCACTAATTGACCAATCAATTAAATTCCTCAAAATAACTCAAGCACAAAGATCCATCTATCTCATTAGGTATTCAAAATACTCAAAAAGTTCACTCCATCACAAAGCTAGATATGTCTTACATGATCTTTGGTTCTGGAAAGCAGGGATTGTGTTATACATTATAGATTAAGAGGTTGGGGGGGGGGGGAGGCAAGCTTATGCTTATCGATATTAATTTTCAGGGAAGACCAATTCTCCATGGATAACATGCCTCTATCATTGTTTGGACAGAAATCATGAAAGTTGTACTTGAATGCTAGATCAGTTTGGAGTATAATAACATATCACTTCCGTCTTGGTTGTTCGAGTATAATTACCCTTTTATAGACATTCCCGACTGTTTGTATGTGATAATGTTAGGAAGAGATTGGATGTGCCGTGTTGTTAATTGCCTTTCTAGGGTGTTAGCTGGTGAAACTTTATGAAATGGATGCAAGTAAGGAAATATATCTGTTCATGAATGAAATAATAAATCCAGTTTGTAGTATTCCTGACTTTGCCTAAATTTGGCTATACAGAAAATATTTGATCTTAACAAATTGGAAAGCAACTAAATATATGACATAACTCACAACACAGACTGCGAAGTAGCTTTTAGAATGAACATGAACTTCCGAAAATACTATATAGGCACTAGATGTAGTTTTGAGTGTTTCACTAATGCGTGGCTTAGGATGTGAATTGAGAATTGACCAAGCTCAGTCTGCAGTCTGCAGTTAACTCCATGCAATGTCCTGATAATTTGACATATTTTGTTTTCTATCTTCAAATTCAGCTAGATGATGCAAGTTTTATGCTTCACACCTGCTTTATTATTTCTATCTTCAAACTCAGCTAGATGACACAAGTTTTATGCTTCACACTTGCTTTATTACCGAACCAGGCTGTAATTAATGTTGAAGGAAGAACTGGATGGGAAGAAATTGCAGATCCTCGATTGGAAGGATTGTACGATGTGCAAGAATTAAATGATATGGCCACTCTGGCATATAAATGCATCAACCGAAAACCCAGAAGACGGCCCTCAATGAGGGATGTTGTTCAGACATTATGTCGGATTTTGAGTTCAAGGGACAAGATACGTCATCACCGTCAAAATTCCTCCATAACTACTTTGGATGAAGATTATGCAGAATCCGATATCTCAGACTTGCATATCGTGACCCCCAACAGTAATGGAGAGGACATGAACCGCATACCTTGTTTTCCAAATTTGCCAGAAGTACAGGAAGTGTGATCTGTTGCTATTCTTTGCTTAGATGTGTTTAGATGCCTCTGCTTAGTGAAGAACGGCTCAAAATGCACAACCAGGAATCCTCTGGAACGAATTGAATCATTTCTCACTCACATTACATGTAGAAGATGGAAAGTTTTTTTTTTTTGTATAGTTACTTTTTTTTTTTTACTGTAAAGAAGTGGAATCTTGTAAATGAAATAGCCTACTTGTCAGAAATGGGATTTGGGTTTTGTTTGTCACTGTTCAGAAACCACCGGTACAGGAATGGATTTGGGTTTTGTTTGTTACTGTAAAGAAGTGGAATCTTGTAAATGAAATAGCCTGATTTTGCAGCTGGAGCCTAAACTGCTGTTCTGCACCTCATCTACTACGTACGCATGACCTATGTGATTTTATAGCCAGTATATAATATTTCGGGGGGCTACAAAGAGGCAAATGACCTAAATTCTGTATATGGAGGCTAAAAATATGACCACTGGTTCGCTCTAGTGTTGTAAATAGGTAGAACATTATCCGTTTACCCACCACCCATACCCTGTAGGGTGGGGTAAGGATAAAGTATATTGTCACCCATTACCTGTTTATCCCTTACCTATTTTACCCACATCTAAAGAGGAAGGGTAAATGGAGAAGTTTTATCCTACTTATTTACACATTAGTATAAGGTTAAAGTATTAATTCCAGATTGTAATACAATTATTAATGCTTACAAAAATCCTAACAAGACTCACTGCTGTTTTCTTCGTTTGTACTATTATTTAATTTTCAAATCTTTATTAAATAATTGGTAAGATATCACACTTTTATCATCATATATTTGAGAAAAGATAATTCTCTAATAAGAAATAATATATTAAAAAGGGTAGACCTTATTTGTAAAAATAAATGTTTAGTTAAATATTAGTATTTTCTGTGTATATCGTTATTACTACCATCTAAAATCAGTTTAAGAGTATCTTGTATTTGATGTAGGGAGTATTATGAAACGATTATTTTAAATATTGCATTTGTATCTTCATTTTGATCTACCCTTTTCATCTGTTACCTGTCCGATTTATCCTGTGGTAAATGGATGCGGGTAAGGGTAGGATAATTTTTTAAGAGAAAAAATAGTTACCCTACCCGTTATCCATTACTTTGACGTAAGTAAGGATAAGAGTAAGTATTTACTCTACCCTAGTCTGCCTGTTTACAATCTCGGGGCGCGGAAAATCAGATTCAGGGTAAGCTTATGCTGCCTGCCTGGCCGGGTCTAAGAACTCTCTTAGACCGAACCTTAGTGGCGTAGTCTTAGTTTGGAAGACCAATTGGACTGGATTAAGTGATCTTATATATTATGTTTGAATTTATCAATATCAATATTAAGTTCTCTTCATATAGGATCGAACTGAAACGCTGGACTCTTATCGCTTTGTCATGTTTCACATAGACAGAGCGAGCAGCATACAAGTCAATGACCCACACTAAATATCAATACAAGTACAGCCACATTCTCGGGATCTTGGTCCCTATTAATTATTGCCACATTCCCATGGCCGTAGATTCCAGGCCTCTATTCTCTATCCTTCAAACCCTTTTTTATTTATGGTCTCAAGAACTCGTCATTTAAATCCAGTTCACAAGAATAGCCGTGACAACCAGAGTGCTTCTGAATAAGATTTTATAAAAGATCTCCGGTCTCCCTAAGATCATTACATGGAAGAAAGAAATGCTCAAGATGATCCACAATGATGTGTTCCTTTCTTGGTTTTTGTGTGACATGTAACATCGACCAATGATCTCCTTGCCCTGGGCTCAAATGTCACACTCATATTTTTTTGATAAATAATCCACATGCATTAAGTAATAAAATGTTTACAAATGAGGACGCCTGCAAACATGAGATAACAATGTGTTCTACCATGGTGGACACATACGAGGATGTGTACCCAAGTCAGATGCAGAAAGGAAGAAAACAAAGCAAACGTGAACTAAAAGAACAATGTTTGTGGGGGAGGCACCCCTTAACAATGGGCCTCAGCAAAAGGATGAAAAAAAACTGATATGATTGGCAAAGAAAAGCCCCTTCCAGTAGAAATCCCCGATGGTCTAGTTCAGAATCCTATGTCATCAACTATGATATTTTCTAGAGTGCAGCAGCCTCCACCATTTTGATCTCTAAAGATGTTATCATAGTCTTCATCTACTCCCAACACCTATGTTAGTGTACTAGCCTCCACCATTTTGATCTCCAAAGATGTTATCATGGTCTTCAAATGTCGCACTCATGCCATTGGTATGACAGAAAGGTCAAATAAAAAGTGTAAGGATTAAAGCTATGGGGGTGATGAGTGGTATTCAATAATAACCGACTACCTGGGGGGCTTCCGGTTCAATGGGGACAATGGGACGACTAATATGTTCGACACGTGAACGATGCCCTGTGAAGAGGAATATGGAGTAAAGTTGGAATACACTCGAGTGTACTGGAGACACTATACACCTCAGTCATGATCCATCATGAAGCAATTATTTTGAAAATCAAAACCGTTCATCTTCTTTAATATCTTAAGAACATACTATATAAAAAATTTCAACTCATTTGAATACTTATAGGTCATGCATCTAAAGGAGGAAAAAATCATGCATTTCAAATTAGTTTTGTGCGTCGATTTTGTTGTCCTTAGATGAGTGACTTACATTCATCCAAATGAGTCAAATTTTGTGTCTGGTCTATTATTATTGTAATCATAAAAATCAATGGATTAGATTTTACAAAAATATGATCTAGATAGATAAATATCTTTCAGGTGTACAATGTGATCTGTACACTGGAGTGTATTCTAGCCTAACTCGAAGAATATGTTCTCATTTCTCATTAGTTCTTAAGAGACGGGTATACTATCACCACGGAGTTCCCCAGAACAAAGACCCACTAGGCACTAGCACAACACATAACAAGAGTGCTCATCGTTGGAAAAGTGGAAGTTTCCAGAAACTGAAGAAATGGAAGCTGTGCACAAAGCAATGAGCGCTTATAAGCTTGGACGGGGAGTATGTCCAGGTGGAGCCAGCGCTGCACCACTTTGCCGATGTCGCACTACACCGAGTGCAAGCATGGTAATGGATCAGATTTTTGACAGTTCGAATCGAATCCCACTCGACCCGCAATAATGCGACCTATGTTCGATTTGCATCAGAAAAATGCGCTATTAAGAAAATCCACATCAACCCGATTCGCAAAGATTCAATTTGAACCGTAAATATCCGACCTGGTCAGCAAGCAACCAAAAGCAAGTTCAGTTCATCTAAAATCCAAAAGAATCCGACATAAACTAGTCATGTATATTGTTATTAGACGTTGCTGCGTAGAAACCGAGAGTTGTGGCCTTCTCCTCCCACTGCCATCTTGCAGCACTAGTGGCTATGGACTCGTCGACCCAAAATCAAAGCTCCCAGTCACAACAGCAAGGTGCCAAGGAAGTGAAAGGTCTTTGGCAAATTCTTGGTTGTATTTTTCCTGCTTTGACTGAGCTTCTCTGATTAGTTGCAATCACCGGAATACCTTAGACTAGGGTTGCCCTGTTCTTGGGCCAGAACAGAGGACCGTTGCCGGAGCTGCATCCTCCAAGCTTGCAGTCTAGAAGAAGGTCAGAATAGCGAGACCCTAGGTGTTCTATATGTGGTGAGAAGCTTGTAGCGGTTGCAGCACTGTGGGAAGCAGGTGGCGGTCTTAATGGCCATCCTAATTGTGATATCCCTTGGGACTTAGCACTGCCGGGCATATGTCTCCTTCATTAGAGCAGCGTTCGAGCTCCATGAAATGCATCTTCCTTGTCACTGGAGTGACGCAGCAGGTGTGCCCTCAACCTTTTCATCCCTAGTTCTCCAACAACACTAGAGAATGGAGACGAGTCCTGACATTGACTGGAGTGGAGGTCGAGACTGACCGTCAAGCTGGGCTGGGACACACGCCATGGACAAAGACGACAGGGAGGTAGGAGCGGATCGGGCACGCGCCACTCGTGAGACGTGGGGTACAGATCAAACGGGTTAATCGGGAATCTGCTCCTCTCTTGGTTCTTGCTCCGCAGTCCGCAAATGATCCGCGGGCTTGATCTGCAGTAGGAGAGCCCACTCAGCGAAATGAATTATTTTGCATTATCTTATTCTTTTTTGGATGTTAGGAAGTCTTAACCAGTAAGTAAAGAGTAGTTTATGTAGTGTGGCTCGGTAATCCCCGATGAAGGGGACTGAGAATAACTTCCTGGAATTGTATACCCATCTTATAAGCCACAAACCAGCATGGAGTATCTCAGGTGGTGCGTCTCGGCAATATACAATAAATGGTCCCGGGTTCATCACGACTGAGGGCAACTACTTGGAATTGTTTACCCATGGCACAAGTCGGCCACCATGCTCCTTAAATGATTCCCATGTAAGGGGGGCATGTGGTGATTGGAGGGCCTACGTGGTTGGAGTTAGGGATGGTAAATGGGTGGGTTTGACCAACTCATACCTATATCCATTATACCTATATATAATAATGCATATCCATATCCAACCCTATAAGTAATGGGGACCCATTACAACCCATTTTAGTTGTGTAATTTTTTTAAACTTGTACAAGTTGTAAAGAGACCCTCACTTGTTAATAGTTTTCACACAGTATGCAATATAACCCCAACATAGTTTCCACGATCACATTAATGACAGCAACCTCTTTTTCAATATGGGAAAGATTATACAGAAGACCCTCCAGTTATTACAAAATTGATTTACTCATATACGATGCACCTTAGAATGTGCAGAAAAATACAAAAACTAAGACATAGATGTCTATTGTTGAAACAATTGAGAATAGATCATGAATCTGACGTTTGTACACAATGATAAATTTACAAAGTTGTCTTTGACGTAAAAGGGTGCAGCTTGTGGCATAGACAAAAGAACAAACAACTTGAATGCAACAAACAACCACCACCCTTGCACACCACAGGCTGCACCTGCTGCTCTCCTTCGCTGTAACGGTATTGAGAAATGGTGATATCACGTCCGGGGGCGGAGTCAGAGCGGGATAAGAAAGGGCCATGGCCCCTTCAATATATATATATATATATATATATATATATATATATATATATATATATATATATATATATATATATATATACACACACACACACATTTATAGGTCTACTTTGTATATATATTAATTATCAATATATATACATTAGAAAGTTCTTTCTGGTGTAGTGGTTTCTACCTTGTTGGGTACAGTGCGTGGCCTAGTTTTGAATCCTCGCAGATGCTCTCTTGTATTTTTCTCTCATGTGTCTACACTTGACTTTATATATATATATATATATATATATATATATATATATATATATATATATATATATATATATATATATATATATATATATTGTCATTGTATACACAACACCAACTTTTGTTTGGTGCAGTGGTTTCTCCCTTGTTTAGTGTGGTGTGCGACCCAAGTTCAATTCCTTGTGAATGCTCCCTTGTATTTTACTCACATGCGTGCATACTGGACTTTATTGTATATATACATTCTGGTTTTATAACGTGAATCTTCTCGTGGGGCAGTTGGTGTATGCCTTGTTATTTGAGTTTGACATTATTGGTTTGACTCCCTTTGGAAGCTTTTTTATTTTTCTTTCTCTCAAGTTGTTAAGATACATAATCATGTCTTCAAAAAAGGTAGTTAACAGTCACAAATATTTACATATGTGTGCTACAATCACATTGCATGGAGATTGTAATATTGGTGCAATGGTATGTGGTTTGTCGTTTGAGTTGAAGTTTGCTGGTTCTATTTTCGTAGGTATCCATTTAATTTTTTTTCTCATTTTATGTGAATTATAATAGTGGTACACTTGATTGTGATTCGTGACTATAGGTCAATCCAGATTATGTAGCAACAATTTTTTTTGTTAATACATGTATATACTTGTGTGGTTATAATTTTTTTTTTCCGAGAAAAATTATTGTAATTATTTAACAATTTGTACGAATTAGTTCACATTTTAAAAAGCTTACATATTGTATCCCACGTAATCGAATTTAATAGTATGAAAAATGATACACAATATCGAATTGTTTGGAAAAGAATTTGCATAGAACAATACACTGTGGTATAATAAATTATATGCCCCCCCCCCCACTGAAATCCTAGCTCCGCCTCTAATCACGCCTAACGATGGCGTTGACTCGAGCATTAGTAGATGTCACAACATGCAGGGAGGCGATCTACACGACACCATATGAACAAGGAACATTTTCTAGGCGGCGGCGGACGTAGCAGCACATCCTATGAGTTAGGCTACACACAGTCCCCTTTATACCCGGCCACCCACCCGTTTTTTGGGAAAATAGATCTGCAACATTTGCAGTTGTCTTTGTATTAATACTCATACAAAGTCCATGCAAAGTCTATGTAACAATATGTCTCTCCACTCTTCTCTCCAGAGTATTAATACTCATACAAAGTCCATACAAAGTGTATTAATTCGTTTTTTCTCTTGTAATTATTCTCTCTCATTCTAATCCACCCACATACATTCCCGTATTAGTACTGTACCTACGGAATCCAATAACAACATTGATCTGGAAGCATAAGTACAGTACTTACGAAATCCAGTAGTAATATTTGTCATCTGGACATAAGTACAATACCTACGGAATCCATGCAAAATAAGTACAGTACTCTCTTGTTAATTCCAACTCATTTTTTTCAAACATAAGTACAATACTTACCACATTATAAAACCAAGCATAAGTACAATACTTAACAAATTACAAAATCTAGCATAATTGTATAACTGATCTGGAAGCATAAGTACATAACAACATTTTTCGTCTAGACATAATTTTTTTACAAAAATGTAGTGTACATCTAGTCTATAATCAACTATAAAATGCATCTATAAGTATTGTACTCAATTATTAATTTTCAACCCAGTTTGTCAAATATAAATACAGTACCTCTCAAATTTATTTGTGAATGTATATGTATTTATTGTAGGTACTTGGGGATAAATATGCAATATAATTTTTTTGTAAGCTATAGTGCATTGATATCTACCATTTGCATGACAGTTGCATGGAGTAGGTGGCGAGATAATTATTTCATGCATCCTTTTTGCATGTAAAAACATGCATAATCGCTGCTGCAGATATCCATTTAATTGTGCATGTGGCAGCAGAGGTTAATAGGTGTGGTAAAGGGCTGGCGCAGCAGCAGGAGGAACACGACAGTTGATGATTCTCGATGATCGGGTATGTGGCCGGATATACGGCGTGCTAGTAGAATTTTTCTTCCACTATTCTTTGACCTGGGCGGTGGATGTAACCTTCTGAAGGAGGAGTTGCTACCGTCGCGGGAATAGCTTGGTGAGGCCCGCATTGAATGCCCTTGCTGCGTCGTTGAGAATCGTGAGGCAACCGACAGAGTCAAGCTCCCTAAGAGCTCTCTTGTGCGGGATGAACACGAGGCTCACAAGGAGACACCCCAGAGGTCCCATGATGTGGATCCAGAACCTCCTCGTACCTCGACTCTAGAGATTGACCACGTTGCTCTTGATCTCTGTCAGTACAACATGGATCTTGGTCTCGACGATCTGGTCTTAAGGCGTGTTCGACAAGAAGGCACCGTTCAAGTCGTTCTGGCCGCTTTGCTTATTTCATTTTTTGAGGATCGGTGAATCAAATGATATTTCTATTCTAATTTCTGTCTCTTCTTCTCGATTATTATATAATTACTTTTCGAATCCCATTTTTCACTTGGTTCAAAATCTTTCTTTTTAGTTGAGTGACTATCTCTCGCTTCGTTACAGTCACTTCATACCTATCGAGGCATATTCTTTTTCGTTTGAACCCTTTTTAAAAGGTATTAAGGCCAGAGATAAATTTCTCTCCTTGGACTCAGGAAGAAGCACCGTATCTAGGTAAGCGGCATTCCCCGAAGTCACCAAACTACCACTACAATTTCTCAAAGAGACTGGGGGAGGCCTATCTCTTCAGGGAGGGGGTGGGAGTAGATTATAGGTTGGAACACGTTTAGAGTATATAACTAAAAGAATGGACTGGCACTGCGATATCTTGAGAAAGTGAGTCCGAGATGATGAGTGAGGTGACCAAGACCCAGTCTATAGACATTGGATCCCAGACTGAGTTCCATATGAGATTGACGTGAGGAAAGGTTTTCCAGGTCTCGCACTAACATAGGATTCTCTCTCCTCTTTGAGGAAGGAAACAACTATGGTGCGAGAATCTAACTTTTTCTTGCCATAGTGCTTAGTTCCTATTATTATCAATGATATGGTTTGGATCCTAGATGAAATATAAGAAAGAAGGGAGACTCACCTTCTTGGAACAAATATAATTTTTTCTAATAAAATATATAAAAAACAAATAGATAACTAAATTAATCAATTTTTTCTGAAGTAGAGGCAATCAAGAAAATTGCATAAGTGAATATATAACTATGTGTAGAGCGCAGAGTTGAAGCCCGAGTGAGAGCTTCTGGAAGCGCATAAACTGGAGCATTTTAATGAAGAGGTTGAAGGCGATGTTCATGTGGGAGGACGACTGCTCCACGGTGATGATGTTGGCACCATTGGTGAAGTTGGCTCATGGTGGACTCCATTCAACAAAAGGTAAAGAGCCAGACCGCCGTCAGGAGGAGTCGAGAGCGAACGAAGAGATCTTAGGGAGACTGAAGATGGGAGAGAAGTGACACGTTTGTTACGAGATCTGGAGTGAAATAGGGTGGGAAGGTGTGTCGAGGGTTTGGGGGGGTGTGATGACTGCAGAGACAGAGGTTAGGTTATTTTGGGCATTAAATGGGTCCCAATGGGCACCTCATTGGGAAATTGATACAATAATCATGTCCCCATTAAAACCCAATAACTAATTAAGACCCACCAGAACCCGTTATATATGGGTCATGTTATATTGGGTCCGTGTGACCCATTAAATTATAGAGACTTTTGCCATCCCTAGTTGGGGTGGGTCACAAAGTGGCCCTTCCTAGGGTTCACTCACAATAAAAAAATTCCTAACAAACATGGGATATTTTAGGAGTGCCAATGTCAATTGTCTTGGGAAGTTTGGGTTGGATTTTGAAATTCTTTTGTTGAAATAGAATTTTATAGGTCTCCTTTTCCCCCACATATCTTGCCCAACAAAAGAGCACAAAGTAGAAAATATTAGACAAACATTAAATGCAAGAACTATCAAATTCACATACCAATGTGTTGTTTAATTAGATTTCCATAGTTAATGTCAACCACTATAAGTTTGTACTTGATATGAAAACTCAATTGGAGGATTCATAACATATCAATAATGAATAAAAAATACATAGTAATATGTGTAGAACAATAGTTTTTAACATTTCTTTAGATCTAATTAGTTTAGTATTCAACTAGAGTACTTAACTTGATTTTACCTTGGATGACTAATTAGTTTAGTATTCAACTAGAGTACATAGTAATATCTGTAGAACAATAGTCTTGAACATTTCTTTATATCTAATTAGTTTAGTATTCAACTAGAGTACTTAACTTGATTTTACCTTGGATGACTAGATTAGTATGTTGATTAATAAGGTAGTCTGATTGACAAATCTGTAGCACGGGGGGATATATAGTTATTTTGCGATGGTTGTTTACTACAACCCTATCCACTGAAATTTTGAATGGTCGAGCTGAATATCTAGTAGTGAAGATCCATAGAGGATCCACGTAGCAAAGTCATGTCGACAATAGCGAGGCGCTAGTCGAGCGCAAGTCTGTCTGACTAATGGCCACACACAAAGCGGCTAACATTGTTTTATATTATATGCCTAAGCTGAATCCATGATTAGAGAATTGGAAATTTACAAGACAATTGGGAGAAACATGAAGAACATGTTCAAGAACAATGACATCCTAGTTTGATCAACCAAGGTAAACATTTCAAAATCATTTCTACTTCCTTTCTCTACCAAATCCAATCATGAAATATTTAGCGAGTTTGAATATGAGGATACAATCCCCTCCCCCAATCTCTTATTTTCTTTAGGTATAACCTTTGAACATGAGAAACATGTGATATCCTATAGAGGTGATTTTGAAAGTATTTTTACAAATCCGAAATTTGAGAGCCTAGATTCTAAATCATTAGTATGAATCCAAGAAAGGTGAGTGGTCATTTTCCTTTCAACTAATATTTTACATAATTCATGCATAACACAAATAATTAGATTTTTTCATGTTTTACCCTAGTTCGTGATTAAGTAAGAAATGAGCTTAAATTGAAATTATTGATTGTATGATTGAATTAAATGATTGAACAATGATGATTTATGACTTTTTTCATGTTGGGAATGATTATGTCTGAACTCCATGTAAACTAGAGATAAAAATATGGGTTCATTGATATGCTCGTCCCCCCCTAATTTGATTGTAATAGAATTTATTGTAGAAAGAATGATTAAATTCTTGTTCAATAATATTTATCATCCTAATATAGTTCATTTTAGTATATTCTAACATATTAAATATATAAGTCATGTAGTATACAAACAATGTGGAACCCCATTAATCCCTTTTATAGTACATATCATAGAAGGTGGAAATTGATGAGATAAATATAAATATAAAAGAAGAAATATAAATAGAGGAATGATAATTTAAATTAAAAAATCTAATGTATTCTAGATATTGTAAACATCATAGAATCTATCACATAGGTCACCATTGGGAAGGAGTAAACATGCATACCGATTACAAAGATCAAGTTGACACCAATGAAGTGTATCAGTGGGCCATGGGTGATTAAGTCTGGAGAGGATGATATTCTATTATAGTTTGATATATAACAATAACTCAATATCTTGGTGGAACTTAGCTCATAGGTACTTAGGTTAATTTGGTTCCTACTCAGTGAGCAACCATTGTAGTGATGTAGACAAGATAAGCATATTGCTCTGACTCTCTGCCTGAGTATCCAAGTATAGGATAAGATTTTGCTTTATATGTCCAACTAATATAGCTTTCAAGTCCAGACACGGTAAACCCCATTGCAAGTTGAGGAGCGAGTTTACTGGACTTAGAGTCACATGTTTACTATGAGTTGTGTAGTAAGATCATATTTTGATCGGATAACTACACATATTATGGTAAAATTCATGTGGATCCAAGGAATATTAAATTGAATAGGAGATCAATATTTTCATTTTACTTATCTACTTCTATCAAGTATCTTAGTAACCGACCATTTGGCATGATCTTCTAGTTTCTAATAGTTTAATTTGGTGTACAACTGCCATGCCAATTTTGAAATATGCATGTAACCTACTTAATAATTTGTCATATATGTATATCATAGATAGTTACATGACTAAATGAATTGAGCTAGTAGCTTACACTCTGTTGATATAAATCTCTAGGTAACATACTTGTTAGTAGGAGGATCCAACTACTTGCATGAGAAAGAGAGTAGATGTGCTTGTAGGAGGAGTAGCTTACTTAGTTTACATTGTCTTTATTCATCTTTTGGTCATGGGCATGTGAATGGTGATGAGATAAGTTTTAGAATATCTATACATGATGTAAATTAACTAACAATGTTGATGATGTTGTATAATTATTAGTTTACATTATCCTTTAAAATGTATAGTAAGATTGGAACTCATTTAACATAAGAATATGTAATGATTAAGAAAAAAAATTCAAGTATGATTTAAGTTTGATTTAAAAAGGATAGCCGGTTAATCACAACATCCTAGCGTGACTCTAAACGGTGGTTAGTGAGTTTGGGCCATGTTAATTTTTTAATATCTAAGCATAGGTTCAGGATAGAGGTAATAAGAAGGCAATAGGACTACAATGCTTTTCCTCTTTGAATTATGATTACTTTAAGAAGATCTATATTATAGATAAGAATATGGAAGGAAGATGAAATGGTGAAGAAAAAAACTAAGAGCCATTTTATTTCCCTGTCTGATGGCTTGAGGAAAATAAGATTAAGAAGATGCAACAAATGAGGGATGTATTGTAGCTTTGGAAGATTAAGGAGACGAACTAGAAGGAGAAGGGAACTTCATCAAAGAACAAGGATATGCTGAGATCATATAAACCACTGAAGAAGTTAGACATAACATAATTCTTTGGGACTATAGATCTAACTATAGTAGATGATTAGATTTGACAGTTGGAAAAGTGTTTTGCTTGATGGAGTTATTAAAAGCTAATATGATCAACCATGTCATATATGTACTTGGAGGAGATACTGAGTTGTGGTGCGAAGAAGTGGAACACAAGAAGAGAAGTAGCACAGTGACATGAAAAATTTATGAGCTCCTACTATACTAAGTAGTAAGCTCAAATAGTTGGAGAGTATACAACAAGGTAACATGACAATTACAGGATATTAGGCACATTTTACTCAATTGGTCAACTTTACAAGCATATATTACTTGATAATATTGAGAAGTATAGAAGGTTTGTGTTAGATTTTCTCTTAGAGTTCAAATATAGTTTGTTAGTGATTAATTTTTGAGTATTTTCTAAAGATGCATGCATGATTGAGATGTAGCTAATGAAACAAGGCACTCTAAAGGAAGAAAGAGATATGAATATTTTGACAGAGTCAACAAAGAAGTCATGTACCAAGTGAAGACACTAGATTCCTTTAAAAGATTAGTAAAGGACTTGGACATCTTGATGGATGAGGTTATGGATCTAGCAATGCCACTTCTTCTTACAGTATGGACATGTATATCCCCAATAGATAGATTTCTCCACCTAGATGGACACCATTAGAAAGGCCCTCTGGTTCATCTATATTAATGATAGGTCCATATAGACATTACTCACCATCATGCAGTGCATGTGGCAAGCAGATCACCCACTCAACAATGTTGGGGAGCAAAATTTCAAGGATGTAATTATTGTCGCTGTAACACCCCACCTTTCATAAGACATAGATATCACTGAGTGGAAGCATTCTTACTGGAGGGGGTGTCACAATATGCTAATCTTTCTAATTTGAATAGGTGAAACACTTTGCATTGAATGAAATTAGATTCATACATAGTTCTTGACAAAGAAAACTACATCGCGTTCATCTATGTAATCTAATCTATTTAGTAACATTATTAAGCATAATGTAAATGATATTTAAATCTCTAGATCGTCTTGGTAAATGACACCCCACCAGTCTAAGCTTGAAGATATACTAGTCTTTGATTGTCCTTTCTACTCTTCACTTGCTCCACATCCAGCAAACATCACGTCCCCAACCATACATATGAAGCATCACACCAGTAAGCGATATTTGTCACTTTATAAGACATAAAATAATAACTTGACATGAGTAAAATTGACATGAAATAATTTGACATAACTTGACCATGGATTCTTTTGAGCATTCATGAGTAATTAATAACATGAAAATTTGAACAGTAAATATATGCATCTCTCTATGACGTCCACTTAAGAGCACATGATTGCTAGGAAAGCCCTTGACCTCTTGAGGTCCATGATTCGAGAAGCATATATAAACTGACTCAATTCTAATTATCTTAATCATTAACTTTACCATGATCTTTGAACATTAACATGATGAGATTTCTCCCTCTTAATTCATAATAGAGTTTCCCCTGCTTGAGCATGATTCATTAATCTTATTCATAATCATAATTAAGTTCCTACCGTAGGCTGTAAGTAAACAATCATTCAAACAAAGATAGATATACGTGATGTCTTCTTGAGAAAGCATTCATAATTAAAAAATTAATTAATATGCATAATCATAAACAAACATGTATCAAACTAAAATTACTTGTGCCAAATATACATGGATTGCTTACCTATAACAAACCACCTTAAAGTCAAGTTCTGTGACTTGATTGGGTCTTTTAAACACCTGAAATCATAATATGTACTTAAGTTTATATTCATGAAACCTTAATTTTTTTAGTTAAATAATTGAAGTGACGTATTGTAAAAAATAGTGTCTGAAAACAACACCAACCGATAGAGAATAAAAAACCCTATCCAACGATTATTTATTCATAATTTTCTGATAAAGTATTAGTTTACTATGAATTTCGAGAGAACTGACCAATAAACATTCAAAAAAATCCACGCGGCCAGAAAATCCAACTCAGCGCTGGGCCTTGTCTGAGGTGGCCCAATCACAGCTAGGTAAGTGGGCTATCCCCGCTCAAAGCTTGACCACACGGGTAAAGAAAGCGTCGAGGTCAGGGTCAAAAGACACAAACACCAATGCCCGAGAAATCAATTGATTATATCATCTATGGTAGAGGGGTAACATCACCCTTGCCCATCTTCTCATTGGCTCTTTGCTTAGATGAGCGGTCAAGGGGCAATCAAGCCATTATTAGAACTTGTGAACGACGATCAATCAATGGAAACAATACTTTCAGGAATCTTCTTCGTACCCATCCGAACTCAACGAGGTGAGGTTTGCATTGTGGCGTGTACTGGAGTTCCGACTCCATTGTCGCCGCCGTGGCTGGCAATAGTCGGAAATCGAGAGGTGAAGCAAAGTCGCAGACAATAGGAGGAAAGGAGCACGAAGACCGGACAAAGATCAACCCAAGATCGCAACGAATGATAAGGGTGCCATCGCGTGAAGCCAAGGTTCTGCAAAGAACAAGAGTCCATAGGTTCTGCAAAGAACAAGAGTCCATTGAGGGAGGGCGGAAAACAGGGGAAGCAAGCGACTGATCAAGAAACCAAAACCATAGGCCAAAAAGGAAACCAACAAAGGGTAGGCAATGATCCTTGAGTCAAGGGCCCGATTGGTTGGGCCGTAAACCAAGGTGTCTGGTTGCAACTTCGTACTAGTCGGAAAGTTTTACTTTTGGTTAGGCGTGCTTGCAGTTCGTGGTGAGGGAATCAACTGCACTGTGATCTTGGACGCCATACAAAACTAAGAAAATGAACCGCAAGCTGATCGGGCGCGGTTTCATTTCTGCAACCAACCAGACGCTTTCTTTACCCGTGTGGTCAAGCTTTGAGCGGGGATAGCCCACTTACCTAGCTGTGATTGGGCCACCTCAGACAAGGCCCAGCGCTGAGTTGGATTTTTAATAACAGTTGTGGCTGCCGCAGATACCTGTAATTTTTAATAACAGCTGTCATTTGTAACTATGAACTGCATCCAACCAGACGTTAACAATTCAACATTCTGCATTCAATCTACTAGGTACCAGACGGAGATGTTGCAGCTTCAAGTCATCGTTTACCATTTTCTTTTTCAGAACTCTTGATGTTAACTAGCCCTAAGGCGAGTACTCCGCCACTTTGCCATGGTTAGGTGTCCACGGGTTGGCCCATACGATGCACTCCGGAGAGAGGTTGCCATTGTGACTATAGGACACAATGATTGGGACCAGTACGGCGCAACGGGGTGATGCAAAGACAAAGAGGGTGAGTATTACGAGCAAGTCAATTGCTTGGAAGGATGCATGGAAGTTCGCCCGAGAACACGATTACGTAGGTCACGGAGGTGGGGAGCAGTAGGGGTTCAATTGCGAGTGGAGGAGCAGAGCCTTTGGTCTGGCGGTGCTTTAGGCATAGATATATAGGCAAGAGGCCAAGAGGGGGTCCTGGGGTAGCGACTCTGACTCAAGGTTGACAAGGAGTGGGGAGCCCGGTCTGGGCGTTTCGTCCGTAGTACGCTAGGGAATGCCCGTAAATGTTTAATCGAAACGGGAAATTGAGGCGAAGTCGGTGGCGAAAAAATCTCTTGTAAAGGTGGATATATGAGAGAAGGAGAGATTGAGGAAGGTTGCACTGTACCAATTTCTGTTAACGGAACGGCCAGGGAAAGGAGACGATTGGAGGTCCATCAAATCTCCATCAAATGGCCAGGATGGTGCTTGCAAAATAAAGGAAAGAAGAGGGGAGCATGACATGGATAAAAATCTAGAATCTTGGTCTTAATAAATGCATTGAATTAATTTCTATCAAATCTTAGTTAAACTTTAGGAAAACCTTTCCTAATTAATTTGGAGGGTCAAACAAGGTTAGAAGGTGACCAAATTTGGACCACACGACCTCTTAGGCGCTGTTTGGAAACGGACTGGACCGGGATTAGGGCTTGTCGTTTTGCTCCACGGCGGCCCAATCCGGTCCGGCTTGGTCAAGAAACACGTTTGGCTACCAATCCATTTTGATCCCCGTTTTGGGATAACGAAATCCCATTATCTGGTTTAAGTCAATCCCCATCGAGGCAGGATTGGGATTTCCAATCCGGTTTGGCCCGACAACCCTCCCTGATCCCTCGCAACCCCGCAACCCTCCCTCTCCCTCTCGCCAACCTTCTCCCTGATCTCTCGCCCTAACCTTCTCCTCTCGACGCATCTTCAGAACTGTTTGTCTGTGAGAAGTAAAAGTGAAAGCTGCTCGAGGTCGCAGATGGAGTGCACCGGTCGTCGGGTGGAGCGTCCGCGTGGAGCATCAATGCTGCCGCCTGCCACCGCCGGTCTACCTGGGCGGCTAGCTCCCTCAAAAACAAGGTACCCATGCCCTGCCCTGCTCTTGTCTACTACCTGCTTTGACATTGAATTGTCTTGTCGACGCACAGAAGAAACCCTAGCTCGCCCAAGGCAACAAGAAACCCTAGCACCGTGTGCCTTCTTATTCCTCTCCTTCTGCTGCGAGGTTGTACACTTCCACATACGCCTTTTGGAGGAGCTGTTCACAGAAGCTGGTCGTCGTCCTTTGTTGCTGAATCGTGCTCCGGCGGCCTTGCCCAGACCTACGATTCTGCACTCTGTCGTCGTTCTCGCCCCCTTCTGCTCAGGTTGGTCACGAATTAGGGTACACGATGCTTTGTTTGTGAGGTCGATTAGGGCATAGGTACAACAATCAGGCCTGTGTATCGATTAAGTGGCAAATGAGCCGACAATACCTGCAAACATTTGAGTCGTTGTGTATGACATTGATTTATTCTACTTCTAACTACTACTTTTATCTAGAAATGCATCAATTTACCGCTATTATGTGTGTCTGTGTGCTAAGTTATAGTAGTAAAGCAGATAAAAGCAACTAGCATGCCTGATTTTCCAGATTTTTCCCGGTTAGGTTATTTTGAGGATATCGATATGTGTTAGTAGACCATAGAGTAGTGTTGTCCTACATTTCATTTTCTGTCATTTGTTTTCATCCTCTGGTTTCTGGTTTGTGTGACTTTGTCTTTGTTTTTCCAACATGATTGGGTAGTAATGGCCGATTCATCCTCTGCTGGTTTCTGTGCATCCTCTGCCGGTTTCTGGTTTCTGTGACTTTTGTTGGATCCTAGATGGGTGATTAGATGCTCTAGAGGGGGGGTGAGTAGAGATGAAAGCACTTAAACAAAATTCATTAAACCTTCAAAATATATGACAAGATAAGGTTGCTAAATAGGTAATTTGAGTGCAACTAAATCATGCATAGCAAGGATAAGAGAGATTGAACATGCACCAATTAGACAAGCTATTTAGAGTGGTTCCACACTTCAAACTAGAAGTGTGTCAGTCCACTTGCCTAGAGAGGTCAACCTCTAGGACTTCAACCAATTGCACTCTTATATTCATTAATAAGACATACAATACATGACCAACAAAGGACTTACCTATCCAATACAAAGAGTCTTCAACCTTACCGAGGACTTACCCACTTTGCAAGAGTCTCCGGCCTTCTCCAAGGACTTACCCACTCTTGCACAAGTCTTCGGCCTTGTAAGAATTACCCACTCTTCTTGGATCTTCCGCCTTTGACTTCACCTTCACTCGGAGAAGCTTTCCACCAAGGTCTTACCTACTTGAGCTTGAGTCTTTTGCCTTCTCCAAGGGCTTACCCACTCTAGCTCCAAGTCTTCTGCCTTGATCTTCACCAAGGGACTCCTTCCCTTGTTCTTCTTCACCTCTCTTGGACAAGAGAGAGAACCTTCATCTTCAAGATAGCAAATGAGAGATGGGAAGGTGGTGGAAGTGAGAGCCTCACAAGATATACAAATAGGACTAGCTCTCTTACAGATTTCCTACTCACTCTAATGGATGTAGCAAGTGATTAAGCTTAGAGAGAGAGAGGAGGCTGTAGGAAGCACTCAACTATAGAATAGGAACCTCATAAAGAGTTTGCAATGAATGCTCAACCTTGGAATGAAGCCCAAGGGGTCCTATTTATAGCTGGGGATGCCTCTTAGCCTTTGGGAACACTTATGAATGAAAACTAGCCGTTTTATGGCTTGCAACGGATATATTTTCACTTGTTGCAACTCCACAACGGCTAGAAACACTTTTCTGCACTTTTCCGTACAGTGCATTCGGTCGAGTTTCTATAAGTGTAACTCGACCGATCAAGTAGCAGGAAACCCGATATTGAAATGATCGGCCGAGTTTGTTCTGAGGAAACTCGACCGACCATTCCAACTGGAACTGGCCTACTACCCAATCGGTCGAGTTCTGTGAGTGCACAACTCGACCGATGCAATATTCAGAAAATCAACCAAGGTTGATCGGTCGAGTTTCAGGGTGGGAAACTCGACCGAACAAGTGCCTGTAATTGATTTTCAAAGTTGCATTAAAAGTGCTCTAATATTCGATCTAAGTGTTCCTGATATTTTTCTAAGCTTAATTACAAGTCATACAATCATTACAAGTGATTTACAACATGATTCTAATGGATATACATCATATTACAAAAATGTGCACTTGTATGACTTTGACTTGTCTTTTCTCCAATTTGAGATGCGCAAGTTGGGGCAATTGGAGTGTGTCTATACCTAATCTGAAATCACTCAAGTAGAAGCATTAGACACCAAAATTTGGAATGGGTAGTCATCATCAAAACATGGGTTTAGTCAATTTAGATGTGAGTCAACATTGACCTAATTGACCTTGAGTCAACATTCTCCCCCTTTTTGAAGATGATAAACCATTCCATAAATGTATTGAAAGCATTTAAGTAAATTCATACCTTTGGAGAAACCTAGGGGTTTCAATAGAATGGAGTTCATATGATCTCCCTCAATTGATGCGCATGGAGTTTTCATACTCCCCCTCAATTGATGCTATTTCTCCTGTATGGTTAGCTTTCATAACATTTATAGAAACTATGTCTTCTACTCATATATGTCTACACATATATGTCTCCTCCCCTTTACCTTCTCCCTTTTACATGAACATATTTCTCTTCTTCATGTTAGACATGCCTTCTTCCTCTTTGAAAAGAAGACATACCTTTCTCCCCCTTTGTCATTTCAAAAAGTGGGGTTATGAAGAAATAAGAAACATCACTTGTTAAAGAGAAAGGAGATAATACAAATATATATAAGGAGAGTAGAAGAGCACATATAGGGACTTGTCCAAGCATAGAAAGAAAAGCAAGTTAAAGCATATACTTAAACACCCCAAAAATGCAAGATAAAGTGCGGCAGAAAAACAATAAATCACAATTTTGACCCTCAAGATGATGGAATTTGACCAAAAACCATCGGAGCTCATGGAAAAGCAATGAGTCTTGCTCAGAAGGGTGTTTCTGCATAAAAAACACTATACTTGCAGCAAAAACTGAAACTGGAGAAAAATATGCATAAAATCCAAAAATACTCCAATTTCTACATACAATGTAGATCTATGTACCCTGCATCACAATGTTATGCAAGCAACTCAAGATAGTAGATATGCAATTTAAGGAACAATCTTGAGCATGTATGAGATAAGATACAAGCATAACATATAGATGATCAAAAATGGCAATTTTATACAATACTAGAACTACATGTATATGAACTACTAGTAGATGATATCACAAGTTAGGACTACTAGTAGGATCTAGATCATAGAAAGAGATACCAAAAGATACACAACATAAAGCAAGCTATGAGTAGATGTAGAGATATATCCAAACAAAGAGATATGCAAAATTAGAAGCATGAGAGGATATAACTCACTAGATATGCATCCTTACCATAAGATGATTACCACTAAGAACCTCAAGGTTGTATCAAAACAAGATATACACCTAGATAGATGTAGCAAGTTAGAGCACAACGGAAGCAATTTAAGACACAACCAAGAGATCCAAAGAGATCATCATCAAAACCTGCAAAACAACTCAAAGCAAGTAATTGCAAGATATAGATATACCAATTTAGAGCAATTAGAGAGATAGAGTTGTATGCAAGATAGGCAATTTAGAACATGGAAAATATGCATATATAAAGGTACCAAATGAGAGTGCCAAAGAATAAGGCTATTGGTTGAGAAAATCTAGTTGAGAGGGAAATTCTCACTCAATAAGCCAAATTTATATTCTGTGCACAGTGTAATCGGTCGAGTTTTTTGCATTGGCAACTCGGCCGATGACAACTGCTGGCAACACCCATTGGTGCCTATCGGTCGAGTTTCACTAGGGCAAACTCGACCGACAGAGCAGCTGTCAAAAAGCACATATATTTCATAAAAACATATTTAAAGGCATGCTAAATATACAAACCATATCCAAACATGTCTAAGCAAGTTAGTAATGCACTATAGAAGCATTAGAAATAGTTTTTGAGCAAGAGTGTGAAGAGAATCACAAAATGTCACTTTTGACTCAAAAACCATATGTATAGTGCACACTAACTTGACAAAAACAAGTTAGAAATGGTTATAAGCAACAAAACCTTTACCTTTGTGCTTACCATTGCCTTTTCCACTTGTTGTCACCCTCTACACATCTCACCTTTCTTCTTTCATGTGGATTGAGAAGTCAATTTGCAATTCAATAGCTCAAGTCATTCCATTTGAAAGTACCTACAAGAAGAAAGATGAAATGGTCCCCAATCATGTTTTTGGGTCCGGAGGGGTTAGCTTAGCAACCCAAATCCTATTGCTCTTGGGTGCTTTCCTAAAAGGACAACAATTAGAGTAATGACCAAATTCATTGCAGTAGTTGCATGTGCCCATAGTCTTGGAACTAGAGGATTCTCCATGGAATATTGGAGGTCCTTTATCTTTGTTGTTCCCTTGAATACTATCATACCCTAAACTATGTCTACCAATTTGTTTAGTAGTATGGTGTAGGATATCATTAAGATTCTTTTTACCAACTAATAATCTTTGCAAATATGATCTCAAACTATCATTATCATGCTTAAGAGAAGCAATAGTAGAAGACAAATGATCTATATTATCTCTAGCATGCAGAAGATCATTTTCTAAGTAAAGAGTTTTAGTTAAATAAGAATCTCTATCAATATGAAGAGCAGCAACATCATTCTCTCTATTTGTAGAACTAGAACAAGATTCATGCCCATTGATTTTAGCAAGCAAGGAGGCATTTTCTATTTCTAATTCACGCAAAATAAAATCTTTGTCCATTGTTTTCAGATTTAAGAACATCAATGTCATGCATGAGAGAATCAACAATTAAAGTATGCTCTTCATTTGAACTAGGCATGAGAGGTTGAGCTTCTAGAAATTTAATCTTATCAAGTAAACTAGCATTTTCAAGTTTAAGAGAGTCTACTTGGCTAAGACAATCATTTTTATCAATAAGCAAGCAAGAATTAGCATATTCAAGATCATCTAGTTCTATATGCAAATTATCAACAATTTTAGCAAGCTTTTTCTTTTTCTTTTTAGAAGACTTATAAGAGGCACAAATATCATGAATAATAGCAATTAAAGATTCTTTATCTAAAGAGTCTAGATTTAACTCACTCGAGTCTTCACTTGTTGACGCTATAAGGGCAAAATGGCATTCTCCTTCACCACTAGAGCTTGAGCTTGATCCTTCACATGAATCTTCACTTGAGCTTGAGTTGGAGGAGCCACTTGAGCTTGATTGCCATTTCTTCTTGTGAAGATGGGTCTTTTTGCCTTGTGGGCAATCTTCCTTGTAGTGACCCTTCTTCCCACATGTGAAGCACCGTGTGGAGGAGGACTTGCCTTTGTAGAATCTACCCTTGGAGTACATGGCATCTTCTTCAACTTGAGAGGATGGAGAAGCTTGACCAACAATAGCCTTGATTTGAGCTTTGATTTCAGCCTTCTTCATTCTCTTGAGTTCTTTCTCCTCTTGTCTTTCTACTTCCTCCCTCTTGTCAAGTGTAGCTTCATGTGCTTGTAGATTTCCAATGAGCTCTTCAATAGGAATATCCCTAAGAGACCTTGCTTCTTCAATGGAAGTCACCTTGGATTCCCACCTCTTGGGAAGAGTTCTAAGGATCTTTGAGTTGATCTCTCCACTAGACATAGGATGTCCTAGAACAGCAAGACCATTCAAGATGGTGTTGAGCCTTGAGTACATGTTGGCTATGCTCTCCTCCTTTCCCATCTTGAAGTTCTCAAGCAACCCTTTGAGCATGTAGACTTTGCTTTCCTTCACTTGATCTGTCCCTTCATAAGTGATGCAAATCTTTCTCCATACCTCATAGGCCGTCTCACAAGAGGAAATTCGGTTGAACTCGGTGGGGGTAATGGAGGCATAAAGGATGTGCATGGCTCTAGCATTCAAGGTTGCTTTCATCAAGGTGGCTTCATCCCATTCTTCAATATTTGTCTTTGGTAGAATGTATGGGCTGTTCACCATTTGCCACATCTCGAGACTTGATCCTTGGATGTAGAATTGAAGTCTTCTTCTCTAATAGAGGAAGTTGCTCCCATCAAAGATTGGAAGGCTGGTCGAGAGTCTCCCTCCTAGGTAGTCACCCATCTTCTCCTACTTGTTGAAGTATGCTTGGAGAAGACCCACTCTGATACCACTTGTTGGATCCTAGATGGGTGATTAGATGCTCTAGAGGGGGGGGGGTGAATAGAGCTAAAAGCACTTAAACAAAATTCATTAAACCTTCAAAATATATGACAAGATAAGGTTGCTAAATAGGTAATTTGAGTGCAACTAAATCATGCATAGCAAGGATAAGAGAGATTGAACATGCACCAATTAGACAAGCTATTTAGAGTGGTTCCACACTTCAAACTAGAAGTGTGTCAGTCCACTTGCCTAGAGAGGTCAACCTCTAGGACTTCAACCAATTGCACTCTTATATTCATTAATAAGACATACAATACATGACCAACAAAGGACTTACCTATCCAATATAAAGAGTCTTCAACCTTACCAAGGACTTACCCACTTTGCAAGAGTCTTCGGCCTTCTCCAAGGACTTACCCACTCTTGCACAAGTCTTCGGCCTTGTAGGAATTACCCACTCTTCTTGGATCTTCCACTTTTGACTTCACCTTCACTCGGAGAAGCTTTCCACCAAAGTCTTACCTACTTGAGCTTGAGTCTTTTGCCTTCTCCAAGGGATTACCCACTCTAGCTCCAAGTCTTCTGCCTTGATCTTCACCAAGGGACTCCTTCCCTTGTTCTTCTTCACCTCTCTTGGACAAGAGAGAGAACCTTCATCTTCAAGATAGCAAATGAGAGATGGGGAGGTGGTGGAAGTGAGAGCCTCACAAGATATACAAATAGGACTAGCTCTCTTACACATTTCCTACTCACTCTAATGGATGTAGCAAGTGATTAAGCTTAGAGAGAGAGAGGAGGCTGTAGGAAGCACTCAACTATAGAATAGGAACCTCATAAAGAGTTTGCAATGAATGCTCAACCTTGGAATGAAGCCCAAGGGGTCCTATTTATAGCTGGGGATGCCTCTTAGCCTTTGGGAACACTTATGAATGAAAACTAGCCGTTTTGTGGCTTGCAACGAATATATTTTCACTTGTTGCAACTCCACAACGGCTAGAAACACTTTTCTGTACTTTTCCATACAGTGCATTCGGTTGAGTTTCTATAAGTGTAACTCGACCGATCAAGTAGCAGGCAGCCCGATATTGAAATGATCGGTCGAGTTTGTTCTGAGGAAACTTGACCGACCATTCCAACTGGAACTGGCCTACTACCCAATCGGTCGAGTTCTGTGAGTGCACAACTCGACCGATGCAATCTTCAGAAAATCGACCAAGGTTGATCGGTCGAGTTTCAGGGTGGGAAACTCGACCGAACAAGTGCCTGTAATTGATTTTCAAAGTTGCATTAAAAGTGCTCTAATATTCGATCTAAGTGTTCCTGATATTTTTCTAAGCTTAATTACAAGTCATACAATCATTACAAGTGATTTACAACATGATTCTAATGGATATACATCATATTACAAAAACATGCACTTGTATGACTTTGACTTGTCTTTTCTCCAATTTGAGATGCGCAAGTTGGGGCAATTGGAGTGTGTCTATACCTAATCTAAAATCACTCAAGTAGAAGCATTAGACACCAAAATGTGGAATGGTTAGTCATCATCAAAACATGGGTTTAGTCAATTTAGACGTGAGTCAACATTGACCTAATTGACCTTGAGTCAACAACTTTGTCTTTGTTTTTCTAACATGATTGGGCGTCGTTAATGTGTTGGACATATCTGTTTGCCATATTTATGAATGTTCTATTTTTTGTTCTGTTTTAATGTTCTGTATTTTGATGTTATGTTTTTTGTGATACTATTATGATATCATAATAGTAGCATCAATTGCATATGATTTTTGGAAATAACAAGTGAACCCAACATGGCATAATTGTACACATTTTTTTGGTTCTATATTGAAAGATAGCTTGACTTATACTACTTATTTAGTTTTTTTTATGATTTTATCAAGTGAAAAGGATGTTATTGTCAATGTTGCATATACAAATTAGGACTCGTATTTGTTTTTATCCCAATGATTTTTAATAAAATGAAATAAAATTTATGCCATTCATATGATTCATGTATGCGTGTGTTGGTATTACATATATAATATGCTCACGTGGTTTCAAAGTGGATATGAATCTCGAAATTGGATATAGAAATTGGTATTCTGGGAAAGATCATTGATTTCAGCTATGGATTTCAGCTTTCATTGATTTTACAGTCAACTTTCCTCTCTATGTTGCATTTAGAGTATCCATTATTAATCCTACAATATATACCATGGATGAACCTAATTTTTTCCTACATTAGCTCACCATGAGCAGGTACTATGTTTGATTTGGCATGCGGGAGCAGTCATTGTTATTTCATGCTTTTGATGAGCTTTTAGTGAATTAAATGTAATGTTACTCTTCATTTTTTGTTATGTTAATTTTATGTGTTGTTGAGATCGTACATGGATGAATAAGTCAATTTGAATGCAAGATATGAATCTATCATATGGTAGTGGTTAGGTTAATAGGGGAAACAACAACAGATTTAAAACTTGTTTAACTAAATCAGTGTGAGGTATAGGTTAGGTTACTCCCTGTATCTACACAGTGATGCATGGAAAAGTTATTTCACTATACAAATGAATATTTTGTTTATTGTATGCTATTTTACCATGACATATGTGGTTAGGTGAAACCCACAACTCAATATGTTTTACTGTCATTTAATTAAACACATTAGTCTATATTTTATATCTTCTTTGTTAAATTGTTTTCGTTCATGTAAACCACCAATTAATCATAAAAAAGATCAATCTTAGCAACATTTGACTCCTCATGGAGATGACCTCTATTATTCAAGTGGTTCGAGTTATAAGCGGTATTCAAAATTCATGTAAATATACTAAATAGTTTACTATTATGCACAATATTATCTATCAAAATGGCTGAATTTCACTTCTATGTTGCATTTTGAGTATCGATTATTAATCCTACAATATATACCATGGATGAACCTAATTTTTGCCTACATTAGCTCACCATGAGCAGGTACTATGTTTGATTTGTCATGCGGGAGCAGTCATTGTTATTTCATGCTTATTATGAGCTTTTAAAGAATTAAATGTTATATCTAATAAATGTTACTCTATCATATGGTAGTGGTTAGATTAATAGGGGAAACAACAGCAGATTTAAAACTTATTTAACTAAATCAGTGTGAGGTATAGGTTAGGTTACTCCCTATATCTACACACTGATGCCTGGAAAAGTTATTTCACTATACAAATGAATATTTTGTTTATTGTGTGCTATTTTACCATGACATATGTGGTTAGGTGAAACCCACAACTCAATATGTTTTACTGTCATTTAATTAAACACATTAGTCTATGTTTTATATCTTCTTTGTTAAATTGTTTTCGTTCATGTAAACCACCAATTAATCATAAAAAAGATCAATCTTAGCAACATTTTACTCCTCATGGAGATGACCTCTATTATGCAAGTGGTTTGAGTTATAACGTGTATTCAAAATTCATGCAAATATACTAAATAGTTTACTATTATGCACGATATTATCTATCAAAATGGCTGAATTTCACTTCTATGTTGCATTTTGAGTATCGCTTATTAATCCTACAATATATACCATGGATGAACCTAATTTTTGCCTACAATATACACCATGAGCATGTACTATGTTTGATTTGTCATGCGGGAGCAGTCATTGTTATTTCATGCTTCTGATGAGCTTTTAATGAATTAAATGTTATATATAATAAATGTTACTCTATCATATGGTAGTGGTTAGGTTAATAGGGGAAACAACAACAGATTTAAAACTTGTCTAACTAAATCAGTGTGAGGTCTACATTAGGTGAATCCCTGCATCTACACAGTGATGCCTGGAAAAGTTTGTTCACTATACAAATGAATCTTTTGTTTATTGTGTGGTATTTTACCATGAGATATGTGGTTAGGTGAAACCCACAGCTCATTATGTTTTACTGTCATTTAATTAAACACATTAGTCTATGTTTTATATCTTCTTTGTTAAATTGTACTAATTCACATCTAGTTGATTATTTTAAATAGAATTGTACTAATTCACAACAGAGCAACTGTGGTGCTACCTATATATACATGTAGTTGAATATTTATCTATACAAATGCTTAGCACGTGTCTTCTGCTAGTAACCCTATACAACAGACCACCTGTGCTGCTACCTATATATATTTGTTATTTAATTTTTCCAGCTGTTTGCTTGCGTTTCTGGTTCAACTATGATCTTGCTCAGTTGCTGATTGAGCTCCCTATATATGATTGTTAGACTTTTATTTCAAATATGTGTTTGTGTCTCTGCAGTCTGGTTGTGTGTTTATTGTCTATCCTACAAAATTTTAAGGACATGTATTCTTATCATTGTAAACACCGCTGATTGTCATTATATACTGCAACACCTACACAAGTATGTCTTACGTAGACCCAAAGCACCAAATTGTTTGGTCAAGAGAGTCTGATGCCGCTCTAGTAACAGCATTGCAGAGACAATATGACTTAGGAAGGTGTATTGACGACCATTTTACTAAGGACTCTTGGAGGGAGGTAACTTCTAATGTGCATAATAGGATGGGGAAGGACGTAGGTAAGTTAGACCAGTTCAAAACTCAGTGGAAAAACCTGAGGAAGGACTATGCCGCTTTGAAGCTTGTGACCAACAAGAGTGGCGTTGGATGGGATGACACAAGGCACATGCCCACACTACCTGACACCCCTGAGTGGAGGCAGAGCATTGCGGTATGTACAGTAATGACATCCTTAACCCCAACAAAGTAACATCATACATCGACACTTACATTCGTAATACAATTGTTTTTTAATACTCAGGCAAATAAGGACCTTGATAGGTTGCTTAGGCGACCCTTTCCCCACTACTACAACATCGAGATGATGACAGGGAGGAACATTGCTAGAGGAAACCATGCTATGTCTTCCAAGGACACACAAATCCCTTCTGACATTGCCTCCGAGGATGATGTTAATGTCGACTTAGATGCGTCTGCTACACCCATGCACACAGAAACTGCATCAGGGGAACCAAACATACGCTCATCTGGGATGCAAAGCGAGGGTGACACCGGGGGAGGCGGAACGGATACCCCGAGTGTTGGGGGGAGGACTCCTCCTGCCCATAGGCGCAGGAAGGGACCATCAATGCCGCATGAGCGATGTGCAATTTCTAATGAAGTGTTATCTGAATTCACATAGGTGTACGCAAAGGTTCATGAATTAGGCACGGGTGTGGCAACCAGAGCCTTTGAAAAAGCAGAGTTTACAACCATTTTACAACATTTCAATGACACTTTCCCCGATGCCCCCACTGCTATTTTTACAACACTTGTGAATGCCATAAAGGACTCAACAAACTGCAACATCTACCTCAGCCTTCAACACACCCCTCAAAAGATAACAATATGGTTACAAGACCTTTGGGAAAGGTCTCAAGTTGGCAATGCAACAACAATACCTTCAATTCCATCCTTTTTTGTGCCATCTCAGCAACCATTTGTGTCGCACACCCCACCACCAAACTTCAACAGCACATCGAGCATTCCTTCGATGTGGTATACTCCATCCAATGATGCTGGCCCTTCAGGATCATAAATGGGAACTACCTTTTTCCATTATGTTTGCTTACCATCAATTTATATTAGCATATCTATTGTAATAATTACTTCCAGACATTTAAATTTGCTTCATTATTGTAATAATTGCTTTACCGTACAATGTAATTTGTTTGTAGCCTTGAAGCCGTTGTTTCACATGTCAACTGGTTTATATTATGTTCAAGAACTTATTATGTTGTTGATATCGTTTTACTTGCAGGCGTCATGTCTACCAGTGACCAAACACAATCACCTGACCTCCTCACACACATTTTAGATACCTTGTCTGGTCCAGCAAATCAAATTGCCGATGCAATTGCTGAGTCGATTGCAAACTCCATCATAGACGACATTTCCGTTGATGCCGACATACCACCCACAATACCTTGGTCAGTTAGCATAAGGAGTGGCCACATAAAGGTCTTAGAAATATTAACCGGTCATGAACAAAGGGCTTATGGCCTATACCGAATGCGACCACATACTATAATGGCCCTTGTGGACAAGCTTGAGAGTCGTGGCTTGTTACGAAGTACTAGAGGCGCCACTTCAGTTGAGGCTGTATGCTACTTTCTACAGATGGTTGGCCATGGCCATACAAATCATGCTTTGGTGGAGGACTACATTCACTCTGGTGAGACCATAAGTAGAAAGTTCAACAAAGTGTTGGACGCTGTATGTGCGTTGACCCATGACTTTATTGTAATGCAAACCGCATCGACTTGCACGACAACACATTCTCGTATATTGGAGACCTCAAGGTTCTATCCTTACTTCAAGGTAATAGTTAGCCCGTACAAATTTATACTATTTTTCAAATATTCTTTATGTTTACAACCTATTTTGGTGTTATAGAATGCCATCGGGGCAATTGACGGAACACACATCCCAGTCTTGGTCAAATGAGACAAGCAAAATTGCTACCGAGACAGAAAAGGAAATGTCTCTCTGAATGTCATGGCTGTAGTAGACTTCTCCATGGAGTTTACATTTGTCCTAACTGGGTGGGAGGGGTCGGCTGCTGACCAACGGGTCCTACAATCAGCAACGACCACTGGAGGGTTTAAAGTTCCCCCGGGAAAGTTTTACCTATTTGATGTAGGGTATGCCAACACTCGTCAATTTCTAGCACCCTATCGCAATACAACTTACCATATTTCTGAGTACTGAGGAAACAGACACCCCTACACCAACAAGAAGGAGATCTTCAACCACCACCACGCTCAACTACGCAATATTGTTGAAAGAGCGTTCGGGGTGCTAAAGAGACGGTTTGCCTATCTTAAAAAGGGGGCGACATATCCTATTCATTCACAGTGTCGCCTTGTAATGGCTTGTTGTATCCTCCACAATTATATCCGATGACAACAAGATGGCGACACTATCATGGATGAACTCACAGATGATAGTTCAACGTATGTCGTTCCCCCTTCTGGGGTTGACCTGAGTTCCCTCCAACAAACAACTCCGGCCGATTCAAGGGAGGGCGATGTTTTACGTGAAACCATTTCTAATCTCCTTTGGGAAACTCGTTGACCTCTAGCGTTGAACTTGTGAAACTATTTTAACTTGTATGATAACGTGTGTACATACAACCCTTCAATGCACTATACGTGAAACTGTTTGAACTGTTTGTTTCACGAACTGTTTTCTGTTCTGTAATCTGAATCGTCAATTTGTGTTTGGGTAGGTTGTCTTCAAATGGAGAATGGAATGCCTTGTTGTACATGCGACCTTCAATGCACTGTATGTGTGTATATGGATGCCGCAGATGCGGAAAATGGACGTTTTGAAGACAACAACCCCCACAGACCGTATTTTACATGTGGTAGGGGTCTGTTGCCCAACACATGTAAAATGAGGTTGCCCGCGCAACGTGTTCAACCCATAGTGGCCACGCTTACTGCAGTTAGGGATGCAATGCTATCACAACTTGCATATGCACGCAACGAACGCAAGCTATGGTCTGAACAATGTGACTTTGTCAGTTCGACAAGAGCAGACACCGATAGGGTCCAACAAGATATTTCCACACTACGTGAGAGGTGCCAATATCTTCGCCAACGACTTCACATCACGAGCAGTAACAACTCTTCAAACGAGGACGGATACAATACATCATAGATGTAGAACAAGCAGTTAGGCCTATTTTATGTTCGGAAAGTTGTATTTGAAATCTATGTTCAGAATTCGACATTATTTTTACTAATCCTCAATTACCTCAATTATGTTTTAGATGTCAATGGATCCATCTGAAACACAGAGGATGCATGGTTGTATGATTTTGGCATTCTGAGTGAAAGGCCGGGCGAAATGTATTACATATGTCCTTCTCGTGAGATGCACTAGTAAATACATACATAATAGGTTGCCGTTGTGTATGCTGCACATTCTTTGTCATTCATTAAACTTGATAATACATTGTAGGGAAAAGATCGGTGCAGATACTTCCGTTGGGCAATCGATCTCCCCCCAACAATTGATTCTTTGAAAGCTGAGATTATGTTACTAACTGTCGAGTGCAAGTCAGTGTGGGTCCAGGAAATGAACATGAAGGAATTTGTTGAAATTCATCACAACTACGATGATATATACACCCAAAAAAAGTATGAGCATGAGGGTCTAGAACGCTACATTATCAGTCTGGAGGAAGAATGTAGTCTTCTTTTAGACATTCCTTCACCCATGGTGACGCAATAACGTTTAATGGCAGAGAGCTACATTTAGTTTGGTGTGTTGATTTACATTGTCAACCATTCGATGTTTTTAACATTAAATCTTTCTGAATTCATTCGACATTAACAGGCTTTTGTTATTTATCATAATGTTGGTGTATGTTTTTTCATCGTGATGTTGCTGAATGTTACTTAGCACTGAATATGCATTTTATATTCCCTTAATTGTGCGATACACCCTTACGTATAAAATATATTACTTACATAATCTGTAATATGGCTGGGCATCGAAGAACACCTTCTTTTATGTGGTGTACGGAGCTTGATATGGTTCTTAAAGGTATTATGAGAAACCAATATGAGTTGGGGAGATGTGTTAATGGAGTATATACTACACGGGCTTGGATGGAGGCATGGAGTGACTTCTGAAACATAACTGGGGGGCCTTACATATCTTTGACTGAGTTGCAGATGAGATGGCAACACATAAGGAGAGAGTTCATTAGAGACAATCTTTTTATTTTGGGAGATTTATTACCTCCCCCGCCATTGGCCGTGCAATGCAACTTCATGATGACTCGTCGCATTTACCCACCTGGGGTTGCTGAATACCTTATTAACACCGATGAGTGAATCAAACAACCACGATAGACGGCAAAAGTAACACATGAACTTGTAATATATTTCCACGACATTGTAGTTGTTTGTGTTTACTTCGCAACATTTATTTGTATGGAGCTTTTTATTGCCAGTGGAATATAAGTTTGTTTGGAGCTTTTTATTGTTATGTATTGAAGGCATACATCACGTTCTTACTTGTTTGTAGCTAAGTTTGATTGGAGCATTTATTTGTATTCAATATTGTCACAATTTTCTTACTATTATTGATATTTGCTAATACTTATATTTATTTAACTATAACCACGTTAGATGTCGTCATCGCGGTCACAGTCAAAGGCAAGGACAAATTTTGAAAAATTATTGATGTCTCCATCGAAGATTAAAAAATATGTAGAAGAAAACCTTGTTTGCAAGAAAAAATGTTGCGAGCCTACACGCGATGAGGGCTGTTCGAGTGACCATCTGCCGTTGCTGTTCGAGTGGCCAAAAGATGCCAGCAAACAGGAAACAAAACAATTGTTGAACGAAGCCTATCCTGTGTCATGGGACGAGTACGACGAGGCCATGAAGTTGGCTGCTTGCTCACTATCTTAAATTGTGTAGTCGTGTCTTTGTCTATGTCCAGGGCAGACTTTTCCTTTCAGTTTGTATGTTATAGATGTATTTTCCCAGGAACCAATAAAATATTATATATTTTTTATGTGGTATTAAGTTCTGCTACAGACATGCTACGCACATTTGCTACTATTTAATTTAAATGCATGCATTTTATATATTATTTATTTGTTATTTAGTATATAATACACTTCGGCCAACTTGTGCTTAAGCGGCAGCAGAACTACACAACCTCTTGTTAAAACAGTTGTACAACATCAGGACAGAATCAACAGATACTAACTACGTTGCCAAACAAAAGCAGACTGAATCCAGCCTAGTAGCCAAACAGAATCAGACTGCAATCAGACTCAAATCAGACCAGCTGACCAGAATCAGACTAGGTTGCCAAATAGAATCAGACTGGGTTGCCAAATAGAATCAGACTGAATCCTGACTAACCCCGTCTAATCCAGTCCAGACTACAAAATCCCAGTCCGTTCCCAAACAGGGGCTTAGATTTCCATTTTCCCCATTGCATGTCCATTAATACATTAAAAGTTATTATCTTGAATTATGCACATAAGAGATATAATAATGTGTAATATCTCTACATGATTGTTTGTTTGACTCCAAACAAGGTGAGCAATAAATATCTTTTCAAGATTTAATTTATATCCCTCTCTATGCCTTTCTGGGAATACTATCTTAGGGGATAGAGATAAAAAGAGATCATCAATACTTTTCTTTTATTTTTATAGATATGTAAGGAAAAATAAAAAAATCTCAACCAAGTTAGCTAATCCTAATGTATATTTTTAAATCGAGCTCCTTTCTCTTTGTCTTTTATTTCTTTTAAATATTTTCCAAAATAGGAGAGAGAAAAAGGAAAGGAGAAATAATGTTCATCAAATGACTTAAATGCAACACATTGCATATATGAAAGAGAAAAGTACATTTTCAGTATCATTTTATTCATCTTACTTCATTATCCTTTAATAAATTTTATTTCATGGTCTTTTTACATTAAGTCCCTCAATTATATTTATTTAATAAAAAGCACATTCTAAGGTTTAAACAAATGCTGAAAATTTGGGACCTTAGAGTTACCAAATGGGACACTTCAAGAGGATTTGATCTAAGATAAGTTGTACACCGACATAGAGCATGCAAAAACAATTACATCATAGATACATGATATGGCCAAAGACATGAGTACTTCAATGGCTTTAAAATCTAGAGGGGGACCATGTAGCAATAGTAGTGTTCCACATGGAAGAGGGAGAGCTAACGATGCTTCATTTCCCTAACACCATTTGGAGAAGTTGTCTCTAGCAAAGTTATCGTAAGTGAGATGCTTTATTTTGACAATGTTTTGGTTAATATTTTGATAGACTATGGTAAGCAATGTTTCATATAATGTTTTATAGTTAGTAGTTTGAATATTATGATTCATGAATTGTCATATGAATTCATGCTAAGAGTACAACTAGGATAACCCATTATTCTAATAGAAGTGTCTCACGAATGTATTTTGAGCTATAAGGGTACAATATTATAGCTAATATCATATGTTTAGATATTAACTTCTGAAACATCATCTAAGGTATTGATTATGTTGAGAATATCCAGTTTGAAATGCTAGAAAAAAGAAACTATCTTTTGGCAAGGTTGTTTTTCCTACGTCTAGTATCACCTGTAATTGTTGATAGGATGTTGAGGAAGGGATCTGAATAATTTCAAGTGAGTGTAGTATATTCTAAGTGACACAAACTAACACCACTAACCATGATCAAAGACAAGCCGTGGGAAATATTAAGATAACCATCGATTAACAATAAAGGTGCTCCATGTTGACTTTTTCTTTCATTAAATTATTTAGATTTGCTAACATAATTTAGACTTACTAGAAGTAAATGGTTAACAACTTATGGTTGAGTTATTAAAACATATCTAAGAATCATATAGTAAACATATTCTAGCAGGTAATTTACATCATTTACAAAGTTATCCAAAATTATCTTATACTCACTCTCACATGCCCAATACTAGATGAATAATGAGAGACCATCTATTAACTATATGTACCTCATCTAAACATATTTGAACTGCTACTCTGGATAGTAAATGGATTCTGGGTCTTTCTATTGATATGTACATACCTAAAACTTTATTTCAATAGAGTGTGAATACTCAGTTGGCATGTGAGAAGTCACTAATGAGACATTACACACACACACACAGATATATATATATATATATATATATATATATATATCATTGTTAAATGGATTACATGCATGAAAAATACCAACGTGGAAATCATATACCAATTTAAACAGATAAGTAGTTTAAGAGATCACATACATAGCAAGTTCTTGGATATAACTATACAGATTAAATATTTTAATTCTATTTAATTAAAATCTTATTCATTTATAATTTCTTAAACCAAATGAAGTGTACCAAAACATGTGGAAGTATCACAACAAGATACAATCTCAATGTAGAACACTTGAAACTCTAAATCTGCTGATCTACCTCTACATCCTGCAACGAGGCTCACCACATCTGACCTCAATGGATGTATCAAGTGGATAGATAATTTGACTCCTCACATAATATGGGTACTTATATAGAGAGTCAAATCACCAGATTTACATTATCAAAATTAGTTGTTCCATAAAGATTGACTCATTGAGTACTAGGTAAATTGAATGTACTATATGTAAACTAGGGATCATAAATTCTCTAGTTATTTTTGGGCACCGAATTATCATATGATATCATCCTAACTGATCCAATCATTCATACCCTACCGATATGCTCCACTATTCCATCTTGAACTCTTCTAGTCGATATGCACATTTCTCATCTTATGATGCATACCTATGTGAGTTACACTATTTCAACCATATACAAATAATTTCTTACCTAAAACTAAAATTACTTTTTTGTGGTAGTTTTTATTTAGAAATGAAGGATTAAAAGATCATGGAAAACAATAGAGAACACATAGAATTTGTCCAAAAGGGAAACTAAGTGAGAAAATCAGTGAACTATTGAATGAGAAAACATTTATTAAGAAGTATAACATACTGAAATCTCACCAAACCTAATGATGAAACTTATATTTAACTTCTATTTGCATCCCTCCTTTTGAATAGGAACAACTACTGTCTTTTATACTACTTCATTATTTCCTAATGTTTGATTTAATAACACATTCCAATGTTATACTGATAAACTTCTCCATTGTTTCTCCTATTCTGGCATTGTTTCCAAACCATCCACGTGTATCTATTCTGGGAGAGGATATCTAGGAGGGTCTAGCTCCACAATCTTAGACTTTTGAGATAGCTTGAAATATCTAGGTTGCCATATGCAACTGGTCCTTATAGTTAGTTGTACTTGTATACTCTTTTTGTATTGACACCCATATGGGTGAGGAACGACAATGATGTGTTGATAATAATATTGTAATAATTTAATTTCCTATGCTATATAATTAAAATATATTAGAAATGGAATTTCATGCATTCTTTCACACTTCTTGGTGTGTTTGGATGGGAATGGGTTTGTTCCTCAATAGTAATTTAGTGGATTCCCTCTCAGGTCACACTCATTACATGAAGAGATATTATGAGGCATGGGTGGAGAGTGTATCTTCAACGTGTATACCAAAAAATCCAAAAGTAAATCAATAATTTACAAGAGAAAATATAGCAAGAGGAAAGGTGGGAGAATGATAAAAAAACCAAGCATCTAAACTATAAGAAAATGTAGAGTCAATTTCATCCACAAGGAAAGGTACTGAAATTAGATGAAAGAAGAGAGAGATTATGACTCCAAAAACCAAAGTCAAATAGTCAAAAAGTATAAGTCTCATAAGTACATAGAGGTAACAGTAGAGACTAGGATTAAGAAAACAATTAAAAATTGATTTTATAAATTTTCAAATTAGGGCCTTTGAAAAGGTCTCATGAAACCAAATGGGTGATGTTCTTATAATTTTGACCTAGGAGAACTAAAGAATCATATTTATAAGTTGAGAATGAGATAGTAGCATAAACTAAATTGTCCCAAAATAGTGTAACTGCTTCAATATTCTAGCACGTCAAGATTGGTGTTGAAGTATGTTTCTCTTTTACCAATTGAAAGTAATGCTCAATTGTACCTACCCCAACAAAGTAAACTCCTATTTTTAATACTCTTCTGAGAGGGGTTGCAATAATACTAAAATGTTTGATAAAATTTATGTATTATCAAACTATCTTCAAGAAACTTTTGACCTTAGTAGGATTTTTATGGTTTTCTTATCGAAGTATATAATTTCCCCTCTAGCAATCTACATCTATTTCTTATCCTCAAATTACTTGGCTTGAGAATGCCAGTTGTATTAATCAGAAATAATATGTAACAGATTCAAACGAGACACTTGTACTACCAATTGTTGTGGCTTCTTACATGATACTCATATTTCTCTTAGACACTATAGAAAATGTGAAAAGAATATAGAACTATGAAAATAACTAATTTAACAAATGTCTAAATATTGTGTTCATAATTTTCATAAATGCATCTATGGTATTGGTTAGTCCAAATGAAAGAACCATGAATATATGATGCCCATAACTAATGTTGACAACCAAGATAGATACACTTTCTTTGATTCTCAAATGATGGTACCATGATCTCAAATCTATCTTAGAGAATATTATATGTCATATGAGATTCTTAAAGAGGTCTTCAATACTAACAAAGTGGTTTTCATTCTTAATTGTGATGTTATTCAGTTCCCTACAATCAAGGTAATCACATAGTGCCATCCTCATTATTGAAAATAAAGAATAGGAGCATTTCAACCTAATGTACTATGTTGTATAAAAGCAAGCATGGAGTAATTTTATGTATCCATTAAATACTTAAAAAAAAACCACGTTTGAGTAATGTTATTTTTATCCAACACTCAATTGCACCTAAAATGCTTAGAGTAAAGACATGACCAAAATATCATCAACTATATCATATTTAAGAGTATCAAGCATCAATATTGTCTCCTAAAAAACTAAATAAATAACCATTTGAAACTTCATTACCAATAGTGTGACTCACCTATATTTACCTTAGAAGTATGAAAATGTTGAATCTTGCATGAAACAATTCAGAGTATTACTTTATATCGTTGTAGGAAAAAAGAGTGTCACTTCAGGATATGCCAAAATAGGACAATAGAAAATATTGTAAAGTGGAATATCATGTAAGTGATTAATCAAGGAAATAGTACCATATCATGTTGTATATAGGGGTAAAACAATATTGATTATCATGTTGTAACCGTTGCACACTACTACTAGCTACTATCTTTCTAGAACCTAAAGCTACTAAAGAGCCATGATATCTGCTTAGAGTTTGCCTTTGTTGCTTAAGATATTGAGACTGTAAACCTTCTTAGCTAACATATATTATCTATTAATACAATTCTTCTTTTAGTATCTCATTTTTCATGGTAATGGCAATCGTAAAAGATAGTAACACAACATTGAACAAAATGTTATCAACCAAAAACATTGTAAGGAGGAATAGTTTTCGACAGATATCACAATTACTAATGGTAAATGTCATTAGGTGGTTTTAACATGGGTGAAGTACTATCTAATACAAATAAACTACCTCTACTCGTAGGTTACTGAATTCATATAACAACCATGGCTATGTATGCCCCAAAAATGTAATACTCAAATATTGTCCGAAGTATCCATTACTTCATCTTGAATGAGTTCTTCTAGATTCATATTGTTAATACATAGGATTTGTATCATTAGAACTACTAACTGATTATTTGATTATGTGGATGTCTTAAACAATCTCTCGAAAGATCTTTGTTCTTCCTCTTACTGCATATAAAAACATGGTGTCAAAATGATTTAATACTATTTTAAACTCATAATGTATCTATCTCTTGTGTATTTATTGAGAACCTAAATTTGTAAATAAAATTATTGAATCCTCATATTTAGAAATAGAAACATTCCCTTGTCTCAGTTTCTAGGTGTCTAGGTAAGGAAGCTTATAGGATTATACTTCATATGAAATTTCTTGACAAAATATTCAAAGTCAATATCCCACATTTCCTTCTCATTTCCAATGTGTGATACCACAATTACACATCACTTTTCTTAAGATAGAAAGCATGACGTACCTATCATATAACTGCATCAAGAAAAAATCTCTAATTGATGAAACTGTCCATCTACTTCCATTAAATACATTATGCCTAGATGCATTGCCACCCATATTATTCGACAACTCATATGACCTCATAATATATTTGGAAAATGAAGATTACCTACATATTTCACTTTATAATTCCTATATATGTTTAAGGTAGGCCACCATTGTCATCTTTATTGTATAATGATACTTGTTTATCTTCCTCGGTAAAGAGAAACATTCTTAATATGCTTACAAACTCTTTTGTACCCATTCATACCATCTACATTAGACTAGTATGTGTTATTGCAACTTAATACACATTAGATAGATACACTAATTGATAAACTTATTATGATGGCCTCTTAGATTCACATTAACCAAACTATATAATATCACAAAAATGACACCCTAACCCTATAACCCTAATTATTGACAAAATTTTAGGCCAAACTATGCCAAACCCAAAAAAAAACTTTTATAATTGCAAACATGACTCTGAAATTTATTTTTCCTAAACCACACATAATACATTATTTTAGTTAAATAGGATTATGTAAAAAATATATTATATTAAAACTAGAATTCATGAATCTGAAAATTATTTTTAAAGTCTGATTAAATATTTATACAAACATATAGTGTCTGACTAAGAAAGGACATATGCAAGTAACAACATAATAATCTATCTCATCTCCTAGAACCCAAGTGATTTTGGTGCCATACTAGGATGCCAAACCAAGATGAATCTTTACCACATAGTCATATTATTACTCAATCTCCCCATCTTGAGGTATTTGTGTAAATTAAGAGAGTTTGAGATACTATGTCAATAAGTGAATTCATTTATTCTACCAGAATTAAACCTCATTATCATATAAAAGTAATTTATTCTATTATAATAAAGCATATCATATTAAAACAAATTCGAGCATTTGGTTATAATGCAAAAATATAGGACTAGAATAATAACATTTAGTAGATAAGTTGTGGCATATGTAACTGAAGTGCCACAAAATCAAGTATTCACTTTTGTCTTAATTATTGTTCCATGTATTTTTCCTACCTGGCTTGGAATATACCATCCAAGTGAAATTCACTCAATTGATATGATGAGTAGATGTACTAGTTTAAGATAAAACCTAAGACCTAAAGTCTACTCAAATAACTACCTAGAATGTTCTTCACATATGGATATGGTGGCTTTACCAAATCCATAGCTTCAACCATGTGACTCGGGTACTTAGATGGGGTTTATAGGATGAAAATCATGTTAACCTTATGAAGTGGTTCCATAGTTGTTGACTAACTTTATGATGCCTAATGAGTAATATATCATTATTTTCATTAGTAACCAACTAAAATGGATGTAGCCCGTGTTAGAGTCAGGAACCCAAACATAAGGGACAATGTTCAATTGTAGGTCATATGCCAGAACAATTTGGTAATAGGGGGAACAAATGGCCACTAGTCTAAATATGTGATTGAATTCAAAATAATCTAGTGTATTGCTTGAAAATTAAGTTATGGCATAGGCCCACCCTAGATTATATGTGGATCTAACACTGGATGTACCTCCTATATCCCTAGTTATTTTTGGCTACTCAAATCTAGTTTAGTCATTTCCACTAAAATTGAGTATCTTGTGTTGTAACCAATAAATTGTTTTGGTGTTCTCAATACTACTTTCTTTGGGATTTTGTCATATGATACACCAATTTCCATTTATCAATATAAAAAATTCCACTAAAATTTCTACTCCATTTAAGGAATAAAAAAATATATAATCAACTTATATATATATATATAAGTGCTTTATTGGTTTTATTCTTAGACAATTGATATAATTTTTTGGAATTACTATTTCTTATTATATATAATAGATCTAGATGATGTGAAGTTTCTAATTTTCGAAATAATCAAAACCTAAACTATTATTTTATAAAATTTTGAGCAAATATTAACAAATAGTTGTAATACTAAAGAATTGAAAGTTAACATTTTATAAAATACCCAAACTTAGCATCTTGACCCTAGAAATCCTATCCCATGATTAGGGGATTAGAATGTTTGGTTCTTTAGATTTGACAAAAATGATAAATCTATACCTTAATAAATATTATTAATGATATAGCATATTAATGGACAATAGGTTCAATAATCAACAACACATACCATAATACACTCGTATTAACATAATAGCTTTATTTATGTGCTAATATGTGTGTAAATGCATTAAATGTGTGACATATGATTCTTTTCTAACTAAAATATACATGATGTCTAAGATATGTTTAATAAGTGGGACAATGTGCTTCACACATGAATAGGAATTATAATATGAATTCCCATGTCCATAAATATGAATAATATGCCACTATTTAAATAAATATTGAATTAATGGATTTAATGGTATAATAAGTAAAATATGGAAATTCATGCATAGTAATATAAGGAAATCCTAATGGAAATGAATTGAAGATAAAAGGACTCAATTAAGTGAATTTTGATGATAAATACATAATATTTTGATAAATATAATGGCAATGAGACAAAATCCTAATGGTTCCATAATTCATAAAAGGAAATCTCAAAACTAAAGTATAATGGTAAAATCATGCTCCTTGGATCCCAATTAGATTGGGTGCCAAGTTTCACTTTATTTGAACAATACTAACTATCATAATTTTATTTTTGAAAGAGAATGTGACTTAAAATCAAAATACAAGATAGAATAGTAAATAACCCCAAAAGTGAAAATTGATGCCAAATCGCCTTTTGCATATCCTAATTGATCTAGGTATCAAATTTGGTAATATTTGACCATTGCATGATCCCTTAAATAGTTTTGGAAAGTTAAATATACAGTGAAAGGGATAATTGAATGAATATTCTAATTAATGCAAACGATATCAAATGTTTGCAATTTTCTCCTTGCCACGATCTTCTATGTGCTTACACTATTTTAAATCTTTGAACTCATGCCTTTGATATTTCATCCAAAGATGCATACATCGTCTCCTTCCTCCCCCTTCCTTTTCTCACAGTCAGGATACGTGGTCCCGTTACAATTTTGTTAGATTGTTATCTTTCTCATCCCTCATTCATTTTTTGAGATTTCCCCTCCTCTACTTTCCTTTTCCAATTATGCATTGAACCACCCTGATCTAAAACCCCAACTCTCACTATTAGGAAACAACCAATTTACTACATCCACACCCTCACCACTATGGTATACACATCCTTCCTCTTTGGGTCTAGCTTATATAAAGTCACCCAACAACCATATCTAGGACACAAGGAACAACCATACACTCTCAACTTATCCAAGACCCTCTCATCCATCGTCACGAGTACCAACTGTTCCTCCAATCAGCTCCACCCCATCAGTGTTGCTCAAACCACCCCAATCAAATTACATCCAATGTAAGCATCCTCTCAACATACTATAGATTTTCCCATGTCCGGTTTTCCTTGATGTAAACCTAAACAAACTCCTAACAAAACCAACCCTCTCAGGTTTCTCTATGAAAACTGTAATGACCTTGTTGCATTGTTTCATTTCTTCCCTCAGTGTTTTCTTCACCTTAGGCATTGTCATGATGTAACAAAATCAATACATGTTTTGACTTCTGAGTTTTTCATGTGGTTTTGCTCTCACCGTGACTCTCTTTCCTGCTCATCAATGAATGAAGCTACTGATGGAGGTCTGGGTACCTCGAGAACTTAAGTCTAAGATCCTTGACGCTATTTTGACCTCACAAATGTATTGGCAATGGCTCCCATGTGTTTTGGTGTGTATAGTTTGCTTGTGATCTCATGCTATAGTGATGTTTGAAGCTCTAGTTATTCATGGGTTGATTGTTGGGAAGAGGATGATAGGTTATGGTTTCTTGGTTTTGCCCTGGCCTCAATTGTTTTTCTCTGTCACACCATAAGGGGTAGAAATGTCTTTTTGTGATTTCCTTTTTGTTTCACGATGCGTGTTGTGATTGTCTTATTGTTTTTCTGGGCCATGTGGCCTACCCTAATTATACCACCTCAGCGGGACCCTCCACCTAGTTGTGGATAATTCCTGCTTGCATTGAGTTTTAGTGATTTCTAATTTGTTGATATTTGCAAAATTCAAATATATTATTAATAGATCAAAAAATAAAATAAAAGATGTTTTACAATCGTGCAATTTTTTCTCTATCCAATAGCATGTTTTTCATCACCTAACTCCAATGCAATAAATATATGATTTTACAAGGATTTTTTTAATATTTCTAAAATTCATAATTCATTGGCTGTAAGTCAAAAATATAAAATAAATTCTGTTATGAACCCCAAAAAATATAATCTAAAATATGGTATGATTTTTATAACCTAATTCATAAATAATAAAAGACAAATTTTAGGATTTTTACAATTAATGTAAACCTAACCCTAATATCATACATGCCTTTAATAAGTTGCTTGTGGACTGAGATGGAATTAGGATTTTGACCTTGGATATAGGTAGACTTCATGCGAGGTATGTTGCATCCCTATTTATCATATTGAGAAAGCACCCACTTTTTCTCTCTCTCCCTCTTGGTCCTTCAGGGAATATTATCCTATACACATTCTCGCTCATTTGAGGAGTTGTCTTATGTGAGAAAGTATGCATTGCTATGGATCTTGTGATCATATTATTATGTTAAATATTCTTGTTGGATCCTTATTTATATCTTGTTCATCTTATTCCTTGTGAAATCCTAATTTTCAAGTTGTGGACTTTTGTGATCCTGTGAAGTATCTTAATTGTGGAAATGTTGAATACTTGTGTAAGGGTCCTCTAACCCCATTTGATTATTGTTGGATGTTCTCATGCTTTTGTTGACTATGACTATACTTTATCTTTCCTGCTCTATTTACATGTGTGACCGACTAGTAATAACTATAAGTAGTGACACCATATTTATTTTAGGCACTGAGGTTTTATTCCTCCTATCGATGCACTGAGATATTAATCCTACTAAGATATATTATATTTTTGGGCATTGATGTTTTAATCCTCCTGCCAATGCACTAAGGTTTTAGTCCTCATGCAAAATCTAGATTTGTTTGGCACTGAGGTTTTAGTCCTCTTTCCCCTTGGTATGGAATGTATGGGTTCCTATCCTACTTTTTAGTATATGCTAGTCGACTTATTACTCACCATGCAACTTTTTATAGTTTGTGATATTACTATTGTAACATTGCTTTAAGGCAAGAAATATCTTATTCTTGATAATCATTTTCTTAGAATTCATTTTCTCTTTTATATCCACTTGGATAGGATTTTTCCTCTTTTATGGGAATCCTTGTTATATTTAATGTCCTTTTTCCCTTATATTGCTCAATCCCATATTAATATGCTCATACCGACTTGTATGCTGATAATTTCCATTTTTATCTTCTCCTTTGGGGTATGCTTCCAAACCCAGGTGTAGGACATGATGGATATGACAAGAAAATGTGGACCTAGCATAAGGAGCTAACCTTTAGGGAGATGTACTTGAGATAGTTTAGATATCCCTCTACTCAGATCTTGATGATTTTGTACTTCCATGTAAGCCACTTAACGGGAGATTCTTTTGTAATATTATTCCACTGCAATACTTTGGTCTTTTGTTTACCATCATCTTAGAAATGAAAATTTACAACCATTCCAACATGATTGTTAGTATGTTTGGATTAGACGGGTTTATTCCTCAAATTAAGTGAGGAGTGGATCCCCTCTCTGGTCCCACTCCTTACATATTTCAATACAATTAATGATGCATTCTTTAAAGAATTATGCTTGAGTTGGATCCTTGTACTATTATATTTCATAGTAGACATTGATCATGAAACCACCACAAAATGTATTTACTACATCATCATAATCATCATAGTATTATTATAATTATTATTTCATTACATTATTATTATTATTATTTATCAAGATGTCAAATATATCCTTAATTTCACATCAAATAGAAAGTTTATCATATTGGTGAAGAACAATACTAAATAATACTAACAAAACTCTACATATTGTGGTTTGATGACATTTTTTGCCACTTTTTACTCCATCACAACTCATAAAGAGAAAGAATATCTAAACAAATATCATATTGTAGGTTCCCAATAACCTCATCTAACCTACATGTGTATTTGATCAATACCAATTTATATAATCAATACAACATTAGATAAATCCTTTGTATTGTTTGAATCTAGGATAGAAAATGTAAATTCCTTACCAAAAAATGACATAAATGATAAAGCAATGAGTAGTTAATATGTTAAGAAACAATCTAGACCATATATTTAAGTCACTTGCAAAGCTAAAGTTTCTCCAATTATAATAGAAGTTAGAGGCAGCGTAGTAAACTGTGGTACCCTCTCCCCCAAATTTAATCCATCATATCAAGTAATTGTATTATTTATATGTGTTTTAAAAAGGATCCAACATTTAAAACACCACACATAGAAATAGAAGACAATCCCTCAAAATATATATTCAAAGAACATATAGTAATGACATAAAACAAGCAGTTTTCTCGTTATATATTTATCATGATCATGGAAATACATGATAAATATAAATATCAAATACACCATAAAATTCTAATAATAATTTAAAATTACATCACAAAATTAGATGTTCACCTTAGCAAGTTCAAATGCAATAGTTGCATCCTGCCTCTAGCTCTTCCTTCTTGGTCTAAATCACTTGAATGGTATTTTGAATTATCCAATCACATGAGATACAAACAATAAAAAAGTAGCATTATATTCTATAAATCCTCGATAGCAAATGTCAAACATAGAAATTTTAATTCTAACATTACATAAGAACTATGAAGGCCTAATGATTCCTTACCTTTTTATCATGAAAATCATATGACAATATTCCTAAATATGTATCTAATTACTACATGGAAATATAGCCTATTCATTACAACTTATAAATATGTCATATTCATACATAATCTCTGATATATTGTCATTATTAGTAGTAATACATAGCTTGCATTAATATTTTTGTTCAAAGTTATCTCATGTAGTGCCACTAGTCATAGTCAGGCTTACCACACATGAATAAAGCTATGATATTTCCAGTGTTTATCTCACATAGTGGGTTTAGTCCAAGCTTGCCACAATCACATACAACTCATATTATAATATGAGAGATCATTGATGACATCACCATCATAATAAGTTACTATAATACTTTCTTTCACATTGAAAAATATTATTATGTCATTTCAAAAATATTTGGATTGTATTGTTTTCATCTTGTACACACATTCATATAATCATAACCATGAGCATATAAACCAAATTATACATTATCAAATGATTACCTAACATCCATTTTCTTGTGAAAAATATTCATATAATGTCAATAAGAAGTTAACCATGTTATCAACATAATCATATTTATTTACATTTTTATATATACATTCTAACATCACATTATAAAAGATATCCAATTACATGTGGTTAGCCACATACTTGTCTTGTACGCGATTTTCACATTTTCTCAGTGTAAGAGAAAGGTCCATGAATTCGATTATTGATGTTCTCTAATTATTTCAAATTGTTATTTTATTTACACATTTCACATATACTTTATTTCTCATTTTATTATCCATTTCCCCTAAATGGTCACATAGCTATATTGTTCTTCCCAAGTTTGCTTTCAATCTCAATTTAAAGTTACCAGGTTAATATCATGTTAAAATCATCTATAAGTTTTAAATTAACATATATCTATCATTAATTCCATTGAAACCTAGACTTACATATTATTTCATCTGTAACATTAAAGTAACTATAGTTACTATTCTCGTATGATTAGTATAACTCTTTATCTTGTAACTTACATGCGAAATTAGCTAAAATATTGAATAACTAAGTTGAAAATGATTTAGTACAATTTATTGTAATGAACCTTAGATCTCAAACTAGTATTAAGCTTCTTTTAAAAATTTATTTCCTAGTTTTTTAAAATAATACATTGTATACTAAATTTAATGTATAAAATTCTCTTTCAATTATAAATTGTATCATGTATAATAGGCATGAATGAAACTAGATACCTTAATATTTTAGAGTTACACATAGAAAATGGGATTATAAAACTTATCCCACAATTTTATGGAATCTTGTACACACATAAATTTCTAAAACACCATAATTTAGTATTCCTAGAAATTACAATTAATCATGCACATACATATAAACTAGAATATATAAGAATATTATTTAAAATAATATAAATGTAAATGATTTAGTTCATAAATTATATCCTTCAAAAAGTTTATTGTCTCTTATGATATTTATACCCTTTTATGCATATTTGGTTATTTTTACATATGTAGTCACTAAAACCCCAGTTTATCATATAAAATTATATGTTGCAATAGATATGAATGATACCTTATTTACTGAACTTGAACTGGTAAAATCATAATTCTAAATTATCGACATGTATCCATCTCAGATTCGAATCGTATGGTCATGAAGATACCTGGTTATACTTTTCACATTCCTCCTACATAAATTGGGAATGTGGATACCCCTCATTTACCCATGGAGCTCATTTCTCTCTCTCTCCTCCCTTCTCCCCTTATTTCAAGTTGCACTATTGGTTCATAGAGGAGTGGTGAGACATTGACCTTATTTTATTTCTCCTTATACCTCTCAAAGGCCTCATCTACCTTCCTTGATCTCCATTGAGGGTTTTTAATGATGGATTTCACTCCTCATTTTAGTCCTCTTGTTTCTTATAGTTTTTTCACATCCTGGCTTCATTAGCCCCTTGTAGCCACATGTACTTATTTTCTACTTTCTCCTCACTCAATCATCTCTCAATTTTTCCTTAATGTGGCACCCTACCAACCCAAATTTATATACGACTAATAGAAAAACATGAGACCAACACATAATGGACCCAATGCCCCACAAAATCCCTATCCCACTAGTAAGAAATAGTTAACAATATCGATTAGTCTTGGTTGTTAATTTATTCAACCCTATACATGAGAATTTTTTTGAATTTGTCTTGTGTAAGATTCTTTGATTCTACTATGTGTATCTACTTAATTTTTTCCCTAAATCATGATACCAAATAAAACAAAAATCCTATGAAAGTATTTGTTAAAATTCTACCAAAATTTGAGAAAACTTCTCATACTCCATTATCACTTGCCTTACATGATAGAAAATTAATGTTCAGATTTTGAGAAGACCAATGAACAATTACTTAATTGTCAATAATATTCATTAATGAATGTAAATATTAAATTTTTCTATATGATTATGTGATAAAGAAATATTCCTTTCTTATCACATGACAACTTTAAACATTCTCTTGATTATATCTATAATTTAAAGTTGTATCCCACAATATTAACCTGCTGAACCCCAAAATCCCACATATTCATATGATTACGGGTTTACACGACATTAATATCACTAAATGGCCTAGCCCTAATTATTGATATTTATATATATATATAACAAAATATATAAAATTTAAATTACAGAGTGATTTTTCTTAGATACAAGATTCACCTCCCTTTGGGACTTCTCCCTTAAAACTCACTTGGGTATAAGGTGCTCAAATTCTTGTTTCTTCCAACTATATACCCATAGTCCACGACTTGAGTCAAACATGTTCTCAATTATATCATGATGCAAAACTAAGTATGTCAAACCTTCCATGTGATTTGACTACATAAATATGACACGTTAACCAAAAATGGGTGGTTACCATGAAAAATTGACAAAAAATCCCTCAAGTAAAAATGCCCGTGTTAGATAGTAGGCTCTACAACATTATCATTTCAAAAAAAATTAGTAGAAGTATAAATTTAAAGGGATGTCTTATAAAAATAATTCTAGATATCTTTGTATCTTTTTTTACTTAGTTTCCAAGAAGTCTTACTTAGTGTATAATGTCTTCTATTAATTTACTAGGTCTATTTCTCTCTTCTCAACTTATTTATAGTAGAGACACGATTCGTCACTTGGCGTTTCACACATGCCAAGTATTTTCTAGTTTAAAATTTTTCCTGGTTGTAGATATGTGTGACAATCCATACCCTCAAGAGCCCACATAATATGTGGACAATGAGGGAAAAGTTCCATACTATCATTCATGATCAAGATTTCCTATATAAACCAAACAATACTCTGTCATTTCATAAAAACAAAGCATTTGACATAAAACCAAGATAGGTGTTTTGTAATATATATATATATATATATATATATATATAATCATGTTGGTTATAAATTACCTAATTTCTAGATATTAAGTTTAAATTTGTGATTCTAGACATATCCTTTTGTTGCATTGTCATTGAATTCAACTTCCCTTTATCCAATGATTCTAGAAATTAAGTTTATAAATAATTTTTTTTTATAAAAAATAACAATTTTATTTGCATTTTTTTCTCTTGATTGTAATACCACTCATTGAACTAGTACAATTTTCCTTATCAACTATACCTTACAATTTCAATATTCAAACTTTAAATTCATAAATGTGGGTATCCTATAGTAAAAGTGTGCTTGAATTGACTAATGGAATTACAGTCACATGCCAATTTATTTTGCATATTTCAAGTAGTTTTTCTAGGAGTTGGAATTGGGTTTTTCCAAGAACCCTCGTGACACATAATAACTAAGTTTTATTTACTTATGTATAGGTGATATTATCAAATTCAACAATCCATTAAAGCACTAGACATGCCAAACATTTGATAGATCATTATTTGAGTCATGATGTATACTTCTGATATACCCACATACTCTATGTTTTTTAAGAAAGTACTTATTACATTAAGATTAATCCATTAAAACCATTTAAACAAGCATGTATTAAAACATTTGCAAATTGTGCCCAAGGAATTAGAGTTTTGGGTCATGGTTCATGCTTTAGGATTTTGGAGACCCTAATGTCTCTTGATTATATGCCTAGCCATAACTAGTGGTTTGGTTTACATTATCTCAATTTTGTAGAGAAACTATATATTATAGGTCTTATGCACTAATTTTGGGCCATATCCCTAATACATGAATTATGTACAAAAAACATAAGATGTAAAATATATAGTTCCAAACTACATAAATTGAACAATAAGTTGGACATTATATTCTTATTTAGGGTTTAGATATCATAACAATATTAAAACATGTATTACCATTTTAATCTGTATCACATATTCAAACATAAGGTTTCAAATAAAGTCTAGAACTAGATTCCTATCTAGGTGTTGGAAATAATAGTTTTATGATCTATTGTTTTTTATGAGAAAAACATATATGGGTTCACTATATTACTATGGAAACCCTAATTACTTGAAAATTTTCAAATCAAACATGTATATGCCAGTCAGAAGTTGCCGAATCACTGTATAAGGATTTTCCATATTCAATACAAATGAAACTTGCAACAAGGGCAAGGACCATATTTACCATGCATTGTGAATAAATATGTCACATCCTTATGTACATACATGTAAAATTGCCCCATATATCTGCCATTAATTCCATGCGCTTGATAATAGTAGTCGTGGAGTCAACCCCAGAGTTGAGTTTGGGATACAACTTTGGTTTCCACTACCTAGGTTGTGATAGATTTGAAGGTCTTTTCAATTGAATGACTGCTTTAGGGGCAAAGAAAGGTGGTTGCGGGAGGGGGAACCATGTACATGAATTAGTAGAGAGAAGAAGTATTAGGGGAAGCCAATTACATAATTTAAGGTCTAATGGAGTTAATGAGACTAGAAAGACTTCAATAAAGCTCTCACATTTCTTCCTCTTTTCTAGGATGGTTGAGGCTATTATTCCAATCTCAATGTCTATTGCAAGCTCCCAAAAAGTTAGAGTTGAAGCTCATATGGCCCTATCATCCTTCTATGGGTTGCAATCTATTTCATAGCTTTCTAGATGATCCTGATTTTATTTTCCAAAGATGCTTATATGTTTAGTATGTCAAACGATGCCTAATGTTAAGAAGAATCTGTTCTCACTTCTCATTAGTTCTTTAGATATAATACCACTAGAATGATGGAGCTCCCCATGGAAAAGACCCACTATCGTGATGCATAATAGATGCTCAAATTTAGAAAAACATAAGTCTCTGATTTGATAATATGGAAATTTGATGGGATCCGATGCTTTAGTGCTGGTATGATCACACCTATGAGAGTTAACATCACCGCCTATGTTATTGAGCGTGCCACGGTGTGCCCATGTACACACATGGTTCTGAAGTTTACCCTTTGTTGGGCTGGGCCCAATAGTGGCCTTACCTGGGAGGGGTTCCTCATTATCAAAAATTTTATGGAAATTTTCCTTGAGTTTCTGAGTGCCTATAAGCCTAGACAGAGAGTATCTCTGGGTGTATATATGATTACATCAAAATTCAACTACACAACTTTGCCAACATTGCACTACACCAAGTCCAACACACCGATAAAGGGATTCTCAGCTAGAGAGCACAATCATGTAAATGAACGGTTTGCATCATCTTCCTTTTTTTGGGTTGGTATGAAGACCTAAAAGCCTACAAGGAGTAGCGTTGGTATTGTGACTCATTAGTCCCCAATGCAGGGTCATGGGTTCAAACCCCTCTTGGTGAAGATTCTTGGAAAAGTTTGCCCATGGTGATGGCCAACCATTCATGTACTTTAAGTGGTTACCATCTAGGAGGGGCATCTACACATTCGAGGGTTTACACTACTAGGGTGGTTCACTAAGTAGCCCTACCTAGAGGGAATTACCTTGCTAATAAAAAATGATGGTTTTTAGAAGTGCCGATATTTGTTATCCTATGACATTTTCTTTGATCTCTTAGGTTACTTTGTTGGAATAGAAGTAAGTACTTTTGTTTTTCCCAACAAAAGAGTATAAAGTAGACAATTTTAGACAAAATTTAACAAAAGCAATACCAAATTCACTTATCAATATGTTGTGTAACTTGATTACCATATTTTCTTATGATAACCATTACGTTTGCACTTGATATGAAAATTTAACTAGTCATGAGATAACTTTTATGTTACAACCAAGGTTTTGCTTGACTTGTAATCCCATGGTTACAAAAACCATCTTCTCAAATTACACAACATTATTATATGATTTTATATTCATATATAACTATTGACTTATAAGCTGAAGTAATATTTTCCTTATGAGTGAAACTTGATTTAGCCATTTAATAATGAGAGACCAATATTATGTATTTAAATATTAGTCTGGTTGAATTAGTATGTGTCTTATATGATAATTAATTCAAGCATAATAATGAATAAAGAACCCAAATCTAAATTGTAGAAATACAATAATGGACATATATTTATTAATGAATAATTAATTGATAATATTGAGTATTATGTATAGAAAAATACTATATAACATTTTGTTAATTCCAAAATAGGTAAAGTATTTTTGTTGGGATACTTAACATGATTTTACCAATTATGACTAGATTAGTTGACTTAACAATGAGATAGTCAGATTGACTGCCATTAGTAGGGGAAATTTATAGTTACTTTTTGTGTGGGTAATCATTGTAGCACACCCTAGTCACCTGACCTTTGAATAGGCATATTGAATATTTATTAGAAAAGAGATGTACTCAATCCACGTAGCAAATCTTTTTCAATTTTAGCAAGGCTAATATTCTACCAGATAACTACAACTTGAGCCGACTAATCCCACCAATCAAACAAATATCTAGATCAACTAGAGGTTAGGTAGTTTGGATCATAGCAATCAGTTAGAATGTTTTTATACAATTATTTGGCCGACGATTGAGGCTACAACAAACTTCCACTTAGTTACTTATATTGAAATATTCTTTCAAAACCTAGTAAGTGGCTTAGTGTGTGTATATGTAAGCTACTTAGTTTTGTCATTGTACACCTAAAGCAAATTATAGTTTGGGCTTTGATGATTTAAAAGACAATTTTGATGAGAAATGGGAATAACTTGTCCAAGTAAAAAGACCTACTTGGATTGACGAAGGTAAACATTTTTCAATCATTTCTACTTCCATTCTATACCTAATCCTAGTATGTACCTATAATAAGTGCTAATTTGAGTCAATCCTCTTTTTATCCATCTCTTCTCTGCCTAGGTTTGACCTACGAACATGAGGAACAAGTGGATATCCTATAGATGTGATTTTGGAGTTCTTTTCCCAAATTTAAACTTTGAGATCATAAATTCAAGATTGATACTAGGAATCCAACAAGGTCAATAGAGTTTTCACTTAAATAATATTTTTTGTTATTGATGTATACTGTGAAAATTTGACATTTGCCTTATTTTATCTCTTTTCATGGTCAATGAACAAATGAGATTATTTTTAGATTATTAACCATAAGATTTAATTACATGGTTGAATAATGATTAAGTAGGATTGTATTCATCTTGAGAATTACTAACCATAATCTTCATGTAAATTGAGAAAAAAATTGGAGGACTTTTCCTTAATTTGATAGCAACATAAATTACCTCAAATGTGTGATTGAAATATTTTTGTGATCATAGTTTTGATTCTAATATGAATGTATATAGTTTATTTCAGTAGATCAAATCATATCATATCTATTCACTTCATGTAGTATACAAACAATGTGGAACCTTATTATTTCATTTTATCATAATATCAAAAAAGGTAGAAATCGATGAGCTAATACAAATATAACTTAGGGAATGTATATAGAGGTTTTTTCAGTAAAATAGATTCTATACGTCCTAAATATCATAGAATCGATCATAGAGGTATGCATCATAAGGATTCATCATGCATATCGATTGAAAAAGTCTAGGATGTGGTAGTTATAGCATACTGGTGGGGTTGTGGGAGTATGTATATCAAGGATAATTTTTTTGTTAAATTTTTGTATCCAACAACCAAAGATCTAGACCGTACAATTTTTTTTTGTTAATTTACCTCTTACTCAATGGTCATTCCTTGTGGAACCATTGATGAAGACAATATAAACACATTGCATAGACTCTCCATATGAGTACCCAAGTTAGGAGGATGTTTCCATTTCATCCAACTATATAACATAGCCTTTGAGGATAGACATGGTAAGACCCATTGTAGCTTGTAGATCTAGTTTAGTAGACTTAGAGTCCCATGTCTAGTATAAGTTTTGTTCGATGAGATCGTAGGTCATTACATTGCTTTTACATTTTGTGGTATTCATGAGATTGAGATTGTGATGTTAATATATCAAAATATAAATTATTAATGTGGATACATCACCCCTCCTCCCTCAACAAAATGATATCTATATAGTACTTTAGGGTCAAACCCACAGAAACCAAGGTAAACTTAGAGAATATTGTTGAACTAGACAACTGACCCAAAGATGGATTTTGATTGATATTTTTTTAAAGTAATGATTTGTTGAAACAAAGCTATAATAAAGTTTAGATTAACTAATTTGGATATAATTAAGATAGGTGTTTCAACTTCTTGAACATGCAGTGTAATCATATAAGTTCCTTATTTTAGCACAATGTTGATGTAATTGGTTCCATCATATATTGTTTGACTTTCTCTCTCAATAATCAAAAAACCATGTCACGAACTAATACTTTTATGCTCTCATAGTGGCAATATTAATATACAATCTAATCATGTAGTCATCACATATAGTTCCCTATCCTAAATTAGATTAATTTCTTTAAACACTTATTTAATTGAAAAAACAATATATCAAGATGATCAAGCACATGACTTAGTATATATAAGGGAATTACTAAATTATATCATTAAGAAGCTGTATTCAACTGAGAAACATAATAAAAATCACATATGATTCAAGGGGCTACACTGCGTGCCTATTTGAGTGAGTATCTCAGATCCCATGGCTATGAGAATAGGAATTAGGATTTAAACCAAAATAATTGCAAATAGACAATAGTTTGGTCCACAGACCGACAAGTGTCCAAGTCAATCACTTGGAATCACTAATTATTCCAAGTGGCATATTGACCAAATGAATGGGAGGGTCTAGAGGCATGGGTTGATTGATTTGCGAGAAGTCCACCGATTGTTTGTAGAAAATTGGCAAATTATCAACCGATCGACCAGTGCACAATTTATCAATTGATCTCAGTGAAGGTGACTAATGTGGCTTGTCCATGAAGTCACCAATTGATCCTTTGGAGGGAAGTTGTTTGGATAGTACTCAGTGAGAATCCTAGATTACTTGTACTCCTTGAAGATCAATCAACCGATTCAAGATTGAGTTGATCAAGTTGACATGTGGGATCTCCGTAATGATGCTCCCATGTCAATTGATCGACTAAGTTTCAACCTATAGACTAGGGATCCTAAAGCTTGGAATAGTTTTTTTCATGAACCAATGATCTATTGATTTATTTGATATGTTGAGTGTTTGTAGCCTTCTCTAAAATTCTTTATCAGTACTAATGAATCAATTTACTGATCCAGTCAATCGACTAGGAAATGTAACCTTTCTCCACCTTGTCTTTTTTTTCTAAATTAGGGGTGCAAAGCTATTCCAACCCCAAACCATAATTATAGTTTTTTCAAGAGCCCTAAGAATATGTTGTGGATACACAATTGCCTGGAAAAAATATGTTATTTGCTTAATCCTTTTTTGGATTTAGTAAATGAAGAAATGTGCAAGATTCATCCTAAAGCATAGAAAACTACCATTTATTAGAACACTATAGATATCACACAATACATAATTAAAATTGGTAAATTGAAGAGTTAAATCGTTATATTTTGCACTTTTAAAATCCCATGGACTTATATTATTTCTTGTCCTCAAGTAAGAACAACACAATATCATGTACTCAATGTTTTTCAAAATGTCAAAATAACTCATGGATTTTTCATTAGTCAAATATTGCATTCATTCATAAGTATTCAAATCACCTAATCTAGATAGTATTTGAATATCCCCTAACCTCCGTCATTGAAGTCCCTGATCAACATCAATTTCACAAATTAGAGCAAATTAAGCAAGAAACATCACAAGAGCTAGGATTTAATCATTGCACATGGATTAAGATATATCACAGTATAATTTGTAGAGCTATATGCAATCAATTAAAAAGTAGAGTTCATCAATCTATCATGTAACCAAACCATAACTTACATATCTACATCTTTATTGAAATTTAAAACATGAAATAAAGCTAATATTTTTGGTTTCCCTCAATTTCACCACAATACCTTGAACTAAGGGCATGTTAGCAAGCATTGGGTCCCTATATCACAACTAAATTGGATTGGATAATGAGTGCACCTCCTATGTTCCAATGCCCTAGGTTTTCCCTACTCAATGAGGAATCATGTATAACTGATTAAAAAATTTCATTTTTTATGCTTCAAAGTATATATAGGTGTTCATGTGATCCTACAGGTCATCAAGTGCATTATTATCTACTTTGATACATTCATGCAATAACTGATGAGTGGACATATAGAATGTGCATTCATGAAATTTTAGAATTGTTACTACGATGCTGCAATCAGATTTAAAAATGATGTGTATTCTTTCCTTGTTTTAGTTCCATGAGGCTGATTTAGATCTATCATAGAATAAGGATCTTAAATAATTCATTCCTAGATGCTCAAGATCATCCAATGTCTAGCTCCTATCATAAAGGTATCAAAATGTGGATGTTTTTATTAAATTTTCATTAAGAACATGGCAATTTCTATCTATATTGGATGTGAACATGTACAAAAAAGGTAAACCAATAACATAAATATAGATATCTAACATACAAAATGCAAGCACAAAATTAAAAAAACTAAAATAGGTGAAAAAATATGTAAACCTAGATATAACCTACCCCTCCACCCCAGACTTAAATATTTACTCATTTTGAGTAAGATCTCAGCAGGCATGAAGGGTATTACTATTGTTAGTATAGAGGTGGTGGGGTGTATCGAGCTTCCTTAGGTGGTGTGATATCCATGAGTGCAAGCCTCACATGCTAGAAACTTGTGTTGTACCAATTCACCCTCTATCTATTGACATTTAAGGTGCTTGTGTTTTTCCTCCATATGTTGATCATTTCATGTGTGTATACCTTGTTTACCTAGAAAAAAATAGGTTCACCAAGAGTGAAGCTTCTTAAGAGTAACACCATCAAGTAATTAGAGAGAAGGATTTAGTCTCCCTTATTGGTATCCTTTCGACCTATGCCAACATCATGTTGTAGTTTCATCTTATCCTTATATATATAAACATTCTCTTCGGCATAAAGGAGTAACTCCTTCAGTCCTTAAAGTTATAGAAGACACTTCTCTCTAAATATCTTTGGGTTGATATCGAGAGCCTTGATGGCTCACCATGATTTATGCTCCAACTTGATGGTTGGATATAATTCTTTTCCATAAGTTGAACAATATAGCAAGGTTCCAATTAGGACAATGAATGTAGTGTGATAAAACAACAATGTGTCATCTAGTTTCAATGACAAATCCTTTTGTGTGTAGATGACAATCTTCTATAGGATTTTTAGAAATTGGAGACCTCCACCTAGCCAATCATCTATGGGTGATATGGTGTGGCTACTTTATGGTGATCATCATACTTATTTAGGAATTCCTTGATGTGGCATTTAAGGAAGTGGGAGTTATCATCTCTAATAACCATCTAGAACACTATAAATCAATGGAAATGATATTCTAGAAAAGTTTGATTAATGCCAATAGCCACCCACTTGAAGACATAATCCATCATGACAAGGATATACTTGTAGCTTTAGGACAGTGGAAAATGTCATGTGTAATCTATCCCCAAACATCAAAGATAGATGCTGACATCCAATTTTGCAGGGACATCTCATCCCTCTTTATAATGTTGCCCATCACTAGAAATTAGCATTCCATGACAATAGTGTATGTGTGTTTGAAGATAAATGGTAGTAGAAATGCACTGGAACACCTTAGTGGAAATATTTTCTACTCTCAAGTACCCTCGATGGGGTGAGTAATGAATCTTCCAAATGAAGCTCCGAATCTCAGCTTTGGGAGTGCATCAAGAGTACATGACATCGTCACATCTACAAAGAAAAGATATGGATTGTCAAAGTAAAGTGTCATAGATCACTGAATAACATCTTCTTCACATTGTAATTCATCTCTAGGTGGACTAACCCACATGCAAGGTAGTTAACAAGGTTATCATATCATAAAGAGGTCAATGTGAAAAATCCTTCTAAGCTAGTCATGGATTAGGAGTCTTTGATAATAGAATCCCTTATCATAGATAAATCATAACAAACTATGATAAAAACGAAACATAAACCAAATGAAAAGAGCATGGCAACTACCGATCTCCCCAAATAGTATTATATAATGCCTTCTTATGATAAACTATTGAGCACACAACTATGGTATGGGGAAAATGATTGCCTTCACAAAGTCTAAATAAAAACAACCAAAGAAGTTGTATTACTCTTGCATAGGTACATCAACACATGCTTAAGTGTAGAGATACATATCAAGTAAAAAAGTGAATCAATTTAATGTTCTAGCACAAAATGGATCAAGATATATAAACCAAACAAATATGATATAAGTTCAAAAAATGAAAATATATGACAATATGGGTTCAATTTACATATCCAAGTAGATTAGACATAATTCTTATTTCATTTTAGGAAATAAGTCTCAAATAAGGTCAATACAAAGCAAGAAAGAAATTCAAGATAATATGCCGCAATTAGATCAAAAGAGATATTGAAGATGAATTACCAAATGTATCACCACAAATAAAATCAACATATTTGATCTTGGTTGAATCAACTTAATTTCGGGTTGCTCCACACCTAAGGTCAATATCATCAATAATTACATTAATCCCTAACAAATTATATAGAACCTAAAAACCAACCTTTCAATTGTATTCAAGTTGTGGTACAAAATGTACTTAATTTTAAGAGAATAATTTTCCAATTTCATGATATATTTACTCATTAATTTTGAGTTACAATTAATTGTATATGAGATTGTAAGTTAATTACATTGACTGAAATCATTATTTTCTTGACAAAGTAAAACACTACCTCTAGGCCATGCATCAAGACTGATATGTGATAGGTAATTATAGTAAAAATAATCAAAGGAGAAGGTAGGTACTGGTTATATATATAAAACATGCATAAATTACCAATAAGATCATGCAACACGTGAACTTGTAAAACTAAAACATGGAGAAAATGTAAATGCAATGCCTTCCCAATTATTAAACAATAAATACTATATGTGGAAGTATCAACTCACATATGTAAATAAAATATGGGCAAACATCATGAATCTGGTATACTAAAGAATTTTGATAACCCATGATAACTGTTTGTGAACAAAGTCTAACATAAAGGAATTTAAAGTTTGGGAATAACAATCCCAACATGAACAGTAAGAAAACTAATAAAATGAAAACTCTAGAGCTGGAATGATCGTCTAAGATGATGTCCCATAGTGAAAGATGTCCTTTGAGTCTTCAAACATTTGAACTAGTCATCGGATAACTTCTCCCTTTATGAGAACACAACATCCCCAACAATGATCAAAAGAGGAAAACCTAGGAAAAAGAGTAAGTGATAAGAAATTCATGATAAGGATAGAAACATGTATAAAGAACTGAAATATTTGATCAAATAAGACTAAACATCTCTTATTAATTTATTTTGTCTTCATGGACACCATTATATGATAAGTCCTCCTCTGTTGACACTAAAGTTTCCTCTGTGGTGCAACACATCCTCTGTTGTCACAACATGCCCTCTGTTGACACTGAAGTGTCCTATATGGTGCCACACACTCTCTGTTGGCACAACATGCCCTTTATGACACACACAATGTCCTTTGAAATCGTTTGAGGACTCTCTAGTGAGGACTTATCATATAATGCATAATTAATGTTCTGGTGTTATTTTCTATATTTTTGGCTTAATCTCTTATCTCTAATTCTTAATTTCTTATCTCTAAGTATGTTCTTAACTGATTGATATGTATCTGTGTCCTGATCTGAATCTGAATCTATATTTGGAATATGTATCTTTTGTTATTTAATTCTAAACTGACTCCAAACTGAGTCCATGAGTACAATCTACACTTGCTCTAATACTAAATGTTCTAAATCTTAGATATCAAGATTAACACTTTGCATTTTGTCTAAAGTTACAAAATAGGAAGCGATCTATGAAAGAGGATACTCTAAATATGAAGAGTTTATACATCATGTCTAAGTACAAGATAGATTTCTAGGGCATGGCCCACTTACATGTAGTAAGTCAATATCTTATACTCACTGCTCCTCAAGATACTGGGTCTGCCTTTCTGCTGAAAAACCCAAAGGCTACATCAGATTACATATCCTTCCCTTTTGGTCAACATATTTAGGGTCATAATTTCCCTTTATATACCATTACATGCATTTTGGTATGTATATTATTAGGGTGTGCAAAGTTAGATCACTAAATGTGTCTTTTTATGTGTTTCCTTGATAACCATAATAATATTAGGATTCTGAACTTAAGTCTATAATGAAGATAATTTATTTGTATACTACTGATCCAGATCTAAGAACATAAGTTTCATTAATATATATACCGATTACAAAATTTCCATATACTTAGGACTATACGTGTAATATTCATGTTCTAATATTTGATTACCATTTATAAATTTAGGGTTAGAATTATTATGGTCACAAAGATGATTATTGGGGTAGGATTGAAATCTTAAAATACTAAGATATAGTTAAGTGGCATTATTCCATTAACTACATTTACAAGTATGAAGGTAATACAAAATGTTCAATTTTCTGACAATTGGTTGTAAAATAGGGTCAACCGAGGGTCCGACTAAAATCAGAATAATTTTGTGACTCTGTGGTTAAATTTTGTAATTTTTTGACATAGGAATGATTTACTATGATTTATTCTATATTAATCATTCACTGACCAATTGGAAAAGAGATAAAATATTTTTAGTTTAAAGCAAAAAATTGGATAAGTGTTTGTCAAATATCTATATGCCCTTAGAGGCATTTACAAACTACAACATGACACGAGGGTGAATTTTTCAAAACACCAGGTTAAATTTTCTTGACATGCGCATGACTTGGTGGTTATTTTGAATCCATTGTGCCTGATCTCTAGTGCAAGGTCAATCAAGCTAAGGCCATATATCTCTTCTCGAGGTCCATCTGATTTGAACGAGCGGTAGCTCATCACCTGAGGTCTACAGAGATGCCCAGGAGGGTTGCTAGAAGTTACTTCTTCCATGGCCAAGATATGAAAACACAACCATAGGGCTTTGATCGGCAAACTAAGGAGTCAAATGGTTCTGCGAGGTCATGACAAAGCTAAGAAGCTAAAGAGGATGTCACGACAATGACCGGAAAGATGAAATCGATGGAAAAGAGCATGGGAACGCTTAATTGGGGGTTAGAAATGTACCCTCTCCCTCCGTTTGAATTGAGGATACAATGGATTTACTGAGAGAGAGACAAAAATCTTTGAACCCTTTGTGCAGCTGGATGACCACAATAGCTCATCCTTCAGCTCTGGTCTCAACAACTCAACGACAACCTTATCGACTCGATGACTTGTTGGTTTGCAACCAAATCTAGGGCTTGTCCCAAACTCGAGGTCCCTCCTAGATGGTGAGGGCAGAGGGAATTGATCAGAGTTGACCCGAGGGTGGAGAACAATGGAGGACAAGTTGGGGGTCGAAGGTGATATAGGGTGGAGATCTTGAGGGTAGTTGTAGCGAAATTGAAGGTGGAGGAGGGTCTGACGAAGTGCGATGGAGAATAGGTGGAGGTTGATGAAAGTTTCAGGTGGTAGAGATTGTTTTGGTTCTTCGCCGGGCCCAGATCCAAGAGTAAGAGAAAATACGCCCACAAGGAAAACTAAATATTATTTTTTTTTCTATTTGTTTTATGACTATTAACTTCCCAAATTTGTTTAACCTATCAAATTAACTCTTTTGGGCCCCAAATTTTGACCATACAATGATAAGAAAGCCTAGAATATTCTCCTAGGATTAGTTTCCTATTTGGCTGATCATATTAACTAATATGACTTAATGGAAAGCTAGGGTCAAATATTGAACAACTAAATATCTAAAAGAAATTAAATATCAAAATTTTGGGTTTCTTCTTATCACAAGTCATCTTTAATTAGGAAAATTTTCATGGAAAAATATTAATAACATAAATTTAAAATTGTCCCTTTTATAAGACGTGACCATAAGGGACGTGTTTTAGGAAAATTGCAAATTAATACCTGAAAAATGAGGATTTTACAATCCTCTCCCCCTTAAGAAAATTTTGTCCTCAAAATTTCAGGATTAAAGAACCCATAATACTTTTTCAACTATCATCTCTAAGTTCCCAAGTGGCTTCTTCTAGATTGTGATTTTTTCATAAAACTTTAACTAGGTCAATGTCTTTCTTCTTCAATTGCTTTGTATGGGTATCAAGGATCCTCAATGGAATATCTTCATAAGGTAGATATTTCCCGATCTCAATAGGTTCATGAGAGAGAATATTGGAATTGTCCAAAACATACTTCCTTAGCACGGATGCATGGAAGACATTATGGATTTTCTCATAAGAAGGTGGTAAAGCTATCTTTTAGGCACTCTCACCTACACGATCAAGAATCTCAAAAGGACCAACATATCTAGGACTAAGCTTGCCTTTTATTTTGGATATGGAAATAGACTTTATGGGCTTGATTTTTAAGAACAAATGATCCCCTATAAATAAATATCTATCAGATTTATGCTCATCAACATACTTATTTTGCCTATCCTCAGTTGTCTTCATTCTCTCCCTGATGAGTGATACTTGATCAATATAAAGTTGTAGCTCCTCACTCCTTATCAAGCTTCTCTCACTAGGCTCATGTTAGGGAAAAGGTGATTTGCATGGACTCCCATAGAGGGCCTCATAGGGTGCCATGCCTATACTTGCATGATAACTAGTGTTATAGGCAAATTCAGCAAGGGGAAGATACTTCACCCATGAACCTCTAGGATACAATGATCTGAGCATGTACTCTAGAGTCTGAATGGTTCTATCAATCTGACCATCAGTTTGAGGATGATAGGCAATACTAAAGTGGAGTCTGGTGTCCAACTCTTCCTAGACTTGTTTCCACAATTTGGATGAAATATTGGGTCTCTATCAGAAAGTATGGAGGAAGGAACTCCATGTAGTCATACAATCTCCCATATATAAAGCTTGGCCATGTCTAAAACTATAGAAGTAGTCTTAAAAGCCATGAAATGAGTACTCTTGGTCAAACAGTCCATGATTACCCATACTACATCATACCCTTTTGGGCCTTTGGTAGACCCATGATGAAGTACATGGTTATCTTGTCCCATTTCCACTCAGGAATGTCCAAAGGTTGCAATAAACCACCAGGTCTCTGATGTTCAACTTTCACATGGTGACATGTGAGGTACATAGACACAAACTCTTCTATATCTCTCTTCATGCCCTCCCATCAGAAGGCTCTCTTCAGGTTTTGGTACATCTTTGTGGAACCTGGATGAATAGTGTGCATCATCCTGTGTGCTTCTTATACAAACTTATTTTGTGGCTCAAACATAGGTGCCCATAACCTATTATTCATCAAGATCTCACCTTCTTGCCCTTCGATAGGTTAACATCATTCTTCTACAATTGGTCCAACATCATAGGAAGGTCACAACTACTTTGTTGGGCTTGTAGGATTTCCGAAGTCTAGTCAGGCTGAATCGTAAGATGTGCCATCTTTAACTCTACATCTTTAAGTTGTGGCCTCCACTCTTCCAAGTTATGCATCTTCCACCCGTCAATTATTGTAGTTGCAATGACTACTTCCTTCTTCTTACTCAAGGCATCATCTACCACGTTGGCCTTGACAAGATGATAAGAGATAATGAAGTCATAGTCCTTCAAGTACTCGATCCATCGACATTGCCTCATGTTTAGATCTATCTGACTCAGAATATATTTAAGGCTCTTATGATCACTGGAAAATCTTGAACTATGTACCGTATAGATAATGCCTCTAGATCTTCAATGCGTATACTATTTCTGCTAGTTCCATATCATGAGTGGGGTAGTTTTTCTCATGTGACTTGAGCTATCTAGATGCATAAGCTATAACTTTGTCCTTCTATTACAGCACACAACCCAAACCTAACTTCAAAGCATCGATGTAAATGACTAATCCATCATTTTCGGAAGGAAGCACAAGCATAGGTGCTTAAGTGAGTCTCCACTTTAAGGTTTAGAAACTCTGCTCACACTTATCACTACACACAAACTTGGCTTCTTTTCACGTGAGTGTGGTCAAAGGCTTTGCTATAATAGAGAAGTCCTGAATGAAGCACCTATAGTATCCTGCTAAATCCAAGAAGCTTCAGATGTTAGAAGGAGTTGTAGAGGTAGCCCAATTCATCACAGATTTGACCTTTTCTAGATCAACATAAATATAACTATCGGAAATTATATGACCAAGGAGCATAACCTTGCAAATCCAGAATTCACATTTAGACAACTTCTCATACAATTGATGTTGACAAAGTGTCTTGAGAGTGTTGTTAAGATGTTTTTTATGTATCTAGTCATTATCAAAATTGATGATAATATAGCCTATGAAGGCAATAACAAAATAGCCTAGATAATATTAGATCCTTGAAGATTTTAGGGCCATTGGTGATGCCAAAAGACATGACAAGAAACTCAAAATGTCCATATTTTGTGTGGAAGGATGTCTTCCCTATATTTGAGGATTTGATCATCATATGATGTTATCCACTACACAAATTTATCTTTAAGAATACCTTAGCTATCTTTAGCTGGTCAAACAAGTCATCAATTCATGACGATGGGTACTTGTTCTTTATTTTCATATGGTTCAACATCCGGTAACTGACACATATACGGAGGGAACAATAATTCTTTTTGAATAAAAGGATGGGTGCTCCCCAAGGAGAACCACTAGGAAAAATATATCCCATATCTAGAAGCTCTTGTATCTACTTTTTCAATTCAATGAGCTCTGTAGGCGCCATTCTATATGGAGCCTTAGAAATAGATGAAATGCCATGAAGGATATTGATAGAGAATTCAATCTCTTGATCAGGGGGTAGGCCAGGTAAGGCCTGGGGAAAGACATCAATGAACTCATTTACTATGGGGATATCAACAAGAGGATTATCATTTTTAGTTATAATTGACACGAGATAGTCTGACACCCTTTATTTAGCTAATCTACCTGAATTGCAGACACAAAACAATCCTTGTGGTGCCTTTTCCTTCCCTTGATGACTAGAGGTTGTTCATTAGGATGATATATAGTGACTAACTTCCTTCGACAGTCAAGGAACACATATTTCTCATGGAGCCAACTCATTCCCAAGATAACATCAAAACCAGTCAAGGGCATAACCATAAGATTTGTGGGAAACACTCTCCCTCTAGGGTGATCCTAACCCTAGAAATCATCCTCCCAGGTACATTAACATGTCTACCCGTTGTATAAATTTTAAGGTCATCATGAAGGTCCTCCAAAGGTAGTTATAGCATTGAAACTAATGCAGAAGACATGAAAGAATGAGATACACCTGAATCAAATAAAACTTTCACAAATAACTGTCCAATGTAAGCCATACCTTCAAGACCTAGTCTTAATTTACCTCCTCAGTAGTCATGGCAAAGACCCTTGCATGAAATTTCTCCCTCTGGTTGTTTTGACCTTGTTTTTGGTTTTTACCAAATGTCTGCTACATCTTTGGACAGTTGAGCTTGATGTGGCCTTCCTCACCATAGAAGTAGCATACATGATGTCCATACTTGCATTCCCCATGATGAGACCTATGATACTTGGGGAAAACTGGAGCTTGTGGTTTCTATGCTCCTTTTTCTAGTGGTGGTGGCCCTCTCTGTTCTGGTGGTCCTCTTGAACCTTTCTATATTAGGGGTCCCACTGGGCCCCTCAATGCTGAGTCACCACTCGGTGCCTTTCTCTTATTTTTCCCACCATGGTAGTTTTTGTGTTGGTAGTTGCTTCTGGAAGATCCCCCACTCTTCCACTTGGTCCTGGGTGATCTTCCAATTCCAGAGCTGCTTCCAGTGCTTCCTACACTATGCGGATGCCACAACCCACCAAAGCATAGCCGAGGTCGGGCTTCAGACCACACATAAACTTTTTGGCTAGATGTGCCTCATCTTCAATCCCATAGTTTCATAGCATATGGAACTTCATCGTGTATTGTTGACAGTGGATCTGTATTGCTTGAGGCGCTTGAATTCAAGCTCCTTCTTTTCAACCATATCTCTGAGATATAATTAATCTAGAAGGTAGTGATGAACTCCTCCTAGGTAAAGGGTGCAACATCATGTCCCATGGCATTGGTGAAGTTGTCCCACCAGACTCGTGTAGAACTTTTTAGTAGATAGGTCCCAAAATGGAACTTTGAGTTCTCAAGGCACCCCAAGTCATGGAAGCAATGCTCGATGTTCATCATCCACTCCTCTTCTTGGGTCATAACATCAACCTATGTCTTTCTAGAGAATGTCTCTGGCTTGATCTTTAGAAAGTCAACCAGGGTCAACTCTTGGTTTCTCTATGGTGGCTGTTCTTGTTGGTATGTATGCCCAGTGAGCCAATCATGTGATGATTGTGATGTCACAAACGTAAATGATTTGATTACTAATAAAATGCAAGCTTCTAATTTATTCTATTTATTTCAGTTATGAGATAATGATGTAACATTATAAATGTGTAGGGAATAATATTACTCAGTGATATATGTCTTCAAGTACGTGACTTGGAAGAATGAGATCATATAGATGTTAAGCATACATATGCATATTCTCATTATTTCCATGTCTGGTTTGTTATTGTGGAAGGTTGATAGACAAAAATAACACATAAAGATCAGAGTGTGAGTTGGTTGATGACATAATCTCATTAGTCATGATATGGAAATATCAAACCAAGCATACATATACAAGTTAGAGAATAGTGTATCAGACAGATTTACTATGAGAGTGACACATGGAAGCCATCATCATGGAAGTCATAATCAACTCTCATAGTGATGGTGGTGGTTGTAGTTCTTAGACCTAAAATCACTGCACTCATCACATGTTGTTGGGTACACTGTGACATCATCAAACGTAGTCTTGAAACATGGGTTGTTATAATGGTGATGATTGGGTGACTTTGACACATGGGGATTGACTGTGAGTGGTAGATATGGGATTTGTCCCTCCTACTGGAGTGTGATATCCTACGCCTCTTGAATAGAGAGACTGAGAAATGCATGGCCATGCACATGTGAGTCAATATGTGATATTGAGCTTACACATCTTAGTCAGTTTGCTATATTCAAGAAACAAGATTGAATGATGAAGAGGGTGATTGATTCATGCCTCGAGTTCAATCTGGACATCAGTGACAAAGGAACTATACAAGAACTACAACACCATACGCAGATTGTAGGTTGAAGTTGTTTCCTAGCTTTCCATTTATTTTGATAGCATTGATGTGTGACTAGACACCACTCATTGTTTGTGATGTCATACGTTATTATGGACATTCACTTCCAATGTAATATGGGACCTATAGGGTCACACACATAGGTCTGACCTATAAGAGGAGTTTAATCTTGAATGAAAATTGAATTAGGTACTAAAATGTTTAGATATTTGATTCACACAACATATAGACTGACTACACTACCAAACACCCATCTCAAGTGTTGAGATGACTGTTTGAAGTGCCAAACGGTCGTCTTAGGTGTGGAGTCAAGCGTATGGGGAGTCAGGTCTAATTCAAGTTGAAACTGGCTTTGGATGAACTAACTGGCCTGGGTCGACTCACCTAATAACTGTCTGGGTGAGTGATATGACCGTCTCACATGGGAGAGATAGCCCAGTTCAGCCAAAGGAAGATTCTATATATTTCTGAGTTTGTTTCAATTGCACCTTGCATGTTGTGCAAGGAATTAATATGGAATATTTATTGGAAACCAATTGTCAATTTTGTGTGCAACTGGGAAAAGCACCAGTTGAATGTCTGGGCTGAGCCATATGATCCTCTGGCTTTCCAAACAATCAGTTTGATTTTCATAGGTTGTGGAAGTTCTAGAATTGTTGCAAAATTTTGAGATTTCCCAATCCCTTCCCGCATCGACTGGGAACCTAGACACAAACCCCACCTATAAATAGAGGGGTGTTGGAGCTTCCCATAGTACACCACATACAATTGAGAATTAATTTCTCTAATTTTTTTTTCCTCTCTGGTTGTGGTAACCACGAGAGCCCAAGCAAGTTCTACCTGACTAGGGAGTAATAGCAAGGGAGAGAGAGTTTTGAGATCATTATTGTGGGAGAGAAAGTTGGTGACTAGTATACCAACGGGAGGGAAAACTCCTTCCTGTTTATTCTAGCAGGATGACATGACTTCTAGGCGGCCTTGTGGACTTCTCTAGAGGCGGAAGGCCATTGTCTACCGCTAGGATGACAACATCCATGAACAATCCATGATAAGAGGAGTTGATGAAGAATACAAGGTTTGTGGTTACAATTGGTGGTGCAGACCATAAGGTGCAGTAGTCCAACAAGTCCTAGTACAACTAGGATTTAGTGTTGCACATCTACTATGATGAGGATTATCGCTGGACTTGCTCCCGAACCAAGTATATCCTCAAAATCATCCTTCCTACATTATAGTTATTGATGTGATCTGTTGGTTATGGGAATATGGTGGATAATTTTTTTGTTTCTACTTCCTACTCTGTAGCCATATTTCCCTACAGTTCTACTCTCGAGGCAGTCAAGGCATATTTTAGGGACTTGATGAGAACATCGGCATGAGGGTTCAGATGACAATTGGGGTTGGCCCCTCTAGAGTCAACACCTTTACCCACTGAACCGTAGGAGCTCTCCTCTCCCTCAATGTGATCATCTTCCTTATCAAACTTCCTCATAAGGGGCCATCTGTAAGGAAAAGTACATTGATAAGGATATATCTAACAACATTAATCATTAATGGTTATTAAGATTCTCTGATACCAAATTGTAACACCATCCCATTTATAAACCACAAATACTATATGCGGAAGCATAAACTCACATATGTAAATAAAATATGAGTAAACATCACAAAAATGGCATAATAAAGAATTTGAATAGCCCATGACAACTATTTGTGAACAAAGTCTGACATAAATGAAATTAAAGTTTAGGAATAACAATCCCAACATGAACAATAAGAAAACTAATAAAATGAAAACTCCAGAGCTGGAAGGATCGCCTAAGATGATCTCCCACCAATGAAAGATGTCCTCTAAGTCTTCAAACACTCGAACTAGTCCTCAGATAACTGATCCCTTTCCATGGACATCACGTCCTCATCCATCCATAAAAGAGGAAAACCTAGGGATTAGAGTAAGTGGAAAGAAATCCAGAATAAGGATAGAAATATGTATGAAGAACTGAAATATTTGCTCGCAGAAGACTAAACATATTTTAATCACTTATTTTGTCTTCATAGACACCATTATACGATAAGTCCTCCTCTATTGACACCAACGTGTCCTCGATGGTGTAACACACACTCTGTTGGCATAATGTACTATCTGTTGACATTTAAGTATCCTCTATGGTGCAGCACACCCCTTATTGGCACTACATGCCCTCTATGACACAGTGTCCTCTGAAATCGACCTGGGACTCTCTTGTGAGGACTTATCATAAATGTATAATTAATGTTCTGGTATCATTTTCTATATTTTATTCTTAATCTCTTATCTCCGAGTCTTAATTTCTTATCTCTAAATCTGTTCTTAATTAACAAATATTTTAGAATCTATATCTTTTGTTCTTTAATTCTAAACTGACTCAGGACTAAGTCCATGAGTACAACCATAATAATATTAGGATTCTATAAAAGTTCATGTTATACAACATGCAAACCTCTCGTAGGGCGAACGACTGGGAAATTCCAAGGGCGACAGAGCACCTCTGAATCAGTACTGTGGAAAACCTTAAGATCTAGAAGCAAAAAGTTGTTGAAGGTGATTGCATTATTTGTCCTGAATTCTCAAAAGATTGGTTCAAGTGTATAATGTTTCTAGGAAGCCCGTCTCACCCCTACTCTCAACTGAGATTACAGACAAAGAAGGTCAGATTGTCTTTCCTAGAGCTAAAGATGTTGAGAATGCATCAAGATGGAATTTCTACATCTCTGTCTATGTTGTTGACTCTATACTGGATCCTCATGTCCTTCATCAACATCTACTTAAGATCTGGGGACTTGAGGAGGATTTTGAGATTATCCCAAGAACATATGGTTTTTTTATACTCAAGTTTTCAAATATCCATGATATGAAGATTGCTTTGGAGAAGGGGCCTTGGTTCGTAAAGCAATTTCCTCTAGTTCTAATGAAGTGGAATCCGGGTCTAAGTATTTCTAAGCTTGGTTCAAACGATGTTCCTATATGAATTAGATTGATGAACTTCCACTGGATCTATGGGATATTAGGATGTTTGAAAGAATTGGGAGTTTCTGAGCTTTCCTAAGAGTATAGATAATTCTACTAAGGACCGCAGTCAGTTGAACTTCTCAAGAATATATGTTCTATTTAATACTCAGTCTGATTCTCCATCCTCTATTGAGCTACAAGGTGATGATGGTGGTATCCATCAAATTTTGTTGAGTATGAATGGCTTCCATCTATCTGTGGGAAATATAATCTATTTGGTCATGAGGACACATGATGCCCAGTTGTTCCTGTTGTTTGACAAGTTTGGAATGTTGCTGTAACTGATGATTTTTCCTACTGTTGATTTTAGTTCTAGCTAGGGGACTATTTTCGTGTCTAAGGTGGTTGATAATCAGGAAGAAGAATCTAGATCTTCACCCTCTACTCCTGTTCAAGTCTTTAGAGAGATAGTTTCTGATGAATCCCGTCCTGCTAGTTATCCTAAAACTTCATTATTTTCTATTTCTCCTCCTGATGTTTCTCATAAAGTAACTAGGGCAATCCTCCTAGAGTCATAAACTCTTTGTTCTATCCTCTGAATAACCTGGAAACCATTGAAGAAATTGCTAAGGCCGATAACATAACGACCCAAGTGGTTAAATGAGACACCCATTGAAAGTCTCCTCTTGGAATGTGTGTGGCATTAGTAACAAAGTTAGAAGTGTCCAGGAGGAGATATGGAGAGTAGGTAGTAGTATTTGTGTTCTCCAAGAGACTAATCTTAGGAAAATAAATATCAACAAGTTCATGGCTAAGTTATTTTCATACTTTGATTATGTTTCTAATATTGACTCTCATGCTCTAAGGAGATTATTTACTTTTTCGAATCCTACAGTTTGCTCTGCTATTAAGCTTGAGGAAATAGATCAACATGTGCATTGTAAAGTCAAGATTGAGAATTATGAATTCCTTTTGTCTGCTGTTTATGGTCATAATGATGATAGTGATCGGTCTCGTCTCTGGGACAGTTTAGATGTTGTTTGTCTTGGTTATAGTCTACCCTGGATTATCTTGGGTGACTTTAATGCTGTTCTCAAGGATGGTGATAGGATCAGTAAACCCTCCTTCTTACAAGTCTATGAGTGAGTTTTATGATTGGGTTATAAATTGTACTATGTTTGAGATAGAGCTTAAAGGACCAATGTTCTCTTGGGATAATGATAAGATGATGATGGTTTTATTACGTCTAAGATTGAAAAAGTCTTCTATAATGACCTTTTCTTAAATCTTTTTGATGGGTTTTTTGGAAACTTATCTCAAATTCCATCAATGATCATAAGTCCATTATTTTTTCTACTGGCCAACCTTAAGCCTTCAGAATTCCTTTTTGGTTTATTAATTCTTTGGTTTTGAAGGATGGTTTTCTTGATGTTGTGAAAGAAGCTTGGGATGTGGAGATTGAAGGTACTTATATGTTTAAGGTGTATAGGAAGTTCCATAAGCTTAGATTTCTTTTAAAAGATTGGAATTATAAAACTATGGGGGATATCTTTGACAATGTAAAAATTGCAAAGCATAATGCTTTACAGGCCCAAATTAGAGCTAATGATGATCCGACCAATTCTTTATTTCAGTCAGAAGCCAAGTCTCATAGAAAAGTTCTCTATGAAGTGTAGAAGGTTGAAGAAATCTTTTTGAGACAAAAATCTAGAGTGTAGTGGCTAGCTGAAGGGGACAACAATTCCAAATTTTTCTATAATTTGATCAATACCAGATGTCCAAAGGAAGCATATGAGTTTCCTTAATATTAATGGTCAAATTTGTCATGATATTAGTGATATTAGGAGCTTTGTTCTTCAATATTACTCTAGTATTTTTAATAGAAATCATAAGTGTGAGGATCTAAAAGTTTTTTGTTGGTCTAGGTCAGTTCTTACAGAGTGTCAAACAATTGGTATCATTGAGAAGGTGACTCAAAAAGAGATAGATGATAGTGTTGCTTCCATGAATGGTGATAAAGCATCGAGACATAATGGTTTCAATGCGTGCTTTGTTAAGAAAGCATGGTCTATTGTGGGTGAGGATGTTGCAAAGGTAGCCATGGGGTTTTTTTCTAATGGAAAACTGTTGAGGGGGTCAAATAATACTTTCATAACCTTTATTCCTAAGGGTCTTGATAATTCTGACATTACAAAATGGGTCCCAATCTCTCTTTACAATGTTGTATACAAAGTTATTTCAGAAATCATGGCAAACATGCTCCATGTCATCCTTCCTTCTATTATCAGTAATAAACAATCTGCATTCGTCAAAGGAAGAAATATCAAGGATTCGATCCTTTTGTTGAATGAAATCCTTCATGATTTTAATAGAGCTTCTGTTGGAAATAAAATGTGCATGAAGATAGACATCTCTAAAGCTTATGACAATGCGAATTAGATGTTTCTCTTTACTGTCTTGCATAGGATTGGGTTTCCCCTCAATATGGATAAATTTTATTTCAAATATTTTCAACTCTACCTCATATCAAGTCCTCCTCAATGGGCAACCTACTAAATGCTTTTTTCCATCAAATGGGATTCACCAAGGAGACCCTATGGCTCCTTACTTGTTTGTTATTATCATGCAAGCATTTATATTTCTTATGAATCAATCTGTTGATAATCATTTGTTGTCTCCTATTAAAGCCTCTAGTTGTTTTTCTTTATCTCATTTGATATTTGTGGATGACTTGATGGTCTTTCTTGAAGATACTCCTGCGAATGCTAAGGTTGCACTTGATGTCCTGGACAATTTTAGTAAATTGTCGGGCTTGAGTATTAACAAAGCTAAAAGTGAAGTTATCTTGAGATCTCCTAAGAATGATATTGTGGACATTCTTAATTTTAAGGTGAGCAATATATCCTCAAATTATTTGGGTGTTCCTCTAGTGACTGGGAGAATATCTAGATATGCTTGTACTATGTTGATTGATAAATTTAAGACTAAATTAAAAGGATGGAAGTCTAAGGTTTTGTCTGTGGTTGGAATATTGGAGCTCATACATTCTACTTTGAGTGTGTTATATCTACATTGGTGTTATGCTACTATGGAGGCTATTGAGAAGTTATGTCGTGACTTTATATGGGTGTAAGAGTGATGGTGAATCTCACCTGCATCTTATGAAATGGGTGAAGGTCACTTTGCCAAAAAGAAGAAGGGGGTCTTGGAGTTAGGAGGATTTTTGATGTTTCTCATGCTTTCTTGTTGTTAAATGGTTGGGATGTTGCAAGTAAGAAGGACTCTCTTTGGGTCAAATGGGTTAATGAAAGGTAATTTTCAAAATGTTCCTTGTGGTCAATTGAAAGTAGTTCTTCTATGTACATGATGTTTTCAAAAGTGCTTGAATGTAGGACTGAATTACTTTCTAATATCAAGTTTCATATTGGTAATGGGGCTGATTTTGTTCTTTGTCTTGACCCCTGGACTTATAATAAGAAATTATTATGGGATCATGTTGGGAAGGATGCAACTTTGAAGCTTGGTCTCCCTATTAATTGCAAAATTGAGGATGTTTTATCTAATGGTGGTTGGATGATTCTTGGTGATAGGAAAAATAAGAAGCTTTCAGATTTCCTAAAAAGTATTACTATTAAAAATGAAGGAAATGATACTGATTATTTGCTATTTGGAGATAAGAATTCTTTGTGTCTAAAAGTTTCTTAGAATTCTATTAGGTCCACTGGTACTATTTTGGATATTTTCTTATGGATCTGGAAGGGTAAGATCCCTTGTAAATTTCAATTGAATATGTGGAAGGTGGCCCATGATAGACTTCTGACCTTTGAGTATAATAGAAGGAGAGGAATTCTTTGACCTTTGAGATGTTTTCTTTGTAAAGTTGAGTGTGAATGCACTTAGTATATATATTTTCAATTGTTCTTATACAAAGGAAGCCTTGGAATATATTGGGGTTTCTACCGATTTCCAGTTCTTACTTTCAAATTGGCATGAAATTACTTCCTTGTATAAAAGTGAGCATAAATTTTTGGTGATGGGTGCTATGTATAATATATGGTGGGATAGGAATTCCAAGACACATGAAGATAAGGAAGTTTCTTCTGGTAATGTCACTAAGAAGTTTTTGCAGGATTTTGAAAGTGTTTGGTGTTGATTTGCTTTCTTTGTGTCGATGAATATTTGTCCTATTATACTGGGAGTTATTGGTGGACGTCTTGGGTTATTCTAAATTTTGTAGCATAAGGATATTTTCCCTTTCTATTTGATCTTTGGTGGATTCATAAAGGTTGTCTGTCTTATGAAAGATCTCGGTTACTGTTTCATATCTCTTTTTTCTCTATTGGTTCTTTTGTGTGTGAGGTTTTTTCCTTTAGGTTGTTGGTTGATGTCTTGAATCCTTTCTATTGTTATGTGGCACAATTTGATTATTATCTTCATAAGTCAGCTGTAGAAATCTGGGTACAAGCTTGTGATGTGTTCCATGCATCTTTATGGTTGGAAAGGTTTTCCAGAATTCATGATGCTAGTGATGTTCCTACTATAAATGTTATCTAGAAGTTTTGTAGGACTTTAGAAAGTGATTTGGACATGATCTTTGTGTTGTGAATATATTTTGATCTATCTTTCTGGTTGGAGCATGCTGATGGAAGTAGTTTTCTTCTAGTTTATTAGTTGTGATATGCAACTTTGTACTTCTCTGCTATTGAGTATCTTTCATCTATTCTTGGGCTTAGGTGATGGCTCCTTGTTGATAAGGATCTCTACTGTTGAGTCTCTCGTTTGTTGGTCTTCTGCCCTGAAGCTTTCTTCAAATTTTGAAAGTGGTTCATTAAGTTTGTTTAGCTATAGTTCTCTTGTTTCTTCTTACAGATTCATATACATTCTGGGCCAAAGTGCTCTACTCTCCTTTTTCTTTTCAAGACTCTCTTTTTTCGTCTTCAAATCTTCACTTGTATAGTCACTTTTACAAAAATTTGAAAAAAATGAAAAGAAGTTTTGGTGGCCAAAAAAAATATTAGGATTATCAAATTAGGTCTATAATGAAGAGAATTTATTCATATACTATTTATCTAGATCTAAGAACATAAGTATCATTAATATGTATACCTAGTATATAATTTCCATAGATTTTTTTTATTTACGAGAGAACCGCCCCCATAGAAGCGCCACAATCGTGACCCCCCAGACAGCGTAAACTCTCGGGGTATGAGAGGGTGTGGTCCGGTCACCCCCTCCTGTGCCCAATCAAATTCATGTTACTTTTCACAGAGCACCTTTGACGTGATTTGAACCCGGGTCCTTCATCTGGACTTATCGAGCCGTAACCAGCCGGGCTACTCTGGCTGGACTAATTTCCATAGACTTAGGACTATACATGCAATATTTAGGTTGTAATATTTTATTACAATTTATAATTTTAGGTTTAGAATTATTAGGGTCACAAAGATGATTATTGGGGTAGGGTTGAAATCTTAAAATACTAAGATATAATTAAGTGGCTTTATCATTAATTACATTTGCAAGTATGAAGGTAATACAAAATGTTTAATTTACTGACTATTGGTTGTAAAAAAGGGGGAACTGAGGGTACCATTAAAATCAAAACAATTTTGTGACTCTATGGTTAAATTTTTGTAAATTTTCTAACATAGTGATGATTTACTATGATATATTCAAAATTAATCATTCATTAACCAATAGGAAAAGAGATAAAGTGATTTGCAGTTTAAAATAAAAACCTAGATAAGTGTTTTGTACCTATATGCCTTTGGAGGCATTTATAGACTATAATGTGATATAGGGGTGAAGTTTTCAAAACACTAGTTGAATGTTCTTTAGGTGCACATGACTCAGTGGTTTACTTTTAATCCATCACGCATGATCTCCAGTCCAAGATTGATCAAACAAAGGCCATAGATCTATTACTGAGGTCCATCCGAGTCAAACGAGCCCTAGCTTGTCACCTGAGGTCCATGGAGTTACCCATGAGGGCCGTCTGAAGCTACTTCTTCCATGGCCAAGATATGAAAACATGACCGTAGGGCTTCTCTCGAAAAACTAAGGATTCAAATGGCTCCACGAGGTTACGACAAAGCTAACAAGCCAAATTGGATGTCACGACGATGATTGAAAACCTAAAATCAGTGGAAAATAGTCTGGGAACTCAATATTGGGGGTTAAAAATGTACCTCCCCTCCGGTTGAATTGAGGGTACATCAAGCTTCCTGGGAGCGAGATAGAAAGATTCAAACCCTTTCTATGGCTGGGTGACTACAATAGCTCATCCTTTGGCTCTAGTCTCAACAACTCAATGACAACATTTTCGACTTGATGACTCGCTGGCTCGCAGCCGAAATTGGAGCTTATCCCAAACTCGAGGTCCCTTGTAGATGGTGAGGGCATAGGTAATTGACCGAAGTCAACCCAAGGGTAGAGAACGATGGTGGACATGATGAGGGTTGAAGGTGATATAGGGTGGAGATCTTAGGGGTAGTTGCAGGGCAATTGATGGTGGAGGAGGGTGGGACAGAGTTCGGTGCAACTTTTCCAGTGCTTTGGGAATCAAGAGTGAGGCTAGGTAATGGTCCACAAATTGGCAGTGAGAAGGGAGCAAAGGCAGAATTGGGCATTTCTTATACATGTGTTTCTAGGATTCGAGTGAGGGGTCAAAGGATGAGGATTCGTCTTCAAAAGACGATAGAAGAAACAGTTTAAAAAATGGATGAGAGGACTGTGATATTGGCGTGATTGAAGGGAGCAACATTTGTTTCCAGAATAGGTGGAGGTTTATGATGGTTTCAGGTGGCTAAGATTGTTTTGGTTCTTCGCAGGCCCAGATCCAACGATCAAAGATAAGATGCCACAAGGAAAACTAAATATTAATTATTTCTTATTCATTTTCAACTATTAACTTCCCAAATCTATTTACCCTTTCAAATTAACTCCGTTTGGCCTTGAATTTTGACCATACGAGGATAATAAAGTCTAGAATATTATTTTGGGATTAGTTTCTTGTTTGGATGATCATATTAATAAATGACTTAATGCAAAGATAGGGCCAAATATTGAATAACTAAATATCTAAAAGAAATTAAATATCAAAATTTTGGGTTTCCTCTTATTCACACATTATCTTTAATTATGAAAATTTTTAGGGCAACATAATAATTAGATTTGTTTACAATAGACCCTCATATAAGATGTGACCATAAGGGATGCATTTTAGGAAAATTGCAAATTAATACCTGAGAAATGAGGATGTTACAATAAACCTAGAGAAAACAATGCTTAGAGAAATGGACACTCAAATAGCACATCCTTCCTCTAAACCCAAAGATTGAATCTATGAGATGTGATGAATTTAGCAAGAATGGTATCATTACCCACTTCCTAGAATCATGCCAGTGTCGTAGGGCCAAAACAAAGGAACTACAAGATATTAGGATTTTGATTGGATCTTTCCACCATGATTCACAAGGAGAAGGAGTTCGGGGGACATTCAAGACCAAGGTATAGAAAATCCTAAGGCATCCATGCAGATGGAGAAATTGGGGCAAAGGAAACAAGGTGGAAATTGATCTAAGAATGTGAATTGTTCGTGAGAATTACCCAATAGTGACTAAAACCAACATGAAAGGAAGAAAAGAGGAAATTAGGAATTACCACTAGTTCAATCAAATCATAGGTACCATAGGCTTCTATGGATCACAAGACATTATGCTATATATTAGGAGGTATTTGCAAGGTATTGAACTTGTGGTGGGGACGTATCACCCACAAATAAATGAGGTTGATAATTTGGGTTTTGAAATAAATGAGGAGGGACTAAGGGTTAAAATTGATTGTAGGAGGTTGCTTGGAGGTCATGAAGTTGATACTTATAGGGTAAAATTTAGAGAATGGTTAGGGGTCCTGGGAGAGATGGAAATACGGTTAAAGAGGTATACAAGGGTGGTTGGGACAATTTCATGCAAAAAACTTGATAGTGTTTTAGATTATGGTTTAGGAAAAGGTGAAAAATGTTAGGTAATTGAAACTAGGTGTTGGGGTGAAAGAGACAGAGCAAGTAGGAGTAACCGATACATATTGTAGAGTCCAAATTAGAAAGAAGAGGTGGGAGGGGAGATAAAGTAGGAGTTACATTACATCTATATGGTTGATTCTATCCCAAACTAGGTTCGTGATGAAAGAGAGTGTGCATATTCTATAAGACTAAGATATAAAGAGTCAAGTAGAAATCAACCATCCAAAAATGAGAGAAATACTAGAGAGAATTTACTTGAAATAGATCTAGGTTTTAGGATTTTTTGGTGATATTTTCTTTGTCAATATTATTAGGTTAGCTACATATACAAATAAAATGAAAATTGGAATTCGACCTAATTTGATCATTACACTCAAAAATATCATAGTACTCAAACTTAGAGATAAACCTTTAGTCCATCTGTCATATTAAGGTTTTCTAATCATTATCTATATATATTTATTTTAATTCTCATTTATCTTCAATATTTTAGATTTAAACTTAATATTAGCATTATATAATTATGAAAGGATTTATATGAAATATTTGCAAGAAATATACTATTTTACCTAATCAAGTCATTCTTTCCATTTAACCTAATAAAGGTTTATATAAAGTATACTAAAATTATCCCAACCCATGTGGGTTACCAAATTTTAACTTATTTAGATGTTTTAAGTATATTCCAAATAAGACTAAAACATAAGCACACATCTTGTTATATTATCATGTTTAAGTCAAAATATGTATTACCTAGGTTTGTGATATGTATTTATACACTATAAGGAAATCTACACTTATGTTAAGTTACATATTGATACTAACATACTAAAAAATATAAAGTGAATTTATTTTTTTATTTTATTTGTCCATCAGTATATTACAAGTTATTAACTACGTCTATAAATAGGATTATTGTTTTAGGAACTAGAGTTTTGTCTAAATGAACATTACACATCATCTCATACATGTTCAAATATCATGAAGTTGAACTATAATTTATGAATCCAAGTGATCATGACTCATGATTAGGTGTTTCCAAGACATGGTTGGGGTCATATATATGTAACTATGTTTAAGGATACCACATACCGGTTGTAGTTACCTTTTTTATTTCATTAGTAAACATTCAAGGATATAGAGATATTTCAGTTTACATTCAAGAATTGTTTGAAATGACACCCATTTTTGGCTGCACTCGGCTACAAAAATTTCCATTTTGACTTAGAATAAAGAGAAATATCCACGAATCTCTTCCCGAAACTTGATACTTCCTATTTTCTTACATATTGATTTGGGAAGTCACATTTTTGACATTAATTCTCAATAAATATTTTTAATATCTTTTTGTATACTCCTAGTTTGAATATCTTATTACAAGAACTATTGTCATTTTTTAATTTTCACCATTTCTAGTGATGGAAGTGTTGATCTTTAGACTTATTCTTTCAGGATAAAAACTATAAGCTATTCATGACCACATTGATGAGAATGTTGAATAATTATATACAACAAAAATAATTCTAACAAATAAATATTTAGTCCAATAAATATTACCAAATTAGAATATAAATTCCATTTTTGTTTGGATGTCAAATCCAACCTTATTTGTTTGAACACTTCACAATAATTACAAGAAAGGTAAGATTCCTAAATAAACTATTGATGTTACCCATTGTAAGATTAATACATGAATTAATTATTTACTAAAATAATATAATATATCTAGAGTATGTTTCATCATACTTCATATTTATCTTTTTCGATGATGGATACATCCTTATCAATAACTTATTGTATTAATATTGAACACACATCTTCAGTGGCATTCAATTATTTTATGTCTGTCTAATTTAAATTACAAGAATCATTATAATATACATTACAAGATAGATTCTCCTAGTAAAATATATATGTAAACCTTGAATATGGTAAGTTGGTGTTACAGTTCAGAACTAAATTTGTAAACCGAATAACAAAAATACATATGCTTATGTGATCACTTTGTTTAATTGAATCAGATACTAACAAAAAGAAATCTTGTTTATTTTAAATATGCCACACTCTTAGATTTATTAACTCTTATACTTAATAAAGTTAAGATGAAGGGTGACCTAATAAATCATACCATTGTTGTTGTATCCTACCTTGCGATTGTAGTTCCATGATATGTAGTGGTGTAGACTTCTTAATTGGTGTAGTACATACTCTAGAGGAAAACCACATATCATATAGAACATTTTGGGAATAAGTATTTTCTCAGTACTTAGCATCCACTGTTGTGCACAAAACTATGACATTTCCTTAAGTTAATTAAACATAAAAGCAGAATGGTAGTTGTGACGGTAGCTATGAAGTTTATAGATTGCATAAATAGAAATCTTCATGTATGTAATAGTAAAACTGACATTATTACATTTATAAATAATATGTTGACAAGGTCTATGTTATTCACTAATAGTCTTCAAGGTATCATGTCATATGACGACATCAAACATGTAAAATATAGTAATTTTATGTTCTTTTGTCAATGAAAAGTGATTAACTTAGTTCTACACATGGATGGCCTCATGTCTATTTTTTTTAAATCTTGTTTATGGCCTCACAAATGAAGCAACAAATTTCATGCACACTATAATAAAATTTGTCAATGTTTTGCTGATAAGGACATATAGAGTTTGTGCAAGCTCTACGCCTATAATTATAACCCAAAGTTGACGGGGTTTGAAACTCTACATCCATTTTTGCTTTGTCCCACAATCATCATTCGCCCTCTGCCAATGACAATGTGACATTTCATGAACACCTCACCCATATTTAGTGATAGGATGTCCTACCACTCCACTCTGATACTGCCATACACCCTTTATAAAGGGGCTAGACATGCGGTCATGTCTCAACTTTTGTGGGATTGTATGTGTTGTCATTGTGTCTTCTCTTAACAACCTATTACTCAACTCTCCCAAACTACCTATTCTTACTAGAAAAGGCTCAACTACATATCACAGTAAGATGACTCACAATCGAGGGCCTAGATTCAGTCTCTAGATCTTAGCTACATATCACAAAAAGATGACTCACAATTGAGCATCTAGCTTCCGTCTATGGATCATGATCCTTATTTCTTGATCCTTATTTCTATTTGAATGTAACTTCTCTTGACACATATCTAGGCTAAGTTCTTCTTCTCAATGTGTTTCTATATCCAATATATCTTTATACAAGTATCAGTTGCTATTGTTTGTCACTAAACTCTAGTTTGGGTGAAGATCCATCCTGAACCCAATAGAGGAGGGACACATTGAATCCTTTAGTTGTTGTGCCATAAAACATAGGTATTAACTTTTATACCTAATAGAGGTAGTGTCCACTAAATAAATATGTTCTTCGCTAGTACTTGATGGAAAATTGAGTAGCAAAAATGTTAACAACTAATTCAGTTTAATCCATTTTTTTGTGTTTGCAACTATCACTAGTGAATGAGAGGACTGATCAAGAAGATGAATTCTCCCATCTAGATTCTTACTTCCACATCACCATATCTACAATTATTTTCAAATAAATATATCTTATTTAGCTTTTACTACTTTGGTTAGTGTATATGTACTTGTGGTTTTAACTATAAACCAACTTTATCTTCAGGTCAAAGTAGCTTATATAAAGTAAACAACATTTTATAATTCTTTTTGAGATCTAATGAATGATAGGATTCCACTACACTTGACCAAATAAACTTGCAATGTTGTTACTAAATTTATAATAAAAAATAGTGCATAGTAGACAAAGGTAGCGACTCATATCCCATGAAATCACATGATTATATTCCATCTGATAGACACCATGTTCTCTATGTCATCAGTCATATGTAATAGTATGGTTATTATTCTACCACTAAACACATTGCAACCCAATTTATGGAATTCAGGTTTCAATATTTATTTTGTTAAACTTTCAATACATCATACCCCTTGCATCACGATGAATGTGAGAAGACCAAAGACTCATCCATTTCATTGAAGTATGCAATTGTTCACTTTGTTATTGTTAATATCAGATATGGTGGCTTATGTAACCCATACCTTGGGGAATGAGTGGGAAATAGAGAAAATTCACAATGTTAATTTCTACTTCTATTTTGTACTCCATCTAATTTAGCAATGATCAAATGATGTAACTATCAACCTTCTATATAAAAGTACTATCAATAAACGTTTGTGTTATTTTATGACTTTTTGTTAGATAATTTTTGAGAAAAATTTACACTTTTAATGGAATAAGGAGAACTGCAAATTTCTCCATTATTGGATATGTTTAAAAGTGATTGAGGTTTAGAAGTATGTTTGGCCAGGGCTTCGTAAACCAAATCTCGAGGGTTTAGGTCTCATGATATTTGGTATTAGATCTTAGGTTAGGATATCAAGACACTAAGAGACCATTAATATTAGGGCATATTGTATTATTAAAAGCAAGATACCTAACATGTTTTCTCCATTATAGGCGTTAAGTTGATAGGAGGAGTCAGCAAGAGGTCCAGTAGGGGTAACATCTTACTATATGCCTATGTCCCAACTAGTCATTTGACATGGTCCCTAATAGAAAACATAATCAAGAAAAGGCTATCATGATGGACAATGATCTTTTTATTGTCTTTATATATGGTAAAAATAAGTTGACATTGGTTAAAGTTGGTTCATTTTCTTTGGCATCGAAAGAGATAGGTCATATGAAGTTGGGAGTCACATAGTTTTAAAGAACAATAGATATGAAGGAGTTCAATGAGTGGTTGGGACATATGGAGAATCTCTCTAAGGTAATGAATATTTTGGAACCCTAGTAGATCAACCACATAGTGTACCTACCAAAGGCTAATTTGAAATTGTGGTGGAAGAACATGAACGAGAAGAGGAGTGATGGAATCTAGACATTGAGGGATTTCATGGAAGAGTTTACTTAATGTCCTTCCCTCCATGTTCCTATGATGAAAGATTAGGCATATGGAGAGCATGCAATAGGGTGTTTTGTGCATTGAGATAACAAGGTTCTATATACACAATTGCTTACATTTATCCAAACTTGGTGCCATATAAGGTGGGTAAATGTATCAGTTATGAAGCAAGCCTAAATTATGATATCATACATCTTTTATTTGTAAATAAATAGGAAGGGCCATAGATATTTGGAGAGTTTTTGGAGGTGAGATTAAGAATAGAGAAGTCAATGAATGCCTCTAAGTAGGCACACACAAGGAAGAGGACAAATAGTTTCAACATAAAGTTGCAACAAGATTACAAGTATTCTAGGGACTTCTAATAGATGAATTACTTATATTGGAGGTCAGTGCATCCTAGTACATGCATTTATTAATATAGAAAAAGGTAGTTTTGTCCCATATATGTGTACTTCACTATAGGATACCCAAGAATCCCCTTCGATGTCCATTGGTATGGTGGCAACAAAAGGCAAGATATCTTGCAATGTGGAAGTTGTAAAATATTTCACTGGATAGTGTTACATTATGGAGTTCTAGGAATGCCACTGGTATGGTTAGATAGGAGATATGAAACTACACTATCCCCAATTATAGTAGTCACTAGGATGTAGTTAACAAACATGGTTCTATATTCCACAACAACATTTTTGTTTCAAAGGATAGATAGTATAAGTGCCTTATGGTTCCAACTGCGATCTTTCCAAAAGTAATGTACAGTGTGGATCGAATGGAATGTTAAGAACCATGAGCACCTTGATGTATCAAAAAGGAGTCATATCTCCTTGATTAGTCACAAGTGAGATGAAATTTGACATTTTATTTGTTTTTGTCTTAATTAGTGTTGATACTTGCACTCCTTTCTTGAGTTCTCTTTTGTGAATACCCTAACATTTCTTGCTCACATGTCACCTTTTAATCTTCTTCTGATTTTCCTTTAGGTGATCCAATGGTTCTCCTACATATCTTACCCATTTAATAGGGTTTTGGTGGACACACATCCACATTCAATCCTATACCCCTGAGATGAATTCTTTCAATATCATCTAGATAATTATATTGGAAACATATGTATTTTGGGTTGTTGAAGGAATTAGATGACTTTTCTTGTGTCTTATCTAGAGATTTGAATGTGGTTCCTATATGCTTCGTGTTAGTGGTAATGGATGATAGGGCATTGAATAAGGGTCCTAAAGAGGGACTCAATTTGATGAGTTTTCCTATGGATTGTGAATTCCTTGATGTTTTCCTTGATGAGCTCCTAAGTATTCTTCCTACTTGAGCAGTTGAGCTAGAAGTCCAATTGCTTTTAGGTAGTCATCCCATTACACAATCATTATATCATATGTCATGTATAAAGTTATGGAAGCAATCACATGAGTAGCTAGACAAAGGTTTCATCCAATCTAGCACTTGCATTGGTTCTATTTAATAGGCATATAAGTTATCTTCACAAATGAGGTATGGATATTTTGAGTTTATAGTCACCAATACCTCAAAATTGTTCATGGATCTTATGAACTGTGTTTTCAATCAATTCATATATTATTTTTCTGTTTTCTTTATTGATGACATCACAAGCTATCCTTGTGATGTATAACAACATGAAGAACACTTAGGGAAACCTTTACAGTTGTGTTGGAAGCACCACCTTAAATGATAATTAAAAAAAGTGTGAGTTCTAGTTGGAACAAGTTTATTTATAGGGCCATGCAATCCCTAATAGATTGAAAGAGAGTGAAGTCTTTACTCTAGTCCTCGAAACCCACAACCCTATTGAAGTAAAATCTTTCTTTGTTGGTAAGATATTATATGAGGATCATCGAGAACATGAATATTGTCACATGCATTCTCACAAAGCTGACAATGAAGAATATATTTTTTACTAGATGGATGTATAAAAGCACATTTTGTTAGAGTTGAATGAGTGTTTGGCATCAACATCTTATTAATGTAAGTCAAGTATTCATATCCAAGATTGAGTTGCAAGGTCTCTATTGGGTCATTTCATGTTGTATATTGTTCATGCAAAATTCTTAGTATTCACAACATTCATAACACATACCATATAAATTGGTAAAGAAATATCCAGTATAAGTTGCATGCTAAATGTTCTTCATTGAAAATAACACAACTAGTATGGTTCTCTTAAACATGAAGTATCGTTCATATTGGTTCAATATAAGAGATAAGGAATGTCTATACAGGAACACCAAATTCCCATTAAATATTAAGGGTCCCACAATAATCAAGTGGCCAAGGTATTCATATTTAAAGAGTGATCACCATGACTAGGATTACTGTAGTATATCATGCATAGGAAGATTGAATAAGGCATTGATTTTTCCTCATTCAACAATTTTATAAATCTCAATGTAAAAAGTTATATTGGAAAAAAGATAGGAACATTTTAAATATTCAATAATTTAGTATAATGCAAAGAGAGAATACATAAATATTTATCATAAAAATCTCTTTCTGAAATTCTCATGTTGATATCAACATGGATCTTTTCTATTGTAAGAACATAAGATATCACTATTTAAATTTTTGGTGATGAAAAAATAGGTTTCATATATTTGTTTTATCTTTCTTTGCTATCTTCATACTAACACATGAGGAAGAAAATATCAGTACAAATTAATACAACTAAGTATTAAATGGTAAAAACATGTCGTGCAAGGAATTACACATGATCATCTTGTAGATTTTAGATAATTCTTAGTATTTAGTGTCACTACAAATATTTTTATCATTACCATGCTCACTTTCAATTGCCCCTAGAGCTTACCATCTGGGATACATGCCCCTTGGTAACATTGATACTCAACTATAGTCTTAAAAAAGACATCTACATTGTATATTTTTCAATCAATTCTTTGTATTCAACATTTCATGTGAGGAAAATGCATAATAGTACCAACTTCATATTTTTAGAATTCCTAAAAAATATTCAAGCAAGGAAAACATGAATTAAACATATACATCTCATTTCCCTTCTGCCCTTCTAGTTAAATTAGCAATACTTTAAGCATGAATTCATATCTCAACTTCATCTTCATACTTTAGTTTCTTTCCAACCCTAATCATCCCCAAGGTTAGAACTTATCTTCTAAACCTTAAATACCCTAACCAACTAGTGGAACACTAGTTTGGATTTCTATTTTTGTTCTTTTTTCTCATTGTTTATGTTAACATAGTTATAATGCATGACCAATTTCAATTAATTCTCATTTTATGGTGAAATGCACTCATGTAGTCTTTTGCGTGTATTTACAAATAATTGAGTGCTAATTGATGGAAGGATACTAAGGAGGTATATCTAAAGACTTCACCATGCATGAAGAATCCCAAAGAACCACCACAATCATCTCCAACCTACCCTGAGAGCTCATGAATAACTTTGAAGAAACTATCTCCATAATTGAACAAATTAAAAACTAAAGTGCTAGAGGGTAATCCTTAGAACAACCATATTCCGCTTGAAACAATCATTTGACAACACCAGTGTCCATAACTCCCGAAATCTCCATTTCTTAGTATATACATGTCATAGATAAACAATCATTCCTAACAGAGTTATTGTTCCACCAAGCCTCCACGATGATCATTTTGCCATAGAATTGTTACGACCCCATCTGAGCTTAACTGGTAAACTAGGGTTTACCTAGACAATTGCAAAGATTAATTGGAATAATCATTCTTGAAATCTAATTAATGATGATAACACAATTAGGACGTTTTAACTATGATAAGAAGTCTAAATGTTCTTTTGTCTTGAGAATTAGGGTTTGAGAAGCATAGACCCTAATCGGCCCAAAATAGGGTTTTAATGACATATGAATACAGAATTTGATAAGTAGAATGTCTCACTAAATGATTTTTAGTATTTTATGTGTAATCTGATTTAATTAAAATTTGGATATGATTTTTATATATAAAATTTGAACAACATTGGAAAATATCAGAATTTTTGAAGAATGTTCTGACCTGTTTATCGGTCGAGTTTCAAAATCGACTGATCATATTTCCAGATTTATATAGCAGTGTGGTAATTGAATTTTATATTTTTATTGGTATATTCAATTGATCTCAAATTTTAACTGTGCTTGAAAAACACAGTTTTCGACACTCTGTTAAATTGGCATAATTTTTGGATGACTGTTGATCTCTACAGTGAGGGTGTCGGTCGAGTTCTGTGCAGGACAAACTCGACCGAATCTGCTGCAGACTGCAATATAGCAGTGCACTGTTCTATTTTTAATTATTTATTGGTAACTCAAAATGATCTCAAATTTTAACTTAAGCTTTATAGATCAATTATAAACAACTTTATAAATTCCCATAATTGTTTGAGAAGGTTTGATCTCTGAAATAAACGAATTACAGTTACTTTGTGTAACTGAATATTCAGCCAATATAATAAAAGTTGAGTGTTGGGTCAATATGCAATTGACCCAAGCAGCTCAAATTGACTTATATGATCGACCACACACACACACAGCTCTCATTCTTCGTCATCCACCTCATAGAAACGAAAATCTAGAGAGAGAGGGAGAGTTAGGGCTTGAGTGGAGAAAGAGGAGGAATTGCTGACCTAGGGTTTTGCGGTCCGAGGAATGGTGAAATCAAGTAAGTTTGGATCCTTTGCATAGACTTTTATGGTGAATCTTCTCTCTCATGTCAAGATTCCGTCCATACTCTTATTTGATCCAAGATGATGTCGAAATTCCCTCTTTTCTCACCCTTTCTTCATAATCCCTCATTTTCAAGGTTTCCGAGTTGAATGGAAGAAGAATTGGGAGATTTGCTAGGGACTTGATATGAGTTCGAGATTCCCTGAGTTGAGCTACAGTTTTGAGGTGTTTTCACACCTTAGGGTGAGTGGGTTCTTCCTTTAAACTGTATAATGCACGAAATTTGATTATAGCATCCAAATCCCTAATTGCTTGGTATGTGATTCTAAACCCTGAAATGTCCGTTTAATATAAGTTGTTGCAATTTGATATGATATGGATTCCTTGTCTGTTTGAATGACTCCTTGATGGTAGATTCACATCAGAAACGTATACAACACATCCTAGAAAGAATGCTTTTCAGATTTATACCATATGATGTAATTAGGGTTTAACCTAATTGAGATATCTCTAGAGCTTCAACCTTATTGAAAAGGACTAGTAATATTATAAGTGGTTAGGATGTACCTCATGGATTACCTTATTTGAATTTTATCCTTGGTGCATGATATCTCAGTGAATAGCATGGAAACCTAAATTTAGTTCAATTTCCATGGTTTCATACATATATCGATTGTATATGATTTGTTGAAAACAATCTTTATTTAGTGCATGCTTATATCCTATGAAATCCTTACGAGAACCATGTGACAAGTGAATGAGGTAAATGAAAAGGTGAATGAGGCGAATGAAACCCTAAGAGTAGGGTATTGGAATGTGATGAATGAATAAGGCAAATGAAACCCTAAGGATAGGGTGTTCAATGAATCATGTTATGGTGACATGAAAGATCTCGATATGAGATGTGGTGATACTTAACTGTTGAATTGTATGCTTCTAGTGCATTTAACTTTATATGCTTGTTCTCTCTGAGTTGATATCTACATACTGCAGGGCTTCTTATATTTCAATACATATCTCGTAAATTGCAGGTGATGAGATATGACATGCCCTAGAAAGGGATGTTACTAAGACATGGTATATGTTGAATACATGAGCTATGATGTTTTATATGATATGATATGGCAGGCCGTGTGCGCCTTGTGAGAAATGTAAAATGAGTTATGATTTCTGTTTTACATGTATCTATAATATTAATGTTAGACTTAGGTGCCCTAACACCATAGAACCCCTTCGAGAGATCTGCTTCTTAGGGGTGAAACTCGTGTTGCAACATTAACCGTGCGGAGTCATGGTGGCACGAGGACAGAGAGGCAGTGTTCAACAATAATCCGTGCGGAGTCACGGTGGAACTGGAGAAAATAGGGGTTATTGCAACAAGATCCGTGCAGAGTCATGGAGGTAACCCCGTGAGACTCTCCGCCTGTGTACTCAGGTTAGAGGAGGAGTCTAGAGCACTCGGAGTAGTGCATTGAGGCCGGAGAGCCTATGAGTCAGGCCGGAGAGCCTGGGGTCCTGTGGCAGAACATGGCTGGCGTCAGACTTAGCATTTCCCGGGTGTGTCGCTAAGTCTTGTACGGTGGGATCGTAGTTCGCTACAGATCTTTATATGCAGAGTACACTGCATATGATTAGGGCATAAGCTAAAATATGATCATATAGGTTCACAGAGTTCCTTATAAATGAAAGAGTTAAGGAAGACTAGAGCATAGTCTTCTAGTAGTTATTCTTTGGATGCAATATTTACATTCTTTGTTATTTCAATTATATTGTTTTAGAACTGCTCAGTGTAGTATTTATTGTTGTTAAATTTCATAACGTTTATTCAAAGGTATACCTATAATCACATTAGTGCCTTAGACTATTTCTTTGAAGTACTCATTCACTGAGCGAGTAGGCTCACCCCTCTACTCAAACATTTTTGGGTTAACCGCGTAGACTTGAAGATGGTCAGAGCATCAGCGTAGATCTTCTACAAGAGTTAAGTACAAGATTAGTTGAGTCAGTCGGTCCTTATCACTCTAGGTCCTCAGTAAGAGATAAGAGAGAGAGTTGTAATTACGATGTGTAATATTGTTCCTCTTTTGATATGTATGCTAATTAGCAAGTTTTATATGCATAAGGTGTGAGAGACATCATGAATGTTTATACATGTATCTTTACTATTGAAGTCTGATTAGTAAAAGAAATGTTCAGATTCCTTTGTTAAGATGTTATGTGGTTTAATGTGGGGAAACAAGAGTTTTAAAGAAAAGAAAAAAAGTTAAGGGTGTTCTTTGTGTTACATATAAGTCCTATCTTATGCCCTAATCTCATGATTTGAGGAAATTGTGAGATCGGGGTATAACAGCTTGGTATCAGAGCTTAGGGTGAGTTGTCAAGGACCATTAAGTTAGTAAGTTAGCATCATAAGTGTGGCAGATAGGAGATGTTTTGATGTTAGCTTTGGGGATTTGAGTATTTGGATATCCTGGCCCGATATCTGAGTACTTGGATCAACCAGTACAAGCTACTCTGTCTATTCTCTCACGTATACCCTGGCCAGGTATACAGTAGAAGAATGGGATAGAGAGGAACCCTAGAAATGTTAGGGTTAGAAAACGAGAAAAGAAACAAGAATTAAGAGCATAAATGTAAAAGGAGATAGAACTTACATTTCATAATGTTGTTTTTGTTGGAAATGTATAGAAATTCTCTTATATATTTGAATTGAAATATTCAATACTTTGAAATATGGGTCTTTAATATCTGTTGTACACTATGCATTTGTAGCATTTATTGATTTCATTCTTTGTAACAAGTAGACTAGAGTTGACCTTTGAATGAGCTTTTGTTAGTGGATAATTTTTCTTCCACACTTCTGAGATGAATAGGAGTTGAGTAATCCCTTGTAGTTCTTGGCTTCAGGACTTCAGGTTTGGCCTGGTCCGGCTGGCAGGATGTATTACTGGGATCTAATGACTCCTATTAATAGTATAATAAGAATAGAATTTGAATAATTAGACCCACATCAGAGTAAGAATGTACATACAGTAAGATGTTGAAACATATGGGCAAGATCAGAACAACTAAGAATTAGTTGAAACTGATATCTGAGGTTCAATTTTGGGGCCTCATATGAGAAACCCTTAATTGGGAATAAAGGAACATGATATGAAGTTCATAATCAGTTTATTGATTAATATTATACGAACTATACATATGAAATATAGAAAAGATATGTGAAATGTATGTATGGTTCAAGATAGCAAGAATCAATCATGAAGAATGAATCATAGAATAGAGTATAATGCTTTTATGAACTCTAAAGAAAAGGCTAAGTAGAGAATAGGTTGACCATTCAATAGGTCCATAGAAGTAAAGAGTCTTCAAAAGAGTAAAAGTGAAGAGGATCGTATGAACATGTAATTCATAAGACTAGAACAACAAACTAGTTTCTAAGCAAAGAACATAGGTGTAGTTTAACGAATGAATAAGTCATACAAAGGTAGACTGTATTCAGGAGAGAAAAACTTGATTGAAAGAGAAACTATGTTTGACCCATGCATGATCCACTTGATTTAAAAATGAAGAATATGTAATGTATTCAACATGAGGAAAAACTAATAGAAGGACTATTAATTTAGAACGTTAACTTCGCAATAGTATAAAGATAAAGGAGGAAATATGTGCAACATGGTATACATGACCATACATATGAATAAGCAACATGGTCATAAGAGAAAAATTTAGAATTTAAAGATGACGGGTTAAAGAGTAGTATATGGTAAGAGGACTATGAAACGTAAGATAGGGTTTGAAATATGATGGAGAAGTTATAAAATAAAGAGGTTGTGAGATTCAAGCAAGTGCTAATTAATCAAATATCTCTGTTGATAACTAAGTAAATCTACATACGAGAATGTATTAAGGGAATGTTTGAATACAAGTATTCCAAGTCTTAAAATCATCTTCTCTTTCATATATTCCTTAACAATAGCAAGGCGGGAATGAAATGATAAGAAAATGAATCATATACGGTGCATAACTACCTTGGTGGGGTCATCTAGTGAATGTAATAGTGACATACTATATGATGAAGTGCGATAAGAAATAAAATTCTTGTGTGATAGCAAGAATGATGAATAAGATATTCCTATCTTAAATACTTCAATGTTAATGATGTTTATTGTATATAATCATATGAAAAGGATAGGTAGCAAAAAGTAAAGAAGTAATGAATGAGTAGAGAGATATGGGAAAACACTAGCTTTGTGTAATATGTGAATTTGTTTTTACATGTATGATTTGTTGAAGGCATATTAAGGTATGAAAGTTGGTTCTACATATGATTTCAGGGTATTTGTGTAAGCTATATGTTAAATTAAAGGCGTATGATAGTTGTAGTAATTCATACCTGATATGCATCTTACTATTGTGTATTTGTGATATGGTGATACGGTTTGGATGATGTCAGAACACATGGAGAGATACCCTGAACAAGGTAGTCATACTTATTCACTCATATTAATAGAAAGGGATGATAATCAGATTGTCTGGACAAATAACCCTAATGAGGTGTAGCTTGTTATACCTAGCTCTAATATAACTGAGTGATGGTAATTGAGTATGATTAATGCTTGAATGACTGATACAATTGTGGATTACTTTATTACTGTGGTTGAAACCCTAAAATGATATAATACGATGGTTACACTTTGAATTGTGTGTGGGCCCATAACCCACAGGTCCCAGGATCGAAACAGGATAGTATGGAATGAGGTGGTAATGCTTCACTTTATGCATCCATGACCCAATGGGGATGCCAATAATAGTATTGTGCTATTGATTTTTAAATCTAGTCTTTTAATCCAAGACTGTTTTGCCATTTGAATAACACTTTATTAAAGTTTAAAACAGCATGGTGAACTCACTTTTGTCACTTAAAGGTGATACAGAACAATAGAACTTTCTGAGCCGCATAAGTTGAGATAGTTGTATCAGAGTATCAGAGTTGCGCAGTGAAAGCGTGATGGTTTATCTTTGCATTCTATGTTTGACTGCGGCATAAAGAATTTGCTTGATATCATTGAGAACTATTTGAAATATGTTGTGATTTAGTAAAGAATTAAAAGATCTAATGTTGAAAACTACATTCAGGTATGAAATACAAGAATATAATGACATGGAAGGCTTTAGAAGCTTAAAATAACCTTGAATGTATCTTTCTTGTGGGTTTATGTTTTGAGGACGAAACATTCTAAGGGGGGAAGAGTTGTTACGACCCCATCTGAGCTTAACTGGTAAACTAGGGTTTACCTAGACAATTGCAAAGATTAATTGGAATAATCATTCTTGAAATCTAATTAATGACGATAACACAATTAGGATGTTTTAACTATGATAAGAAGTCTACATGTTCTTTTGTCTTGAGAATTAGGGTTTGAGAAGCATAGACCCTAATCGGCCCAAAATAGGGTTTTAATGACATATGAATACGGAATTTGATAAGTAGAATGTCTCACTAAATGATTTTTAGTATTTTATGTGTAACTCTGATTTACTTATAATTTGGATATGATTTTTATATATAAAATTGAACAACATTGGAAAATATCAGAATTTTTGAAGAATGTTCTGACCTGTTTATCAGTCGAGTTTCAAAATCGACCGATCATATTTCCAGATTTATATAGCAGTGTGGTAATTGAATTTTATCTTTTTATTGGTATATCCAATTGATCTCAAATTTTAACTGTGCTTGAAAAACACAGTTTTAGACACTTTTTTAAATTGGTATAACTTTTGGATGACTTTTGATCTCTACAGTGAGGGTGTCGGTCGAGTTCTGTGCAGGACAAACTCGACCGAATCTGCTGCAGACTGCAATATAGCAGTGCACTGTTCTATTTTTAATTATTTATTGGTAACTCCAAATGATCTCAAATTTTAACTTAAGCTTTATAGATCAATTATAAACAACTTTATAAATTCCCATAATTGTTTGAGAAGGTTTGATCTCTGAAATAAACGAATTACAGTAACTTTGTGTAACTGAATATTCAGCCAATATAATAAAAGTTGAGTGTTGGGTCAATATGCAATTGACCCAAGCAGCTCAAATTGACTTATATGATCGGCCACACACACACAGCTCTCATTCTTCGTCATCCACCTTAGAGAAATGAAAATCTAGAGAGAGAGGGAGAGTTAGGGCTTGAGTGGAGAAAGAGGAGGAATTGCTGACCTAGGGTTTTGCGGTCCGAGGAATGGTGAAATCAAGTAAGTTTGGATCCTTTGCATAGCATTTTATGGTGAATCTTCTCTCTCATGTCAAGATTCCATCCATGCTCTGATTTGATCCAAGATGATGTCGAAATTCCCTCTTTTCTCACCCTTTCTTCATAATCCCTCATTTTCAAGGTTTCCGAGTTGAATGGAAGAAGAATTGGGAGATTTGCTAGGGACTTGATATGAGTTCGAGATTCCCTGAGTTGAGCTACAGTTTTGAGGTGTTTTCACACCTTAGGGTGAGTGGGTTCTTCCTTTAAACAGTATAATGCACGAAATTTGATTATAGCATCCAAATCCCTAATTGCTTGGTATGTGATTCTAAACCCTGAAATGTCTGTTTAATTTAAGTTGTTGCAATTTGATATGATATGGATTCCTTCTCTGTTTGAATGACTCCTTGATGGTAGATTCACATCAGAAACGTATACAACACATCCTAGAAAGAATGCTTTTCAGATTTATACCATATGATGTAATTAGGGTTTAACCTAATTGAGATATCTCTAGAGCTTCAACCTTATTGAAAAGGACTAGTAATATTATAAGTGGTTAGGATGTACCTCATGGATTACCTTATTTGAATTTTATCCTTGGTGCATGATATCTCAGTGAATAGCATGGAAACCTAAATTTAGTTCAATTTCCATGGTTTCATACATATATCGATTGTATATGATTTGTTGAAAACAATCTTTATTTAGTGAATGCTTATATCCTATGAAATCCTTATGAGAACCATGTGACAAGTGAATGAGGTAAATGAAAAGGTGAATGAGGCGAATGAAACCCTAATAGTATGGTATTGGCATGTGATGAATGAATAAGGCAAATGAAACCCTAAGGATAGGGTGTTCAATGAATCATGTTATGGTGACATGAAAGATCTCGATATGAGATGTGGTGATACTTAACTGTTGAATTGTATGCTTCTAGTGCATTTAACTTTATATGCTTGTTCTCTCTGAGTTGATATCTACATACTGCAAGGCTTCTTATATTTCAATACATATCTCGTAAATTGTAGGTGATGAGATATGACATGCCCTAGAAAGGGATGTTACTGAGACATGGTATATGTTGAATACATGAGCTATGATGTTTTATATGATATGATATGGCAGGCCGTGTGCGCCTTGTGAGAAATGTAAAATGAGTTATGATTTCTGTTTTACATGTATCTATAATATTAATGTTAGACTTAGGTGCCCTAACACCGTAGAACCCCTTCGAGAGATCTGCTTCTTAGGGGTGAAACTCGTGTTGCAACATTAACCGTGTGGAGTCATGGTGGCACGAGGACAGAGAGGCAGTGTTCAACAATAATCCGTGCGAAGTCACAGTGGCACTGGAGAAAATAGGGGTTATTGCAACAAGATCCGTGCGGAGTCATGGAGGTAACCCCGTGAGACTCTCCGCCTGTGTACTCAGGTTAGAGGAGGAGTCTAGAGCACTCGGAGTAGTGCATTGAGGCCGGAGAGCCTGGGGTCCTGTGGCAGAACAGGGCTGGCGTCAGACTTATCATTTCCCGGGTGTGTCGCTAAGTCTTGTACGGTGGGATCGTAGTTCGCTATAGATCTTTATATGCAGAGTACACTGCATATGATTAGGGCATAAGCTAAAATATGATCATATAGGTTCACAGAGTTCCTTATAAATGAAAGAGTTAAGGAAGACTAGAGCATAGTCTTCTAGTAGTTATTCTTTGGATGCAATATTTACATTCTTTGTTATTTCAATTATATTGTTTTAGAACTGCTCAATGTAGTATTTATTGTTTTTAAATTTCATAACGTTTATTCAAAGTTATACCTGTAATCACATTAGTGCCTTAGACTGTTTCTTTGAAGTACTCATTCACTGAGCGAGTAGGCTCACCCCTCTACTCAAACATTTTAGGGTTAACCGCGTGGACTTGAAGATGGTCAGAGCATCAGTGTAGATCTTCTACAAGAGTTAAGTACAAGATTAGTTGAGTCAATCGGTCCTTGTCACTCTAGGTCCTCAGTAAGAGATAAGAGAGAGAGTTGTAATTACGATGTGTAATATTGTTCCTCTTTTGATATGTATGCTAATTAGCAAGTTTTATGTGCATAAGGTGTGAGAGACATCATGAATGTTTATACATGTATCTTTACTATTGAAGTCTGATTAGTAAAAGAAATGTTCAGATTCCTTTGTTAAGATGTTATGTGGTTTAATGCGGGGAAACAAGAGTTTTAAAGAAAAGAAAAAAAGTTAAGGGTGTTCTTTGTGTTACATATAAGTCCTATCTTATGCCCTAATCTCATGATTTGAGGAAATTGTGAGATCGGGGTGTAACAAGAATGGTCATGGCCAACCACTTCATTCCACCTAAAAACACTCTAACTCTAACATATTTCCCCAATGGCTATTTCACCCAGAACATTCATGCCAGCAATTAGCCAAAATGACCATTCTACTTGATAACCTCTCATTTTGTGACGTTATCTTATTAGTTATCTTTAGTTTTACATACTCTTTCTTAGATAAACTAAATAGAATCATTAAACATTCTTACTTTATTGCAGATACATCAATAAACTAACTTTTCCTCTTTTTCATTACAGAAAACACAAAAAAAAATTCACAAAGACTCCTCACGGTCCCAAGACCGCGAGAAGCCTCACGGTCCCAAGACCGCGACAAGCCTCACGGTCCCAAGACCGCGAGAAGCCTCACGGTCCCAAGACCGCGACAAGCCTCACGGTCCCAAGACCGCGACAAGCCTCACGGTCCCAAGACCGCGACAAGCATCACAGTCCCAAGACCGCGACAAGCCTCACGGTCCCAAGACCGCGAGAAGCCTCACGGTCCCAAGACCGCGAGAAGCCTCACGGTCCCAAGACCGCGAGAAGCCTCACGGTCCCAAGACCGCGACAAGCCCCACGGTCCCAAGACCGCGACAAGCCCCACGGTCCCAAGACCGCGACAAGCCTCACGGTCCCAAGACCGCGAAAAGCCTTACGGTCCCAAGACCGCGAGAAGCCTCACGGTCCCAAGACCGCGAGAAGCCTCACGGTCTCAAGACCGTTTGAGACCAAACGGTCTCAAGACCGTTTGGGCTCAACTTGAGCCTATAAATAGGATCTCAAGGGCCACTTCAAAGGGGATCGAATTCCAAGACGCCCAAAGGCTGCCTCTCCAGACCCAGAGCACTCTGATCTTCCATCCACTGCCCCAAGGCTGCCAGTTTTGAGATCCGTGCTCATCATCAAGCTTCCTTCTCTCTCTTCTTTCCATCTCTTCCACAGAGAAGGTGGGAAGAGAAAATCCTTCATCAAAGCAACCACGAAGTGTGAAGATCGTTGCTCTCTTCACCAAGGGTTCAACCTTCCCTCCTCCGTGGAGATGACGTTCTTTCTCTCTCTTCTCACCTCCTTTGCCATGAGCGAGTATTTTCATTCACTAGGGTGCGGGGAGTAGCCCCGCTACCCATGTTTTCATTTCATGCGATGTAATTCAATAACTTGTAACAAAGATACTCATCCTTTCAGTTTGACTTCAATCGCTTAATGAATACTAGTTGCTTGATCATCAACTTGTATTACATATTGTCTTTTGGTATGAATTGTCAACGTTTGTACCCTTAGATCTATATATCGATTGAATGTTGGTTATGGATGTATGTAGTCACCATACGTCTGTTTCGGTGTCTAGAAGTGTTTTCAGGAGTGGAGTAAACTCACCCCCATCATTGCACTTTCATACTATGAAATGGAATCAGTTGACGTATGGAAGTGCACCTTGGTAAGGTCGAGGAACACATTTCATGAAGGAGTAATGCAAGGCATGTGACCATTCATTATGGGATAGCTGGCATTGCAATACTCCACGCTTCTCGTAGCTAGTTATCCGAAAGGAAGCTAGGACTACAAGATACTAACTGATTTGACCCTTTTTGCAGGTTGTTTTATTATGTTGCATGACTTGATCCATGTGTAGTGGTGTGAAACCCGATAACATCCTAGTGGTTTTTATCAATTGTTTACAACTTTAATCTTTACCTTCTTGCTTTGCTTTCCTCGCATTTAGCTTTAAAACCAACATCAAACTTCCGATCTAAATATCAACTGTTAAGTAGTTAAGTAGAGCTAAAACGTTTTCCATCTTGACTTCGTCAAGACCGTTGTCCCGAGGATTCGACCCTTAACTTTACTACGATAAGACTTCCACGTGTCTTAACACACGTGGGTGGAGTCCTTACCATAGTACTAGCAAGGCTAAACCTAAGGATTCATCACCTTAGGATTTTTAGTGGGCTTGTCGCGGTCTTGGGACCGTGAGGCTTGTCGCGGTCTTGGGACCGTGGGGCTTGTCGCGGTCTTGGGACCATGGGGCTTGTCGCGGTCTTGGGACCGTGAGGCTTCTCGCGGTCTTGGGACCGTGAGGCTTCTCGCGGTCTTGGGACCGTGAGGCTTGTCGCGGTCTTGGGACCGTGAGGCTTCTCGCGGTCTTGGGACCGTGAGGCTTGTCGCGGTCTTGGGACCGTGAGGCTTCTCGCGGTCTTGGGACCGTGAGGCTTCTCGCGGTCTTGGGACCGTGAGGCTTGTCGCGGTCTTGGGACCGTGAGGCTTCTCGCGGTCTTGGGACCGTGAGGAGTCTTTGTGAATTTTTTTTTGTGTTTTCTGTAATGAAAAAGAGGAAAAGTTAGTTTATTGATGTATCTGCAATAAAGTAAGAAGGTTTAATGATTCTATTTAGTTTATCTAAGAAAGAGTATGGAAAACTAAAGATAACTAATAAGATAACGTCACAAAATGAGAGGTTATCACCCCCCCTAACTTAGAGTCTAGCTTGTCCTCAAGTTAGATAGAGCTAAGGCATGTAATGGCGAGGCGATTTTATTTAATTTAGGGTTTTCATACTCTCGCTTCAATTCTAGGTCAGAGATCTACCGAGGTCTTATCAGGGCTTCTACTTACACTAACTCTTTCGAGTATCAAAAGTTGCATGGATCTCAGGTTCCTTTTATATCGTGAATCTCGCATTGGGATCACCTTTCTTATTGTGTGCATGTCATCGACTCCAATCAGTTTTATACTTCTTTGGAGAAACCTATTGGTAGCTAGAGTGAGAATGAGGGCTGGCTTAAAAGGCTTATTGTGTAATTCCCCCTCAAGTGGGGAAGGGTTTGTCTATGCTTTTTAGAGATTCACTACCGGGCACGACACATCTGCCTTTATGAGGGCAGCTGAATGTACCGGCCGGGTGAGCTCTTTTATCAGCCTTATCATATATTAGGAAACCTTAGGATCTCATTACCGGGCACGACACATCTGCCTTCATGAGGGAAGCTTTATGTACCGGCCGGGTGAGATCTTTGTTGGCTCTTCATATAGGTCCTTATGCATGGCACAACTCTCATGTTTTTATTCAGCACTCTGGCTTTTATTCAAATCTCACAGGCTTGGGAAGTGGGTTTTGTTAGGTTTTTTTGATTGGGCGGCCAAGCCTCTTTTATTGAAAAAAGAAGAAAACTGTTCTTGGGGTTCTTGACATGCACTTGGTGGTCTGCTCGCGAGATTTTCTTGATTTTGGATTTCCCTGATTTCCCTCTTGACTTTGAGAGTATTCGGTTCGCTTTGGCCCTGAAGTTGACCTGTGAAGAGTCTGAGATAGAGTTGAAGCAAAAGTATAGAAACCAATAGTGAATGAATTTTATGGATTCGCCATTTCAAGCCTGTAAGCTAATCTTATTATTTATATGAGGACTACTTTATCTCTAACTTAGGTAAGGGTGATACTTTTCATGATGAAAGTTATACTTAGAATTTGTTTTATTGAAAAAAGTCTAAGTACGAAAAGAAAATTTGAAAACGATGTGCGGAAAAGAAAAGAAAAATGAGTTAGAAGAGTTGGAGAAGAATGATACCTCGCCCTTGTCCAATGCACTCCCCCCTAACTTATCACGCACTCTGTCCACAGAGTGTCAAAGGGATAGGATGAGAGGTGCATGGACAAGGGCATTTAGGCGTCAGTTAATCCTGAGCTTGCCCCTGGTGCTTGGAGGAGCTTAGCTGCGAACTGTCCACGCAGGGCGTGATAGTCTACGTCACTCATATCCTCTACTGGTTTCTGAAGAACTAGGATGGTATACATCCAATAGAGGACATGGAAGCCGCAGTCGTTGGATTGTCGGATTTGCTGGGGACACTTGTGGCAGAAGGAAGGGCGGTGAAAGTGTTCGTTGGCGTAAGCTTTTGTGTGCTGACTAAGGAGATCAATTAATCTTTCAGTGCATTCTTTTGCCACTACCTCTGTGGGTGTTTTTGGTGTTACGACGTAAACTTTCTGTCGTGGGTTGTACTGGCTATCGGAACTGTTATAAATTGTAATTGTTCCATCCGGTAGGTTTGCTGCCAGAAGTAGCCAGTGTTCATGGTAGAGGAAGGGTAGCATGATGAACTTCGGCGTTGTGTGTTGTAGATATGAGATTAGTGTTTCGGCTGCGCCGAAGTTCTTTAGCTTTAAAAGATCATCCTTCAGATATGGAGATGCCATGTATGCTGTGGGGTGATCTTGTCTGAGTAGAAGCTGATAGGCGGACATAAGGCCAACAGAGAGGGATCCTTTAATTTGTAAAGATTCTCGCAGAGTGTCTGCCATTATAAGAATGTCACCAGACATGAAAACGAGCTCATCATTCGCGGCGGAAAGCTTTGACATAATGAGCCGTAGTTCGTAGCTGGATAGGCCTTTGCAAGCACTGAGATCAAAGTCTGGGAAAGATGGTGTGATGGCAGACAACGGGTTGTTGGCATCATTGCTTTGCTCGGTAGCGGAGGCCGGTCCTTTTGATTTCTCTGACTCTTTTAGAGTTTGGCGGAAGGGTCGCCGCAGTGGTCGCTGGATAGCAGAGAAGAGGTAGCGAGGGACATCATCTGGTGCCATCGTTTGGTCTTTGAAGAACCGTCTGTCGCAGATGAGTTCCATCGCATAACGTCCTCTCAAGGAATGAAAATCTTCAGTGACCAGGGCAGAGAAAGGGATTTCTTGGTTCAGCGCTTGGATGTGACGAATGGTGCAGAAAGTGCAATCCCCGGATCCATCTGCGGCTTGAACTGGAGGGTTTATAATTTTGAACCAGGGCTGGCTCCAGTCTTGGCGGAGAGATGGGCGTGCAGCCCAAATTAGCTTAAGCAGCTGAAAGGGTATGCATCTTGCTTCGCCGGCTGCTTCACCCACAAAGTTTATCGTGCCGGCGGGTAGCTCGGTGCTGCAGAAGTTATAAACTGTGGCGTCCCGAGCTTCTGTATCGACAATCATAGCTAGCCAATGGTTTAAAATTTGGAAAGGCACAGTAAGATAACGTGCTCGTCGTGCTAGCCCGATACGCAGACGTTCGATGGATTTTTCTTGGATATCCTTGTATAGGAGGCCCAAGGATAGGGCGGGTGAGGCATTGAAGACAGGCTGCTTCCTCTTGTGGCTTCTGTAAATTTCGATACAGTTGGCGAGGAGGACACGGAAGATGGACATTGGCATCGTCGACCCAGGTCGCTGGATTTTGCGAAAATCTTCACGTGTCAGCTTGCGCTTCGTTTTAGTGTTGTGGTAGATAATATCATCTCCTGCCTTTGTATCATCCACGATAGTATTCAGTATAAAGATATCCTGGGCATCTAAAGTGGAAATGGCCGCCATATCAAGGTCATGCATTTTGTGCGGCAGGGGTGGTGGTGGGGGAAGCTCCTGTAGAGGGGGGGAAGGATGTACTTCTGGAGCTTCCTCAGAGCCAATAGTATCGTTGTCTGAGTCTGAGGCAGAATCGAGCTCTTCATCAGTATCCAATTGCACTCGTTCTGACTCGTACTCGTCGAGGGGTGAGTTTGCCGTCGTGGTGGGCGCTGAGAGGGGTAAGACAGCTGTTGTAGGAGGGGTGGCGCCAGTTCCGATTATGCATTGGTGGAACTCGGCGAAGGCTGCTTCTTTAGCAGCTTCCCCGATGGATCCCATAGCAGAGTAGTCAAGAAATTGATCCCCATATGATATATTAACATTATCATGGTGTGGGGAGTTGGGATCCTTATCACCGTCATGGTGATCTGTTTGTTGTCTGGGTTCTACTCCTTGGCTTGGACCCTCCCCAACATCATCTGGTTTGTCAGAGTCTTCATCTGAGGAGGTACTGTTGGTGGAGTCTGCTGAAGAATCAGAATCGTCATCATTATCAGCAACATCTTCATCGTCGTTAGTTGTCTTCTTTTGTGCTTTCTTTTTGCATAGAAGATGGATGGATTGGAGTTCATCATAAGCCACTTGCACGTGCTCGTGTGTTTCGAGCAGTGCTTCGTGGGTTTCTTTAAGATCGAGAAAACGTTGTTCAGCCGAGAGGAGTCTTGCTGTGAGATCTGTTACTTGAGCTCTTAGCTGAATGAGCTCATTATTTGATGACTCCTCCTGGCGATTATGTAGCTGCGTGAGGGTGGTGGTGATGTCGTCCAGGCGCGTGTTGAAAACTTGTTGTTGTTGCTGCAGCTCACGTAGGGTCTCTGGCAGAGGTAAAGTCTGCGCGGAAATCCTATCGACTTGTGTTGCCAACACTTCATGCTGGCGTTGTACTCCCTGGATCAACTTGGGCAAGTTGTTGCAGTGGCCGTCGATGTGGTCGACTTGCTTGGCCACTGAAGCTTGACGTTGTTGGATTCCTTGGAGGATGCCTGGCATGGTGCGGTTCTGCTCGCCGATCTGGGCAACCTGCTTAGTTAGACCCTGCACACATGAAAAAATAGAATGTAAAATGTTAGATGGGTCGGTGAGGAGGTTTCAGATGGTGTCAAATTGACGTCCGAATTCCGCACCGACGTTAGCAAAAGGGACCCCAGTGATTGAAGGGTGAGGTGGCTGGGGTTGGGGTGGAATGATAGTGTCATGCGGAAAAGACACAGGTGATGGACCCGCGAATTGCGTGGTGACTGTAGATGGAGTCACTAGCGATGTCGGGGTGGTGGAGGATGGAAAAAAAGGTGGCATTCCCGAAGATGGAAATGGATTCGGGAATGTTGATGGAAAGTCGGTGGATGTGAAGGAGGAGAATGCGGGCATTGTGGTGGAGAATGGGGTGCCCGAAGTAAAGAAAGGTGGAGGTGGTGGAGAGGTGGTGAAGGAAGGTGGAGCGGAGGAAGATTGAAGGGTGGTTGATGGTGGTGGGGTGGTGGAGATTGGGGTGGTGGAGGGCGGAGAGGTGGTATTGAGCTCAGCATTTAGACTCATTATAAAAGAGTCTAGTGATGAGGATGTAATATGTTCGTCGGGGAGGGGGGGGTTCAGATTCAGGATTAGGTTTCGATGTGGGTGTCCCGGACAGCTCATGAGCTTTGACGAGCCTTCTGGAAGGTCGTTTGACTAGGAGCTTTGCTGTTTTAGCTGTCGGGGCAGTTATACTAAGCTCAGCCTGCCCTGCCTTTGCTTTCTTTTCTCTGGCTTTGACTGAAGCGATGATTGTGGCGATCTCATCTTCAGTGAACAGGAGCTTGTCTTTATCATAGTCAGCAAGCTCAGGAAGTGGCAGCAGGTTTCGTGAAGATTTTTGTGGGGCAGAAAACGTAGTGCAGCCTTCCATCCTTATCTTTTAAGATGTAGGAGTTCTTTAGTGTCTGTTCATTGGTAAGGATGTCGCCTTTTATTGGGCTGCATTTGGGTAGAAGTCTATCCATTTTGAGATATTTGATGATAGATGTGATATGACCACCCGTGCAGATTTCTTTCCCGAGGGCGAAGGCTGAGAGCTTGATCAGCATGTGCCGTCCAATGTTGACAGGCAATCCGTTGAGGACTGACCAGAGGACAAAAAGGTCAGATATGAGAATATTTCCCCCTTCGGATCTAGGGAAAAGTGCGCCGACGATAATTTTGTGTAACGTGCGCACTAGGCCAGAATGAACGTTGGAGGCCTTGCTTGTCCTTGCATCGAAGGTTGGTAACCCCGTTAAAGACTTCCAGAAATTATGCTTGTTGAAACTGGGGTGGTCTGTGCCAGCAGCTTTGGCTTGCTTCAGCTGGTCTTTATTATCGATGAAAATTTCGTTCAGGACATTTTCGGTGATGACCACCTCATTGTTGAAGATTCTGGAGGTTATTCTACGGTCACCACCGTCCCTTTCTTTATGCAAGATGTCCACCACTTCTTTGTTGAAGTATGTGAAGAATTCAGTAGTTGGCTCAGAGTAGGAAATTTCCGATACAAAGAAGAGCCGGGAAAGGTTGGAATTGTCAAGAAGAGTGAGGATTCTGTGGTAGATCCCCATCTTCATCAGTATGCTGGGGCAGGCATACTTGGTTGGTTTAAGGAGTTGGCTGATGGGGGGAATGATTTGGAGGTGAAGGTTCTCGGGTGGTGGTGCTGTGGTGGTGATGGGAGGAAAGATAGGAACAGTTATTGTGGCAGGGTTGGTGACGGTGGTGGAGGATGGTGGGATGTACCCTGCTAGGATTTGTTCTCTTGCACAGACAGGGTGGACCTGCTTCCTGGCTCTCTTCTTAGATGTTGGCTCAGTTGGTGGTTCTGGAGCCAATCTCTTCCCCTTACTTTTTGTAGTGGGTGATTCTTTCTCAGGGGAAGGCTGGTATTCGGAGGCCTCGTCGGATGAGGTCTCTTCGACCTCCTCGTCAGAAGGTTCTTCATCTAGGCAGCGGTTGATTCACTTGATGTCCTTCATGACAGCAGTCAGGTTTACTTCTGCTGGGACTTTTCCAGTCCTTTTGAAGTCGTCAACTAGGCTTTGCAGATTTGCTCGTTCAGCAATGAGCTTCTCTTTTGTCCAGAAGGGAGCGTCTGTTGGTCCTTGCTTAGCAGGTGAAGTCATTCTGAAATAATTGATAAGAAACAAAAGTTAGAAATCTTAAATTTTGAAATTATAACAAAGTAAAATTATTTGGAATTTGAGTTTTATTAGTTTGATTTAGTTCAAACGGTCCTGAGACCGTTTGGTCTCAAATGGTCTGGAGACCGCGAAGATCCAAACGGTCTTGAGACCGCGAGGATCCAAACGGTCTTGAGACCGCGAGGATCCAAACGGTCTTGAGACCGCGAGGATCCAAACGGTCTTGAGACCGCGAGGATCCAAACGGTCTTGAGACCGCGAGGATCCAAACGGTCTTGAGACCGCGAGGATCCAAACGGTCTTGAGACCGCGAGGATCCAAACGGTCTTGAGACCGCGAGGAAGACGAACCGCGCGGGAGGCGAATCGTGCGGCCGTTCGTTGGCTAAGAGCTGCGGAAACGATGATGGCAACAACGGCGGGAGGGGGCTCGAACGCGAGTTTTAAATGGTGATGCGTCAACCTGTCGCTGCGGTCGGTGGGTCGGCGAAGGGGTAGCTGCTGCAGAGCTGTCGATAAGCCGGGAGTGACGACGAGCTAGGAACGACGACGACAAAGTCGAGAACGACGGCGACGAAGCCGAGTCGTCGGCGAAGCACTTGAAACAGCGGCGCGCGGGAGTGTAGAGACGAAGGTCAGAGCGGAATGAAACAGGAGGGTTCGAGAATTCAAGAATCAAGAAGAGGGGCGCGTAGGTGGGGGGAGGGAATATTTATAGGTTTTTAGGAGCCCTCTCGGTCTGGAGACCGCGAGGGGCCTCACGGTCGTGAGACCGCGAGGAGCCTCACGGTCTGGAGACCGCAAGGGGCCTCACGGTCGTGAGACCGCGAGGAGCCTCACGGTCTGGAGACCGCGAGGGGCCTCACGGTCTCTAGACCGTTTGACCGCAAGATCAAGTGGATTTTTATGTATTGTTGGATTTAAAGAAAGCAGAAGAAAAAGGAAAAGCAAAGATAGATAAAAGGGTGTTTAAAAACAAAAGAAAAGGCTAGGGAAGGTGATGTTCAGGCCTTGGGTTGCCCCCCAAGAAGCGCCTTGGTTTAACGTCGCTGGCTCGACAAGATTATTGCTCCGGCTATGCTGACTTTATAGGGTCATGAATTTCGATGGTTTGTCTTGATAACTTGTCTGCCGGAGTGTGGTATTTTTTTAATCTGTGGCCATTTACGGTCCTCTCTCCTCCATTATCGTCAATAATAATGACAGCTCCTGTCGGGTATATATGTTTGATTGTAAAGGGACCCGACCATTTGGTACACAGTTTTCCAGGAAACATTTTTAATCTGGAGTTGAATAGGAGGACTTTGTTTCCGACGATTATATCTTTTCTTTTGATGTGGCCATCGTGCCACATCTTAGTTTGTTCTTTGTAGATTCTTGCGTTGTGGTAGGCTGTCATTCGTAGTTCTTCTAACTCTTGGAGTTGAAGTTGTCGGAATTCACCAGCACCTTTGAGATCGAAATTTAGTTGCTTAATGGCCCACCAAGCCTTATGCTCCAATTCAACTGGCAAATGGCAAGACTTCCCATACACTAATCGAAACGGTGTTGTTCCGATGGGTGTTTTGAAAGCTGTACGGTAAGCCCATAGAGCGTCGGATAATTTGGTTGACCAATCGGTGCGGTGTCGATTGACGGTTTTTTCCAGAATAACTTTAATTTGCCTATTGGAGACTTCAACCTATCCACATGTCTGTGGGTGATATGGTGTAGAAACTTTGTGGTTGACTCCATATTTTCTTAATAAGGCTTCAAAGCTCCGTTCCAAAAAAATGTGATCCGCCATCAGATATAATCGTTCTTGGGACGCCGAATCTGGGAAATATTATCTCTTTAAACATCTTGATTACCGGTTTTGAATCGCAAGAGGTGGTTGGTAGAGCTTCTACCCATTTTGAAATGTAATCCACAGCAACCAAGATATACTTGAATCCATAAGACGAGGGGAAAGGGCCCATATAATCTATTCCCCATACATCGAAAAGTTCGATTTCTTGCCATATGTTCAATGGCATTTCATTTCTTTTGGATATTCCTCCGGAAAGTTGGCACTTGTCGCATGATCGCACATATTCATGTGCGTCTTTTACAATGGTGGGCCAATAAAAGCCAGATTGCAAGACCTTGAGGGCTGTCTTCTTAGAACTCATGTGCCCCCCAGTAGGGCCTGAGTGACAGTGCTCAAGGACCAGAGTGATTTCTGTCTCTGGGATGCATCTACGAAAGAGTCCATCTGCGCATAAGCGAAAAAGATAGGGCTCGTCCCAGAAATATTGTTTAGCGTCGTGAATGAACTTCTTTTTATCGTGATAAGATGCGGATGGGTGAATGATTCCTGTTGCCAAATAGTTGACAATGTCGGCATACCAGGGAAATCCATTGGAAACTTTCATTAAGTGGTCGTCCGGGAGGGAATCTTGGATAGGAACTTTGTCTTCATCCTCAACTCTAATACGACTGAGATGATCGGCGACGACGTTTTCCACTCCGCTTTTGTCTTTAATTTCCAAATCGAATTCTTGGAGCATTAGCACCCAGCGGATAAGTCTAGGTTTTGCGTCCTGCTTCTGAATCAGATATCGTATAGCGGAGTGGTCAGTGTAGACAATGACTTTAGCTCCTATCAGGTATGAGCGGAATTTTTCGAATGCGTAGATGACAGCTAAAAATTCCTTTTCTGTAGTGGTGTAATTTTTTTGTGCTTCATCCAGCGTTTTAGATGCGTAGTATATAACATGGGGTTTCTTGTCGATTCTTTGCCCTAAAACGGCCCCTATGGCAAAATCGCTCGCATCACACATGATTTCGAAAGGTAACGACCAATCTGGAGCTCGTAATATTGGTGCAGAAATCAGGGCATCTTTCAGAATTGTGAAACTTTGCAAGCATTCTTGGTTAAAGTTGAACTCTGTGTCCTTGGTCAGCAGTTGTGTCATGGGTTTTGCTATTTTGGAGAAATCTTTAATAAATCTTCTGTAAAATCCAGCATGTCCTAAGAAGGCACGGACTCCTTTTACGTCTTTTGGTGGCATCAATTTTGAGATAACGTCAATTTTTGCTTGATCCACCTTGATCCATCTGTCGCTCACTCTGTGTCCTAAAACAACACCTTCTGTTACCATAAAATGGCATTTTTCCCAATTTAAAATGAGGTTTGTTTCCTCACATCTTTGTAGGACTTGAACCAGGTTGAGCAGACAGTTGTCGAAGGAGTCTCCATAAACTGAAAAATCATCCATGAATACCTCCATTATAGACTCTGTCAATCCCGCAAAGATAGCGGCCATGCATCTTTGGAAAGTAGCTGGTGCATTACAGAGCCCGAATGGTATTCTTCTGAAAGCGTACGTCCCAAAGGGACAGGTAAAAGTAGTTTTTTCTTGATCGTCCGGATGTATCGGGATTTGGTAAAAGCCGGAATATCCATCGAGGTAACAAAAGAACTTCTGATGAGCTAGGCGCTCGAGGACCTCATCTAGGAAAGGCAGGGGGTAGTGATCTTTTCGTGTTGATTTATTAAGTTTCCTATAATCAATGCACATACGCCACCCTGTAACGGTTCTAGTGGGCACCAGTTCATTTTTGTCATTAAGAACAACGGTGGTTCCCCCCTTTTTAGGGACCACCTGCACTGGGCTTACCCACTGAGAATCAGAAATTGGGTAGATAATGCCTGCCTTTAGAAGTTTGAGGACCTCGAGGCGAACCACCTCTTTGAGGTTGGGGTTTAACTTTCTCTGGTGTTCTCGCGATGGTTTAAACTCTTCAACCATGGGCAGTTTGTGCATACATAGAGCAGGGTTTATGCCCGTCATATCAGTCATTTTATAGCCAATTGCTTTCTTATGCTTCTTCAGTTCATCGAGGAGTCTGTTTTCTTGATCATCCTCCAGAGTGGAGCTGATGATTACTGGACAGAGCTTCTCATCATCAAGAAAAACATGTTTAAGTCCCTCGGGTAAGGCTTTCATTTCTGGAGCCTTAGGTGGCTCAGTGGCTTCTATAATTGTGATGGCTTTAAGTTCTTCAAACGTGGCTGTCGGAGCTTCTTCAGCTTTTTCTAAGTATTGCAGGCACTGTTGTACTAGTTCACTGGCCGAGAATTCTACATCCGGATTTGTAAGAATATTTTCCAATTCGTCGGATGGTTCAGACATTTCTAACTGGGACATTTGATAAATAGCATCCAGGAGAAAGACTTCCTCTTGAATGCTTGGACCTTTCATGCTGTTTAGAACTCTGAACTGGAAAGCCTCCCTCCCAAGTCTCAGAATAATAGTTCCTGCTTCGACATCAATGAGAGCTCGGGCGGTAGCTAGGAAAGGTCTTCCAAAGATTATCGGATATCTCAGGTCTTCTTGTATGTCCATAATAACAAAATCACACGGGACATAAGAATTTGTTCCTATTCTGACAGGGATGTCTTCGATAATGCCAAGAGGGGCAGTTATGGTAGAGTCGGCTAACTGGATTGTCATAGTCGTAGGTAACAAATCAGTAAAGCCTAATCTTTTACACATTGAATAGGGCATAATAGATATGCTTGCTCCTAGGTCTGCCAATCCTTTCTTGCTGGAGCCATTTCCAATGGAACACTGAATGCCGAAGGAACCTGGGTCCTTCTTTTTCTTTGGCATTTTATTAAGCAGAATATCTGAAGTGGTCTGAGCAAGTTTCACTGTTTCATGCTCCTCTGTCATATACTTTCTCGACAAGAGGGTTTTCAGGTATTTTGCCCAAGCGGGCACTTCGGAAAGGGCATCAAGAAAAGGAATATCAATGTATAACTTTTTCATAGCTTCTTTAAATTTTTGGAACCTAGTGTCCATTTTGGTTCCTTTTAGTCTGTCTGGGTAAGGAATTCTTGGTGGGACTTCTGAGATTGGTTCCTTTTCCTTTTCGTTCTCTGTAGAATTTTCTGTTTCTCTGCTTGAATTCCCTGTTGGGGAAAGGATGGCTACGTTATCATCATCATGGTCGATTCTTGTGACATCAGGCAGGACACAACCAGACCGCGTGGTGACGGCATTAAGTTGTTCTGGTCTGTTTGGGTTATGACGGGGGTTTGCCTCTGGTTGCCCAGCAAAAGTGCCGGCTTGAGGTTTCAATTGAGCGGCAATCTGCGCCAGTTGGGCTTCTACGGCTTTTTTTTGAGCTTGTTGGTTTGCAAGCATGGTTTGTTGCGATTGAAGCATTTGTCTAATCAAGGATATCTCATCAGATGATTGGGGAGGAGCACCCCTTTGTTGATACTGAGTGACTTGCTGTCCTGGTTGTTGTAGAGGTGCAGTTAACTGTGGTTGCAGGGGCTGCTGCAACTGGGGTTGTTGCAACTGAGGGTGCAGTCCTGAATGGGCATATTGGTAAGAAGGATTCCTGGGATAGTTAGATCTTTGAAAACCTTGTCTGTAATTCCCTTGATTGAAGTTATTCTGAAATCCTGGTGGTTGTCTATTGAAAGATCCACCTTGTGCCTACTGCTGTGGGTTGGCAGTCCCTGCAGGATTCCCGTATTGGAAACCAGGATGGTTCCTTGGTTTGTCTGGGTTGTAATACACTTGGCCAGGTATTGAATGTATGGAGTTAACTTGCTCTGGCATTTGATCTTCGGGATGCTCGATGATGGGTTCATATTGCGGCATAGGTGGTTGTAAATCCATCATGACATTGTACAACAATCCACATGATAATGTGGGATGATCGGATGCATGACAGGCTTCACAAGTTCCAGTAGCTGCCTTGACTTGTTGAACCTGAGAGCTTTTCTTCTTATCATATTCCCCGAAAGAGGTTTCGAGGGCTTGTTGCTTGCTAGCAATAGTCTTCAAAGCCTCAGCAATGGCCTTGAGTTCCATGGATTCTTCCGCTTTGTAAACCTTGAGAACGCCTTTGGGTTGGTTAGATGACCTTCCCCAATTGGATTGGTTCTCGGCCCCCAGCGTAACTATATTCCAGGCATCTTCATAATTCTTTCTCATAAAGTTTCCTCCAGATGAGGAATCTAGGAATTGCTTAATATCATCACTTACTCCTCTGTAAAATGTTTCTATTAGTTGATTTTGAGAAATGCCATGGTGAGGACACTTTCTCAGGAGTTCTTTGAATCTTTCCCAAGCTTCAGCAAGTGTTTCTCCAGGTAGTTGGGAAAAGTGATTAATTTGTCCCCTAATCTCATAGGTTAGCGAAGGTGGGAAGAATTTCTCAAGAAACTTCTCTTCTAAGGGAGTCCAGGTAGTGATGATGGGGTGTCTATCCAAAGCGTTGTACCAGCTTAGTGCTCTTCCAGATAAGGTGAAGTGAAAAAGGTGTAACATGATTGCTTCCATTGCAATTCCTGCTTGGGGTACAAGTCGGCAGAGTGACTTGAATCTCTTAAGGTGATCCATGCAATCATCTCCGGGTGCTCCGGAGAAAGAGATGCCTTGCATGATCTGGATCCACTGCGTCCGAATTTCAAAGTGTGGTATGTTAATAATCGATGGTCGGACAGGATGATCGTCTTCATAATTCTTTGGGACTGCGTAGTCCCGAAGTTGCTTGTTTCTTAACGCAAGTTGAGCAGCAGCATGCTCTGCTTGGATGCGGGCTTGTTCCTCAGCTCGGATCTCAGCTTGCACCTGAGCACGAGTGTCGGCAATAAGTTGTGCTCGTTGTGCTGCTATGGCGGCGTTGACTCTTTCTGCAACAAGGCGTTGCTCTTCGGCCATCTGTCTGGCTCTTTGGCGGTTAAGTCTATTCCTTCGGTGAAAACTTCTTTCTACCTCAGAATCGTATTCTGGTTCAGGGGAGAATCCGATGCTATGCGGGGGTTGCATACACGTTTTCTAACTGAGTAGAAGGAAAATCACACGTTAGGATAATGGAAGGAAATGAAAAAGATCAAGAAGTATTGGAGTTGTTATTAAGAAAAAGTGTAAAATCCTAATCAACCAAGAAGTTGGTAAGTAAAAAAAACTAAAAAGTTCCGTTGTCCCCGGCAACGGCGCCAATTTTTAATGGAGTTTTGCAATACCACTAAAAATCCTAAGGTGATGAATCCTTAGGTTTAGCCTTGCTAGTACTATGGTAAGGACTCCACCCACGTGTGTTAAGACACGCGGAAGTCTTATCGTAGTAAAGTTAAGGGTCGAATCCTCGGGACAACGGTCTTGACGAAGTCAAGATGGAAAACGTTTTAGCTCTACTTAACTACTTAACAGTTGATATTTAGATCGGAAGTTTGATGTTGGTTTTAAAGCTAAATGCGAGGAAAGCAAAGCAAGAAGGTAAAGATTAAAGTTGAAAACAATTGATAAAAACCACTAGGATGTTATCGGGTTTCACACCACTACACATGGATCAAGTCATGCAACATAATAAAACAACCTGCAAAAAGGGTCAAATCAGTTAGTATCTTGTAGTCCTAGCTTCCTTTCGGATAACTAGCTACGAGAAGCATGGAGTATTGCAATGCCAGCCATCCCATAATGAATGGTCACATGCCTTGCATTACTCCTTCATGAAATGTGTTCCTCGACCTTACCAAGGTTGCACTTCCATACGTCAACTGATTCCATTTCATAGTATGAAAGTGCAACGATGGGGGTGAGTTTACTCCACTCCTGAAAACACTTCTAGACACCGAAACAGACGTATGGTGACTACTCCAAGGTGGTTGTTCTACCTAAAGACACCATGGCAATTCTACTCCTGAATGACCGTGTGCCACCCCACCCATAACTCCACTAAAACCTTGACAAGACCTATCAATTACACCACGACCATTCTTCCTAACATAGTTGTTCTGCCCACAAGGAAGAATAGACGTGGTAGGGAAAAATAGTCATTTTGTCCCCCAACTCTAATGTTGCCTATATACTGCCTTTACCACTTTACCCCTAACTTAACCCTAGCTATCTACAAGTTCTATAAAAGTCTTAGTGGTGTCTACGGTTAGGAGGCTAGCATTCTTTACATTCCACAAAGACAACCAACTCCCATTTGCCCTCTACCTCATCTCCACCCCCAACAACCCTACTTTTATAAGTTTTTTTTTACCAAATTCCACTCCATGATTCATGCCATTCACCTTCAAGGGAATAGATCTTTCTGCTACCAGATAGAGGTGAATGGAAGTGGATTCTTCACTAATATACATGACCTCCTACTCTTCTTTCTCCTCTCTTTCTGTATCTACTTTTACTATGAGTAGCTAAGCCCTCTTTTTCTATTGTTTGGGGACATAATATGAGTATGTGATGCCATGTTGTTGTGAATATTCATGTTAAACATTATTTATTATTGGTAAGCGCAGCATTTATGCTTGTTATCTTCCTCTACTACTTCCTTTTTTTTATCTATGGAACCACCTAAGATATAGAGAAAATATGGATTTGAAAGGGAAAAATACCTAAGTCCCCTAGTGGAGACTTAGCTTGTTTTCCTCTCTAGCCTTCCACCCCTGTTCCACTAATATTAGGTGTGAGATCTAAGTATCTAAGTGTGGATATCATCTCTATATTGGTAGATAGCATGCTCAAAGTTCACATAGGGAGTAAGAGGAGGTGAAAACCTTCTTCCTACCACCTATACCACCCTTTGCCACCAAGTGGGTTAGGAGAACCATACTTAGAAACATATCCTAGGTTAGATTGTGACGTAGGTTCATCTACCCCTAGTTAATTGAGCCTCGCAAAGGTGGATAGATTGTAATATAGGGATTAGTTCCCCTAAATACAATCTATTCCATCCACGACCCACTAGTAGGGTATAGCTCCTAACCAAAATCTTACTTTTTTATTTGTTTTGGTAGTAGTAATATAGGATGTGTTTTTTGAATAGATTGCCTATGTATGGTTTAGCTTTTCCATATCCCCCAAACATCCCACTCGTATCATTAATTTCTTAAAACCCAATTGCTTAGTGATAATTGATTTGTCAATGATGAATTGTCTTTATTAGGATACTTAGTTCTTCCTTATGGTCACTTGTGTTTGATCCCTTAATGTTTTCTTTGCTTAACTCTTGTTTTATTTTCTTAGTTAGTTTTTTTGATTAGTCTTGATTAGGGTTGCTAGCATATTGTACTCATTTTCCATTACTAAGTTTGTTAGTAATTGTTCTCTTACTTAGCTAGTTAGACCTAATTGCTAATGTTAACTTAGTTTCTATATTACCTTTTATTACTTGCATGCCCCCCTCATTTATTCACCAAAACCAAGTTAAACACTAAAAACGCTACCCTCTGCATTTAGAAACCTATAGAATCAACCTATCTTTAGAACCTTCACCATCCATATAGATTCGGCCCAGACTTGCCGCACTTATACTACATGACAAGCCTGTGCACTTGTGGATCTATTATATAAGAGTGTATTTGTAAACCTGAGCATTTTGCACATCAAACTTTCTTGTTCAATTTCCAGAATGAAAATTTTAGACCTAGAAAGTTTCTCCTCTTTGACCTTTTCTGATTGGTTGTGATCTTGTAGGTGATAGTACATGTTTGGACATTGTTTCTTAACTCTTGAGACCTTATTCGAAGATATCAAGAAAGGGCATTGAATGAGAAGAAATTTCCACTAATGGTAGAGAGAAGTTGATATGGCATACCCAAATGGTGGGTCCCCTCTTCATGGACATGATCATGAGTGTAATGAAGAAGGAGGACACCATGAAGAACAAAATCCATATGGAAAAAACCCTCCATCACCTTGAATACTGCTTCAAGACTACTTTTTTGGGGGAACTATACTTCTAAAATTGCCACTTGTGTGGGAAATTTGTCAGGACAAGCATTTTTCAATCCCACCCATTGTAGTGAAAATCCTCTCAACATTTTATGGCCCTGAATTGGAAAATACATACAATCATGTGGAGTCCTTGAAGTGTGCTCTTCTTCTGCATGCCTACTTCTATTGATACACTTTTCACTTGACCATGTTCCCCTTTTCATTAATGGACAAGGGAAAATAGTGTTATTCTTATAAGACTCTAATAATAACACATGAAAGGATGAAGAACAAGATCCTAAAGAAGTTCTTATCCTTATGCAAGATGACTTTACATGTTGATCCACTAGCTCCTTAATCCAATTGATTCATGAGAAGTTACATGATAGTTGGGAAAGATTTTGAACTTTGTTGAGAGATTTCCCCCATTATGAAGTACCACTATGGTAGTTCGTACAATATATTTTGTCAAATTATCTCAATTTAATCAAACCATGGTGGACTCTTCTTATGGTGGATCCTTCATGGAAAAGCCTCTTGATGAGCCATGGATGTTACTTGAGCACTTGGAAGAAAATTCAAGGCACAATGCATCCATCTCTATTAGTGACTATGATAAAAATTTTGGTTTTCTCCCTCCAATGCAGACCCCCACTTTCCAATGACACCAATATGCATATGATAAAACTCCTTTCTAATATGATGGAAATGCTGAAAAATCATGGAGTGTGCACTTCTAGTGATTTTGTGCAAGATGTGCATACTTATACGTAAGAGATGAAGCCATTGCAATCTTATGAGAATTGGAATTCTAACACACATATGTCTCAATATAATACCCTAAAATGGAGAAATAATCTTCATTTTTCATGAAGGAAAGGTGAAAATGCCCAAAACATCCATGTTAACTACAACACCAAGGAAAAAATTATAGTTCAAAATTTGAAGATGAAGTTCTTTCAAGGCTAAGGAGCTTAGATTAGGTCAATAAGGATGTCCCCACTCAAGGACAAAAATTAATAGGCTTGAATAAAGGATTGATAATATATCCTTGTCACTTGCCCACCATGAGGATGGAAGACTTCCTTTTAAACCTGTGGTGAACCCAAACAACTGAGGTGGGAAAATGGGTGCCCTAAAACCCCTTTTTCCCACCTGAAATGCAAGTACAACAACCACTATGTTGATATAGACATGGACCTCCTTCATAAGTGCATATGTAGATGCACAAAAGCCAAATGTTGTAGTAACATTACAATTACCAAGTGCCCCACCCCCATGTAATCCACCTCATAAAAGGGATGTACATCCACAAAATCACCCTCAAATTCTTCAAGGTCATTTGTTCTCCACAAACACACCAAGATCCCTCTTGTGAGCAAGTTAGCGTTGTAATGGTTCTTAGAAGTGGAAACACACTTAAGCATCCAATGAGAAAAGTGGACAGTGATACCATGATTATTTGTGATGTTGATATTGTGACTCCAAATGGTGATGATATGGTGGTATTGGATTGTGATATTGTGATAGTGGACCATGATATTGTGACATTGAGTGGTGATTGTGTGAATCTTGGTGATATTGTAATTTTGATGAGCGATCTGACTGCTCCTATTTGAAAGCGTGTGCAAGAGCCATCATATCTCTATGCCTTGTATGACCCATCACTATCCAAGAGGAAAATTAAGCACACTGAGGACATTTCTAAAACTTTCAAGTAACTACAAATTAGCGTACCCTTATTAGATTATGTGAACAAAATTCCTTCTTATGCTAAGTTACTAAAAAACATGTGCACTTTTAAAAGAAATAAGCTAGAAGGATGCCTCATAAGGTGAAGAGAAATGAGAAAATTCTCTCAATATTGCAACATGCAACTCCTACAAAAAGAAAAGATCAAGATACCCCTATTATTTCTTCTATATTGATGGTCATTGCATCAAGAAAGCCCTTCATGACTTGGGGTTGGCATTCAATTTGGTGTTGCATTTTGTGTATTCCAAAATTGACCTAGGCCAACTAGAGGCAGACAATTGCACCCTTCAATTAGCTGATAGATCTATAAAGTCCTATAGGTTGAGTGGATGGTGTTATACTAAAGGTTGATGACAACACTTCCTCTATCTCTCTATATAATGTTATTGTACTTTATATGGATTTTGAGAGCATTAAAATTCCTATAAACTTGGGGAGGCATTTATAGCTATAGGTGAAATTGTGATCCATGTGAGGACTGACACTATGAATGTGACATTCATGCATATGAATATATGATTGAATGTCATTAAAGCTTCATCAAAAGATAAAGTCATAGGGGATAAAAAAAGAAGATTGTTACATCATTAATTGCTTTGTTTATATTGTTCAAGAGTACATTTCAACATGGATTGAGACAATCACCAACGAAAAAGGGTTGATCTGATTGTTGATCTCCCTAAAGAGCCGGTCAAAGAGATTTAAGAGATTGAGATGGTATCTACTAGTGAGATTATTCCTTATGTAAATGTTATACATTGAAGACATCTATTAAAGATCCCCCCTTACTGAGTTGAAAACCCTTCCCAAGGGTTTAAATTATGCATTTATTGGTCCAATGGCATCCTCATGATGATCATTTCTTCTCTTATATCGATTGACCAACAAAATGCCCTTACTGATGTTTTTAAAAAACATGGAGGTCAGTGGATGGTCAATTACTAAGGAGAGTTGATCCCTCCATATGTGTCTTCTGTATATATTTGGAGGACTATACTAACCATAGTATAGAGATGCAAATGAAAGTAGGTATATAGCTAAAAAAGGTAGTCATACAAGAGATAGTCAAGTTACTTGATACCAATACTATATACCCTATTTTTGATAACTTATGGATGGTCCCTATTCAAGTTTTGCCCAAGAAGGGTGGAATAATTATCGCACCCAGTGAAGAAGGAGAGCCTATTCCATGAGAGAACAATCCAAATGGAGACTGTTTCTGGATTATAGGAAGATGAAGGCAACAAAAAGGATCATTTTTTATTATTGTTTATTGATCAAAACATGGAAAGGCTTGTCAGGGCAAGGATTCTATTATTTTCTTGATGATTACTCTGGATACTTTCAAGTAGCAGTCAATACGGTGGATCAAGAGAAGACAATATTCATGTTTCCATTTGGTACATTTGCCTATAGACAGATCCTTTTCATCAAAGTTACTATTTCCACTTTGAGTGTCCCTTCCAAAATGAGGCATATTCGTTCCTTGGATCATGTCATCTTATATCACCAATTCATTAAAGATTTTAGAAATTATCAAAGATATTTTGTTGTATACTGGACAAAGACAAAGAGTGTCATTTTGATGACAAACGTATTGATGCCTTCAACAGTGTAAAGTTGAAATTGACTTTTTTCTTATCATGCAACCCTCAAATTTCTTCATACCTTTTCAAATCATGAATGATGTATCTGATATAGTCGTAAGATTATGCTGGGACAGAGGATTGGCCACATATTACATGCTATTAATTATTACAGAAAGACACAAGGAACAAAAAAACTCTACAACCACTGAAAAGAGTTTCTTGCTATTATTTTTGCTCTTGGCAATTTCAACTCATATGTGTAGAAAATCAAGGTTATTTAATATACTAACCATGTTTCACTCATGTATCTCATGTATAAGAAGGATTGCATGTTGAGGTTGATCCAATGGATTCTATTGCTAGAAGATTTTGATTTAGAGATTGTTGGTAAGAAAAGTTGTAAAACTTCATAGTGGCCACCCTCGTGTATTGACACACCATATGATGAGGTGGAAAAATCAAGGAAATAATGAGACATGAACATGTTATATTAGTCAATGTGACCCAAAGGACATGGAATAGGCATGTATCCAACTTATTGGCTAGTGGAATAGTGTCAGATATATGTTCAAGTGAAGAGAGAAAGATACTATATGTATTCATTAAGACTAAGGTTCTAGATTACCCACATATTTTTAGGTAGTATTCTGATCATCTCATTCAAAGGTGTATTTCCAATAGTGAGCTACTCAATGTCCTCACTATGTCCCACTCTCCTACAGTGAAGAACTCTTTGTGGGGAAATGAAATGTGACCAATGTGATACATTATGGAATCTATTGGCCTTATGCCTTCAAGGAAGCATGATTTGTGTAAATATTATGTGAAGTGCCAAAAATTGGACACAATTTCTAAAAGAGACAAGATAACTCTCTCACCAGTTTTGGTGGTAGGGGTGTTTTATGTATGGGAAATTGAATTTATGGGTATGTTCCTCTCTATTTTTGGTTGTTGTACACCTTGGTTGTGCTCACTATGTACTAAATGGCTTCAAGCTCTTACCACAAGAACTAATAACCACAAGGTGGTATATAAATTTGTAAAGTCAAATATCTTTAGCACCTTCGGGGTACCTAGAGATATGGTTAGTGATGGAGTTACTTACTTCATTCATATAGATTTTGATAGCTTGTTGACAATACATTGTGTAAACCATATTTTGGCCACACCCACCATCCTCAAACAAGTGCGTAAGTGGAACTTGCCACCTAGGAGATAAAGATAATTTTAGAGAAGACAATGATACCCAATCCCAAGATTTGTCTCTTTGCCCTAATGAAGCTTTGTTAGCATACCAAACAACATATAAAACCTATATAGGAATTACCCCATTCAAGTTGATTTAAAGAAAAATCTACCGCTTGCCTGTTGAGCTAGAACATAAATCCTTATGGGTCTAGAGATCCACTGATGTTAACAAGGATACCATTAGAATGAATGAATCAACAATTGAATGGTCTGGAAGAAATAAGGCATGATTCCTGTGAGATCTTAAAATACTAAAGGAAGAGGGTGAAGTTCTTATATGAAAAGTTGATATAGAAGAAAACATTCAAACCCAGCTAATGGATTTGGGTGTATAGTTCAGGAATGAAATGCTTTTCAGGAAAGTTGAGGTCAAGGTGGAAAGGACCTTACTGGGAAGCACATGCGTGCCCCTCTAGAGGTGTTTTGATCCAAGAAAAGGAAGGAAGAAAATAGTTTGTGGTGAATGGAAAAAGATTCAAGATGATGGTTGATATTGGCCCAGATAAGGGAAATCAAAGTTTTGATATCATAATGTTTGTTGAGATGACTTGAAGTTGATGAAGCAGCATGCCTAGATGAAGGTAGAAAACTTGTCAGTAGTGACACATAACCCACTTGGTTTGTAAGATTTTGAACCTCACCTTGCATATTGATTGTACTTTTATTTTATAGATTCCAATAAATTTACACATACATCATACTTTTGATAATTTTCATTGTTTAAAATTTGTTATAGAATAAGGAATTATATAGAATAATGATTACCAAAATATCAAGGCAGCTTGATAATCAAATTTGATATGAGAATTTTTTTCAAAGTATTAACTAAATAAGTTGAAAAGCATTGAAAATGACCGTTCTACATCGAGAATGGTTGTGATGATCATGACACATTTTTTGCAAATTTGTGTGACTCTGAGTAAAAAATTGAAAATGTGCTCTCCCTAGGACTACCATGCTACACCAAGCCCAAAATGATCATTATGGAAAGAGAGAACATTCTAGAATAAATGAAGAATCAAATCAAGGGATTTGTGAAGAAGAGTTGATCCAAATTGAGCATTCTGAAATGGTCATGGTGACATCAAGGAAGAATGGTTGGTATGCCCACAACAATCATTCTACCTAGAATGGAGATGTCTAAATGATAAAAACCCTAAAGAAAAGGCCTTCAACGACTGTTCTACTCAGAATGGTCATTCCACTCCAGATGCATAACTTCCCTTCTTAGCTAAAATGGACATTCAGGCATGGGACAACACTAACTTAAAAAGACTTAAGTGTAGGATTTACCAAGACCCTTCAACTCAATTCATTTTCACCCCATACTCTTGCCACATCCAGCAATGTCATGGGCGACTCCCACATTCCTCCAAGCCACATCTTATCCTCTTGGAGCATGGTTGAAGCTTCTATGAGCATCTAAGGTGGTCCCACAAGATTATAACCTCCAAAATCCCCTCTCGATTCTACTCCACCATTGAGTCTGCCAAAGACCCATGCTAAACTAAACCCTACCAAAAAATCCTCTTACCCATCAAGTGTTTAATTAATAAAAAAATGATGAAGAAAATGGGGAATGTCATTGCCTACACTACCAAGAAGATCCTTTCACACTACTACTATTTGAAGAGGGTGGCTGGCCTCACCCCACCACCAATTTCCCCATCACCCACACTCATACACCTAACCCTCCATCCTCTTTTTTTAGATTAATGGACTCCCTCCTAGGAAGAGTTACTAATGGATCCCCCCTGACAAGGTAATATCTCAAGTCTTGACTCATGGATGTAAGTTGCCCCCATGCCACACCCAATCATCATGTTATACCATCTAGAAGGATGCTTTGACCAAGAATGGAACCAGGGTCTCTTCATGAGGGAACATTTTTCTTGATCATTGTGCCACTCCTGGCCTACAACCCCCACTCTCTTCCTCTATTTATGATGAAAAATCCATAGTGTATTCTAACTATAATAAGGGAGGAGAGAAACACTCAAATGATGACTTTGAGGAGTTGGTGGACTCCATTGGGGTGGAAGGCATATGTTATCCTAAAAAAAGGAGTAGAAGCCAAGAAGCCCCCTCCTAACGTGATTCACCACATCCTAAACCACCTACAACAAGGAGTCAGGTTACTTCTTCCTTAAGAGCTCTACAACAACCCCAACCGCAACCCACACAACCTAAACAAAGAAGGTGGTTTGTGAATGTTGAGGAGGAATAAGATGATCTAGATGGACAATGTGTTACAATTACTTCATATCATTCATCACATAGGGTGCCCATCAACTTGGAGATGATCTATAGATCATATTATTATGAAGATGAAGATGAAGAGGGGTCCTAGGAGAATGAGTTAGAGGAGGAAACTAACATGATGTCCCAATTGTGGGCTGAATGGCAAGAAGCAATCAAGAGAGTATTGAGAGGAGTGTCTCCACCACAACAAGACCAAACAATAGAGATAACATTCCCCTATCCTAAAAACTTCATGATGAATGTCATGGAAACTTAGTACTTGTGTGTAGACTTTGAAGGTTATAAGGATTGACATAGTTTTCAAGGAAACATGTGGGAAATTGGGCTAGAAAAGATCACAATGTGTGCACATACGACCTATCTGGCCATCACAATCATGAAAATAGAGGAGCTGGATGAACTTTTCTCACATACCCGAGAGTTGGTGACAATGTTTAATGAAAATCTTTTAGAGAAGAAAAAAATGCAAACTTCAATGAAAAAAGGTCATGGATAACGCTTACAGAGAAAGAGAGTTCCACTCCAGGGAAGTCCAAGACCATTAGGATGTCCAACCTCCTTCTACTGTACATACAAAGGTCTTAGAAAATACGATTTGAACCACATATGATAACCAAGGTTGTTGGTTCTCAAAAGAACTTTTCATCATGAATTGGATGGTGCAAACATGAGAAGTCAGTTTGGGAGAGATGATAATTAATTAGATGAGAAAAATATATTTCATAAGAAGTGCATCATTTTTAATGAGTGGATTCTAACTTGTATCACTTTCTTCTATGTACATGACTTGATCCAACTCATCGTGGTCTGTAAATTCAAGCATGTGGATATAAAAGATCTTGTTTAGAAAAACATGATTTTAATGAAAGACGGAAAATCTTGTACCACCTCCATCTTGACAACTCTACATACACTTCAAAGCTACCATATTGCATAAGTGTATTCATATATAAGGCTAGACCCCAATCCAATATCATGGATGCCATTGTTGATTATGAGTGGGAAAGGCCTAATGATATATACTCAGCATATCAATGTGAATAGTCTAGTGTTCCCCAAGAGCATCAACAACACAAAAGATGACCATTCCAAGTGACTATGTGGCAAGAGACTGAAGATGTGCGACAAATTCTTCCAACAAACACCAATGATATGTCTTCCATTATGGCATAGTTGGAGGCAATCCAGATACAATAGCAATAAGAAACATGGTATGATAAAAAACATACGCATCATCACTTCAAATCATGTCTAGTCTTATACTATGGAAATAGAAATAGGCTTTTGGTTTGGGACATGCTTTTTGGAGTGGTCTACATAGCTTCTGAGTCATATCCACCAAATACAGATTAATGGTGGTATTACTATTAGCAACCACCACCAAAGCCCTATGGATCCTCCCAATATGACCAACCCTCGCAAGACCCTCTAGTTCCATTATAATTCATGCATTATCCTAATCTTTGTATTAGGTTGAGGACAACATGATTCAAAATCAGTGGTAGGGTGGTACTCCCTTATTCGTTGTCCCTCTGTTCTAGCTTTTCCTAGTGATACTTGATTACTGATTTGACATATCCATTTTACTTTTTGTTTTCATTTCATGCATGTGCATGTCATTTGGTTTCGACTTCTTGATTTTTTTCTATTTTTCCTTCAAAATTTTGTCTATATTTCCATGACATTATGTATGTTGCATTGTATGGAGCTTTTAAGTAATACTTTTGTGTGCACTTAGTTAGATTTATCTTCTTTCTTTGATTACTTTCTAGGTAATCATAGTTAACTCTTGGCATGATAATGAGAAATAATTAGATGCAATTTTTCCAACACTACCCAATTTTAAAATGATTTAGCCTGAATGGTGTTATAGCTATATCTCTACTTGTTAGGATTAAGATGTGATATTTGGCGAGTGCATCCATAGTTTAATGTGTTTATTACTTCCCAAGGTCATTTGTTAGCTTTACACAAAATTTTCACCTATATCATGGAAAGTTATATTATGAATGAATTGAAATCATTACATACCACAAATTCTTAGGGTTTTCTTAAAAATTATGGAAAACGTGTGTTTTGCCATTATTACTTGTTCATAATGGTTTGTGTCTTAATCAATAAAGATTACCTTGCCTTTCTTGTTGGGTGCCTTACATAGAATTCCATTCCACTTGAACCCTCACTTCAATTAATTTCTTCCATCATTTTTCACCTCTATGACACATCAGAAATACCAAAATACAAAAATTACAAGCCTTAGAACACCCTCTTGATTGGTTGGACAACACTTCCTCCACTTTGCTTTTTCCTACCACTCATACACCTACTACAAAAAAGAGTGAAATTAAACAAAAGTGGAAAAATAAAATAAATATGCTCCTATGGAGAACATGAAAACAAAATAAGAGAGATCCTATTTACTAGAACTCCAATTCCTTCTACAAGCACTTCTTCCATTTTCATGCCTAATGGGATATGGAAGATCAACCCTAGACATTCATTCCATTGTACGTAGCCCAGTAGACCAAGGGGAGTGGATTTACATAGGAAGTATATTTCTTGGAAAGAAAATAATATTGTATTTTTCTTTGACTACGACTATCAAGAAGAGACGTTACTTGAAGCATTATGAATGCAACATAAATTTGATTATGTTTTGACACCCTATCTGGGAAGTTTTTGTTTTTGTGCTTTGAGTATGAGAAAGTAATGAAGAGGAGTGAAATGCATGTATTAAATCATAATTGGCATTTCTTAGACAATAAACATATTTCTCGGATCAATTTCCAAAATCTTATTAACTAAATTTGAAAATGAGATCTAGTTGGAGCATACTCAGGGACAAGTATCTTTTAAGCTTGGGGTGGTTAAGGAGCCCTAATTTAGGTCTTAGTTTGTGTTCATTTTTATCATTATTTATGTAAAGATATTAAGAATGTATGCTTATTGCCAACAAAATCACATTTAATATTTAAATGCACTTATGGGGTCTTTTGCACATTTTTAAAGATACTTGAGTGCTAATTTATGGAAGGAGAAGAAGGAGGAAGATTTACTACCTTCACCACGCATGGATGCACCTAAAAAACCACTAATATTGTATCCAAGCTTCCCCAAGTCCTAAAGAGTTACTTCAAAGCAAATAGCTCAAAGAATGACCAATGAAGGTCTAAAGTGCTATAGGAAAACCCTCCAAATGTTCATTTTATCCCTGGAACCACATTCCATATCTTGATTTCCTTAAACCCTGAATCTCCATTATACATGACACAACCTAATGTCATTCTTACCTATATGATCACTCTACCAAGCCCCCACAATGGATGTTCTGTCATAGAACAATCATTGCCAACCAATCCAGTCCACCTAAAAGCCATGCGACTCTGATCTATTTCCCCTATGGCCATTCCACCAAAAATAGTTGTACAAACAACTTGCCAAAATGGTTTTTCTACTCCAAAATGGTCATACAACCTCAAGCTACCATGGTTATTCTACATCAGAATGACCATGGGTGTGCTGCCCAAAAATCTACTTAATCATGACAAAACTTGCTAATACAAAGACATCTTCCCCAAAATGAATATCCTATCCTGAAGGAAGAACGACCATGGTGGGGTAAAAGGACCGTACACCCCCCAACCATAATGTTGGTTGTATACTACAATTTCCACTTTGCCCCTAGTTAACCTAAGATACCCCCAGACTCCATAAAAGCCTTATTGGTACCTAGGGTGAGTGGATCATGCATTACACTCCACAACTGCCACCCACTTCTCTTACCTACTCCCATTCACCCTTCAACTCATTTGTACCCCCAAAGCCCCTAGTTTTGTAGGATTGTGACCACCATTCCACTCCATTCTTCATGCCATTTAAATTTGAGGGAGGAGATCCTGGTGCTACCAGCTAGAGGTCAAGAGAAAGAGCTTTTTAATTGACATACATGTCATCCTATCTTATTCTCTCCCCTTATTTTATATTCGTTTTTACGAGTATCTATGCCCCCTTTGTGTGTTGTTTAGGGACATAATATGGGAATGTGATACCATGTTGTAAGGATTTTTTGTAGAACATTTTTTATTGATCATTATAGTGATATTCATGTGTGTTTTCTCTCCCTACCTCTTTCTTTGATATTTGATCCATGGAACCATCTAAGACATAGATACAAGAGGTATTTGGAGGATTGGAAGGGAAAAACGCATAAGTCCACTTGTTGACAATTACCTTGTTTTCCTCTCTACCCTTCCAGCTCTTTGTTCCACTAATACTAGGTGGGATATCTAAGAAGAAAGGTGCGTATATCCCCTCTACCTGGGCAAATAACATGCTTAGAATTTTTATAGGGAGTAAAAGGAAATGAAAACCCTCTTCCTCCCACCGATACCAACCCTTTCCCAAAAGTTGGTTAGGAGAAGCATACTTAGAAACCTAGACTAGGATCTTGACTTGGTTCATATACCCTCCTAGTGAATTTAGCCTCACAAGGGTGGATAGATTGTGATATAGGGACTAGTTCCTCCTAAATATTATTTATGTCATCCATGGACCACTAGTACAATATATATCCTAACCAACATCTTCTTTGTTGTTTGGCTTGGTAGAACTACTACGTGATGTGTTTGTTAAATATCTCTACTATGTGTGATCAAACCTTCCCATATCCCCCAAACAGACCAATCCTATCATTAATGGCTTAAAACCCAATTTCTTAGTTTCTTGCTAGTCTAGTTCTCTCTTATATAGTGATAATAGATTTATTAATGGTGAATTGTCTTTGTTAGGGTACTTCATTATTTCTTGTGGTCATTTATGTTTGGTCTTGTAGTTAATTTCTAATCTTAACTCTTGTATTTTTTGCATTGTTTATTTCCTTTCTTAGTCTTGATTAGGGTTTCTAGCATAGTGTAGTCAATTTTCATTACCAGTTTTGTTTTCTAATTGCTCTCTTACTGAGCTTGTTAGTCATACTTGCTAATGTTAAGCTAGTTTTCATCTTACATTTCCTTACTTACATGCCCCCTAGTTTAATCACAAAAATGATGTTAATCCCTAAAAACCCTAGTCTATGCATATAGGAACCCATAGAATCAACTAGTTCTAGCATCTTCACCATCCTTATGGATTCAACCATGACTTGCAGCACTTGTAGCACATACCAAGCCCATGTTCTTGTGGATCTATTTTTTAATAGTCTATGGTTTAGGATAGTTTTGTAAGTCTGGTCATTTCACGCATCACTAACAAAAATTAATCTAATTGAAACATTTTTCTTATGAAAATCCTTGTATTTAGTTACTTTTATTGATACTAAAAGCTAGTTTCAATGAATTCACAAATTTTGTGTTGCTTGAATTATTTGTAAGTCATGAATTATAGTTCTAAAGAAATTTAGTATCTAATATAATGTGGAAATATACTAAATGTATTTTTTTGGTCATGATTAGGTGATATTATTAAGAACCATATACAACTTATGTTTTTCATGATATCATATGAATTTGCATGATCTATGTTAAAGAATAGATTATACTGATTTTGTTCTACTTCCAAGATGTCTAAAGGCATGGTGAGTGAGTATTGATGTGAAATTTGTTTTTTAGGCTCAAGAATATAATATCCATCTTCACCAACCATTAAGTGGGGTACCCAATTTAAGAAAATAAGAGACAAAGTCAAAGAACACATATTGGTTTGATAACTATTTTGGACATTAAAACATAAAACTGATTACATATGTGATGAATATTAGCCAAAACATAGTAATATAAGTCTAAGAATCCTCAATTGATATATGGACCCAAATTAGACCCTTGGTTCAGTCCAATTGGGCTACAAATTCTATTTTAAATGTGTATTAGTTAGGTATTGAGCATTTTCACTAAATTAATTGAATTCATTCAAACATCACCTTGATCCCAATAATGGGATAAGTGCATTTGGACTCAAGAGGGGACTTAGATTAAATTATCATTAGCTTTTAATATAGTTAGATGGATTAGTGATTAAATAGAAATCATATAAGATAAGGTGTTGGGAAAACTAATTGAGAAAGGCTATCTAAGAAATCAATGCCTAGAAATCAGACTAGTATAGAGTATTGAGCATGTGCTTCTCAATTGATATGATTAGGTAAAATATACTTTATACACAATTTTTTATTTGTATTCCCTTTTAATGAGTCACAAACACTTGCTTGTTGTAAGATCTATTAATATTTTATAAATACATTGATATGGTCATTTCTTATTTAATGTCATGTGCTATAACTATTTATGGCCTTGAAATTTATGGTTCATACCACATTGATTTAAACCTACACTATTTGACATACCTCTTTATACTTTTTGACATTGGCTTATTAAAAAAGAATTCAAACGTCATTATCCATACCAAATTATAGAAGTGACAATGCCATTTGTTTGTTGTAACTTATTAGGAAAAATGCAGTTTTAATTGCACGTCATTGGTGTTAGTCTCTAAATCATGGGTATATAGCTTTGTTGCACATGATCCTTATCTTGGTATATAAACTAGGGGTATATGGCCTTAGTTGCACATGCTCCTTGAGCTATGCTCCAAGTCGATTTTTTTTCATGGTTGCGACTATTGTTGTATCACTTGGATTTTAAATCATTTACTTGCTTTAACTACTCAGTAATGTAAGACATTCAGTTTTGTAGATTACATTTTCATTGCTTCATCTCAATTTTTGATTATTTCACTATTTACTTGAAAAATGTATCCTTGACTAAAATCAAAACTCACTATAATGCCTCATAGTCTAAAGTTCAAATTGCATACAAATTGACTTATCAATTTACATTTTGAAACATTTATCTACAGTATACACCACTTGGTTATTTGTATCTCTCTTATTGAACTATTTCTTCTTTATATCTTGTTTTCGTGCTTGATTTTAACATTTCCTCCCCCTACAAATAGATAATAGTTGTATCATTTACTAACATCTTATATGCATCTATTATTTTCTCATCATTTCTTTGAGATGTTTTTATACCAGAGTAGGACATCTCAGAGGATGAGAATGAGATAAAAGATACATATTGCATTATATTCATAAAGATGACTACCTTGCCTTCTTATGGCTTATTTGTTTAGTTTTTTTAGCTATGTTTCTTTCTTTTTAACATGTTATTTCTTGTTATTGTTTTTCCTTTTAAGGAATTTTCTAGTTAGGCCACTATTACCATATAATTTAGAAATATTTTCTTTTACATATTTTTGTGAATGTTTATCCAAATCCATCAAAATTCAATGGCCAAAACTTCTATGAAAGTTAGGATATTTCTCAATTCAAAAAACATTATGGGAAGTTCATCTAGGAATTCAACTGTTATGCAAATCCACACATGAAGTTGAAAAGGAATACCACTTGATTTTTTATGGGTTGAAATTATGAGTAGAGATTCCAAGAGGCGAAGAAGAGTTTGATATCAACATTAGTTTTAATATTGCCTTAGCAAGGAAAGGAGTAAAAAGTTTTGTGTGATTCTTTTGAAAGAGATACAAAATGAGTGTTGATCAACAACAAGTGATATTTTATTACACATGTCAAATACATGGATTCATTATCTCTTTGGTTAGTTATGTCATGTTTTCAATGAACATAAAAGTCTTAAAAAATACCTTTACTTAGGAAAAGTTGAATTTTAAGCATCATTTATAGGTAAAGTTGATCTAATTTGGTGTCCCATATATTATCATCCTGGGAGGGTCACCAAAGTATTTGACACCTCAGTAAGAGTTCATCATCTTGTAGTATGTTTTGATATTCTATAAAGAGTGTGGTCTATTGCTAAAACTATAAGAGATGAATGCATATATGGAGTGTGATAAAGTGGATTTTCCCTCTCTTATGACTATGCATGTTCTCAATACTTATGTGATAATGTTCACTCAAAATCTCTCTCTAGATCAATTAGTTGTTCTTGAGTCACTTTTAGCTCTATTGATTAGTTGTGGTTGATAAATTGCACTTTTGATACTTAATATGAAAAGTTGAGTGCACTAATGAACTTTTCATTAAATGAGACCCTAAAGGCCTTGATCTAGATCCCAATATTTTTCTATAACAATAATAATAAATGTGTGAATCAAAGGTGTAAATTTCACCTCTAAGAGAGCTATGTTTCTAAAGTCATGAATATTACAATTTTATCAAAGAAACACAAATTCATTTTTAAAATTGACTTATTTGAGTGAGCAATCCACCATGCATTCCCTCAACCAATGGGAGGGTGTGGATCAACAATTCATAATTCCTACATCAATTTGAAAGCTTATGTGTCTTCACCAACCTATAGGCCTTAGGGGCATGGAGGCAAGCATGGTCACCCATGTCGGGCATGCTTGTCCATGCGTCATGCCAAATTGACCCTCTTCATCAGTTTCTTTCTTCCTCCTCTTTTTCTTTACCCACCCTTTTTGTTTATGTTCATGCACCATAGATCCTCCCTACTCCTCCCTTCTTTGTTCTCCACCCATGGTGCTCCCGACATGGTCTTCTTTGGGGCTTTTCATCATAGGCCATCCCCCATGAGAACAAAGACTAGTTGCACGTTCACGACCTTTCTTTGAGCCCAATTGACATAGTTTCTAGACCTGGCTCCCCCCTTTTCTCCCTCCTCTTTGTAGATATGATAAGAGAACCTCCACAACAATAAGATCCTATTGTGCAGGCTATCAAAGGGAAGGTGATGATCCCTTGATAATCGATCTCCACTTTGACGGCCCAACTCTTAGCCTTCCCCTATCCTTCTCTCTCTGTGGGACAGGAACCACACTAGTGGCCTCACACCACATTGCTAGGAGGCCCCTCTCCCTGACACAATTTCCTCTCATGCACACAACCTATGGGATCAACGTTCCTCTTTTTCAAAATAAGCCAAATTCCTTCCCCTTTCTCCTTTCATAGAAAATGTCAATGTAGGGAAATTATTATAAAATCAACCCTCGGGCCACTTTTGACCTATCATATGTGTTTTTATATTAGAAAAACAAGATCTATCCAATTCAGTTTGTTGTAATATGTAATTCCACTAGTAGTCCTACTAATATACTGAGAATGACAACTTTTAATCTCACTGTCACGTGATTGATGATTTTGAAATATTCAACCATGATCATGTATCTTTCAAATTGTCTATGTGACTACAGATCAATAAGATTTGATGAATTGTAGGCCCAATTTTGACCTTTACGTCATACATGTAACAAAATGTGATATTTGACACTACAAGTGTAAAATATGAACTTTGATGGTAAGATCATTAACTTATTGTCAAACCTGATCAAGTGTGCTCTAAATCTTTATTTATTTCTCTATATCAGTAGCCTATGACATTTGATGAACTCAAACTCAACCTTGAATCACCTTGGATGCTAATTATGATCATGTTACACTGAATGTGTCTTAGTATGGCTTTATATGGACTTTTGAACAAAATCTTGAACCTTGTGTAAATGCAGATCAATACAGTTCAAACCACTAGTTGTGACTCCAAATGAGTAACTGGTTGATAATTATAACCCAAAATTAAGTGGTTCTCTTTTATGAACTCTCATAATTAATATAATGTATGAATGTGATTCATAATGACATATTATGACTATTTAAATGCCTAAGTCGTTAATTTTACTCAAATACTATAATTTTTCATATTTAAATCATGAAACCCTAATATTTTGGTAGATGATATTTCTAGGATGTTTCACCCTAACTCTTTAATGGTCTAGGATGTAATATGTAGATTGATAAAGAAAATGTATGGACATTGAGGTGTTGAAATCAATAAATGAGAAAAACGGGAATTATATTAGGTGAGACATCTGACCCTTGATGAATATGACTAGAATAAATAAATCTTATTGATGTTAACCAAATCATGTCTTTCCTATATGCCAGGTCCTTAATTAGGGACTCTTTTCAAAGATATAGTCAAGATCCTCTATTCAAGTTACTTAGTCTAGCGCTCTTTGTAGAATTTAATATCCACGCATTTAGTAGTCTGTAAAGATGTTTTAGGTCTCCTATATATAGGATTCTTGGGATACATTCGTACAATTAAGTGGGTAATTGGATCCTCACTTAAATGTACTTACATAATAACATGAATTAGAGATACAATGTCAGCCTAATCTGAATTATTTAGTAATAAACAAATAACCACTTATGCTAACACTCCCCCTCAACCTGGAGATTAAACATTGTGTAGTCTAGCATGGCACCCATTAACTAAAATAGTGATGGAGGAAGTGGCTTATTCAATATATTAACAAATTGATTGTCAGTTCATACGTGAGGGGTCACAATCTTCTTAGCTTTCACTATGTCATGTTCAAAATGACAATAAACTTCAAAATGTTTTTTATGTTCACAACACACTAGATTATTTTCAATATGGATAACATCCTAGTTTTCACAATAAATGAGAGTTGAAATTTGACAAGGGACTCAAGTTCAGTCAAATGGATCTAACCCACTAAAGATAATAGCTTGCATGGGCCATTGCACATCATTGAGCTTTAGTGCTAGAGAAAGCAACAATTGATTGCTTTTACTTCTTGAGGCCAATGGGTGATCCCTTAATATGATACCAAAACCAAAGGTGGGCCAGAGGTATTTGACATCTCTTATCCCATTTTCATCAACACATCCAAAAATAGTAATAATCTTCTCTTGAGGTTGTTTGTGTTGACCTAGAGGTTATACATTGTCCATATTTTGATAATGACTTAACCATTTCATTCATATGTATCTAATATGTGTATTGAAGATTGATTTCAGATGTTAGGTACAAGAAAAGGATCAAAAATCCAAAGCCCTAGATTGGGTCAAGTTCAAGTCAAAAGAGCTACAAGTGGGCAATTTTGGAAATCTATGTAAATGACCTTAGAACATTTTTGTAATCACTTGTAATGATGAATTGACTTGTAACTTAGTTGAGAAAATTGATCGGGACACTAAACACCAAGTTTTAATCACTTTAGATGCACTTTATAAAATTGACCACAGGTAGTCAATCGGTCGACTTGCAAACTTGACCGATCCTCTTGGATCAAGTTTCTGAAGATAGCATCAGTCAAGTTATGGTTTCACAGAACTCGACCGATCGAGTACCTGACCAAACCGATCTTCATTGGTCGGTCAAGTTTTTCCAGGACAAACTGGACCGATGATTTGAATATCGGCTTTGTCTTTTACTCTATCGGTCAAGTTACCTTTATTGAAACTTGACCGATTGCATTATACATAATTTGCATAAAAAGTGATTGTGACTGTTGGTATGTGTTTTGAGCAAAAATAGAGTCATTCTTTGAGAAAACAATGGCTATTATCGTATCTAAGTGTCCGACAACTTAAAGGGGCACCCTCAACTATAAATAGGACCTCTTAGAGTTCATTCCAAGGTTGCTCATTCACTACATGCTTGGTCCTAGCCTAGTTGAGAGTGTTCTAACCCTTTGAGCCCCTTTCTCTCTCTACCTTCAAGTCAAATTTGTGAGTATGAGTGAGATAGGTTCCTTTGTAAGAGAGTTGCTCCATGTATTGATGTAAATCTCTCCTCCACCATCTTCCTACCCTCTTTCCTATCAAAGAAAAGGTTGAAGATGTTCTCTGAGTGAAGGAGAAGAGGTTGTTGTTGTTCAAGGTTGAAGAAGGCAAGGTGTTCCAGATCTCCGAGTGAAGGAGATAGTCAAGGCAAGCACTCAAGAAAGATAGGCAATCCCTTGAAGGTTGAAGACTTGAAGGAGTGGGTAAGTCCATGTTGATGGCTGAAGACTCCATGGTTCAAGTGGGTAAGCTCCTTCTATAGGTTGAAGATCTTTTCTTGAGGTACTACGCCCTTGGATGTGTGGTTGTTGTGTCTTGTAATCTTGTGATGGAATATAAGAGTACCAAGATTGCAAATCCTAGAGATTAACCACCTCTAGGTAATGGACTGACATTGCTTCTAGTTAGGACGTGGAACCACTCTAGACCACCTGTCCAAGTTCTTGCTCTTCCTTGTCTCTCATCCTTGTTGTGCTTTCTAGCTAAGACATCAAATTTTTTGTTTGTTTAAGTTTCTATAATTAATATGATTTGGTGGTCTAATCCTTTTTGTGAGATTTGTGAAGCTCTATTCACCCCCCCTCTAGAGCCATTGATCCAAGAAGTGGTATCAGAGCATGTCTTCTCCAAACTACTTCAACAAGTAGGAGAAGATGTGTGATTTGTCTCTTGGATCCCTCAACCTAGAAGGGAGCTTCTCCATGAGACCTCCGGTCTTTGACAAAACCAACCTCCTATATTGGAAGAGAAGAATGCAGTTCTACCTTCAAGGTGTGAGCTATGAGTTGTGGAAGGTGGTGCACCTCAAGTATGAAGACCCAAAGGGGGAAATCTCCACCTGGACTGAAGCACAATTGAAGCAAGCTCAACTCAATGCAAAAGTAGTGAGCATCATCTACGCATCCCTCCCTCCATCCAAGTTCAACCAGATATCTTCTTGGGACACTGCACATGAAATTCGGAACAAGCTATGTGTCACCTATGAAGGTATGGAGCAAGTAAAGGAAGCCAAGATCTACATGCTTGGTGGGCTACTTGAGAACTTCAAGATGGGTAAGAATGAGAGAGTGGCTGATATGTACACTAGGCTCAATGTGATCATCAATGAATTGGCAACCCTTGGGAGTGATGGACAAAGGCACTATCAACTCCAAGATCTTTATATCTCTTCCTAAGAGATGGGAGCCCAAGGTTACATCCATTAAAGAGGTGTACAAGCTAAGTGAGTTGTCAACTAAGGAGCTGGTTGGTAACCCTCAAGCCCATGAACCTAGGCTTGATAAGCAAAAATAAGAAGAAAAGAGAGAAGAGAAGGAGTCCAAGAAGATCAAGGACACAACCTTCAAAGATCAAATTGAAGAGATGGTTCGGCAGCAACAACTTTCTCTCAAGTCCCCTACTCCTTCTTCAAATGAAGATGAAGTCCCAAATGAGCATGAAGAAAACTACTCCAAGGGCAAGCACTACAAGGGGAAGCCTTCTTCATCAACTTCGAGATGCTATGAGTGTGGCCAAAAAGGTCATTTCAAGAGTGATTTCCCAAAGGCCAAGAAGAGCCATCACAAGAGAAGCCACAAGAAAGACAAGGAGTACAAGAGAGAAGGCAAGTATAAGAGGAAAGAAAAGAAAGAAAGAAGATCCAAAGATGCAGCTCATGCAGCTTGAGAGGGGTCCTCCTCAAGCTCTTCAAGCTCCGAAGATGGAGAATGCCACCTTGCTCTCATGGCCTCTACAAGTGAAGATGTAGGTGAGGTAAGTGAGGTAAGTGAAGTCAATTTGCATGAGTTATCTAAGGAAACTCTTATTGATATGGTTAATGATTGCCGGTCATATTTTACTAAATGCAAATCTAAAAGGAAAAGATTAGGCAATATAGTAGATGATCTTTATGCTAAAATTGAGATTCTTGATAAAAATGAAAAACTGCTCCTTGATAGCATATATTCTTTGCAAGGGTAATTTCTTGACCTTGAGCTTCAACATAATGGAGTAGAGGTTGAGAATGGGGTCTATCTTAAGACTATTGCAGATCTTAAGGAAGACAACCAAAAGTGCCAAGATGAGTTAGATGTTCTTAAAACTAAAAATGTAGAACTAACTCTCATTGATGATGCTAGGAAGCAAGAGATTCATGTTTATCAAAAGTAAATTTTGTTGCTTAAATATGAAAATGCCAAGTTACTTGCTCAAGTTAATGATTTATCTTCTAGACCTATTTTGCAAAGTAATGAAGTTGTTAGAATAGCTTTAGAATGAGATTCCTTTCACACTAAAGCCCTTTGTTTAGAGGCCGACCTATTGCATGCTAGAGATGATCTTTCTAGTCTTTCTACTATTGTCATTAACCTTAGTGATGATAATGCCAAGTTAAGATCCTCTTTGCAAAAATTTCTTATGGGAAAAAAATCTCTCAATGATGTCCTAGAACACTCTACCAAACAAATTGGTACTAGTGGTTTGGGATATGATGGGACATCTCCCAAAGGTAAGAGCAAGAGAAAGAACAAGGATAAGAAGAAGAGTGTGGAACCTCCTATCTTCCATGGAGAGACCTCTGGCTCTAAGAACCCTATGGTATGTGTTCATTGTAAATATGATGATCATTACTCTACTTATTTTCCTTGCAAGCCCAAGGGGACCAACCCAAAGATGAAATGGGTCCCCAAGATAACCCCAGATCCTAAAGTTTGATTTGGGTACTGACATATTTCTTACAGGTTAAAAAGAGATGGATTGTTGGTAGTGGCTGCTCAAAACATATGACAGGTGAATTCAGCCATTTCAACAAATTCATGAAGACGAAAGGAGGATCGGTGACCTTTGGGGACAACAAAAAGGGTAAGGTCATATGTGAGGGTGATGTAGGTAATGAGCTATGTATCAAGAATGTTTTTCTTATTGATGGCCTACATCACAACTTGATTAGTGTAAGTCAACTATGTGATAATGGATATCTTGTGTTGTTTACATCTTTAGAATGTTTGCTTCTAGATTTCCTCACTTACAATGTCATATCTAAGGGAACTAGAAATGGTAATCTTTATGTTATTGTTCTTGATGCTCTTAAGCCCATACTTGATAGATGATTGGTAGTAGATAAAAATGATATTTATCTTTGGCATCGTCATTTGGGTCATGTGAATATGCATCACATGAAGAAGTTGAGCAAAAAGGATTTGGTTTGAGGACTTCCCGAATTGGATTTTGAAAAGGATGAGGAATGCCAACTTGGTACACAAGGAAAACAAACCAAATCCTCCTTCAAATCCAAAGGAGTCATGAGTACCAAAAGAGCTCTTGAGCATCTTTATATTGATATATTCGAACAAATGAGAATGCAAATGCTTTGTGATTCCAAGTATTGTCTTGTTATTGTTGATGATTTCTCTCAATATACTTGGACCTTCTTCCTCATCTTGAAGAGTGATACTCTTTATGTTTTCTCGAGCTTTTGCAAACAGGTTGAAAATGAAGCTTCTTGCTGGATTGTTTCTATCCGTAGTGACCATGGGGGAGAATTTGAAAATGATCTTTTTGAACGTTTTTGTGAAAAATCTGATTACTCGCACAATTTCTCTTCTCCTCGTACGCCTCAACAAAATGGGGTAGTAGAGAGGAAGAACATGTTGCCTCAAGAGATGGTGAGGACAATGCTTCTTGAATATGACATTCCTAAGAAGTTTTGGGCCGAAGCCGTTAGTACCGCCTATTTTGTGCAGAATTGAGTTTTCACACATCCTTCTTTAAAGAAAACCCCTTATGAGCTATGGCGTGGTAGAAAGCCATCCTTTGATTTCTTTCATGTTTTCGGATGTCCTTGTTTTGTTTTAAACATGAAGGATTCTCTTGACAAGTTTGATCTGAAATCTTATTAGCCTTTCTTCCTAGGCTATAGCACTACAAGCATGGATTATAGAGTCTTCAACATTGAATTGTCTAAAATTGAAGAATCTATTAATGTTAAGTTTATTGAAACTAACCTTGTTGTTTGCAAGCATGTTGTTGATAATGATGTTGCAGATGACTTGATTCCTATCTTGAAAGACCTCAACATTGACAATAAAGATAAATAGGTGATAGATGTTGAAGATGAAGAAAAGAAGGATCCCACTCCTCGCTTTGCAAAGAACCATCCCAAAGAGCTAATCATTGGCAACCCATTTGAGAGAGTGAAGACACAAGCTGTCTATAACAAAGAACAAGCAGACAACGCCTTCATCTCACAGCTGGAGCCAAAGAACATCAAATAATCTCTTGCTGATGACGAGTGGATCCTATCCATGCAAGAGGAATTGGAGCAATTCAAGAAGAACCGCATGTGGACTCTAGTACCAAGACCAAGTGATAGAAAAACCATTGGCACCAAGTGGGTCTACCACAACAAGCTAGATGAGCAAGGCAAAGTGGTAAGGAATAAGGCAAGGTTAGTAGCACAAGGTTACAATCAACAGGAAGGTATTGACTTTGATGAAACTTATGCTCCTATTGTTAGATTAGAATCTTTTAGAATGATACTTGCTTTTTCTAGTTACAAAAATTTCTTGTTATATCAAATGGATGTTAAAAGTGTATTTTTGAATGGTACAATTGAGGAGGAAGTATTTGTTGCTCAACCTCCAGGCTTTGAAAATGACAAGCTACCTAATCATGTTTATTTGTTGCAAAAATATCTCTATGGACTCAAGAAAGCACCTCGAGCTTGGTATGATAAATTAAAGAACATTTTGTTAGACAATGGCTATGTCATGGGCAAAGTCGATTCTACTTTATTTCTAAAACACACTTCTAGCAACTTTCTTATCATTCACATTTATGTTGATGATATCATTTTTGGGAGGACTGATCTTGATGTTTGCAAGGAGTTTAGTTCTCTTATGCAGAGTGAGTTCGAGATGAGCATGATGGGTGAGTTAACTTTCTTCCTCGGCTTTCAAATCAAGTAAACAAAAGAAGGAAACTTCATCAACCAAGGCAAGTACACACATGAACTACTCAAATGCTTTGGGATGGAGAACATGAAGTCGATGGATACTCCCATGTCCAATACCGCAAAACTTGATAGAGATGAATAAGGAGAGAAGGTAGATGAGAAGCTCTATAGAGGTATGATTGGAAGTTTACTTTATTTAACCGCCTCTACACTTGATATTATGCTTAGTGTTGTCTTGTGTGCTCGCTTTCAATCTATCCCTAGGAAATCACATCTTATTGCCATTAAGAGGATTTTGAGGTACTTAGCCAAAACTCAAAATTTTGGACTATGGTATCCTGATTCAAGGGAGTTTACTCTTGTGGCATATAGTGATGCGGATTACATGGGTTGTTTGGTTGATAGAAAGTGCACAAGTGGCACTTGCTTCCTTCTAGGACCATGCTTGGTGTCTTGGTTTTCCAAGAAACAGAGCACCGTGGCATTATCAACTACCGAGATTGAATACATTACAGTCGGGAGTTGTTGTGCCCAGGTCCTATGGATGAAGCAAATGCTCCAAGACTTTAACATACATTTTGATGCTTCTCCTATCTATTGTGATAATACTAGTGCAATCAATCTCTCTTATAATCCTATATTGCATAGTAGAGATAAACATATAGAGGTTTGCCATCACTTTCTTCGTGATCACATTGCCAAGAAGGATATTTATATCACGCATGTGGACACAGAAAATCAATTGGTGAACATTTTCACTAAACCTCTAGCTAGAGAGCAATTTAACTTTATTCGATCTAAACTGCTCATTGTTTCTTTGGATGATATTGATATGTGATCTAGCTAGTTGTTTCTATCCTATATGTTTTTCTCATTTTTTCCTCACCTTGCTTGCCTATATATACTTGAAATGTGCTTAACTTGCTTGTTGACATGCTTAGTTTTACTTATTTTTGGGGTTTTCTCTATTTCTTGGTTTTATCACAAAATAGTACCCAATTATGAGTGATATGTGCCTAAGTATGTTCAATGTACATAATAGACTTAAAAAATGAATTTAATCAACATGTATATGGCTAGAAATTAACATTGATGGTTTTAGGTCAGGTTGACCATCGGTCGAGTTTCCCCCAGGACAAACTTGACCGATCAGGAGCCGAGAGTTGTTCTTCAGAGAACCAATCAGTCAAGTTTCCAACTCTCAGAATTCGACCGATCCGCGGGCTGAAGTCACTTAAAAGTTAGGTTCAACCGACTATTCTCCCTCTCAATAAGAGAATAGATGATCGATTCCTATTCTTCTAGCCCTAAGCTCTCACCCTCAGCCCTAAACCTCCCTCTCCTGGCCCTAGTTCGACCTAGATAGCTCGACCTAGACCTCCCTGGGTGCTCCTTGGTGGTTTTTGAACGACGTTTGAGGTTTGTTTTGCTTTTTTGCTCATTTTCTTCCTCTATTTCACCTCCATGACATCCCAAAGGAGAAAATGACCTTCTCTAAGCAATGCACCTTCGTCTTGTCTTCTAATCACTTGATTCCTTTTGACGATACCTCGTTTATTTCGATTGAGGTTGTTAATCGGTACAAGGAACTTTTTCCTAGGAGTCCTTTTCCTTTTCGCGCCTTGATTGATCCATCTCCTAGGTGTCAAGAAGTTATAGATCCAGCCTTAGTGACTCTGCTCTGTCCTATCCACAGGCCAGTGAGCTTCACGCTCTTGGTATGACGTGGGCTGAGCAGAATGCCCGTTGGCCTGAACGTGTGTTCGGTCCTCCTACTGATGAGGAGATGCCTGATTAGGGTGATGATGCCGAGGCTGATGATGATGATGATGAAGGTGATGGCAAGGATGCTTCTGACAATGATGATGGTGATGGTGCTGGATCTGGTGATGAAGGCATTGTTGCTGCACCCTCTGATGGAGATGAGGACTATGAGCCAGGAGCCGATGATGATGATGTCGTTGATATAGATAGTTTAGATGTTTAACTTGTTTCTTAGTTTTTAGTCTATCATGTTGATCATATACATCTTTATAGGATATTTTGTATAAGAAACATCTTGGAACATTTATCTGAGCTGTACTATTTTATCTTCTGTTTTCATCACTTCTTACTTGTAGTTGTTTTTATGAGAACATGCATCTGTGTTGTAATATATGTGATGTGCACACATGCTATTTACTCTGATATATCTTATGCTTTGGTGCCATCTTTCACCATATTTTGATTATGATTGAGATTGTATGTTTCTTTCGTCTCTGTTTGCCATATAATATGAGATTGCTTATATATATGTCTGTTTGATTGTGTTTTGGAGAATACCTAGTTTTTTTTTGCTCTTCTACCCCCAACCTACTTTTTGATAATGTCAAAAGGGGGAGAGATATTTCAATGGTTTGAAACTCAATCATATTTTTATTCTTGGTTATACTATTGCTTATTTTCTTATTAGATCCTTTTCTTGTTCATTTACAGTTTTATCATGTGACTTGCAAAGGATCACATAGTGCATATATGCTATGTTTACTATGTGTAGATGGACTAATCATGCAGGTTAGAGGAAGCATAGATTGAGGGGGAGAAATTTACATTGTTCACATCTTGAATCCCCTTAATTCACAAGGCAAAGGTATAACTTCTATATCCTTTTCAATATGTTTGAGGAATGGGTTTTCATTATCAAAAAGGGGGAGAACGTTGACCTAGAGGTTATACATTGTCCATATTTTGATAATGACTTAACCATTCCATTCATACGTATCTAATATGTGTAATTAAGATTGATTTCAGATGTTAGGTACAAGAAAAGGATAAAAAATCCAAAGCCCAGATAGGGTCAAGTTCAAGTCAAAAGAGCTACAAGTGTGCAATTTTGGAAATCTATGTAAACGACCTTAGAACATTTTTGTAATCACTTGTAATGATGAATTGACTTGTAACTTAGTTGAGACAATTGATTGGGACACTAAACACAAAGTTTGAATCACTTTAGATGCACTTTAGAAAATTGACCACAGGCAGTCAATCGGTCGAGTTGCAAACTCGACCGATCCTCCTGGATCAAGTTTCTGAAGATAGCATCAGTCGAGTTGTGGTTTCACAGAACTCGACCGATCGAGTACCTGACCAAATCGATCTTCATTGGTCGGTCAAGTTTTGCCAGGACAAACTTGACTGATGATTTGAATATCGGCTTTGTATTTTACTCTATCGGTCGAGTTATCTTTATTGAAACTCAACTGATTGCACTGTACAGAATTTGCAAAAAAGTGATTGTGACCATTGGTGTGTGTTTTGAGTGAAAATAGAGTCGTTGCTTTGAGAAAAAAGTGGCTATTTTCGTATCTAAGTGTCCCACAACTTAAAGGGGCACCCTCAACTATAAATAGGACCTCTTGGAGTTCATTCTAAGGTTTCTCATTCACTACATGCTTGGTCCTAGCCAAGTTGAGAGTGTTCTAACCCTTTGAGCCCCTTTCTTTCTCTACCTTCAAGTCAAATTTGTGAGTATGAGTGAGATAGGTTCCTTTGTAAGAGAGTTGCTCCATGTATTGATGTAAAGCTCTCCTCCACCATCTTCCTACCCTCTTTCCTATCAAAGAAAAGGTTGAAGATCTTCTCCGAGTGAAGGAGAAGAGCCTGCTGTTCTTCAAGGTTGAATAAGGCAAGGTGTTCCAGATCTCCGAGTGAAGGATATAGTCAAGGCAAGCACTCAAGAAAGATAGGTAATCCCTTGAAGGTTGAAGACTTGAAGAAGGAGTGGGTAAGTCCATGTTGATGGCTGAAGACTCCATGGTTCAAGTGGGTAAGCTTCTTCTATAGGTTGAAGATCTTTGCATGAGGTACTAAGATTGCAAATCCTAGAGATTAACCACCTCTAGGTAGTGGACTGACATTGCTACTAGTTAGGACATGGAACCACTCTAAACCACCTATCCAAGTGCTTGCTCTTCCTTGTCTCTCATCCTTGCTGTGCTTGCTAGCTAAGACATCAAATTTTTTGTTTGTTTAAGTTTTTATACTTAATATAATTTGGTGGTCTAATCCTTTTTGTGAGAATTGTGAAGATCTATTCACCCCCCTCTAGAGCCTTTGATCCAACAGTTTGTAGAATAGTCCCCTTCATGAGATTCTCTTGAGATAGTGAAGAATACATTGAATGTTACACAAATGTTGTTGGATAGGTGCACTTACATTTTGAATGACAACTCCCATATCATAGGTTATGTCTGGTCAAGTAATTGTTAGGTAGATCAATTTTCCAAGTACTAATGATACTTTTCTGGATTAAAAAACAACTCCCTCAAGAGGAGACTTGGTATGATAACCCATAGGAGTGGAGACATGTTTAGCATATATCATTCCAGTATCTTGGAGTAGATCTAATAGGTAACACCTTTGGGTTAAACTGATCCATTTAGTTGAGAAAAGGACTTCTATCCTAAGAAAACAATGCAGATTTAACAAATCCATTGTATGAAAATGGGCTTGCAGAGACTATTTGAGATCATTGATGCCAACATTTTCACTATCTATGATCATAATAGTGTCAATGTATATAGCAATAAGAATGTGAACCCATCAAGAATTTGATGAGAATAGTGATTGATTTGTTGTTGATCCTTGAAAATGCAAAATTTCAAGTACTGTAATAAGTTTATTGAACCAAGCTCTTTAAGATTTTTTAAGTCCATATAACAATCTTTTGAGGTGAAAAACTTCATGACAAGACTCCCACTCAACACCAAAATCAGGAGTCCATTTCATATAAACTTGTTCTAGAAGATCCCATGTAAAAATGCATTCTTGATATCTAACCAAAAGAGTGGCCAATCATATTGTGCTGCCAAGCAAAATAAGAATGCGGACAGAAGCATCCATTCTATAGTAGAGAAGGTCTCAAAATAATCAATGCCAAAGGTTTGAAGAAACTCCTATGAAACTAGACAAGCCTTTAGTCTCTTAATGGAGCCACAATAATGATGTTTGACTGAGAACACTCAGTGAAAACCAATGACGTTCTTACCTAGTGGTGGATCAACCGTATCCCAAGTATGATTATAATGTCGAGCCCACATCTACTTAAACATAAAAAATGCCCACCCAGGATGTTTCAAGGCATCAGTGGGACGCTTTGGAATAGTGGTTGTGTCCAAAAGAATGGAAAAAGAAAAATTTGTTGAGGAGATGTGAGATAAGCAACATGTGTTAGAATTTGGATGTTTGATGATGTATGAGAATTTACCTTTACGGAGCATGATTGGTAAATTGAACTAATATATAAGATATCTTGATTGTGGGGTTTCTTGTTGAGGACCAAATTACTTGCATCGGTCAGGCTCTTGAGGTGGATACATTGGTATTGGAGGAAAAGGTTTAGTAAGGGAGACCAAAACCTATGTGGGTGTAGAGGGCAAAGGCAATGAAGAGAAGAACACATCTTCTTCATGGAAAGTTACATTAACAATGACATTGATACGACCAATTTTGGGATCAAGGAATTTGAAACCTTTTTTAGAGAAGGGGCATCCTAGAGAAATCGTTCTTATTGCGTGGGGTGTCACTTATTGGCCTTAGGATCAATTTTTTTAATAAAGGTGACACGCATCAAGATGGTAAAGTAAATGGTTTTTCTTGTGGATAAAAAAATGGAAAAAGGTGTTTTATATTTGAGAATCGAGGATGGTTGCTAGTTGATCAAGAAAAAGATATGAGAACAACATTAGTCCACATGTTTTAGATATAATCAAGGATTTGGAAATATCAAGGTGATGAACAGGGAAACAATGTGGCGACATGCTGCTCTGACGTAGGTGACTCCGCCTTCCCCTTTGGTAGTTGGGGCTAGGGGTTTTGTGATCACAAACTCTCTCTCTCCTTCTCCCCTAGAGGGTGACACATCTTAGGTCCCCTCTCACACCCCATGGAACTTTATTTAGTGTGGAGGATTTTCACTTGCATGGATAAGCCCACTAACCATGCTTTTAGGAATCTTACATGTTTGGGTTGAGTTAACCTTCATCTTTCACCAAAACCACCCACCAACCTAAGAGTGAGGAGTGTGGAAGGACTTCCTCCATGGTCTCATTCATTTATTAGTATGTGGTGGTCTAGATGAACTCGCTAGACTAGGTATCACAACCTAGAGGTGATAAGGGTTCTGGCACAAAGGCAACATGATTCAACATTGAGTTTAATTAACCCATAAGAATCTGCATGAAGCATCTATCTAATGTTTGAGCTGGGAGCAAACTTGTAGATCGCTTTCGTGCTAGCTGTCATTGGTGTCACAACTCCACCTCCCACCATTGGTCAAGGTACAAAGGTCTAGGCTTGTGTCAGTGTCGAGCCAGTAAGTGAAGGACAAAAACTTTGAGGAAGACAAATTACAATCCCTATTGATAATTTCTATAGGTTCTTGGGCAAGGGGCATTGGCGGTATCAATGTAAGAACTCCAAGGTCTACTAAAAATTCTTTTCTAATGGGCATCTTTCCAATAGAATTCAAGCGGTTGTGTGACCCTTCTCCCATCACCAAATTTTAGATCATGTAAGTTTTTTCCCCACTTGTAGGGTGGCCGATGGATGTAGTCAGTATGAGAAGGGCCACAACATGTCATGAAGAAGGTGGCCATTGATGTGGTTGGTATGAGAAGAGCCCCAACATGTGTTGGAATCCATTGATAGGGCGAGGTGCAGGAGGGCAGAGGAAATGAAATATGCAATGGAGGTCTCTTGGAAACCCAAGTTGTAGGAAGGATGAGAGGTTCCCTTATCTCAGATTTTTTTGGACATATATTATGGACATTTATCAATTCCCTAAGAGGAAAGTCTTCAAGTTCTTAAATATGTTGTCTGATGCCCTTAAGGTGATTTAAAGTAAGAATATGTCGCTTGGGAATCACTCACTACTCCTCAAACCCATGGATTCATTGGGACATGGAGTTGATAAGGAAGTATCTTGGTTCTAGGTTATGAACCTTCCTGTCTCATGTCGCCATGATGGTTCCAATAAATATGCTATCATTTCCTTTGGTTCCTTGTTGGTGATCTCAATATGGAAGTGTGAAAGTGTCAACAAAGTTGGGGTGTTGATCTAGGTGGAGGCATGCAATGAATACATGACACCTTTTCTTTCTATCACTTGCTTCGGTCGAAGTTTCTATGCCAAGCTTGCTAAGGAAGTTGTGGTTGGCATGTTGACTTGTCCCAAATAAGGCTTTCAAGAGGTGTGGAGTTTGCAATTGGTTTGCACGTTCCCATCTCATTTCCATCCAATATGGTATTTGATGGTCCCCCTTCAGCCCCCGTCAGTCCATTGCACGCTGATAAACCTATGAGAATGGGAGTCTTCAACCAAGATGACTGGAGACACATTCTTTCAATTTTCATGTTGGATCAAACCGATCTAGGTCATTGTGAGAATATCCCCATACAAGGATAATGATGACTTCTACCAATTTGACAAATGCACATAGGATCTTGGGAGGCAATCCCCATGGAGGAGATGGACCTAGTGAGATCATGGTGATGATTTTGATGTCTTTGGTTTATCGTGTTAAAACACCTTTTATGGAGCATCAAGGGGCGGATGGTAATCCTACCCATAAAGTGTTTGGTCTATTTTGTAGGAGGTAAAAACGTGTTTTGGTTGGTTTAATGGAGCTTTTCATACAGGTAGAGCATTTTGAAGATTGTTATGGTATATCTTGATTAGTCGATAAAGACTGAGGATATGGGTGGCAAGGTGTGGGTCTACGTAGATCTTTATATCCACCCACAAATCTATTGTTCCATTAGCAACACTTGATTGTCCTCTTGACTAATAGCATAGGAGGCCCGTCCTTTGTCACTATGCTATATTCTAAATGTCATACAAATTCCAAGAGAGAGTTGAGGGAATATCTCATGTACTTATACACTGGTATTAGGGATGATTTGTGTGAGATTACTGGATATTTTAATGTGGCCAAGAGTTGTTTGGAAAACAGAGGAGATCAAGATCCAAATTGGAATGGCATGATGGATATCAACCATTGGGTGACGATCTAAATCTCTTTGATATTCTTTTTGAAGGGAATAGATTTATGTGGCTAGATAAACAACACCACATGCATATTAAGTGGGAACTCTTATATTGGGTTTTTGTTAATTCTTCATGGTTGAATCATGCTCTGTCTACTAATGTTCTCCATGTTACCATATTTAGGGTTTCATATTATTGTCCTATCCTAATTTGTTTTGGATATGATGCACACATGCCACCACTAGGGCCTTTCTGTTTCTTTAAAATGTGACTGTCACAATCAAAGTGCATGGAGACCATTACTAAGGGGTGAAACATGAATTGTTGGGTGATCTTGCCTTAAGATTTTTTGCTAAATGATGAACTTGAGAAAGCAGTTGAAAGTGTGGAAAAATGAGATTTTTAGGATAATTTGCAAAGGAAGGGGGACTTGGAATATGCTTCCACACTCGATGGAGTTTGATAATTTCCCTAGTCTCCCTGATGAGAGGCACTTGTTGGATGCGGAGAAGGAGCTGGAGATTATTCTTGGACATGAGGAGACCTTATGGAAATAAAAGTCCATGATCTCATGGCTTGAAGATGGAGATATAAATACACATTTCTTCCATGATATTGTGAAGTATAAGAGGAAGCACAAACATGTTTCTAGGCTGGAGATGGATGATGACATAGATCTTATAGGCCTTTCTTGATTTCCCAAAGGGCTACTCAACATTTCTATGTTTTTTTTCAAAGCATGCACTTTGGATTCAACCTTTCAATTGGCTTTTCTCAATGCTTTGGATCCCTTCTTATATTTTAATGATAAGATGACCTTGTCATCCATCCCTATCAATTTGGACATCATGGTCACTATGAAGCAAATGTATGTGTCTTCTATTTTCGGATCTGATGGTTTCAGGTTGAATTTATGTTGTGTCATGTGCGAGATTATTAAACAAGACTTCTTGAATATTGCATACTTCTTCCTCAAAGGGGTTCATACTAATGGGGACATGATGGCATGCCAATTAGTACTCATTTCAAAGGTGGATTACCCGTTCAATATCGAAATTGACTTTAGATCCATTTCCATTGAGAATAACTTGTTGAGAATCCTAGTAAGGATCCTTAACAATAGACTTGACCCCTTCCTTCCTTCTTTGATTCAGCCATGTTAGGGTACCTTTGTCAACAAAACAAACATCATCAGCCATATTCATCTAGCCAATGATCTCGTATATGATATCAAGTAGGATGGCAACAAGAGTAATGTGATTGTTAAATACAATATGTCAAAGGGGTATGATTAGGTTAATTGGGACTTCTTGAGGTTGGTGTGATCCAGGTTTGCTATGATCCCCGAGGTGTCCATTCTATGCATGAACTTCATCACGGGCACATAGGACATTATTTCCATTAATGGGTTTTCTAGTGGGTTATTTTTGGTCACCAAAGATCTGAAGAAGGGTAGCCCCTCTCCCCCGCCATCTTCATTATCTTCTAAGAGGTGTTGAGTATAAGGATCAATAGTGATTTCTTGTCAAGTTTGTTGGAGAGCTTTCACACAAGAGATAGAGGCATGGATCCTCCAACTTTGTAGCATGTTGATGACCTTCTATTTTATAACATCAAAGTTTGCTTTGCTAGAGCACGTGAACATGATTAGAAGAATATGAAAGGGTGTCTGAGAAATTTTTTGATAGATACAAATCATACTATATTGCAATTAGTGGGGATCAAGAGATAATATTGAAGATATCAAGTGATTTGAATATATATTCTATAAGGTATTCCTTTGTCTATGTCTTGGTTCCTATGATTCTTTACAGACAAAATATTAAAAAATTTGAGTTTCTTTTAACCAAGATTAAAGCAATCTTGCTACATGGAATGTGAATTTACTTTCTTTTTTGGGACAGAAGGTTCTTATTGAGCAGACTCTATTTTGGATCTCCTTTTATGCAATGGTGGTTGTAGATAATCCATATGGAGTCATTAAGAGGATCAACACCATTATCTTGTCATTTTTATGGTGGTCTAGAAACTATAGCTCGAGGAGGGATTGGGTGTTGTGGGACTATGTTACCAAACCTCCTAGTAAAGGCGTATTGGTCCATACACTATTGCAACTCACTACAAAGGCCTAAAGATGCAAGGCATGTCGCAAAATTTTGCAGGGATCTTCCATTTGGGCTTCCTTTTGCATTTAGGAATATGCTTGCATTTATCAATGCCAACAGGGGTGTTATCCATGCTTTTCAAAGCATGGATCCTTGGCCTCCTCATAGTGGAAGAGTGTATGGAATTCCTTTGCTCTCGTCATCCCACATTGCAGGTGGATCCTAGGTAAGGGTGAGGTATCATTCTAGTTGAACCTTTGGTGTGATGAATGTTAGAATTGTTCATAAGTCCTAAATTTATAACTCGAACACTACCCTAAAAGTACATGAGTGCGTGTTGTTACAACCCTCTTCTAGCTTTGTTGGTAATTATATAGGTTTAAGATAACATTAATGTTTATTATGCTTTTATAGTAATATAATTACCTTGTGCTTTATCTTAACCTTGGTTATCTTAAGTATTTGTTTAGATAACTCATAGTTATGATTTAATCATACCATAAGATCTGAGTTTTAGTTGGTATAGAATTAGTACACACATGAATGAGGGAGGAGAATTAATGATAATTAAGAAAATTATCAATAAAAAAATATTGTTTTGGAATTTTATTAAAATAATACTATAGTATTGTATAGAATTCAATTATAAATCCAAAGCAAAAAGAATGATCCAAATCAGAGCTAAAATGAGAGAGCTATAGCCTTTTTAGTAATCATATTCAGACCTAGCCTTTAGTCTACTTTCTCGTTGACTGACAAGCAGGTCTTCGATTGATAAAGCCCAAAGGGCCCATCAGATAAAAAATGGCCCAGTATGCCCATTGACCGATGATAGAGCCCCAGTGGGCCCGTCGATCGACGAGAATGTATTGTGCAGCCGCCCAGGATAGCCCATCATCAAATGACCATAATTTTTTCTATATATATCCTTTTTCAATGAATGAAGTGTGCTAGAACCACAATTTAGTCCTCTACACTATCTGACCTTAGACTGACAAAAAGACAACCTGGAAGCCAATTTCTAGGGTGAATTTTGAAGAGAACATGAAGAATGATTGGAGATCGACAATCTAGCCACATATTCTTTGTATTAAGTAGTTTTAGACAATAGATCACTTCTCTTTTACCTCTCTACTCCATTCAGATCTTCTATTTGACTCACTAGAGATTCTATTCCTCCTTCTTTCTTCATCTTATCCCTCCAATCAGCCTTTTTGAAGTTGCAAATCTGATTTTGGGTGGTAAGAAGTGTGTTTGGGGGATATAGACTCAAAACCAAGCTCTGTAGACCATGAATTAGGACTTACAAAGCTTAGATTTGAGATCAGTGACCTAGGATCAGATCTAAGTGAGTGTAAAATCACCTCCTAACCTTCATTTATAGAAAATAAATTAGAAATAATGTTGTTTATGTGTTAATTATTACTCATGTTGTTGTTATGAAATTATCATATATGCTATGTAGATTTCAGTAAAAAAAAATCATTTAGTGACCTCTGTGCCATGATGTTATGTTTAATTGATGTGAAAAGCATCGAGAAGAGGTCCTATTGGCTACTCCTAAAGCTATTGTTACAGTAGTATGGACGGAGGTAGGTGATGACCTCCCAGCTGTCGGATTAGAGGGGGTGGATCTGTGGGACATGATCTAAGGGCCACAAAAAGCTGAAAGAGAACCAAACATGCAGATTTCTGACTTGGCAAGAGCAAGGGGGCGCCCACCGTAGCTGGGCCACACCCTGCATTAGGCCCAATTGGGCTCGAAAGGACATAAAATTGAATAAAGCACATGAAATTTTACCCAGTTGAGAAGGCCATATCTTGAGCTATGATGGTCGGATTAAGATGATTTTTATACTGTTGGAAAGATAATTGAATTCTATACAACATGAGATACATTTCAAAGAAAAAAGACTTTATTAGAGTAGTTCAATTTTAATTGCAATTGGTTGATACGTGATGAGCATGGTGCATGGTTCAAAACTCAAATTAAAGTCAAATACAAGTACAAAGTGATAGTTATCGAAATACAACTCATCAATTGAGCATAAAGTGACTTGAAGTCATCATGGAGTGGGTGAGGGAGGTTGTTGAACATAAGATACAAAGTCCATGTTATCACAGTGATTTTTAAGAAGTGAAAATAATGTATAAAATTCATAAAAATTGTAATTGTCATACAAACTTCAAATTTTACTAATAAATACATTTTCTTGATCAGACGAATACAAGAAATCGTTTGGTCTAGGTTTTGAGACCAAAATATGAGGTTTTCTAAAAAGGTCTAAAATTGGGGTTTTCTTTATTCATATATGAAATCCAAATCCTAATATATGTGAATAACTTGAATTAGGAAAATAAGATCTTAGAATCAACTTAGTGAAAAATAATTAACTAGGACTCTGATTTGAGGTACGTGCATCTTACCCTTTAAGTTGGGCATATTTTTTATCCAAATCCTAATTTCCCAATGATGCATGGACTAAAATATTTATTTCTATTATTGATCTTTTTAGCACAATCTACATTATTTGCTTGGGTTTTGAACTCCACCTGCAATATTTCCATGATTTCATCTTGCCATAATATTTATTTGAGCATGATGATTTGTTTGACTCATTAGTTAATGTAGTGGTAATTCTGTACAATCACCCATAGTTTGGGCATGTGCTATTTTGCTCAAGGAAATGTGTAAATTCTCCCCATTTTTATATATATATTGTAGGAGACTAGGAATATATTAATTCTTCCCTCATCTATTTGGTTGGGGTACGGTAGGTGCCTCAACCCTACTTAGTTAGTTTAGTCCAACTTAATAATTCATGCAAAATTTCTTATTATTTGACATGGCAAGTTCCTTATTTGATATGTGCCTCACACTCTTGACTATCTTTGTTCTTGATGAACATACACCCTTTAATGTCTTTTGTTTTTCCTATCTTGTTATTATTCCTTATTTTGACACATACTTTGTTTTCTCCTCTTGTTGGGTGACCCCAACCATCCAGGCCTAAGATCAGAGTTGCACAGCAGGAGTATGGAGGACCAGCTAGGTTTAGGATAAGGAGTACATGGCCTTTAGTATGGTCCTATCTCATGAAGTTGATGCTTGGAGACAAACTTGTTATGGTTTAGATTTCCCTCGAGTAGATCCTTATGTTGTAATATACATGTAAATTCTATATGTGAGATGATGTGTATTTTTAGGAAATTGATTATAGTCATGTTTTATATTCTGCTAGTATACTTTTGTCTTTTGTATACCATTATTTTGGATTTGGAAATTTTATATCTATTCCAGCATACCAGTTTGAGTGTGTTTGAAATGGATGTTTTATTCTTCAAATTTTATTAGGGAGTGGATCCCCTATGGGTCCCACTCTTTATAACTTGGTATCAGAGCCCATGGTAGTCAAAATCTGACTATTTCAATTTTATCTCCCTAATTAGAAACATTACCTTACATAGTTCTCCTTTAAGTGACATGTTCACCCTAGAATTGACACATGATACTCTTGAGATGATGAAAGGTTGATTTAAGATCATATGAGTTTCACGTTAGAATCATGTTTAGTTAACCTTTATGTGATGAGGATGTTAGGTAGCTACTAGGGCATAAGTTTAAAGCAAGGGTGAATAGAAAGGATTAGGGTTTGCGGGCTAGCAATATTTTCCTCCATGCCACTAGTTTGGTTTACCAGGACTCCTGAATTCGTATGATACCTTCCTGGCCAGAGATGATACTAATTATCCGAAATAGCATGCATATAGGAAATAGTAGCCTTAGACATCTATGTTGTATAATCTTGGGAACCTTATATGTTGACCTTGTCTTTCAGTTGCAATGACTTGTTTGAGGATGGATACCCAATATAATTCCCTTATGTCCCATAGAACCACATGTTTGGGCAGTCTGTCCCTAGAACCTAGATTTTAAAGTTTAGTATTTAGCAAGTAATCAAGTAATAGATATTATATATGGTTTAATAGACTCACCCTTTTACCTCTAGTTTTAGTTTGACTTGGTAGTCCAAACCTTTTAAGGGATGGAGGGGTAGTTGTAGTACCTTGATAGATCATGGATATGTTGATTTTGAGGACGAAATCCTTTCTTTTAAGGGGATGGAGTCTTGAATGATATTGAAATCTAGATGCTCTAATTCTAGAAACCTGAACTCCATAAATAAGAGGTTAGTGTGCTTTGATCCTTAGAATTGACCAAAACAAGTTATAGTTGAAACCCCACATGTTTGTTTATATATTAAAGAATGTATAATGGCCAGTTCATATGTTTGAACCCTAATGAATACCTAATGCACATAATATGAGCAACTCACATATTAATACTAATAATAGGCGCATGATGTCGACCATGTCATCAACAAATAAACCCTAATGATGTGATAAGTAAGATAAATGGAATCTAACCCTGGACTTAATGCATTCTAAGAATGTCTAGTTGAAGTGTAATGATCTTATTAACCTGAATCCTAAATTGTAATCATCTAACATTGATATATGTATCCTTAATGACTTTCATGATACATTAGTGATATTAGCCGTCATAATAAAATAAGATATATTAATACACATAAAACCACATAATCTTGAATTCATATATATATATATATATATATATATATATATATATATATATATGAGTTACTTTTAGTTGCCCGCTCAGGTAACTTAATTACCCTACGCGGAAGCAATACTCCCGCAACCCGGAACCTATTCTAGCAGAAAAAGGCAGAAAAAAAAACATTCAAGCGGAAGCAGTGAGAAAATAGCAGAGAGAGCAGTTAGCGAGCAAAGCAAAATCCCAATTCCTCTACTCAATCCGTCGCCCTCCCCAGTGATTTCTCCCGTTGTCGCGCAATCTCACCGACGAAGACATCACTCAACCACTCCATCACCACCTCTTCCGTCATCACCTCCTCCAATCACTCCTTCATCGGCTCGTCAGTTACTCAGAGATGACGAGGACGAAGAAAGCCTCGCGGAAATCGTCAAAAATGCCTCCATGGAGAAAGAATAGACTGAAAGTGGTTGAAATAGGCGACGATGACTTCGAAACGCACCAATTTCAAGCCGACGAGAAGATGGCAAAACAGGCAGAAGAAGCGGGAAAAGCAACATCGGCCGCAGAAAGGGAATTACAAGAACAGACTACTCCGACAACTCCGAAAGGGGATAAGAAAGAGGCTACCAAGGCCACAGAAGTGAAAGAAGAGGGGAAAGAAGAAGCTGCGGAAATGGAGAAGGGGTTTGCTACTGAGACTCCTCAGACAATACAGAAAGAGGTCAAAACAGGAGCTGTGATGGCTACTGAAGGAGATAAGTAAGCTACTTCTTTGACACCTCAGACACAAAAGAAAGGGAAAAAAGGGGTTACAGCTCCCCCATGGATCAAACCTCCATCAAAAAGTGCAAAGCGCAGTAAGGTTTCTACTGCTGGTCGTGGAGGCAACAGAGCTACCGAGAAGAAAGAAGTTGCGTGCAACAAAGCGGGAAAAGAAGAACAACAAGGTAATTTGTGTTTTCATGCAGGCTACTACTATTGTGTCTTTGACCTTCTCTACATCCTACCCCTTCTGCTATGCAGGCTACTACTGATGTGTCAATGTATTATAGTTACTACATTTAAACTAGACGATGTAGCTAGAGTAACTACACCAACAGATTCGAGTAACTATGAGATAGTCTCGAGTAACTATTATAATAGGAAGAGTAATGTTCGAGTAACTGAGAGTAATGCTTGAGTAACTGAGAGTAATGCTTGAGTAACTGAAATTAATGCTTGAGTAAATGAAATTAATGCTTGAGTAACTATTACAGAATGCTTGAGTAACTAAAAGTAATGTTTGAGTAACTGAAATTTATGCTTGAGTAACTATTACAGAATGCTTGAGTAACTGAGATTAATGCTTGAGTTACCGAAAATAAAGTTTGAGTAACTATTTCAGAATACTTGAGTAACTGAAATTAATTCTTGAGTAACTATTACAGAATGCTTGAGTAACCAAAATTAATGTTTGAGTATTTATTTCTAAAAGTAATGCTTGAGTAACAAATAGTGTCTCACACACTAGACATATCAATTAAACTAGAAAACAATATTGTTAAGCTAAATACTAAATTCTTGGAGTAACTCTATTTGTATGCAGGAGAAGAAAGCAAAGGGGATGAGGAGAGTACAAATGCAAATCAGAAACAGAAAGAGACAGAAAAGGCTAGCGAAGAAGAAGGTGATGTAAAAAGAAGAAAAACGAAAACCAAGGGGAAAGGGAAGGAACAAGAAACTGAAGAGAAAGGGAAGGTTGATGGTGATACAGAAGAAGAGGAAAGAAGAAGAAGGAAACAGAAAGGAAAAGAAAAGGCTACAAATGAGGGGGGAAGCGGAAAGAAATAAGAGAACACAAAAGGGAAAAGGAAAAGCAACTGAAGAGAAAGGTAAGATTGTATGGAATTGTAATTGTTTTAATTTTTAGTTACTTGTAGTTTATTAAATTGCTTTTACAAAATAAACAATGAGCTCTAACAATAAATTTTGATATGTTTGCAGTGGGAGTAAATAGACTGTACCACATGTGCTCCTTAAAGAGCTACATCAACACCAGCAAGAGCATGGTGTATACAAAAGAACAACTTATGATGTTGAGCTCAACAGCCTTTGCAAACCTCGTAAAGATGCCAAATCTTGTAGTTGACATATGCTTGTTAGAGGATTTAATAGATAGATATGTCGATGAAGACATATTTCTGCTGGCCAACGTGGAGAAGAGAAGGATGACAATAGATGACGTGGGGATAATTCTAGGTATCCCCAGTAAAGGTATAGAAATAAAACAAAGGAAAGATTCTGACATAGTAAAGTCGATATGGAAAGAGTTTGCCAAGGTGACTTGTAAAAATAGAAATGAAGGTGAGACCTCAAAAAGGTTGAGAGAAAATGATGTCCTACATAAGGACAACTTAACAAAACTTTGGCAAGAATATGCCAAGACCAACAATCCAGCAGACAATAAAAATATGTGTCGCGTGTGGATTGCACCTGCTGGCAACATTCCTAATCCCAGACACCAGCTATTGCACACCAATCTACATTATCCACTACCTAGATGATTTCACTGCCACTGGGCAGATGAATTGGGTAAAGCTGATGCATGGGAGTATCTTCAAGAATATGAAGATGTTGAAGGAGAATGTCCATCTAAGAAGGAAAGGAGAGAAAGGGGCTAAGAACACCATGTACACAACAGGTTGTGTCATGTGCCTATGCGTAAGTGAAGAAAATCATATTCATCTACATTGATACAATATTGAATATGGGGGGCAATTACATATGCATTATATTTTCTATATGTTACATGCAGGTTTGGGCATATGAGATGACAAAGATGGCAAAGCCAATATTCCTTGACTCCAAGCCAAGGATAAAGAAGTGGGCTACGCCGGTCGAGAAATTGATGGAATTAGGGGCACTGGACCCTAAGGATGTAAGATTATCTAATCTTTGTTACAAAATCTAATATACAACATAATCATACATGTTTCATTTTGTGACACATTATTTTTATTTATATGTTGGATAAGTTTATCAAAGTATAGTGGTAGACCAGGGAGATGATTGGCAGGCTGCAAAATCATCGAAGAACATGCCAGCAAAATGTAAGCCAACAACCAATAAGGCACCAGCAAAGCCAATCATCAAAGAGGGAGACACTCCTGACACCTCCACCTTGGAGACAAGAATCCAAATGTTGGAGGAGGAGCTTAAAATGCATAAGGAGATATGCACAAGAATAAGTGTTGAGAAATTCATTGAGTTGCAGATGGAGAATAAAAGGCTAGAAGAAAGAATAGCCAAGTTAGAAGAAGAAAATAAAAATCTAAAAAGAAAGTGGGAAGATGAAGGTGACAAATCACAATCACCTGAAAGTGGATTCAAAGAATTTGCAGAGGGTTTTGCCTCGGTGAATGTAGATGAACCGAAAGACACACCGACAAAGGATGTCGACCCACTGACCCTCAGAAGAAAATATGAGGAATCAGAAGATCACAGTGAGGACAGGAAAAATGCTGATGAAGAGGAGAAGAAAGAAACAAAAGATGAAAGTTCTGAACAACCAAAGTCTGCAGAAGATGCAGAACAAAAGAAACAAGAACAAGGAAGCGAACAGTAGGAGAAGATAGAAGAAGAAGAAGAAGGGCAGAAGGAGCCCAGAAAAAGATTGAAGAAGAAGAAGAAGATGGAAGAACTAAAGATAGGAAGCATAGAGAAAAATGTGAAGAAAAGAAGGGAGGAAAAGGTAAGTTTCATCTCCTTTCAAGTATATCATAACTGCAAGTAATGCTTGAGTAACTGAACCTAAAGCTTGAGTAACTGAACCTAATGCTTGAGTAACTGCAAGTAAGGCTTGAGTAACTGAACCTAATGCTTGAGTAACTGAACCTACTGATTGAGTAACTAAATATAATGCTTGAGTAACTGAAAGTAATGCTTGAGTAACTGGGAGTAATGATTGAGTAACTGATAGTAATGCTTAAGTAACTTGTGCAAAATGAAGATTGATTCTAACATGGATTGCTCTATTGTTTTTGACAACACAAGATGTCAAATTTCATAGGTTTTGAACATTTCAAAACAAAAGAAACCAAAGAAATTGTCCATCACTTCATGGACAACATAGAAGAAATGTAAGAGAATTGGTTATTGTCAAGTGTAAAATGATAAAGCATTACTGTTTCAATATCCAACTCGTATGTATAACAACTATAAAAATAAGTGGTAGGTCAAAACAAGAATGGAAATTTAGTGAAGACACTTGGTGCATGGGGAAGGACCTCTCCGCCCTCCTATACAAGGATCAAATGACGCAATCACCTGTAAGAAACAAGAACGTAGTGTAACTCTTTGAAATAGATAATTTGGATTGCTAAACTAAGAAAGCTTTTGGTTTTTTTCAGGTTCTCGACTGCTTTGTACAGATGCTCAAGGACAGCACAAGCAAGCAGAGGAAGAAGGGGTCGACGTGGCACTGCATGAGAACTTATGCTCTGGTAAGACAAATAAACTTTGTATACAAATTTACATGAAATTATAATATAGAAACACAAATGGAAACATATAGATGTGAATTTTAAACTCTACATTTGCAGAAAAAGCTATCATTTGATGTTGAGAACATCACCATGGAGCAGATTGACATGCTATCTCCACAATTCAATGTTCCAATGAAAGATAGGGACACAATGGGCTTGGTGTTCACAATACGAAACAATGACAACCACTGGCACTTGTATGAAGCAAGTTTCAGGGATGGAGCACACCGGTCTTATAATTCAATGAGTTGGAGTAGCAACTCAAGAAAAGAATTCAATAGATGGGTAAGTGATCTATAAAAATTAACTATATTAGTAGTGGATTGAAAGGATTAATGTTCTTTAATTGATGATGAATAAACATTTTGTTTTTTTAATGCAGGCGGGTATAGTGCACGAATTCTTTAGGGGTGCACCTGAAAAGGGGAGCTAGTTGTCACAGTGGGAACAGGAGTACCCGATTTTCCCACAGTAGGAAGAAGACTCACTTGACTGTGGGATCTTTGTCATGAAGTACGTAGACTGCCTAGTCAATGGAAAAACTATGGACTTCACCTGCAAAGACATATCGTCAATAAGGGCTGATGTTTTTCAACGAATGATGACAAGGGGGCAGGTGCAATCTCTAAAAGAGGATGAAAAAGATGAAACTGAAGACATCAAAGAAGGTAAATCTGATGAGAATAAGGGAGGAGAAGATGAAGCTGAGAAACAATAAGAAACAGATAAGAATGAAAAAACAGCAGCAAAAATGCATGAAGAACAGATCCCAGAGGAAGAAATAGTTACAAGCCTTGATAAATGGTTAAAATCCAGCTGAAAAAATGGATTACTGGTTTGATTGTAAAATAAGAACAATAGCCTTCTATTATTCTGTTGTATAAGCTCTGTGAAAGCCTAAATGTTATTGATCTTGACAGCACAAGATGTCAAATTTCATAGGTTTTGAACATTTCAAAACAAAAGAAACCAAAGAAAATGTCCATCACTTCATGGAAAACATAGAAGAAATGTAAGAGAATTGGTTATTGTCAAGTGTAAAATGATAAAACATTATTGTTTCAATATCCAACTCGTATGTATAACATCTATAAAAATAATTGGTAGGTCAAAATGAGAATGGAAATTCAGTGAAGACACTTGATTTGATTGTAAAATAAGAACAATAGCCTTCTGTTATTCTATTGTATAAGCTCTGTGAAAGCCTAAATGTATAGCTGCTCTTGAATGTACAACTATGAAAAGCCTGAATTTACAGTTGATCTTGATGTACAACTCATCTGGAACAATATTGATTTTGCCCTTGTATTTTGGCTGAATGTAGAATAGGCTTCTGTAATTCGGATGTATAACCACTGTGAAAAGCCTGAACAATAGGCTTCTATTATTCTGATGTATAAAGTCTATGAAAAGACTGAATGTACAGCTGATCTTGAATGTACAGCTGTGAAAAGTCTGAATGTACAGCTGATCTTGATGTACATCTCATCTTGAATAATATTGATTTTGCCCTTATATTTTGGCTGAATGTATAGCTGATTAAAATGGATTATTTATTAGTGTGCTGCAAAAAGACTGAATGTACAACTGATCTTGAATGCTTCGAATACAATTATGGTTTGAATGCTTATGTTCTTGAATGCTTTAAATACCTTTATGCTTTGAATGTTGTAAGAGTAACTCTGAAACCACTACGAGTAACTGATACAACCATGTGAGTAACTAAACTGAGAGTAACAGAATGCTTGAGTAACTGAAAAGTAATGCTTGAGTAACTGAAATTAATTCTTGAGTAACTGAGAGTAATGCTTGAGTAACTGAGAGTAATGGTTGAGTAACTGAAAAAACCCTATGAGTAACTATCACAACCCTAGAGTAACTGAAAAAACACTGTGAGTAACTGAAAAAGGACTATGAGTAACTGAAAAAACATTGCGAGTAACTGTGACAATACTGTGAGTAACTGTCACAACCCTACAAGTAACTGAAAAAACCCTGTGAGTAACTGTAATGGCAGTTAGAGTAACTGCAAAAACACTGCGAGTAACTGTCACAACCCTGCGAGTAACTGAACAAACAATGCGAGTAACTGAAAAAAGCATGTGAGTAACTGAAACAAGCCTGCGAGTAACTGAACACTGCAAGTAATGGTTGAGTAACTGAACAAACACTGTGAGTAACTATCCCAAACCTGCGAGTAAATGAACAAACACTGTGAGTAACCGTCACAACCCTACGAGTAACTGAAAAAACCATGCGAGTAACTATAATAGCAGTTAGAGTAACTGCAAAAACACTACAAGTAACTGTCACAACCCTGCAAGTAATTGAACAAAAAATGCGAGTAACTGAACAAACATTGCGAGTAACTATCACAAACCTATGTGTAACTGAACAAACACTGCGAGTAACTGTCACAACCCTGTGAGTAACTAAAAACCCTACGAGTAATTGAAAAAACCATGCGAGTAACTGAAAAAACCCTACGAGTAACTAAAAAACCCTGCGAGTAACTGAAAAAAGCATACGAGTAACTGTGAAACACTACGAGTAACTATGACAACAATGTGAGTAACTGAACGAGCACTACAAGTAACTCAAATAGTAGTTAGAGTAACTGTGAAAACAATACGAGTAACTGAAAAAGCACTACGAGTAATTGTGACAACCATACGAGTAACTGAACGAGCACTATGAGTAACTCCAACAGTAATACGAGTAATTGTGATAGCCTAGAAAAGAAACACTATAATTCAAACTCAGTTACTCTTATACTTTGTAAGAGTAAATGTGACAACACTAAGAGTATCCATTGCACAAAAAGACAAACACATATTCTTCAAAAAGAATAACAACTGATCAGAACATATTCTTTGTATCATATTCAAAGTATACATACAGCTGTTGGAGCACAAGGTAACACAAAGATAGATTACAAACACAAGTGAAGTACATAGAAGGTTACAAAATCACTTTCACAAAACTACACAAAAATAACAACCCATTATAGATTTGAACATGCCTCACTGACGCACTAATCAACTACAAACTCCACTAAAAAAGATAGAACCACATATACATCAATAGCAGTAGCAACAGCACCAGAACACGAGTAGTAGAAATAGTAGCAGCAACTCCCAATCAGCAAAACAAGAATGATATTAACAGTAGTAGCAACAGCAGCTCATCACACTAGAAGTAGCAGTAGCACATAACCATCAACAGCAGTAGCAGCAGCAGCACATCACAAGAGCATTAGCAGTAGCACATATCCATGAATTGTAGTAGCAGCAAAAACTCCCAATCGCATGATAAAAGAACAAACAAAACCACAATAAGCAGCACCAAGATGCTCCCCACAATCAACAGCAGCAACAGAAAATAAAGCTTAGCGAGCAGCACCAGGAGCTGGAAGAGAAGAACAGAATAGATCAGCAACAAGATAAGATAACAAATATAAACATCAAACACAAACAAACAACACAAGAAGCACCAGATATAGTTGTTGAGCAGTAAACAACAACAACATATAGTCCAAAAAGAGCATCATTGTAGAATGGAATACTTCTTAGGACAGTTCCTACTATCATGGTTAACACCAAACTCTAAGCAATTCTTGCACTGCCTCTCTCTTTTAGACTGGGCAATCTCAACTCCAGATTTAAACCTCGCATCTATGGATTTGGGTCTCCCCTTAGTTTTGCAAACATTGGGGATATGAACCTTGACAGCGGAAGAAAAAGTTGTATTTGAAGCAGTTACACCAGCACATGCATCTGCACCAGTATCAACGAGATCCAATTCTAACAACTCCTTTCGCAAGGCTAGCCATTTTTCATGGCAAAGATCTAAAGCATTGTTCCTACACGCTATGTTCACAATCGAATTGCAGGAAGAAACAAGCTTAAGAGTCCTCCCAGTGGATGGATGACTAACTGACACTTTGCCAAAAATCAAAGGATGTTCTCTGTACCCTTTGGTCCACCTCTTAAGTATGTATGGCTCGGGAAGAGTGAAAAATTCACGAATCTTCAAATAAGGCAGGATGTGCCTGCAAGGGATACCTTTGAATTCCAACATGCAACAATTGCAAGAAACAATCTCACTCGATGAATTTTTCTTCAAGATGCGGGTAGATCCAAGGCCACCGACATGATACACTTCAAACACACCTTCTTCTGAAGCTTCCTTTACATTGTAGATCATGCTTTGATGAACCTCACTCTAAAAGATCTTGAAGATTGACTTGGTGTATATACCTCTCATCTACTCCTCCAGAGGCCACAGTGATGACAAAGGGAGATTACTATACTCGTCTTCAAAGTCTTTGAAATTTTCAATCTCCCGTACATGAGAGTACGCAGTCTCCAATGAACATACAAGTTCAAAGAGAGTCTTCCTACTATTCACATGGCTTCTAATGAACACATTCAATATCTCACTCCTCTGTGTTGTCCTCATGCCTGCAAAGAAGGAAGACTGCATATAGCACAGAACCCACTTTGAACACATCACATACATGTAATACAACCAAGTAATGGAAGACAGACCATACTCCTCAACAATAGAATCCCACCTCTCTTCAAATATACCGACATCATCCACATTCCACACACAATCATTCAAAGAGTTTATGATCTAGTCCTTGTTAGGAAGACCACCAATCTTAGAGGGAAGCTTTTGTAGGCTGTGCCAGCTGCAGAAGCGATGCTTGCAATTTAGAAAAATAGTAAGGATAGTGGCATTCATAGCTGGGTCTTGATCGGTTATGATGGACACCGGCTCTTTGCCAAAACAAAGTATATATTGCTTGAAAACCCAGACAAATGACTCGTACTTCTTGTCAAACATAAGAGTTGAAGAAAACAAGACCGTCTTACGATGGTGATCAACACCATCAAACATTCCAAAAACCATCAAATACTTGTTGGTGCGGTAGGTGGTGTAAAAAACAATCGCATCGCCAAACAACCTGCAGTCTTCAACAAAAACAGGATCAGCCCAAAACATATGCGTCAAGCAACAATCATGATCGTTTTGGTATGTATAGAAGAATTTCTGATCGAGTACCTTAAACTTGGCAAACCATTCCAAGACCATGTCGATGTCGTACTTGGCCGACTCTTTCCTCTTGCTACTGATGTGTCCATGAGCTTGTCTGCTGGTAAATGTCAGATTTTCATAGCCGCCAGACTTGGATGCCATCAATGCAATTTGTCTTGATACAGGTATGTTAGCTTGGCTCATGGAAGAAAGGATATCTTTTTGAGTTTCATCCAGAGATGAGTTACACTTCAGGTAACAGAGATGTGCATCATCAACAAGATCGTGGTTGTGTTCCTCAATAAAGGAAGTCACAACCCACATGGATGAGGACTTATCTAGTGTGAATCGGATCATGGCTCCAAAACCACACCTCTTCACAGATCTCTTGTGCTTCTTAGATAGATTTTCCTGCAACTTACCCACTTTATCACAAACGGGGCTCAAAAGCCCTCTTGACCTCTTAGAACAACCCATTGTACCCTGCTTGTCACAAACTAGATCTTTGGCAATGAGAATCTTAGTTCCCTGTTCATACCTGTTGTCATCTTTCCTGATATTAAAACCATGCCAGCGTAGCTAGAATAGAATGAGATAGCTTCATCTAAACTTCCAAAGTGGAGACCAATTTTAGGAAATGCAGCTGGGGGCAGAGTGGAAGCACCAATAGAAGGATAAGAATTAGCATTATAATTATCAAGGCTGACATTTGAATTAGCAGCATCTGTATCAAGGCTGGGATCCATTACAGCGTCTGGGAGTAACTCAGTAGGATAGAGGAGTAACCCCGAAACAGTAGAGAGTAACTCTATCAGGTCGAAGAGTAACCCAGCATAACAAACGAGTAACTGCAAGAAGATTTGTATTCCAAATTACAAATCAAAATAAAATAGATTTCCAAGTTGGACATAAACACTTGAATTGAAGAAGAAAATACAGAAAGGTAACTTGGACAAATAAGGTTATATGTAGATTTCCAAGTGAGCTTCACAACAGCAGAAAAAAGAGCAAGGATTTGAAAAGGCTACTACATTGGGCACATTTGGTACATGTCGTCGAAGGCAGGAAGTAAGAAAACAAGGCCAGGCGAGGTCCAGAGAGGCGCAATTCTCAAACAAGCTGACAACTACAGAAAAAGGGGTAATGACAGAGTACCTTAATAGAGAGAAGAATTGATCAAAACTACTACTTGACAAGTTCTGCGGGCATTCGCCTGAACTATCCTGGAGTGTCGTTGCTCCTTTGATGTGACTAGGGCATCACTGTAGGCCGTTGGAGGTAACCGGAGCAAGGCTGAGTAGGGGAGGTCACCACGAACAGGTGAGAGATAAAAAGGACAATGGAGAATGGTTCCCTTCTAGGTCAGGTGCTGCTTTCAGATTGGGGCACTGCTCTAGGGGAAGGATGGTCAAGATGCTGACACACTTGGAGCACTTGATCGATACGGAAGGAGACCTTGTCGCCGTCAATGTAGCTTAGGAAGCAATAGCCGCGCCGTCAATTGGAGCTCCTCGATCGAAGAGAGGCGGAGGAGAGGGAGAAGCCGGAGTAGCGAATAGAAACCCCAATACTCTGCGACAGATGGATGATAGCAGCCCGTCCAGCGGCAGATCCTTGTCAGCGGCAGAGGAGATCAGAGGAGAATCGCTGAACAACAGAGATTTGCAGAAGCTTTGGTCGTGCGCAGGGAAAGAGGCGGACAACACAATAGTATCGGGTAGCGAGATTAGGTTACCCGCATGGGCAACAAATATTTAGCCTATATATATATATATATATATATATACACACACACATATATATATACATATATATACACATATATATACATATATATATATATATGAATATATATATATATATTGATTCATTAATATGTAATATGTTTCACCTTGTTTGCTAATATCCACCTAATGACTCAAATATAGTTAATGAGTAATTTGGTTCACATAAACATTCATGAATGCCTAATGTGGTGAATGTGCATAATGAATAATAGGAAGTGTATAAACATGAGTAAATGATTTATGAGGACATTAAAGTGAGTAAGAAAGGCAATGTGAGAATGTATAGATGTATAATATAGGTGGAAGTAATTAATGTGACATTATTTGGGTTAATTGTATACTTAATAACAAATTGGATAAAATTGCATATGTCATGCAAAATAATCTGTTATGTTTCAATATGGTGATAATATGAGTATAATGGAGTCTAATCCAAATTATTAAGAAGAACGGTCAAATATATTATTAGACATTGAAATAATTGAGTAACTCTAATTGTGCTAAAACTCTTCAAATAAATAATAAATATGCAGGATTCTTTGCATAATAATGAAATGCAACTCTTTTGGCAACAAAGTGAATATAATATGTCATAATTAAATTAATAACAAGGATGGTATAATATCATAATAAATATAATTCTAATAAGCCTAAAATGTGAATTGCATTATATCTAATAAAAGGAAATCTCAAAAGTGGAACCCTAGGTGATCCATGAGAACTTGGCCCATGAGGAGTTACTATTGAAAGTCTTGTGGAAGTACCATGGTTTGTAAGAAAAAACATGGGAGCTTAGAGATGAGATGTTATGTATCACCCTTCCCTCTTTCATTAAGATTTCAAGGACGAAATCTTTTTAAGGGGTGGAGTGTTGTAACAAACTGAAATCTAGGTACATTCTTAGTCTAGTCTTTTTTTCTTAGTTTTTCATATCCTTTCTATCTTTTTTGTCCTTGTTGTTGAATTTGTGAAATTATTAGTGGTTTGGAGTATATTTTATCTCTACTCATGCCAATGAATGGGTTTAGGCATAAATACCTCAATTAATCTTTCAATCGGGGTTTAAGATGTAAAATTACCACTTAAGTGGCATATTGTTAAAATAAATTTGTTCTAGAACATTCCTTAACCTTATGGAGTAAGGAAGATAAAAATGAATGAATAATAATGCTTTAAACATGTTAATATGACATTGAATTATTTGATATGAGAAATAGTGGTAATAATGGATAATGGGCTAAAATTCACAAAAGGAAGACTAATTGGTTAAAGATAATTTCATATTTGTTTTCTTTAGGGTTGATATGGCTTGGAGACCAAGTTTCACAATTTTAGGATAACAATATTAATATCTATATTATTTAGAAAATAAAAGGTAATTTTCCTCCAAAACATAAAATAAGTCATTAAATGACTCCAGAAGTAGCAACTAATCTTATATTTGTAATCTACACATTAGAATAAGCCTATGATTGAATTTTCATCTGATTTGGATAATCTTTAATGTACATGTGTAGATTAGGAGAGAGAAAGTGTATAAAAGCAAAAAATGGTTAATAATGTAATAAATAACTTCAAAGTACAAAACTAATGACCAATTAGTGTTTCATATGTTTTAGTTTGCTTGAGGATGAAGTTTCACATTAATTTATGGTTTCCAGATGTCTCTAATGTGATAAGAAAGAGAAAATATGATTTACTTTAAAATAATTAAATAAAATACATAGAGTCACCAAAACTAAAAACTAATGCCAAAATCGGATTTTACATATTCTAAATAGGCTAGGTGTTAAATATCGTTTAATTTGGTGTTCGTTTGCACCGTCAATTGAGAGAGAGAGAGAAAAGTTAAATAATTATATAAATCACTTTAGTCTGAATATGAATTGGAATGTATTTAATCTGTCACAAGCCATTTTATTTTATTTTTTTTTCCTTTTTCATGTCAATGGATGGCTGAGATGGACCCTCTCCTTGATCGGATGGAGGTCGGGTCATCTCCTAGCCCGAGCCAAAATAGGAAATAGGTATGAATTGGGATGTTGGTATCTTTGAGATTACTATCTCTGGTTCATCTCCGATAGAGATTTCTTTGCCATTTGTTTCCATATCAGTTTTTGCATCTAAATATATCTTACTTATGGCCTATTGTTGCAAATTAGAGATTTGCCCAATTTTCTTCTCAGGCTTTTTGTACCCCCCATGCCTATGAACCCTAGATCAAAACTTCATCTATAAATAGAGGTGCCTCCATCTCCATTGGCACCTAATCGATTGTTTCCTCACATCAACTTGTTTGGAGGTTCCTCGAACATCCACCACCACCCATATCTTCATTCTAACCTTGTGGCATTGTTCTTTGGGTCTCTGGGGTACCAGCAAATGAATTATTTGATGAGGTTAGTTCAAGTTCCCCTATGCTATCTTTCTTCATCTTCAATTTGATCAATGGTTGTGATTTGTGGTTTTGTCCAAAATCAAAGCAAGCACATGCTTGTTGTCATCACCATGGCTTAGTTCAAGCTAGGAGATGAATCCCTAGTGCAATTCCCCTATTCTACCCTCCATTTCTATTCTTTTCTTTGCTTTCTCGCTCGAGGGTATTATCAACATTTTACATTTTTTGTATCTTGTTTGGCCGAAGCCATGCGGGCTTTGACCCATGACTTGGATGCCTATACTTGGGCCAAGTCACGTGGGCCTGACCTTTTTTCCTTTTATTTTTCTCTTATTTCTCGCCTATTTGGAATTTTGGAATTTTCTGATTTTCTAGAATTGTAAAAATCATATCTTTTAATCTACTTGTCCAAAAAATAAGTAAAAATATTTTTGGAATCGGCAAAATGTGTTATTTATAATAAAAATAGTTTCCAAGTCTTATTTCTATGTTTTTAGAAAGGTGATTTTGAGAAGTGAAATAAATGTATAAAATTCCTAAAAATTGTAACTTTGTCGTATAAACTTCAAATTTGACAAATAAATACATTTTATTGATAAGAAAAACATAAGGAATCATTTGGTATAGGTATTGAGACCAAAATACAAGGTTTTCAAAAAGGTCTAATATTAGGGTTTTCTTTATACATATGAAATCCAAACCCTAATCTATGTGAATAACTTGAATTAGACAAAGAAGATCTTGGAATCAACTAAGTTGGTGAAAATAATTAAGTAGGATTGTGAGTTGAGGTATGTGCATCTTACCCTTTAAGTTGGGCATATTTGTTATCCAAATCCTAATTTCCCAATGAGGCATGGACAAAAACCTTTATTTCTATTATTGATCTTTTTCTCACAATCTACATTATTTGCTTGGGTTTTGAACCCCACCTATAATATTTCTATTATTTCGACTTGCCATAATATTTCTTTGAGCATGATGATTTGTTTGACTCATTAGCTAATGTAGTGGTACTTTTGTACGACCACTCATAGTTAGGGTATGTGTTATTTCACCCAGGGGAATGTGTGAATTCTTTCCACTTTTATTTATATTTTGTAGGTGACTGGGAATGTGTTAATTCTCCCCTCACATATTTGGTTGGGGTCCAGTAGGTGCCTCAACCCTACTTAATTAATTTAGTCTAAATTAATCATTCATGCAGATTTATTATTATTTGACATGGCAAGTTCCTTATTTGATATGTGCCTCATACTCTTGACTATCTTTGTTCTTGATGAACGTACACCCTTTATTATCTTTTGTTTTTCCTATCTTGTTCTTGTTCCTAATTTTGACATGTACCTTGTTTTCTCCTCTTGTCGGGTGACCCCAACCATCCAAGCCTAGGATCAGAGTTGCACAACATGAGCATGGAGGACCAGCCAGGTTTAGGATAAGGAGTACATGGCCTTCAGCATGGTCCTATCTCATGAAGTTAATGCTTGGAGACAAACTTGTTATGATTTAAATTTCCCTATACAAGATCCTTGTGTTGTAATATCCATGTAAACCCTATATGGGAGATGATGATGTATTTTTGGAAAATTGATTATAGTCATGTTTTATATTCTGATGCTATACTTTGGTCTTTTTTATACCATTATTTGAGATTTGAAAATTCTACACCTGTTCCAGCATACCAATTTTGAGTGTGTTTGGAATGGATGTTTTATTCTTCAAATTTTAGTAGGGAGTGGATCCCCTCCGGGTCCCACTCTTTACAATAAACATGCTCTAAAAGATGTTTCAAAGTTGGAGTTGGTCTAAGTGATTACCTTATCTGATTGATTAGATTGTTATCATGAACTAGGTTTGGCTAGATGTTAGAACTGTCTGTTAGACTTTCATTATCTCATGTTTCTTTTAAGTTTAGTATACTTGATCTGATGTTGATGCATGTACCTTGATTGAATGGGAGGTATCCACTCATTGGGGCTCTATATAGGTCTCATGAGGTTGTTTCAAATGTTTTAGGTATATATAATGCTATCCAACATAGAAGTTGTGACCAAGAAAATGTAAATAGAATAATCTAGATAGACTAGAATGTCCATGTAATCTCTCTCTCTTGGGATGGATAATATATTGAGTTTGATGTTTCATGTACATGTAGTTTATGTAATTGAATTAGATATGAGTAACAAGTTTTTTATTATGGTTTTAGTGGAATTAAATATAATTTGTAATACTAAAAATGTTGTTCTTTGATGTGACATTCTTTATAAAATCAATGAGAAAGGAAAAAGGAAAATTCTACATGTATTTTTCTTATACTGTGTTAATCGCATTTGTTAAGAATATTTTGTTTCGTTTCATAATTTGGGTTTAGGTTTCGGGTTTCTCTCTAATGGTTAGCAATAATGTTGATCAAAAGAGAGGTCCTGACATTTTCTATAGGACTTCTCCCATACTTCGATCAACCATGTGTCGGATATTTGAGTGAACTACAACTACCAAAGTTGCGACTAAGTTTGGATTGTTGGATCTAATGGTGATGGGCTCTAGAAGGGGGGGTGAATACAGCAAAAAACACTTAAACCAAATTCATTAGACCTTCAAATTATATCAAGAGATAGGGTTACATATGTGAAATTTGAGTGAAACTAATATACATAGCAAGGATGAGAGAGATTGGATAAGAACAAGAACAAAAGCTATGTATGGTGGTTCAAACTTCAAACTAGGACAATGTACATCCACTACCTAGAGAAGTCAGCCTCCAGGATTTTGCAACCTTTTCACCTTCCTTATATTTCATTATAAGAGATACAATAAGACCTTCTTTTTTTGAGATAAGGATACCCAACCTTTCCTTTGAGGATAAGGGATCCAATAACCTCACAAAGGACTTAACTATCTAAAACCAAGAATCTTCAACCCCACTAAGGACTTACCCACTTTTACAACGAGTCTTCCGCATTCACCAAGGACTTACCCACTCTTGCAACAAGTCTTACTCCTTGAAGAAATTACCCACTCTTCTTGGATCTTTTACCTTTAACTTCACCTTCGCCAAGGAGAAGCTTTCACCATGGGAGTCCCTCCCTTCTTTTTCTTCACCTCTCTTATCTAAGAGAGGGAACCTTCATCTTCATGGTATAAAAAGAGATTTAGAGGTGAAGTAAGTGAGAGCCTCACAAGATATACATGTAGGACTAGCTCTCTTACAAATCTCCTACTCACTCTAACAGATGTAGTAAGTGATTAAGCTTAAGAGTAGAAGGAGGCTCTTGGAGGAACTTAACTATAATATAGGACCTTCATAGTACTTGGATAATCATGGGATGAAGCCTAAGGGTCCTATTTATAGTTGAGGATGTCGCATATCCAGTAAAAGCACTTAAGGACGAATTCTAGTCATTTGGGGTGTTGTAAAGGATCTATTTTTGAGTTTTACAAATACTCTAATGGCTACAAACACTTCTTTTGTGCATTCTGTATAGTGTGATCGATCAAGTTTACTTACGGCAAACTCAACTGATAGCACTATGCAAAAAATCAAATTTGAAGTGTTGATCAAGTTGATCCTAGATGAAACTTGGTTGATGGCTTAAATTTATTTTACTGTGCAGGGGTGTCGGTCAAGTTTGTCCTGGGAAAACTAGGTTGTCCCTGGTATTTCCCAAAATCCATCAAGGGTGTCGGTCAAGTTTATCAAGGATGAAACTCGACCGAACAAAATCCCTATAATGAATTTTGGAAATTGCCATTTGAGTGCTTAAATATTTTATTTAAGTGCTCTTAATTTTTCCTTAGATTAATTACAAGTCATACAATCATTACAAGTGATTTACAACATGTTTCTAATAGTTTTGAGGCCTTTTCCATAAAAGTACACTTGCATTGATTTTGACTTGTCTTCCTCGAAGATAGGATGCACAAGTTGGGGCATTTAGAGTGTGTCTATACCTAATCTAAAATTACTCAAGTATAAGCATTATGAAAAAATAAGTGGAATGGTTAGTCATCATCAAAACAAGGGTTTAGTCAAATATAGTTTGAGAGTCAATTAGACTTTGAGTCAACATTCTCTCCCTTATTTAAGATGACAAACCATTCCATAAATTTATTGAAAGCATTTAAGTAAAATCATACCTTTGGAGAAACCTAGGGGTTTCCATGGAATGGAGATCATAATGCTCCCCCTCAAGTGATTCTCATGGAGTTCTCATACTCCCCTTCAATTGATGCTAATTATCCTACATGTTTAGCTTTCATAACATTTATAGAAACTATGTCTTCTACTCATATATGACTTCTACATATATGTGTTCTCCCCTTTACATAAGACATGACTTCTCCCCCTTTGTCATTTCACAAAGTGAGGGATTGAAGAACTGAAGCACAACTTGTTAGTGAAAGGAGATACCAAAATATAGAATTGAGAGTAGAAGAGCAAAAACTAGGGGCTTGTCCAAGCAATGCATATAAAGAAAATTAAGACATGTATTAAAATAGCCCTAGATATAATTCTTGCAAATATCAAGGTAAGGTTATACAATCAAGTAACTAAAGATAATAGATAAGCAAGTCAAGGAACACGCTATAGTATGTATGAAGCAGGATACAAGCATAGCATATAGTTGGATATTGATAGATGAACAAGGCTAGAACTACATGTATATGGGCTATCAGTAGATGATATCACAAGTTAAAACTACTAGTAGGATCTATATCACAACAAAAGATGCACAAGTTAAAGAACAAGCTATGAGTAGATGTAGAGAAATATCCAAACAAAGAGAGATGCAACTTCAGAAACATGAAAGGATATTACTCACTACGAAATATGCATCCTTACCAAATGATGATTACCACTAATAAACCTAAGGTTGTATTGAAACAAGATATATAACTATATATATGTAGCAAGTTAGAGCACAGTGGAAGCAATTTAGATTACAACCAAGAGATTCAAAGATATCATCACTAAAACATGCATAACAACTCAAGACAAGTAATTGCAAGACATAGAGATGCCAATTTAGATAAATTAAAGAGATAAAATTCAATGCAAGATAGGGAATTGAAAGCATGGCAATATGTACATATAAAGGAATCAAGAGGAGTGCTATAGAATAAGGTTTTTGGTTGAGAAAGTCTAGTTGAGAGGGAAATTCTCATCCAAAAAGGCATTTCTGTATTCAATGCACAGTGTTGTCGGTTGAGTTTGTAGGTTTAACTTCTCGGCCAATAATAGTTGTTGCCAACACCAATTGGTGCTTGTTGGTCGAGTTTCATTAGGATAAACTCGTCCGAAAATAGTTGTTGTCAAAATCACATATATTTTAGAAAAACATATCTAGAGGCATGATAAAAATATAAACCAGATCCAAACATATGTAAGCAAGTTAGTAATGCACTATGAAAGCATAAAAAATATATTTCAGCAAGAAAGTGGTGAGAATCACAATATATCACTTTTGACTCAAAAACCATATCTATAGTGCATACAAACTTGGCAAAGACACATTATGATTGGATATCAGCAAGAATAACATTACTTTTTTTTACTGTTTCTTTTCCACTTGTCACCACCCCATTTGCATCTCACCTTTCTTCTTTTATGTGGATTGAGAAGCCAATTTGAAAATCAATAGCTCAAGTCAATCCATTAGCAAGTGACCTACAAGAAGAAAGATGAAATGGTCCCCAATCATATTTTTAGGTCTGGGGGGTATCTTGGAAACCCAAGTCCTATTGCTTTTGGGTGCTTTCCTAAAAGGGGAATATGTAGAATAATGACCAATTCCATTGCAATGATTACATGATCTCATAGCCTTGCAACTAGAAGATTATTCATTGAAAATTGAAGGTCCTTTATCTTTGTTGTTCATCTAGCTACTATCAAGTCCAATACCATCTCCACCCATTTGTTCAGTAGTATGGTCTAGGATATGATTAAGATTCTTTTTATCATCTATGAACATTTTCATAGAAAAATCTCAAACTATGATTATCATGCATAAGAGAAGTAATAGTAAAATACAATTCATTGATTTAATCTCTACCATGCAAAAGATTAGTTTCTCAGCAAAGAGCCTTGGTCATATAAGAATTTTTATCAATACGAAGAGTAGCAAAATTATTCTCTCTACTAGTACAACTAGAGAAGGATTCTAGGACATTTATTTTAGCAAGAAATGAAGCACTTTCTTTTTCAAGCAAAGTTATCTTAGAAAGATAGACACTATTTTCATATTCTACTCATTGCAAAATAAAGTCTTTGTCCTCATTTTTAGTTTTAAGAACATCAATATCAAGCATGAGAGAATTCACAATTTTAGTATGCTCTTCATTACAACTAGGCATAATAGGTTGAATTTCTAGAAATCTAATATTATCAAGCAAATTGGCATTTTCAAGTTCGTCTTTTTCTTCATGCAAGTTATCAACAATTATATCAATCCTTTTCTTTTTCTTTTTAGTAGACTTAAAAGAGATATGAGTCGCATGAATAATTGCAATTAAAGATTCTCTATCTAAAGAGTTTAGATTTACCTCATTTGAATCTTTATTTGAACCTGCCATGAGAGAAAAATGGCATTCTCCATCTTCACTAGAGCATGAGCTAGATCCTTCACAAAATTATTCACTTGAGCTTGAATTGGAGGAGTCACTAGAGTTGTTGTGTCATTTCTCCTTCTTCTCGTACTTCTCTTCTCTTCTCTTTTGATGATGGGTCTTTCTACCTTGTGGACAATCTTCCTTGAAGTGACCCTTCTTTCCGCATTTGACGCACCTAGTAGAAGAGGAAGTCTTACTTTTGTAGAATCTATCATCGGAGTACATAGCATCTTCTTCAACTTGAGAGGATGGACAAGCTTGTCTAATAATAGCTTCAACTTGGGCTTTGATTTCAGCCTTCTTCATTCTCTTGAGCTCTTTCTCTTCTTCTTCTTTTTTTTCTTCCTCTTTCTTGTCAAGTTTAACTTAATGGGTTTGTAGATTTCTTATGATACCTTTCAATAGGAATTTCACCAAGAGGCTTTTCATCTTAAATGGAACTCACCTTGGGTTTCCATCTCTTGGGGAGAGTTCTAAGGATCTTTGAGTTTATATCTCCTCTATCCATAGGATGACCTAGAATGACAAGACCATTCACAATGGTGTTGAGCCTTGAGTACATCTCGCCTACCCTGTACTTCTTCCCCATATTGAAGTTTTCAACAAACCCTTTTCCTTCACTTACTTTGTCCCCTCATAAGTGACACATAGATTTCTCTATATCTCATAGGCCATTTCACATGAAGAAATCCAGTTGAAATCGGAGGGGGAAATGGAGGCATAGAGAGTGTTGATGGATCTAGCATTTGAGGTTGCTTTCTTTAAAGTTGCTTCATCCCATTCTTCTATCTTTGCTCTGGTATCTTTTATGGAAGGTTCACCATTCTCCATATCTCAACATTGATCATTAGATGTAGAATTGTAGCCTTCTCTTCCAATAGAGGAATTTGCTCCCATCAAAGATTGGGATGTTGATGAGGTATCTCCCACATTGATAATCATCCATCTTCTCCTACTTGTGGAAGTATTGTTGGAGAACACATTCTCTAATACCTCTTGTTGGATCTAATGGTAATGGGCTCTAGAAGAGGGTTGAATAGAGCTAAAAACACTTAAACCAAATTCATTAGACCTTCAAATTATATCAAGATATAGGGTTGCATATATGAAACTTGAGTGCAACTAAACATACATAGAAAGGATGAGAGATATTGAATAAGAACAAGAACACAAGCTATGTATAGTAGTTCCAAACTCTAAATTAGGAGAGTGTACATACACTACCTTGACAAGTAAACCTCCAGGATTTTGCAACCATTTCACCTTCCTTATATTCCATTATAAGAGATACAATAAAACCTTCCTTTTCTGGGACAAGGATAACCAACCTTCCCTTTGAGGACAAGGGAGCCAATAACCTCACAAAGGACTTACCTATCCAAGACCAAGAGTCTTCAACCTCACTAAGGACTTACCCAATTTTGCAACAAGTCTTCTGCCTTCACCAAGGACTTACCCACTCTTGCAACAAGTCTTCTGCCTTGAAGGAATTACCTTCTCTTCTTGGATCTTTCACCTGTAACTTCACCTTCACCAAGGAGAATCTTTCACCAAGGGACTCCTTCCCCTCTTCTTCTTCATCTCTCTTAATCAAGAGAGAGAACCTTCATCTTCACGGGAGAAAGAGAGATTTGGAGGTGGAGGAAGTGAGGGTCTCATAAGATATACATGTAGGACTAGCTCTCTTACAAATCTCCTACTCACTCTAATGGATGTAGCAAGTGATTAAGATTAAGAGTAGAAGGAGGCTCTTGGAGGCACTCATCTATAATATAAGGACCTTCATAGTGCTTGGCTAACCATGGGATGAAGCCCAAGGGGTCCTATTTATAGTTGAGGATGTCTCTTAGCCAGTGGAAGCACTTAAGGACAAATTCTAGTCATTTAGGGTATCACAAAGGATCTATTTTTGAGTTTTTCAAACACTCCAACGGCTACAAACACTTCTTCCACACATTCCATACAGTGCAGTCGGTCGAGTTTACTTTTTCAAAAATCAATTGATAGCACTATGCAACATATCAAATTTAAAGTGTCGGTCAGGTTTATCCTAGATGATACTCAAATGACGGCTTAAATTTGTTTTGGTTGTGCAAAGGTATCAGTCGAGTTTGTCCTGGGGAAACTTGGCCAACCTTGGTATTTCCCAAAACCTATCAAGGTGTCAGTCGAGTTTATCAAGGATGAAACTTGGCTGAAAAAACTCCCTATAATGAATTTTGGAAATTTCCATTTGAGTGCTTAAATATTTGATTTAAGTGCTACTGGTTTTTTCTTAGCTTAATTACAAGTCATACAATCATTCAAGTGATTTACAACATGTTTTTAATAGATTTGAGGCCTTTTCTGCAAAAGTGCACTTGCATTGATTTTGACTTGTCTTTCTCCAAGATAGGATGTGCAAGTTAGGGCATTTGGAGTGTGTCTATACCTAATCTGAAATCACTCAAGTAGAAGCATTAGACACAGATAAGTGGAATGGTTAGTCATCTTCAAAACAAGGGTTTAGTCAATTAGACTTTGAGAGTCAATTAGACTGAGAGTTTTAGACTTTGAGTCAACATGGATGAGGTGGGTACCCATATGGTCATGGAACTAACGTATAGTTCCAAGGTGGTAATGAAGGGTACATCATGGGATTGACTGCATAAGGCATTTTATTCCATGCTAGAATTGTAGTCTTCTAACCTGTTATATCTTTTGGCCTTCTGCCTTGATAAATAATGACTTTTGATTCTTCATTGGATTCTTCTATCGGATCATCCGCTTGGATATATCTTGGAATGACTATGTATGTCATAGAAGTCCCTTGTTGTTGATGCTTAGATGTAACATTCTTACTATGGTATACCCTTGGCGGGATTTGTACAAAATGGTATATTTGTTCACCCTATAGATTGTATGTTGATGATAGTTTTGCATGACCTATGAAGGTAATACTTTCATCTGTGTATTTGACTAACCCATGTTAGCTTTGAATTTTTGCTTTCTGCCAAACTCAAGTGCCTCTGTCACCTTGGTTCATCATCCAACATCACTGGTGGATGGATCATATGTCAACCTGAGTCTTTAGTTCATCATGAGAGTTTCAACCACTGTTTTCATCACCTCACTAGTATTGGACTATTCATTTGTGTTGGCCATATCAAGAAGCTATTTTCGAAATTGTCAGCAAGTGTTCTGCTGCTTGAGACTTTTGTGATGTCCTCCTCTATGTTGAAGGGAGAATAATTGTTTTTTAGGATCAAGAGACTGATGGGGAATCCACCCCTTGTGTATAAAGGAGTTGAAAAGGGAAGAAACATGATTCTAAACAAACTACTGCTTGCGTTAGAGGGAAAAACCTTCAACATAGGGAATTCATGTTTGTGTATCCCACATTTCTGACAGGGTTTAACAGAAATTGCCTGTTGCATTGAAAGGGGTCTCAGGAGTCATTATAGAAAAAGGTAACCTACCCCTTGCACAAAGAATAGGATAAGGATCTTGTCAAAATATGAAAGTTCCCCATTTCACATAAAGGGTTTGTTCCTATATCAACACATATTGTTAAATCCCATGATATAAGGACAAGGATGTTCCTCCTAGATTGATGTGGAAGGATTTTTCTAGTCTTGACATGATATATGTCCAATATCATCATGATAAAGGATGCATACTCTAGTTGCTAGTTGTAGAAGCATGAAGTTAGGAGGGTGTTCAGGGACAAGTTGACCCACTTGGGGCCAAATACTATGGTTGGGGATCAATGTGTGAGGTTTCTATCTCCTCATGGGAGATTTTACTAGAGACACACTCACAAGGAAAAGAATATATAGGGACAAGGAGACCCTATTGGGGCCAGGGACTGTGGTTGGACATGGATGTGTGAGATTCCTCTCTCCATAGGGGAGAACTTATGATAGAAATACCCATAAGGAAAAATACATCTAGCGACAAGTTGACCTACTCATGCCCATAGAATGTGGTTAAATATGGGCGTGTGAGATTCCTCTCTCCTCAGGAGAGATTTTATGAGAGAATCACTCACAAGGAAAAAGGGATACCTAGGGACGAGGTGACCCTCTTGTGTCTAGAGTTTGTGGTTGGATATGAGTGTATGATATTCCTCTCTCCTCAAGGGGTATTTTATGAGAGAAATACTCACAAGGTAGAGGGGATGTGTTGCTCTAGTTTTAGGTCATAATTCAAGACTATATGAAAATGTGTATAAATGGGGTGATGGTCCAGGTTTAAGTCATGGTCAGTTTTCGCATAGATATGAAAGTGAAGGTGTAGTGATGGCCTAGTTTCAGGTCATGGTCCAAGACTATATTGATATGAAAGTGAAGGCACAGCGCACTAGTACATAAATGGGTTATAACGTCAATACCTGTAGGGTCAGTTTTTTTAAATAACCGACCTTATATGTCTTAAAAAAATGTGGGCACCACTTAAGACCTCTTGGGTCAGTTTTCTTAAAACAGCCGACCTTGTAGTGTAACTCTATAGGGTCGGTTTTCCAAATAACCGACCTTATATGTCTATAAAAAATGCAGGCACCACTAAAGACCTCTTGGGTCAATTTTTCTTAAAATAACCGACCTTGTAGTGTAACTCTATAGGGTCGGTTTTCCAAATAACCGACCTTATATGTCTATAAAAATGCGAGCACCACTTAAGACCACTTGGGTCGCTTTTCTAAAATAATCGACCTTGTAGTGTATCTCTATAGGGTCGGTTTTCATAAAATAAGAGACCTTATAGACAATTGGATTAGAAATCCAATTACAGTTTCCCGCGGCAAAAATTTGTTCGATTTTAGCTTTGCGCCTTGATCTATAGAGTCAGTTTTTCCAAATAACCGACCTTATATATCTACAAAAAATGCGGGAGACATCTTGAATCCAGTTTGCCTTCACGCATCTATAAGCACCTCTAGCGTCAGTTTTTTTTATCTTAAACAGACCCTAGAGCTTTCTCGGTCGACGAATTTTTCAACCGATAACGACTCGGTCGACAAAATCATCGACCGAGAAGGAGCCAGATTTCCTTCGTATAAGCACCTCTAGGGTCAGTTTTTTCCTTATAACCGACCCTAGAGGGCTCCTCGGTCGACAATATTGTCGACCGAGATGAACTTAGGATCCAGTTTAGTTCACACATGTATAAGCACCTCTAGGGTCGGTTATAAGGACAAAACCGACCGTAGAGGTGCTTATACGAAGGAAATCTGGTTCGTTCTCGGTCGACAAATTTGTCGACCGATAACCACTCGGTCGACAAAATCGTCGACCGATACAGAGCCAGATTTCCTTCGTATAAGCACCTCTAGGGTCGGTTTTTTCCTTATAACGGACCCTAGAGGGCTCCTCGGTCGACAATATTGTCGACCGAGATGAACTTAGGATCCAGTTTAGTTCACACATGTATAAGCACCTCTAGGGTCAGTTATAAGGACAAAATCGACCCTAGAGGTGCTTATATGAGGAAATATGGCTCCTTCTCAGTCGACAAATTTGTCGACCGATAACCACTCGGTCGACAAAATCGTCGACCGATACGGAGCCAGATTTCCTTCGTATAAGCACCTCTAGGGTCGGTTTTTTCCTTATAACCGACCCTAGAAGGCTCCTCGGTCGACAATATTGTCGACCGAGATGAACTTAGGATCCAGTTTAGTTCACACATGTATAAGCACCTCTAGGGTCAGTTATAAGGACAAAACCAACCCTAGAGGTGCTTATACAAAGGAAATCTGGCTCCTTCTCGGTTGACAAATTTTTCGACCGATAACCACTCAGTCGACAAAATCATCGACCGAGAAGGAGCCAAATTTCCTTCGTATAAGCACCTCTAGGGTCGGTTTTTTCCGTAAAATCGACGCTAGAGGGCTCTTCGGTCGACAATATTGTCGATCGATAACCTCTCGGTCGACAAATTCTTCGACTGAGAATGAGTTTGAGTGTTTTTAAATAACCCGACACGAGCACCGCTTTTCTTTAGCGTTGGTTTTTTGTGTTAACCGACGCTACAAGTCTTGTCTCTCTGTGAAATGGCCGAAACCTAGTCTTTCTCTCCCGCGAAAACCCTTTCGTTCTCTTTTTCTCTCCTGCGGTGCCGATACCTTTTCTTCTTTATCTCCTTGTATCATTCCGCCATGAAGCCCTTGCCTCCTCTCCGTGAAGCCATTGCCGTGAAGCCGTGCCACCTATCCGCACCGCGAAGAGGATCGTGGTGTCCGTGAAGCCGTTGCCACCTCTTCGCGCCGCCAAAGCCCTTGCCTCCTCTCTGCGAAAAGAGCTCGTTGTCGCCGCCTCTCCACACTTCCACAAAGGTCACCGCCTCTCTGTGAAGGTCGTCTCATCCTCCATGAAGGTCTCCTCCATTTCCAAGTAAGTTCGTCGCTTCCTTCGTTCCTACCCGCCACCATGGTAGCGTCCAGGTCCACTCTCAGTCGATAATATTGTCGATCGAGAGCCCACCTGCGTGCAGCGTCTAGGTCCACTCTCGGTCAAGAATTCATCGACTGAGAGTGAACCTGGACGCTGCGCGCAGGTGGGCTCTCGGTCGACTAATTGTCGACCGAGAGTGGACCTGCGCTCCTCCAACTACACAGTTATTCCATTTTATATGATTTGATAACCCAACCAATAATAAAAACATGTATTTTTTCATATGTAATCATTATATAAATTCTAGAAATTAATACGAGATTAGACATGTGTACTCCTAGATTGACACTTTAGGGTTCATGCATGATGTTTAACTTAATATATAAATATGAAAATAATGCATTTATATATTAACTTAGAAACACGTTCAAAATTTACTCATTAGGAGTAAACTTTGGATAGTCCCTGATTTGGGACTGTTTTTGGATATTTAATCTCACTTAGATGTACCTGTATAATGTATGTTTAGTTTTGTAGAAAATTTCAGTAGGATTTCCTCATTTGTTCTCTGGGTACATATGTGAGTGGTTATTTGCCATTTACATCGGTATACTTGGAGAAGTTAGGGGAAATGCTGCTGAAATTTTCTTCAAAACTAAACATACATTATACAGTTACTAGTGAGATTAAATATTCAAAAATGGGATAGGTGGTACACTTTAGTATATAAGTAATTAACTTCCTATCAATAAAAACTTACAGATTATTATAGTATCAATATTAAACGGTTAGTTTTATAATTATTTTTAATGTGATATAGAAAATGGATCGAAGTTGGATGTCTATCAAGAACCATTGCAGTATAGAGTTTGCCAAAGGTCTTGATTAATTTATTAGATTTGCTGAGGAACATAGGAAACTACCTACATATAGGCTATATTGTCCATGTAGAAATTGTTGTAACAATTTGAAAGTTGATACTGGTGAGGAAATTAAGAATCGTGTCATATGTAATGGGATCATACAAGTTTATAATGAATGGTATTGGCATGGAGAGAAATTTAATTATGGATCAAAAAATATCGATACTAATAGTTGTGGCATAGAAGATATAGATAATGATGAACCGATTCAAGATGATCGGATTCAGGATGATATGGTTGATGAGATGCTACGTAGTTGTCGGGACAATGTCATTGATCCACCTTCTTTATTTGCAAACATTGTCCATGATGCTGAAAAATCATTATATAAGGGTTGTACTAAGTTCATGAGGTTGAGTGTTGTGATGCGATTATATACTCTTAAAGCTCAAAACCGGTGGACCGATAAGAGTTTCACTTCACTGTTGTCTTTGTTAAAGGAAATTCTTCCTGAAGGCAACGAGCTTCCAATTTCAACATATCAAGCAAAGAAAATAATGTGCCCAATGGGAATAGAGGCTAAGAAGATTCATGCATGTCCAAATGATTGTGTGTTATTTCAAAAGGACTATAGTAATTTGATAAATTGTCTAAAATGTGGTGCGTCAAGGTATAAGACCACAAATTCAGCTAAGGCTAAAAATGGCTCTCCTGCCAAGGTGATGTGGTATCTACCAATAATACCATGATTTCAACGCTTATTTGCTAATACAAAAGATGTGCAAAATTTTTCTTGGCATGGGGAGTTAAAGGCCAATGATGATGGCATCCTACGACATGCATCTGATTCACCACAATCAAAGAAAATTGATTTATTATACCCTCAATTTGGTAAAGAACCAAGAAACTTAAGACTTGGACTCTGTACATATGGAATGAATCCCTATGGTGCATTAAGCAGCCAACATAGCATGTGGCCTGTTATGATTGTTATATACAATCTTCCTCCTTGGTTGTGTATGAAAAATAAGTATGTGATTTTGTCAATATTGATATCAGGGCCCAAGCAACCTGGAAATGATATTGATGTTTACCTTCAACCTCTAATTGATGACCTAATGAAACTATGGGAAGAAGGTATTATGACATATGATGCTTCACGTAAAGAGATCCTCAGTTTGCGTGCTATGTTATTTTGCACGATTAATGGCTTTCCAGCTTAAGGAAATGTGTCTGGATATAGCATAAAAGGATACAAAGCATGTCCTGTTTGTGAGGAAATTGGCATGATGTTCCTAATGCCCAAAAAGACCTCATATGGAAAGATATATGTGTGAGTGGAAGTGATATTATTTTAATATGTTTTTTATCTATTGATTCTAATTTAGTTTGCTTGGAATTAATTCCTTTTCAAAACAACATTATTAATTGCTTCTTTTGTATGTATAGGGTGATTTTCATCTAAATGAAAAAGATCACAAGAAAAGAGTGATACAACGTTGTGGTGTACGATGGAGGGGTTTTAATACATATCTCGCAAGGGAATTTATAAATAATCCTAAACAAAATAAGAAAGCAATAGATGTATATATTTTTATAGATCCTGAGGTGTGGGAAAGATTTGTTGCAGCTAGGAGATCGGAAGAGTTTCAGGTAATAAAGATTGTGATGTATTGTATGAATCTTTAATTTTATACAATTAAGGAGGTGAATCTTTTTATACATGTTTGCCAAGTCTAAATTGCAATACCTCATTTTAAATGATCAGGCTATCCACCAGGCTCAAAAGGAAAGACGGGCCAAAAATGTGCATGACCATCGCTTGGGGCCCGGTGGTTATGCCTTCCGCCGCCAACTACAAGAGAAGCAATCCTCTTCTGGAGAAGAATCTAGTACAACTCAAGTTGAGTGTCCACCCTGACACTTGACATGGATTGATGCTAGAAAGAATCGAGCAGGTGAAATTGTCAACCCTGCAACTAAGGAGGTGGCACAAAAGATGGTAGGTTTATCCCAACTAAGTAAAGAGTAACTCCCACAAATTTAGATTTATTTATATCTAATTGATATTGTGATTTAATATTTTTATTAACTATGAATAGATTGATCTCCACGATCAAAGGAAGGAAGGAAAGTTCATCCCAAATGGCCACATGGATGAACCATCCGTTGCTCTTGGTACGAAGGAGCATCATGGCCGTGTTAGGGGATTAGGAGCTGGCATAGGATTCAAGTCTTATTTTGGCCCTTCGCAATCTAAAAGAGGTCGTGTAGGAGGTCTTACACAAGAGGAGGTTGAAGCATTAGTAGCGCAGAAAGTAAAAGAAATAATGTCTTCATTTCAGCCTACTCAACCTTCTCAACCTATTCATATTGTGTGTCTCTCAAGTGATGAGGTACAAGCCCATGCTCCAGTTGTAGAAGGTCATGGGAGCACTCCCAATGACCCACCACAACAATCTATAGTAAGTTTTTGTTCTATATGTTGTGTTATTAGTATGATATATATATGATAATATGTATAGTTGTAACATGTATCTGTTCTACTACTTCTTCTATAACTTATATTATTTCAATCTAGGTTGGTATGAACTATAAACTTGCAGTGGAGGTTCCATAATATAATGTTGTGGTAGCGGGCAAGGTGTACAACCTTGGTGGTACATTGCATTGCCAACAAATTACTGATGACATTTGTCATGTGTCCATCCATATTATGTATGACAGAATGGGGGACAAACCACTACCCATACCTAATCCTGAATATAGTACAGTTGAAGAAGCTGAGGGTGCTATGATGGGTTGGCCTAGACACTTGGTTATCAATGACAAGGTATACCTTATTTCTACCATATTTTTCATATTTGACTGCATATATGAACTCATGTAATATAAGTATGTAATTTAATTAATAGGTTTGTAAACCAAAAAGTAAAAATTCTACTAGTCGTCCTCCTATGCCCAAGCCATCTTTCATTCCTGAAGCTACATTCGACGAATTGGGAAGCAAATGTAAATGTTTGTGTCGATACTTAGCCAACCAAAGCTCGGGATCACATATGTTGGTCAATTTAATAGAAGATGCAGCTGGGAGGGACTTTGAGAATTTTATTTTTCTTGATGATATTATAGAGTTGTTCTGGTATGATTGGCTAAATACTTCGATAATAGAAGTGTTACAACCCCAACTTTTGGGTTCTTTGGTGAGAAATATATTTTCTCATGTTAAAGATATTGGAACAAATAATGATATAATTTATTTTGAATAAATGGATTTTGTTTACAATAGCCTTGATGATTGTGTTGTGGGCTTTATTGGCTATTGGGCCCAATAACAAGGAAATCCAATTAATAAATGAATAATTGAGTTTTTGAGAAAAGAGAGATGTGGAAACCTCTGGAAGGAAAAATAATGCAATCCAAGGTGAATTTCATGCCACATGGGTTCCTTGGGTCCCAAGGAGTCCAGAATTGCAAAGATAAAGCAATAAGAAAAGAAAAGATCAATTAGATATTTCTTTATTAAGAAAAGAAATTGAAAACAATGATAAAAGGTGGAAAATAAGTGAAAAGAGGTATAATTGAGTTATCCTTAGTGGAATTTTGTATCCCAATGATTTCTAATGATAAAAGGGATACCAATGAGGAAAATAAAAGAGAAATAAAGAGAAAACCTCAAAAAGAGATATTTTAATAAGAAATAAACAAGATAATGAGGAATAATGAAGAATAATGCATTTAGATGCATCTAGAAGGATAATGAGTATCCAATAAAAAGGATTTCGAATTATTAGAGTTTCTTGGGATCCAAGGAGTCCCAATGAATAAAGAGGAAAGAGAAAATACCTATAAAAGAAAATAAGAGAATAATGTAATACATTATTAATGGATTATGTGGTATTGCTAGAAAGAAAGTAATTTCTATTAAAGGAAAATAGGATTTCATGCCTATGGATTGAAAAGCAAGAAATAAAGAGATTGAGCGAGAGGAATTTCGAATTCCTAATATCTAATGAACAAAGTACACAAAGAAAGAGAGAAGAATACTTGTAAAATAAGGAAATCCCTTTCCTATAAGGAGTAGCCTTGATTGCTTAGTGGGCAAGCGATCTGGGGCATGGATACTCCCCTATTTAAAGGATAGACCCTACAGTTTGAGTCCGGAGAGAGATTCCACGCAACTACATCTCCCTTCTTCTTGTTTCTTTCACGCAAAACCCTAACGAAGGTGTAGAGCAACCCTGGAGCAAACCAGGGGTTGAGGAGTCATCTGGTTGGAGGCAGGGTGCTTCCACATCAACCCTGGACTGCTCGGCTACCATCTCGACGTCCTTAGCTTCGTGCAACATCCGCTGTTAGGCTGCAAGACCGGCTGCAGTTGCAGCAACGGTTGCACCCTTCTTCCTCTTGGGAGAGACCACTTTGGTGGCAAGTTTGAGGCGCCCTAGGTGCGGCGGATGATGGCGGAGCTAGGGAAGCCATCGGCGTCGATCCTCGAGCCTCAGGGTGGAAGGGAAGACCGCGGGAAGCAGCCGTTTGTGGCCTAGACGGCGGCCTACGCTAGGGCAGCGTGAGGTTGAAGAAGGCACGGCATTGGACAAGTTTGCCCTCCGCGGGCTGAAGGAACCTTGACTTAAACTAGGGGCAAACCGGTCATTTCGAAATATTTTAAAGCAAGCGAGATATGTTGCATGGATGCAGTGACGTGGCGCAACCTAATTGGCCCAAAGTAAGTATTTTTAATAATTTCATAACTAATGATCCGTAGCTCGGATGGATACGTGTAAAATATGAAAGTTGCTCAGAAAAATAAGGGGAATCCATTAAAAATATAATTGAAGTCTGATTCCTTTTGCAATTCGAAAAGTAATGGAAGTTATTAGCTTTAGATGTAATAATGTTTAAAGAACCCTATTTTGATATGATTATGTGATTAGTAGGGTTTAATTGATGGTTAAAGTGGATATTAACCTGTTAATGATAAAAAGGGGCATTGGGAACAAAAAGGATGAACTTTGCACGTAATTCGTTTAATTTAGAGTTTATGTGCATAAATAGGCTTTAATGGGCCTTGAAACCCTAATGTTGGTAATTAGGACTACGAATGGCTTTAATTACTCGATTTCATGTATAGAACTGAGTTTTCATGACTATAAGCTATTTCGAGCATTAAAGTTCCTAATTTGTGGATAAATACCCTAAATGTAGTAATTAGGGTTTTCTCATGAATAAAAGGAAGAATTAATGATAAATAACGTTCATATGAGTATTAGAGCATAATGAACTACAAAATGATGATAAATGAGTGTAATGAATTTGTCATGGATTAAAAAGGATAAAAATAGTAGCTTTGGTGTAAAAGAAGCTTAATGAAATTAATTGATGGTTAATGGTGCCTTTAAATCTGAGAATAGGGTTATATGTCGTTAAGATAACCTTAATGTTGAAGAATAGATAAAATAATAAGGGTTATGAGTAATGGTATAAAATTAGGGTTTGAAATAGTAACAGATGAAGGGAAACCCTAATTTCAATAGAAACCCTAAAAGTGAAACCCTAGGAAGCGAGCTAGGTTTAATGGATCTTGATGACTTGAATAATAAAAAGGTAATTACGTGATTATTTCAGGATCTTGTTGAAAATGCTTGCTTGCTTGGATTCTTATTTGCATGGATATTTCTGTTCAAATCGTCAGATCAGGTATGTGGTTAATTATGAATAACCGCCTTAGTTTCTTGAGGAATTTTCGGATGGTTAATCACATTGAATGCAAATTATCAGTTTGGATGTTCATACTTGCAAATCATAAAGTCACTATGATTATCACATTAATAATAGAAGTATGTATTCTCGCACCTATATGCCACCCTGATGGATGATGCCAAAGGTCAGGCCCAGATGGGTAGACTAATGGACACCTTGAGTGGTGACCCCAGGCACCAAGCTCGGGAATGAGAAGGTGGCCTATGATATTGCATGACTAGTGGGCACCATGGGTGGTGACCCCCAGGCACCAAGATCGGGATTGAGAAGGTGGCCTTAAGTCATTGGCAAAGGAAACCCTAAGGTGGGTATGCCAAGGTTAGGGCAAAAGCAGTGGAGAATGTCATACTGAAAAGTGTAAATTGGCTTGTTAATTAATTTGATTGTGATTATTAAATTGTTAGCCATATTTGCAAGATTTTGGTTGTTCCCACATACCAGTATATTTCGATATACTGATCGACGTTTTGTCTGTCGGTATTTTAGGAACAACAATTGAAAGAACAAACAGTAAAGTGACACATTGTGAAAATAAGAACTAAAGTGCAAGGAGGATTAGATACAATAATTCAAGCTCTAGATAGATAGATTTCCAAAATTTTAAAAGGTAAGAAAAGTTTTAATTTTATACCAAATTCCAGTTAGTTAGTAGAATTTCATAGTTATTATTGATTATTTATCAAACCTTTGATCTTGTTAATTGGATAACGACTCTAACCTTCGGGTCTCCCTTAATTGGGGGTTACCGGGAGGCGGGGTTGTTACAAATAATTCGATAATAGAAGTATGGATAAGGTAAGGATCTATCAATATATATATATAATTCCAATACACATTTTTCGCTTAGTTCTATATATGGAAATAATTACAAATGTTTTACAACCATTTATATACTGAGATCACAAACCTTGATATAAGGAATGTTGGATTCTTAATTCCTTCAATCACTAGTCAAGTGGAGACAAATTTTGAGGATGTGAATGAGTACTTCTCTACTGCATTCAAATATTTTACTAGTGAGGGGAAGGAAATTATCCTAATTCCTTTTAACGTCCAATAATTATTAGTATTCAATATAATTTTAATAATGAATAAAATTATTTATTTTAATGTTTGTTTTATTCTTACTCAGAGCTAGACATTGGGAATTAGTGGTGATTGCCCCTAAATTGATGACTCTTTATTATCTTGACCCAATGGGTAAAACAACAAGGATTCACAAACTGAAATTGTCAGCTATGGAGTAAGCATAAATGTAGTCAATGCTTCAACATGATATTTCTATTTAGAATTTCTATTTTACCAACCATCATTTAATTGATAGGGGTATAAAGGCTTTTCGTGATGCTGGAGGAAAAATACCCACAAAATTAAATACATTGACTTTGAAAAATGTCAAGGTAGCTACTTTGACAACTGCTTAGTCTTATATGTATTAATTTTCAATTTAAATATATGTCAAATCTTATAGTCTTATCTCAACTCCTGTTTATAATAGTTTACTAACATTAAGTATTCGTTATTTGTAGTGTCCTATACAAAATAATGACTGGGCTTGTGGCTACTATGTAATGAAATATATGCAAGCTATTGTCAAACAAGCATCACATGATATTCAGACTATAAGTCAGGTAATAAAGAATAACATCATAAATTTACAAGTGATTGTAGTCATTTTATAAAATATTAGCATGTGCATTTTCTGTTACAGATCTTTACAACTCAGCCTTACACACTTGTGGACTTGAATGAATTCCGAGAAGAGTGGTCAGATTCTTTTCTAAATGAAGTCAATATAGCATTGGATTAAATAGGTCAGCTCCATTTATGTATGTGGTTTGAGTACTCTTTCATATGTACTTTTGTATCTGATTAATATCATCTCAGATTTGCAATCTATCATTTTGTAAATTTTTATGTGATTATGAATCATTTTTGTCATGAATGTGTGGTTTTGAATGGTGACAGTTGAGCATCAATGCTCTCCTCTCCCAGAATATATGAATCTTCTTGTTCTTCTGTTCTATTTCATTTTCTATAGAAATTTAAAAAAAAATCGTAACTTCTAGCGTCGGTTTTTTAAATAACCGACCCTAAAGATTGAGTAACCATTTTAGTGTAATCCTCGGTCGATAGTTTACTAACATTAAGTATTCATTATTTGTAGTGTCCTATACAAAATAATGATTGGGCTTGTGGCTACTATGTAATGAAATATATGCAAGCTATTGTCAAACAAGCATCACATGACATTCAGACTATAAGTCAGGTAATAAAGAATAACATCATAAATTTACAAGTGATTGTAGTCATTTTATAAAATATTAGCATGTGCATTTTCTGTTACAGATCATTACAACTCAGCCTTACACACTTATGGACTTGAATGAATTCCGAGAAGAGTGGTCAGATTCTTTTCTAAATGAAGTCAATATAGCATTGGATTTAATAGGTCAGCTCCATTTATGTATTTGGTTTGAGTACTCTTTCATATGTACTTTTCTATCTGATTAATATCATCTCAGATTTGCAATCTATCATTTTCTAAATTTTTATGTGATTATGAATCATTTTTGTCATGAATGTGTGGTTTTGAATGGTGACAGTTGCGCATCAATGCTCCCCTCTCCCATAATATATGAATCTTCTTGTTCTTTTGTTCTATTTCATTTTCTGTAGAAATTTTAAAAAAAATTATAACTTCTAGCGTCGGTTTTTTACATAACCGACCCTAAAGATTGAATAACAATTTCAGTGTAATCCTCGGTCGACAATTTTGTCGACCGAAAATATTTCGGTCGACAAAATTGTCGACCGAGTGAGTTTACAGGGTCTGTTTTTTTGGAATAATCGACCCTAAAGATTGAATAAACATTTCAGTGTACCCCTCGGTCGACAATTTTGTCGACCGAAAAATTTTCGGTCGACAATTTTCTCTACCGAGGGGTACACTGAAATGTTTATTCAATTATTAGCGTCGATTATTCCAAAAAAACCGACCCTGTAAACTCACTCGGTCGAGAAAGTGGTCGATCGAAAATATTTCGGTCAAAAATTTTCTCGACCGAGGATTACACTGAAGTGGTTATTCAACCTTTAGGGTCGGTTATTCTAAAAAAACAACCCTGTAAACTCTCTCGGTCAAGAAAATTGTCGACCGAAAATATTTCGGTCGAAAATTTTTTCGACTGGGGATTACACTGAAGTCGTTATTCAATCTTTAGGGTCGGTTATTCCAAAAAAACCGACCCTGTAAACTCCCTCGGTCGAGAAAATTGTCGACCGATAGAATTTTCGGTCGACAATTTTCTCGACCGAGGGAGTTTACAGGGTTGGTTTTTTGGAATAACCGACCTTACAGGCTCCTTTTTTCTCGCCTGGGTCATATTTTTTACAACCTTTTACGTCGGTGTTTACTCTGTAAGGTCGGTTTTGTTTGGTCAAATAAATTGACGCTATAGAGCAAATTCTATAGCGACGACCACTTAGGAGTCGGTTATAAAGTGATGCTACATGCTTAAAAAACCGACACTACAGACCATTCCTGTACTAGTGGCGGTGGCCCATTTCTAAGTCATGGTCTGGGACCATAAAGATATGAAAGGAATTTACGACTAGTGATGACCCATTTTTAGGTCGTGTTCTGGGACCTTAGTGTAGGGTACGTGTAACAAACGATCCCACTTTCCAAGGCTCTAGTACAATTTTAGGAATGATGATTACCCCTAGAGACCACCACTGCCCTTAATTGTCCTCACTCACACGCAATTTGATATAAACTCCCTGACTAGTCACCCATCCTAGTACAACTCTGAGATGAGTACACTTAACTTTGAAGTTCTTAGTGATGGGTTCCCATAAAAGGAGGTGTAACTTGCTGTTATGAGTATTCCAATCATTCCTTTTGAGATAATTTTTATCTGAGGCCTTAAATCCTAGGATGTTACAATTAGGGGTGGAAATCATGTTCGGGTGGACTTGATTTTATTTTGGGTCATTGTAGTTCATCACTTTTGCCTAGACCCTAAATTTGCAAAAGATAGATTTTTGGGTCAAAACCCTCGACCCTAACCAGACCTGCAAATATTTTTTGGTATATCGAGTTTAACACGTAAATCCAAATACCAACAAAACAATTTAAAAAATGCTACAATCTATTTAATCATTGATAGTTAGCAAGTGAATCAACAAATTTTAACTTTAACAAACTAGCAATGTGATTGAGAAACACATATAACTCTCGTTGTAGTTTGTTTGAGAGTTTGAAACACAAAATCATAAAAAATAAAATAATAATTCATACAAATCAATACAAAACTATAAGCAATATTACTCAAAACTAATCACGGAAACAACAAAAAACCAACGGATTACCAGAAAAAATAAGAAATTAAAACCAATTTCATAAAAGTACCATAAGCTGAAAACTTTCACATATAAGTCCACAACAGGACACATGGATCACATAATACATATCATTATGTGCTTACATCATTGTTTTCAACCTTCCTATCATCAACCCATTACATGAGATATCTATTTCACATACATGTACAACTTCCATAGCTATACAAAAAGGACACACAAGCCAAAAACCTCGTATCGGTGACATCTCTAGAAAACACATTGAAAACACCCCCAAAACCTGAGTGTACAAGGACGACTCTAGGACTCTAACACCAAAATACTGGCAGCTCATCCAACATTATTATCTACTGCTCTTGGTGTTGCTTTTCCTCAGTTGCATGATCTACGCCTCATTGTGTATGGCCACCTCAAATATGTGGAAACCCACGGGGTGAGATCACACGGCCCAGTGAGAGATATAACTCTCTGCCAATGTCTGTTAAAGAACAGACAAACTAAAGCAGATATATATCATCTTAAGTAGGTTGATTAGATTTAATTAAATGATGTGTAATCAATAGATAAAGCAAATTAAGCAATGCTAGGCAGTCATCACTGAGCAGTAGAACAATTAATATTCTAAGAAGGAATATGAAGAACATGTATATTTTTCTATCAGTAAATCTATACAAAAGCAAGGCAATGCTTCAACCAATGTTCTTCGCATTTTGTCCCTATGAAAAAACACTACACAGTTGTATTATGTCTTTTATTGTGCCCTGAGGAGATGAGGTATACCACTCATACTCCAACTGACCACTGCTAAGTGGAAATCAGTGCCATACAAGGTCTATGGAAGACCCAGAATCCACGACATCTCCACACCTCCCGACTAGTACAAGCAAAAACCATAGAGACATATCAAGTCTAACTACAAATAGCCTAGCCTGCCTTGGTATATAGGCACAACGCTAGTGAAACTAAGCTACGACCCGTAGTCACACTCCTGCCAGGGTATGGCCCGCAACCAATCATGAGAAAGTATACACAGAGTCACATCACTAAAATATGGCATGTAGATGCACTCCTGCCTGGGTATGGCCCACAGAAAATCATGTGAATGTGTATACTCAACAATATACAACTCCAATCTTCCACTAAGGGAGAACTCGTTTCACCATCCAACACTAAGACTGATGTTAGAATGGATCTATGGCACAAGGAACCTACATGATTAGGTTTCACTTTATTAATTAAGACAATTAGATATCTTTTAGCATAAATCAAGTTACAACATACGAATCCAAAACAAACTCTACAAAGATAAGGGAAAATAGTGCAACTTCAGAAGATATAAAACATATAAGGTGTGAACTAGTCACATCATCACCACAAGATACTACTTCCCCACAAGGCCATCATCATATTTGCACTGCCATTGGGATGTCAAACCCTTATCTTATCACTAGAGGATAACACCTCATACTATACATATAGCCTCTGCCAGGTCATAGGACCCAATCACATCATTCATGGATCACATATATCCCAACATGCCTCATAAGGCTTATTATCGTCATCATGTGTCACATCTTATACACTCACTACCTATAATACTCAAGTTCATGTCACTTGCAAGGTTAGGGGTTCATAAATAGGAAAGAGAAGACAGCATAAAATGATAACCACTTTAAGAAAACAAAAGCAACACATCACATGCCCCACATTAGGTTTAGGGAACATACATAGACGATTAGGGTTTTATAGTTGTGTTCAATCACCAAACCCTAGGTACATAACCTCCCACTTTCTTGGAGCATATAAGAGTTAAGTATCATGTTTAGGATTAAGCATAATGTTATCCAATCAGCACCATACATGTAACATCATGTGCTCATGTGTATATGTGCTAACCATGTATACATACATAGGTGTTAACCCACACCACCTACATGTGCTATGACCCACTATCATATAGGTCATGACCATACATATAACCAAGGGTATCGACCTGTGCAAACCACGTGTTACGACCGTAACACATCTACATGACCCATCTATAACACACTAAGCATGTTTCGACCGCAACAACCTATTAGGGTTAGGGTTAGGTCGGAACACAAAAGTTGATGAACCACACAAACATGTAGCAACCATTCAAGAAACTAGGGTTACAATCCATCCAACACTACTGTTTCAACCAGCATCAAATTTCTAAAGGGTAAACCTTGTTCATGGTGTTACGACCGCTACAAGAACCAAACAACTTGACCCATAAAGACATGGTTACGACCGCTACAAAGAGAGGGTAGCGACCTATCCCACAAGAGGTTAACATGTTACAACCAAACTGATCCAACATAAGGTATCGACCGCAGCCATCCAAGGGTAGCAAACCCATAGGGTCAAGCACCCTATCATCACTTAGCCAAAAAAACAAAATAGGGAGGAATGCGGTCCTAAACATAATATAACATCAGGGAACACCATCATCATCAAGGTGGAACACTCCACACAAAACGATCACAAAAAATCCTAAAATTTGAACCAAGGAAACTCAACGAAAGCATCACATGCAAGGGTGATAAAATCACATTTAGAACACCTAAAACATAACTTAAAACACCATGATATGTCAAGGAACATGAGCTCAAAGAGCATACTCAAGATCATGGCCAATAGATGAAGAAAACCACCATTACATCATAGTTTCCAAAATTGAGTACGTAACTAGGGTTTCAGATTTCTATCAAACCAAGTAAGATTTTCACCATCAATCAAGTTATGGTTTATGAGAATTATTAAAGGTACTATATAGTCACATGATTTCTGTAATAAATGCTAAATAGTCAAAAGTAAGGTAATGATTAGTATGATAGTGAACTTATCATATCAAATTAAATATCATTAAATTTTAGATGGCCTGGACACTATAGAATCCTTCACAGGAAGGCATGCGTTGTGAGGAGGAAATGGCTTCCCGACTTGAGGTAGTCCAGATCGAGATAATCTAGATCGTATCAGTAGGGTGTTGGGGTTTTGACTGGTAAGGCAGACTCCTTAAGATTGTGAGGTACCCAACACCAACCGGGGATGTCAGTGGTACCTATATTATAGATCAATGGACATCTTCGGTAGGTCTACTAATGTAGAGTTATTTAGATTAATAGACATCTTCGGTAGGTATAATGATGCACAACAAGACAGAGTGCTTTGACTCTCCGTATGAGTAGCTTGGTTTAGAGGAGGAATCCATATATCATATCGCTCCCATTAGTCACTGAGAGCCATACATGGTGATTCCAGCTGCAGACATGGTATTGATATTAAAGACTTAGGATCCCAGGCATGCTTCTAAGTCTTGTACAATGAGATCATAGCTTTCTAGCATACTATCACGTGCTATGGTACACCTCATGTGGGTCCAGTGGCATAAAATAATTGGACTAAATAAACACAACAGTTAGTGGTTTTCTCAAATTAGTTGATTACTTATCCTTACTGCATGAAGTTAAAATGAGAAGATTCAATTTTCCTATTTAACTGCTTAAATTTCCTAAATTACAAATATCATTAACTACTTAAACTTAATTACTTGCTGATTTTCTACGCATTAGGCCAGTATTCCTCAACCTATTGAAAAAGATTCAGGTAAAGGGGCAGCTGCACCAGAAGAGGCAGAAGTTAGTTTTTATCAACAATAAATCAAAAGTCTTGAGAAGAGTAATTAGTTAGTTATATGGTCTCTTATCATTCCTCTATATTAAAGGATGAGAAGAGAGTGACATGAGAGAAGTTTGTGAATAGATGTACTTGATGTATATTAATTGTGAAGCTCTCTCTTATGTAGAGGTTAAACTCTATTATATCCCTTAATTTTATGTTTAAACAAGACATTATTAGTTAGTTAAGTGATGTTACTATATATCTGGGAAAAAAAGTTAAGGTTGATCTTTTGTAAATGATTAAAAGATGATGGTTAGACTAATCCTCTTGGCAAGTCCTAACCCTGGTTAGTGGGTTCAGGCCACATCAAATTTTTGGTATCAAAGCCTAGGTTGAACCTAAATTGAGTTTGGGTTTGGGATAGGGGAGATAAGAGACTAATAGGATCAAAATGTTTCCTCTTTGAACTACAACTTTCTAGCATATGCATTTTGTTATGGATATGCAGATGGAAGGAAGAGGATGTGGAATTATTGAGGAATAAGATGAGGCCATTATGAACTTGATCCTCATGCAATGGCTCAAGATGGAGAAGATAGGGGTGAGGTGACAAGTATGTACCATATTTTTTTTTGAGACAAAAGAAAAATATAAGATGGATAGGAAGTCTTCATCTTCTAGTAAGGATCTGATCAGATCCTATGAGCTAGTAAAGAAGCTTGGTGAGACTGAATTTTCTTGAACAAAAAATCTAGATGTAGCAGATATGTGGCTCTGACAGTTGAAAAAGGTTTTTCACTTAATGGATTTACTAGAGGATAAACAAATCAATCATATTGTCTATCTACTTAAAGGAGATGTTGAGTTCCGGTGGCTTGGCATGGAAGATAAGAGGAGGAATATAGTGATGACATGGACTTTGTAGATGAGTTTCACCTTAAGTATTTTTCTCCTACCTTCTTAAGGGACAAGGTAAAATAGTTGAAGAATATTTGACAGGGAAGCATGTCAATTGGCGAATATGACACATATTTCACAAGGTTGGAAAATTTCTATCTACAGCTTATACCAGATGACATAGAAAAGTGTAGGAGATTTCAATAAGAGTTAAGATTATAAATTAGACATTGTGAATCAGCAATTGGTCAGAGGGATAGAAAAAACTTTGGAGAATTTGTGGAAGCAGCAAGAAATGTAGAAGAGTCAGTTAATGTCAATAATAAACTGAGTAAGAAAATATTTGGAGAATTTAATAGAGGAGTGTAGAGTAGTGATGGATATAAAGGATGTGGTGATTTCTTTTCTAGAACTTGACAAGGTCTTCATTGTTTTGGAAGACAAGGATCTAGTTCTTCATACAGTGAAGGAAGGTCCAGCTTTAGTATATGGAATACACCACCCAAGTGGACACCTGCAACTAGGTCTTTTGGATCATCAGTGTCAATAATAGGCCCGCAGAGACACAATGCCCATGTGTGACAATTGTGACATATGCTTTTTGGTCAGTGATGGGGATCTAATGCTCCAATAAGTTTTCACTATGGATAGATGGGACATATAAAAAGGGACTGCCCAAAGCTTCAGTATATTTTAGAACAAGGTTCACATTTACAGTTTCAGACTCCGTAGAGACATGCTCCAACTAAAGGGGCAAGTTCTTCAGTTACTTCAGGTTCTAGAGGGGGAGCAACTAGTAATAGTAGTGTATAATGAGGAAAATGTGGAAGAGGGAGAGATACATGATGCTTCTTCTCAATCACACCATCTAAAGGTCTAGTCTCACCCTCAGTTGTGACAGGTGAGATGCTTCTCTTTAACAAGATTTCTGTTACAATATAGATAGTCTTGGTGCAACACATCTTTTTATTCAAAGATCGATAGTTAGTGGCTTAAATCTTTTAACCCAGGATTTATCTTATGAATTGTTGTTAAAAGTACCAATAGGTGAATCATCAGTTTTGACTAAAGTATGTCCTGGATGTCAGTTATGTTTTGGTGGGTATACAATAGCAGTTAATCGCATACCCTTAGATATTAACTCTTTCTAAATTATTTTGGGTATGGAATACCTTGAGACATATCGTGTATAGTTAGATTATTGGAATAAAGAAGTTATCTTTCAGTAAGGTGGCTTTTCATGTTCCTGTACCAGAGATAGGAAAGTCTTACCCACATGTATGATATCAGCTTATGTAGTTGATAAGATGATGAGAAAGGGGTGTGAAGCCTTTTTAGCAGATGTGGCAGATGCTAGGATAGAGAAAAGAATATTTAGTATAGAGAATGTTCCTGTAGTATGTGAGTTTCTATATGTCTTTCTTGATGAGTAACCAGGTTTACCACCTAAAAGAAATACCAACTGTGAGATATAGATTTTACCTAGTAGCCACCCAATAGCATTACCAACCTATATAATGGTACATGTAGAGTTGAAAGGATTAAAACCTCAGTTATAAGAGTTATTGGATAAGGGATTTATTCAACCTAGTACATCACCTTGAAGAGCTTTAGTACTATTTGTGAAAAAGAAGTATGGAACCATGCAATTCTGCATAGACTATGTGCAATTGAATAAGATAACTATTAAGAACAAATATCCTCTACCTAGAATTGGTGACCTGTTTGATCAACTACGTGAAGAAACAATCTTTTCAATGATATACCTCAGATCAGGATATCATTAGTTAAGAATAAAGGCATCTGATGTACCAAAGTTTGCATTCAAAATAAGATATGTATATTATGAGTTTGCAATGTCATTTGGACTAACAAATGCCCCTGCAACTTTTATGGACATGTTGAATAGGATGTTTAGATCGTATCTAGATCTGTTCATAGTAGTATTTATAGATGATATTCTTATATATTCTAGAGATGCAGAAAAAAATGAGCAACATTTTACGATAGACTTGCAGTTGTTAAGGCAACATCAACTTTATGCTAAGTTAAAAAAATGTGAATTCTATTTAGTTGAAGTATCTTTTCTTAGACATGTCATACCAAGAGAAGGAATTGATGTTGGTCCTAAGAAGGTGGAATATGTTCTTCAATGGTATCAACCTACGGCCTCTAATGAGATCAAAAGTTTTCTAGGGTTACCTGGATATTATAGGAGGTTTATAAGAAATTTGAGTCCAATAGAAGCACCTCTTACATGCTTAACAAGGAAGGATGTACCTTTTATTTGGTACGAATCATGTGAGAAAATTTTTCAAACCTTAAAGAAAAAGTTGACCATAACACCAATTTTGATTTCACCATAGGCATATAAAGGTTATGTGGTATTCTGTTATGCATCCAGAAGAGGCTTAGAATGTGTTCTTATGCAGGAGGGGAAGGTGGTGGCCTATGCTTCTAGATAGCTCAAAAAGAATGAAGAAAATTACCCAATACATGATCTTGATCTTATAGCAGTACACACCTTAAAGACATGGCATCAGTATTTGTATGGTGACTCATGCCATGTTTTTACTAACCATAAAACTCTAAAGTATATTTTCACACAAAAGGATGTCAACCTGAGACAATGCAGGTAGTTATAGCTTATAAAGTATTATAACATTATCATTTATTACTACCCTGGAAAGACCAATGTAGTAGCAGATGCTCTAAGTAGGAAGTCAACATTGTCTGCAGAAATGTTTCTATGGCATGTGTAAAAAGAGACTTGTTATCTTAGACGAGGGAGATGAATTTGGATCTAAATTTGTGTGATCAAGGTGGATTGATTGCACAGATACATGGTAAACCTACATGCTATGATCAGATCAAAGAGCTTCAACAGATTGACAGGGAATTGCAAAAAATCATGCATGATATGACATAAGGAAAAAAGACATATTTTAGATATTTATATGATGGGATATTGTATCAATGTGATAAATTGTATGTTCTAGACGACACTGAATCAAAGAAGCATATTCTTCTGGATGCTCACTCTTTTATGTATGCAATGCATCTAGGAAATATAAAGATGTACAGAAACATGAAATAATTGTATCGGTTATTAGGTATGAAGAAATATGTGTTTGAGTGTGTAGCTAAGTGTCATGTATGTCAACAATTTAAGGTTGAACATCAGAAGTCGTCAGGCACTTTGCAATCACTTCGTATTCCTGAATGGAAATGTAAGCATATAGTATGCATTTTATGGTTGGATTACCTTGGAAATCCCATGGATTTGACTGTGTATGGGAAATAGTAGATATACTAACTAAGTCTTCTCACTTTATAACAATTAAGACAACATGGGATACACCAAAGTTAGTCAAAGACTATGTAGATGAGATAGTCAAATTGCATATACCAGGTTCTATAATATATGGTAGAGATCCCAAGTTCACATCTGGGTTCTAAAATTAGTTATGTTGTTCCTTAGGAACAAGGTTGAAATTATCATAGAGTTTCACCCTCAAACAAATGGACAATTAGAGAGGAAAACTCAGACCCTAGAGGATATGTTAAAAGCATGTGTGTTGCAGTTTAGTGGCATTTGGGATCATCAACTCATTATTATGGAGTTTACCTATAACAACAGCTAGCATTCTAGTTTAGACATGGCCCCTTATGAGCCTCTATATGGGAGGAAGTATAGATCTCCAATTTGTTGGTATGAAGTTGGGTGGAGGCAAACTTTACATCCTGAGTTAGTGGAGGAAATAATAGAAAAGATATATGTGATCAACCAATAGTTGAAAGATGCACATGATAGATAGAAAAGCTATGCAGAAAAAAGGCATGTACCACTTTAGTTTGAGATCGGAGATGAGGTTTATTTGAAAGTGTAACCATGGAAATTTGTGTTGAGGTTTGGGAATTGAGGCAAACTAACTCCTAGATACACTAATTCCTATCCAATCATTCATATAATGGGACCAATCGCGTATACTTGAGTTGCCTTTAGAGTTAGCCAATTCACATGATGTGTTTCATGTATCTATGTTGAAGAAGTGTCATCCTAGTACAAAACAATTATTGACCCAGATCATATACAGTTAAGAGAGGATATCTTCTATGTTGAAGGTCCAATCCAAGTTCTAGATCATAGAATTTTGAAGCTTAAAAAGACAAAGATACCCCAAGTGAAGGTTCTTTGGAGGAATAACGATACAGAAAAGCTACTTGGGAAGTAGAGTCAGAGATGTGTATCAAGTATTCTTTCCTCTTATAGGAATTTTTGTTGGGAAATACGGCATCAGGTAGGCAGCAAAAACAAAAAAAATACTAGCATATTTCCCATTAACTAGTAGATCGTGTCAATAACTATGTACTGGGAAGGATGGATTCACGAAGATATACCTAATCTTAGAGAAAGTCCAACGACAATCCTCGTCGATGTTGATGCACATTCTGTCTTGGACAGTGTCTATGTAGCTCCTAGTCACACTCAGACTCGTCTGACTGCTCCTCTATGAACATCAGACTCAGACAACTATTGTAGTGGCTCCTCAGATCTTGCCACAGACTGTGAGTTGATGTTTCCCTCCTAACATCATCCAACAGACTCCTTCCTCTATAGTAGTCCACACAGACCAACTAGAAATCTTATCATCCTACAGGAACAGACAGGAAGGAGTTGTCCCTTCTTTTGTTGTACTAGTCACCAACATGCTCTCCCACAACAATGATCCTTAGTTATTTCTCTCCCATGGCTATCCCTCCCTAGTCGGGTAGAACTTGCATGGGATCTCATGGTTACCACAACCAGAGAGTACAACACTTGTTAGAGCAACTGATTCTCAATTTTTTATGTTGTAGTTGTACTTTGGGAAGCCCCCAATACCCATCTATATATAGGAGGGATTAGGGTCAGGGTTCCCAGTCCCCAGCCAATGTGGGACTAAAGAGGGAGTGGAAAGGACAAGTAGATATTGAATTTTTGCAACTTTTCTAGAAGTTTCACAACCTGAGTGTGATGAAAAGGTCATATCTCTAAGTGAGACAGTCGTCTGGGATGTGAGATGGTCTTTTTGCACTTTCCCAGTCAGATATGAATTGGCAAATCATTTCCTAATTAATGTAATACATTAATTTACTTGCACCCTAAGTATGAGCAATTGAATCGAGTTCAAGAAAGCTCCAGAACTTTTGTTTGTCCCAACCAGGACATCTCACACAAGTGAGACTCCCATCTCACTCACCCAGATGGCCATCTGGCGAGTTCGAGTCTAGTTGATTGGTTCAATAGCTTGAAATGTCCGGTTCATAGGGCAGAACTAAGCCAATTCGATTTTTGATCTACCTAACAATTCAAATGGTCGTCTCAACACTTGAGATGCTCTTTTGTCTGCCCAAATGGCATTCTCATCCAATGAGATGGTCGTTTGGCAGTTTAGTCAGCCAATTCGTCGATATGTTGTGTGAATTAAGTACCTAAATACTTTAATACTGAATTCAATTATCATTCAAGATCAAACTCCTCTTCTAGATGAGTTCCTATGTATGTGACCCTATAAGTCCCATATCACGTTGTCAGTGAATGTCTATAAGTAGCTTATGACATCACAAGCAAATATTGGTGCCTAATCGCACGTCATTGCTCCCCAAGTGAATGGAAAATTGGGGAGCAACTTCAACCTACAATCTATGTATGGTGTTATAGTGTTTGTATAGTTCCTTTGTCATTGATATCCAGATTGAACTAGAGGCATGGAACAGTCGTCCTCATTATTATTCAATCTTGTCCCTTGAACCAAAGTAGACTGCATGATATATATGTAATCTCAATGTCACATATTGACTCACATGTGTATGCCCATACTTTTCTGATTCTCGCTAATCAAGAGGCCTTGGATATCATACTTCTATTGGAGGGACAAATCACATATCTATCACTCACAATCAATCCCCATGTATCAAAGTCACCCAATCATCATTGTTATAACAACCCATGTTTCAAGACTACGTTTGATGATGTCAAAGTGTACCCAACGACATGTGATGAGTGCAGTGATTTTAAGTCTAAGAACCACAACCACCACCATCATTGTGAGACATGACTATGACTTCCATGATGATGGCTTCCATGTGTTAGTCTCACAGTGGGTCTACCCGATACACTATTCCCTAACATGTATCTGTGTGCTTGGTTTGATATTTCCATATCATGACTAATGAGATTTAGTCATCAACCAACTCACACTCTGATCTTATGTGTTATTGTTGTCTATCTACCTTCCACAATAATAGTAGATCAGGGACATAATAAGAATGTATATACTCTTAACGTCTGTATGATCTCATTCTTCCAAGTCACGTACTTGAAGACATACATCATTGAGTAATATCATTTTCTAGACATTTATTATGTAATTCATTATCTCATAACTGAATATACAAAATAAATTGGAAGCTTGCCTTTATTATTATCAAATCATGTATCTAATGCCATATCCCCATCATCATATGATTGGCTCTCTAGGCATACATACCAATAGACTCCCACTTGCACTTAGAGCCAATCATCCATGGATCTCATCTCAAGTGACCTAACTTAACCTTCATGCTTCTGTTGCGCAAGTGCTTTTATAGCAGGTTTAGCAATGTTTGCCTTAAGTCGGTATTTTGCAATTTCACATCTCTTTGTTGTATGACTATTTGTATGAGATGGAAGTGTTGTAGTATGCTATCTGAGATTCACAACTTAACTAGTACCTCCATTGTTGTCATGAGTATTTCTATTGTGTCATCAATGGTTTGGAACCTCACATAAGTTCACCCATATGAACTTCTTGATCCACACAATATCCTTTGTTGTTCTTATAACACAGAGATACTCAGCTTCTTTTGTAGATTTGAACAACTATCATTAGCTCAGAACTCTTTCTAGCTTACATTTTTCATTTAATGTTAAACACTATTGCTATCATTTTGTGAGTTTGGAAGCCTGCATAGGTGTAACCCTTTACATCCAACTTTTCCTTATTACCACAACAAAGGAACCAATTTTTTAAGTGTTTCACAAGCACATAAGAATGTTCATTATGGTATTCCAGTGACTCTCACTAGTATCTGGCATATACCCTCTCGTCATGTCCAATACATATGAGATTGCTAGGTAGGTATATATGTGTCCTCTCATCATGTCAATACATATGAGATGATGGGATATCCTCTCATCATGTCTAATACATATGAGATTACTAGATATCTTCTCGTCATTCCCAAAACACATGAGATAACAGGATAAGTACATATCATTGCATTCAAGATAGATCCAATGGCATCTATTCATGTATCCCTATTCTTCATAAGAACTAGGACACTAGGCTCTTGAAAGACTAACTCCATGGAACATGGAAAAGTTTTCTCTCATTGAGTCTTGCATGATGAACCCTTCAGCATCTTACCAATGTATGTGCTTTTACATAGTTTAGAAGCTTTCTAGATCTATATCTATAGACCTGGATCCCTATCACATAGGATGCTTCACCTAAACCCTTCATATAGAAGGTGCTTTACTTTCTAGGTTTTAACATTTGCAGGATAAGGACATAATTCCCCATCATTATGTGGAATATAAATATGCTCCCACTAAATCTTTTGTAATCACAGATTCTATATTCAATCCGACTCAAGTCAAACCCTTTGACTATCTTGTCAAATAGAAGATTCCAGCTCTGAGATGCTTGATTCAATCCATAGATTGACCTTTGTAGCTTATAGACTTTATCTACATTAAAGGATTTATAAAACCATTATGTTGTGTCACGTACACATCCTCTTAATTATTCCAATTAAGGAATGCAATTTTAACATCCATATGCCAAATCTCAAAGTCATACTAAGCTGCAACAACAAGCATGATCCAAATGAATTTAACCTTGGTAACTGGTGAAAGACTTCATCACATTCAACACCTTGAACTAGCTTGAAACTCTTTGCGACCAATCTACCCTTCCATTTTTGTCTCTTTACAAAGACCCAAATGCACCCTATGGGTCTATCCCTTCAGGTGGATCCATCAAGACCATACCTTGTTGGTTTACATGGATTCCATCATAGATCTCATGGCCTTAAGCCATTTCTCATATTCTGATCCCTCAATAGTTTCTAGGTAGGTTTTTGACTCATCTCTATGATCAACTCGCACGCCTTTTGAGTTTATAAGATATCATAATCTATCAAACTCAAAGTGCGTTCTACTAGAACTATGAATTCTGTGTTTACATAAGGAACTTGAGATTCCACAATAGTTTGTGATTCTCCTTGTTCCTTGTTGTACCTCTTTAGGTTCAATGTTTTCTTATTTCTATCAAATATTTTGAGTTCTACTTTGACTCCCACTAATTCGTTTGGAACTAAGTTCCCTTTAGGAATTCAGCCATCCTAGAAACAAACACTTTGTTGTTTGGTTGGAATGTAAGTAGTATTCAACTAGATAACATTCATGTGATTTGTGGATAAAGTCCTTTAGGAAACTATTTTCTTATACAAGCTTTCAATCCACATCACTATGAAAGATACATCAGGACACTTCACATGCCATATCTCATATGGTATCTTTTGAACCATTTTAGACGGTACATCATTTTAGTGTAAAGCATGTGCCTAAAAGAAACATTGGAAGATAGCTAGATTTTAATTGATAATCACACCATGACTTAACATGGTGTGATACCTTCTTTCTGACACATCAGTATGTTTCAGTTGGAGTTCATTATGATACATTGTCATGATCTCCTAGAAGGTCCTCAAACTCTTGGTTTACATATTTCAACATTGATCATATCGAGGTATCTTAATACTTTTAGCAATTTAGTTACGAACTTCATTTATGATCTCTTTGAACACTTCAACAGATCCAAACTTGTAACTACCTTTAGCATTCATTCAAAAGGTCTATGTACATCAGTATGTACTAGTCCCAATGGAATAGTTGATCTCCCACTACATCTAGTGAAGATACTCTTGTCATATTGTACAACAAATAAGACATGCATGCCTCTATTGGTTCAATAACCAAAAGAGTCTAGATAACTATCATATGGATTCTAGAAATGCATTTTGCGTTTATGATCTCTAGATGATAGTGCTATAGGTATTTAATGATTGAGTTGTCAAGTCATTCAATATATGTATCATACACATTTGTCTTTACAACTATCAAGTATATTTTATGCGACATAGGGAACCACCACAAAAGATCACAATGTTCTTGTCATACCAAACATATGATGTTTGGCAAGTACATAATAGAAATTCACTAATTCTATTATGTACCCATGAATGACAACCTTTAATTATAGTGGAAACAACCCTTGATCCATGTAGCTCTAGCTTAATTCTTCTTAGGTCCTGAAGTAGAGATCTATATCTATATCTTCTTCCTAAGATCCTCTATGAAGAGGATAATTTCTGTCCAATGTCCAAACAAGTGACAATGGTGGCACTTTATTTTCTTTATCATTTAAGGGAAAAGGATAGATTCCTTTTACACTTACCCTTCTCCATATATTGAATGCAGAAGACTTGGGCTTCATCTTAGCCTCGGAACACCTTTTAGCCTTACTTTTGCCCTAGGACTCTGTTACAACCCCAATTTTTGGATTCATTTGGTGAGAAATGTAATTTCTCATATTAAGGATATTTGAACAAATAATGATATAATTTGTTTGGAATAAATGGATTTCGTTTACAATAGCCTTGATGATTGTGTTGTGGGCTTTATTGGCTATTGGGCTCAAATAACAAGAAAATTCAATTAGTGAATGAATAATTGAATATTTGAGAAAAGAAAATGCGGAAACCTCTAGAAGGCAAATCCAAAGAGGGATTTCGTGCCTCTTGGGTTCCTTGGGTTCCAAGGAGTCCAAACTTACATAAAGAGTGTAATAAGAAAAGAAAAGATCAATTAAGTATTTCTTTATTAAGAAAGAAATTGAAAATATTGATAAAATGTGGAAAATAAGGGAAAAGAAGTATAATTGAGTTATCCTTGGTGGAATTTCTTATCCCAAGGATTCCTAATGATAAAAGGAATATTAATGAGGAAAATAAAAGAGAAATAAAGAGAAATCCTCAAGAAGAGATATTTTAATAAGAAATAAACAAGATAATGAGAAATAATGAAGAATAATGCATTTAGATGCATCTAGAAGGATAATGAGTATCCAATAAAAAGGATTTCGAAATCATAGAGTTTCTTGGGATCCAAGGAGTCCCAATGAAGAAAGAGGAAAGAGAAAATACCAATAAAGTAAAATAAGAAGATAATATGATGCATAATGAATAATTATGAGGTATTGTTAAAAAGAAGTATTGTTTCAACAAAAGGAAATATAATTTCGTGGCCAATGGACTAAAAGCCAAGATTAACGATAATAATGAGAAGGATTTTCGTTTTCCTATATATTCAAATAATAGAGGATATCAAAAGGATAAAGAAGAGAGAGAAGGATTACTTCTCCTTGAAGGAAAATGAATCCTTTTGGAAAGAGACTCTTTGAATCGTGTTTAAGCCAACCTATGGGTTCGTTTCTCTCCCCTATAAAAGGGGTAAGATATTGGTTCAAGTTTAGGAGGGAATCCCACACATCTCTCTCCTTTCTCCTTCTTCTTTGCACGCAACCCTAACCAAGAGAAAGCATGCTACCCCAGGGCAACCAGGCACTGTGGGGAGGTTACAATGGAGACCTGACGCTTCCACAACACCACGGAAAGGCGCGATCGTCTTCCCCGTGCTCTGAAGCTTGCACACAGCTGTTGTATGGCTGTAGGTCAGCCCTATGTTGCGGAACCAAACAGGCCCGAACCCCCACCCTACCTGCGACCTAATGGGTACCTTCCTATGCACAGAGGGAAGGCAGAGGCGGGGCGCCAAGTTCCATGGAGCTTCCAGCATTAGAGGGAGGGGAAACAACCCCGCGACCAGCTGCTGCTACCGACCGCCTAGGGTTCTCGAGCTGGGAGATGACGGGGGAAGTTTTGGACCGTTCTACCCCTCCGAGGTATGAAGCAATGGCTGACTTAAGTGAGGGTATAACGGTAATTCCATTATATTTTCCAAATCGAGTGCTTTGCATGGATGCAGTGATGTGGCGCAACCTGATTGGCCCAAAGTGAGTAACCTTGCAAATTTCATATCTAATAAACCGTAGCTCGGATAAATATGAATAATATATGTATTTTGATTAGGAGAGCGAGAGGAATCCAATAAAAATAATATTAAAGATTGATTCTGTTCCTAATTGCAAAAGTACTATAAGTTGATGAAAAGTGCATTAAAGTTAAGTTAAAAACCATATTTGTGATTAAAGGTTGAATCTAGGTGCTTAATGGGTTAATTGAAGTATTAATAACCTGTTGAATGATAATGTTAGATTCGAACCTGATCTAGATGTAAAATTGCATGATTTAGGGTTTTTACCTCATATGAGAATGATTAAATAATTTAGAAACCCTAATTTAGGGTAAAAGAGGATAAGATCATATTTAATTTGAAAATTGTGAAAATATGTTGTTAAATGATGGTTCTAATCTATTTAGAGTAAAAAAGTCCTTAATTCTGGATAAATACCCTAAAAGTGGTCATTAGGGTTTTCTCATGAATAAAAGGTAGAATTATGGAAAATCGAGTTCATATGAGATTAGACCATAATGAACTTTGAATTGATGATAAATGCATATAATGATCTTGTCGTGGATTAAAAAAGATAAAAATAGTAGCTTTAATGTAAAAGAGGCCTAATGAACTTAATTAATGGTCAATGATGCCTTTAATCTGAAAATGGGGTTATATGTTGTTACGATAACCTTAATATTGAAGCATAGATGGGATAATAGGGTTTATGAGTAATGGCATAAAATTAGGGTTTAATATGATAAAGATGAAGTGAAACCCTAATTGCAAAACGAAACCCTAAAATGGATACGGAAACCTTAGGAAGCGATTTCAAGTTGAATGGAAAGAATCTTGATAAAGTGTGTAGTAAATAGAGTACATGTGTTTTTCAGGATTCATGGTTGTGTGGTTGAACTACTTGCTTGGATGTCTTTCTTGATTGAATTGATATTAGCTTGAGGTATCTACTGAACAGGTATGTGGTTACGCTTATGAATAATCACTTTAGTTTCACGGTGATTTTCGAACATGTTTATCGGTTGCTTGAAAATAACTATTGGATGCCCTTTTATTTCATGCAACTATAAAGTGACTATGATTATGACTATGAATATATATATATATAACTGGATTATATCTGAATCCACCTCTGTGGTTTGTAAAGGCTAAAAGGGGTAACCTAGAGTAAGGTCTAGGTTATCGTGGGTTAGAAATTGGGCTACCAAGTGTAGTTCCATGAGACCCTTTAGCATGCCATGAGTTAAGGAGTGGGCTACTTACGGGTAGTCCCATGTGACTCAACCCTAGAAACTGACTCACCTGTTAGGTGGGATCATGAGGGGTATAATGGGGATAGGATATACATGGCTCGCGTAGTTATATTTAAAACGTAAAATTGTTTGTTAAATGGTAATTGGCTGCAATACATTGTTATAAATAATTTCACGATTATTGTTTCCCCCACATACCAGCTTCGGCTGACTGACGTTTTGTTTGTCGGCGTTTTAGGTACAAAGCCAAAAGGACAAACAGTAAATCATCATATTGTGAAATACATGAAGTAAAATGCAAGGAGGATTAGTTAGAGTAGAATTCATACATGGATAGAAGTTTAGAAATCCAAAATTTCAAAAGGTATGTAAAAGTTTATTTTCTTACAGCTTTCCAGTATAGTCTGTTAAAATTTAATAATTGTTCTTGGTTAAATGGCGAACCTTTGATCCAGAAATTATGGGTGCGGCTTCGACCTCTCAGTCTCCCTTAATTGGGGGTTACCGGAAGGTGGGGTCGTAATAGACTCACTTCCTTTGATCACCAACATGGATTTGTCCTTCTTCTTCATTAATTTGGCATCAACATGCCAAACATTTAATAAACTGGTTGTATGATTCATGCAATGCTTGCATAATCATATTCATGGTCAACTCTTGACCGAAGAGAAATCTAAGTCATTCCACATGTCCAATCAGATTGAGAACATGGGGTTTTACTGGATCTCTCTTTGTCAGTTTGCACTTAATTAGCACTTTGGAGACATTATATCTTCTTTGCTTTACATGATTCTTGAGATGTTTTACCATCTCGAGAATGTTCATGTATTCATGTTGTTTATGCAACTCATAGTTCATACAACAAAGTATTAGGTATTCAAATGTCTATGGCATCATTGGCATGCTTCCAATAAGCATCCATTTAGCCTTACGTGCTTTTGGAGTGAGTTCCTCTGGCATTGGTCTATCAAGGACATAGAGATTTTGCTCATTTATGAGAACATTTCTCAAAGTCCTTAACCAATTGTGAAACTTTATCCCATTTTGTCCTTCTTGAGGATTGATCTCAGTTTTGTGTTTGACATTGATTCTACAAAGAAATATTGCAACTTTTCAAAATATTTTTTATTTGGTTTGATTTGAGAATTTAACGATATTAATTAGGTCTTTAATTAACTATCACTCCCACTATTTTATTTGAATTGATAGACCTCAATATCAATTCGGAATATTGTAATGTATAGTATTCTAGTGGGCCAAGATTCAAAATAATTCAATTGTTACCCGACCTACACCAGCGTCCATAGTCAATTATCAAGGTAGGAAATCATGCCAATTGCATCATATGCAACTCTTGGATAGATGATATGTGCAACTCCTTCCCATGATCATCTGCATGCCTCTGGCCCAAACTCTCTAAGAATCACCAGTCAAGCCTGACCCAAAAGCCGATATGATAATAATGCACCCCGTGGAGGCAGAACCTACTCTATTACCATCACACTTCCACAAGATAGACGGCTCACCCCGTGGAGGCAGAACCTACACTTGGTCGATTAAGCTTTTCATGTGGGCTGCTTTTGGAAAGCATCTAAGACTTGACATTATAATTGCGGGAGTTTATGTATGTATAAATACATATACTTTATCCAATCACCACATATATAGTACGTATCATATACATGTTATAACCACAAACGAGAACATGAAATAAATAAAACACACAAGCGATGGTTATGGCCATACTAATGTAATTCCTTGGAGATACAAGGAATTACTACCACCTATGGTCCAAGACCACACCATATGCAACCTATTGTTGGTGATGATCTATGTTTGAACCAATTCAGGTTGATCAGTTCAACTCTTAAATTGGTCGGTTGGCATCTTGGTCACTCGGTTGGGCTCTTCTGAAACGTTCGTCTGGTTCTCAGGTCCAAGCAGCATTTGGACACCTCCAGCTAGTCGGTTGGGCCACCAGTTGATCGGTTCATCCTGTTGTTGTCTGGCCTCCTCAGTCCTCCAATTGATTGGGTTGTCTCATGATCCGGTCATTTAGCCTTTGTGCAAATCGTCGTCAAAACATAAATTAAAACATGTCCTACTTCTTATTACATTGTATATGGGGAAAACTTCAAGTTATATTCGAGGGGAAATAGGAAGAAGAGCATTAATTTATATTTAGAAAGGAGAGGGAGGCTCAATATGCAAACCAATTAACAATAGGAATAATAACCACAACCATGCACACACATATATGGGGTTTTGGCCATAACCATGATTCACATCCACCATTATATATATATATATATATATATATATATATATATATATATATATATATATATATATATATATACATATATATATATATTCATTTGGGTTCTTTATGTGATGACTTAGACATATGTGCACATCAACCAGTTTAAATATTCGATCGCATGCAATAAATAAACACAGTAAAACCAAAATCCAATCATATCAATTATCCCAAAACATAATTAATTGATGTGACTCTAATACCACTCTTGGGAAATATGGAATCAGGTAGGTAGTGGAAACAAAAATTTTACTAACATATTTCCCATGAACTAGTAGATCGCGTCAATAACTATGTAATGCGAAGGATGGTTTCACAAATATATATGTGGTCTTCGAGCAATTCCAACAACAATAATCATCAATGTAGATGCACACTCTATCTTGTACAGTGTTTGTGTAGCTCCTAGTCACACTCGGACTCATCTGACTGCTCTTCCATGAACATCAGACTCAAAAAACTACTACAGTGACTCCTCAGATCTCGCCACGGACTGCGATTTGATGTTGCCCTCTTAGCAGTAGCCAACAGACTCCTGCCTCTAGAGTAGTCTACATGGACCAACTAGAACTCATGTCATGGTAGGAATAGATAGGAAGGATTTGTCCCTCCCGTTGGTGTACTAGTCACCAACATGCTTTCCCACAATAATGATCCTCAGTTGTTTCTCTCTGATGGATATCCCTCCCTAGTCGGGTAGGACTTACCTAGGCTCTCATTGTTACCACAACCAGAGAGGACATCACTTGTCAGAGCAATTGATTCTCAATTGTTTGTGTAGTAGGTGTACATTGAAAATCCCCCGGTACCTGTCTATATATAGGAGGGTTTAAGGTCAAGGGTCCCAGTCCCCAGCCAATGTGGGACTAAAGCGGGAGTGGAAAGGACAAGTAGATCTTGAATTTTTACAACTTTTCTAGAAGTTTCACAACCTATGTACCATGAAATGGTCATCTCGCTAAGTGAGACAGTTGTCTTGCATGCAAGACGGTCATTTCTCTAAGTGAAATGATCATATGGGATGCGAGACGATCATTTTGCACTTTCCCAATCAGATATGAATTGACAAATCATTTCCTAATTAATGTTATACATTAATTTACTTGCACCCCAAGTATGTGCAATTGAAATGAGTTCGGGAAACTCAAGAAATTTTATTCATCCCAATCAGACCGTCTCACACAAGCGAGACACCCATCTCACTCACCCAGATGGCCATCTAGTGAGTTCAAGTCGAGCTGATTGGTTTAACAACTTGAACTAGTTGATTCATAGGGCAGAACTAAGCCATTTCAAAATCTAATCTTCCTGACAATACAAATGGATATCTCAACACTTGAGATGCTCATCTAGATTCCCAAATGGTTGTCTCACCCAGTGAGATGGTCGTTTGGTAGTTAAGTCATCCAATTCGTCGATCTGTTGTGTGAATTGAGTACCTAAACACTTTAATACTTAATTCAATTATCATTCAAGATCAAACTCCTCTTCTATATGAGTTCATGTGTGTGTGACCCTATAGGTCCCATATCATGTTGGTAGTGAATGTCCATAACTAGCTTATAACATCACAAGCAAAGAGTGGTGCCTAGTCGTAAGTCATTGCAACCCAAATGAATGGAAATTTGGGGAGCAACTTCAACCTACAATCTATGTGTGGTGTTATATTGTTTGTATAGTTCCTTTATCACTAATATCCAGATTGAACTAGAGGCATGGAGTAGTCATCCTCATTATTATTCAATTTTGTTCCTTGAACCAGAGAAAACTTCATTAGATATATGTAAGCTCAATATCACATATTGACTCACATGTGTATGGCCATACTTTTCTCAATCTCTCTAATCAAGAGGCCTTGTATATCATACTCCTATCAGAGGGGCAAATCTCATATCTATTACTCATTGGCAATCCCCATGTGTCAAAGTCACCGAATCATCACTGTTATAAGAACCCATGTTACAATATTGTGTATAATGATGTCAAAGTGTACCCAACAACATCTGATGAGTACAGTGATTTTAGGTCTAAGAACCACAACCACCATCATCACTGTGAGACCTGACTATGACTTCCATGATGATGGCTTCCATGTGTCAGTCTCACGGTGGGTCTGTCTGATACATTGTTCCCTAACATGTATATGTGTGCTATGTTTGATATTGCCATATCATGACTAATGAGATTTAGTCATGAACCAACTCACACTCTGATCTTATGTATTATTATTGTGTATCTACCTTCCACAATAACAGCCGATCAAGAACATAATAAGAATGTATATACTCTTAACATCTATACGATCTCATTATTCCAAGTCACCCAATCATCATTGTCCAACTCACCCAATCATCACTGTTATAAGAACCCATGTTACAAGATTGTGTTTAATGATGTCAAAGTGTACCCAATGACATGTGATGAGTGCGGTGATTTTAGGTCTAAGAACCACAACCACCATCATCACTGTGAGACCTGACTATGACTTCCATGATGATGTCTTCCATGTGTCAGTCTCACGGTGAGTCTATCTGATACACGGTTCCCTAACATGTATATGTGTGGTATGTTTGATATTGCCATATCATGACTAATGAGATTTAGTCATCAACCAACTCACACTCTGATCTTATGTATTATTGTTGTGTATCTACCTTCCACAATAATAGCCGATCGGGGACATAATAAGAATGTATATACTCTTAACATCTATATAGTCTCAATATTCCAAGTCACGTACTTGAAGACATATCTAATTGAGTAATATCATTTGCTAGACATTTATTTTGTAATTCATTATCTCATAACTGAATAAACAAAATAAATTGGAAGCTTGCCTTTATTATTACCAAATCAAGTATCTAATGCAATATCCCAATTATCATATGATTGGCTCTTTGGGAATACATACCAACAATTTTGAGATGAAAATTTTATTAGAGGGGGAGAGTTGTTACAACTCTTTTCTAGATTTGTTGGTAATTCTAGAGAATTAAGAAGGCCTTAATTTTATTATTATTTTATTTGTATTATAATTACCTTTTGCTTTATCTTAACCTTGGTTACCTTAAGTATTTGTTTGGATAACTCATCGTTATGACTTAAGCATACCATAAGATCCAAGTTTTAGTTGATACAGAATTTGTCCACACATGACTAAAGGGGGAAAATTAATGATAATTGATTAAATGATTAATAATAAAATTTATATTTTGGGAATATTATAAAAATAATATTGTAGGATTGCAAAAAATTCAATTATGAATCCAACGCAAAAAGAATGAACCAAATCAGAGTTTAAATGAGAGAGTTGTTATCTTTTAGTAATCATATGCATAATGGGCTTTCGGTCTACTTTTTCATCGAATAATGAGTGACATGTTGACCAACAAGACCAGCAGGCCCGTCGACTGATGAGAGGTACCTAGTGGGCCCGTCGACTGATGAGAATATTCTGAGGAGTCATCCAGGATAGCCAATTGTAAAATGACACTAACTTTTACTATATATATATCTGTTTTCCACGAAACAAAGTGCATCATAGTCGTAATTCAATTCTCTACTATCAATCCTTTTAACCAATGAAAAGATGATCTAGAAGGAGATTTCTTGGATAATGTTTAGGGAGAATGTGAAGAATTTCTAGAGATGGACGATCTAGCCATAAATTATTTATGTTAAGAAGTTTTAGACAGTAGATCCCTTCTCTTTTACTACTTTGCTCCATCAAGATCTTCTATTTGACTCTGTGGAGGTTTTGTTCCTTCTTTTTTCATCTTTTCCTCCAACCAGCCTTTTTGAAGCTATAGATCTAATTTTGGGTGTTAAGAAGTGTGCTTGGGGCTATAGACTCGAAACTAAGATTTGTGGACCACGAATCAGGACTTAAAAATCTTAGACCCAAGGTCAGTGACCTTGAATCGGATCTAGGTGAGTGAAAAATCACTTCCTAACCTTAATTTATAGCAAATAAACTAGAAATTATGTTGTTTGTGTTAATTATTACTCCCAAATATTGTTGTTATGAAATTATCAAGTATTCTCAGTAGATTTTAGTAGAAGAAAGATATCATTTAGTGAACTTTGTGCCATGATGTTATATGTTCAATTGATGTGCAAGTTTATATGAAATATGGTAGATGAAATTGTGGAATTAGAGGCACAAGAGAAGTTGCACATGTCCTACTTTGGATCTAAAGGATCAGATTATGGTGTATGTGAATTATGAAAGTTACTAATTAGTCACATGATTTTTGTGATAAATGTTAAACTTTAAGTTGTTGAAAGTAAGGTAAAGATTACTATGATGCTGAATTTATTAGATCATTAAATATAATTAGACGATAGATGTCCTGGACACTATAGAATCCTTCACAGGAAGGCTTGCATTGTGAGGAAAAAACAGCTTCCTGACGGGAGGTATTTGGGAAGATTTGATTGTCTTTCTTAATTACTTAAATTTCCTAAATTGAAAATATCATTAACAACTTTTAAACTTGGTTACTTGTTGATTTTCTATGTACTGAGCCAATATCTCATCAACATACTGAAAAATATTTCTGGTAAAGAGGCATCTTCACTAGAAGAGGTAAAATCTAGTTTTTATCAAGAATAAAACAAAGATCTCAAGAAGAATAGTTAATTAGTTACTTAAATAGTTTCTTATCCTTCCTTTACATCTAGGGATGAGAAGAGAGTGATATGAAAGAAGTTCTTGAACAATTGTACTTGATGTATATTAAATGTAAAGCTCTCTCTTATGTAAATGTCGAACAATGTTGTATCCTTTAATGTTATGTTTAAACAAGACATGATCAGTTAGTTAAGTGATGTTACTATATATCTACAAAAAGAAACGTTAAGGCTGATATTATGTAAGGGATTAAAAGTTGATGGTTAGACTAATCCTCTTGGAGGGCTCTAACCCTAGTTAGTGGGTTTATGTGGGACACGCCTTGGAGAAAATGTTATTAACTATGCGGAAGTGATTAATTAGCAGCGGAATTACTGAAAATCACTAAAAAATAAAACTTTTTACACAAAGGTCCATAAATTGTAGGACTCTTTTATAAAGAAACAAGGTAAGTTATTTACAAATTGATTCATCATTACATCTTTGTAATTTCTCATCTCAAGAGTCACATCATCAACTGCCCTGTAAACTGTGCAAGGCAAGATACAAAAATCTCGAGGCATTACGCCAAAAATCTCATATCTATATTAAACATCTACTGACTCCTAGGACCTGAGAGTACAGAGACGACACATAGGACTTTCTATAAACAAGACCTAACAGATAGTGTCTCCACCTGAGGATCACTGTTGTCCCTGGTGTTGTTGCTGCTGCTGCTCACCCACTGATGGGTTCCTTCGTCCTCGGCGTCTAACTAAAAAGTTGAATCCCACGGGGGTGAGACAATTGAAAATTGTCCCAGCGAGAGTTATAACTCTCCGCCAGAAGCGTTGTTATTGCAAATAATTGAATGACACTAAGCAGTAGAATTATAATTATTCAACAGCAGGCAATTCATTAAATAAGCTAGGTAGAGCAGTATTCTCTGTGCAATCATTTCAATTATAACTAAATTGAATGACAAAACATATATTAAAGGAATATGAAGAACATGTATACTAGTCATTCAACTAGAGCACTATAAACAATGTATCATCAATCATTGTTTCTCATATTTCAACATAAGCAATTATGCTATACGGCTGATTCCATTTTTCAAACATATTTATGCCCTAGGGAGATGAGTTACACCTCTCATACTCCAACCGACCATTACAAAATCGCAATCGGTACCATACATAGGTCATCAGAAGAGTCAGATTTCTATGACCTCATCTTCCTCAGTTAGTGTGAGGATCATCATGCAGGACATCATGTGTCCCTGCTATAATAGCTTTCCAGGGTATTCTGGCAACTTCGCTATTAGAGTTACAGTGATGTGATGTACTCTCTTCACCATCGAGGGATTTCTTGTTTATCTCTCACCAATGCGGCATTAACAACTTCATCAGGAGACTAGTGATACATCAACCCGGTATAAACATATAATGAAGGATTGAGAGATTAAATATACATCTCACATCAATTCCCTCATTAGGACGTAAGGATATTTGCGTCCATAACCGCCACATACTCAAAAGTATGCTCTCCAGGAGTTCCTTTAGGAAAACCTATTTCACCATCATTTAACTTCTGACAATGATGGATCTATGGTCAGGGCTCTACATTATATCATTATACTTGATTATTTGAGTACATTATAGCATTCTTTTAGCATCAGGCATGTTTTCAAACATAGAGCAATAAGACAATTGCTATAAAGAAAGAGTACTACATGTATCAAGTTCATTTCATATCTAGTTAGCATTGGGATATCAATCCCTGATCATCCCATTATTATGTTTCAGGAATATGGGTGTTCAAACCCTTAAATCATCAGAACACTTATTACCAAGTACATATTGTCATCAAGTCATTTATCAACATGATCATGATTGTAGCAATGCAGATATTTCTCATGGCTCATACAGCCTATCAATCTCATATGTTACCTCTTACTAGGCAACATAGCAAATCACTACTTTCCAGGCTTATAAAGTGTTTTTAATGAATATGGCATCGTAACCCTTACCTGGCTATGCTCACTTCTTTATAAAGACCTGCATAACTAACACAATTGATAATATGCACATTATATCTATATCAGCACAATACAAACTATTTCCAAATCAAGTATAGAACACCACGGTCGTGCAGCCAAGAATGGCCATGCAAGGGGAAGTCACCACGATTGTGCTTCCTTGCACGGTCGTGCTACAGAGATCAACACGACTGATTTATAGTTTCATTGCATATCACCCTCAGTTAGGGTTTACTGTTCATATCACGTCACTCAAAGTTAGGGTTCTTATTTAAAATACTATGAATTAGGGTTTATCATATTCATCACATTACCCTAGGTTAGGGTTAACTATTCACATTGAATCATCCTTGATTAGGATTATCATTACTATCTCACCATTAGGGTTTACTATTCACCCTAAGTAGGAGTGATCAACAAAGTACCTTTAATTAAGGTGTACCATGTCATCATAATGAATTAGGATCACATCATCATCATGCATTAGGGATACTTCCATTATCATTCTCAAATTAGGGTTAAGATTCATATATCATTACAATTAGGGTTTTCATGATCTTACTATGAAGTATCATACCTTAATTAGGTATTCATTCATGTTGGAAGTCCACTAATTGATTTATCATTCATATAAGAAGGCATCTATTTCATCTTTCTATAAGTTGATGTTTGCATCACCCTTGATTAGGCTAAGTTAATTCAACATTGAAATCATGGTTTAAGCCATTACTATTGTGATCATTAGGTCTTACTCATCCAAAGGGTACTAATCACTTTATCCCATCAAGGGTACCTTTGTCATAGTCACCATTGATTACATCATATCTTAATCAACTAATTATTTGGTCCTTTAATCACATTAGGTATCCATGAGGTTTAGGTTAATCAACCACCAAACCATCTTGACCTCTAAGGCATCAAACGATCTTGACCTTCATAGACATCAAACGGTCTTGTACACTAAACCCCCAATTGGTCTTGGACTGAATTTGAAACCGTTTGGTCTTGAAGACCGTTTGGTCTTGTTGACTTTTGAAAACGTTTGGTAAAGTGCACGTTCAAGACCGTTTGCCCAAGATGGGGTGAAGACTATTTGGTCATCTTTGACTTTGAAACCGCATGAACACAAATGACTTTGAAACCACATGGTTTGGGATCATTTGGTCCCAAACGGTCTTGAGACCGTTTGGTCCCAAACGATCTTGAGACCGTTTGGTCCAAACCACCTTAAAACTGCAAGGACCAAAAAAAGTCTCAACCACTTCAATTGAGTTAGGATTTCCAATGTTGAACCCCTCAATCGATCATATACTTGTTAGCCACTCATCAATTGAGTTTATTAGGTCAACCCTCAACTGATTTGACACTCAAATGACCCTCAATTGATCATCAATTAGGGCTTGGATCAATTGTATTAGGGATTGGAATCGATTACCTCTCAACATATTTCAACATGAGTCTAATTGAGTTGAAAGCATTGAACCATCATTCAATTTGATCATGACCTGTCCCCAAACGGTCTTGGGATCGTTTGGAGGACCTCCAAATGGTCTTGAGACTGTTTTCTCAAGTCAACATCAAAAACCAGCTCAACCAATTAAGGTTTGACTCATTGGATTGATTACTAGGTCAACATTCGATTGCACTTCAGCTAATTGCCTTTAAATCTTCAACCACTTAACCATAGTCAACCCTAGACCTCCAAACGGTCTTGGGTGACCCCCAAATGGTTTTGGGATCATTTGTATATCCTCAAAATGGTCTGGAGACCGTTTTCCCATTATTTCATCAAAAACCAAGTCATTCAATTAAGGTTTGAACCCTAGGTTTGGTCACCAAATCAACAATCGATTATTCCTCAACTTGATATCATTGGATCCTCAATTGGTCAACCCTACTAAACCCTAGACCTCCAAATGGTCTTGGGTGATCACCAAACGGTCTTGAGACCATTTGGGTGATCCCCAAATGGTTTTGAAACCGTTTGGGCCACTCAACCCAAACTTCAACATGATACTATTATTGAAATCAGCAATTGACCCGATTAGGGTTTTAATGATTGATGGGCCTTCAATTGGTGATCCACTTGGAATTAATTGATGATTTTTGGTAGGTGATTAGTCTACATTGTTCAAAACAGATCTCCAAATGGTCAACACCTGGTCAACTCTTCCAAATGGTCTTAGACCGTTTGCTTCCATGCGTTCTTGTGAAACCATTTGCATTCAAACGGTTTGAAACCGGTTGCTCCAAACGGTTTGGCAAACCGTTTGCTAAAGTTGGGAGACCGTTTGTTAAAGTTAATTCTTGGATAAACATAGGAATTAATGTCATCTTATTCTACCTCTATTCAACCAAGAATAGGGGTTGTTCTTCATAGAAATAATAGCAAGAACACACAAAGGTGTCTAAAGAAGAAGTATAGGCAACAATTTTAGGAAAGAAGGTTGCATTAAAAAAAACTTAAGGGTTAGAGTTATAAAACCCACCTCTAGGACTGATCCAAAGATCCAAGCTTCGTAGATTTAATGGTGGATGAAGCTCGAGTAGGTGTCCAAGGTCCGTTCTTCAAGTTTTGGATGGAGAAGATGGCTAGAAAGAAGAATCGTGTGAAGAAAACCAATAAACCAACCTTGTTTTATGGTTTCCACCATGAATTCGAGGTAGATGATGATCAAAGCTTACCAAACTAGCTTGGTCGTCCTTCCTCTGGTCTAGAGATCTTCCTTGGTCGGCCAAAGCAAGAAGATAAGAAAAAGAACTAAGGGAAACGATCCCTTGCTTTATAGATAAGGATTCCTTTATATATTTATGGGTTTTCAAGGCAAAGAAAAAGGTTGTTATCTCTTTTAATCCCAACTTGTTTCCACCAAAACTTCCTCCACTATTTGGATATGTGGCCACCTTCTAAACCTTGCAAGACTTTTCAATTATCCAAGGTTTAAAGGAAAAGAACTAATCATCTTTTAAGAGAGGTATATTAATATCCACCCTTATTGGATATTGCTCAATATATTATTATTGTGAGTAGTTTCCACTTCTACCATGATCATTTCAAATGAGGTGCCCCTCTCATTTTCTTTGCTCTTCTTGATGCCAAGAAACACGAGATATCCTCAAGAGGATATATATTATATATTGGACCCTAAGTTTTGGGTAAATTACACTTTACACCAAAACTAGGTTTTTAAAGCACAAGGATTGTTCTACAAGCTATATCTTGGTGCTCAAGCTTGTGGATTCCATATAACCACATCATAATCATTATTATGATATCTCAACATTATAGGAACATCTTAACATGTTCAAATTGCAAGTTAACCCCTCTACTTGGGTAATTTCACTTTGGTCCAAAATTAACAAAACAATGTTGCAACATTATTCAAAAAGGACTGGAATAGAAATATAGGTTCCTCAAAAGTCTTAATTACATTTCACAGGATAAACACAAGCATTTAATCACTTAATTGAGAAAAACACCTAGTGTTAGTACATAACCCAGGTCAGGGATGTTACAAATTATCCACCCCTTACAAGGATTTCATCCCCGAAATCAACAAAACATATTAAGAGAAAAGAGTAGGGTATTTCCTTCTCATCTCTTCCTCTAGTTCCCACGTGGCTTCTTCAACACCACGGTGATTCCAGATGACTTTTACAAGACTTATATCTTTCTTTTTCAGCTTCTTAATTCTTCTGTCAAGGATTGTCATAGGTCCTTCAACATAAGATACATCATCATTCAACTCTATTTCCATCGGTTGCAGAACTAATTCTGTGTCAGGATGACATTTCCTAAGAATGGAAATGTGGAACACAGGGTGTAACTTCTGTAGTTCTGGTGGTAACTCTAGCTTATAAGCTACTTTTCCAATTCGTTCAATGATTGGATAAGGCCCCATAAACCTAGGAGCTAACTTTCCTTTCCTTCCAAATCTAAGAACTTCTTTACAAGGTGAGACCTTGAGGTACACTCTGTCTCCAACCAGGAATTCTAAAGATCTACGACGTTTATCAGCGTAAGATTTCTGCCTATCTTGTGTCATCTTTATTTGTTGTTGTATTACTTTAATCTTCTCAGTGGTCTGCTGCATAAGATCAGGACCCAAAAGTTGATATTCACCAGTTTCATACCAACATAGGGGTGATCTACAACATCTACCATACAAAGCTTCATAAGGTTCCATGTCAATGCTATGGTGATAGCTATTGTTGTAGGCAAACTCTATCAGGCTTAGATGTAGATCCCAACTTCCTGTAAACTGAAGAACACATGATCTAAGCAAGTCTTGTAAAGTCTGTATAGTCCTCTCGAATTGTCCATCAGTCTGAGGATGAAAGGTTGTACTAAACATTAACTGTGTTCCTAAAGCTTTATGAAGTCGCTCCCAAAAATGACTCATAAACTGGGGGCCTCTGTCAGAAACAATGGTAACTGGGACCCCATGCAGTCGCACTATCTCATCTACATACAACTGTGCCAGCTTCTCAGCAGAATAGGTTGTTTTGACAGGTAAGAAATGTGATGTCTTTGTCAACCTAACAACTATTACCCAGATGGAATCATGACCTTTGGTTGTTCTAGGTAAACCAACCACAAAATCCATGGTCACATGATCCCACTTCCATTGTGGTATGGGTAAAGGTTTCATTGTTCCTGCAGGCTTCTGGTGTTCAGCTTTAACTTGCTGACACACAGGACACCGCATAACAAACTCAGCAACGTTTTCTTCAAACCAGGCCACCAATACATATCTTTCAAATTTTGATACATCTTGATGCTTCCTGGATGCATAGCATACATTGAAGAATGAACTTCTTCTAGGACTAACTTCCTTAAGTTATCCACATCTGTTACTATCATTCTACCATGATAACAAGCTACTTGATCATCTAAGTCATGGAAACCATCTCGTTTCTCACTACCATACTCTGATCTAATCAGTTGAACCGCAGCATCAACTTGTTGTGCCTCCTTAATCTGCTGTCTCTGAGTAGGTTTTATGTGCATCTCAGCTAACAACCCCGATAACATCAATACTTTTAACTTTACATTGTCTTTCCTTAAGGAGATAAGCATATCCCTCTTAGAGCATACTAGAGAATTTAGCTGTGCTTTATCTAGGGATGGTGTTGCTGATTTCCTACTCAAAGCATCAGCAACTACATTGGCCTTTCCTGTACGGTAATCAATTGTACAATCGTAGTCCTTGATTAACTCCATCCAGCGGCGTTTCCTCATGTTCAGCTCATGCTGAGAAAAGATATACTTTAGGTTCTTATGGTCTGTGAAAATCTGGAATGTTTCTCCATAAAGATAATGTCTCTAGATTTTCAAAGCATGAACTACAGCAGCTAGTTCTAGATCATGTGTCGGATAATTCTCCTCGTGTTTCTTAAGCTGTCGGGACGCAAAAGAAATCACCTGTTTATCCTACATCAACACACATCCTAGTCCATTTTTGGAGGCATCACAGAAAACTATATATTCTTTCCCTTGCTCAGGTAACACAAGCACTGGTGCACTTGTCAATCTTTCTTTCAACAGCTGAAAAGATTGTTGACACTTGTCACTCCAGGAAAAAGGAACATCCTTCTTGGTTAACTTAGTCAAGGGTAAAGCTATGGAACTAAAGTTCTTAATGAACCTCCTGTAATAGCCTGCTAATCCTAAGAAACTTCGAATCTCTATTGGCATCTTCGGCTGTTCCCATTGCAGGACGGATTCTACCTTTTTAGGGTCAACACGAATACCTGTAGCAGATATTATGTGTCCAAGAAAAGAAACTTCTGGTAACCATAACTCACACTTGCTAAACTTAGCATATAACTTATGCTCTCTTAGCAAAGTTAGAGTTTGACGAAGATGATGTTCATGCTATTGGGCATCTCTACTGTAGATCAGAATGTCATCTATAAAGACAACAACACACTGATCGAGAAAAGGTCAGAATATTATATTCATGAGTTCCATAAATGCAGCCGGTGCATTAGTTAGTCCAAACGACATAACTGTGAACTCATAGTGACCATACCTTGTCCTAAAGGCAGACTTTGGTATGTCACCCTCCTTAATACAAATCTGGTGATATCCTGACCTCAAATCTATCTTTGAGAAAATAGTTGCACCCCGCAACTGGTCAAAGAGATCATCAATCCTCGACAAAGGATACTTATTCTTTATCGTTACTTTATTTAACTATCTATAATCAATGCATAACCGCATTGACCCATCCTTCTTTTTAACAAAGAGGACCGGAGCACCCCAAGGCGAAGTACTCGATCGGATGAAACCCTTTTCAAGCAACTCTTGCAGTTGTTTCTTGAGTTTTGCCATCTCAGCGGACGCCATCCTATATGGTGTTTGTGCTATAGGTTGTGTATCTGGGATTAGATTAATCTCAAAATCTATTTCTCGGGGCGGAGGTATGCCTGGAAGTTCTTTAGGAAATACATCTTCAAATTCCCTGACTATAGGAACTTCAGCAGGATTAGGACTCTCCATGGTGGTATCTACCACATGGGCTAAGAATGCATAACATCCTTGCCTCATCAGTTTCTCAGCTACCATAGTTGACACAAGACAGGTTGGAAGAATCTTTCTATCTCCTTGAAAGATCCATGTGTCACTATCATTAGTGAACACAACTTGCTTGGACTCACAATCCAAGACAACCTTATACCTTTCTAAGGTATCCATCCCAAGGATTACATCGAATCCATGCATCTCAAGTGGTATAAGATCCACTTGAGTGTGATGATCATAAAAGAAGAGGATGTAGGGAGAACATACCTCCTGCAACACAGCAGATCCCATCAAAGGAGTTTCTAACAACAAACTATCTACTCTATGACATATAGTTATGTTGCAGTCAAGAATCACTCTTTGAGTGATAAAGGAATGTGTAGCACCCGGATCAATTAAAACAGATACGACGCAAGATGTAGACATATCAGAATTAAACAACTCCATCTGACCTGCTACAACCTGAGGGTTGATCACTGCATCAGGTGGATTCATCATGTAAAATATTGTCGTTGCTTGTGGTTGATTCGGTGCTCGATGACTAGGTGCCGATGATCCATCTTGGGACACTTGTCCACGTCCTCCAGCATTACCTGGAAACTATCACCTTTCAGATCCTTATTGACTCTGCCTTTGAGGTTGAGTTACACTCACCTCTCTGGCTCTGCAATCCTTCATCAGATGTCCCACCTTTCCACACATGTAACAGCTTATGTTCAGTTGTTGTGGTCTGGGTGGTCCTGTAACCGACATAGATGCTAAGCTATGAGCTCCTTCTAAAGGTAAGCTTCATCCTCTACCCCTATATGATGTCCACTGCGTCTGAGTACTGAATCTGGGTGGTGGTGTAGGTACAGAAAACTTCGGTTTCTTGAAACTTTTGGATGAAGATCCTTGGAACTAGGGGTACATCTTCTTGTTCTTGGTCTGTCTCTTCTCTGATACATACCTCTCTATCCTCCTGACCGATTCCACAAAGGTAGCAAACCTTTCCCTATTCTCCAAAGCAGACACAGGGGTGGTCAACTAAGCATTTAACCCTTTCTCAAAATGCCTAATCCTTTCTTCATCTGTGGTCTCCATGTGCAGACAGAACCGTAAAAGCTCCATGAACTTAGCATCATACTCGCTAATGTTCATTAGTCCTTGTCTTAGCCTCTCAAACTGAGAGATTTTCTCATCCAGAAATGCCTTAGGGAAGTATCTATTGATAAATTCCCGTCGAAAAACTTCCCAATCGATCTCCACACCTGGCCTTTTTCCTTCCTCCATGGTCCACCAGTGACCAGCACTCCCCTTGAGAAGATACACAGCATGTCTAACCTTCTCAGCCTCTGGGATGTTTAGGACTCTAAAGGTTTTCTCTAGTTCAGTTAGCCACAAGTCAGCATCTGCTGGGTCAGCAGTTCCAGCATACTCTGTGGCTCCAACTCGGTGTAATCGTTCAAACATCTTGTCAGATCCTTGTCCTTTTGGATGGGTAGGTGCCCTAGGTACAGGTATAGGCATCCTATCAGTCATATGTGTCATGGCAGTCATAAACTGCCCAAACATGGCTTAGACGGCTGGGTTCCCCATGTTAGTTGGATTGAACTGGGGTGGTTCAAGTATGGGTTCCTCCCTTTCTTGGTTTCTTGCACCTCCTCCAGGTGCAGCAACACTACTTTCTGCAACATGTTCCTCGTGTGACCCAGACATCTTTAGTTTTATCTTCTCCTCCTATACGAGTAGAAGACACTATCAGATATACTGTAAGACACTAGAACAGACTCAACAACCTAAGTCCTATGTCTCTGTAGACTCAGTGAACCTAGACCTCTGATACCACTAGATGTGGGACACGTCTCAGAGAAAACGTTATTAACTATGCGGAAGCGATTAATTAGCAGCAGAATTACTGAAAATCACTAAAAATTAAAACTTTTTACACAAAGGTCCATAAACAATAGGACTCTTTTATAAAGAAACAAGGTAAGTTATTTACAAAATGATTCATCATTACATCTCTATAATTTCTCATCTCGAGAGTCACATCATCAACTGCCCAGTTAACTGTGTAAGGCAAGATACAAAAATCTCGAGGCATTACGCCAAAAATCTCAGATCTATATTAAACATCTACTGACTCCTAGGACCTGAGAGTACAGAGACGACACATAGGACTTTCTATAAACAAGACCTAATAGACAGTGTCTCCACCTGAGGATCACTACTGTCCCTGGTGTTGCTGCTGCTGCTGCTGCTCACCCACTGATGGGTTCCTTCGTCCTCGGCGTCTACCTAAAAAGTTGAATCCCACGGGGGTGAGACAATTGAAAATTGTCCCAACAAGAGTTATAACTCTCCGCCAGAAGCGTTGTTATTGCAAATAATTGAATGACACTAAGTAGTAGAATTATAATTATTCAACAGCAGGAAATTCATTAAATAAGCTAGGTAGAGCAGTATTCTCTGTGCAATCATTTCAATTATAACTAAATTGAATGACAAAACATATATTAAAGGATTATGAAGAACATGTATACTAGTTATTCAACTAGAGAACTATAAACAATGTATCATCAATCATTGTTTCTCGTATTTCAACCTAAGCAATTATTCCATGCGACTGATTACATTTTTCAAACATATTTATGCCCTGGGGAGATGAGTTACACCTCTCATACTCCAACCGACCATTATGAAATCGCAATCGGTACCATACATAGGTCATCAGAAGATCCGGATTTCTATGACCTCATCTTCCTCAGTCAGTGTGAGGATCATCATGCAGGACATCATGTGTCCCTGCTATAATAGCTTTCTAGGGTATTCTGACAACTTTTCTATTAGAGTTATAGTGACGTGTTGTACTCTCTTCACCATCAAAGGATTTCTTGTTTATCTCTCACCGATGCGGCGTTAACAACTTCATCGGGAGACTAGTGATACATCATCCTGGTATAAACATATAATGAAGGATTGAGAGATTAAATATACCTCTCACATTAATTCCCTCATTAGGATGTAAGGATATTCGCGTCCATAACCCCCACATACTCAAAAGTATGCTCTCCAGGAGTTCACTTAGGAAAACATGTTTCACCATCATTTAACTTCTGAAAATGATGGATCTATGGTCAGGGCTCTACATGATATCATTATACTTGATTATTTAAGTACATTATAGCATTTTTTTAGCATCAGGCATGTTTTCAAACATAGAGCAATAAGACAATTGCTATAAAGAAAGAGTACTACCTGTATCAAGTTCATTTCACATCTAGTTAGCATTGGGATATCAATCCCTGATCATCCCATTATTATGTTTCATTTATATGGGTGTTTAAACCCTTAAATCATCAGAACACTTATTACCAAGTACATATTTCCATCAAGTCATTTATTAACATGATCATGATTGTAGCAATGCAGATATTTCTCATGGCTCATACAGCCTATCAATCTCATATGTTACCTCTTACTAGGCAACATAGCAAATCACTACTTTCCAGGCTTATAAAGTGTTTTTAATGAATATGGCATCGTACCCCTTACCTGGCTATGCTCACTTCTTTATAAAGACCTACATAACTAACACAATTGATAATATGCACATTATATCTATATCAGGACAATACAAACTATTTCCAAATCAAATATAGAACACCACGGTCGTGCAACCAAGAACGGCCGTACAAGGGGAAGTCACCACAGACGTGCTTCCTTGCACGGTTGTGCTACAGAGATCAACACGACTGATTTATAGTTTCATTGCATATCACCCTCGGTTAGGGTTTACTATTGATATCACGTCACTCAAAGTTAGGGTTCTTATTTAACATACTCTGAATTAGGGTTTATCATATTCATCACATTACCCTGGGTTAGGGTTAACTATTCACATTGAATCATCCTTGATTAGGATTATCATTACTATCTCACCATTAGGGTTTAATATTCACCCTAAGTAGGAGTGATCAACAAAGTACCTTTAATTAAGGTGTACCATGTCATCATAATGAATTAGGATCACATCATCATCATGCATTAGGGATACTTCCATTATCATTCTCAAATTAGGGTTAAGTTTCATATATCATTACAACTAGGGTTTTCATGATCTCACTATGAAGGATCATACCTTAATTAGGTATTCATTCATATTGGAAGTCCACTACTTGATTTATCATTCATATAAGAAGGAATCTATTTCATCTTTCTATAAGTTGATGTTTGCATCACCCTTGATTAGGCTAAGTCAATTCAACATTGACATCATGGTTTAAGCCATTACTATTGTGATCATTAGGTCTTACTCATAGAAAGGGTACTAATCACTTTATCCCATCAAGGGTACCTTTGTTATAGTCACCATTGATTACCTCATATCTTAATCAACTAATTACTTGGTCCTTTAATCACATTAGGTATCCATGAGGTTTAGGTTAATCAACCACCAAACCATCTTAACCTCTAAGGCATCAAGCGATCTTGACCTTCATAGACCTCAAACGGTCTAGTACACTAAACCCCCAAACGGTCTTGGACTGACCTTGAAACCAATTGGTGTTGAAGACCATTTGCTCTTGTTGACTTTTGAAATCGTTTGGTAAAGTGCATGTTCAAGACTGTTTTCCCAAAATGGGGTGAAGACCGTTTGGTCATCTTTGACTTTGAAACCGCATGAACACAACTGACTTTGAAACCACATGGTTTGGGATCATTTGGTCCCAAACGGTCTTGAGACCGTTTGGTCCAAACCACCTCAAAACCGCAAGGACCAAAAAAATGTCTCAACCACTTCAATTGAGTTTATTAGGTCAACCCTCAACTGATTTTACACTCAAATGTTGAACCCCTCAATCGGTTATATACTTGTTAGACACTCATCAATTGAGTTTATTAGGTCAACCCTCAACTGATTTTACACTCAAATGACCCTCAATTTATCATCAATTAGGGCTTGGATCAATTGGATTAGGGATTGGAATCGATTACCTCTCAACATATTTCAACATGAGTCTAATTGAGTTGAAAGCATTGAACCATCATTCAATTTGATCATGACCTGACCCCAAATGGGCTTGGGATCATTTGGAGGACCTCCAAACGGCGTTGAAACCGTTTTCTCAAGTCAACATTAAAAACCAACTCAACCAATTAAAGTTTGACTCATTGGATTGATTACTAGGTCAACATTCGATTGCACTTCAGCTAATTGCCTTTAAATCTTCAACCACTTAACCATAGTCAACCCTAGACCTCCAAATGGTCTTGGGTGACCCCCAAACGGTATTGGGATCATTTGGATATCCTCCAAACGGTCTTGAGACCATTTTCCCATTATTGCATCAAAAACCAAGTCATTCAATTAAGGTTTGAACCCTAGGTTTGGTCACCAAATCAGCAATCGATTATTCCTCAACTTGATATCATTGGATCCTCAATTGGTCAAACCTGCTTAACCCTAGACCTCCAAACGGTCTTGGGTGATCACCAAACGGTCTTGAGACCATTTGGGTGATCCCCAAATGGTTTTGAAACCGTTTGGGCCACTCAACCCAAACTTCAACATGATACTATTATTGAAATCAGCAATTGACCCGATTAGGGTTTTAATGATTGATGGGCCTTCAATTGGTGATACACTTGGAATTAATTGATGATTTTTGGTAGGTGATTAGTATACATTGTTCAAAACAGATATCAAAATGGTCAATGCATGGTCAACTCTTCGAAACGGTATTAGACTGTTTGCTTCCATGCGTTCTTGTGAAACTGTTTGCATTCAAACGGTTTGAAACTGGTTGCTCCAAACGGTTTGGCAAACCGTTTGCTAAAGTTGGGAGACCGTTTGTTAAATTTAATTCTTGGATAAACATAGGAATTAATGTCATCTTCTTCTACCTCTGTTCAAACAAGAACAGGGTCTGTTCTTCACGGAAATAATAGCAAGAACACTCAAAGGTGTTTAAAGAAGAAGTATAGGCAACAATTTTAGGAAAGAAGGTTACATTAACAAAACTTAAGGCTTAGAGTTATAAAACCCACCTATAGGACTGATCCAAAGCTCCAAGCTTCGTATCTTTAATGGTGGATGAAGCTCTAGTAGGTGTCCAAGGTCCGTTCTTCAAGTTTTGGATGGAGAAGATGGCTAGAAAGAAGAATCGTGTGAAGAAAACCAATAAACCAACCTTGTTTTATGGTTTTCGCCACGAATTCGAGGTAGATGATGATCAAAGCTTACCAAACTAGCTTGGTCGTCCTTCCTCTAGTACATATATCTTCCTTGGTCAGCCAAAGCAAGAAGATAAGAAAAAGAACTAAGGGAAACGATCCCTTGCTTTGTAGATAAGGATTCCTTTATATATTTATGGGTTTTCAAGGAAAAGAAAAAGGTTGTTATCTCTTTTAATCCCAACTTGTTTCCACCAAAACTTCCTCCACTCTTTGGATACGTGGCCACCTTCTAAACCTTACAATACTTTTCAATTATCCAAGGTTTAAAGGAAAAGAACTAATCATCTTTTAAGAGAGGTATATTAATATCCACCCTTATTGGATATTGCTCAATATATTATTATTGTGAGTAGTTTCCACTTCTACCATGATCATTCAAATGAGGCACCCCTCTCATTTTATTTTCTCTTCTTGATACCAAGAAACATGAGAGATTCTCAAGAGTATATATATTACATATTGGACCCTAGGTTTTGGGTAAATTGCACTTTACACCAAAACTAGGTTTTTAAAGCACAAGGATTGCTCTACAAGCTATATCTTGGTGCTCAAGCTTGTGGATTACATATCACCACATCATATTCATTATTAGGATATCTCAACATCAGAGGAACATTTTAACATGTGCAAATTGCAAGTTAACCCCTCTACTTGGGTAATTTGTACTTTAGTCCAAAATTAACAAAACAATGTTGCAACATTATTCAAAAAGGACTGAAATAGAAATATAGGTTCCTCAAAAGCCTTAATTACATTTCACAGGATAAACACAAGCATCTAATCACTTAATTGAGCAAAACATCTAGGGTTAGTACATAACCCAGGTTAGGGATGTTACAGTTTAGGTATCGTCACATGTAGTATAGTCGAGGTCATCCAAGGAGGTAGGTTTAGTAAAAAACAAGAGTATCAATGATAAATAATCTAGATTAGTTTTTGAAAAGATAACTTGGTTGAACACAAGTAAAAGAAGCAAGTTAGAGAACTAAACATTAAAATAAAAATCACTTAGCTTCAAGATTTCAATTGATCAAAGGTCATGGGAACATGATTTCACTACCATGTCACAACAATATGAACTATGAAAATCGGCTATACTAGAAACAACACGAAGGAGGTTTACATCCTACACACACCTCTCAGTAGCGTAGTACAATCCTAGTTTCCTATAGAACTACCATGCTTATACCAAATGTTATGTTGCAAACCTTGATCCTCAACACATACCAACCACTCTCATGGTCAAGGTAGTGATGCTAAGGCACATCTCCTTGATCCAGTGCATATCTTCTTAGATCATACAAAAACCATATATCAAACATATTAAGTGTTAGATCTTGGATGGGATCTAGAGGGGGTGAATAGAGCTCAATGCACTTAAACAAAATTCATTCTACCTTCAATATATCTCTAAAATAATATGGAAAGTATGAACTTTGAGTGCAACTAAAACATACCCAACAGGGGGGGAGATTCAACAAGAACAAGAACACAAGATATGTAGAGTGGTTTCATACTCCAAACTAGAAGTAAGTCAGTACACTACCTAGAGAGGTCAAGCTCTAGGATTTTGCAACCATTGCATACTTATATTTCATTATAAGACATACCATATATGATCTTCCTTATCCTAGCCAAGGATACCTAGCTTTCCCTTTAAGGAGAAGGGAGCCAACAACTTACCAAAGTACTTACCTATCCAAGACCGAGTCATCAACCTCACCAAGGACTTACCCACTTTGTAACGAGTCTTCCGCCTTCACCAAGGACTTACCTACTTGCACAAGTCTTCTGCCTTGAAGGAATTTCCCACTCTTCTTGGACCTTCCTCAATGCACTTCATCTTTTCCAAGGAGAAGCTTTCACCAAGGGACTCCTTCCCTTCTTCTTCTTCACCTCTCTTAGCCAAGAGAGTGAAACTTAATCTTCATATTCATGGTAGAAATGAAAGATTTGGAGGTGGAGGAAGTGAGAGCCATACAAGATATACATGTAGGACTAGCTCTCATACAAATCCCCTACTCACTCTAATGGATGTAGAAAGTGATTAATCTTTTAGAGAGAGGGAGGCTCTTGGAGGAACTCAACTATAATATAGGGACCTTTATAATGCTTATCTTACCATGGGATGAATCCCAAGGGCTCCTATTTATAGTTGGGCGTGCTAGTAGCTAGTAGAAACACTTAAGGATAAATACTAGCCATTTGAGGTGTTGCAACAGTTTTTTTTCAATTTTTGCAACACTCCAACGACTAGAAACACTTTGTTGCACTTTATGTATAGTGCGATTGATCAAATTTACTGTTGGGAAACTTGACTGAATGCACTATCAGATAAAGCAAATTTGAAGCATCGGTCGAGTTTATCCTGGATGAAACTCAGTCAGTCATTTAAATTTAGTTTTTCCCAGTGTAGGGATCGATCAAGTTTTGTGTATAGGAAACTCGACTGACCCTGGACGTTCTCAAAATGCATCAAGGGGATTGATCGAGTTTTTCACAGGAGAAACTCGATTGAAAAATGCCTTGTGATGAATTTTGGAAAATGTTATTAAAGTGTTTAAATATTTGATTTAAGTTCTCTGGATTTTGTCTAAGCTTAATTACAAGTCATACAATCATTACAAGTGACTTACAACATGATATCATTAGAGATATATCATATTATATAAAAGTGTACTTGCATTGATTTTGACTTGTTTTTTCTCTAAGTTAGGATGTGCAAGTTAGGGCATTTTGAGTGTGTCTATACCTAATCTTAAATTACTCAAGTAGAAACATTAGACACAAATAAGTGGAATGATTAGTCATCATAAAAACAAGGGTTTAGTCAATTTAGACCTTGAGTCAACATTGACACGGAGTCAACATTCTCTACCTTTTTGAAGATGAAAAATCATTCCATAAATGTATTAAAAGTTTTTAAGTAAAGTCATACCTTTAGAGAAACCTAGGGGTTTCCATAGGATGAAGTGTGTTTGCTTCCCCTCAATGGATGCTCATGGAGTTCTTGTTGGATCAAAAGGCTCTAGAGGGGGCTAAATAGATCTAAAATCACTTGCACAAAAATGGGTAGACCTTCAAGTTACTTCATCTAGGCACAATTGCAAATAGTGAATTTGATGGCAATCTAAACATGCATAGAAAGGATGAGAGAGATTAAAACAAGCACTTGAACAAGTTGTTTATAGTGGTTCCACTCTCCAAACTAGGAGAGAGTCAGTCCACTACCTAGAGAGGTCAAGCTCTAGGATTTGGCAACCTATTTATACTTATACTCCATTATAAGACATACAATTTGACCTTCTTTTTCGGGACAATGATACCCAACTTTCCTTTGAGGTCAAGGGAGTCAATAACCTTAAAATCAAGGACTTACCTATCTGGATGAGCTAAAGTCTTCTACCTCTACAAGGACTTACCCACTATTGCAAGCAGCTGGACACCTTCACCAAGGAGATCCCCTTCTTGCAACAAGTTTTTTGCCTTGAAGGATTTACCCACTCTACTCCTGGATATTTAGACCTATCCTCCTCCTTCACTCAGAGAAGCTTTTTGCACCTTCTTCTACAACTTGAAGAAGCTTGCACCTTCTTCTTCACTTGAAGAAGCTTTCACCAACTTGATCTTGAATAAAGGGGTTGGGGAAAAGGAAGCTTTGAGAGCTTTACAAATATATAATGAAGTATCTCTCACACATATTATATCTCACTCATATGGACATTTTGATTTGCAAACAAGAGAGAGAACGGTGATCAAGTGGATTGGATGCACTCAACTATATCAAAGAGATTGAATAGCATGAAGGAGCAACCCTCAACTTGTTAGACACTCATCAATTGAGTTTATTAGGTCAACCCTCAACTGATTTTACACTCAAATGACCCTCAATTTATCATCAATTAGGGCTTGGATCAATTGGATTAGGGATTGGAATCGATTACCTCTCAACATATTTCAACATGAGTCTAATTGAGTTGAAAGCATTGAACCATCATTCAATTTGATCATGACCTGACCCCAAATGGGCTTGGGATCATTTGGAGGACCTCCAAACGGTGTTGAAACCGTTTTCTCAAGTCAACATTAAAAACCAACTCAACCAATTAAAGTTTGACTCATTGGATTGATTACTAGGTCAACATTCGATTGCACTTCAGCTAATTGCCTTTAAATCTTCAACCACTTAACCATAGTCAACCCTAGACCTCCAAATGGTCTTCGGTGACCCCCAAACGGTATTGGGATCATTTGGATATCCTCCAAACGGTCTTGAGACCGTTTGCCCATTATTGCATCAAAAACCAAGTCATTCAATTAAGGTTTGAACCCTAGGTTTGGTCACCAAATCAGCAATCGATTATTCCTCAACTTGATATCATTGGATCCTCAATTGGTCAAACCTGCTTAACCCTAGACCTCCAAACGGTCTTGGGTGATCACCAAACGGTCTTGAGACCATTTGGGTGATCCCCAAATGGTTTTGAAACCGTTTGGGCCACTCAACCCAAACTTCAACATGATACTATTATTGAAATCAGCAATTGACCCGATTAGGGTTTTAATGATTGATGGGCCTTCAATTGGTGATACACTTGGAATTAATTGATGATTTTTGGTAGGTGATTAGTATACATTGTTCAAAACAGATATCCAAATGGTCAATGCATGGTCAACTCTTCGAAACGGTATTAGACTGTTTGCTTCCATGCGTTCTTGTGAAACTGTTTGCATTCAAACGGTTTGAAACTGGTTGCTCCAAACGGTTTGGCAAACCGTTTGCTAAAGTTGGGAGACCGTTTGTTAAAGTTAATTCTTGGATAAACATAGGAATTAATGTCATCTTCTTCTACCTCTGTTCAAACAAGAACAGGGTCTGTTCTTCACGGAAATAATAGCAAGAACACACAAAGGTGTTTAAAGAAGAAGTATAGGCAACAATTTTAGGAAAGAAGGTTACATTAACAAAACTTAAGGCTTAGAGTTATAAAACCCACCTATAGGACTGATCCAAAGCTCCAAGCTTCGTATCTTTAATGGTGGATGAAGCTCTAGTAGGTTTCCAAGGTCCGTTCTTCAAGTTTTGGATGGAGAAGATGGCTAGAAAGAAGAATCGTGTGAAGAAAACCAATAAACCAACCTTGTTTTATGGTTTTCGCCACGAATTCGAGGTAGATGATGATCAAAGCTTACCAAACTATCTTGGTCGTCCTTCCTCTAGTACATATATCTTCCTTGGTCAGCCAAAGCAAGAAGATAAGAAAAAGAACTAAGGGAAATGATCCCTTGCTTTGTAGATAAGGATTCCTTTATATATTTATGGGTTTTCAAGGAAAAGAAAAAGGTTGTTATCTCTTTTAATCCCAACTTGTTTCCACCAAAACTTCCTCCACTCTTTGGATACGTGGCCACCTTCTAAACCTTACAAGACTTTTCAATTATCCAAGGTTTAAAGGAAAAGAACTAATCATCTTTTAAGAGAGGTATATTAATATCCACCCTTATTGGATATTGCTCAATATATTATTATTGTGAGTAGTTTCCACTTCTACCATGATCATTCAAATGAGGCACCCCTCTCATTTTATTTGCTCTTCTTGATACCAAGAAACATGAGAGATTCTCAAGAGGATATATATTACATATTGGACCCTAGGTTTTGGGTAAATTGCACTTTACACCAAAACTAGGTTTTTAAAGCACAAGGATTGCTCTACAAGCTATATCTTGGTGCTCAAGCTTGTGGATTCCATATCACCACATCATATTCATTATTAGGATATCTCAACATCAGAGGAACATTTTAACATATGCAAATTGCAAGTTAACCCCTCTACTTGGGTAATTTGCACTTTAGTCCAAAATTAACAAAACAATGTTGCAACATTATTCAAAAAGGACTGAAATAGAAATATAGGTTCCTCAAAAGCCTTAATTACATTTCACAGGATAAACACAAGCATCTAATCACTTAATTGAGCAAAACATCTAGGGTTAGTACATAACCCAGGTTAGGGATGTTACAGTTTAGGTATCGTCACATGTAGTATAGTCGAGGTCATCCAAGGAGGTAGGTTTAGTAAAAAACAAGAGTATCAATGATAAATAATCTAGATTAGTTTTTGAAAAGATAACTTGGTTGAACACAAGTAAAAGAAGCAAGTTAGAGAACTAAACATTAAAATAAAAATCACTTAGCTTCAAGATTTCAATTGATCAAAGGTCATGGGAACATGATTTCACTACCATGTCACAACAATATGAACTATGAAAATCGGCTATACTAGAAACAACACGAAGGAGGTTTACATCCTACACACACCTCTCAGTAGCGTAGTACAATCCTAGTTTCCTATAGAACTACCATGCTTATACCAAATGTTATGTTGCAAACCTTGATCCTCAACACATACCAACCACTCTCATGGTCAAGGTAGTGATGCTAAGGCACATCTCCTTGATCCAGTGCATATCTTCTTAGATCATACAAAAACCATATATCAAACATATTAAGTGTTAGATCTTGGATGGGATCTAGAGGGGGTGAATAGAGCTCAATGCACTTAAACAAAATTCATTCTACCTTCAATATATCTCTAAAATAATATGGAAAGTATGAACTTTGAGTGCAACTAAAACATACCCAACAGGGGGGGAGATTCAACAAGAACAAGAACACAAGATATGTAGAGTGGTTTCATACTCCAAACTAGAAGTAAGTCAGTACACTACCTAGAGAGGTCAAGCTCTAGGATTTTGCAACCATTGCATACTTATATTTCATTATAAGACATACCATATATGATCTTCCTTATCCTAGCCAAGGATACCTAGCTTTCCCTTTAAGGAGAAGGGAGCCAACAACTTACCAAAGTACTTACCTATCCAAGACCGAGTCATCAACCTCACCAAGGACTTACCCACTTTGTAACGAGTCTTCCGCCTTCACCAAGGACTTACCTACTTGCACAAGTCTTCTGCCTTGAAGGAATTTCCCACTCTTCTTAGACCTTCCTCAATGCACTTCATCTTTTCCAAGGAGAAGCTTTCACCAAGGGACTCCTTCCCTTCTTCTTCTTCACCTCTCTTAGCCAAGAGAGTGAAACTTAATCTTCATATTCATGGTAGAAATGAAAGATTTGGAGGTGGAGGAAGTGAGAGCCATACAAGATATACATGTAGGACTAGCTCTCATACAAATCCCCTACTCACTCTAATGGATGTAGAAAGTGATTAATCTTTTAGAGAGAGGGAGGCTCTTGGAGGAACTCAACTATAATATAGGGACCTTTATAATGCTTATCTTACCATGGGATGAATCCCAAGGGCTCCTATTTATAGTTGGGCGTGCTAGTAGCTAGTAGAAACACTTAAGGATAAATACTAGCCATTTGAGGTGTTGCAACAGTTATTTTTTCAATTTTTGCAACACTCCAACGACTAGAAACACTTTGTTGCACTTTATGTATAGTGCGATTGATCAAATTTACTGTTGGGAAACTTGACTGAATGCACTATCAGATAAAGCAAATTTGAAGCATCGGTCGAGTTTATCCTGGATGAAACTCAGTCAGTCATTTAAATTTAGTTTTTCCCAGTGTAGGGATCGATCAAGTTTTGTGTATAGGAAACTCGACTGACCCTGGACGTTCTCAAAATGCATCAAGGGGATTGATCGAGTTTTTCACAGGAGAAACTCGATTGAAAAATGCCTTGTGATGAATTTTGGAAAATGTTATTAAAGTGTTTAAATATTTGATTTAAGTTCTCTGGATTTTGTCTAAGCTTAATTACAAGTCATACAATCATTACAAGTGACTTACAACATGATATCATTAGAGATATATCATATTATATAAAAGTGTACTTGCATTGATTTTGACTTGTTTTTTCTCTAAGTTAGGATGTGCAAGTTAGGGCATTTTGAGTGTGTCTATACCTAATCTTAAATTACTCAAGTAGAAACATTAGACACAAATAAGTGGAATGATTAGTCATCATAAAAACAAGGGTTTAGTCAATTTAGACCTTGAGTCAACATTGACACGGAGTCAACATTCTCTACCTTTTTGAAGATGAAAAATCATTCCATAAATGTATTAAAAGTTTTTAAGTAAAGTCATACCTTTAGAGAAACCTAGGGGTTTCCATAGGATGAAGTGTGTTTGCTTCCCCTCAATGGATGCTCATGGAGTTCTTGTTGGATCAAAAGGCTCTAGAGGGGGCTAAATAGATCTAAAATCACTTGCACAAAAATGGGTAGACCTTCAAGTTACTTCATCTAGGCACAATTGCAAATAGTGAATTTGATGGCAATCTAAACATGCATAGAAAGGATGAGAGAGATTAAAACAAGCACTTGAACAAGTTGTTTATAGTGGTTCCACTCTCCAAACTAGGAGAGAGTCAGTCCACTACCTAGAGAGGTCAAGCTCTAGGATTTGGCAACCTATTTATACTTATACTCCATTATAAGACATACAATTTGACCTTCTTTTTCGGGACAATGATACCCAACTTTCCTTTGAGGTCAAGGGAGTCAATAACCTTAAAATCAAGGACTTACCTATCTGGATGAGCTAAAGTCTTCTACCTCTACAAGGACTTACCCACTATTGCAAGCAGCTGGACACCTTCACCAAGGAGATCCCCTTCTTGCAACAAGTTTTTTGCCTTGAAGGATTTACCCACTCTACTCCTGGATATTTAGACCTATCCTCCTCCTTCACTCAGAGAAGCTTTTTGCACCTTCTTCTACAACTTGAAGAAGCTTGCACCTTCTTCTTCACTTGAAGAAGCTTTCACCAACTTGATCTTGAATAAAGGGGTTGGGGAAAAGGAAGCTTTGAGAGCTTTACAAATATATAATGAAGTATCTCTCACACATATTATATCTCACTCATATGGACATTTTGATTTGCAAACAAGAGAGAGAACGGTGATCAAGTGGATTGGATGCACTCAACTATATCAAAGAGATTGAATTGCATGAAGGAGCAACCTTGGAATGAACTCCAAGAGGTCCTATTTATAGTTGGGGTGTCCACTAGAGGGTAGGAGCACTAAGGAACGATTTTTAGCTATTTTGAGGCTTGCAACATATATAATTTTGAGTTTTAAAACACTCTTATGACTATAATTCACTTTTGCTATGTTTTCCATACAATGCAGTCGGTCGAGTTTTAACAAAGTTAACTCGACTGATTGCACTATGCGACAAACCCAATTTGAACCATCGATCGAGTTTATTCTGGATGAAACTCGACCCATCGATTAAAGAAATTTTTCTCAATGTAGAGATTGGTCGAGTTCTATGAGTGTGCAACTCGACCAAACTTGAATTTTCTCAATCAGTATGGGAATTGGTCAAGTTTTGTGAGTGAAAAACTCGACCGAATAACTCCCTACAATGAATTTTGGAACATGTTATTAAAGTGATTAATCGTTCAAATTTAGGTCTCCTGGTTTTTTCTCATCTTAGTTACAAGTAATTACATCAATAAAAATGATTACAAAAATCATCCTAGGGGATTTAGGGTGTTTTCTGGAAAAGTGTTGCATTACTTTGATTTGAACTTGGATCAAGCTAGGGCATGATGAATTTGATCTTTTTCATGTACCTAATGCCTAAAATCAATCTCAAACATATATATTAGATACATATGAATGTAATGGTTAAGTCATTATGAAAATATGGACAATGTGTAACACTTAGGTCAACATTCTCCCTCTTTTTGACAATGACAAACCATTCTTCAACATATTGAAAAAGGTATGAAAATTAAACCTTTACCTTTGAGAAAGGATGTGAAAGTTAAACTTGTACCTTGTCAATTGAAAGGGGATACATGAATGATCAATGTTAATTGATCCCCCTCAATTCATGCTTTCCTATGCCTGCATGGTTAGTCTTTTCAAAAATAGCCATAGCACATATAAACAATATATGATCCTTTAGCAATTCATAATGATATATCAAATAATTAACAAGAATAGGATCACACAAGCAATAAAACAATATGGTTGAGGTCATTTCTCCCCCTTTGTCATATCGAAAAGGCTGTGGGTAGAAGAGCTAAAAGCACATGTCTTCTCCACAGACACAAATTAAACAAGCAACCACATATAGCACACATCAAACAAAGACAAAATAGAGAGAAACAAGCAATCCAGTGTCATAATCAAAATATGAGATATAATACCTAGAACTCATAATATAGAGTCAATCAAAGAGTTAAGGTGCATGATATTAATATTACATCACTAATTATGTCCTCTTAAGATAATACCTACAAACCAACAAAAAATGACGATGATAAAATAGTATGCCTCAGATACACAGTACCCAAATGCCTAATACATGATAGTCTACATATATATATATATATATATGAGCACTAAGATTATAGAACTAAACATCTACGACATCAACTACATCAACTAAATCCTCATCTTCCTTGTTCTTGAGTTGGTAGCCCTTATCATCATTAGAAGGTGTAGGAGTAGCAGAAGTGGTAGCTTCACCATCATCACCAGAAGAACCAACAAAGATGTCATCAGAACCATCATCATCGACATCCTCAACATCATAATCCTCATCCTCAGTGTCTTGGTCTGGCATCTCCTCATCAGCAAAAGGTCCAAACACGCGAGTACTAGGCCATCTACCATTTTGGTTAGCTCAAGACATGTCACATGTATGTAATGCATTTGATCACAGAAAGGTGAGAGTGGACACTCCATCATAGCCAACAAGTAGAGTGGAAGCATATCCAACAGGTAGAGCCATAAGAGGAAGAGCACTAGGGGTAGGGGCGGGTCCACCATTAGTAGTAGTAGGGGGTGCAGCGGAAGTAGTAGGGGGTGGAGGGTCAGGGTATAATTGACTGTATGCATAAGAGGCATAGTCAGCTCTACGATACTCCTAGTAGGATGGGTAGGTATGGCTATAGGACAAGTCATGTAAACATGATCTGGAAGAGGTCCTTGTGAAATTTATCATGAACCCTAAGGTTGTACGCCTGTTGATACATCATGTAACCCATGAGGGCTTCATTGGATACAGCAAATGAGGCGCGGCTAGGGAGAGGTAGTGGTAGAGGTGGTGGGACATGGGTGGAGGAAGAGACACCTTGTGTGGTGGGAGAGGTAGGAAGAAATGTCTTCTTGATGGTTGTCTCACTAATGCAAACTCCTCTATGACTTGGCATGTATCCAAGATCATGAAAGAGGGATTTTCCATTATGGTGAGCAAACACTCCACATATTAGGTTTCGGTAAGGGGGATGGGTTTCGGAGGTGTTCTTTCTAGATTCAAAGTAGTTCATATGATGTAGAATGTAACAGGCCCACTTAACTCCAATATCTTTCATCAGATAAAACATGATTGTTGCAGTATTCTCTACAATTTCAGTTGATTCCTCTTGGATTGTATTTGGCTAATAAGGCAATTAGTCTGGTGTTGATATCATGGGAACGTTAGGGTAAGGTTGACTTCTTCTTATATGAGACGTTAGTTTTCTTTAGGAACTTAGGGATATCAGGAAGTGTAACTTCGGGTTCAAAGCTCTTGTAGAAATCGTCAGGGTCCAACAAGTCATGGTAATCAGGGTAATAAGTCACCCAATAACTAAAAATGCCAAAACCAGAGAAATAGGTATTCAAAGAATCCTCAGAAATGGTTATCATGGTTCTAGTAATTATTGATTTCAAGATTTCCTTGGTGTCAGGTGGTAGGACAAGGGTGTTGTAGTTCCAAGTGAGATTGGTGTAGAATTCTTTGACAACCTTCTTGCTTGACATGGAATTGGCGAAGCACGAACGCTCTACATAATAAACACTTAAATGATGTAATTTAAACACCCTAGCTACCTCTTTGATTACCTTTGTCATAGTGAGATGAGTCTCAAACAAATCTCAGAAAGGAAAGGTAGTCCTAGGGAGGAATTCCTTATACCTATCCATGGCTTGTGTGGAGATGAAAGAGGCACCATCAAAGGATATATAGCAAGCAGCTGAGGAGGAGGATGGAGCTCCATATAGGGTGGACCGATTTTATTGGCTAGAGGTCATCTAGGTCAAGAGATGAAAAAACCACCAAAGAAGATGGAAAATGCAAGCCCAAAGTCACCAAAACACCTAGGTGATGGTTGGAAAGGGAAAGGAGGTGTTCGAGGTGAGGAAAAGTTATGTGCAAACCCTTATTCCTCACAAAATTATTCAAACATATCATTTACAATTTCTCCCCCATGATCAATGTGGATAGAGATGATCCAAAAATAAGCTTTGTTTTCAACTCATTTGCTAAAAGTTGAGAAAACATCAAGAGTATCATTTTTTTAAACAAGAAAGAAGTTCCAAGTATAGAGGGAAAAGTCATTAACAATCACAAGACAATACTTGCTACCACGAAACAATTTTGTACGCATTGGTCCAAATATATCAATGTGAAGAAATTCAAGAACTTTTTTGGTACTAAGGACTCCTTTGGATTTGAAGGAGGACTTGGTTTTCTTTCTTTGGGTACAAGGTTCACATTCCTCATCCTTTTCAAAATCCAACTTAGGGAGTCCCTTTACCAATTTCTTTTTTGTTCAACTTCTTCAGCTAATGCATACTTGCATGACCAAGCATGTGATACCACAAAGAAATATCATTTGAGTTGGCAACAATACATCTACCAACAATAGGATTAATAGAGTCAAGAACAACAACATAGAGATTACCATTTATAGTTCCCTTATATATGACATTGTAGGAGAGAGAATCTAGAAGCAAACATTCAAGTGAGGTAAAAAGAACAAGATAGCCATTATCACATAATTCAATAACACTAATTAAATTGTGATGTAGGTCATCTACAAGAAGAACACTCTTGATACATAGTAAATCACCTACATCACCCACACCTATCACTTTACCTTTGTTGTTGTCACCAAATGTCACTGATCCTCCTTTCTTCTTTGTGAATTGGTTAAAGTGGCTGATTTTACCTGTCATATGCTTTGAGTATCCACTATCAACAATCTAATTTCCTTTTACATACAAGAAAGAAAGATGTATGTTCCCAATTTAAACCTTGGAATCCAGTGTTATCTTTGGGACCCATTTCATCTTTGGGTTGGTCCCCTTCTCTCTATAAGGACAATAAGTAGAGTAATGGTCATCACTCTAGAAATGCACACAAACTATAGGGTTCTTAGAGCCAGAGGAATCTCCATGGAAGATAGGAGGTCCCTTGCTCTTTTTCTTACCCTTGCCCTTGCTCTTGCTCTTTGGAGATCCCCCTACATATCCCAAACCACTAGTACCAACTTGTTTGGTAGAGTGATGTAGAACTTCATTGAGGGACTTTTTCCCTTTAAGGAATTTCTGCAAGGAAGCTCTTAGTTTGTGATTATCATAACTAAGAGTAATGATAATAGAAGATAAACTAGCAAGATCATCTTGTGTATGAAATAAGTCAACCTCCAAATAGAGGGCTTTAGTAAGATAAGGATCTTTTTCTAAAGTAAGACTAGAAACTTCATGACTTTACAATAAAGGTATACAAGAAAGATCATTTATTTGAGCTAGCAATCTAGCATTTTCAATTCTACTCATAACAAGCTCATCAAGATAAATTTTGTTCTCATCTTTAATAGCATCAAAAGCAAGCTTAATATCATCATTTTCTGTTCTAAGTAAAGCAAGCTCATCTACTCAGGCTTGGTTTTATTCCTAAATATTATTGATGTTCTTAAGGTAGATGTCATTCTCTACATCAACTTCATTGTATCAGAGCTCAAGATCAATAAATTTCCCTTACAAGGAATCAATGCTATCAAGATGCAACTTTTTATTTTGATCAAGAATATCAATTTTAGCATACAAATCATCTATGATCTTCCCTAACCTTTTCTTATTAGATTTGAATTCAGAATAAGAGCAGTGGGTAGCATTAAGCATGTCAATGAGAGTTTCCTTAGATAACTCATGTAAACTTACCTCACTTACCTCACCAATGCCTTCACTTGTAGAGGCCATGAGTGCAAGATGGCATTATCCCTCATTAGAGCTTGAATCACTTGAAGAAGACTCTTCCCATGTGGCATGGGTTGCATCCTTGGTTCTTCTTTCCTTCTTTCCCTTCTTCTTGTACTTTCCATCCTTATTGTAGTCCTCCCTTTTCTTGGAGTTGCTCTTGTGGTGGGACTTCTTAGCATTGGGGAATTCATTCTTGTAGTGCCCTTTTGCCCAGACTCATAGCACCTTGGAGTGGAGGAGGAGGAGGATGGCTTTCCCTTGAAGTGTGTGCTCTTGGAGTAGTTTGATTCATGGTCACTAAGAGGTTCATCTTCACTTGAGTAGGGAGGAGCGGCAAGCAGTTGTTGTTGGAGAATCATTACCTCCATTTGAGCTTTGAATGCACTATCTTTGATCTTCTTTGGTTCCTTCTCCTCTTTCTTGTCATCTTCTTCTTGTTTGTCTATTCTTGGTTCATGGTCTTGAAGGTTGCCAATGAGTTCTTCAGTGTCTATGTCACCAAGACTTCTAACTTTTTTAATAGAGGTCACCTTGGATTCCCATGTCTTGGGGAGAGAACTTAAGATCTTGGAGTTGATTGTCCCTCTATCCATGGTGTGGCCCAATTGAGCGAGTCCATTTATGATGGTTTTGAGCCTTGTGTACGTCTCTGCCACACTCTCCTTCTTACCCATCTTGAAGTTTTCAAGGAGACACTTGAGCATGTAGATCTTAGACTCCTTGGCTTGCTTTGTACCTTCACAGGTGATCCACAACTTGTCTCAAATCTCATGGGTTGTGTCCCAAGAAGAGATGTGGTTGAACTCAGAGGGGGAGGGTTGCATTGATGATGCTTATTGCCTTTTCATTCAATTGTGCTTTCTAGATTGTAGTTTCATTCCAAGTGGATATCTCCCTTGTCATCTCCTTGTATGGAAGAATCACCACCTTCCACATGTCATTGTTCATCCCTTGAAGGTAGAATTGCATTTGCCATTTCCAATAAAGGAAATCAGTGTTGTCAAAGATCGGGGGTCTCATGGAGAAGCCTCCCTTTAGGTTGAGGGACCTAGGTAAATTGCTACCCATCTTCTCATCTCGTGGGAGATGTGTTGGAGAAGATCATGGCTCTGATGCCACTAATTGAATCAAAGGGCTCTAGGAGGGGTGAATATAACTAAAAACACTTGCAAAAAAACCCTTAGACCTTCAAGTTACTTCAGCTAGGAAAAATTGCAAATAGTGAATTTGATGGCAATCTAAACATGAATAGAAAGGATGAGAGAGATTGAAACAAGAACTTAAACAAGCTATTTAGAGTGGTTCCACTCTCTAAACTAGGAGAGAGTCAATCCACTACCTAGAGATGTCAAGCTCTAGTATTTTGCAACCTATTTATACTTATACTCCATAATAAGACATACAATTTGACCTTTCTATTTTGGGAAAAGGATACTCAACTTCCCTTTGAGGCCAAGGGATCCAATAACCTTACAACCAAGGACTTACCTATCCAGATGAGATAAATTCTCCTACCTCTACAAGGTCTTATCCACTCTTTCAAGTAGTTGGACATCTTCACCAAGGAGATCCCCTTCTTGCAACAAATCTTTTGCCTTGGAGGATTTACCTACTCTACTCCCAGATCTTCAACCTTGCCCTCCTCCTTCACTTGGGGAAGCTTTTTACATGTTCTTCTACAGCTTGAAGAAGCTTACACCTTCTCCTTCACTTGGAGAAGCTTTTACCAACTTGATCTTGAAGAAAGGGGTTAGGGAAAAGAAAGCCTTGAGAGCTTTACAAGTATACAATGAAGTATCTCTCTCACACAAATCCTATCTCACTCATATGGACGTCTTGGTTTGCAAACAAGAGAGAGAAAGGGGCTCAAGTGGACTGGATGCACTCAATTATAGCTAGGAGTTTGAATAGCATGAAGGAGGTCCTACTTATAGTTAGGGTGTCCACTAGAGGGTAGGATCGCTAAGGAATGATTTGTGGCCATTTTTTAGGGTTATGACAAATAAAATTTCAAGTTTTGCAACACTCTAACGGCTAAAATCACTTTTTCTACATTTTTCGTACAGTGCAGTCGGTCGAGTTTTAATAAAGTTAACTCAACCAATTGCACTGTGAGACAAATACAATTTGAATCATAAGTCGGGTTTATTTTAGATGAAACTCGACCAATTGATTAAATCAACTCTGCTCAGTGAAGGGATAGGTTGAGTTATGTGAGTGTGAAACTTGACTGAACCTAAATTTTCTCAAATCTAGTAAGGGTGTCGGTTGAGTTTTGTGAGTAAAAAACTCAACCGGAAAACTCCCTATAATGAATTTTGGGAAATGTCATTAAAGTTATTAATCATTCAAATTTAGGGCTCCTGGTTTTTTCTCATCTTAGTTACAAGTCATTACATGAATTCAAATGATTATAAAATCATCCTAAGGGATTTAGGGTGTTTTCTAGAAAAGTGCATTTGCATTGCTTTGACTTGAACTTCGATCAAGCTAAGGCTTGATATATTCGATCCCTTTTCATGTACCTAATGCCTGGAAATCAATCTCAAACATATATTAGATACATATGAATGGAATCATTAATTCATTAATAAAATAAGGACAATGTGTAACACTTAGGTCAAAAGTTCTCATACTCCCCCTCAATTGATTCTATTTCTCCTACATGGTTAGATTTCATAACATTTTAATAGGAACTATGTCTTCTACTCATATATGTTCTATATATTTGTCTGCTCCCCTTAACATAAGACATGCTTTCTCCTCACACATGTCTTCTCCATGTATAACATAAGACATTCCTTCTCCCCCTTTGTCATTTCAAAAAGTGGGTTTAAAGAGCTAAAATAAAATATGTTAGAATAAGGATATACCAAAAGTTAGAAAGGATATTAGAACACCAACACTAGGGGCTTGTCTAAGCATAGTATATAAAACAAATCAAAACATGCATTGGAACAACTCTGGATGTAGTTCTAGCAAACAGCCAAGATAAGACTATGTAGGCAAGTAACTCAAGATAGTAGATATGTAATTCAAGGAACAAGCTTGGGTAAGTATGAAACAAGATGAGAAATAGCTCCCGCAAAGCGTGTGTGAAGATTGACTTAGCCAAGGCATATGACAACGTAAGGTGGGAACCCTTTGGGACATTTACAGGCCTATGGGTTTTGACGAGAAGTGGATTGGACTGGTGAAGGAGTGTGTCTCGACGACCTCTTTCTCTGTCCTTGTGAACGTCAGCCCGTATGGTTTCTTCACCGCTGGTAATGGATTAAGGCAGGGTGATCCTCTATCACCCCTGCTATTCACTTTGATCATGGAATCGTTCTCCAAAGCTATGGACGATGTTGTGTAGAAGGGTGACATTAAGTCTTTCCGGCAGGGAGGCGTGAAGGTGAGGGAACACCTTGTTTTTGCTGACGGCATCCTTATCTTTATGGCTGGGAATGTCAGAAACCTGCGGAATTTCAAGAGGATCATGGCGATCTTCGGCAAACTGACAGTTTTGTTCATGAGCACTTTGAAATCCAGAATCTACTTATCTAGATCATGTGATTCGGGGCGGGGGAGACTGAAAGAAGTCATTGGCCTTGATGAAGGTACCTTCCCCACCAAATACTTGGGTATTCCTCTCAGTGGGGGCAAGGCCAGAGGGAGTGATTATCGTTCCTGTGTGGACAACCTCAGGGACACAGTGGTGAAATGGAATGGACTAAAGATATCTATCACTGGGAGGCTGGTCCTGGTAAGGACTGTGATTGCAGGTAAAGTGAGGTTCTGGTGCAGGAAGGTCGCTTTCCCTAGTTTCGTTCTGGACACCTTCAACAGCATATGTAGGTCTTTCATCTGGGGGGGCAGGTCTCACTCTATTTCCTGGGACATAATCACCATATGTTTTACTTATGGTGGCTTGAATGTTCACTGCGTTGGTGATATTACTAAGATGACCACCCTTGCCAGAGTTGATCACTTTCTTAGATGCACCTCGTCTTTCTAGAGTGGTTGGATGAAAAGGAGATACGACTATGACCTTAGCAACCTCAACGTCAACGCATCCAAAACCTGGAGGGAGATGAGCAGAAGCTGGTCGATCGTGGCACAGGAGTACCTACGGACGTCAGGCGGATGGGTGCTCAGGAACCAGGGGGCTAAACCTTGGTTACTGGAACCTTTGTGTTCGGCTCAGGTGCCTTGGGACCCTATTTTTAGGAATAATAGTCACACCCCCAAATGGAGTTGTTGCGTGTATAGGGCCATGTTGGGTCGCCTACCCACCTTGGACAGGATGAATGCCTGGGGCATTAGACCCAACATGACATGCCTTCTTTGCAACAGGGAGATTGAGAGCCATGAGCACTTTTTTTTTGGTTGTGAGGTGTCTAGGTACCTCTGGTGCAGGGTGCCCCTCAAGTTGGGATGGGGGGGCTATCCACCTAGATGCTTTCTTGAAGCCAGCTCGTGGATTTTGTGCAAGACGAAGAACAACCAAATGTTGAGAGAGTTTGTGGGTCTCTGTCTCACCGTCATTTGTTTTGTTTTATGGAGGGAACGTAACTGTATGCTTCATGGCCAAAGGCAGTCCGATGTGTTGGACCTATTTGAGGTCATTGTACATAATCTTGGTTGGGCGGTTAAAGCCAGACCTAAGATCAGGGTTGGGTGGGATAGGTTTGTCTTGTTACAGTGGGGTTTTGTAGAGTAGACCCACTTGTATAGTATACGGGTGTTTCAGCCCTATACTTTTTGGCACTCGCCTCTTAGTAATATTTTACCTTCTCCAAAAAAAAGTATGAAATAAGATACAAGCATAGAATATAGTTGAATATCACTTGATCACAAGATGAACAAGACTAGAACTACATGTATATGAATTACTATTAGATTATATCACAAGTTAGGACTACTAGTAGGATCTAGATCATAGAAAAAGATGCATAAGTAAAAGATCAAGCTATGAGAGGATGTGGAGATATACCCAAACAAAAAATATGGAGTTTCAGAAGCTAGAAAGGATATAAACACTAACAAATATGCATAATTACCAAAATCTAATTATCACTAAGAACCTCAGGTTGCATCAAAAGATATCCTACTAGATAGATGTAGCAAGTTAGAGCACAATGGAAGAAATTTAAGACACAACCAAGAGATACAAAGATATCACCATCAAAACCTGCATAACAACTTTGGACAAGTAATTGCAAGATATAGAGATATCAAAGAGGAAGCAATTAGAGAGATATAGTTGTATGAAAGATAGGAAATTTAAAGCATGGAAATATGCATACATAAAGGTACCAAAGGGAGTTCCATGGAATAAGGTTTGTGGTTGAGAAAATCTAGTTGAGAGGGAAATTCTCTTCCAAAAAATCATTTGTATATTCAGTGCATGGTGTTGTCAGTAAAGTTTCTGGGTTAAACTTCCCGACCGATGAAAGTTCTTGGCAACACCCATTGGTGCTTATCGGTCAAGTTTCTATCAGGACAAACTCGTATGACAAAATTTGTTGTCAAAAACATATATTTTTCACAAGAAACATATCTAGAGGTTAGATAAAACTATAAACCATATCCAAACATGTGTAAGTGAGTTAGTATTGCACTATGAAAGCATCATAGGTAGATTTTGAGAAAGAAGGTGATGAGAATCACGATATATCAAAATTGACTCAAAAACCACATGCAAAGTGCATACAAGCTTGCCAAGAATAAGATATGATTGGATGAGAGCAATTATATCATTACCTCCATTTTTACCATTTCTTTTCCACTTGTTACCACCCCATGCACATATCACCTTTCTTCTTTTATGTGGATTTAGAAGCCAATTCAAAAATCAATAGCTCATTTCAATCCAATTACACTTGACCTATAAGAGGAAATATGAAATGGTCCCCGGTCATATTTTTGGGTCTATAGGGGTTAGCTTAGTAACCCAAGTCCTATTTCTATAGGGTTCTTTACAAAAAGGACAATATGTGGAATAATGACCAATTTCATTACAATGATTACATGATCTCCTAGCCTTGGAACTAGAGAATTCTTCACTAAAAATTGAAGGTCCTTTATCTTTGTTGTTCCTTTAGCTACTATCAAGTCTAAAATCATGTCTACCCATTTGTTCAATAGTATGATTTAGGATTTGATTAAGATTCCTTTTATCATCTAAGAATCTTTGCATAGAAAATATCAAACTATGATTATCATGCATAAGAGAAGTAATAGTATAAGACAGTTGATTGATGTTATCTCTAGCATGCAAAAGATCAGTTTCTAGACAAAGAGATTTGGTCATATAAGAATCTTTATCAATATGAAGAGCAACAACATCATTCTCTCTACTAGTAGAACTAGAACAACATTTAAGAACATTGATTTTAACAAGCAAGGAAGCATTTTCTTTTTCAAGCAAAGCAATCTTAGAAAGATAAACACCATCTTCAGATTCTAATCCTTTCAAAACAATTTTTTTTTCTTCATAATTTTCAATTTTAAGAACATCAATGTCAAGCATGAGAGAATCAACAATATTAGTATGTTCTTCATTAGCAGTAGGCATAAAAGGTTGATCTTCTAGGAATCTAATCTTATCAAGAAAATCATCATTTTCAAGTTTAAGAGTATCTACTTGACTAAGATAAGCATAGTTTTCATCTAGCAAAAAAAATTATTAGCATGTTCAAGATCTTCCTTTTCTACATGCAAGTTATCAAAAATTCTATCAAGCCTTTTCTTTCTCTTTTTAGAAGACTTAAGAGAGGCACGAGTAGTATAAATAATAGCAAGGATTCTTTATCTAATGAGCTTAGATTTACGTCATGTGATTCTTCACTTGTTTAGGCCATAAGAGAAAAGTAGCATTCTCCATATTCACTAGAGCTTGAGCTAGATCCTCCACTTGATTCTTTACTTGAGCCTGAGTTGGAGGAGTCACTTGATCTTTTGTACCATTTTTCCTTCTTCTGGTGCTTCTCTTCTCTTCTCTTGTGATGATGGGTCTTTTCACCTCGTGGACAATCTTCCTTGAAGAGACCCTTCTTTCCACATTTGAAGCACTAGGTGAAGGAGGAAGAATTGCCTTTGTAGAGTCTACTCTTGGAGTACATGGCATATTCTTCAACTTGAGAGTATGGAGAAGCTTGACCAACATTAGCCTCAATTTGTGCATTGATTTCAGCCTACTCCATTCTCTTTAGCTCTTTCTTTTCTTCTCTTTCTTCTTCATCTTGCTAGTCAAGTTTGACTTCATGGGCTTGTAGATCTCCTATGAGCTCTTTAATAGGGATACACCAAGAGACTTTATTTCTTCAATGGAGGTCACCTTGGATTCCCACCTCTTGGGGACAGTTCTAAGGATCTTTGAGTTGATCTCTCATGTATCCATAGGATGACCTGGAATGGAAAGACCATTCAAAATGGTGTTGAGCCTTGAGTACATCTTAGCTATCATCTCCTCCTTTCCCATCTTGAAGTTTTCAAGGAGGCCTTTGAGCGTGTAGACTTTGCTTTCCTTCACTTTCTTTGTACCTTCATAAGTGACACATAGATTTCTCCATACCTCATGGTCCGTCTCACAAGAAGAAATCTGGTTGAACTTGGTGGGGGACACAGAGGCGTAGAGAATGTTGATGGCTCTTGCATGTAAGGTTGCTTTCTTCAAAGTAGACTCATCTTGTTTCTTCTCCTTTTGTCTCTGGTAGCTTGTATGGAAGGTCCACTATTCTTCATATCTCGAGACTTGATCCTTGGATGTAGTATTGGATCCTTCTATTCCAATAGAAGAAATTGCTCCCATCAAAGATTGGAATGTTGATGAGGTATCTCCCTCCTTGATAATAGACCATTCTTCCTTCTTGTGGAAGTATTCATGGAGAAGACCCGCTCCGATACCAATTGTTGGATCTTGTATGGGCTCTAGAGGGGGTTGAATAGAGCTAAATGCACTTAAACAAAAACATTAGACCTTCAAAGTATTTCTACGATAATATGGCAAGTATGAACTTTGAGTGCAACTAAAACATACATAGAAAGGGAGACACAGACAAAACAATCACAAGAACACAAGCAATGTAGAGTTGTTGCTTATTCCAAACTAGGAGTAAATCAGTCCACTACCATTTTGGAACCATTGCATATTTATATTCCATTATAAGACATACACTATATGACCTTCCTTTTTCGGGCCAAGGATACCCAGCCTTCCCTTTAAGGAGAAGGGAGACAACAACCTACCAAAGGACTTACCTATCCAAGACTGAGTCTTCAATGTCACCAAGGACTTACCCACTTTGCAATGAGTCTTCTACCTTTACCAAGGACTTACCTACTCTTGTACGAGTCTTCCACCTTGAAGTAATTACCCACTCTTCTTGGAGCTTCCGCCTTTGATTTCACCTTCTCCAAAGAGAAGCTTTCACCAAGGGACTCCTTCCCTTGTTCTTCTTCACCTCTCTTATCTAAGAGAGAGAATCTACATCTTCGTCTTCATGGTACAAATGAGATATTTGGAAGTGGAGGAAGTGAGAGCCTTATAAGATATACATGTACAACTAGCTATCTTACAAATATTATACTCACTTTAATGGATGTAGCAAGTGAGTAAGCTTAGAGAGAGAGAGAGTCTCTTGGAGGCACTCAACTATAATATAGGGACCTTCATAGGGCTTGTATAGCCATGGGATGAATCCCAAGGGGTCCTATTTATAGTTGGGGATGCCTACTAGCCAGTAGATACACTTAAGGACGAATACTAGCCGTTTGGGGTGTTGCAATGGATTTTTTTTAGTTTTACAACACTCCAACATGTAGAAACATTTTTTTTCACTTTCCATACAGTACGATCGGTCGAGTTTACTTTTGGGAAACTCGATCGATTGCACTATTCGACAAAGCAAATTTGAAGCATCGGTTGAGTTTATCCTGGATGAAACTCGGTCGATCGCTTAAATTTAGTTTTGCCCAATGTAGGGATTGGTCCATTATCTGTGTGTAGGAAACTCGACCGAACTTGGATATTCTCAAAATGCATCAAGGGGATTGGTCAAGTTTGTTACATGAGAAACTCACCCGAAAAACACCATGTAATGAATTTTGGAAAATATCACTAAAGTGCTTAAATATTCGATTTGCATGCTCCTAATTTTTTCTATACGCTTAATTAAAAGTCATGCAATCATTACAAATGATTTAAAACATGATTCTAATAGAGATATATCATATTCCATAAAAGTGTGCTTGCATTGATTTTGACTTATCTTTTCTCCAAGTTAGGATGTGCAAGTTAGGGCATTTTGAGTGTGTCTATACCTAATCTGAAATCACTCAAGTAGAACCATTAGACACAGAAAAGTGAAATGGTTAGTCATCACCAAAACAAGGATTTAGTCAATTTAGACCTTGAGTCAATAGTGACCTGGAGTCAACAATAAGTGGCTAGTCCAGAATGTAAAAAGAATGCTACATCTATGAACCTTATAATAGTGAAAATAACTAGCATTAAGAACAAAAATTGTTCTCAAACAAGTTATGACATGAGAGTTACTCTCCCATACCCAAGAATAAAGATTCTACTTGTCCATGGCTAAAGAACGTAGGTACAAGTAGTAGAATATGGAGTAAAACATAGTTGAATAAAGAAAAGAATGAAAATCCTCACAGAATTAGTAGGACGAAGTAGAACTCCATCTAGAAGACATAAGTTCATCCTTGCTATGACTCTTTCTATAGCAACCTTCTCTCCTGGGTGGTTGGAATGGAGAATGGAGATCTCCACTGCAAGTGTTGAAGAATAATTGAGGAAGAAGGAGGTTCTTTGTCGAGCAACCCCCTTCCTCCTCCAAAATTGCCTCATCTTCTTCTTAGATTTTCTATGGATGTATTTTGCTCCAAATAATGCATGATGTTCGTACCAAGTGAGTTGCATTCTTTTTAAAAAGTGAGGGACAATTTTCATTCAGTTTTGAATAAAATTGTAAGTAACACGGCGTGTTGATTAGCCAACATGGCATGTTATTTGTGATGAGTAAAGTTGGACTGAATGGATCAAAGACAACACAACATGTTGGTTGACCCACACATTGTGTTGTTGCAAGTCGGGTAAACTTGGATAGTTATTGAGTGAAAGAACATGGGGTGTTGAGATACTGACACACCGTGTTGTTGTGTTTCAATGAGCTTTGGCTTCTTCTGGGTTGAGGATACACAACATGTTCTATGCATAACACATTGTGTCTTTGCACGTTAGGGATTACTAGAAAATTTGAAGTGGGAGTACATGCCGTTTTGGTTGGCCAACACACCATTTTCCAAATACAGTGACTTCTGAATTCCCTATATTTGAGGTGATACGATGTGTTGGTTGGACAATATGTCGTGTGATATGATCGTCTATTGAATGTGCATTTTTTCGTCATGAACACGCTGTGTTTATTGAACCACGTAGCATGTTTCCATCATATTTTTTAGGAATTGCTTCAAAATTAGGGTATCTGTTGGGGAATCTGATAAAGGTTAAATTGTGATCAAATCATCCCTATTTTGGCATCAAAATGATGTACCTACAATCAAAAGCATGGAGCAAGTAAAGATAATAGTAAAGTAGAAAATCTAGCATGATAAGATGTGAGTTGGGGTAGAAAATGGATTGAAAATGCATGCAAGAGTAGTCAAAAACACTATATAAATCATGCACATAAAATACCCTTAAGCTTAAACCATTGCTTGTCCTCAAGTAAAAGGGAACATGGATACAAAGTAAGAGAACTAGCATGATACACACATCATTGCAATGCAAAACAAGAATCCAAACATCACATGCCAACTATTGTCAAGATATAGCTGCTAGGTATGCATTCAATTAAATCACTGAAAATTTGAAGTTTAGTTCAAAAAGGTGGTCAAATTGCCTTAGGAAAATCAACAAGATGGCAATGAATAGAGTTGTGATAAAAGAGCCAAACATGTAGTGAAAATGATATCAAATCCTTCTGATCATATGGATGAATAAAATGAGATTCTAGTTTGAAATCAACACAACTACAATGACTTCTCCTTAAGCGTACAAATTTTGAAATTATGAGCCTTGGTTACGACACTCAACTGCTAAAACAATCTTATGCACATGTAGAGTGTCATTTGGGGATTATTTACCTTCTTTCTGGCATAATTCCCAGCATTAATTGGGTTAGGAGATTACATGGGTGACTTAGCCATCTTTTGATAGGTATACAGAAAAAAAAATATTTTTAGAAAACAAATATCCCCTTTTTAAACATGTTATATGGATTTTGCTTTGGAACCTCATAATCTTAGGCTAGTCAAAATTTTCAAAGAGGAGGAGTCATGCAGATTTGTGAATCAAGTTTAGAATTCTTTTAATTGTAAAAAAATCATAATTAGGGAGGTAAAGATATGCACTACAAATTTGCAGAAGCATACAAAATGCTACACAAGGTTGTAAATCAGATTAATCCAAAGAAATTTGAAACATTACATGTATTGAGTTGAAAGTGAGAAAAATGAAAAACATGCTAGAGCAAAAATGTCTTAACCAGTCAGTTGGTTTCATTAAATTGTTGGATGTACATGCTAGTGTTTTTCAAATACTATCCCAAAATGTACACTAGCTTATATACAAGGGAGTCAAATTCTACCCAACAACAAACAAATGATTAGATCATGCATAAATTTTCATTTGTAGAAAATAAAAAGAGAAACGGGAAAGGAAATAAATAAAAACTACAATATCAAAGGGAAAACTTCAAATAAATCTAAAACTACCGTCCAGTTGCTATCCCCCTGTAAGATTGAAATATCTAGTGTTCGCAATGAATGTAACAAAGTCAAGAGGTTTGCAACTAGATTCCTATTTTCTAGAAGATCAGAGAGAAGGACCAATGCCCTCATCAGTAGCTAGGAAGTGTTGCCCCAAAATGTCATCATTTGTAGTGTTAGGGAAGGAAGTATCTTACGGTGGTGGTGGCGGTGGTGGTGGTGGTGGCATAGCATAGTGGCCTTGAGCAATGTGCCACATGCCCACCCTCTATATTATACAATGCATATCTATATATTGCTGGCTGAGTTGGTGATGACGGGTGTCCTGTTGGTTAAAATGTTGCTAGACATAACTGTAGAGATGTCACACATATGGCATCCCCCAACTATACCCAGTGTGCATTCTTGTGGAAGGAAGAGGGGTGGCACTCTATGTGCCTCAGCTATAGCAAAATATTGATGTCTATCACCAATGGCATCCTCATTATCAAAGGAAATTTTCTAATTGTCTAAATTTGACAAGGTAGTTGCTTCTGGATTTGGTGACTCAACGTATCCCTCGTGATTATGGATCAATTCCCTAAATTTCATCTCATCAGTGATATCATTGTCTATTAAACTTGAACAAATGTGGATTTGAATATATACTTTGTTCTTTCTAGTAACACTAAAAATCATGTCAGGTCTACATTCATCTTGTAGGAAATATGGATTATCAATCCCCTAATCATGAAGTCACCTCACTTTTCCTTTTGGATTTTGAAGAAACATTGGAGGATATAATAGTCTGTATTGATTTATAGTTATGTGAATGACACGTAAGAAGAATAAGTCATACTTTCCACACACCTTCTATTTTATTCCTAACGAAAGCATGTGTGCTAAGAAGTCTGTGAATAAAATAGGAATGGGATTGTGGATATGGGATGCTCTAGCAGAAGTGGTGTAGCATCCCAAATTTTAAGTAATCTAATGTGTATAATTTTATCCTTATGAGGCTCAAGCCAAATACATGACACATGCTACATTGATATGATGATCTATAGGCACATTTTGAGCCCATTAATTGTCCATAATCAAAATAGTGTAAACTGGTATTTTGTCTATTAGCATGCATTAATTAATTTCTTCCAAAGTGTGTGTGTGTATATATATATATAGAGAGAGAGAGAGAGTCAGGCTAGTGTACACTTGAGTGTACTAGAGGCACCGTACACCTTAGTCATTTTTAAAGATGCACTAACTTTTTGAAAATTCTAAACCATTGATCTTCTTAAATTTCTTAAGATCATACTATATAATAAATTTTAGCTCATTTCGACACTTATAGATCATGCATCTAAAGGAGGCAAGAATCATGCATTTCAAATTAGTTTTGTGTGTTGATTTTGTCATCCTTGGATGAGTGACTTACACTCATTCAAATGAGCTCATATTTTGTGTGGCCTATTGTTATTGTAACCATGAAGATCAATGGATTGGATTTTGAAAATACAAGGTCTAGATAGGCAAACACCATTGAGGTGTACGGCATAATCTGTACACTCGAGTGTATTCTAGCTGACTCTCTCTCTCTATCTCTCTCTCTCTCTCTCTCTATATATATATATATATATATAGATATATATAGAGAGAGAGAGTCAGGCTAGAATACACTCGAGTGTACAGATCACGCCGTACACCCGCAATGGTGTTTGCCTATCTAGACCATGTTTTTCCAAAATATAATCCATTGATCTTCATGGTTACAATAATAATAGGTCACATACAAAATTTGAACTCATTTGGATCAGTGTAAGTCACTCATCCAAGGACAACAAAATCGACGCACAAAACTAATTTGAAATACATGATTCTTGCCTCATTTAGATGCACGACCTATAAGTGTCCAGATGAGCTAAAATTTATTATATAATATGTTCTTATGATTATTAAGAAGATCAACGGTTTATATTTTTCAAAAAGTTACTGCATCTTCAAAAACGACTGAGGTGTACAGTGCCTCCGGTACACTCGAGTGTATACTAGCCTGACTCCTCTCTCTCTCTCTCTCTCTATCTATATATATATATATATATATATATACATACATAAATACATACATACATCACTGAAATACACATGCATACATACCCCCCACCCGCTCCATCTCCTATGGTTCCCTGGCGATTGTCGGGTGATCCGGAGAGGGACCGGCGGCCACCACCAGCCATGCCACATCCTCCACCACCACACCACCTACCATCCCCACACCCCACCACCAAACAACCCCACCCCAGAAGCATCGATGGAGAAGGAAGGGAACGCACCAAGAAAACCATGGACCCAGATCGTGAAAATGACTCCTGCACAGGAGAAGGAGTGCATGGATCTCATATTCCCTAAATCGAGCAGGAAAGATGGAAAGGTGATGGTGAATATGGATGCAGAGGAGTATGGCCGCATGAAAGACATCTGGGAATTCTCATTTTCTAGCTACGTCATGGGCAAACGGCCATATTACCCTCATCTTCTTGCTTGGATTAGACGTGTGTGGAACCCTAAGGGGGACTTCGACGTGATATCTAAGGAGAACGAGTTCTTCCTGATCAGATTTTCCAATGATATGGATAAGAATAATTGCCTTAACAGTGGTCCATGATGGTTCGACAGCCATCTGGTGATCTCTAAACATTATTCCTATAGAGATGCTTTGGTGAAGGAAGAGGTGACATCATTGCTGATCTGGATAAGAATCCCATCCAATGGGAAAATGTGGATTCGGAAGGCTGCAGGCACGATCGCAGTGGGAGTAGGAAAGGTCCTACATGTGGAAACTAAGACGATGGAGACTATGGGTACAGATGAGGTGAAGATCATAGTGGAGATTGAAGTGGAAGATGATCTATCTGATAAAGTTTGGGTCAATGTACCAGGCAAGGTAGAGATCTCGTTCAATATCAAGTATGACGTCAAGCCGAAGAAGTGATCCAAGTGCAAAGTCTTTAGGCATGGAGACGAGGAGTGTGAGCATAGCAAGAAGATCAACAATGAGAAGGATGACCAGGGATTCCAAGTGCCCAAGAAGGTCTGGAAAGAGAAACACACAAACAAGAAGGAAGTTGCCAGTACCTCAAGCAGTAAGGACATGGAGGAGGGGGAAATCCATGAGAACCCCTTCAGTGTTTTGAGCGAGACCGAGGTGGAGGAAGAAGAGTCACTAGAATAAATACATAATGTCGATCCCACAATAGAAGACATTTCTAACAACAGTGACAAAGACAACAAAAAGAGAAGGATAAAGAGAAGGGGAAGGAGAAGGATCCTGGTAGGCAAACCAGGAACCGTGAATAAGTTACCTATGTCTATCCTCACCTGAAACGTCAAGGGAATTTGTGACCCAGACAAAAGGCATGAGGTTTGACACTGGATCAAGTCCAGTGGTGTATCCATAGCAGAAATTCTTGAAACCAAGATCAAAAGGGTGAATAAGAAATGGGTAGGATCGATCTTTCCAAATGGTTGGATGTATACTTCGAACCACGATGAGTTTGAGCTAGGGAGAGTGTGCCTAGGTTTGAATCCAAATGTATGGAAGGTGGAGGTGATATCAAAGACTGAGCAAATCATCACATCGATAGGCAGAAACAAAGGGGGACTAGAGATATGCTTCTCAACAGTTTACGCCTTCAACAGACATCACCAGCGACAATCTTTGTGGATAGAGCTAATTGAATAGGCTAAGAAGATGACTAAACCATGGTTGGTCATGGGAGACTTCAACAATGTTCGCCTTCAAGAAGAAAGGAGAGGGGGTCGACTAGCATCGGAGGTGGAGCTAAGATCTTTCAATCACATAATCAACAGGGCGGAGCTGTGTGAACTACCTATGCAAGGTGATGAAGTCTTCACCTAGAACAATGAAGGAAAACCCAAGAAGAGGATTGCATGTAAGCTAGATAGGGCCTTGGTGAACAACACTTGGCTCGAATGTATGGGTAATACAAGTATCATTGCGAGGGAAGCAGACATAAGGGATCATGTACCATTGGTGATGCAAGTACAGGAGAAGAAGAAGTATGGAAAACCTTTTAGATTCAGTAACTTTTGGATGAACTAGAGAGGATACAAGGAAGTCTTGGAAAACACCTGGAAAGATCCAATTATAGGCAATCCAATCTATTGTTTCGTAAAGAAACTGATGAGGCTCAAGAAGGACCTGAAATCATGGTCGAAGGAACAAGTGAACATCCCAAAGCTTATTGAGGAGGCCAAGAAAGAACTGATAGAGCTGAAAATCAAACTCCAAAGTGATCCTTTGAATAAATACACAATTGAAGAGAAAATCAAGAAGAAAGGTGAACTGGAGGATCTAAAGAAGGTAGAAGAAAGCTTTATGTGGCAAAGAAGTAGGCAGAGGTGGATTCAAGATGGAGATAGGAACACAAAACTCTACCACAGCGCAATCAAGCAAAGAGAGGCACTCAATACAATCTCAGAACTAATAGGGAGAGATGGGAGAATCCTTAATAGTCAGGAGGACCTGAGAAAGGAGGCAAATGATTTCTATTCAAATCTTTATAACAAGGGCTATAATGGAACCTTTGAGGGAAAGTAAGATGATCTATGATGGCAATATAAATTAACTGTGTCTCACAATAACATCTTGTGCAGGCAGGTGACCATGGAGGAGGTTAAGCAGGCACTCTGGAGCATCGGAGTGGACAAATCGCCAGGCCCAGATGGGTTCAATGCCCACTTTTATAGAGATGCATGGTATGGATCAAGGAAAAACTCTTTGAATCTGTGAAATGGTTCATGGAAGGGGGGATGCTTAGACAAGTTAATCATGTGTTCTTGGTGCTCATACCGAAGAAGAAGACGATGACATCCATGGTAGACTTCAGACCAATTGTCTGCTGCAATGTACAATACAAGGTGATGGACAAGATCCTTGTGGAGAGGCTGGAAATGGTTCTACCACTGATTGTGTCAGACAACCAAGGAGCCTTCATCGCTGGTTGGAGTATCAATGATTGTGCCTTACTGGCAGGGGAGTTCATGTTGGACTTCAAAGTTAGGAGAGGATACAAGAAGGTGTGCCTCAAACTTGACGTCTCAAAGGCCTACGATAGTGTCAACTAGGAGGCACTCTGGTGGGTGATGAAGGAGATGGGATTCCAGGAGCAATGGATAGATATTATTAGAAGATGTGTCACCACAACAAGTTATTATGTTCTAGTTAATGGGTCACCATGTGGAATCTTCAACGGGAGTAATGGGTTGAGGCAGGGAGATCCACTCTCCCCCCTCCTATTTACTATCCTCATGGAATGCTTCACGATATTGATGGAGAAATATGAGAGAGAGAAGAAGATAGAAACATATACAGTACATGGAATAAAAGTCCTCATCCACCTTATATTTGCAGATGATGTACTCATGTTCTTGATGGTGAAACTAGTCTACTTGAAGAACTTGAGGAACTTTCTGGAGGTGTTTGGGCTTCACACGGGACTGAAGACTAACATTCAAAAGACTCAGTTGTTCTTGTCGTCTAATTGCTTAGATTATTGTAAACAGATTTAGTCAGCCATGGGGATCGGGGCTAGTGACCTGCCTACTTGCTACCTGGGTTTTCCTCTTGCCGGGGGTAACCTCAAGGTGAGTGACTTCACAGAATGCTCATATAGACTGGATGAGATGATCGACAAGTGGCCTTTGATGAGAATGTCCATGGTAGGATGCATCACACTAACAAGATCAGTAATAGAGGCCTCCTGATGTTTTAGGTACAGCAGGGCAAGATACCCAATACAGTACTCGACTGAATGGAGATGAAGATCTCCAACTTCATCTGGGCAGGTAGTAGTCACCCGATGAAATACAGTAGGTTAGCTAGAAGCAATGAAGAAGGAGGTGTTGAACTAAAAATGCCAAGGATGATTGCAATGTGGGGCACGACCAGGAGGATATTCAAATATCTACGCAATGATTCACTGTGGGCAAGGTGGATGAGGACTAGGTACCCTAACGGACTTGATTTTAAACCAAGAACTAGATAAGGTTATTCCCGTGTAATCAATCGCATGAGGGAGATCTGGCAAGAGATTAACAGTCTAAATGATGACAGAAGATGATGGAGCCTAAAAGAGAAGGAGGATAAGACATGGAGCTGATCTGACCACGATTTGAAGAACACGCAGCAAGACTGATATGGACAGAGATGGGGGTCCCAAAATGGGAAATGTGCTTATATAGAGCTGCTCATGGTACACTCCACATGATCGACAAAATATCCAGATGGTACCCTGGGAGTAACACGACCTGCTACCTCTACAGAGAAGGCATGGAGACGCATTCACACCTGTTCAGCCATTGTGAATATATCAAGAAGGTTTGGAAAAAGGTTAGGGCTAGACAGGGAGGCTACGAGCAGAGGCTACAGGTGACAAAAGAAATGCTAGCAAGCCTAGGCACCAAACCTAACAAGGAGATGAAGATGGAGCTCGTGACTCTCTATGTAGTACACTTCCACATATGGAAAGAGAGGAACAACATAACGCATAATGGCAAAGATAGAAAAGAGGAGGACATAGCATGCAAAATTTACAAAATTGTATATAATAGCCTACGTATGAAGATAGTATAATCCATACCAAATTAAGGAGTGAGTAATGTAGTGTTGGACTATGTTGTAGCTTGGTCCAAAGTTTTTCAAAACTTTGGGTTTCGGAATAAAATTTACCAGATTCTGATACATCATTGAAATAATGAGAAATTCATACTGACCAAGTTTTGATTTTAATAATGTTCATATAAAAATATGTATATTATTTACACACAAAAAAGATTCTGACTGATTAAAAATATTGAATGATTTTATTTTGAAGTTTTGAGATCTTATTTATAATCTTTAGATAACTGCACAGTAGTGATTAATTTTTTTTTTATTTTTGGTTAGAGTGAGATAAGGAAACAAATTCAAGAAAGAAGTCTAGATGTCGTTCATTTCAAATAAATAAAATAATTTGAGTGATGATACATGATTTTTTCTTGATATTATAAAATGATAATGAAACAAATATCAAACTCTTACTCAAACATCACGATATTGAAGTTATACCATTTTAGTAGTTTCTTTTGGGGAACATTTCATGGATGTTTTAAGAGAAATTAATAATAGGATCAACTTTGAATTAATTTTAAGTAAGAAATAGGCTAGGTGACCAATCCTTTGAGTCACTAAATTCATGAAATGTTTTCTACAATATTTATTATGAACTTTACATGTCATTTTGGATTAGAAATAAATGTTAAGAAGTTATCAAGATTTGTTCTAAAATTGTTACTTTTACAAAAATTCATATAATTCTAGTTATATATTTGTCAAAATCTAGTCCAAATAGAAACCATGTATTTAAAATACAAGCATAAAGGAAGATGAAGGAAAAGTTTGATGATTTCTTTTTAACGTTTTAAGATTTAAATGATTAACTATAGTATGACTTAATTAACAAGAGCGGTATATTAATCAGAGGCTATAGCAAAGTGTGGGTTTTGATAGTCACCTTCCCAACACAAAGTGTGATATGGAAAAGGTGATCTAATTATGGATGAAAATATGTTATGTAAATTGAATATGTGAATGGTGTATTTAATCTGGACAATTAAAATGGTTTACAATTTCATAATCATAAAATTGTTTCAAAAAAATATGAATATATATAGGAGTGAGTAATCATATTCAACAATTTCTAGATAATACTTGACTGAGTTACATATCTTTTTGAAGAATATATAGGAAATATTAAATTAACTGGAGTCATATACCCTTTTAAATGATTTTATTGGCTTTCTAAATTGAAAAAGATGGTCTGAATATCTATGGTTGGAAACTAGAAGTTAGAGGCTTTTCACACGCAATGGAGTCAACAGAGAATGGCTATGAAAATAGATAGTTTGAGTTTTCTATTAGAATATAAAAAATATGATAATGTAATAATAGTTTATTTGAGATGTATAATGTGTGTGATAAATATTTGATTTGACAATAGATAGATATCCAAAGTTTGAATGGGTCTTAAATATGAAACCAATGCTCGGAATCACCATCGCAAACTTTAAGAATTTAGTGATAATTTTGAAATGAGTTTAGATGTATCTTTGAATTCGTTTACATTAGATAATTTCTCTTGACTATGAGGGCATTTTTGTTTTACAATTATAATGTGTTTTGAGTCAGATTCTAATAGGCAGATACTTCTAGTCAAACTATAATGTGGTCTACATTTATTATATCTTAGAATTATGGCTTAAAAGTTGAGAATTTTTGGAGACGGAGAAGAAGGCATATATGTGACATATTAGATTAAACAAAACTCCTATGTGTTTTCTTATAATAATTCCACTCATGCTTTATCCTAATTTGGATGGGAAGAAATAAAAATGTTTAGAATGGGGGGGATTCTAAGGGTTAGTAGGACTTGTGTTTTTGGAATTCCGTCGTAGCCACCCTTTCTCCTTCCCTTGTTGTCCTTTTCCCAACCATCACTCTTCCCCTCCTTTATGGATGTGCCTCAGTAAGAGAACAAAGGAATAGAGGTAGTGGACCTACTATTCCTCCAAGACGGTCCCTCCCCCTCTATTTTTGTAGTGCACATCACTTGGCATACAATTGTCACATCCTCGTATGCTTACAACTCCAGTGAAGGATCACCATTTTTGTGTCGCCCCCTCTACCCAGATCACAATTGTATGCTTTTCGTAGTTGGTGCTGATTTCAAGTAAAACTAAGGTAACTTCACAAAATCATAACTTCAGTTCTAGCTATCCATTTGGGGAGTTCAAGATATCACTAGAAAGAATTTTGAGTTTACTATGTCCTAAAAATATGTTGAGAAGATGATTTTGACTTTTTTATTTAATAGGTTATATGTATTGAAATCTATATGATTTTAATATTTCATGCATTAAAATAGCAAACGACTTTAGAAATTAATGAATGTTTTATGGTAAGTATATTTTCATGTATTTAACATGATTCCAAAATATGATCATTCTGATTTGAAGTTCTACTAATTTTTTGATGTAAATCCTAGTAAGGGTATTTTGGATATTCCACGCATAGTTTGGATATGGAATGATTTGATATTTTTTATCCAGATCCTATTACATGGTAGCATTATTGTTTTCAAAGTTTTGATGAGGTGTCATACTATTTTAAATTAATATTTAGTTTTATACTCAAGAGGATATTATATGATGTTTTTTATGGATATTCATGAGATATTACAATACATATATGCTTAACCGCTATAGAATAGAGTTTTTGATATATATATCCGATTTCAAATAAAAGTAACTAAAGAAATATGATCATATTTGGAGGTTTTCTTTTGGTCATAGCTTAATTTGTTTGTGTATAATATATTATGTGATTTGTTATGGATTATTCAAATATGAGTATGACAGTGATTTCATAGTGTGAGTTTTGATATACATTCAACGCCAATATTTTTATCATGGTTTTACGTTAAAGTTTGATTTAGTCTAAGTAAGGATCATATTTTAGTATATGAGATTAAGGAGATGAGGGTTTTATATATAAAATGAAAAATGGACATACTGATATACTTACAGAAATTTGTTGATGTCTGGGTGATTAGAATATTGAAAAAAAAAGGAATCAAGAACATAAAGAAATTATCAGTATCAAAAGTAAGTGGGCCATGTCCATTAAGTTTCAGTATTGTTATTAGTATTTAGCCTACACCTTCCTACAAGGTAATTTAGAGAATAAATACTTTTAGACATTAGTGTTTCATATCTTGTCATGGTTTGAGTGATTAGATTTCATCCCGTTTGAGTTATGTTTCTAGATTTTTAGATTTTAGATATTTGATGTCTATTTCACTTTAAAACATTCAATATTTATATTCTTATTCAGATTATTTTCTCAAGACCTTGGGCTCAGATATAATTTTTCATATAATTGCTAAATTAAAGAGCTTCAAATTAAGATTTATCAAGAAAATAAGAATATCAGGTTTTAGATTTAAAGTTAGATTCAGTTTAGAGTTAAAGAATAGATATACATAGTTAGAGATAATAGACTAAGATTTAGATATAAGAAATTAAGAACATATTCATAGATATGAGATTGAGATTTAGAGATAGAAAATTAAGAACAAATTCAGAGATAAGAGATCAAGATTCATAGATAAGAAATTAAGAACAAATTTGGAGATAGGAGATTAAGATTTAAAGATAATAAACTAAGAACAGAGATAGAAAATGACACCAGGTCATTAATGCATTATATGATAAGTCCTCACTAGAGAGTCCCAAGATGATTACAGAGGACATTGTGTGTGTCATAAAGGGCATGTAGTACCAACAGAGAGTGCATTACACCATATAGGACACTTCGGTGTCAACAGAGGGCATGTTGTACCAACAAAGGCTGTGTTGCACTATAGAGGACACTTCAATATCAATAGAGAAGGACTTATCACATAAAGATGGCCACACATTAGATAAAAGACACATGATTAAATACAACTTTATAGCTTTCAGATATTATTTCAGCCTTCAATTATAGTATATTTGTGTTTATCTTATTAGATATTCAATTCCACTTATTGTTGGCTAAATGGACATCATCAAAATCCCTTTGTTTTGAAAATGACAAATATTTCATTCTTATGGATCTAACATGCTACTTGAGTATTTCATGAACAAGGTGGATGACAAATTTTTGGAAGATCTACATGCTTAAATTACTTTATTTTCTTGATTGTAATCAAATGTAAACTTGTAGAAATATATAATGTACAAGTACTTAGATATCATGTAAATCAAGCATTTAGATCTTCCATATCCACACACAACACTTAGATAGGTCATCACTAAGTGAGCATCACAATTGCACATTCATTTCTTACACTTATCATATGAGTTAAAGTTTTGAAATAGAGTTTGTCTCGGTCGACACACTTCTTGACCGAGATACTCTTGGTCGAACATTTTCTCGACTGAGAAACTCACAAGTCTAAAGCACGAACACCTTTGCATAACCTGCTAAAAGCCATCACTGAGAAAGGCTCGATCGAACTTTACTTCGACCGAGACTGTGTCTCTAGCAGGTTTTATAATTGTTAGACTTAGTGGGAAAAAGTGGTTGGGAGTTGAGTTGAGTGTTACAATACACTTTCCCCAGACTTACCCTTGGTCAACAAATTCCTCGACCGAGAGACACTCAGTCGATAAACTTCTCGACCGAGAAAGTTTCTGTCTGCACTTTTCAGAATTAATTAACTAGTTGTTACTAATACAATTAGTGGATACCTAACGGCTAGTTGAGCACTAAGAACTCCCTAGAAAGTATCTAGAACGGCCCTAAGCACTAGTAGGCCATTCCTATAAATAGGACATGCCTTAGGACACCTAAACTCACTTGAGTACACATACTTACAATTGAGAATCAATTATTGTGAGCAATTGAGCAACTTCAACACTTGCTAATCATTTCCATTGTTGGCATTTCGTGTCCTATAGGCTAGAATATCCTACCCACTATACTTCCACTTTCATAAAAATTGGATAGGAGATCAAAACGCTTGATATAGGATTCAAGCCTTGTGCTTAAGTGGTAATTGTAATTTCCTTTTTCCTTTCTTGTTCTTTCTTATTGCATTGTACTCTCCTTGCTACTCCTAGGTTGGAGGCTGTGGAGTGGAGAGGGTGAGATCTTCTCAAGTGGAGAAGGAGGACTTTGGACTACTTCTAGAAGGTCTCAATGGGAAGCTACTTCAAGGAGGAAGGCTACTTCAAGGGGAAGCTTGAAGTTACTTCAAGTGAAGGCTGCTTCAAAGTTGGTGAGATGACTTCGGGTGAAGGTTGTCCAAAGGGTTTGGGAAGGTATTTGTAGTTTTGTGTAACATCCTTGAGAAGGTAATAAAATTAAATACTTTCAAAATCCCAATTGGAAACAATTGGGTAGTGGACTGACTCCCTTAGTTTTTTCTAAGGGTGGAACCACTCTAAATCCTTGTCTCCTTCTTCAACATCCTTGTGGTTGTTTGTTGGTTGAATTATTTTAAAAATTATTATAAAACCCTATTCACCCCCCTCTAGTGTTTTTCATTTGGTATCAGAGCAGGCTTCAAGGAACTTTAACAAAGTCTTGAAGAAAATGGGTGATGGGGTATTAAACAACCTCAAATTGGAAGGAACACTTGTGGCTTGGCCTCCACCATTTGATGGCACCAACTACACCTATTGGAAAAGGAGGATGCAATTCTACTTTCAAGGAATCAGCTGGGATCTCTATAGAATGGTGTCAAATGCCTATGATCTTCCTCAAACTGAATATGCTACATGGGATGCAAACATGGTGAGATTAGCTCAATTAAATGCAAAAGATGTAAGTATCCTTTATTGTTCAATTTCTGTAGGTGAGTTCAATATAACTTCAAATTGTGAAACTGCATATGAGATATGGCATAGACTCTCTATTACTTATGAAGGAACTGTTCAAGTAAAAAATTCCAAAATTGGTATGCTTAAACAAAAGTTTGAACAGTTTCGTATGGAACCAAATGAGTCTATTAGTGAAATGTATGCAAAGTTTTCTTATATTGTTAATGGTTTGAATGCATTAGGTAAAGCCAATGAGGGAGAAGCCTAAGTACAAGCCTAAGGTGACCGCAATTGAAGAAGCCAATGACCTCACCTGACTAAGGATGGAGAAACTCATTGGCAACTTAGAAGCACATGAGGCAACCTTGGAGGAGGAAGAAAGACGAGAGTGTGAACTTAAACAAGGAAGAAAGAAGGACATGGCTTTCAAGGCTACAAAGGTCATCACTCAAGAAAGTGATGAGACAAGTGATGGAGATGAGGGAGAAGAAGCTCTAATTGTAAATGGTAAGAAATATAGAAGATTTAAATCTAACAAAGTTATTGGTTCTTCTTCTTCCTCTCCTAGGTGTTTTGAATGTGGAAAGAAGGGACATCTTAAGAATGAATGTCCTAAAGCAAAGAAAGGGAAGAAAAGCTCATTCAAGAAGAAGGGAGAAAAAGCATACAAAGCTGCATGGGATGAGTCAAGTGATAGTGAGAGTGGAGAAGAGAATGTGGAGTGTCTCATGGCCAAAGAAGATTGTAGTGATGATTCTCAAGAGGTAAGCCTTCTTTATTTGCCAAAAGAAGATCTAATTGCTAGTCTTCAAGATATTCATGACAAATATGTTTTTTTTTTTGGAAATAGGTAAATATATTGCCAAAGGATCCTGTACAAAGCAGGACCAAACCTACAAAAGCATATACAAGGGGTTGTTAGCTACAAAAGCCCCAGTATCTATTGGCTTGCTCAGACAAGCCTAACGCCAAGCCCTTCTTATATTTAATAGAAAATAACAAGATGTTAGCTATCTTCCCAATGATCTCATCCTCACTGCATTTCCTTCTACTGTGGTTTCTGTTGTTTCTCTCCTCCCAGATGTAGTAGCAAACACCTGTGAGGCAGATCCCACCAATTTCCATCTTGTGCTAACATTGAGCAAGGGAATAATCTTGGTAATCAACCCATTAATGTTATCATCAAACAGTTGACCCCAACCACACATGAGGCTGACAACAGCCCAGGTCCTTCAAAAGAAGGTACAAGTACCAAAAATGTGATTATGACTTTCATCTTCTCTATTGCATAACACACACCTCATCTCCACCTGCAGCCCCCAGCGCGCCAGCCTATCCTAGGTTGGCAGCCTATTAAAGCTGGCTCTATAGGTGGTCGTGCTCCACTTCGATATATGGCAGTGGTTCCACAGAAGCTTGTACCAGCCAACATCATCGTCAACGTAGTTGTTGATCCATGGTGTCGCCCTCGGAATGGCAAGAGACGCGATACCATTACCATCAACACAGTACGAGTTTTGGATTTCCACCCAGCTTCTGCACATATTCCTCCAGATTCTAGAGGACTTGTTATCGAACCCCTGCTGAAAACCACCATATCTTTTCGTCATCCAATGAGTCCATATGTTATCCCTGTCTCTGAGAAATATGTCAGTTCTTTTCCCATAGCTTTCTTTGACTAATGTCATGGGGGAGGTTATGTTCAAACCACCTTTACGGTAAGGTTTAGCAATGTCATCCCAAGCCACACCATGACTACCACCGCGCCATATGACAAATATGTTGATTGCAAAAAGAAACTAAAGAAAGTTACTAGAACTAATGAGGATTTATATGCTAAAGTAAATAATCTCTCTTTTGGAAAGGTCAAAATTATTTCTGAAAACTTTACTTTGAAATCATCTTTAAATGATTGCAATATGAAGTTGCTTACTTTTGAAACAAACTATGATCTTCTCTCTCAAGAAAAGGTTGAATTACTTGCAAAACTAAATAATTTTCAGACTCAACCTATTCTATGTACTCATCTAGATTATGATGTTGTTGTTAAAGAAAGAGATGCTTTATCATCTGATCTAGATCAAGCAAAGTTAGATATCAAAAATAAAATGGATGAGATTGCTAAGTTACAAAAAGAAGTTAGTAGCTTGAGAAATAATGGTATTCTTGATAAGATCTTAAAGAACTCTTCTGGTTATAGTGGAAGAAGAGGTTTAGGATATGTTCCTAAAGAAAACTCTTATCAACCCAAACCTAGGAGAACTCAAGTACCCAAGACCAAGATCATGTTTGTACCCAAGAACACAACTCAAAATCCTAGAAAAAGAAATGAAATTGATTCTATTTGTTGTCACTATTGCTTGCGTCTTGGACATTATTCCTTCTCATGTCCTTAAAAGAAAAAGGATGTTGAGTTAGTATGGGTTCCAAGACCCCAAACTTAGTAAATTTAATATGATTAAGTTGAGATTTGACCTAACACTTCATTTTAATATCTTAATGTCTCATCTCAACTAAATAGAATGGTACCTTAGCATATTACAACGATTTAAGCCCAAATTGACACAAATAGATTGCTGAAAATAAACAAAAACAACCTCGGTCGACAAATAGTTCGACCGAGACATTTCTCGGTCGAGAAATTATTCGACCAAAGGAATTCTTGTATCAAATCTAAAATCTGCAGTTAAAACAGTAACAATCTCGGTTGAGAAATTGTCGATCGAGACAAGATCGTTTGAAGTATTTGTCGACCGAATGAAATTTTGATAAGCTTAAATTATGTAATCATGTTCAGCTTATTATTAAATGTACCTAACCATAATGGACCATCACATGGGTACCAAATCCATATTTTGTTGTAGGATTGGGTGGTTGATAGTGGATGCTCCAAACACATGGATGGCAATAAGGATGAATTTCAAACTTTTGAAGAAAAGAAAAGTGGAACAGTCACTTTTAGAGACAATGGCAAAGGTAAAATTGTTGGAATATGTAATATTGGTACAAACCTTGAAATAAAAAATGTTTTACTTGTTGATGGTCTGCACCATAATTTAATAAGTGTCAGTCAACTATGTGATTCTGGATATGATGTTTTATTCAATAAAAATTGTTGCAAGTTACTAATAGAGAACACTACAAATGTTGTGTATGAAGGAAAAAGAATTGTAAATCTATATATTCTTAGACCTAACTCTATGCAATCTGTAGCTGGAAAATGTTTACTTGCAAAAGATAACTCTCTCCAATTATGGCATAGAAAATTAGGTCATGAAAAGCTAGTTAAATATGATCTTGTTCGTGGTTTGCCTAAGCTATCTTTTGATCAATCTGAAAATTGTGAACCATGTACTTTGGGTAAACAAACTAAAACTTCTTTTAAACCCAAAAACATGCTTAGCACCAGTAGATCACTAGAACTTATTCATATGGATTTATTTGGACCTATGAGGACACAATCTATTAGTGGAAAAAGATATTGCTTTGTTATTGTTGATGATTACAGTAGATATACATGGGTTCATTTCCTTGCAAATAAAGATGATACCATTCAAGTGTTCATACAATTTTGCTCAAAGATTGAAATTCAATTACAAAATAAAATATGCACATTTAGAAGTGATCATGGTGGAGAATTTGAGAATCATATATTTGAAGAATTCTGCACATCTCAAGGCTACACTCACAATTTTTCAGCTCCACGTACCCCACAACAAAATGGCATAGTTGAAAGAAAGAATAGGTCCTTACAAGAAATGGCTAGGACTATGATGCTTGAACATAAGACATCTAAAATGTTTTGGGCTGAAGCAGTAAACACAACTTGCTATGTGCTAAATAGAGTAACAATTCACTCTTATCTAAAGAAAACACCATATGAACTCATTTATAATAAGAAACCAAGGGTTGATTATTTTCATACTTTTGGCTCAGCTTGCTATATCTTAAACACAAAAGATGATAGAGAAAAGTTTGACTCTAAATCACAAAAAGCCTTTTTCTTAGGATATTCGACTTCTAGAAAATCATTTAGAGTTTACAATACCATCTCTAGAAAAGTTGAAGAATCCATTCACATTACTTTTCATGAAGAACTAAAACAAAGTGATGACATAGTTGATATTACTCATCAAATTGAAGATCTAACCATATCAACTAAACATGATCAAAATGCTGAAAATGATCAACAAATTGAGACACAACAACCCATCCCTAGACTCATTAAGGATCATCCTCAAGAACTAATCATTGGAAATCCTAAGGATAAAGTAAAAACCCAATCATCTTTTAAAGATGTTGCAAACATGGCATTTGTATCTATGATTGAACCTAAGAAAGTGATTGAAGCTCTAAAAGATGATTATTGGATAATGGCATTGCAAGAAGAATTAAACCAATTCACTAAGAATGATGTATGGGACTTGGTTCCTAAACCACAAGATAAAACCATTATTGGAACTAAGTGGGTTTTTCAAAATAAGTTAAATGAAGCCGGGGAAGTAGTAAGAAATAAAGCTAGGTTGGTAGCACAAGGGTATAATCAACAAGAAAGAATAGACTTTGATTAAACTTATGCATCGGTGGCAAGACTTGAATCCATTAGAATGCTACTAGCTATAGCTGCCCAAAAAAACATCAAACTATTCCAAATGGATGTAAAAAGTGCATTTCTAAATGGAATAATACAAGAGGAAGTATATGTTGCCCAACCACCTAGTTTTGAAATTCCTGGTAAAGGTGATCATGTTTACAAACTTAAGAAAGCACTTTATGATTTAAAACAAGCACCTAGAAATTGGTATGAAAGGCTCAAAATTATCTTTTTGATAACAGTTTTTCAATTAGAAATTCAGATTCTACTTTATTTTTTAAAACATATGAATCTAACTTTCTAGTTGCTCAAATTTATGTTGATGATATTATCTTTGGTGCATAAAATGAATCTTTATGTAAACAATTTAGTGATATTATGCAAAGGGAATTTGAAATGAGTCTCATGGGAGAATTGACTTTCTTTCTTGGTTTTCAAATAAAGCAAACACCCACTGGGAATTTTATGATCCAAGAGAAGTATACAAATGAACTTTTAAAATGTTTCAAAATGGAACATTGCAAACATGCTACCGCACCAATGGATACTTCTACTAAAATTGACAATGATGAAAATGGGGAACCCATTGATGATTCCTTATATAGGGCCATGATTGGTAGTTTGCTTTACTTAACTGCTTCTAGACTGGATATCATGGTTTCCATTAGACTATGTGCTAAATTTCAATCAAAACCCATGCAAACTCATTTTCAAGCTATCAAAAGGATTCTAAGATACTTAGCTGGCACCGCAAACTATGGTTTATGGTATCCTAAAAGACAATCTTTGGATTTGAAAGCTTATACCAATGCCGATTACGATGGTTGTTGACTTGACCGAAAAAGCACAAGCGGAAGTTATTTCTTATTAGGAAGAGCCTTAGTATCATGGTTTACAGATGGATTCCAGACATGCCATGTCTGGATCATACATGAAGGTTGCCTATTTTTATTTTTTCCAAGTTCACATGTAACACAATGTATTAGAAAATGGCATGTCATATTTCCAATTGATGTAAGACTATGTAGAATTGATTTTTTTGTACACATCATGTTTGGCAAATAGCATGTCATGCCAGGTGAAGGTAAAATTTGAAGATCTTTCTAGACACGTTGAGTTGAGGAAGGTATACATCATGTTTGATGGTCGTAGAAGCTTCTAGAATATTATTGTCGGCTATATGGTTTGTGCTTGATATCAAGAACATCATGTGGTGATCTAGGTGAACACTAGAGTAATTTTTTCAAACATGGCATATCGTGTCATCGACATACATGTCATGTTTCCTGATGCAAATAACTTCTGGAATGTCGAACTTGTAGAGTAAACCCCATGTTGACGTATGTACATGTCATGCCTTTTGTACATCGCGTTGTACTCTAGGTGAACACTTGAGTAATTTTTGGAACATGTCACATCATTTCATAGGTATATACGTTGTGTTGCTAATGCACATAACTTCTGGAATGTCAAACTTGTTATGCAAACGTCGTGTTGACGTCCGCACACACCATGTCTTCTAAACTTAAGCTCGTAGAAGGTGTTTTTCTGAAACAAACACATCGTGTTTCTTTATCAACATCTCGTGTTGAGATAAATTATTGTAGAATGTTGAGTTTTCTTTGTATTTATCTATGCTTGAAATTGTATTCACATGTTAACTATGAGGGCATGATTTATTGCTTTCATCAACGACAAGTTTATTTAGATGCAAATGTTCTTGAAGAAATAGCATGAGGTAAATCTATGATAATGGTGGGGTCAACTCCCATAAAGGTCCTCCATTCAGAATCTAGAGTGAGACTCTTCAATGTATTTAGTTTGCTTTGGGGAAGGATCTAGAATCTACATATTTTCCTTTATCTTTTGGGTTTGTTTCTAGCTGACTTGGTAGAGATATTGGCAAAGTTTTTAGTTGATGGGAGATCATTGAGTGACTTGATTTTCTAGCATTCTTGTATGTGTGATCATGACATATACCTTTATAGAAATATGTTGAATGGCATCCTTCATTTGTTGTCCTTCTTGGAGAACTTCCTCATTTTTTATAATTTGACATGAAATAAAATTTTCTAAGATTAACTCAAAGATGGATTTTGAATATGACTAAAGCTAGTTAGAATTTCATTTTGCATTATTGTTGAACCTGGGAGGGTTGTTTCTTGTAGAGGGTTTGTTCCCCATGTATGGTGGTTGTTGTATTTGTGGTTGTTGAGGATTTTGGGTATCATTTTTATGGTAGGAAAAATTGGGATGATCCCTACAGTCCAGATTGTAGGTGTTGGAATATGGGTTATAAATTTGTTTGTTCCCATAGTTTCTTATCATGTTGCATTGTTCCATATTTTCCTCTACTAGAATGAAAGAAGGATAGCTTGAAGAAGCTACCTTCCATGGAACTTGATTTGCATCATAAATAAGATTGACAAGTTGATTCAATGGAATGCTCAACCTCTCAAAATTCTAGGTAAGAGCATCCATCTTAGGTGCAATTGAATCCACATCATCAACATCATGTATGCTGACTTCCTTCCCAAAAGTAACAAAGGATGAGGAAGTCTAGTTGTTTCTCTAATGCTCTATTGGTAATGGTTCATTTCTATGTCTTCAATGATTGTATAGGCTTCCTTATTGGACATGTTCATCAAAATTCCATTGGTTGCAGCATCTATGGACATTCTGGTGTTGTAAAATAGCCCATTGTGGAAGGTATGGAGAAGTCACCAATTGTTGAGACCATAGTGACAAGAAAGTTTTGAAGGTATTTGAATCTCTCCCATGTGTCAGAAAGAGTTTTTCCATCTCTTTGAGAAACATTTGTGAGTTGACTTATCAAGTAAGTGGTCTTACTTGGTGGGAAATACTTAGGTAGGAAAGCTTTCAGAAGATCCTCCTTGTTGTTTATAGAGTTCCTTAGAAATGATGAGAGCCATGCCTTGTATCTATCCGTCAAGGTGAATGGGAGAATAAGTAGGTAAATCCCATAAGTGGGAACGTCATTGATCCTGAAAGTGTTTAGGCATTGTAGAAATTAAGTAACATGGAGGTATGAATCATTCATGGGAGTCCCACCAAAATAATATTGATGAATCATTTGCATGACTACTGGGATGTTTAAAAAAAATTTCACCTTGAACTGTGGGTTGTTGATATCCCAATTGATGTTTAACGTAGTAGTAAAAACAAAAACCTTAAGAGGACGGTCGTCTTCCATTATTGGTTCTTGCGGTTTGGGTAAAGATGGTGGTGAAGAAGAAGGTGATGATGGTTGTGATTCATCCAAAGTTGGAGAGTTTTCACTCCTCCTTGCTCTTCTACAACTACTAAAGTAGGTTCAATCTCCAGGTCTAGATATGTATATGGTTGGAGACCTTCTTTTGAACACCGCATATAGTCCTGCAAATTCACAAATGAGTGAGAAATGCTAGAAAAATAATGAAAGATATAGTATATGGTCAGATGATGATGAAATAATAGAATGAGAGTGTGGTCTAGTCTCACTTACTAATAAAAACATCTTACTCTAACAAAATATTGATGCTACCGGGAAACAATGTCAAAAACTTGTTATCATTGTGTCAAGTCTTCAACTTAGAATTTGAACACTACCTCGGAAGTATATGGGTGTGTGTAATATAGTCAAGACTGTCCAAGGATCAAGGTTTAGTTAATCGTAAGATTATCATTTTTCAACAATCTAGATCAGTTTTTTAAAGGATGGTCTAGTTGAACACTATTAAGCTAAGAAATTTAGATAACAAAATTTCAAAATAATGATCACTTGGCTACAATATTTCAATTGATGAAATGTCTTCAAAAATGATTTCACAACCAAGTCATAAAAATATGAACTATGAAAATAAAATATACTAGAAACAACACAAAGGAGGTTCGTGTCCTACACACACCTCTCGATAGTGTAGGGCAGTCCTAATTTCATATAGCATTGTGATGCTTATACCAAATTTTAGGCTGCAAACCTTGCTCCTCAATACATCCCATCCACTCTCGTGGTCAAGCTAGTGATGTTAAGTCACACCTCTTCACTTTTGTTCATATCTTCCCAGATCATACAAAGAGCATATATCAAACATACTAAGAGGTCAGCCCAATATGTAAGAAGAAAGCTACATTGATGAACCTTAAAAAGTTAAAAAAAACTAGCATTAAGCATGAAATTCATGTTCAAACAAGTTATGACATGGGAGTTACTCTCCCATGCCCAAGAACAAAGGTTCTACTCATATATGGATAAAGAATATAGGTACAAGCAATATAATATGTAGTAAAACATAGTCGAAGAAAGGAAAGAACAAATATCCCCAAAGAGACACATATTCATACTTTTTATGGTTCTTTCTTCAGCAACCTTCTCTCTAGAGTAGTTGTAATGGTGAAAGGAGACCTTTGATACAAGTGATCAAGAAGAATTGAGGAAGAAGGAGGTTATCTCTCTAGAAACACCCCTTTCTCCTCCAAAATTTCCTCCTTTTCTTCTTGGCTCTGATCTGCACATCTTTTGCTTCAAATTATATGTGATAATCGCCCCAAGTAAGTGCATTCTTTTGAAAATGTGTGGGATGGTTTCTTTTAATTTTGAAATGAAACCACATGCCACTTGTGATAATTTAATTCAAATTTCCTTGATCAAAAGATGACATAGTGAGTTGGTTAACCCACCACACCAAGTTACTGCATTTTAGGAAAACCTAGATAGTTCTAGAGCAAAAGAATATGATGTGTTGATATACTAACACATCATGTTGTTGCGTTTCAGTGAGATTTGTCTTATTTTGGATTGAGGAGACACATCCTGTTTGATGGATGACATGATTTGTTTCTACAAGTCAAGGAGAACTAAAAAATCTGATGTGGGAGTACCAATCGTGTTTCTGGAATCTAGTGACTTCTGAGTTCCCTGTATTTGAGGTGACATGTCGTGTTGGTTGGCCAGCACATCGTATGATTTCCTCACCTATATAATGTGAATTTTTCTTCTATGGATACACCGTGCTGGTTGGACCACATGGTGTATTTCTCTCAGGTTCTTCAGGAATTTCTTAAAAAGTTGGGAAATCTCTTGGGGAATCTTATAAAGGTTAAATTATGATCAAATAATCCATATTTTCCCATCAAAATGTTGTATCTGCAATCAAAACCATGGAGAAAATATATATAATAATAAAGTAGAAAATCAATGACTAAAAATGCATGCATGAGTAGGCAAAAAGACTATACAAACCATGTACATCAATGAGCATTTGCAAAGGTTTTCTTTTCATACAAGAGATGTGGAGATGGACATCATGGCCAAGGACCTTTGGATTTATAAGGATGGATGGGACTTTGATGCACTTAGAAAAATTCTAAATGACGAAGGCATTGATCAGATAGAATACTTCCTTCAATCTATCACATCAACTAATCTGGTCACCTAACTTGTTTGGGGATTTCTCATTGAAGTCTATAAAGAACGTGATCACTAATACATGGATCAACAAGAGTGGTAGATCATGGATTTGGGATAATGATTCACTGCCTTGGGCAAACACTATTGTTTGGAAGATGACTAGAGCAACACTTACCATTGATAATAACACTAAGAAGCATCAAATTTCTTTCCCATCATCCTATTCCTACTACAGCAACCAATAGGAAGAAATGATGACATACCTCTTCCTTTATAGAAACATTGCCAAGTTCTGGTTGGGAAAGTTTGATGATTTGTTGGGTGTCAATGCATCTCGGCAAGATGGAAACCTTGAGCATATTTTCCTGCACTACCATGAGCACATTGGTAAGAAGTCCATTAGGTGTTGGCTTTTTAACCATCTACCATCCCTCATATGTTGCTCTATCTAGTAGTACATATGTAGGGTGAGGTTTGAAGATTAAAGGATTTCTAGTCCTAGCATTTGGACTAAGATTTTGAAATGTGTTGATGGAAAATTCCATAGGTGATGCTTTGTCAAGATCGATGACACTTACATGTAATGATTGAGGGTATGGTATTGAGGAGCCCAATATTAAGTGTTGTAAGCTGCGCTCATTTGATGGATGGTCTCTGATGTTCAGAATCAAAAGCACAATGTGTCTATTGGTAAGTCCCTTTGTCTATAGAGATCAGTTAGGAGATGGATTGGTTGCTTAGTACATCTTAAAAGGGGCATGTTGATCCTAGAATACATGTTTTGGTAGACCGTTGAAAGTTGTTACAACCTCAATTTTGTATGTGTTTTCATAATTGAAATACAATGATTTTGTGAATTTGGACTTAATTGAAAAGGTTGTATGCTTTTCTTCAAAGAAGGGATTTCTATGTAAATCTCCCTTACAGTAGAAATTCGTGGTTCCTATTAATAGATTAATCCAATAATGGATATGAGAGAGAAGAAGAGAAGAAAAACCCAAATAATGGAAAAAGATAAAAGATATTCGATAATAAGCAAAGTATTTTTGAGAAATACTTGGAAATATCTAGAAAGTGGTATTAATGGTCACAATCAAATAAAATTTCATTTGCCATAGCCTTTTTGGTTGCTTGTGAGCTTTATTGGCTATTGAGCCCAATTATAAGAAAAAGAAAAAGAAAAGAAAAGGAATTTATCTAATAAAAGGAATAAGTAAGGAAGGGATAAAGAAATAAGAGAAATAAACAAAGGAATATTTCCCCAAGATGGGATTTCGTGCCTTTAAGGTACCTTGAGGTCCAAGGGATCCAAGAAAATAATTTAATAGCAAAGGAAAGAGAAAAGATGGGATAAATAAGCCTAATTGGGTAATATCTTGAACCTAAATAAAAGGCATGTTTTCTTTTAGATAATGAGCCCAATTTTGGCATAGAGGTAGTTGAGTCATTAATAAGATTCCCTAAAAATTTGGGATAAAACGGAGCCATGGTTTAGGAGTTATGATTTTTCTAAGTTATCCTAAATAATGAGGAATTATCTTGAAAATCGAAATTCAGTTTCCTTTTTGGTTGAACGCAAGATGTGACGACCGTTGGATAGAGATCGAACGACCTAGAGATCGTCTTCTAGATTGTATTAGAAAAGGAAAGATCAGCTAGACATGCAATCTCCTTGCACCTTTCTCTCTCCTCATGCCACGATTTGGAAAGATAAGATGCCCATTAGAATCGGGAGACAGAGTCGGTCTGACCCATCCATGGTTTCCCCTAGTTTCCATGGGTGGAACAGTTTCCCCTAATTAGCGGATAGGGTCAGAATCCATGGTTGCATATGTATCAGTCGTACCTATATATAGGGTGCTTCCCTCTTCGCGATGGGGGAGAAAGATGCAAACCAACTTGAATGAGTTCTAGGAACTCTCCTTTGGCCCTGACTGCTCCCATCAAGAAGGCTGCTACTGCCCTGTTGTAGGTCGGTGAGTTACCTGTGGGGGCGCCGCCTCCCGCCACCATGAGCGTCGCGCAGGTGCTCTCTAGGTGCGGCCAGAGTAGGCAAAGGCAGGGCTGAAGAGACTAGGGTCGTTGGTAGTGTAGACGGGATAGTCAACGTTGTGGTTGACTTGTCCATGGTTTCTTCACAAGGGAGTGAAGGATCGAAGGTGGGAGATGAGAGCTAGGGATATTACACCTCTACCCTTGGGTGGCGAACAAGAGAAAAGGGGGGAGAGTAGTCTTTTTCCCCAAATAGAATATAATTATTTCATAATATCATAATTCATGCTAGGATGATCATATTAAAGTGAACTTTATATGGAAATTGATCAGGAAATTATGTAGAAGCCATTAAAAAAATATTTAGGGCCTGAAACTTCTTGAAATTAGAAAATTATGCAAATTCGTCATCTTTAATGATTCCATCAATGCAAAACCCTAAAGCTTAAAGATAAATGAATCAAATGATAATTTCTGAATACTTAGAATTGGAAATGAACTTCCTATTAATAAAAGAGTAGTTAGGTCGAAAAGTGTGGTATTTATGTGTAATTGGATTGATTCATGGTTCCATGTGTATGAAAGTACTTTAAATAATCTAAATATGAGAATCAATCTAGAAGGCATGAAAATAGTGTTTTTGGCTAATTGTGGATAAATACCCTTAATATGGTAATTAGGGTTTTCTAAATGGTTAAAGGTGGAATTAATAATAAATAGAGTTCATGAAAGATAAGTTTGTAAGGAACCAAAGATGATAATTGGGTCTAATGATCGTGTCATGCCTTAAAAGGATAAAAAAGGTAGTTTTAATATAAAAGAGGCATAATAGACTGAATGGACATTTAATTGTGCCTATGATGTTAAAATTAGTGTTTGCGAGTAATTGTATACAATTAGGAACTAAAAGAGTAAAAATGAAGAGGAACCTGAATTGCAATGGAAACCCTAAAAGTGGACTAGAAACCCTAGAAATCGAGCTAGGTTTAATAGACCATGCTTGGTTTCTTGATTGGTTGAATTATTTCTACAATCAAGTCAGCTTGACAGGTACGTGGATTAATTATGGTTAATCGCATTAGTTTCCTGAAGAGTTTCTCAGATGAGTCATCGCATTGAATGCAACTTATCAGTTTGGATGATTCATATTTGCAAATCATAAAGTCACTATGATTATCACAATAATATTAGAAGTGTGTATTCTCGCACCTACATGCCACCCTGATGGAGGATGCCAAAGGTCAAGCCCAGGAGGGAAGACCAATGGGCACCATGAGTGGTGACCCCATGCACCAAGCTCGGGATTGATAAGGTGGCCTATGATATTGCATGACTAAAGGGCACCATGAAGGGTGACCCCAGGCACCAAGCTCGGGATTGAGAAGGTGGCCTTAAGTTAATGGTAAAAGTGAAACCCGGAAGGGGGTATGCCAGGGTTAGGGCAAAAGTGGTGGAGAATGTCACATTGAAAGCGTAAATTGGCTTGTTAATTAACTTGATTGTGATATTTATATTGTTAGCCATATTTGTGAATTTTTGGTTGTCCCTACATACCGGCATATTTCGATATGCTGACCGACGTTTTGTTTGTCAGCGTTTTAGGTACAAGGTTGAAAAGGACAAATAGTAAAGTAGCATATGTGGAATTAAATAAGAGTTAAAGTGCAAAGGAGGATTAGTTAGAATAGACTCCATATGTGGATAGAAGTAGATATCCAAGTTTTTGAAAAAGGTATGCAAAGTTTTATTTTATTCCAGCTTTCAGTATAGTTTGGTAGAATTTGATAAATATTATTCATTATTTGTCAAACCTTTGATCTAGAAATTGGGATAACGGATCTGACCACTTGGTCTCCCTTAAGTGGGGGTTACCGGGAGGCGGGGTTGTCACATTTACTATCAGAGCATAGGTTCCTCATTTAATCTTTAATAATTATTAAATTCTACAAATTCCATAGAACCGAGGGAGTTATTAGAGGATTTTTCGAAAGACAGAGGTATCTAGAAAAGGATCACGTCCAGGGGCTGGAAAGATTTTCCTAAACACTGCTAGTCAGAATACGAGGACTCCCGGATTAGTGTGACTGCCTGGCCAAAGTCTCAGGATTTGACTTGAAATAAGATACATTTAGGACTCTCTCATCTTGTTCATCCCTTCTCAACTCAAATGTTGTTAAGGACCTTAAGGATTAGGGTTTTCTCTCTTTTCCTCACCCTCTTGGGGGATGGGTAATGTTGATAAGGTTTAAGGAATCCTCCACCAAAGTAATGAAAAGCATGTAAATAAGATGCCATGGACATAAGCTTAATAGATTAAGCGTAAACTAAATAATAGATACATGCTTAGGTAGTATGACATATGTTGTCATGCCCTCAGGAGAGACCTGAGGTTAGACCTCCTTGTTAGCCGGAGGAGTAGAGAAAGTTAGTCTTGGAGGTAGAGACCTCCATTATAGGTAGAGACATGGCACATCCTTTGAGGATGATGCTAACCCTAACCCTAAGTGAAGGTTAGAGAGAGAGATGACACGATGAGATAGATGTCAGGGTAGATCATGCTTTTAGTTTGATACCCATGACGATATGACCCAGGTGAGTTTGGATGACCTAGAGCCTTTAGCGACCCAACCCTAGGAAGGGTCGTCCATGTTAGAGTGAAGAATAGCTCCTTCAATAATGAGGTTAGTGAAGAACCTATGGAAACCCTATGGGCTTATGCGAGTAGGGCATAACATGCACCCAGAGTACGTCCATAGTGGGGGCAGTAGGTTGAAACCCTGGCTAGGAGAGTATGTTGGATGGCTTATGAGATAAGCATAAAGAGTTATGGATAATCTTGACCAAACATAAGTTGAACATAGGCTTCACCCAGGTAGGGGTATGCTTGTGAGATTGATCCATCTTCATGGAGAAAGGACATCTAGTAGTAAGTCTATTTTTAGGGTTAGCTCTAGAGAGAGAGAGAGAGGGAAGGACCCAAGCAAGAAGGTTGGAAGCTTAGACTCCAAGATATGAGGAACAGTGGGGAGTTGAGGATGATGTGACCTAAGTGGATGGTTGCAGTTGTGCATGATCCATGAAGGTTAGTGATATCTTGGTTGTCTTTGGAGGAACCAAACCCTAGAAAGAGGATGAGGTTGCTAGTACCTATGTGAAAATGGGTTCTTACCTTTCGAGCTAGGAAGAAGAGTTCCTTAGACCTGAAGAAGTTTAGTAACATGTTGTGAGGCCTATACCTTGTTGGTGGTCCTTGAGGAGGACTCCACTCGGAAGTGTTGTTCAAATAGAAGGATCATGGAAAGTACATGTCATACCCTGTACATGCTTGGCTCGTGGTTTAAAAGTGGAGTAGACAGTTGGACATCAGAAAAGTGAACCTAGGGTTCCTAGGCCTAAGAGGGGAAGTGGTGTACCTGATGCTCATGATGAGATTTGAGTTTCTATAGAGTAGAGCATAGTATTTCTCATGTTTAGAGGAAAGGGAAACCCCTTAAGTTTAAGGTATGTTCGATGAACCCCTCACAGCGAAGTTGGTGACATGGGAAGGTATGTTCTTGGTCTAAAGTTGAGGAATGGGAACAAGTATGACTTGGCATGGTTTAGTAGGTGGTCTGCTTGTGCCTTAGTAGCATGCTAGGGTTAAGCATGCTCAAGTGGATGTAAACCCTAGACATAAGGACGTTTGTGACCGTGTTGCTATCAAGAGATAGTTTCCTCCCATCCTGGGAGAGGAACCCTTTTGTAGGATGTATACCAGTTTTGTTGGTTTTGAGGTAACCTAAAGAGGTCTCATAGGATCTTGAGAAGCTAAGTGAAAAGTACATAGTATGAGAATGAACCTGTAGACCCATAGATAACTATCTCTAAGTGCATGTGGATGTGTTACCATGGAGGTACCTGGTATGGGGCCTGACCAAGGTAGGCAGGTCACCATGACCCCTATGAAAGGATGAAAGTTAGCCCATGAGTGCAGAGAGAGATGATGGAGACGTGGGTAAAGTTCTAAGTTGGAAATGTGATAAGTTAGAATCCTAAGTCTATCCAAGAGTCAGGTAGGGATAAGACCGATGGAAGTAGGAGTTGCCTAATTCCCTAGTTGCACATGACCATAGGGTCGGGAGGTAACAGCTATCATTGTCTGAGGGCCATGGTTTAGGAGATTGATCACCTTCATGAACTCATGGGACCCAAAGGGAATATGAGGAGGGCACTCTTTGGATGCATAAGGGAAGAGGGATAGCCCCAAAAGTGTTGACACTCTACAGACCTAGAGGAGAGGACTAAGGATTTTGTTGTAACCCAAGTGGGTTCGAGATCAGTGTTCCATGGAAGTAACTTTGATATAGAGATGATTGTGATGTAGAGACATATGTGACACGTTTCAACTGAGATTTGAAGGTGTACTAACAAGGTGGGATGTACCATCTCTACTCTTGGAATGGGAAGAACTCTGTATTTGGACTGCAGCCAAATGCTTATTTCCTCTTGTTATGGGAGTGAGAGATAGGGCAGTATGCATGCCATACACCAAGGATAAGGATGATGTGAGTTGGAACGTTGTTATGAGGTAGGAGGATAGAGATGATAACATACCTTGGTGGAGTGAACGATATGTGGATGGTTTACAAACATCAAGAGTATTTTGGTAATCATCTTGTGAGGATGTTTTATCATGAGCTATGAGTTATACAAGATTGAGTTTGGAAACCAAGAGGATGAGCACAGAGTTTCTTGATGAAGATAGACTTAGAGTTTGAGATGAGATGATAAGTAGAATATACAGAGGTGTATGTCTTCAACATTACCTAACACCTAAGGATGTGAGGTGGTAATGGATGCTCTGGTTGAGATGCAGCTGCCTAGTTAGCTAGCGACTAGAAGAGGCTATTAGGCTAACCCTAAGTTTGAAAATGGAGATATGTTTGTCTAACACTAACGAAGTTTGTTGAACAAGTTAGTAGTTGTTTGGTTAGTCAGCCTAGCCCTTGATGAAATAAAAGGATGGTTGTAGAACCTCAGATGTACTTCTTTGGAAAAGAAGGAGATGAAACCCTAATTAGAGTGGTTTAGGGTTCTGAGGAATCGATCTTGAGGAATCATGACATACAGGAGATCATGATCACCATACGCCATGGTACTACGAAGATAATAAGTGATAGTAGTACATGGGATGCTTAAGATGAAGTTGCACATGGCTTGTCACCATGCAAGCCAGGAGGTGAAGGATGAACGCCAGTAACCCAGTGTATTGATATAGAGGATAAAAGAGTCCTCGAGAGGGAATGGGAGTTCATCACTATGAATGTTGTGGTAAATCTCCCCTAGACCAAGGAAGGTCAAGACGCAATATGGGATATGGTAGATCACCTTACATAGATGATATGAGAAAGAAAGGAAACTGTCAAGGGATGGATCCGGTTGAACTGCATAGAATGGTTCAACTACACCATGATGCGAGTTCAAAAGTTCTTGAGTATAACCTGAAGATTCACTTCCATGCGGTTGAAGTAGGTACATGAAGAACTCGATGTGAGTACACCATATCACCCCTATCTAATGGTTAGTATGATCCAGACAAGAGGGTCTGATGAGAGCATGTGAGCTCATTCAGGGTGATACCTAGGGGGACAGTTCTTGCCCTATGAGAGATATGATGATAACCACCATAGCCAGTATCGAGATGTAAAGAAGCTCTGTAAGGGAGGTTATATCGGTCACCACTTCATTAAGATGATGTTGGTGAATGGACCTCACAAAGGTCAAGAAAGAACCCCAGTGTGTGAAGATGAAGTCACTTTGATCGTGCAATGGCTGAGAGAGAGCCCAGGGGCGACATGAGTTGTGAGTTGATGCAAAGTAGACTGACATGCAGTTCACTGTGAGGGTATGTGATGTGATAATATGACCCCCCCTAAGCTATAGCTGAGAAAGCCTGAGTCCCCGATACATGGGTCCATTTGAGATGGATTGGTGGAGATGGTTCGGTTTAGCCTTACCCCTCAGGATAACATGAAGTATAATGTGTTCCATGAGTCTGATCTAGAGCACCATGTGAGGTACCCAAGCCATGTGCTGATGCCCTGAACCTATTCAGCTTTATGAGAGACTGAAATGTCTTGAGTCACCTATGAGGGTATGATATACCAAGGTGAGAGAGAACTCAGATGAAAGAATGTGAGATAATGAAGGTTCTTGGGAAGCACCATGGAAAGGGTGAGGCCACATGGGAGCCATGATGGACATAAGAAAGGCTTATCCTATTTGTTTATGTGCCTAGTGGAAGTTTGGGGGCAAAATTCCTATCAGAGGGGAAGGATGTTACAACCTCAATTTTGTATGTGTTTTCATAATTGAAATACAATGATTTTGTGAATTTGGACTTAATTGAAAAGGTTGTATGGTTTGCTTCAAATAAGGGATTTCTTTGCAAATCTCCCTTATAGTGGGAATTTCATGGTTCCTATTAATAGATTAATCCAATAATGGATATGAGAGAGAAGAAAAGAAGAAAAACCCAAATATTGGAAAAGATAAAGATATTGGATAATAAGAAAAGTATTTTTGAGAAATACTTGGAAATATCTAGAAAGTGGCATTAATGGTTCATTTACCATAGCCTTTTTGGTTGCTTGTGATATTTATTAGCTATTGAGCCCAATTATAAGAAAAATAAAAAGAAAAGAAAAGGAATTTATCTAATAAAAGGAATAAGTAAGGAAGGGATAAAGAAATAAGAGAAATAAATAAAGGAATATTTCCCCAAGATGGGATTTCATGCCTTTAAGGTACCTTGAGGTCCAAGGGATCCAAGAAAATAATTTAATAGAAAAGGAAAGAGAAAAGATGGGAGAAATAACCCTAATTGGGTAATATCTTGCACCTAAAGAAAATGAATGTTTTCTTTTATATAATGAGCCCAATTTTTACAGAGAAGTATATTGAGTCATTAATAAGATTCCCTCAAAATTTGGGATAAAAAGGAGCCATGGTTTAGGAGTTATGATTTTTCTAAGTTATCCTAAATAATGAGGAATTATCTTGAAAATCGAAATTCAGTTTCCTTTTTGGTTGAACGCAAGATATGACGAATGTTGGATAGCGATCAGACGACCTAGAGATCATCTTCCAGCTTAGATTAGAAAAGGAAAGATCAACTGGACATGCAATCTCCTTGCACCTTTCTCTCTCTCCTCAAGCCAGGATTTGGAAAGATAAGATGCCCATTAGAATCGGGAGACAGAGTCGGTCCGACCCATCCCTGGTTTCCCCTAGTTTCCATGGGTGGGACAGTTTCCCCTAATTAGCGGATAGGGACATACTCCATGGCTGCATATGTATCAGTCGTACCTATATATAGGGTGCTTCCCTCTTTGTGATGGGGGAGAAAGATGTGAACCAACTTGAATGAGTTCTAGGAACTCTCCTTTGGCCCTAATTGCTCCCATCGAGAAGGCTACTACTTCCCTGTTGTAGGCTGGTGAGTGACATGTGGGGGCGCCGCCTCCCGCCACCACGAGCGTCGCCCAGGTGCTCTCTAGGTGCAGCTAGAGCAGGTGAAGGCAGGGCTGAAGAGACCAGGGTCGTTGGTAGCGTAGACGGGATAGTCAACGCTGTGGTTGACTTGTCCATGGCTGCTTCACAAGGGAGCGAAGGATCGAAGGTGGTAGATGAGAGCCAGGGAGATTACACCTCAACCCTCGGGTGGTGAACAGGAGAAAAGGGGGCAGAGTAGTCTTTTTCCCCAAATAGAAGGTAATTATTTCATAATATCATAACTCATGCTAGGATGATCGGATTAAAGTGAACTTTATATGGAAATTTATCAAGAAATTATGTAGAAGCCATTAAAAATAGATTCAGGGCCTGAAACTTCTTGAAATTAGAAAAGTATGCAAAGTCATCATCTTTAATGATTCCATCAATGCAAAACCCCTAAAGCTTAAAGATAAATGAATCAAACGATAATTTCTGAATACTTAGAATTGGAAATGAACTTCCTATTAATGAAAGAGTAGTTAGGTTGAAAAGTGTGGTATTTATGTGTAATTGGCTTGATTCATGGTTCCATGTGTATGAAAGTACTTTAAATAATATAAATATGAGAATCAATCTAGAAGGCATGAAAATAGTATTTTTTGGCTAATTGTGGATAAATACCCTTAATATGATAATTATGGTTTTCTAAATGGTTAAAGGTGGAACTAATAATAAATAGAGTTCATGAAAGATAAGAAGTTAAGGAACCAAAGATGATAATTGGGCCTAATGATCGTGTCATGCCTTAAAAGGATAAAAAAGGTAGTTTTCATATAAAAGAGGCATAATAGACTTAATGGACATTTAATTGTGCATGTGATGTTAAAATTAGGGTTTGCGAGTAATTGTATACAATTAGGAACTAAAAGAGTAAAAATGAAGAGGAACCCTAATTGTAATGGAAACCCTAAACGTGGACTAGAAACCCTAGAAAGCGAGCTAGGTTTAATAGACCATGATGGCATGATTAATGATAAGAAAATTGGATGCCTATTTCAGGATCAACTTGGTGTGTGCTTGCTTGGTTTCTTAATTGGTTGAATTATTTCTGCAATCAAGTCAGCTTGATAGGTATGTGGATTAATTATGGTTAATCGCATTAGTTTCCCGAAGAGTTTCTCAGATGATTCATCGCATTGAATGCAACTTATCAGTTTGGATGATTCATACTTGCAAATCATAAAGTCACTATGATTATCACAATAATATTAGAAGTGTGTATTCTCGCACCTACATGCCACCCTGATGGATGATGCCAAAGGTCAAGCCCAGGAGGGAAGACCAATGGGCACCATGAGAGGTGACCCCAGGCACCAAGCTCGGGATTGAGAAGGTGGCCTTAAGTCAATGGCAAAAGTGAAACCCGAAAGGGGGTATGCCAGCTTTCAGTATAGTTTGGTAGAATTTGATAAATATTATTGATTATTTGTCAAACCTTTGATCTGAAAATTGGGATAACGGCTCTGACCTCTTGGTATCCCTTAAGTGGGGGTTACCGGGAGGCGTTGTCATCACAAAAGCTCTATGGAGTGATCACTTGCATGCTATTATCATTGGTTTAAAGTTGATTATTGATAATTACCTTTGGATTTCCACCCTAGAAGTTGACATGAAATCTACCTTTAAAACTATATGGGGCTCTAAGAGAGGCATGTGGCACATATTCTCATTCATTAAGGATATTAGAATTGAAGAGATGCTCGATGAAGTAGACATGTCTGTGAAGATGCAGACTACCTGCACCTGGATAGAAAGACCCTAAGAAGCTTCATTGTTCCCTGGAAACATGGAGCAGGTTTATATTATTGGATCTCTTACACATGTGATTGTTAGTTCTGTCACCCTTTTGAGGCAGTGAGCTAGTATGGAGGGTGTGCTCATAGTTCATTTGTGGTGCATGCCTATGGGAACCATATATTTAATTAATTTACATATGATAGGTATACCTAACACTATATCGTCCTGGACGGATACATAGTGATGTTTGTGTGTAGAGATAAGTCTTGGTTGTAGGGACTCCATGTTGAGGCTTACTTTGGTTTTGGGCTAGTGCATTTGTGGGTGGTTTGTATATTCATTTTGATTGGTTGGCTTGGCTGAGGAGCACATGATGAATGAAGTCACCTCCTGAATTAGTAAAAATAAAATTAAAAAAAAGGTTGTTAGGTAGTTTTGCATGAATGGTAAGAGAACATGAATTGTTAAGAACATGATGATTTTTATGCTCTAAAATACCATTTTGTTGTAGATATTAGGCAGAATAACCTTGGTTGAGGATTCCATATCCCGATATAAAGATGAATTCTATGTTGAGTGTATTCAAGATCATTATTAGTGAGCATGATTTTAATAGGCATAAAATATTGAACAATAATCATTTTATGAAAAGCATGGATAGGGGGAAATCCTCATCTCATATCTATATAATATAGAACCATGCCATTCAAGAGAAATTGTTCGCAAAATTTAAAGACATTGTATCTATTTGTTTGAAAGGGTCCACACACCACTATGTATTAAGGCAAAAGGCTTCAAAAACTTCTTACCAACACAATGTGGGAAAGATATACTATGGTGTTTTTACATTTGATAGGCATCACATAAAATAGACAAACAACTTGGAACATTTTTATCTAATGTCTTCATCTTGTTCATAGAAGGGTGGCCAAGGTGAGGATATAGTTGGAGAGGAGAGACTACAACAAGAGCATTGGTCTGAGGTAGAGGATGGGTGGAGAAGTAGTAAATATTAGCAGAGTTCACCCCCTTGCCGATCATCATAAAATTTCATGACACTTTTAGAACAAATATATTCATTCTGAAAGTTACAAAAAGATAATAAACAAGTTTAGCTATATACATTAGGTTATATGGGAAGTTGGGAACAAATAAGCAACAAATAGTTTCAATTTGAAGGAAAACCAAATAGTGCCACACTTGGTGTCCTATTAAACTGAGCCATATGCCTAGGTGATAGTGGATTGTGATATAAAAGAATAAAAAGATGTATGAAGATGTGACATGTGGGTCATTGTTGAGTAGCATCAGAATCCATTATCCATATAGAATGAGCGGCAATCAAAGAGAAATGGGTGATTGTAACACTCGGGCCCATTGTTGTAACAAACCCACCTCCAGACAACTCTCAATTAAGGGAGGCCAAGAATCTAGAGTCGTCATCCCAAATAGGATCATATGATTTTTCAAATAATAAAAAATAATTAATAAATTCTACCACAACTAAGCTTAATGCGGGATATAAAAAAAATTCTTTTCACATACTTTTAAAAATGGGATTTCATAATTTTACCCAAGGAGAGAATTATATAAATATATTCCTCCAATCATTATATAACTTTGTTCTTTTTCAATGTCACCTTTTATTGAACATCCACTTTCCATTAAGCTTGTAACTGCATATTACCCTAAAATGCAAATAAGAAAAATGTTGGTTAGTATAATGAATTATACTGGTATTTGGTGGAAACCAAAAGTTTGCATATAATTGTAACAACATAACCACAAACAATTATTTGTTAGAAAACAAAATTTGCATTTTCTTCATAACTTCTCAACCATTTTTATCTAACCTATATTATATCCACTCTTAGGGTTTTATCCCTACAACGGACATTAGGATACCACTCAATCTGGATCTAGGTACCTCATTGACCACCTCTCAATATGGAGCTAGGTGCCATTAGGTCTTCCCAACCTGGGGCTTGACCACTTATGGCCTTCCCAACTTGGGGTTTGGTCTGACCTTCACAACTTGGGGCTTGGTACTTTAGTCATCACCATGACTTTACTCATCTTTTCATTCATAATTCCTAGAGGTGGTATGCGGGTTCGAGCAAGTTAAAAGCTTTATAAGGTGATAGTCATAGTCTCTTTATAGATTGTAGGAATTAAAGTTCATCAAAGCATTTAACTTCAAGCAATTGGTAAAACCTTAGAAATCACTGTGAAACTAGAGCGATTAGCCATAAGCGTAACCACATACATGATTTTGCAGTCTCAAAATCAAGCAAGATATCTAATCTAATCAAGAAGTCCAATCAACCAAGCCAAGCAATAAATCAAGAAACTTGATCATGAAAAGTAAGTTATTATCGCATCCAAACATCTTTTATTGACTTGTAATTCCATTATGGAGTTTCTAAGACTTATTAGGGTTTCCATAGGGTTTCTTGGTTTTACTTTCCAATTTTACCCTTTTTAGGTCAACAAACCCTAAAAGCACTTTTCTACTGAAAAAACCGTGATTACTCAAATTATCCAAATTAAGGGCTTTTATCCACAAATTAGTTCAAGAACGTCATTTTCATGCCTTTTTATTGATTTCCATATTTAAATACATTAAACCTCATAAATATCAAAATTAGGGTTTCTAAGTCCATTGATGCACTTCTATAATCATGGAACCCTAATTAAGAAAATTATGAACAAATATCATCCAATTATATCTAATCCATATGTTTTATGTCAAAAGGATAAACTTTGCTCATAATAGTCAAGGAACATCATTGCAGCCATTAATCTTCAAAACTTAGATTTTAAAATTAATTAAAACCATTAAAGATAGCATATTTATGCACTTTTCAAACTAAAAGCATTTTTCTGACCAAAAACCATATATTATATGTTCTCATTGGATAACCCTACAAATTGTTATGACTTTTCTAAAGAAATCATTTTTAAGCCAATGAGAAAATGCCACCTAATTACATAATCTATTTTTGGCCATGCCAGCAGGGTTGGGACGAGCCAATGGACTCCACCCACCTCAGCCTATCTGCTCATGTAGCGTCAAGGTGGGACCGGACTAAAACATGCCAAAAAGACTGGAATAGCCTTACCTCTAAAAGGTGTGTACGAGGGTAAAACTGTCTTTCACTCCTAGTCCTTCTTCAACCTTGAGCAGACACCTTCGTGATCCTAGTAGTCAACTCATGGGTTGACTCTGGGAATCTTGCCTCCTCTTCCACAAGCAAGGATACCCACACCTTCGCCTAAGGGCCACAAACTCAGGAGACCTCTCAATTGCTTCAGAGATGGTCTGAGATGCTGGGATGGTGAAGGAGATTCTTCGGCATGTCAGTGGTGAAGATAGAGGTGAAGGTCGAGCCCTATGATGGAATTAGATGTAGGGATGAATTTGTCTGGTCTCGATGATGCTCATGAGAGGATTTGTGGGTTCGCAAAGGGGTTGTACCCCTGTATTTATACCCCTCTTCATCAGTAGGGCTATCTGTGAAATGAGACTTTGGGGATTCTTCTAGACACCTTAAACCTAGGTAAAACTCAGGGTAGGTAGCTTCATAATGACCTCACAAAGTCATCGGTATGGTTTCCTGATCTATGCATACATTGGATCACGAGAAATTTGTTTATGAAAAATACCCAGTTTGAGTTGTAGTTTCCCCATTTGGCCGAAGGCAGAGGACAAGTTCATCGTCGTTATATGAAGATTTGACGGTCCTCATTGAGCATGTTAAAAATCAGATAATCCTAATAGAAATCAAATTATCATGACATTTAATGATATTCCTCTCACTTTAGGGATTTTTCAAAAATCCATATCTCTCAAACCACACATCCTTTATATCCCAAATTTTAAGGGAAACTCTTTAATGACTTAGATTACTTGTTTGCAAAGTTTGGAATCAAAATTCAAAAATAAAAGAGACTTTTCTTTATATGAAATCATCCACTTTTAAGGCATATATTATGCAATTAAAAATCATCTTTTCTCTTTCCTTCTCTTCTGTTTTCTTTATTTTGATTTCTTTTTGTATTATAAACCATGTGGAACCGAAAACTAATCAATAGTTGTCATCTATTCCACTTTTCTAGAGAATTCTACACAATTATCTTTTATTTCTTTTTCCTTTACTTATTATGGGATTTTTTTATCTCTTTTCCCTTTTATCATTATTGGATGTATTAAAACAGTATAAACCACAAATCATGCATCCAAGGGAAATTTTACAAAAGAATCCATTCTTTGAAAACAATCATATAATTTTCCATTCAAATCCCTTTTATTTGAAAAAAAATGCATCTCACTCTATACAAGCAAAAATGAGGTTATAACATCTGTACCCCCTCATAGGAATTTTGCCCTCAAAGACAACCAATTAAACAAACAATTCAAGGTAAGCCTTTTCCATGTTTGTCTTCATCTCCCATGTGGCTTCAATCTCTCCACAGTGCTTCTAAAGAACCTTTACCATCTCTATCTTTTTACTCTTTAGCTCTTTCACCTTGGTATCCAGTACCCTTACAGGTGACTCAGGGTAAGTTAGCCTCCCTTGGAGTTCAATAGGTTCAATTCTTAGCACATGGCTTGGGTCCTTCACATAGTGCTTTATATTGGATACATGGAACACATCATGCATCATACTATACTGAGGGGGTAAGGCTAAATGATAAGTAGCTTCACCAATTTTTTCTAAAATGTCAAACTGGCCCTTGTATTGGGGACTCGACTTTCCTCTATTCTTAGCTATAGCTTAAAGGTGTTAGATTTTCAGAAACACATGTTCACCCACACTGAAGTGCAAGTCAGTCTGCTTCGCATCAGCAAATGACTTTTGTCGATCTTGGGCTCTCTTTAGACTTTGTTTGATCAAAGTCATTTTATCAGCATACAACTGTAGTTCCTATGACCTCAGCAAGGTCATATCACCAACATCATCCCACTGAAGTGGTGATTGACAAGTCCTCCCATAAAGAGCTTCGTACGGAGGCATCCCTATATTGGCCCATTAGTTGTTATTTATAAACAAACTTAGCTAAGGGAAGGTACTGCTCCCATGATCCACCCCAATCGAGCACACATGCTCTCAATAGATCCTCTAATGTCTGGATTGTTCTTTCTAACTATCCATCAGTTTGGGGGTGATAAGCTGACGTGGAATTTTATCACACTAAAAAATTCACTCGGGGTTGATATCCCTGCGCTTTTACCAAAACCAAAGTGCAATAATACCACCCGTAAGCGGACGGGTCTTATCGCAGTATAGTTAAGGATCGAACCCAAAGGACATTTTTTTAAGAATCCTTATCAGTCGAATCTAGCTCGAGTAAGACTAATATTTAAATCGATTGATTTGGTTGAGGTTAATTAAACTAAATGCAAGAAAGTAAAAGTTGAATTAAAGTTGGATCTAGATCAATGATATGGAATCGCTGGGATGGTATCGGGTTTCACCACCGCTACACATGCAAACACATTCAATCACAAACAATCCAGACAAGATATAACGATCCAAATAGAGCTGCTGCAAAACCCCCCATATGGGTGTTAGGTTTGCGTAAGCATCACCTTAGGCATCAGATGTCTCATCACCATCCAGATCACTTACTTACGGCTCTGAAGATACAGAAATCTAATCGAAGGTTGTGGGCCCCCTATACATGCGTTAGGTACACAGAAGCGTCACCGAAGGCTAGATGGCTCATCCCATCGTGGATCATACACTTACGACCTCGAAGAATTCCCATTATATTTCTATTTTGGGAGTCAACCGCATTTATCGATAAGAAATCAAGTGATTAATATACGAGCAAACATTGACAATTAAAAAGAAGATACAAAATCCAACTAAGGTTGTGAACCCCCTATACAGGCGTTAGGTGCATAGAAGCGTCACTGAAGGTTATATGGCTTGTCCCCTTGCAGATCATACACTTACGACCTCAAGGAATCCCATTCTATTTCTAGTTTGGGAGTCAACTTGTTAAACGACATTCAATCCTACATAAATAAGTTCTCACAACATAGGAAGAACAAAGATGAAAGCAAGCAATTAATCCAACTACGAACATAACGATTAACAATGAAATGGAGAGTCATATACATTGACATGGAAAGTTTAACAAAAGAACATGATTGCATGGGCAGCGGGGCTAGTCCTCACACCCCAACGAAAAGGAACTACTCGCTCATGATGCGATAAATAAGAAGAATAAGAAAGAGAGAGAAATCTGCCATGAGCACGGTGTAGAAGGTAGTCGCAGTTTGGTGAAGATGATGCGGTCTTCCACGTCATTTCGGAGCAGATCTGGATGCAAATGGGAGATGCCAAGACAGACCGGACAGTATCTCTCACTTTGTCTTCTTTCTCTTCTCGGTCTCCTTGATTGCAACACGGGAAGTAGGTGGAGTGAAACTGGCGTGGATGGAACTGAATCAGGATCGGACCTGTGTACAGGCAGCCTGTCGACGTCTTAGAACCACCCCCTAGAAATGGGGACCCTGCTGGTCCTATTTATAGGTACCGATCTGGCCCTCATGCTTTTGGTGTGAGTTCAAACAGTTTGGTTAAAATCTGACCAAACGGTCCTGAGATATTGGCCTCCAAATGGTCTTGGGGTATTTAACTTCATACGGTTTGCTAAGTGATGTGCCCAAACAATCTTGCTTTGTATAGACCAAACGGTCTTGCACTTTGAGTAAATGGTCTGGTATGCTATATTCCTCCATATGGTCTTCACGTGCTAAAGCAAACGATCTACATAACTTGATCTTTAAATGGTTTCACAGCTCATTCGGTCTTCACGTGCTAGAGCAAACGGTCTGCATGACCTTGACATCAACCGGTCTGTTGCTCCTACCCATACGATCATGCTCGACCGGCCTTGGTCAACAGCTATCGTAGCAAGGGTGCGTGGATGTACAGCGGATGGTTGCGGGAGGTAGGGGATGACGTGCCACGGCCATGGTGAGACAACACAGTCATGGTGAGGTTGCTACCTCACGGCCGTGCTGCCTAGCACGGGTGTGGCAGGTGAGGACTTGGGCTCTGATGGTGGTGCACCACGGTCGTGGCATGACAACACGGTCGTGGCTAGTGCTTTGTTTCATGATCTTGATCATTTGTTGCACAGACTTGAGTTATGAGTCATATTCTAAATGGTCTTGCGTTAATCTTTTCTCCAGATGGTCTTGAATTGATCATCCAAATGGTCTGGGTTATGCCTCCAATCGGTCTCTGCTGGCCATCGGTCTTGAGATCGTTTGGGCTCAAACGGTCTTGAGACCGTTAGAGCAAATCATTTGGGTGAAACTGGTTGGCCAAAACTGTTAGAGTCAAGGATGTAGGTGTCACGGCCATTGGTGATGGTTGAGGATGATGAGGCACAAAATCCCTAGAATTGGCGACTGAGAGGATGAATCTGGAGGATTCATCATGGGTCCCACTTAAAATGGTTTGATTGTTCAACCTTGTCAAGACCTTCATCAAATTAACATAAATTCAGTTAAAATCATGATAGTTGGACCAGTTAAGTAATTTTGCACATATTGATATTTAGTAAATGAAATTGAATGCATTGAGTCGAAGTTGACCTGAGATGGTAATTGAAATTCCTGATGAATATGCATTCATCAAAATACCCTGAACTTCAAACGTTGCTCGTCCTCAAGTAACACAAAATCTGAAACAGTCACCAAATGAATACTTTCAATTCGTGTGATTGCCTCATCTTCACATCACGATTGTTTTCCTTCTGCTCAGTATGACTCAGTATCTCGACCTTCTGAGACCATTGAACACATATTACCACATCTTCATTCCTGATTTTGCTTTCCAATATCACTTCCTCCTCACTTTTTCCAACAACAATCATGTCAAAGAGTTTTATAAGAGTCCAGAGTCGCCTGTAGAACAACAAGTGTGCATCTGATCTGACACTGGTGTATTTCAGGGTAGTGGAGGATTTTATTGTGCCTTTAGGTAGAAAAGGGAGTGAAGGGTGGTATGGAGGGAAGAAGTAAATCTCTCCTCTATTCGACTCAAGATTTTTATTATTTTTGTAGTTCCATGTATTGCATTTTTTGTGCGAATCTCTCCTCTATTCGACTCGATATTGCATTTCTTTTTGTGTGCGCTTTGGCATCTTTTTGTATGCAAATCTCTCCTCTATTCGACTCGATATTGCATTTTTGGTGGTACGCCCCTATTAATTTGCGAGGGGTATGGAAGAAGCAGATATAGAGGGAAGTGGCATGCCACCCCAAATTTAGGGTTTGGCATTGTTTGGCTATTTTTGTTTCTTCTTGATGGATGAAGGGGTACGAAGATGATAGAAGAAGTGTAGAAGAGAGTTCAGATCAGAATGCAACTTGATTTACAATTTCGTGCATCGGGTCATTCTCTTTATTGTACTCTGCTCAGATAATGACTTGATGAGGATCTGGTGGGGATTCCATGTTATTATTCCACTAGTCAGTTAGGAAGCACGACGTGTTTGATCCCTATCAGTTTGACAGACACTAGTCATTTTTGCATAAGTATCATGATGTTAGGATTCATAAGCTTCACAAGATGATTTCAATCAAAAGGCTAGTTTTCATAGTAAGGTCCTTTTGAGGATCTTCTTCGGATAAGGAGGGTATAATGATTTAAAATGCAAAGAGAAATAAAAAGGTCAAAAATTTATCCAGTATCTGTTCACATTTCTTTTGAAAATTTTAAAATTGTGAAAATTTTTATTTGAAATTTTTTAAATTTTAGGTCAAAAATGCGACGATGAAATCTTAAGTTTGATTTAGATGGGTGAAGGTGGAAAGTAAGATACATACCACCCACCCTCCACCCTGAACTTAGAAATTTGCTCATCCTGAGCAAGCTCTAAATCCGAGATGGAGGGGGAAGTTCATGCCATTTGGACCACTAGATGTGGTTGCATTCCAATCAGCGTGCATCCTCCATCTGAAAATCTCAAAAATAAAGATTAATTAGAACTCAAAATAGCATATCGTGATGTGATTCTTATTTGGTGCAAAATTATCTAAAAAACAAAATTGAGAAAATTTTCTAATTCAAAGTTAAAACGAATTTTATTTATCAGGTTGCCTCCCAACAAGCACCTTTATTTTACTTCGATGGCTCGACGTGATATCTTCAACTTCATGGTGGTTCCTTTGGATTGGAGAGATCTATTATTGCTTCGGTGCTTATGTCGGCTGTGGTGAAATATCTTTTCAAACGTTGACCATTTGCCTCGAATTCACCCAACTTTTCACTCCATAAAGAGAAAGCACCATGTGGGGAGATGCTTTTGACAATGTTCAGTCCAGACCAGCGAGAGAGGAGTTTCCCTAGGAATAACTTCAACCTTGAGTTGAATAGCAGAACTTGGTCTCCCACTTGTATGTATTTTCTTTTCAAATGACCATCATACCAAAGTTTGGTGTGTTCTTTGTAGATTTGTGCATTCTCATAAGTTGTCATCCTGAGTTCGTCCAGCTCTTGGAGTTGCAGAATCCTGGCTTGGCCTTCTTCTTTCATATCAAAATTTAGTTGTTTTATTGCCCACCATGCCTTATGATCCAGTTCGACTGGCATGTGGCAAGCCTTTCCATATATTAATTGAAAAGGTGTAGTCCCGAGGGGAGTTTTATAAGCAGTTCGATAGGCCCATAATGCTTCGTTGATTTTCACTGACCAATCCTTTCGATTGTGGCCTACAGTTTTTTCCAGAATAACCTTGAGTTGGCGGTTAGAAACCTCTACCTATCCACTCATTTGTGGATGGTAGGGCGAGGCTACCTTGTGCATTACACCATACTTTCTCAGTAACACTTCAAAGCTTCTTTCTAGAAAATGTGACCCTCCGTCGGATATCACAGTTCGTGGTACTCCAAAACGGGAGAAAATAATATCTTTGAATAATTTTATGACTGGTTTGGAATCACTAGTGACGGTTGGTATGGCTTCAACCCATTTTGAGACGTAGTCCACCGCCACTAGGATGTATGAAAATCCATGAGAAGATGGGAATGGACCCATGTAGTCCACTCCCCAAACATCGAATATCTCTACTTCTTACCATAGATTCAACGACATCTCATCTCTCTTTGTTATATTGCATGATCTTTGACATTTGTCACATGATAAGACAAAGTCGTAGGAATCTTTGGATATGGTTGGCCAGAAGAATCCACATTTTAAAATATTCAAGGCAGTCTCTTTAGAGCTCATATGTCCTCCCACTAGTCCTGAGTGACATTGTTCCAAAATAAGTTGAGCTTCTTCTTCAGTGATATATCGTCTATATAGACCATCAGTGCATAGTTTGAAAAGGTACAGCTCATCCCAGTAGTACTGTTTCACATCATGCATAAATTTCTTCAGTGCATTTCTAGTGCATTGAGGATGAATAACCCTAGCAGCAAGGTAGTTCACAAAATCCGAGTACCACGATATAGCTTCTGAGACCTTCATTAGTTGATCATTTGGAAGGGAATCATTAATCGGAATGTTCTCAGTATCCAGAGTGTGGATGTGACTGAGGTGATCTGCTACCACATTTTCTGTACCCTTTTTATCTCTTATCTCCAAATCAAATTCTTGCAATAGGAGAATCCATCTAATTAGCCTAGGTTTTGCATCTTTCTTTGCCAGTAGGTAACGAATGGCAGTGTGATCTGTGTAGACAATGACTTTTGAACCAATTAGGTAGGATCTGAACTTGTCGAAGGCATACACGACTGCCAAAAGTTCTTTCTCAGTAGTAGCATAATTCCTCTGAGCTTCATCAAGGGTCTTTGATGCATAATAGATCACATAATGTTTCTTTTCTATATATTGGCCCAAGACAGCACCTACAGCATAATCGCTTGCATCACACATGATTTCAAAAGGGTGGTCCCAATTGGGAGCTCTAATGATGGGTGTGGTTGTAAGGGCATGCTTCAGTGTGTTGAAGCTTTTAACACATTCTTTGTCAAAATTGAATTCAGCATCCTTTAGTAACAAATTAGTCATTGGCTTGGTTATTATTTAGAATTCCTTTATAAACCGTCTATAGAATCCTGCATGACCTAGGAATGCTCGAACTTCCTTTACATTGATAGGGACAGAGATCTTTCAAATCACTTCAATCTTGGCCTTATCTACTTCGATACCTCGATTACTGACCCTATGGCCCAGGACAATGCCTTCCTTTACCATGAAATGACACTTCTCCCAATTCAGCACAAGATGTGCTTCTTCACATCATTTGAGGACTAGGGAGAGGTTTTTTATACATGAATCGAATGAATCTCTATATACAGAAAAATCATCCATGAAAACTTCCATAATGGTTTCGGTGAGACCGGTGAATATGGCAGCCATGCAACGCTGGAAAGTTGCAGGTGCATTACAGAGGTCGAATGGCATTCTTCTAAATGCATATGTTCTGAATGGGCAGGTGAAAGTGGTTTTCTCCTGGTCATCTAAATGTATGGGTATTTGATAGAATCTAGAGTAACCATCAAGGTAATAGAAGTATTCTTGATGAGCCAGCCACTCTAATACTTGATCAAGAAAGGGCATTGGAAAATGATCCTTTCGAGTTGCCTTATGTTTAACTTTCTATAATCAATGCACATCCTCCACCCTGTGACTGTTCGAGTGGGGATGAGTTCATTGTTTTCATTTTATATCACAGTTGTTCCACCTTTCTTCAGGACTACATGCACTGGGCTCACCCATGGTGAATCTGATATCGGATAGATAATTCTAGCAGTGAGCAGTTTAATGACCTCTTTACAGACTACCTCCTTCATATTTCGATTCAGTTTCCATTGATGTTCAATAGTTGGCTTTTGATCATCCATCATAGGGATCTTGTGCATACACAGCACTTGACTAACCCCTGTGAGGTCATTCATTTTGTAGCCAATCTCTTTCTTCCTCTCCTTCAATTCTTTCAGGAGTTTATCTTCTTGTTCGGTTGTAAGATCAGAATTTATTATTACTGGACAAACCTTGAGGTCATCCAAAAACACATACTTTAGTCCCTCAGGCAGGGGCTTCATTTCGGGGGCTTCTGGTTTTTCACATGTTTCTTCAGTAGCTTCCGCAGCTTTGAGTTCCTCACAAGTGGCCTTAACCTCTTTTTTTGTCGAGTCAAAGGATTCAATGCAATCCTTTACTTGTTCGTCCATAGGTTCATCAACTGATAGATCTCTTAGAGTGACTTCTAATGGATCATCTGATTCATGATTCTCTTGAGTCAGAAGTGACATATGCTCTATGCAGTCAATCAGATAGACTTCTTCTTGCATACTTGGTCTTCTCATGCTTTCAAAAACTTTAAATTCGAGAGTTTCCTTGCCTAATCTAAGCAACAAGGTTCCTGCTTCAATGTCAATTAGAACTCTTGCCGTGGCAAGGAATGGACGTCCAAAGATGAGGGGATATCTGGCATCCTCTTTTATGTCCATGATGACAAAGTCACACGGAACATAGGAATCTTTTCCTACCTTGACAGGTACATCCTCAATAATTCCTAACGAGCATTTTATCGAATTTTCTGCGAGTTGTATGGTCATGCCAGTTGGAAGAAGTTCAGCAAACCCTAGCCTTTTGCAAAGGCTGAGTGGAATGATGGAGATGTTAGCACCAAGATCTGCCAGTCCTTTCTTGCATGAAGAATCACCAATATGGCAGGAAATCCCAAATGATCCTGGATCTTTCTACTTCTTTGGCATCTTACTCTGGATTATATCCGAAGTGGTTTTAGCTAACTTAACTTTCTCGTATTCTTTAGTTATATATTTCCTAGTCAGGAGTGACTTTAAGTACTTTTTCCAAGCTGGTATCTCAGCCAGTGCATCCAAAAAGGGTATATCAACATGAAGTTTCTTCATGGCTTCTTTAAACTTATTGAATCGAGTATCCCGCTTTGTTTGCCTTAAAAGAGCGGGGAATGGTATACGAGGCTTGTATACATGAATATCAGGTTCTGGTGTTTCAGTTTCTTCATCAATAGGTTTCTCAAGACTTTCCTTATCTGTCTTATCAATAGTTAGTGGTTCTTCTGATTGAGACAACAGTGTTGTTGAGTCTTGAATGATCACAGGCTCATCCTCATTTGTAATAACCACAGGGGGCTTGATAGGAGGATAAGAATAATCCTTTCCTGACCTGGTTGTGACAGCCTTCAATTATTCTGGGTGCTTAGGATTATTCTTGGGCTGGCCCGCAAATGCTCCAACAGGTGGCTTTATGCTAACAGCAAGTTGAGCTAGTTGAGATTCAATATCTTTCTGATGTGCTTGCTGGTTAGCTATCAAGGTTTGTTGGTTAGCTATCATATTCTGCTATGACTATAACATCTTCTCAATGGTTTTCAATTTGTCATCAGGTGAGAGGGGAATAGCTTGTTGTCCTTGAGGCTAATTAAGATTCCAATACTGAGAACTATTTTAATAATTATTGAAGTTCCTATTCTGAAAGTTTCCCTTAAAATTTCCTTGATTTCCAAAATTCTATTGTTGATTATGTTGGAATCCTGGTGGGCCTCGTGGTTGATTGTTCGAACTAAATTGATGCGAGTTTACTTCTCCAGAGGGATTTCCATATTGAAAACCTGGATGGTTCCTATTCTGATTCGGATTGTAATAACCTTGACCAGGGATGGTGTTAACATCATTAAGATTTTCCATTTGACAATTATCTCCTTGTCCACATATGTTGCTTAGGACAACGTCGTAAAGAACATTACATGCTAAAGTGGAATGATCTGTTCCTTTACATGCTTCACAGAATAGAGAAGCAATCTTGATCTGTTCTTGTTGTTGAGCGGGCGAACGTCCTCTTCCAATTGCAGCAAGAGATGATTCAATATGGTCTTGCTTGGCAACTAAGAGTTTTAGGGTTTCAGCGATAGACTTGTACTCAGGAGTAGCTTCAGCCATAGCCACTTTCAATACTCCCTTACCTACAGATCTACCCCAATTAGCTTGATTTTTAGCTCCAAGGTTGACAACCCTCCATGCGTTGTCATAACTTTGAGGCATGAAGTTTCCTCCATATGAGGAATCTAAGAATCTCTTGATATCATCGTCCATACCCCTATAGAAAATTTCAATAAGTTGATTCTTAGGCATTCCATGGTGTGGACACTTGCGTAGAAGCCCTTTGTATCTGTCCCAGGCTTCAGCAAGGGTTTCTCTAGGGACTTGAGTGAAATTTGTTATTCGGCCTCTAATTTCATAGGTGAGAGATGGAGGGTAGAACTTTTCCAGAAACACATTTTGGAGTTGTTCCCAAGTGGTGATGGGTATTTCACTTTGCAATGAATTATACCAACTTATAGCTCTATCAGCAAGGGAATACTTGAAGAGACAGAGTTGAATGGAATCATCAGATACTCCATTTTGCTTTGTCATGGCACATAGATCAATAAACCTCAAAAGATGTTCCTGACTATCCTCTCCTTGTTTGCCGTAGAATGGGTTGTTTTGAAGCAATGTGATCCAATGTGCCCTAATCTCAAAATTGGCAGCATTGATGGGAGGAGGTTGTACTGGATGATGAACATTTGCAGCTTTCGGGATTGAGAATTCTCTATGATCTTTTTGTAGTTCAGCTGCTTGTGTTGTTGTCTATGCTGCTAGGATTACTTCTTGAACTGTGGCTCTGGCTTCTTGCATGAGCCTTTCTCTCTGTGCATTTATGGCTTGAGCCACCCTTCGGGCTACTTCCTCTTCATGGGCCATCCTTGCTTGATTTTCTCTGATCTGACGATGAAAAGTTTTGTCTATCTCGGGATCAAAGCTCGTTGTTAGTCTGGGGTTGTCTGAACAGTGCATGCACTATGCTTTGGGTTGTACCTGAAATAGAAAGATTTCAAAAGTGAGAGCCACAAAGTAGAGTCAAATTCAAGTAGATGATCAATAGTTTAAAAAAAAAAGCAAAATCCTAGATTAGCCTCAAAATAACTAGATCTGACTAATTGATTACATTGTCCCCGGCAACGGCGCCATAATTTGACGTGGAATTTTATCACACTAACAAATTCACTCGGGGTTGAAATCTCCAAGCTTTTACCAAAACCAAAGTGCAATAATACCACCCGCAAGCGGACAGGTCTTATCATAGTATAGTTAAGGATCGAACCCAAAGGACAACATTTTAAGAATCCTTGTCAGTCGAATCTAGCTCGAGTAAGACTAATATTTAAATTGATTGATTTGGTTGAGGCTAATTAAACTAAATGCAAGAAAGTAAAAGCTGAATTAAAGTTGGATCTAGATCAATGATATGGCATCGCTGGGATGGTATCAGGTTTCACCACCGCTATACATGAAAACACATTCAATCGCAAACAATCCAGGCAAGATATAATGATCCAAATAGAGCTTCTACAAAACCCCCCATACGGGTGTTAGGTTTGCATAAGCATCACCTTAGGCATCAGATGTCTCGTCACCATTTGGATCACTTACTTATGGCTCTGAAGATATAGAAATCCAATCAAAGGTTTTGAGCCCCCTATACAGGCGTTAGGCACACAGAAGTGTCACTGAAGGCTAGATGGCTCATCCCCTCGCGGATCATACACTTACGACCTCGAAGATTTCCCATTCTATTTCTAGTTTGGGAGTCAACCACATTTATCGATAAGCAATCATGTGATTAATATACGAGCAAACATCTATGATTAACAAGAAGATACAAAATCCAACTAAGGTTGTGAACCCCCTATATAGGCATTAGGTGCATAGAAGTGTCACTGAAGGCTAGATGGCTCATCCCCTCACGGATCATACACTTACGACCTCAAGGAATCCCATTCTATTTCTAGTTTGAGAGTGAACTTGTTAAATGACATTCAATCCTACATAAATATGTTCTCACAACATAGGAAGAACAAAGATGAAAGCAAGCAATTAATACAACTACGAAACATAATGATTAACAACGAAATGGAGAGTCGTATACATTGCCATGGAAAGTTTAACAAAAGAACATGATTGCATGGGCAGCGGGGCTAGTCCCCACACCCCAGCGAAAAGGAACTACTCGCTCATGATGCAAGAAATAAGAAGAATAAGAAAGAGAGAGAAATCCACCATGAGCATGATGCAGAAGGTAGTCGCAGCTCGATGAAGATGATGCGGTCTTCCACGTCATGTCGGAGTAGATCTAGATGTGAATAGGAGATGCCAAGATAGACCAGACAGTCTCTCTCGCTCCGTCTTCTTTCTCTTCTCAGATTCCTTAATTGCAACATGGGCAGTAGGGGGAGTGAAACTGGTGTGGATGGAACTGAATCTGGATCGGACCTGTGTACAGGCAGCCTGTCGGTGTCCTAAAACCGCCCCCTAGAAATGGGGACCCTGTTGGTCCTATTTATAGGCATCGATCTGGCCCTCATGCTTTTGGTGTGAGTCCAAATAGTTTGGTTAAAATCTGACCAAACGGTCCTGAGATATTGGCCTCCAAACAGTCTTGGGGTATTTAACTTCATATGGTTTGCTAAGTAATGTGCCCAAATGGTCTTGCACTTTGAGAAAATGGTCTGGTATGCTATATTCCTCCATACGGTCTTCACGTGCTAGAGCAAACGGTATGCATAACTTGATCTTTAAACGGTTTCATAGCTCATTCGGTCTTCACATGCTAGATCAAATGGTATGTATGACCTCGACATCAACCGGCCTGCTACTCCTGCCCATACGATCATGCTCGACCGGCCTTGGTCAGCAGCTGCCGTAGCAAGGGTGCGTGGATGTGTAGCGGATAGTTGTGGGAGGTAGGGGACGATGCGCCATGACCGTGGTGACGTTGCTGCCTCACAGTCGTGCTGCCTAGCACGGGCATGGCGGGTGAGGACTTGGGCTCTGATGGTGGTGTGCCACGGCCGTGGCGTGACAACATGGTCGTGGTCGGTGCTCTGTTTCATGATCTTGATCATTTGTTGCACAGGCTTGGGTTATGAGTCAGATTCCAAATAGTCTTGCATTAATCTTTTCTCCATATGGTCTTGAATTGATCGTCCAAATGGTCTGGTTATGCCTCCAATCGGTCTCTGCTGGCCTATCGGTCTTGGGACCGTTTGGGCTCAAACGGTCTTGAGACCATTAGAGAAAATCATTTGGGTGAAACCGGTTGGCCAAAACCGTTAGAGTCAAGGTTGTAGGTGTCACGACCATTGGTGATGGTTGAGGATGATGAGGCACAAAATCCCTAGAATTGGCGACTGAGAGGATGAATCTGGAGGATTCATCATGGGTCCCACTGAAAATGGTTCGATTGTTCAACCTTGTTAAGACCTGCATCAAATTAACATAAATTCAGTTAAAATCATGATAGTTGGACCAGTTAAGTAATTTTGCACATATTGATATTTAGTAAATGAAATTGACTACATTCAGTCGAATTTGACCCGAGATGGTAATTGAAATTACTGATGCATATGCATTCATCGTAAGTGGTGCTAAACTTTAGTCTCATGTTGAGTTCTTCTTGCACTCGCTTCCATAACTTGGGAGTGAACTTTGGGTCACAATCAGAAATAATCAAACTCGTAGCACCATGTAGTCATACTATCTCTCTAATATGAAGTTCAGCTAGATCTGTCACTTTGGTGATGGTTTTTAAGGCTCATAAATGCACAAACTTGGTAAGGCGATCTACCACAACCCACATTGCATCATGACCCTTCTTGGTCTTGGGGAGACCCACCACAAAATCCATAGTGATCTGTTCCCAATTCCACATAGGAATTTCAATCAACTGTATCAGTCCACCGGGTCATTGATGTTCAACCTTCACCATCTAGTATGTGAGACAACTGGCCACATATATTGATATGTTTCTCTTCAGCCCAGGCCACCAGAAGTATCACTACAAGTCTTTAAACATTTTGGTAGTGCATGGGTGTACCGAGTACTTAGAACCATGATCTTCTTGCAAGATATGATTCTTCACAGTTGAATCTTCAGGAACCCAAATACAACTCTTATAGCGGATGCTACCATCTACTTCCATTGAGAGATGGGCCTGAGGTTTCTCCAACAAACCTTTCATCTTGTCGAGCTCTAGGTGGCTAATTGGGAAGCTACTAACTCGATCAACATGTCTGGTTTTATCTAGATGTTAGCCACACGGATCTGATCTTCTAACGACTGTGGAGTCCACCTAGAAAACTCTTCCAGTTCCCTCCACTACCTAGACACGATAGTTGTGCACCTGAGTTGTTTCTGACTAAGAGTATCTGCTATAACATTAGCTTTCCCAGGGTAATATGTGATGGTAAAATTGTAGTCTTTCATATACTCCATCCATTGTCATTGTCTCAGGTTTAGGTCCTTCTGAGTCAGGAGGTACTTCAAGCTCTTATGATCAGTGAGGATTTCAAAAGTGGCTCCATAAAGATAGTGTCACCAAATCTTTAGGGCATGTATAATTGCAGCAAGTTCTAGATCATGTGTCGAGTAGTTCACTTAATTGGGCTTGATCTATCTAGAGGCATAAGAAATAACATGCCTAATTTATTTTAGAATGCATCCAAGCCCCATCTTTGATGCATTGGTGAAGATCATAAAACCTTCATTACCTGATGATAGATTTAATGCTAGAGATGTAGTCAACTTTTCCTTCAGCTCCTAGAATCAAGGTTCACTCAAGTCTGACCACACAAACTTCTCATCCTTCTGGGTAAGCTTGGTGAGTGGAAAAGCAGTCTTTGAGAAATCTTTTATGAAGCACCGATAATATCTGGTCAATCCTAGGAAGCTGTGAATCTTAGAAGGGTTCTTAGGTGTTGGCCAATCTTGCACGGCCGACACTTTAGCATGATCCACTAAGATGGTCCCTGTGTATATGATGTGTCCAAGGAACTTGACACAGTCTATCCAACACTCGCACTTCGAGAATTTCCCATAGAACTATTGCTTTTTTAGAATATCAAGGACTCTACCTAGGTGGTCATGGCATTTTTCTAAGTCATCAGAGTAAATCAGGATATCATCTATAAACACTATGATAAGAAAGTCTAGGAAGGGTTGGAAAACACTATTCATGAGATTCATAAACACACTCGGGGCATTGGACAACCCAAAAGGCATAAACACAAACTCATAGTGGCCATAACAGGTTTGGAAAGCAGTTTTTAGGATGTCCTCTCTCTTGACTAACAATTGGTGATACCCAAACCTTTGGTCAATCTTTAAAAATATTCGAGCAGACTTAAGTTGGTCAAATAGGTCATCTATACGAGGTAAAGGGAACTTGTTCTTAATAGTAACCTAGTTGATCATTTTGTAGTCTATGCACAATCTGAGTGTACCATCCTTCTTCTTTACAAAGAGGACCGGTGCTCCACATGGTGATGTTCTAGGTCAGATAAAACCTTTGTCTAACAATTCTTGTAGTTGCTTTTTTAGCTCAAGCAACTCAGCGGGGGCCATCCTGTAAGGTGCCCTGGAAATAGGGTTTGTCTCGTGAGCTATCTCTATTGAAAAATCTACCTCTCTCAGAAGGGAATCCCAGGAAAATCTTCCAGGAACACATCTATGTAGTCCCTGACTACCTCTATTTCCTCCAAGGGTTGCACCTTAGGCTTCGACTTAGTAACTACTGCTAGGAAAGCTTGAAAATCCTTAGTTATCTTTGCTCTGCCTTCAAGGATGACACATACATGTTGGTAGTAGCATCCTTCCTACCTCTAATGGTGAACGGTGGATGTCCTAGTCTCTCTATTCTTATTTTCTTTTCCCTACAATCGATCTTTGCCCTATAAGTATAGAGCCAATCCATACCAACTATCACATCAAAGTCATTCATGTTAAGGAGGATCAAAACTATAGGAATCTCATTATCTAGGTACTTAACGGGTATAACTGGGGTTTCAAGAGAGATGTAAAGATCCGACTACTTGGGGTTGTGACGTCCAAAACATATCCTAAATCCTTGATGTCCAAACAAATCATATTTTTAAGATTTCTCAAAATGAAAGTATTAATAGGACTAGAGTCAAAAAGAGATTTTACATTATGTCCCATAATCTCAAGCATGCCTACATTGTTTTTCATAACATGTCAGACTACTTCATGCTTAGCTTAAAACATGAAAGAAAACTCTAAGGGTTATTACCCTCTGTTAACCGATTAGCATTAGCTTGAACCTCTTCATTGTCGATGGCGAATACTCAAGCTTGCCTTTGCTCTCCAACAGGTGGGGTTGTGGCTACCGGCTGGGCTGCTACGGGACTCGGACCTCTCAGGTTAAGTAGAGGACAATTGGCTTGGAAGTGTTCCTCTTGCTGGCAATGAAAACACACCTTCTTCTTGAAGTGGCACTTGCTTGGGTGTGACCTTCCATAGTTTCAACATCACGGGTGATGCTTCTTGTTGCGGAGCTTCCTTTTACCTCCATGTCTTCCTTTAGCATGGTTGCATCCTTGTCCTTTCTTGTGATCATTATCTGAGCAAGATGTGCCTTCAGTGAAACCTAAGTATCCCTTTGATGGGTTTTGTGCAGGCATAGTCATCTCTGTGTACAGAGTGGTCTTGTAGGTGTCGGTGAAGGTCGTTGGTTTGTTCGCCATCATGCGAGACTTGATGGTAGGATGCACACACTCCACAAATGATCCACCCATCTTTCCTCAGTCATCATGTATCTGAACCACATCAGGATGTGGAACTTGCGGCCAAAGTCTACGACAGATAGGTTACCTTAGATCAGGTTGGTGAACTCCCTTTACTTCTCTTTCTTGGATGAAATTGGGATAAATCTGGAGGTGAAGATGGTTCTGAAGTCAATCCATGCTATTGGGTCTTCATTCAGATCTCGACCCATTATGTGGTTCTCCCACCATATCTTAGTTGCTCCTTCTAGGAGAAGTAGAAAATCAAACTTTCTTGCTTGGCTGCACTTCCAGCATGTAAAAACCATTCTCTACTACTAGAAGCCAGGCATTAGCATTGTCGACCACAATAGTCTTGTCTTCTCCCCAGATTTTCTCTATGTTTAGATTCATGAAGTAAAAAATGGTGGCTCCTAGTCGTGGATGAACTAGTAGTGGCTCACCATCTTCACCTCTAGCTATGTCCTTGAGGGCTAAGGCACTAATGGCCTTAGTCAGCTTCTTCTGATGTTCTACCCAGAGGGCATCGGGAGTATGAACTACTACAGCTGGTCCAGAGTTAGTTGCAGGGTCAACCTTGGGTTCATCTTCCACCATTGACTCTCTCTTCTCATCATTCTCTTTGTTCAAGTTGTCAAAGGAAAAAGGTTTTGGGTCCACATCATCCTTAGAGGATTCATCAGGTCTCTTCCTTTTCCTGGAGGATTCTTCCTCCATAGCCTTCCTTCTTTTCTCTAGAGACCTTCTCTTCCTACGGGAGAGTCTAGCATCAGCGTTCTCCTGAGGGGTGTCAGCGGGGATGGCGAAGGTCTTGGTACGAGCCATGTTGCTACACATAAGCATGTAACTAAACTCAATTCAGGTTTTATATCATTAAAACTTATGTCCATGACATCTTGCTTACATGTTTTTTATTTTTTGGAGGAGGATTCGCTAATCTTTAACACTTTTAGCCCCCAAAACTCAGGAGAAGATGGAGAGAGAGAAAACCTTAAGCACTTAAAGTTTTTCCAGTGAAAGAGGGTAAAGAAGGGATGAAAGTGGATAAGAAATCTAGAGGTATCTTATTTTGAGTCAAATCCTCATATTTTGGCCAGGAAGTCACACAGATTCTAGGAGTCCTCGTAAGCCAACTAGCAAGGTGGAGGAAAATCTTTCCAGCCCCCAGATCGTGATCCTTTTCTAGACACCTCCATCTTTGAAAAATTCTCTAGTAACTCCCTTTGGGCTCTAAAGAATTTGTAAAATTTAATAATTATTAGAGATTATATGGAAAACCATGCTCTGATATCAAATGTAATGACCCCACCTCCAGGAAACTCCCAACTAAGGGAGGCCAAGAAGCTAGAGTTTTTATCCCAATTAGGATTATATGGATTTGCAAATAATCAAAAATAATTAATAAATTCTACCACAACTAAGCTTATTGTAGGATATAAAAAAATGCTTTTCACATACCTTTCAAAAATGGGATTTCATAATTTCACCCAAGGAGCGAATTATCTATATTCCTCCAATCATTACATTTTTTTCTTTTTTAATGTCACTTTTTATTGAACATCCACTTTCCATTAAGCTTGTAACTACATATTACCCTAAAACACCGACAAGCAAAACGTCGGTCAGTATAACGAATTATACTGGTATGTGGGGAAAACTAAAATTTTACATATAATTTAACAACATAAACACGACAATTATTTGTTAGAAAACAAAATTTACATTTTCTTCATAACTTCTCAACCATTTTTACCTGAACTTTGGTATAGCCTCTAAGGGTTTTGTCCCAGCAGTGGACATTAGGCTACCTCTCAATCTAGAGCTAGGTACCACATTAGCCACTCTCAAACTGGAGCTAGGTGCCATCAGGTCTTCCCAACTCGGGGCTTGACCACTTATGACCTTCCCAACCTGGGGCTTGGTCCTTTAGTCATCACCATGACTTTACTCATCTTTTCATTCATAATTCCCAAAGGTGGTATGCAAGTTTGAGCAAGTTATAAAGGTTTATAAGGTGATAGTCATAGTCACTTTATGGATTGTAGGAATTAAAGTTCATCAAATAAATTAACTTCAAGAAATCGATAAAACCTCAGAAATCATGTGAAACTAGAGTGATTGGCCATAAGTGTAACCACATACCTGATTTGTTAGTCTCAAAATCAAGTAAGATAGCTAATCCAATCAAGAAGTCCAATCAACCAAGCCAAGCAATAAATCAAGAAACTTGATCCTAAAAGTACTTATAACACCTAATTGTTATAATCACATCTAAATAACTTTTATTGACCCTAAAAGCACTTTTCAACTCATAAAAACCATAATTACTCAAATTATCCAAATTAAGGGTTTTTATCCATAAATTAGTTCAAGACCATCATTGTCATGCCTTCTTGATCAAATTCCATATTAAAATCCATTAAACTTCATAAATATCAAAATTAGGGTTTTTATGTCCATTAATGCACTTTAATAATCATGGAACCCTAATTAAGCAAATTATGAACAAATATCATCCAATTAGATCCAATCAATCCAATTTATGTTAGAAGACTAAACTTTGCTCATAATAGTCAGGGAACATCATTAGATCCATTAATCTTCAAAACTTAGGTTTTTAAATTAATTAAAACCATTGAAGATAGAATCTTTATGCACTTTTAAAACTAGAAGCATATTTGATCTTGATCATATTTTTATTGGATTCCATGGATTTTTCTGATCAAAAGTCATATATTACTTATTCTCATTGGATATCCTACAAATGGTTATGATTTTTCTAAAGAAATCATTTTTAAGCCAATGTGAAAATGCCACCTAGTTACTTAATCTATTTTCAGCCATGCCAGCGAGGCCAGGCCAAGTCAATGGGCTCCAGCCACCTCAACCTATCCGCTCATGTGGTGTCAAGGCAGGACCAGACCAAAACACACCAAAAAGACTAGAATAGACTTACCTCTAAAAGGTGTGTACGAGGGGAGAATCACCTTTTATGTCTAGTCCTTCTTCAACCTTGAGCAGACACCTTCACAATCCAAGCAGTCAACTTGTGGGTTGACTCTGGGAATCTCACCTCCTCTTCCTCAAGCAAGGATACCCACACCTCCCCCTAAGCTCCACAAACTCAGAGGACCTCTCAAATGCTTCAGAGATGGTCTGAGATGCCAGGAGGTGGGGTCGTTAAAATTGCCCAAGGCTCTAGTAGAGTTTTTGGAATGACGACTAGCCCCAAATACCACCACTAGCCTTAACTATGCACTTTTTCCTCTTTCATGTATAAGCCATGATAAATTTCTTGATTGGCCGCCATCCTAGTATACTCTGGACTGTCATAGAATTCTTTAGTGACAGGCTCCCTGAAAAGGAGGTGCACCTTGGTGATATGGGTAGTCCAATCATTCCTTTTAAGATCATTTTATCTAAGGCCTCAAATCTTGGGATGTTAAAATCTCCCCCATTAGACTCTTGACGTCCTCATCAAGATTCAACTATATGGCCTCATAATATTTCCCCATTTTCACTACACACCTAGAATGGCCCATGGACACCCAACTCCCGATCATGGAATACCAGTGTAAGGGTTGCTACACCACCATGGATAGCCCTTTCCGACATGCATGGTCCACACAACTGAAGACTGGCATGCCACATGCCCATGTGGGCATTAGAGGATGATGAAAAGTAAGGTTGTTACATTTGGTATGAAGTTAAAGATGATATACCATTTATAGCACTTGGGCCGACTGGCCAAGTCTCTAACAAAGTTTCAAGAATGACGACTGGCCCCACAAATCACTACTAGCCTTAACTATGCATTTTGTCCTCGCTTATGAACAAACCAGGATCAACTTCTCGATTGGTCACCCATCCTATTACTACTCTAGACTGAGCACACATAACCATATATTTCTTTAGTGATGGGCTCCCTGAATAGGAGGTGCACCTTGGTGATATGGGTAGTCCAATCATTCCTTTTAATATTATTCTATTTGAGGCCTCAAATTTTGGGATGTTACAATTTTCTTAGTGAGTAGTGAGATGGGTTGAAGGTGTCATAGTAGGCAGGTCACCAATGTACCATTCATGGGAGGACATTACCATGCCATTGTGAAGGGGAGAATCACCATACCTTTGTGTAGTTTGTATGAGCTTTTCATACTCCTCCTATGCGAGTGAAACATGTGTGACTTGTGTAGTTAGGTTAGGATTCATAGTAGTTGTTGGAGGATCTTGGCCGATGAGTGGTATGGAAGCATGAACAAAATTTGTAGAACCCCTATTGCACGCTCGTCCAAAATGAGTAGGGAAACCATGTTTGGAATGACACACATCCTCAGCATGGCCCTACTTGCCACAATAAGTGCATTTTGGTCACAAACCAATGTGAGTACCATGACATTGACCATGACCTATGGTAGCAGTTTTTATTTTGGTTTGGGTTTCAAACACTAAACTGGGAGGGGTTGGAGTGGAAGGCATTTTATATTGTGATAGGTAGGAAAAGCCTTAATCCACGGGCAAGATAATGGTGTTGACGAGAAGAATTTGTTGTAGGAAGCATATTGGGGATGAAGGCCTCTAAGGAATTTTGTAGTAATAAGGATATATCTTATCTTGGAACTTTGACATATGTGGTGGGTGAGAACAAATTTAGTTGATTCACTAGAGCTTTCATGGAATTGTAGTACTTGGACAAGGAACGCTTACCTTGATGTTCAAAAAAAAATTGTCCATTGCATTGTACAATTGGAGGCATTTGTACTCTTGTGTGTATAACTATTTCATTTCTTCCTGCCTGAGTTTAGCATTTTATTCCACATGTATATAATATGTATATCAGGTTCCATACAACCCTAAAGCTAATAGAGCACCTAATATTTCCTATGATCCACGCCTTATTGGGTTCTTAGTTGAAACTTCTTTGATGAACTTTAATATTCCATGTGACTATTAGAAAGTTTGAATAGGAATGATCCATAGCAGATAGTTACCACCATTGAGTTTTATAGCAGTGATAAGAGGCATGTCATTATAGATAATCATTCTATTTTCAACCATCGTAAGATGAAATGAAGTACATGATTGAGGGTACAATAAAGAAATAAGACACTCTGGAATAATATGGTAGGAAGAACAAAAAATCACTACTTGAATAATGGAATGGTAGGAAGAACGATAGCAATATTGGTATATAGGTGTGGTAGGAAAAATATATAATCTCAAGAATAAAGGAATTATGATGTGTAATATAGTAAGAAATCCCTAATTCAAGCAACGGTGGTCAACCATGTGGGTTGGGAGAACCACATGGAGAGAAAAAGAAAGAAAAAAGGTGCCACTTTTACTATCTGTGGTTCTTTATAAATTAACATTGGGTCTTTTGTTTCATTTTTTGTTTCTTATTCTAGAACTCCAGAAGAAATCACAGTAGAAAAAGATAGAGGGTAGGAGGAGAAATCACATGAAACAAATTTAATGGAGCACAGCTATGGCATAAGGTTGTAGGTTGATGCCTTCCTACAGCCCACTGATGGCTGGATACCACACCGCATGCCTAGCAACTGGTCTCCTAGAGGCTGGCTTCCGCTGGCACTGGCCACATGTGGCACCTTGCCATGGCTGGTTGACCCTATGTCAAATATCATATATAATGAAATAACCATGTATTCAATAGTCTATAAAGATATTATGGGTCTCCTATATATAGGATTCTATGATACATGAGTACACTTAAGTGGGTAAATGGATCATCATTTAAGTATACTTACATAATAACATGATTTATGGATACCATGGGCCTAAGAACAATTAATAAGAACAAAAAAAATTAAATCACTTATGCTAACACTCTTATATCAAGATTTATCCTTCTTTTGGCCAGAGTAGTGGTACTAAAACTTGCCTATGTTAATATGTCTAAAACTTCTAGACTTTATATATTTGTTTGAGCTACATGTTGCCTACGAGTACTACTTCCATTTTGTACTACTTCCATTTTGTTTGTAATATATTGACAAACTGAGAACATAATTATATGTTATCATCATACAATTTGTGTATCTGACTTTATCATCGGGATAAGTACATTAGGCTGGGTGTACCTACTTGATTCATCAAGAAAGGGTAGACTATGTTGGTAAAAGAGTTATCTCTTGGCTTTCACCTTGAGGTCCCTTATGAATAGGGCTAACTCTTGACTTTTAGTCTTGTAGTCCCTCACTTGGAAACAAATTGCCATTCTTAACATTGTCTTGATTGACCCTTATAAACCCCTTCCTTTGAGAAACTGGTAAAAGGCCTTATGATGATTGTTGGCATAATGTAAGTGCACTTAAAATATACTTGTATCTCTATTTTTGTTTCTTTATTTCTTATTCTTATATAAGTTTTAGCCAAGAAAACATTAATTTTGACATGTGCTTTTATGTCATTTATAGCATACTCAGCAATGGTTGTGTTGATGTGTACCCATTTTATGATTTTAGGTAGTAGGTACACAATGACAATATTACAATGACTATCACTTCTACTTTTATCTAATATATGCAAAGTATATATGTTTCTCGTCATGCAATATAAATGGAATCCATATGTTTTAATAAAAGGGAGTACGATCTTAATGTTTGGGTATTTTTTTTGTTTCTTTGACATATATCCTTGTTGTTCACATCTTATGGTTTATAATGTTGTTATTTTTTATTTTATTGATATATATGTAATGTGAATGTGCTCCATTTCAAGGATGTATGATGGGGTCATTTCACCATTGACTCTCTAGTCATTTGAGTTAAGATTCAGGTAGTAAGTGGTTTTGTGATATGGAGGTTTCTCCACATGTTGTTATATTTTCTTAGATACAATTCATATTGTTATTTTATGAACAAGTTATAGAAATTCAACATGAAGATTAATAATTGATACAAATCATGCATGAGATGAACAAAATAAATAGACATGAGTTTTTGTATATTAATGATGGCTTTTTGTACCTATAGAACAAGTGATGTGTCTTTAATGATAGAGATCCAGAAAGGAATATGTTTGAAGAGCCCCACTTTTTGAAGTATAATATGCATCTGAAAAATTCTAAGATGTACCACAAACTAAGAGATGTGTAATAATGATCCAACATGAAGAGTTTAATATCTAAGTATGTTCTTAGGTGTGGGTGTGCTAGTAAGTGAATTTTGATCACCAAAAGACAACATGGATGTATCATCTACTTCTGATCCAAGTGTAAGAGATATCGAATCACGAGGTACTTAGTCAGTTGGTTACCAAGGATGTCATGTAGTTTTGACATGATGTGATTGATTGTGGACCGTTCTATCAAGTCAATTAGTTTATTTCTATTCAAACTTGCTTTTGGTGTAGTGAACCTTGTGAAAATATATATGTAGGAGATGGTGAAATTGCATGAAATCTAAAAGTTGATGATATCTGATAGAAATACAAACTTCACATCCCAATTTGGATTATTTGCATAATTCAGTGGGATCTAATTTGAACTTATGCATTACATATCCCCTTATATGAATGACTAACCTAAGGTGACCATCCAATATATGACATGTTAAGAGTGTGTGTTTTGCAACTTTGAGGAAGTTGGGAAACTATTTGAGTCCATCGAGTTTTCATAACATAAAAGTCATCATTCTAATATAGATATGGATCCACAAATAGTTTTATAATTGAGGAGATGTGGACATTGTTGGTATGTAGATAATAAGAAGCAACTCTTGGCCTAGAGATCATGGATGAAACTCTAAAGAAGATAAAGATAATAAAACAATATATGAAAGCTTCCCAAGACCAGTTGAAGAGTATGTGGGATGATGGCACATACCTCCAAAGTTCAAAGTTGATGGTAAAGTGTTATGGAGCGTTTCCCCTTGGAAGGGCATTTTGAGATTTGGAATACATGGAAAGTAGTCTCTATGGTACATGAGACCATATCATATCCTTTCATGGTTGGGTTCAATTGTGTATCTATCATATCTACCTCCTAGTCTATTAGTCATCCCAACATGTTAGTGTGTTCTTATTTTGAGAAAGTTCCATCTTGGCAAAGGTAACATCATAGTTTTTTAACATGTCCATTTTCTAGATATGTTTCTTTTATCAAGCACCCTATATAGATCCTTGACCACATGATACAGAAGTTAAGGGACAGAGATTTTATCTATGAAAGTTTTGTGGTAGCACCACGACATTGAAAAATAAATATGGGAGTTAGATTGAGATGTGTAACCATATCCTTATCTCCTTTATATAATTTGAGGATGATTTTTTTATAATGGGTGGAGGTTATTATGGCCCTACCCATGCTTCTTATAATATTTGGTATTAAAGATAACTAATATGATTTGTATAGTTTAAACTTTATTTTGTATACATATTTGACTTTGTAATCTAATGATATAGACAATCTATAATGTATTCTCTCTTCTTATGAAAAAACATAATAAAAGCTTCAGTTTTATGTGCCATCAATAATCAAATGATTATAACATGAGTAAAGTGGTAAAACATATTGTAGTAGTTGTTGGTTTGGTTTTAAACAAACACTTAGACAACTGCTCTAGAATTGTTGGTTTTGGATTAGGTTACTCACAACTTAACTGGTTCATTGGTGGCACAACATGGGTTGGTATGTCATTAAGTTAATCAGAATGAATTAGGTGTTGGTAGTTGTACACAGACTCCAGTAGATATCAACAAGAGGTCAATGAGATTAAATAGAGTATCAATGGCCACCAACATATTAGAGTTGGACTTGTGTTGACATCAATTATTGGAGGGTCAATGGTGACCTATTATCAAACTCCAATAAGGAGAGAAGGGTGGTCGATGGTGTAGTGGTCACTATAATCAAATCGATAAGGAGAGATGGTTTGGTTGGAGGCATGACGGAAACTATAGAGGTGTCTCCAAACAACACATTCATCATGGTGCCACAATACTAAAGAGAATGTGAGTCTCTTGCATTGAGGTCAATGAAAGGACACTGACCTACTATTTGAGTTGTGTTTTAAATGGAAACAATGCAATTCCACCAACATCTATTTAACCATCACTCAACATTCTCAAACCTTCTCCCAAAAAAGTGCAACTCTAGCTATACCTATATTCACTTTTTCTCAACATTCTCAAACCTTCTTCCAACATTTCTAAGCTTCCCCTTGTTATCAAAGATGAATCTAGAGCTTCTAAAGAGTTCCAGATGAGAATGGAAGAAAAATAAGGGAGAAAGGACGCATGATTTTGTTAGCCTTTTAAATATGAGTTTTTCCTACTCCCTTATTCTTGATGACTATGTGTAATGTCCTCACCTATAGAAACATCTCCTCATATTTTTCATCCTTTTATTTCTTCTTCTAAGATTAGTAGATGATTTGAAATCCTTCATCATCATTAGGAGCAGATTAAGTTCTTCAACTTCTATGCAAATAAAGGAATTATTTTTCCAACATGTTCTACATGAAGTTTATGTGTGAACTAACCTAAAAACCATACATAATAAGTTATAGACACTAAATACACAGAGTCCTTACATGCATGCACACTTACTACTTCTAAAGGTGAGTTTTTTCTATCTTACAAATTTTGTGAAGTCCAACAGTTTACATGTCTTAATCTCTACTAGCTTGAACTTATGTGTAATCATCGTCGATGTACAAATTTACTGTTGTTCAAGTGGGATTCCCATGATTTCATAATTATTATACGAATAGTTTTCAAACAACAATTTACCCTAATTTTCAACTATATTGTCAAACGAACAAGATTTTTTAGCAAAATAGTGAGGTCAAAAAGAATTTAAACATTTGGATTCTATGCTAAAGATACACATCCACATTCAATCTTCTTGAGTAGCTTTAGTTAATATTAATTCTAAGAGGAGGTCTTTCAAACAAGTTTAATAAAATCTTTCCCATAGACTTATATGCAAACATATAGTAATTATGTTGTTGAGGTGTGCACTATAATATATGGAGACATGTTTATGGACTAACAAGGACCCCAATGAAGTAAGACAAAGTCACTTTGTAGTAGGTGTTGTGAACCAACCCCCTAGTCTAATTCTCCTTATTTTGTTCAAGGTATCCAACATAAACCAAAGATCCCTATGATACCCTACTAGTCATTTGTCTTAGATGGATATGAACATACGTCTCATCATCATATCATGCAATGTGTCATCCCTCATTGATCCATTGTACTATAAGGTTTTAGGATGACACGCCTTAAACACCTCACATGAATACCCAAGTCAACGATAGTATCAAGATGGTACTAGATATTTAAGTTAGCCATTGAGGATATATGTGGCAAACCTTGTGGCAAACCTAGGAGTAGTTTGTTACTCTTAAAGTTCATTGGTCTTACCTTACTACTTGTATGGTAGGTCTCTGGCCTTCTATGGGACACTTTCACATGTGTGGTACACTTCATGAGACATTAGAGCAAAGTAATAATGGTGGTCAATAAGCATTGTAGTTAAGAGTTTGAATATATTTTATACTTTAGTCCTACTTGTTCTTGAAATTGAATGATGGTACATGCATTTGTAGTGATTTATGTCCATAGTTGAACTTGATCATCTCAAATGTTGTAATACTCGTTATCAACTTACAAGAATGCTAAAAAATTTATTACCAAAGTGGCTAATGGAGTGGGGTCCTCAAAGTGATTCCTCCTCGAGGATGGTTCTCGAATAACAAAAAAAAGAATGTTGAACTTTATATAACTTTCTACTATAGATTTCCCTGAACAACTTAATGTGTATACATGTGCATTGTTATCTTTCTAATTAAATAATTATCTATATAATGTTGGTTTTGAGTGATGTTTTACTAAGGAGCCAATATCTCACACTCTCTGCCAAGAATTAGATATGATCGACATATTGATCAGTAACATCCCTACCTACCTCATTGTCTTTCATGCATAATTATTTTAGTTACTATCTCTTATGTCACTTGGGTATTGGAGTGAGTGAGTGTGAGTGAACTATTAAAATGCATAATTGTACTCATTTAGTCTATTTCGTGTTTAGAAATAAGTTTAATAACAATACAACTAGTCCTTCTTTCGCATATATACATTAAGTTTGTGATATATATTGGTTTGATATAGGCTCATTAACAAAGTCTCTATTGATTTGTTCAATGGAATAATAAAAAGGAAATATATCTATATGTTATCTTATAGGCTACACAATCATGTTCAATGTGACATCCTAAATCCAAGGTTAGGAGTTTGAGTGTCATAAGACGATGCATGCCCTTTTGTTGTATATATATATATATATATATATATATATATATATATATATATATATATATATATATATATATATATATATATCATTATTATATAAAAGAGAATTTGATAACTAGAGGGATAGTATAGGAAGCAAAAAGGAATATGTACAAGAAGATATACACATTGGATGGAAGTGACCCCCCCCACATTGTACCCACTCTTTGTCCCGTATTAGAGAATGGGATGAATAAGAATTAATCTCTAAGGTTTCGCAAAAAAAAGATGGAAGTGACCCCCTGAATGTTATTTGAAGCCAAATGTGAATGACTCATGTAGTAGAGAAACTAAAAAGTCAACAACAAGAGGATATTTTGGATGTAAAAATGAGGGTTTGTGGTTTTGTTGGGAGAATGGGATCATTTTTTCTAAATTGTAGGGTTCAAGGCACATCCATTAGAAATGACTTAGATTGGGAAATTCATATATCTGAGTTTCAGATGTATTTTTCTACTCACTACAAAAAAAATGGATTTAGCTACTATTTATGTACCTACATATATTTTGAATGTAGCTAAAACACATATTTCTTTACAAAAGTCTTATATGTATTTAAATAAAATATAGTAATTATTGTAGAAACATTAACTACGATTGTACTTCAATTAGAAATGTTGAGTGAAATTTCCATTGTGTGTTACTACAACTTTCCAATTAGTCATGCCAAAAAAAGTCACGCCGGCAACTATGAATCTATGTTGAAAATCATTTTCAATTTTCTTAAATTCGATCGACAACCAAAAATTAAATCTAATCTCAATGTGCCTCCTCCACATGTCTCTGAATAACAACTTCAATCAGCTGCTTAGTATATCACTATGATGTTGAGGCACTTCTACTGATAGAGGTTTTCCTAAGTCATACTTAGGATGTCACAGAACCAACATTAGAAAGACTATGAGATGAATGCCCACCTTGAGATGAATGACTAAAAATGCATCGAGGATCTAGTACCACTGCCCCCTCAACATTGATCTGATATGGTATGTTCAACTAGTGGTGCTACTAGATTTGAGTGGAAAGGATTTGGGTTGGGAGGTTGATTGCCAAGTCAGATCATGCAGTGCCACTAATAAAAGGCGATTACTAGGGGTAACTGATTCCAAATCGAGTGTAAGGTGATCTGATTTTTTTTTCAAGTTAGGGATACATTATGTCAATCTTTAGGTGAATGCAATGTAGAGGATTTGGAATTATGTATATCTAATCATTTTGAGTTTAAGCATCCTCTTGTTCTGGATCAATCAATGATTGTTTTCTTCATATTTGGTTGATCAGCAACACTAATAAGAATGTTCTAGTTGTCATTTATTTAAGTATATAAGAGTTACACAACTATGGAAATGATAGAGTCAACTATGTACAACTTCCACAAATTATTACCTTTTTACTCATGTCTCTTGTTTTTCATTAACAACACATTATTCTCATTCAACAAAGAATTTGTTATCAAATTTCTCACTATCATTTTGTTTTGTAGGAAAGACAAGAGCATGTCCAACGAGAAAGGAGAAAAGAGACTTCCACATAAAGTAAACAAACTCAGATTCCATATGATTATTTGCCTTTTCTCATTTTCTTCAACTAGTTGCCCAAAAATCCTAACCTTACTTTTCCGCTTATTGATTTTATGTTACATTTGTGGGAAGGTTTTGGTCAATGGACAATTTCTTTCCTATCAAAAATTTTTGTTTGAAATTTGTATTGCTTATCTCATACATGTAATAGTCTTAGATATAATCTATATACGTGGATGTTGCATCCTGCTCGAGAAGGCAGCATTGTATACCTTTAAATGTTATTATTCCTTATTTTTTCAACAAACCATCGAGTTTCTACTATATTCTCTTGAATATAAACCTTCAACCCTTTCTTTCTATCTGACTAAGGGGACAAACCTATATAAAATAAAAAGAAATGATGAATAACAAACTATCTTTGCAAAATAACAACTCCTTAGAAGTCATCAACTCCATCCAAAAAACTTCAAAACACCGGGTGAATAGAAGACTCCACTATAAATAGTTACATTTTCCAAAGACAAACTATTATCATGCTTCATACTTATTACTTACCAGAAACACAAATCCTCATACAAAAACTTCAACATCAAAAAACACTTATAGAAGTCAAGATCACCAGAAGAAACCCACTTTTTGGAATCTAAAACTGGGAGAGAGAGATCTCATAAAAAAATTAAGTAAAAGTAGCATGATTGCAACATCACTATTTTTCTAACCATTCATTCAAACAGACAAAGAGTCAAACTATTTGTATATTTCATAGTCTTTAGAACACGAGGTAGAAATATTAGTGAAATCACAACATTCTCCATCATTAGAATGGAAGATCCTTAGCATGAAATGTGAATCACCAACCTCAAATTTTTGGACACATTACAACTCCTCTATACTGATATAAAAATGCATCATGCCCTAAGAAATCTAGAAAGATTCAACCATTTAAATATTAAATTAGTCCAACAAGACATAAATTCGAATGGAGATTCTTTATCTCCATAACTTCATTATCTAGTCACTTTAACCATAGCCCATTTATGAAAAAAATCACATCATTATAGTCCAATTTTTCCTCCAAGATGATAAAGAGCTAAAATATCTACCACTTTAATCCATTTTTCAAATATTGATAATTTTCTTCATAATTCGTTTATGCAAAGTAGGACATCAGAAGAGAAACACCTAGACACCTTTGCATCGATGCATAAAGACACCAGTATGAATATACTAGACTGAGAACAACATCCGCCTCATTTGTTTCTTGAAAAATATTGGTGAAATTGGATACATATGAGATCAAAGATGGTCTTAGTTGATTATTATATAATTGTGGATACATTACCACATTTTTAGTCTTATGCTTTTTATTCCAATGGAGAAAATTTCTTCCTCCTGTTTTTTCCACTATGTATTAATGCATAATGTTTGTGTTATATCTTGAGAAGTTGAAGACTAAATTTAGAGAAGGTCTTATTGCATTGATAAAATTTGTATCTAATAGGACCCAGGCTAAGCAAGTTGAGGCAACTATTATGAGTGGTCTTATTATGACTGGTCTGGAAGATCTAAATGACCAAGTTGTACCAACAATATCATCCTTTTGTAAGAGTGTAGAAGGGATGGAATGTAGCAGAGAACCCAAAACAAATTCAAATGTATATGAATCTCCATTGGATCACACCAAGTCGGTTGAAGAGGAATTTCTTAGAGAAGAACATTAAAATACAGTTCAAAAGTCCATTGAGGAATTTTTCATGAGTGTCATTGGACCAGGCTCGAATCATATGTATGATAATTAGCTTCAATGCTTCTTCAAAAACAAGTTTCAAGAATTATCTATAAAGGATTTTATAGAGGTTGGGTTGCAATGCTTGAATGTTGTTCACTGCTTGGAGAAGAAACCGTGAGATATCTTTTATCATAAGACATTGAATCCCATTATCTTCACTTATGCCATGTGTGAATCATGTTTCCATCGGTTTGCAGTTTAGGTTCTATTGATTTTAGCAATTTAGAAGTTATCTTGTTGATATTTTAGTTCTAGTGTTTAAAGTCATCAACAAAACTTATGGTTTTGTTTTACTTTTGTTGGTTACTTATTATCTTTCTCATGCTCAACTTGAGTCCCCCAATCTAATTCTTCTTATCATATTTTTAGAATGGTCTTAGATTCACATCAACTCTTTTCAGTGACCCTATCACCAATAATTAAGCACAATGGTCTTGTTGTACAACATGAACATGTTTAAAAGGTTACCAACTACATGTTTCTTGTAGGCTATTTTTATTGTTATAAGATCTATATGATATTTAAATAAGCACTAAATATGTTGAATTTAATCATTTATATATAATTTTAGAATAATGCAAGGACTATTTCAGACTTGCATTTATATATAATTACTTTTCTATGTTTCTTAGGAATTTAGAAGCAACCATGTAAAGGTTATCAATCTAATAATTCTCAAAATTAAATGTTGGTTGATAGTTTTACCCATTTTACTCAATATGCAACAAATACCATATTTTAAAAAGGATGGTGATATGTATTGTATGTCTAACAATAGTTGGTTGTAAAAAGTTTTATTGCTCTAAGAAAACTAGTGTACTAAAGACCATAGTTGGATAACTCCTCAATGTATATGAAATAGTAACCAAAGGCTTCTAAATATCATGAGTCTACCTTTGTATAAACAATCACCTCATGGGCCTCATAATGAAATTTAGGATCATATGATACACTCATAGTCAGATTGTTAAACATAATTAATTTTAGAATGACTACACTCATAAACTGCTTTTCTAAAACATACTACCTAGCTACTTGATTTAGTGTTAATCCAGAACATATTAGAATTAATGTTATTTTCCTTTCATTATTGGTCCTCAATCATCCACTTTTATTATGATGTCTTTGTTATGTCCTATACCATTTATAGAATAGAGGGCCAAATTGTTATGTATCATTTTGGTTTCATTTTTCCTTTTTAGTTGTGATTATGAAGAGGAATTTGGCATGAAACCTTTGAGGTCTATCCCATTTGGTTTAAGAATTGAGTGTATACAATCATCTATTGTCGAAATTTCTTATGGAAGACAAATATTGTATTGCACTAAGATGTGGGGTGCTAGATCTTTCTTTTTGTGAAATTAGTATCTAACTAGAAGAGTTGGATTTAAAGGTAACATCCAATTAGATATTAGCTTAATTATTAAATGATGACATATCTTACTAATTACAACATCAACATGGATCAACAATTTCTATATTGATATATTTCTAGAATCCCATGAAGTAGCAGATAGGTGCAACTAATAAGTATAATGACGTTCACATTAAATATAAGTAGTCCTCATTGAGTGCATGAGGTTTGAACAAGGAGGTATGTCTCATTTTGAAGACCTAAAGCAAAAACTAAAAATTGATATGTTGGTTTGAGAGATTGAGGGGAGTGGTTTCATTTGCATTAACTATGAACTGTCACTACTAGTTGTTTTTTTTTTCTTTTTGAGACTTTTCATGTCTATCCAAGTTGAAGAGTGGGATTTTGGTCATGTTATAAGGTTTGTCCAGTTTGATATTCTTTTTCACATGGACTATGGAAGCTTTCTTTTACCTAGATGAAGCTTTAGGTGGATCTCTAATACACCTTATATGATATTCAAAGTGTATTTTAACCATTTTTGATGTTGTGACTTGCACATATCCCATATTTTGAATTGACTTAATTTTTTGAAGAGTGTAAACATTTATGTATTGGCATATCTGACAATACGGTAATATTATACCATATAGGAAGTTTGAACCAATCTTCAAGTCAACAATCACCTAGTGAAAGTATTTGTATTTGACAACATACATGCTTTGCAGGTTGCGATTTCCAAGTTGTTGGAATGGACAACTTCTTGTTGATACATGCTATTGTCTTGGGTGATCCAAATGCTTCTAGTCTGCATGTTTCTGGAAGTTGATATCCAATTAGTTGCTTTGTTTTAACTTGTTGGTATATTACAGTTAATTTGAGTCACTTTTTGTTGCTTCCTTCTTTATTTTGCTTTTGAGGTGTTACTCTATCTTGGTTGGAAGACTTTGCTACACATTTTGGCTTCTCTTCCACTAAGTGAAGGTCTAATTTGGAAATTTTGATGCAATCTTCTTGATTATTTTTAGGATGCTCATTACAGTGCTTGGACCACACTCTGTGTTGAAGATGTTTTTAATCACCACTTCATCGTCTGATTTGATTCTAATCTTGTTGAAACCCGGTTAGATAGTCACCTACATGCCAAGGAGAATGGAAAAACATTATATGATATGGGGAGACCAACACGCGGAAGAGACAAGGTTGTGATGTTCACAAGCTAACCTTTGTGGTCTCTAAAAACGACCCTAATATAAGTTGGTTGCTTGTTAATAAGAGTTGTGTCAGCATACGTTTTGATGTAACCTTCCAAAGGTGGAACCCAATTTATATTACTCCTTTTAGTGAAATTAGCGAGCCTAAAAATTTGAGCATTGTTGTTGGCCTCATTGTTCTTGTAATATGAATGATGGAAAGTTGATAATAAAGATCAATAAGACATATGAACTTTTTTTCAAATGGTCTAATAAGAAAATATCTATATTAATTTCTTCATATTGTAGCTCAGTTGTCTACCAGTTAGCCAATGAAGATGTAGATACTCTTGATATCCTCCCCTCCAAACATATGTATCACGTGAAGGCATTGACAAGTGGATGCAAATAAATTAGATATCTATTCTTTTGTTGAATGTTTTTGTGAACGATAACTTCTAAATTGATATTTTTTCATTAATACATTACTTATATAGTTTCACATTTCATAAAATTTCCCGAATTGGCTAGAAATTGATATGTAATCTTGAAACCATATTATAAATCATGATATGGTTGGTAATAAACTCATATATATGTATATATAAAGTATTTGCTAATAAGACTTCAAACGACCACTAATCAAATTATCTAGTTATATATGACATGGTTATTTGAGGACCATCCCTCTCGAAACTTACTACTCAACTGGTGAGTGTGCCCTACTCTTAAGTACTAAGCTCTACTTAATGATTTGAGTACCATCCCTCTCAAAATTGATCTTTTAGATCAAATATGACCAAAATGATTAACAATATGCATACAGATTAACATCCTATCTCATTGTTTATAAGTATAAATGCATTGGCAGAGGGAGGGGTCACAAAGGGGAAAGCCCCCTCCACCTCAATTCCTGAAATACTTTAAATAGTAGTAGCAAATTCTCTCTCAATAAGTAGGGGAAAGTTCAGAAAATGGGATGATTGAGCATAAGCAAGAGTGTTCTCCCTGTAATGAGGGTGGTTCACTGTGAGGAGGGTGTGGCAGTTTGACTACCTGGTCAATGGAAGACATGGCCGATGTGGATTTAGTGTGCGTGAAGATGACAATGATGACTTCCAATCATAGGATGAGGGCTCACATTTGTGTATCATTGAATCCTATTTTGATTTTATGTACAAGCAGATGTGTCGGATTCAGAGTCAAGAATGAGGCAATTTTGATATTAATATACTACAATAACACCATGGAAAGCAACAGATTCAAGCTTTCATGGGATCAAAGAAAGGGTTGGTCATGGTAGCAATCATAGGCATACCGACAGAAAGAATAGATGAGGAGGAACCCTATGTCTTGGTGATGACAAAAAAAGTCGGGAAGAATGAAGCAATTACTCATCTTGATACATTGACGATGACAAATAGACCAAATTTGGGGACTATAGATATGTCAATTCAAGATGACACTACCCAACTGTCTCCACCACCTGCTTAAAAGAAATTTCTGCCTAAAGTTTTGAAAACCTTATGTGATGTAACTATCGGGAACAATGGCCGAAGATCATCCTTTTTATTTCTGGTTGATGATGAAGTTCTAGAGAAACATCAACCTAAAGACAATACCATTATAGAGGATCACTAAAATTGGTAATCGCACCAGTTCCATATGTTGCATTACATAGGATGTGGCGGTTTGCAATAACCGTCAAACTCGTTGGAAGAAACATTGGTTTCATGAATCTCTTAGATCATTTAAAACTTCTCTAGAGGTTGATTACAAGTTGGAGAATCTATGAATTGAGCATGAATCACTTTGTTATTCTTTCGACATGTGAGAAAGATTTCATCGATTCTCTTATAGGTGGTATGTTGATGATATTTGGATCTTTTCGGATGATTTAGAAGTGGAAAAATGATTTTATTCCATCTTATATTCTTTTTTTCTATCTTGTTACATGGGATGGGGTGTTGCATCTTCCCTTACACCTATACAACTAGACAATCTTCAAAAAAAGGTGATGTTTTAGGAATTTCATGCAAGTCAATGAACATACTATTGTTCAAAAAAAAACCATTCTCTATCATGATATTATTTAAAATCATGAGCGCAACTAGATGAACAATAAGTGGTTTAATGATCCAGTGGTTGTTTATATTGAAAACAATATTTGACACCATCGACAATAAAGTAATAATGAAATGATTCCATGGGATGAAAACTCAAAGAAAATTTTAAGTTGTGTCGATTGATTATGTTTTTCATTATGTAACGTATTAGTATATGTATATATTATTAGTTTGAGTGTTCTTTTTCACAACCACTAATGTTATTGTATTTTTATCATAATCTTTAGTTAATGATTAATTTTTTTTGTAATTGTGTCCCCCTTCAAATATGACTGGCTCCGCCTTTGTTACATGCAACTTATAGTTTCAACTATTGCAAGCATTTTATTGACAGTATGCATATTACTATTTGTTGGGATTGACATTGAGGAATTTGGTACACTTTTTTATCAAGATTCTGATAAGTGAGGTGCATCTAAGGAAGTTAGTTCTTTGAAGTGGTTGTGGCTGAAAGAGATTACTCAAGAAGACTCTAACTAATTTCCCATGATAAAAGTTACCTTTCGCATTATCGATATAACTTCCATGCAAGCAAGTTTACTATATGGACCTAGAAGTATATTTCCAAAAATCTTCTTATTGTGTAATATCTTCTTAGAAGACTATAGGAGATAACTAATGTGTTTGAGGCTAATGATAATTTAATTAAAGTTGTGACACAAATGTTATTCTAGAAATGCAAGAAGGATATGTGAAGTCCTTGGTCTCATGTTTGAAAAGACCCTATGATAGTCACTAAGATGCAAATTATATCAATACCCATTAAGTACCCTAAGGAAATTATTCATCTTTTAATATTGCTGTGAAATTTTAGTGGGTTGCAATTCGTTAGTGTTTCTGATCCAAATGTTTTTTGTCCCAAACAGTATTACAATCACTGAATTACAACTTATATCAGTTCCTATTATATTCCATGTGAGTATGTAATTTGTAAATATAGTTTATTCCTATCTATATTAATATTTGATCGTGTTTATAATATCATTTTTTCTTACACTACATACCATTGTCCTTTTTATTGTTTGGCATTTCAATTATTTTAGAAAGCAATAAGGCACGCCAACATTTCTATAAAATCTTCAATTGCCTAGCATGATAAGGATTACTATTGTGTACTTGTAAGTAGTTAATTGTTAATTCTAAAAGTCTAGGTGTTATTGCATCAATTATTACTCATGTATGTTGTGTGTCTAGTGTTCAAAAAAGTGATAATCCGTGTACAGCAAAATGGGGCACCAAATAGAGTATATATACAGTATGTGAGAGTACAAGAGAGAGTATACTCGACTTTAATTTTTTTATTATTAATTAACTATATCTTTACATAAATTTATATATTGACCATATATGATGCATAAACTCATATCAAACCAACACACACAAGATAAAAAATACAACAATATATCTTATATATGAAATAACATAGTAACAAATTGTTTCATATAACTAGTTAAACAAATAACAACAACAAATATATGCTAATATAAAAGACAACTAACTAACTTATTACTACTGACTAATAACAAATATATTGCTAATATGAATTGCAACAATAGTATTTAAAATAGATATGGAAGGATAACATGACACAAATAAGAGATAGGGTTAGTCATATATTAATAGTTGGTTTAAGGGGGGAATGGAGGAGTAATTAGAGGAGTAGGGGGCATCCATTTGCATTGAATAAGTAGTCTAAAATAATGATGATATTTGTAAGGGAAAATCTACATGAAGAAGCAATTGAATAAATACTAAACTATGTACTTATCGAGGAAACATGGAGAGGATACCAAAAATTGTGAAGGGGATGAAGGGAATGTAAATGTTATGATCAAGAATAGGTCGCAAAAATTAACATAACAAAGAATAATGCAGCTATTAGATTTCAAAAAGCATTGACTAATCGACTGATTATATGCCTGATTGGCCGATTAAATGATCTTGGACCTATTATAGGTCCAATTTGGTTTATGTAGAATGGTAGGTGTAACAGACTGGTCATTCATCCAATTAGGCCAGTTTTGTGAACATTGCTTGCTTCTACTCTTTTTTCAAATGATTTCTTTGTATTGTAGTTTTCAGGTTTGTAAATAACATCAAAAACCAACTATTGTGACCCCTCTATGGTCTAAAAAACTTAAATGATATGCTAAAAGTTTGACCCACATGACCCTACTAGTGTATTTAATATCTAGAATTTTCTTTACTTCTCTCTCTCTATCTTCCCATATACTATCTTCTATATATCATATCTTAGAAAATGTAAAACATAATCCACACTCGTACAAGTTTATAATTTGATTTTGAGATGATAGGCTCCTTCCTATCAAGTCTTTTTTTTGGTCGGTCAAAAAAACGTGTTACTATAGAAACCAAAAACTTTGGGCACTAAGTACCCCATTACATCGATAGGAGCTAAAAAGCTCAAACAAAGATCAAACTCCCCACACAGGAGAAACAGAAGATTTCTAGACGAGACAAAACTAAGAAAGCCCATCTAACTACGCGGGCTAGTTCCAAGCAATCCAACCAGAAGAGAACTATAACAAGCCATTATTACATGCATTCAGCGTACCCACAAGTAGTAACAGTAGCTTGACATAGAACAAACTCTAATTTTCCTACCTATAGCTAGGCCCGAAGCTTCTGACCTTCTCAGCTACCAGAACTTCAGGTCCCTAAATGGGCATGACACCCAAACAAGAACCCCTAGATATCAGATCAGAAAATAGAAGCTGAGCCAGCCATAAGAGAAGCAAGAACCAGCACGTTTAACCAACAGAGTGTAGGAGGGAAAAGAGCAACTCCAAAGCACTCCTTCATGCTTAGCACAGCACCAACTAACTATTAAGAATACCCACAAAATGTAGAGCTATGCCAAGATTAGGGAGAACCTTCTAATTGTCATCCCGCCACACAGGCAAGAAGCTGACCTGCCAGAGTCCTTGATCATCAGAAATTGTTGTAAACACAACAACTTAACAGCAAATCCGGAGAAGACGCCCAATGTTGTTGCAAACACTGAGCATATCTACAAATACCCTGAGAGCATCACATAGAAGACACCACCACAAGGGCTCAATGCCCCTGTTTGCACATGAACATATCAGCGAGTACTAGACAAGCGTCCAACCAATAGGGGCGAAGCCCTGCCCAAACCCAACGTTGACGCCAAACGGGAGGAGCACCACCAAATGTCGAGCTAGACAAAGGCCAGAACCACCTTCGCAGCAGGGAGGATGCTGCCAACCTGGGAGCTAAGCTCCTCGATTGCCCATCAACAAGCGACGGAAGGGGAACCCTCTGTACTCAGGGACCCCCAAACAGGAGGCGCCACCACGAAGGAGAAAAACTGCCGGACAGGGCCAGAGAGCATCGGTCGGAGTCGCTGGGTCATCTTGACCTGGGCGATGCCAGGTACCAAGGGAAGGAGCTGAGAAGAAGACGGAAGGGTGAGCGGCCGTGCTTGAAACTGGGTCCATCAAGAGGAGGCTCCTCTCCATCCGTCCCTATAAACGGGGTGGAGTCAACCAAAGTTGAAGCTGCCGCACGACCTAGGCTCCAGCTTCGGTGCTCTACTCCGCCTCCTTCTCGCTCCAAGCCGAGCAAGCCCCAGACATCGGCAACCATCAGCTCGAGGACCTACCCCGGAGAGCCGCCGCTTGGACACGAAACCACGCCGACCCGAAGAGGAATCGAAGAGGTTGCGCAGAGCCAATGAAGGCCAGGGGGAGGAAGCCGCCAAAAATGCACTCCCTCCCCCCAGCGGTGGCCACCGGGGTACGCTTAGAGAGAAGCGGGAGCTAACCCTAGAGAGGGAAAGCCCTCTCCTCCCCAAATCAATTCTTTCCTATCAAGTCTTTAGAAAAGGAAACATTTGTTGTAGAATTATCGGGCATTTTGAGTTTAAGATAAGTCATATTTGTACAACGGTGCTCTCAAGCCTCCTCAAGAATACATTGATATCAATTTGCCTGATACTTTCTAGAGATAGAATCTAGTTTGATTTTGTGTAGCATAGATTTGTATTGGGATATACTCACTGATATGACATCTAAATATATTATAAAGATCATGGCTTGAATATAGTAGAACTACAAGGTCATATTGTCACATTAAGAAAAGGTGTGAGTGACAGTGGAGGCCAAAATTTTTCTACAATGACTAATTTATCAAAATATATTACCAATCAGTTAATGGTTTTCCCATTTATAATCTTGAAAGAAAACTTAGTTATCTTCTTTTATGGAGAGGAAATGAAGTAACCTACCTAGTAGAGGACTGTGGGATTCACACCTAATATCCCCTTTTTCTATTAAGTGATCAAAGACAACTAGTTTCCTAGGGAGCCTTGATCTTGGCCCGACTAGAGTTGGTGGGGTGGAGTCATCAGTGATTGTGGATTCTGGACCTTGAAAATTCATCCAAGGATAGTATTCACAAGGAAAAATTGGGGACTATGAAGTCTATGGGGTGATAGTCAATACGAGAATATATATATATATATGTTCACGATGTGTTGCTCAAAGATCCATATTCTTATGTAACTTATATAGAAACTTGATGTATATGTTGATGAATTACTGGATTCTTATATCAGTATATTCATCTCTCATAATTCTCACTCTTGATTCTAGTATGTCAGTTAGGTTTTAGAATTCAATTTTTTAGTCCTATTTAAGTGTTCCTAGTTTTTCTTCTCTTGAAGTTATCCATTTGATGAAACAATCCTGTGAATGTGAAGGTATATTACAAATGAAAAGTGATATACATGAGTATGCCTCCCATATTTTCACTCATTGTACCTGTATTGCAAATTCACTATACATGTATTATTTTCATAGTTTCAGGTTGTGTATGTTGTTTAGAAAAATTAGTCATACCATATGTTGCACAAGTGAAGTTATCTTGCTCTCTAGACCTTAAGGTGCTCTTTTTGGTGAAGATGTCAAGCTTGCTAAATAGACATATAACATGTGATTAGGTAATAGTTTAGAAAGTTGGGTGTGTACCCACCCTTTACTTATCTATACAATTGACTTAATTCTTGGTCAGTAGTATGGTGGGTTAGTGTCTTTCTAGATCCATTCCCTCATTTTGACTTGGTCAAAAGTTTTCTTTTCATGAATTTCTCATTCAGACCCTTACTTTTGTTAGAACTTGTCATAGATTGAGATGATGATCACGGAGCAAGTGTCATTTTTCTCCTTCAGACACGAGTCATTCAAATCATTCCACAAGGAACCAAAGCTCTATGTATGGTGATAACCTAGCATGCTAATTTATTTGGTTTTGAAAGTATTTTCTTGTCAAGAAATAATTGTCTTGTGAGTTTTAGTTGCGTAATTTGTTTCTTGTGGGTTTCAATTTGGTAGCCCTAATTTGAGTCCTATATCTACTATTTATAAACTAGAATTATTTTTCCTTAAAAACTAGTTAGTGATTAGTTTTTATTGTATAAAGGATTTCTTATGTTGTAATAATGAGAAAGGACACCACTTCTGAATGGGTGGGCTGGGGGACAGACATTCCTCCATAGAAAGGGTTTGCTGATGCTAAAGGGAGCATCCCCATAGGGTGGGGGATCTGTCCTCCTATTCTTGCAAATTAAAAGAGGTTGAATAGTCATTTTGCCGAGTTACTTTGATATCATTCTCTTGACGCACCCTAGTATACTCTACTTATTCACCTATTTTGGTTTGGGGTGTTGTGATGACCCCAATTTTAGGATTATGATACCCAATATAGTAATTTAAGATGGTGAATGTTATGTCGATGATTGATGCTGAATCGAGGAATGCATTATCCAATTACTAACTTTTTTCCACCCAAAAAGTGTAACTAGGGATGCAACTGATGATTATCAGACCCAATTGAGTTCAATTATGATTAATATATCTTATTAATCAACTTGGTTGCTTTATGGCCAAGAGGTACATTTAGTAGTTGCAGAAAAGTCAAGTGGCCAATTGATCAGCCTCCAGGTGTGTTAGTATCATAACAAGTGTTTGAGACTTATAAGAGATCAAGATTTAATCATTATTTGAATGGGATTCAAGGTTTATGTGCTTATTTATAAGGTTGTTTGAAGAATCTATTTGCATGACCAACTAATGAAATTTGTGTCTCAAATAGATATGAGCTACTTTATGTTGTTGTGAACCTATGCCTAAACTTTTAGAGTCAAACAATTTTTCTACAAAAGATACCAAGTCTTCAATTTTGATCAGGTCTATTAATGATTAACTGATTTAGATTTTCGTTCACTTTGCATCTATATCACGCTCACATTTGGACAACTCTTTACTGAGCGCAGCCCAAAACCAGGCAGTGTGGCCTCATCGAGCTCACTGCTTTGGGAGGTTGTTAGGATCTGACGGCTCTGACTCCTTCTCCTACCTCCGAGCAAAGCGGGGAGGAGGGTAGCTCAGGCTGCGATCCAACCAATCCCAACAATCTCGCCAGTCTAGAACCTCACATGATTAGAGGAGATCAGTTAGATCCTCCACCCTTGGAGGAATATGTTGACCCCTCACATGATGCTAGAAACCCCTGGTATTGAGAGACAGTAGCCTCCTCGTCGCTTCCTTGTTGCTATCCACCCATCCAAAACAGAGGGAACCCCGAAAAACAATGTGAAGAGTAGGGAGATTTGGGGAAGACTGAGATAAAGAAACCACAACCATGATAACCTATTTGCCGGTGATTTATAGAGCAGGTGGAGGCAAAGCTATATATATTCCAACAACTAGAAGACCTTTTCTCTCTTCCAGTCCATCATAATGCCAACACCGATAAACTTGCAACCATGGAGCCAAGGAGATCCTCACTCTTGATCCAGGAGGCATCACCTCCTCACTTTTCCTAGCCATATTCAATTCTTACGAAAGTGTATATGTGCCATAGAGGAGCCGATCATTGCGAATCTGAGTAGGGAGAAGCATCCCCCTCTTCCTGTTTCATGGCAACACCATATTTTTTTCAGATTGGAGGCTCCACCTTCATTCGTGAGGTAGTAGGTCGAGCTCCTAAGGACTGGATTGAGCTCTTGGAGGCATCTTTAAAGCTCCACAAACCTTTCCCAGCCCGAGCAGAGAGCTAAATCAAGGAGATTAGCTCATCCTATGCAGCACCGGTGCTCTTCTACAAAAAGGAAGAGTCTCGTATGAGTGCGGAAGGGCGATCACGGGTGTGAGGTGTGACCTCACTCAGACCGAGCCTTCAACCCCAAGGAAATCACAGACCGGCCAAGCTAGGGAGGCTAGGTGAGTTGGACCGGCTGCTAAAGTCCAATGCCTACATATGCCAGCCAGGAAACATGGCGCAATTTGATTGGCCACTAAGAGGTAAAAACCTAGAATATATGCAGTTCTTCAATCAATTGTATAAAATAGTCTACTTGTCAGAAAAATACAAATAAGGTACCAAAATGTTTAGAAAAATAAGTAGAATAACATGGGACCGTAATATCAGTATTTTGTTGCACTAATAATAGTGATATCATGTAAGATGTTAAATGCTCATATGACGAACAATAAATATCAAATGATACTCTAAAATTATGATAACATGTCAGTAAGTCTATATTCATGTTTGTAATGCATATGATGCCAGTTATGGTCATTTTGATGTACGAAATCATGTAATTTGCTCCATATGGCTAATTACGGCTAATAACCCTAAAGAAAATGTAATAAATACATGCATGCTCAATAAATGATGAAATTTACAAAGTAAGCTCATATATGTATTTGGAAACTCAGATTTAATTATGAGATCATGATGATGCATAGAATGCATGTTATATGAAGAGCACCCTTAATACATGTGATGTAACCCTAATATGGTTAATGAAAGTGACATAATGTTAAATATGTCCACATAATAATGTGACACATGAGTATATCCAGTTGATGAACTGTAATCTGGAAAATGACATCAGTAAGATAAATATAAGGTAAGAATACAAGTAATAATGAGAATAACATAATGATCTAAGTAAACCCTAAAATGAACACGACTAGGGTTAAGATGATCAGAATCTGATGCTAGTATATGATTTTGTTATTAACCAGGTGATGACCAGATATCTAGATGAGCAAGAATGATTAGAAATCTCTGAACTCAGGTACGTGGGATTTATTAAGTATAAGACTAGTTTTCTGGTTGCCTATGATATGTAATATCTTGAATGCTCATATTTGGATATGATTGCTTGGTTGAACAAGTATGAGTTATACTTCGCCAAATCTAATAGATCATAAATGAGTATGATGGGTTGTAGCTACTAGAGTGCATAGCCTGGTGTGGATGTATGTTGCCTAACATGGATGTATGATTCCTTGGCCCATGTTAGATGTATGATGATACTATATTGCCCACACTAGATGTAAGTCAAGTGCAAGTATGTGTAGTACAACCACATCAAAGCGAATGCAATAACAGGAATGTTTACCTGATTATCGCTTTAAACAATGTTTTCTTTTAATCTTTCTTTCTCAAGTTATTTCAATTATGCAAACATATTAGTAGGTATCTTTCTACCCACGTGCACAACACCTTGTGTGTTGATTCGTTGTTTCACGTATGTTTTAGGTTTAGATACAACATGGGAGGAAAAAGATGGGAGTGAGCAGTTGTACAGGTTGTACCTATTATCTAAGATCCTGTTAGCATACATGTTCAGACTTGTAGAATTTTCATTCAATATGTAACTGTAAATCATTTTGTAATAATTTATATTGTATAAATATGCATGTTGAATGTTGAGTATGTTATGGTTGTATGTTCATGTATGCGTATTATGCTTCCGCATAGCTCTCTGATAAAATTGCTAACGTTTTCAGATTTTGTCTTCTCATCTCCATGGGGTTTTGAGAAGGTGAAAATCTGGGGATGTTACAGTTGGTATCAGAGCATGAACAATAGTCACACCTGATAATTGCTCACCATAAACATAAAACTAAATTTCACCTTTTCACTTTAAATCCTAGAAACTTGGTAAGTTGTTCTATAGGAATAAGTTCTGACTTGGCCTCTAGGTTAGAACCTAGATGTTTGAGAACTAGGTTTAGACAAGTGTCTGAAACCCTTTCCATATAGAGCTCATATGTATTGGGTAGCTACACTAGTCTACATCTCGTTCTCACCATTTCACTAGGTGACATGACACTAGACTATCTATTGTGTGTGGGACACTCGATTTTGCTGATTTGGCTTTGTTTTCCAATCGGCTCAAGCCTCGACTGTTTTCTCTGACGTCTTCTTTCTCAAAGAAAAAAATTATATAATATTTATTATATATATGTAAATATGAAATTGTGTCCCTCACACTGTAGAGTAGTTAGTGTTCATGCAACCTAAGTGAAAGGGAGTGACATCAGTCTAGAAGAGAGAGTAGTCTAGAATAGATGTCTAGAGCCTTATCAAGATAGGTGATACATAGAGTAGATGATAGAATGATAGTTGAAATAAGCATGTGCAATCTTATCTAAGTTTGATCTCTGATGGTATAAGTTTCCTTATAAAGATTTAAGTTGCATATGAGATGAGTTCAATTTTATGAAATCTAAGCTACGTCTTGATGAAGAAAAGACATACTCCTTTCTTATTAAGGCAATCTAAGTTTAAGATAAAGTTGAGTATGCATGAGCCTCAAGCTCTTATACAAGGAGGATGTCTAGTGGCAGGATGAGATATGTGGTGAACTCTAGAGAGAGTAAGACCCACAAGGAGAAGGTCATAGGACCTAGCCTCCAATATATGAGATATGTGTTAAAAAAAATGTGTCCTACACTAGATTACTTTTGAGTGTTGAGTTGAGTCCTTATGCATGATTCAAATATATATGTGAGAATTGGGTAAAAGAAAAGGATGGGTAAATGACCCGTGTGATTAAGACAATCCTTTGGCTAAGTTAGGTTCTAGCTTGAGTGACATATTTTGTGGATTTCGTCATTAGTTGCAAGTGAGGTAATATATGAACTCTAGTTATGATAGTATGATGCTTTGTGCAAAAGATACTCAATATACATGTTCTCCCTTCTTCTTCTCTTTCTGAATATATGATGATAGAAACCTCACTTGAGCTATATAGATGATTTAGATATGAGGAGTCACTCGTATAAGCTTGACTTATTCTATATTTTCCTCCCTATATCATCATGTAATATCCAAGTTTAAAAGCATGATAAAATTGGCTTAGTATATTCTCTTTCCCTTTATATCACGCATGAAAGATATAAATTGGAAATCATGAGCTAAAAAAAACACTTTGGATCATAGCTTACATGATCATAAAATATGATTCTTAACATTGATCCTTCTCAATCTATGCTTCTAACTTTGAGAATAACTCTCACATAATAGGGTGGAACCTAATAGTATACAAAAAAAATCAAGCCCTTCTCTAATGATGAAATGCTAGTATGATGTTGATCATAAACCACAATAATGATATTAAGTGTGAACAGTATGTTATTAGATGACATGAAAATTGATAGCATCGTAACTAGGTGAGTAGGATGAAAGATGAAACCTAGAGCATAACCTTATCAACTTCAAATGAATGCCACAAACCCTTATTCTTGGGGTAATCTGAGGGATGTAAATCCTAAAATCCTAGAATGTCAAATTATGAATGGGATACTAAAATTATGCTTTGACCTAGTTAAGGTAGGGTGGCTACACCCTAGATACAATAAACCTAAGATGACAACTTAGGGTATATCTGCACTTATGAATGGTCTTGGAACCTAGGAGTGGTAACTATATAATCTAGAATTCTTGATATCACCTTGAGTATTAGTTCAGTTGAATTTCAAGGATGAAATTCCTTTTAAGGTGGGGTGAATGTGATGACCCCAATTTTAGGATTATGATACCCAATATAGTAATTTAGGATGGTGAATGTTATGTCGATGATTGATGCCGAATCGAGGAATGCATTATCCAATTACTAACTTTTTTTCACCCAAAAAGTGTAACTAGGGATGCAACTGATGATTATCAGACCCAATTGAGTTCAATTATGATTAATATCTCTTATTAATCAACTTGGTTATTTTATGGCCAAGAGGTCCATTTAGTAGTTGCAGAAAAGTCAAGTGGCCAATTGATCAGACTCCATGTGTGTTAGTATCATAACAAGTGTTTGGGACTTATAAGAGATCAATATTTAATCATTATTTGAATGGGATTCAAGGTTTATGTGCTTATTTATAAGGTTGTTTGAAGAATCTATTTGCATGACCAACTAATGAAATTTGTGTCTCAAATAGATATGAGCTGCTTTATGTTGTTGTGAACCTATGCCTAAACTTTTAGAGTCAAACAATTTTTCTACAAAAGATACCAAGTCTTCAATTTTGATCAGGTCTATTAATGATTAACTGATTTAGATTTGCGTTCACTTTGCATCTATATCACGCTCACATTGGACAACTCTTTGCTGAGCGCAGCCTAAAACCAGGCAGTGTGGCCTCATCGAGCTCACTGCTTTGGGAGGTTGTTAGGATCTGACGGCTCGGACTCCTTCTCCTACCTCCAAGCAAAGCGGGGAGGAGGGTAGCTCAGGTTGCGATCCAACCAATCCCAACAATCTTGCCAGTCTAGAACCTCACATGATTAGAGGAGATCAGTTGGATCTGTCACCCTTGGAGGAATATGTTGACCCCTCACCTGATGCTGGAAACCCCTGGTATTGAGAGACAGTATCCTCCTCGTCGCTTCCTTGTTTCTATCCACCCATCCAAAACAGAGGGAACCCCGAACAACAATGTGAAGAGTAGGGAGATTTGGGGAAGACTGAGAGAAAGAAACCACAACCATGATAACCTATTTGTCGGTGATTTATAGAGAAGGTGGAGGCAAAGCTATATATATTCCAACAACTAGAAGACCTTTTCTCTCATCCAGTCCATCATAACGCCAACGCTGATAAACTTCAACCATGGAGCCGAAGAGATCCTCAGTCTTGATCCAGGAGGCATCACCTCCTCACTTTTCCTATCCGTATTCAATCCTTACGGAAGTGTAGATGTTCCATAGAGGAGCCGATCATTGCGAATCTAAGTAGGGAGAAGCATCCCCCCTCTTCCTGTTTCATGGCGGCACCCTATTTTTTTCAGATTCAAGGCTCCACCTTCATTCGTGAGGTAGTAGGTCGAGCTCCTAAGGACTAGATTGAGCTCTTGGAGGCATCTTTAAAGCTCCACGAACCTTTCCCAGCCAGAGCAGAGAGCTGAATGAAGGAGATTAGCTCGTCCTATGCAGCGCCGGTGCTCTTCTGCGTAAAGGAAGAGTCTCGTATGAGTGCGGAAGGGCAATCACGGGTGTGAGGTGTGACCTCACTCAAACCGAGCCTTCAACCCCAAGGAAATCACAGACCGGCCAAGCTAGGGAGGCTGCGTGAGCTGGACTGGCTGCTAAAGTCCAACGCCTACATATGCCAGCCAGGACACATGGCACAATTTGATTGGCCACTAAGAGGTAAAAACCTAGAATATATGCAGTTCTTCAATAAATTGTAGAAAATAGTCTACTTGTCAGAAAAATACAAATAAGGTACTGAAATATTCAAAAAAATAAGTAGAATAACATGGGACCATAATATCAGTCTTTTGTTGTGCTAATAATAGTGATATCATGTAAGATGTGAAATGCTCATATGACGGACAATAAATATCAAACGATGCTCTAAAATTATGATAACATGTCAGTAAGTCTATATTCATGTTTATAATGCATATGATGCCATTTATGGTCATGTTGATGTACGAAATCATGTAATTTTCTCCATATGGCTAATTAGGGCTAATAACCCTAAAGAAAATGTAATAAATACATGCATGCTCAATAAATGATGAAATTTACAAAGTAAGCTCATATCTCTATTTGGAAACTCAGATTTAATTATGAGATAATGATGATGAATAGAATGCATGTTATATGAAGAGCACCCTTAATACATGTGATGTAACCCTAATATGGTTAATGAAAGTGACATAATGTTAAATATGTCCACATAATAATGTGACACATGAGTATATCCAGTTGATGAACTGTAATCTGGAAAATGACATCAGTAAGATAAATATAAGGTAAGAATACAAGTAATCATGAGAATAACATAATGATCTAAGTAAACCCTAAAATGAACATGACTAGGGTTAAGATGATTAGAATCTGATGCTAGTATATGATTTTGTTATTAACCAGGTGATGACCAGATATCTAGATGAGCAAGAATGATTAGAAATATCTGAACTCAAGTACGTGGGATTTATTTAGTATAAGACTAGTTTTCTGGTTGCCTATGATATGTAATATCTTGAATGCTCGTATTTGGATATGATTGCTTGGTTGAACTAGTATGAGTTATACTTTGCCAAATCTAATAGATCATAAATGAGTATGATGGGTTGTAGCTACTAGAGCGCATAGCCTGGTGTGGATGTATGTTGCCTAACATGGATGTATGATTCCTTGGCCCATGTTAGATGTATGATGATACTATATTACCCACACTAGATGTAAGTCAAGTGCAAGTATGTGTAGTACAACCACATCAAAGTGAATGCAATAAAAGGAATGTTTACCTGATTGTCGCTTTAAACAATGTTTTCTTTTAATCTTTCTTTCTCAAGTTATTTCAATTATGCAAACATATTAGTAGGTATCTTTCTACCCACGTGCACAACACCTTGTGTGTTGATTCGTTGTTTCACGTATGTTTTAGGTTCAGAGATAGCATGGGAGGAAAAAGATGGGAGTGAGCAGTTGTACAGGTTGTACCTATTGTCTAAGATCTTGTTAGCATACATGTTCAGACTTGTAGAATTTTCATTCAATATGTAACTGTAAATCATTTTGTAATAATTTATATTGTATAAATATGCATGTTGAATGTTGAGTATGTTATGTTTGTATGTTCATGTATGCGTATTATGCTTCTGCATAGATCTCTGGTAAAATTGCTAACATTTTCAGATTTTGTCTTCTCATCTCCATGGGGTTTTGAGAAGGTGAAAATCCGGGGACGTTACATGTGCGGTCACTTTGTCAGGAGGATTGCTCTCCCAATTTGAAGTTTTTTCCTGGAAATTTCAAACCCCCCTCTATCACAACTAACAACGATTCTCATGACTATGACAGGTAGGTATGCTCTCTCAAGTCCTAGTTGAACCTGAACTAGAGAGAGCCTTCCTCTTATGACTAGTTAGCAATTGGTTTTTGTAGGAGTTTGGAAATATGAAAGGTATAATTATGGTGTTTCTATAGTATGAAATTGTTTGTTAAATTTAGGCAATTCAAAATAATGAGACAACATTTCTAAGGAACTCAGTAGTATTTATACTTTTTTGTACTTGAACTATTATCTTCCAAGTTCTAGAATGATTGTTCTATTTGATGTAGTTATTAGGTTTATCTCCATATTTAAGTTTGGATAGTTCTAAATTGCTACTATGTAATCAAGTCACAAGTCACTATATTTTATAAATTGAACATTTATATTTACGTAGAAGTCTTGGAAAAAATATAAACCATAACCCGACTAGGCCTTTGTCTTTGGCTAGTTTTATTTCAAATTTGTGAGTGGTAAAATCATATTTCTTATGTAAAATTTTATTCAAATTTGGTCATTTCTATGGGAACATTGATGAAGGTGCTCATCCTATTACATTTCAAATTCTTACTTTATGCATAATTTCCACTAAAACAAGCATATACTGAATATATCCAAGGCATGGGGAAAATTCATTTTTTTTTCTAACATGTAGTGGTTTTTTGGGAATTTAGTTGGATTAATTGTTCCAAAAATTCTAACATAAATTTTTAAATTCTATTTTCATTTGATTTCCATCATTTTTTCTATATGTTTCATATGTTTCTCTAAATTTTTCCATATCTAGTTACATTTGTAGTCATAGATTGAATCAAGTACTAATTTAAGTTAACATGAACATTCTGGTTTGTTATCTAATTACATTTATAGTCATAGATTGAACTAATATATGAACATTCTAGTATGTTATCTAGTTACATTTATAGTCATCGATTGAACTAATATATGAATATTCTATGTCTAACCCTTACATTTGAGTTCCTACTTAATTTATATGTAAAGAAATGTATTCATTTGTGCTATGTGTTTTTGGCTTCATCAATACAACAAATATGGATTATTCATCTGTGGTACTTCAGAACAAATATAAATCTTGAATTAGATATGATATTATTTCTCATGTAAACAAGTAATTGAGCTCATCAAGCAGTTTGGGAAGGCTTTGAACATGACAAGTTTTCTCATCGATCTTACATTTTGTGATGTCCTTCTTGCATGTCAATACAAGTAAAAGGATACCAACAAAATGAATCTCATCAGAATTGTCACTTTGTACCCCGGTATTAAAACCAGTGACACCTATAATATTTAACGTACCACTCCCTCCTTTTTTTAGACATTCTTTAGGAATTCTATTTATGATTTATCTATGAGCGTTATTTTTAAAATGTAAATCTATTCTAGGCTCTCAATTTTAAACATAAGCTTGTCACATGGTTTTTTCCCAGTGTCCTTGACCTGGAGGCAGTAATATGCTACATAGGTATGTAAAGTACGCGATCTGTGCATTTCTTCATTCCGACCTCAAAATAATAATATATTCCTCCTTGCCTCCCCTCTAGTGAGGGGAATACCCAAGTAGTGGATATGGATAAAACCTCCTTGCATTGTCATCACAATCTACAAAGTTTGCCTCTTTGCCTCTCCCTCAATGAGAAATACCCAAGTAGTGGGATGGGAAGAAGCTTCCTCACAAAATGATAGAATAATTAGTCTATAGTGGTTATAAACATAAGTTTTTACAGAAGGCTATAGTTTTCATATATGCAAAGTCATGCTTGATACATATTTCTTGATATCAATCCTTATTAGAAAAAGCCTTTCCTTGTTTACTTCTTCCACTAGCCACTTGTTCACCATGTCCAATATCTCTCCTCAAAACAACTCTACCACTAGGGATTGGATCTTGGGATGTCAAGCCAACCCTTGATGGACATATGTGAGCATTTGACCTAGCCCTCTCTAGTGTAACTATATGGGTGTGAGTTTATGGTGTCCACAGTAAGAATATACAAAGGTGGTCTTGGTAATCTCTAAATGAGTTCATATTCAAGAGCATTTAATAATTGTATCCTACTGAGAAATTAAAAGATGTAGAAATGTTCTTCAAATCAAGAAGAACCTATGGTGTGATTTTTTTAATATAAAGCTAGTAAAAAAATGGAAAAGCATCACACATGGATCCAATATTGACTAATTTTAAACTAGGGTCACATGGTCAGCAAATTAACCAACCAATATGTACAATTTACAAGATTTGGCTCGAAGACATCAATATCATTGAAGAATGCTAAAAAAATCGTTCTTTGATATACTTTGCATCTCAAGAATTTTCAACTTTAGTGGAGAATCATCACCACAGAGATCATTCAAGTGAATAGAATAGTGATATGTCTGACTAATAGTATAAATCAACATGCCAAATCCATTAAGAATGTTGTTTAGAGCACGACAATACCATATAAAGTTATAATATAAGTGCAAGAATGATCATTCTCTACTTTAAGATTGATGATATTGATAAGAAATTAGTTTAAGAAACATATTGGCATAACAATACATATACAAGGGTTTATATAGTGGATGTTATTATGTTTAGGAATGGTGGCCCGAGGACAAAGGATCTTGTTCCTGTTGAGGCTATGGTACCCTGCTTATATAGAATAAAAAATAGGAAAAATATAAAAGAGCTTTGGAAATATAAAAAAGAAAACAAAATGATTATAACTAATCTCACACTCCCTTTAATATGGATCATGAACATAAGTCATGCCTAGCTGACTGTCACAGACTAGATCTTCTTCATGCTGGAGTATGAACATCACTAACAAATAATTTTTTCACTCACCAACATTGTAGAATCTAGACTCATTTGATGGTGCTGAAATTTTGGAATGAATGGCAAACATTCGATTACATAGTAGTCAACTAATTGGGGAAAATGGAGATAGTACAAATAAAATTCATACATGTACTATAGTTTGCTTTGTTGCAACCCTTATCACTCAACTTTTCATGCATATCGATATGTAACAATATTTGCTAATATATGCTTCTGATGTTTACTTCTTAGTGCTTATGGTATATTTTATTTTTGTGGCTCATAATTTAGTCATTTGGGATTCTAATTTTAGTGTTTTGGGATTCAGATATAAGTGATATGGTTATGTAATTGTTGATGTATAGTGAATGTGCTGAACTTCTTGGTTTTTGTTTTATGTTTTTACTCATGTCTTAAAATTATTGTGGGTTTACTTTAGTTTCAATCTTTCTTTAGCTCAGTTCAGCCTGAGTATCCCTTCCCCATATTGACCTTCTTCTCCTAGGTCTACTAGGTGTGTCCTTAAGGCATCACTGCCCAAGAGATTGGCTCAGGTTATATGTCATGGCCTTGGAGTGGGTGCCTAGTGACAATGTTGTTCATGTAAGACTTGTATTCAATTTTCTAATTGTCTATTAAACTCTATAAAAAAGTGTGTGCTAATTGAACTAAAACAAAGTTTACTTATTATGTGCATAGAAACATATGTCTTCTATTTGAGTAGTTTAAATTTAACATAGTATTTAAAACCTATAGGTAGAAACATGCAAATTATGTCTAAGTTGTCGATAATACTTGTATTTTACCATGTCAATTTAGATATCTACAATTTATGCAACTTATATGCATAATAGTATGCTTATTATCATGTAATGCATCCTCATTTGATGCTAAACTATGATCACACACACACACATCTATCAATAGTTATTGTTGCTTCAATTTTTTTAATCCATGAGATATCTTTCACTTTGTTCTGCAAGACTATTACTTCTGTTGGTATTGTAGCACATAGACGTGCACTTAGTATATTTGTAGAACATACATTAATCCAAATGCAACCAGCAAGAAGGTTCCCAAAGTTTCAAAAGAGACTTACCATACATGCTAAGCTAGTAAACGTAGACAAATATGAAGTAATTGATTCACCCCATTATTGCTTTGAATTATTTTTGTCAAAGTGTAAATCTAATCTCTTATCCTGATCATAGTTTGAAAAACAATCTATATGAGTTAAAACTAGTCCAGTTTTGTCTCAATTTAGACTAGGATTTATTATTTATTACCAACAAGTAGTAGTGTGGATAGTTTCTTGGATCTTATCCTCAATTAAATCGGTAACTAAAATGTAAGAACCTTGTCCAGTAGGTGTTATCCATGAAAAAGGGTCACATATAAGCCATCGACAACATATTGAGAGTATGACTCAGTGGTTGCATCAATGAAGAAGTAGGTGTGGAGAGTATGCTTATATTTAGTAGAAATCGATGCATGTTTCTTTTTCTATAGAGAGATAGAAGTAAAAGATAGTATTGTTGCTTTCCAGGTTGAATTTGTGTACCATTATTGTAGGTTTAAAGCTACTTGTATGGCCTTGGTCATTTTTAATTATTGTATGTGCCAACATGTAACAACTTACATGATGGATGTAAGACCCCTGACCTAGCTTAGTGCTTGATTGTGTTTTCTTTGCTTAAATAAGATGCTTAAACCTTAATCTAATCTCTTGAGATGCCTTAATAACATGTGACAAGTTTATGTTTTTAGTTTGGTCATGTTTGGTTGATGTTTGAGCTAGTTATGCTTGTTTTGGACGAAGTACAATTGACACATATTGAGCGTCTATCTTGTAATTGTCGCATGCAGGTTGTGCCTTTTGTGCCTTATCATCATGAAAGAGAGAATGATGCTTAGGGGGCCTTTTTGGGCCTTGGATGGTGAGGCGACATCATGATATGATACTAGGGTTTGCATGGCTTTGCAAGGATGCTTGAGTTTGATGGACGTTTTGACCTTTTATGTTGGTTTTTGAAGTGTTTCGACTACAACACTCTCTTGGTTGATGTTTTTTGTGATCTTGGTACCCGAGTTTTTGTTTTAGTCGATAGGGTTTACATGTGTTTGAGATGTGTTGCGACATTGGTTGGTGGTGTTGTGACTTACCTATGTGCTTTGCTTCGACCTTGTGAGTGTAGTGGACCTAAGTGGTCTCTACATCACATTAGTTTTAATGACTCTCTTGCATATGTGTTTCATGTTTTATCCTTTACGGGACAAGTGTCCTTATGATTCTCTCATACCTTGACACCTCATATATTTACCTCCCTCCTACCCCTTGAGTATATATGCTCTCTCTTTTACATGCAAGTATCTTCTTTAGCTCTGTTTCATCTCTTCTTCCTTGTGTTTGGCCTTGACCTTGGTGGTTCTTGAGGAGTTGGTGACCTTTGAGCTTGGTGGCCGATCACCTTTGCATGTGGTGATCTTGAGCTTGATCACCTTTGCATGTGGTGATCTTGAGCTTGATCACCTTCTTTGTGATGGTTCTTAGTGATCTTCCTTCTTGGTAAGTGGTTTCTCACCCTTGACCTTGTTTCTCTTGAGAACCCTACCTTCTTTTCTTATTATTGGTCATGTACTATGGTTCATCCATGGTGTCTATCTTGAGGAACTTCTTTCCATAGAGGTTGAGACCATGGTTTGACCATGGTAGTACCTAAGTGAGATGAAGCTTTCCTTCTTTCTTCTTTTTTCGACGTAGGGTTTGTGTTTTCCTCATTTTGAGCTTCTCTTTGACCTTGGTGTGTTCTTCTCCTCTTGAGGTGACCTTGTGGCTGTGAAATTGATCCAAGTTGGAGCTTCCTTCTCTCTCTTAGAGCTTGATCTTCTTCCTAAGGGTGGTTATATAACTTTCCCCTCTTCTATTATTACACCATTAATTTTCTTACATGCTAATGTTTTATCTCTAAAATGTGATCCTAAGATTCTATAAAATGTTATCATGATCTAGGTCTTACAATTTTGAAGTATTCTCTCTGAGGATTACTCTTTCTCCTAAACCCCAATTCATGCAACTGAATTCTAAGTGATAAAGGAGTTGTTGCTTCTACATGCATCATGATTCCTTTGCTTTATCACCGTGTTATATTTCGACTATCATATGATGTTGGAGGTTTTGATATTTGGTTGCAAGAGTTTGACACATGGTTTTCCTTCTATCATCATGGTTTTGAAATTTTCCCTCAACGATGTTTGTTTTAGGGGTTTTTGATGACCATCTTTGCATGGAGCTTTTCCCCTTTATGATGCTTAGTTTCCTTGATTTTATCATCTGTAATGATTATGGTTTTACTCTGTTTTGGATTTGGTTATGTGCTATTTGGAGTGGCTTGATCTGGAGGTCGCTACACTCACTTTGGTGCTTGAGGCTGCTACATGTTTGTTGATGTGTTGTGGGCGCAACAAACCCTAACCCTAAGTGGGTGGTCACTACACATGTTTGAGCTTGGTTTTGGCACTATTATGGTTGCTATATGTGGTCTTCTTGTAGTCGCAACACATGCTTTTGTTTGGATAGTTGCTACACATACCTATCTTGGTTGCAATAAGGTGTTAACCTCTTATGGTCGCTACAATGTCTTAACCTAGTAGGTCGATGCACATGTGTAAGTGATGGTCGCTACATCTTGGATCTAGATGGTCAATACATAGTGATGTTTGGAATGATTGATTGATCATAACTATGACGGTTAACCCTAGTGTGTTCCAAGATTATGGGAGGTGATATACCTAAGGCCTAGTGTTGAAGGTCATTATGGAAACCCTAATCGGCTATATGAGAAACCCTAACCCTAATTTCAAGTGTATGATGTACTTGTTAATCTTGCTTGAATGAATAGCATGAGTTGATGTTTTCTCTCTCCTGCTTGTGTAACCCTAACATTGCAGGTGGAATGAATATCATAGCTAATGATTGCTATGGTGTATTTGACATGACACAAGGTGATGATTGTGATCCTTTATGAGGCATGATGAGATACTAATGATGTGCATGAACTATGTGATTGAGTCTTATGACCTGGTAGAGGCACAATGCCTAATGTGAGGTGGTATCCTCCAATGATGAGATGATGGATTTTTATCCTCTAGTGATTTGATAATGTTGACGGCCTTGAATGGCAATGGTATTAAGTGATGATGCGACAAGTTTATACCTCATATGTTTTATATCCTCTGTAGTTGTATCATACCCTTATCTTTGTAGAGTTTGGTTAAGGTTTGTACGTTGTAACTTGATTGATGCTAAAAGATACCCAATTGTTTTAATTAATCAAGTGGAATCCTAATCATGTAGTGCCATGTTCCATAGATCCATTCCAGAGTCAGAACTTTGTTGGATGGTGAAACGTGTATTCCCAAGGGAAACTCAGAGTGCATATTGTTGAGTATGCGAGTGCAAGTGACCATGTGTCCTTTATATCTTGATACCAAGTGTTTTGATAATGACTGTGGCTGGGTCTCGGTGATGATGAGAATGTGATATGATGTGATAGAGGATAGTTACGGTTGTACCTTAGTGATTAGGTTTTATACCCTGGTTTATAGCATTGCGACATATACCAAGGCGGGTTAGGTGTTTACAGGACTATAGCTTTGATTTTAAGTTGCTATCTATAGGACTATATCTTTGACTATAAGTTTTTATCTTGTATTTTGACTGATATGTCACTACGGTGCAAACTCGAACTGATCGAGTAGTGCAGAAGAATATTATGGAGTCTGACTCTTCCATATATCTTGTATGGCACTGATTTCGACTTAGCAATGGTCAGTTGTATTTGGGTTGTATGACTCAAATCCTTAGGGAAAATAAAAGATGTAATACAGCCTTGTAGTATATTTTATTAGGGTCAAATATGATTCACATTGGATGACCCCTTGCCTTGTTTCTTATATTGTTTAGCTAATAATAGTTAACATATTCTTCATATTTCTTCTAAAAACATAAGATGTTCTACTACTCAGTTGTAGAAGCCTAATTTGCTTAAATAATTTTAGTTGCTTTATTCATATCATCTAGTTGAATCTGCTCATTTTGATTATAATGTTATTTTCTTGCTTTAATCTATCTTTGTAATAATATTTTTTGGCAGAGAGTTATATCTCTCGTTGGGATGTTCGTTTCACTCTGTGGGTTTCCACATCTTGTAGGTGGTCACACGCGACGAGGTAGAGATCGTGCGGTTGAGGTTGAGCAGTAAGAGGATCGGTAGTTGTTTGAAGGTTGGATATAATGCTAGTGTTTTGTAGGAGAGTCATTTGTGTCATATCTGTACTCTTAGGTCCTTGAAAGTGTTTGGTAGACGTTGAATATCGATACAAATTTTGGCAGTATGCCATGATTGCACAAATATGGCTTGTGTATGTGAACAAGTTATCATATGTAAGAGGTTGGCAAGTTGGCCAAGTTAACAATGATAGGTATCACCTTGTGGTGTGATATGTAATACATGTGGCTTAGTGTGTGGACTCAGATGTAATATGTTTCCACTTTTGAGGTTACATATAATCGAATTGGTTTTAATTTACCATGTTTTATGGTAATCTTGGATGTTAGTATTAGTTCTACACTTTGTTTTGAGTAATATTGTTTTGTGTGACATTAGGTTGTCACAATGGATATCTTGTAGTTCTTTTTTTGGGAGAGTATAATAACCTTCTTTGGGTTTATCATTGAAGTTATATGGAAGCTTGAGCTATTGCCAAGTAGCTCTACTTGTGGGGAAATCTTTCAATTAGTAAGTGATTCAGTGTTGTTATTGTAGGCCAAGATTATGGGTGAGAAATCTATTTGCCTGCTTAGATTGTATAAATTCATGACTACAACCTTGTGTTATATAGTCCAGAGAAAAACTTCCAATCTTTTAGGAAGTTTGGATTTCCTCATATGTTTTCGTTATCTGAGAAATGGAATTTCTTTGTGTTCCTAGAACCATCTCTGTTAAGAATTAGTAGATAGCTCACCATGATGCTCCAGGGACCAGACCTACTTATTGTCACTAGCTTGTTGGTCAGGGTCAAGGATAAGTTCAATGAAATTGCATGTACCTTGTGTAGGTAATCATTTATGATGTAGAGGATCTCTCTTACCTCCTATATCTTATACTCTAGGCAATAGGGATAATACAAAACTTTGGTTTGATCCTTGGTTTCCTATTAATGCTATCTATACTGACTTTGTGGGCATTGATTAAATTATGTACATGGGTTTGAACAACTCTAATGAGTGTAAGAGGTGATGAGGATTGGACTTTAGGAAGATTCGTAATGTTATAACTCAGGATATTTGGGAAGCTACCAAAATAAAAGAGGTCGACATGAGAAATAAAAATGGCTACAGTCTTTATTTATTTTTTTTTGCAATGAGTTTGAATGTGTGAGTGGACGGCATTGCATGGTAGGTTACCTATAATTACCAATCACTGACTACATGAGAATAATTAGTTGCACATACTATTCTTGGTGCATCATGTGTAAGCCAGACAATGGATATTTGTGGAAGGCGGTGTTAAATATTCATGGTTGTTTTTTATAGATTGGGGTAAAAATATTATTGAATATTTCCTAGAGAGATCACTTATGTATGAGGTAGTACGCAATTCTATAGAGGGAGTTCTAAGAGTATGTGGTAGGCTATTCTTTCTTTTCAGTGAGGTTGGGGGTATTTTTACATAATTCCATATCTTTTATTATTTTTATTTTATTTTTTGGATATTGAACATGTATTCTAGATTTTTCATATATTTATCTTGATAACCTTAGTGACGATTTGTTTTTTGAATTATAGAATAGCCTTTCTATGATAAATTGGAGACATTGGAATTTAGAATATCAAAGATAGTGGTTTAACCTGTGTTGGTAGTCATTCTGGACCTGAAATTTTAAGAAAGTAAATGCTTGAAAGGTAAGAAAAAAGTATACTTTGAACCAACACTACTACATGCTCTATTGTTGTTGTTGTTACCTAGAGTGGGTTTTCTCATATGGGTTAATATTAAGGCCAACGTCATATATTATTACCTAGAGAGGGTTGCTTATCTATTTATTTTGCATGCTTGTCTTATTTGCAATTTCTTGAGCCTACTTATTCATGAGCATACCATGTATTTTTTCTATTTTCTCAATGTGTTTATAGTGTTGTCAGCCTCCAAAGTCTTCAATGGCTTTCTCATGGCTACTTTATTTTAGCTATTGTATTTGATCCAATCTTAAGCATCTTACCATTCTTTGTTCATAGTAAGCTTTATCAATGTATAGCCTCATGAAAGCATCTTCATTATTCATAGTTGTTCACCATTTTCACATTTTGTTTTGGTCTCTATTCATAGTAAGTTTCCTTATTTTTTAGTCTCCTTTAACACATGCTTGAATTATGCTTTTTGTAGTCTATTGCTACCTTTTTCAGCAAGGTCATGGCTGCATAGGAGGAAATATAGTAGTCCTGGTATGTGCTCATCATCACCCCACTAGTGATTGATAATTCTTCATGTCTATCTCATTTGTCTTACCATTTTATAACCTTTTGAAAATTGAAGGGGATATCATTGTCAATATTCATATCAATCATGAAAAGAAGTTTGCATTTATGGTTATGAGATATGTCAAAGAGGCTAGCAATGCAATTCCTTTAGATGGAATTATATTTAAGGTAAATGTTACCAACATATTATTTAATGTATGCACGATGAGTAAGCATTCTGTGAAAAGAACAATGACTACTCTAAATCCAGGGTGCAATTATGAAAGTTAGGAGGCATAGTGATTATAGTCAAACACTTGCAGATGCAGTCAGTCCACGTCAATAAAATCCTAATTTCAATCTTGTAGTCATGGGTCTTACCCCCAAATATGTTACCAGAATTGAGGGGTCTGACATGATATTTGTGGGTGCTCTTTAGTAGTAATTTGTAAAGGCCCAAATTTGAGAGCTGTTGGAGTCTTTTAGACCTCTTTGAGATTTGGTCGAGTGAAAGACATGGAAATAGGAATCCAAATACTATGATTTTGGTATTTATCAAGACATGGTAGTCATTGATGTTACTTGCACAACCCTCAACAACATCAAATTAGGCGATTAAACACTTGCTATAAAATGAGAAACTTGACGTGCTATGCAACCTAAACCTGAGCAAGAAAGTGTATTATTACATTCTGAACAAAAGGTTCCATTGCACATATGTTATTCCTGCTATATGTATCTTATATACAGTTATATTGTGTTTTTGTAGTTTATCTTATGTTAATTCCAACTCCCAAGCTACCATGCATATTGTATAATTATTTGGTCTTCTTCTACATCGTGTATTGGATACTTTTTCTACCACACATGGTGTTATTGGCTATTTTATTGTTTTTCTCACTAATTTCTTCTCCACTTTGCTCACTATACTCACTTGTGTCATAGTGGGATACTTCTCTTTAGGGGGGGATTTTTTGAAGTCTCCAAAACTATCCAAATTGGTGAGATCATGAACTTGGGGACCCCTTATGTTAAAACCTTAGTAATGAATTTAGGATCCATCTCCTACTTTTTAGCAAACTACTCCTCAGTTATTATATAATATAACTTCCATAATCGTTTAAATTGTAATCTATAGAAAGAAAACATCAAATAAAGGTTTATAAAAGAATGGGTGTTCCAGATTAATTATAGTATACTATTGTGTAGGGAAATAGGGAGATAGAATATGCAGTGGAAACAAAACGTTTATGCCATATTTCCCATTAAAGCAGTGGATTGCGTCAACAACTATATAATGGAAAGGATGGTTTTAAGGATATACCTAGTATTGGAGCAAGTCCAGCGACATATTCCTCATCATTGTAGATGTGCAACTCTCTTCTAGTTGCACTGGGACTTGTCTACGGCTCCTCCATAGACAACAAACTCGAACGTCGCCGTCTCCAGTAGATCCTCTCACCATGGACTATTGGTTGATGTTGTCCTCCTTAGTGATGGGCAAAGGCCAGGTTGCCTCTAGAGAAGTCCACATTAACCGCCAAGAACTACCATCATCCTACTAGAACTAACAAGAAGGAGTTGTCCCTCCTGTTGGTGTACTAGTCACCAACCTTGTAACGTCACCGGATTTTCACATTCTCAAAACCCCATGGAGATGAGAAGATAAAATCCGAAAACATTAGCAATTATATCAGAGAGCGATGCGGAAGCATAATACGCATACATGAACATACAACCATAACATTTCTCAGCATTCAACATGTATATTTATACAAATGAGTTATTACAACACGATTACAATTACATATTGAATGAAAAATTCTACAGTCTAAGAACATGTATGCTAAACTAGGATCTACACAATAGGTACAAACTGAACAACTGCTCACTTCCTTTCTTTTATCCCACGCTAGCTCTGAACCTAAAACATACGTGAAACAACGAATCAACACACAAGGTGTTGTGTACGTGGGTAGAAAGATACATACTAATATTTTTGCATAATTGAAATAACTTGAGAATGAAAGAGTAAAAGAAAACATTATTTAAAGCGATAATCAGGTAACGTCACCGGATTTTCACCTTCTCAAAACCCCATTGAGATGAGAAGATAAAATCCGAAAACGTTAGCAATTATATCAGAGAGCGATGCAGAAGCATAATACGCATACATGAACATACAACCATAACATTTCTCAGCATTCAACATGTATATTTATACAAATGAGTTATTACAACACGATTACAATTACATATTGAATGAAAAATTCTACAGTCTAAGAACATGTATGCTAAACTAGGATCTACACAATAGGTACAAACTGGACAACTGCTCACTTCCTTTCTTTTATCCCACGCTAGCTCTGAACCTAAAACATACGTGAAACAACGAATCAACACACAAGGTGTTGTGTACGTGGGTAGAAAGATACATACTAATATTTTTGCATAATTGAAATAACTTGAGAATGAAAGAGTAAAAGAAAACATTATTTAAAGCGATAATCAGGTAAACATTCCTTTTATTACATTCACTTTGATGCGGTTTTACTACACATACTTGCATTTGACTTACATCTAGTGTGGGCAATATAGTATCATCATACATCTAACATGGGCCAAGGAGTCATACATCCATGTTAGGCAACATACATCCACACCAGGCTATGTTCTCTAGTAGCTACAACCCATCATACTCATTTATGTGCTATTAGATTTGGCGAAGTATAACTCATACTAGTTCAACCAAGCAATCATATCCGAATACGAGCATTCAAGATATCACATATCATATGCAACCAGAAAACTAGTCTTATACTTAATAAATCCCACATACCTAAGTTCAGAGATTTCTAACTTATCCTTGATCATCTAGAAGTTTGGTCAGCACCTGATTAATAACAAAACCACATACTATCATCAGATTCTTATCATCTTAACCATAGGCGTGTTCATTAGGGTTTATATTATCTCATTAGGATATTCTAACGTTTACTTGCATTATTGTCTTATATTTATCTTACTGATGTCAATTTCCAGATTATGATTCATTATCTGTATATTAGGTTCCATATCCTTTTTGAGCACATAATAACACTAGTTTATATATACATTATTCAAGTTAGGGTTACAACCCATGTATTAAGGGTCATCTTCATATAACATGAATTTCATGAACAAAACTGGTCTCATATTTACATATCATCTTTCAGTTACAGATATGAGAATGTTCTGTGAATCTCATCATTTATTGAGCATGTATGCATTTAATACATTATCTTTAGTGTTATTAGCCCTAATTAGCCATATTAATCAAATTATATGGTTTCATACATCAACATGACCATATTTGACATCATATGCATTGTAAACATGATTATAGACTTACTAACATTTTTCCATAATTTAATATCATCATTTGATATTTATTACTCATGAACTCAGCATTTTACAACTAATAAGATATCACTGATATTAGTGCATCAAAAGCATGATATTATGATTTCATATTTTTCTACGCATTTTTCTGAGAATTTAGGTATCTCATTTGCATTTTTCTGATCATTGTGCTATTTTCTACAAATTATATGAGAACTTGACATTTACTGAATTATTTACCTGAACGGGCCAATCAAAATCGGCCACGTGTCTTCTAGGTGGTGCGGCTCCTTTGCTTTACTGGGGTTCGATCGGTTTAAGGGTTTTGAACCCGGTCTATTGTGATGGGTCGGCCGGTTCCTGGCCTGACCCGATCCTTTTCCTCTTCACGATCACCTGGCGCTTCTCAGTCTCTGCTGCTGCTTGCTCGAGTAGCTAGTTGACTACTCCGGTGAGGCTCTGTTCACCCTTGGGTGGTGCTGGAGTATGGATGAGTCTTCCCTCACCTTCGCGAGGCTGCCTCGATCGGAGGGGTGTGGTTTCTGAGCTATGGCTCCCTCTAGATCTCAACGCCGCCGCAGTGACGGTGAGGTCACCGGTGAGGTGGAGGTCAGGGACAAAGAGGTGGTCTGGGGTGGTTTGTTCTAGCCGAGAAGCACCTCCGGATTGAGGTGGTGGTGATGGCGGGTTGTATTCGGTGGGGCAAGATCGGTGGGGGTGCTGCCGAGGTGGTGCAGCGATGGATGGAAGGTCGACTTGGGGGAGGTGCTCGAAGATCAGTTGCTTCAAATTGGGTTGAGTGGGAGTCTAAGGGAGGTCGAGCAGAGCTATTGGAGGCTTTTTGTAGGCTCTTGAAGCTATGGGTAGTGAAGCCCTAAAAACCCCACCACCGGAGTGAGAAGGTCAGGAGGATCGGAGGTTAGGAGGGCACAACGGCGCATGTAACTCGGTCGTTGTTGGGGTAGTTGGCCACGAAATTGTGAGACGAAGTCAACTCATCGGGCAAAAAGTTGAGATAAGGGGTGAGGTGGCGCATCGGGTCTACTAGAGTATGTTCTCGCCTCTCCGCCCTTTACGGGAGGTTGAAGATGGGTCCTTGACCCTTGGATCCTTGTGGAAATCTAGGGGCCTCAGATCGGGCGGTTGTTGTTTGACCCTCAGCTAAGTGATTCATTCCCAGCAGCTAATGGGCCGCGTGACACATATATTTCATCAATTAAAACCAGATCTTAGGTCCTAGGTTGGTGATTTATGAAATATATACATCAATATCAACTGCTCATATCTCTTAATTGGATGATCCAATTGCCACAAAATTTTAGGTGTAGCTTTATAATGTCAAGATGTAGATGTGGCATAAGTTTGGGGATGAAATTCGAAGGTTAGACATGGTTATTGACTAAGCACATTAATACCTAAAGTTCACCTTCATGTGACACTTAGGGTTTTACATTATGAAAATTTGGTAGGACATTTAGTCAAGGTTGACTCTAGAACTTCAACATTGGTTCATATGTAAATGATTCCTCAAAAGAATTTATTTCTCTACTCAACATATCCCTAAATGATTGATTGGTCTCATGAGGACTTAATCAATCAGAAAGGGTATTAATTCACAATTGAATTCAATTAGGCATCATAGTCCTCCATCATATTTCAAATCACCTAATTTGGGTGAAGGAATCCATGATTGTATTACCAATTCCTCAATTTGGTATTTGACATCTTACATAGAATGCTTGTCTCTCAGTTATTGTATTAGTTATTAAAACTCAAAAATCTAGGTTATCACATTCACCCCACCTTATTTGGAATTTCATCCTCAAAATTCAACTAATCTCATCCTTAAGAGGCTATTTTGGGGTCGAACTTCATATACATCATTACTTCTTAGGTTCTGAGGTCACCATAGTCGCATGCACTCTAAGTTGTCAACTTAGGGTCTAGAGATTCTTGGGTGTGTCCACCCCACCTTATATATATATATATATATATGTGGAAGCATCACTTAATGTCTTAGTCATAACATGACATTATGATATCTTAGGATTACATCACCCCTAAGGATACGAGTTTTGTTCATACTTTTAAAGTTCAAGAGGAATTCATTTATATGCCATGATATTCAGATCGTTCAAATCTAACATCATTAATATGTTTTATGATCAACATCTTACAATGATTTCAGTATAAGAGGAAATTTATCTTCATCCTTGATATTAGGATTGTTCTTCATAAGAAGGGCTTACATAACATGTTTGACCATTAGGGTTTCACCCTATGGTGTGATATTCATACTCAACTTAGAAGCATACATTGAGAAGGATCAAAGTTATGAATTATATTTCTGATCATATATCCTATGATTCAAAAATATATTTATATCAAGTTCATTAGTTCAACTTTTTATGTCTTGCATGTATTATTTGAAGGGAAAAAGAGAATATACTAAGTTTATCCCATGATCTCAGCATCATATCTTCCATGTTTCATATGAAGGGGAAGAGAATATCTTAAAGTCAAACTTATCATGATTTCAATCTTGGGTACTACATGTATGATATAGGGGGGAAAATATAGAATAGGTCAAGCTTATACGAGTGACTCCTCATATATAAATCATCTATATAGCTCAAGTGAGGTTTCTATCATCATATATTAAGAAAGAGAAGAAGAAGGGAGAACATGTATTTTGAGTATCTTTTGCACAAAGCATCATACTCTCATAACTAGAGTTCATATATTACCTCACTTTCAACTAATTATGAGATTCACAAAATATGTCACTCCAGCTAGGACCTAACTCAGCCAAAGGATTGACTTTATCATATGGGTCATCTACCCATCCTTTTCTTTTACCCAATTCTCACATATAAATTTGAATCATGCATAAGGACTCAACTCAACACTCAAGAGTAATCTAGTGTATGACATTTTTTTCTACATATCTCATATATTGGAGTCTAGGTCCTATGACCTTCTCCTTGTGGGTCTTACTCTCTCTAGAGTTCACCACATATCTCATCCTGCCACTAGACATCCTCCTTGTATAAGAGCTTGAGGCTCATGCATACTCATCTCTATCTTAACTTAGCTTATCTTAAGTAGGAAAAGGGAATGTACTTTCATCATCAAGATTTTACATAAATTCTACAAAATTGGATTCAACAAGTATACAACTTAAACCGTTATAAGGAAACTTATAGCATCAGAGATCAAACTTAGATAAGATTTCACATGCTTATTTCAACTATCATTCTATCATCTAATCTATGTATCACATATCTTGATAAGGCTCTAGACATCTAATCTAGACTACTCTCTCTTCTAGACTGATGTCACTCCTTTTCACTTAGGTTGCATGAACACCAACTACTCTACAATGTGAGGGACAATTTTTTATTTATTTACATATATATAATAAAATATCATATAGTTTTTCTCCGAGAAAGAAGACGTCAGAGAAAACACTCGAGGCTCGAGCCGATTGGAAAACAAAACCAAATCAGCAAAACCGAGTGCCCCACACACAGTAGATAGTCTAGTGCCCTATAGCCTAGTGAAATGGTGAGAACATGGTGTAGACTAGTGTAGCTACCCAATACATATGAGCTCTATATGCAAAGGGTTTCAGACACTTGTCTAAACCTAGTTCTCGAACATCTAGGTTCTAACCTAGAGGCTAAGTTAAACTTTATTCCTATAGAACTTACTAAATTTCTAGGGTTTAAGGTGAAAGGTGAAAATTAGTTTAACGTTTCATGGTGAGCAATTATTAGGTGTAGCTATTGTTCATGCTCTGATACCAACTGTAACGTCCCCGGATTTTCACCTTCTCAAAACCCCATGGAGATGAGAAGATAAAATCCGAAAACGTTAGCAATTATATCAGAGAGCGATGCAGAAGCATAATACGCATACATGAACATACAACCATAACATTTCTCAGCATTCAACATGTATATTTATACAAATGAGTTATTACAACACGATTACAATTACATATTGAATGAAAAATTCTACAGTCTAAGAACATGTATGCTAAACTAGGATCTACACAATAGGTACAAACTGGACAACTGCTCACTTCCTTTCCTTTATCCCACGCTAGCTCTGAACCTAAAACATATGTGAAACAACGAATCAACACACAAGGTGTTGTGTACGTGGGTAGAAAGATACATACTAATATTTTTGCATAATTGAAATAACTTGAGAATGAAAGAGTAAAAGAAAACATTATTTAAAGCGATAATCAGGTAAACATTCCTTTTATTACATTCACTTTGATGCGGTTGTACTACACATACTTGCACTTGACTTACATCTAGTGTGGGCAATATAGTATCATCATACATCTAACATGGGCCAAGGAATCATACATCCATGTTAGGCAACATACATCCACACCAGGCTATGTGCTCTAGTAGCTACAACCCATCATACTCATTTATGTGCTATTAGATTTGGCGAAGTATAACTCATACTAGTTCAACCAAGCAATCATATCCAAATACGAGCATTCAAGATATCACATATCATATGCAACCAGAAAACTAGTCTTATACTTAATAAATCCCACATACCTAAGTTCAGAGATTTCTAACTTATCCTTGATCATCTAGAAGTTTGGTCAGCACCTGATTAATAACAAAACCACATACTATCATCAGATTCTTATCATCTTAACCATAGGCGTGTTCATTAGGGTTTATATTATCTCATTAGGATATTCTAACGTTTACTTGCATTATTGTCTTATATTTATCTTACTGATGTCATTTTCCATATTATGATTCATTATCTGAATATTAGGTTCCATATCCTTTTTGAGCACATAATAACACTAGTTTATATATACATTATTCAAGTTAGGGTTACAACCCATGTATTAAGGGTCATCTTCATATAACATGAATTTCATGAACAAAACTGGTCTCATATTTACATATCATCTTTCAGTTACAGATATGAGAATGTTCTGTGAATCTCATCATTTATTGAGCATGTATGCATTTAATACATTATCTTTAGTGTTATTAGCCCTAATTAGCCATATTAATCAAATTATATGGTTTCATACATCAACATGACCATATTTGACATCATATGCATTATAAACACGATTATAGACTTACTAACATTTTTTCATAATTTAATATCATCATTTGATATTTATTACTCATGAACTAAGCATTTTACAACTAATACGATATCACTGATATTAGTGCATCAAAAGCCTGATATTATGATTTCATATTTTTCTGAGAATTTAGGTATCTTATTTGCATTTTTCTGATCATTGTGCTATTTTCTACAAATTATATGAGAACTGGACATTTACTGAATTATTTACCTGATCGGGCCGATCAAAATCGGCCACGTGTCTTCTAGGTGGCACGGCTCCTTTGCTTTACTGGGGTTCGGCCGGTTTAAGGGTTTTGAACCAGGTCTATTGTGATGGGTCGGCCGGTTCCTGGCCTGACCCGATCCTTTTCCTCTTCACGATCACCTGGCGCTTCTTAGTCTCTGTTGCTGCTTGATCGAGTAGCTAGTTGACTACTCCGGCGAGGCTCTGTTCGCCCTTGGGTGGTGCTGGAGTATGGATGAGTCTGCCCTCACCTTCGCGAGGCTGCCTCGATCGGAGGGGTGGGGTTTCTGAGCTACGGCTCCCTCTAGATCTCAACGTCGCCGCAGTGACGGCGAGGTTGCCGGTGAGGTGGAGGTCAGGGACGAAGAGGTGGTCTGGGGTGGTTTGTTCTAGCCGAGAAGCACCTCCTGATTGAGGTGGTGGTGATGGCAGGTTGTATTCGGCGGGGCAAGACCGGTGGGGTGCTGCCGAGGTGGTGCAGCGATGGATGGAAGGTCGACTTGTGGGAGGTGCTCGGAGATCAGTTGCTTCAAATTGGGTTGAGTGGGAGTCTAAGGGAGGCCGGGCGGAGCTATTGGAGGCTTTTTGTAGGCTCTTGAAGCTATGGGCAGTGAAGCCCTAAAAACCCCACCGCCGGAGTGAGAAGGTCAGGAGGATCGGAGGTTAGGAGGGCACAACGGCGCATGTAACTCGGTCGTTGTTGGGGTAGTTGACCACGAAATCGTGAGACGAAGTCAGCTCGTCGGGCAAAAAGTTGAGATAAGGGGTGAGGTGGCGCATTGGGTCTGCTAGAGTGTGTTCTCGCCTCTCCGCCCTTTACAGGAGGTTTAAGATGGGTCCTTGACCCTTGGATCCTTGTGGGAATCTAGGGGCCTCAGATCGGGCGGCTGCTGTTCGACCCTCAGCTAAGTGATCCATTCCCAGCATCTAATGGGCCACGTGACACATATATTTCGTCAATTAAAACCAGATCTTAAGTCCTAGGTTGGTGATTTATGAAATATATACATCAATATCAACTGCTCATATCTCTTAATTGGATGATCCAATTGCCACAAAATTTTAGGTGTAGCTTTATAATGTCAAGATGTAGATGTGGCATAAGTTTGGGGATGAAATTCGAAGGTTAGACATGGTTATTGACTAAGCACATTAATACATAAAGTTCACCTTCATGTGACACTTAGGGTTTTACATTATGCAAATTTGGTAGGACATTTAGTCAAGGTTGACTCTAGAACTTCAACATTGGTTCATATGTAAATGATTCCTCAAAAGAATTTATTTCTCTACTCAACATATCCCTAAATGATTGATTGGTCTCATGAGGACTTAATCAATCAGAAAGGGTATTAATTCACAATTGAATTCAATTAGGCATCATAGTCCTCCATCATATTTCAAATCACCTAATTTGGGTGAAGGAATCCATGATTGTATTACCAATTCCTCAATTTGGTATTTGACATCTTACATAGAATGCTTGTCTCTCAATTATTGTATTAGTTATTAAAACTCAAAAATCAAGGTTATCACAAACCTACTCTCTCATAATGATTCTCAGTTGTTCTCTCCCTCGCTATCCTTCCCTACTCTCCTACTTGCTTGGGCTCTCTTGGTTACTACAACCAAAGAGGACAACAATTGTCAGTGCAACTGATTCTCAATTGTGTGTCTTAGGAAGCCCCTGATACCCCCTCTATTTATAGTAGAGGCCAAGGTCAGGGTTCCCAATCAATGTGGGAGTAGAAGGTTTTGGAATCATAAATGTTCTAGAACTTGTACATCATGAAATGGTCACCTCACACACCCAAACAGTCATTTGGTGAGTGAAACAGTTGTTTTGCAAGTTTCCTATTCTGGATCAAATTGGTACTCAATGCCCAATTCATGCTAAACATGACATCAACATCAATCCTTGTTCCAATTGAATTGGCAACTGAAATGGGTGACCTGGGAAATGAACTGGTCATCTCACATAGTGAAACGGTCATTTCACATTGTGAGACGCTTGTTTCACATTGTGAGACACTCATTTCTCAACTGAGATGGTCATTTCACTTCTCCAATTCAGGCAAAGTACAACCAATTTTGATTCTAATTTACCTGACTCTCCAACCGATCGTTTCAACACTTGAACTGGTCGATTCAGAGTCCAGTCGGTCAATTTTGAACCTTGTTTGTTTAATTGAATACTGAAACACCTTTAGTATTCAATCCAACATCATTCATGATCAAACTCCTCTTCTGGGTCATGTCCTATGTGTGTGACCCTATGGGTCCCATATTACGTTGGCAGTGAATGTCCATAGTCACACATCATTGCTACTCAAGTAAATGGAAATTTGGAAAACAATTTCAGCCTACAATATATTTTTGGTGTTATATTGTTTGTATAATTCCTTGGTCTCTGATATCCATATTGAACTCGAGGCATGGATCTGTCATCCTCTTCAACATTCAATCTATGTTTCTTTCTATAGCAGACTGTATGAGATATGTGTAAGCTCAATATCATATATTGAATCACATGTACATGGCCATGTATTTCTCAATAACGCTAACTCAAGTGGCCTTAGATATCATACTCCCATAGGAGGGACAAATCCCATCTACATCATGCACAGTCAGTCCCCATGTGTAACAATCACCCAATCATCACTATTATGGCAATCCTTATACATGACTAATTTTGATGATGTAGAAGAATACCGGACGACATGTGATGAGTGTAGTGACCTTAGGTCTAAGAACCACAATCACCACTGACACTATGAGAGCTAACTATGACCACCATATCAATGGTATCCATGTGTTACTCTCATGGTGGGTCTGTCCAATACACTATTCTCTAACATGTATCTATGTGCTTGGATTGATATCACCATATCATGACTAATGAGATTCTATCATCAACCAATAAACACTCTATTCTTATGTGTTATTGTTGTCCATCAACCTTCCACAATAACATCCAACTAGGTATATAACAAGAATATATGAACCCTTCACATACATATGATCTAACTGTTCATGTCCTAAACTTGAAGACATATGTCATTGAGTATCATTCATTCTTTAGACATTTATTATGCTAGTTCATTATCTCATAACTGAATAAAAAAGAATAAATTGGAAGCTTTCCTTTATTATTAATTAAATCATTTAAAAGTTATTCCATTACAATCATCATATTCTTGGCTCTTTAGGCATACATACCAATAGACTCCCGCTTGCAATTATAGCCAATCACCCATGAATCTTATCCCAAGTGATCTAAAATGGCCATCATGCTTCTGTTGTGAAAGTGCCTTTGTCAAGGGGCCAGCAATATTGTTTTCAGTTGGTACTCTACAAATCTTCACATCTCCTCACTGTACGATCTCTCATATGAGATGGAAACACCTTTCTATATGGTTTGAGCATTGATGAAATCTAGATTCCTTAGCTTGTGCAATAGCTCCATTGTTGTCACAATATAGCTCAATTTCATCACTGATGCTTGGAACAACCTCAAGTTCATAGATGAACTTCTTGATCCATACAGCCTCCTTTTTGCATTCGATGCAGCAATATACTCAGCCTATGTTATAGAATCAAAAACTATCTCTTGCTTGGAACGCTTCCAACTTACAACTCCATTGTTTTGGAAAAACACAAATCCTAATTGTGATCTGTAATCATCTTTATCAGTTTGGAAGCTTGCATCTATGCAACCCTTTACCACCGACTCCTCCTATCTGTCGTAGATGAGGAATTAATCCTTAGTTCTTCTCAAGTACTTAAGGATGTTCTTTACAGATGTTCAGTGAGCATCACCTGGATCTAACTGATATCTTCTCATCATGCTCAAGGCATACGAGACGTTAGGATAGGTACACAACATTGCATACAAGATTGATCCAATTGTTGATCCATATGGAATCAAACTCATGTGCCTTTCTTCATAAGAACTAGGACATTGAGCTTTAGATATGGTAACTCCATGACGCATGGGTATGTTTCCTCTCTTTGAGATCTCCATGCTAAACCACTTCAACACTGTGTCAATGTATGTTCTCTAACTTAGTCCAAGAATCCTTATAGATATATCTCTATAGATCTCATTCATTAAGATATAGGATGCTTCTCCTAGGTCTTTCATAGAGAATGTATTTCCAAACCATGTCTTTACCTTTCATTAAGTAGGGTTGTCATTCCCCATCAATAATATGTCATCTACATACAATATGAGAATACACACAAGGTTCATCTTCATTTTGAATAAAGTAAAACTCTTTGATTATTTCATCAAAATGAAGATTCCAGCTCCTAGATTCTTGCTTCAATCCATAGATTGACCTTTGTAGCTTGCAAACTTTGTTTGCATCCTTTGGATTTATAAAACCCTCAGGTTGTGTCATATACACATCCTCAAGAAGATTCCCATTAAGGAATTTTTTTTGACATCCATCTGTCAAATCTCATAGTATTGATAAGCTACAATGGCAAGCATGATCCCGATGAACATAACCATGGTCACTGGAGAAAAGGTTTCATCATAGTCAACACCATGAACTTGTCTGAAACCCTTTGCAACCAATCTGCCCTTATAGGTTTGAACTTTTCCATCCATGTCAGTCTTCTTCTTGAAGACCCACTTGCACCCTATAGGTTTTACCCCTTCAGGTGGATCCACCAAGGTCCATACCTTGTTGGTATATATAGATTCCATCTCAGACCTCATGGCCTCAAGCCATTTCTCAAACTCTGGTCCCTCAATGGAATCTAGATAGGTTATTGGCTCATCATTTATGACCAATTCACTACCTTACTAAGTCACAAGATATCCACATCTCTCAGACTCAAGGTGTGTCCTACTAGATCTATGAGATTCTTGTGTTACTTGAGGAATTTGAGATTCCATAAGAACTTGTGATAATCCTTGTTCCTCTTATACATATATTGGTTCAATATTTTCTTGTTGGTCTCGAACCTCTTTGAGTTCCACTTTCCTCCCACTATTTCCTTTAGAAATAAATTCCTTTTCAAGGAATACACTAGTTCGGGAAACAAACATTTTGTTGTCAGATGGAGTATAAAAGTATTATCTCCTTATTTCCTTGGGATATCTAACAAAATAACATTTATCGGATTTGGGCCCAAGCTTATCAGGAAGCATTTTCTTGACATAAGCTTTGCATCCCCAAATCTTCATAAAAGACACATTAGTACATTTACCATACCATATCACATATGGTGTCTTTTGAATCAATTTAGATGGTACATTATTAAGTGTAAATGCTACGATTTGTAGAGCATGTCCCCAGAAGGAAGTCGGAAGATTAAAAAAAAACTCATCATTGATCGCACCATATCCAACAATGTGTGATTTCTTCTTTGTAATACACCATTATGCTGAGGTGTCCCAGGTGGAGTCCACTGGGATACAATCCCATGGGATTTAAGAAGGTCCTCAAACTCTTGGATTAAGTATTCTTCACCTCAATCTGAATGAAGTTCCTTAATGCTTTTGCCAAGTTGGTTATGTACTTCATTCATGAACTCCTTGAACCTATCAAGAGCTTCTGACTTATGTCTCATTAAGTAAACTTAGACATATCTATTGAAGTCATCAGTGAAGGTAATGAAGTACTGATACCCACCTCTACCATTTGTTTTAAAAGGGACACATACATCAGTATGTATGAGTCCTAATAGATCACTAGCCCTCTCATTATTTCAAGTGAAGGGATTCTTTGTCATCTTTCCCAACAAACAAGACCGACATGTCTCTATTGATTCAAAATCAAAAGAGTCTAGATAACCATCTTTATGGAGTCTAAATATGTGATTCTCGTTTATGTGCCCTAGAAAATAATGCCAAAGGTATGTTTAGTTTGAGTCATTGAGTTTTTGTCTTTTGGTATTCACGTTATATATGTTTGTCTCTAGCTCAATCAATTATAGAATAGGACATCTGCGCACTGCCATAAAAGATTCCATCTTTACTAATAGAACATCTTCCATTCCTTATAAGAAATTGGAATCCATTCTTGTCCAAACAAGATACATATACGATGTTCCTATTAATGGAAGGTATGCAATAGCAGTTCTCTAATGCTATTACAAGCCCACTTTGCAAATATAACTCATAGGTTCCAACTGCACTGGCATCAACTCTTGCTCCATTAGCAACACACAATTCAACCTCACCTTTTGCTAAAGGTCTACTTGTTTTCAGATCCTTTACATTTGAGCAAATGTGTGATCCACATCTAGCATTGAGTACCCAAGATGAAGAAGTAGTAAAGTTAATCTCAATCATATATATACCAGAAGTAGAGATATCTATCCCTTTCTTCATCTTCCTTGGTTTCCTTATCCATCTCCTTATTTTGAATGCAGAAGACTTGGACTTCAGCTTAGCCTCAGAACACTTCTTGGCCTTGTCTTTGCCCTTGGACTTCATTCCATTGATCATTATAATGGGATTGTCCTTCTTCATTTGTGCTTCAACGCTCATCAAAATGTCAACAATTTGGACAATGGTATAGCCATGTTACTCAAGTTGTAACACTCAATAAAATGGCTATATGATTTAGGCAATGATTGAAAAATTATATCTGTGGTCAACTCTTGACCTATAGGAAATCTCAGTCTTTATATATGCTTCATATGCTCAATCATATTGAGAACATGAGGCTCTAGTGGATTTCCCTCCATTAGTTTTCACTCAAACAATGCCTTAGAGACATTATACCTTTTATGCTTACCAGGATGTTTATGCAACTCATTGTTCATACATCCCAACATAAGGTTCTTAATATCTATAGCTTTATTGGCATGCTTCAAGTAAGCATCCAACTTAGGCAAATATGGAGTGGATTTTACTAGAACTGGTGTTTCAAGATCATGCAAAACATTTCTCAAGGTCCTGAACTAGTTATGGAATTAAAACTCATTTAATTTGTCCGATCGCAATGATTGAGTGTTCTCCATTTGATTCTATAAGAGAAAATTTTGCATTTGTCAAAACCCATTTAATTTGATTTGATAAATTTTGACAATATTAAATTAGGCCTTTAATTAATTATCGCTCCCACTATTTTGTTCAAATTGATAGCCCTCACTACCAATTCAGAAGATTGTAGTGTACAACCTTCCAGTGAGCCAAGAACCAAAATAATTCAGTCAATGCCCAACCAACACTGGTGCTCATGACCAATTATTAAGGTAGGCAACATTTTCCAATTGCATCGCATCCAATTCTTGGAAATATGGTATGCACAACTCCTTGCCATAGTCCATCTTCATGCTTCTAGGTGCTTAATCCTATTAAGATGACCTAGTCAAGCCTTACTCACAAGCCAACACGATATAATATGCACCCTGCTAGGGCAGGCCCACATATGTACCATCACACTTCCTTGATATATATGGTGTACCACGCTAGAGCATGCCCAGGCTTGGCATGTAAGGACCCTGACCTTCATTTTGGGCTTATCCTATTTGCTTTGCCTAAACCTTGTGTTTAGTTGCTTGCTAATCACCTTTAGTGGTGATTAGGGTTTGTTTGTGCCTTGTTGAGAGTTGGAGGTGCCACTTGCATATAACCTAAGTTTAGGGTTGATGAGCAAGTTTGTCACCTTGAGATAGGTTTTCTCTCTCCTTGCTTCCTCTAGAGTTGAGAGGAAGGGTTGGGCTCGTTGCTTAAGTTGCCTTGGGCTTTGTTGAGCTCTGTTGGGTCTTGTTTTGCTTTGTTTGGGCCTTGCTTTGCCTTGTTAGACCCTGTATCGGGCAAGAGAGCTTTGTGTTGGCCATGGGTGTGTTGCCCATGGGGCTGTATCGGGCAAGGGAGTGAGTGTGTTGGCCTTGGACCATCTTTGACTCTTAGCTTCGTTTGTGTCACCACTCTAGTGGACACTTGGTGCATGATGCTTGCATGTGGCATTTGCCTTAGACATGTGGAAGTGGCGAGATGAGAAGGTGGCATTGCCCATGGACAAGTGTCCCTAGGTGGGCGACACATTGCCTTGTTTTCTCCTCCACCCTCTTCTATATATGTATCTCCTTTCTCTTGCTAATGATCCCTTTAGTTCCTTAGTTTCCCCTCTTTCTTGGTGAACGACACCTCTCCTTTGCAACCTTAGTGGCTGATACCCTTGGAGGAGCTAAGCTTGGTGGTCGATCCTTCTCTTTGGAGTCTTCTTCTTCTTCCTCTTAAGGTGGCCAAAGGTGTTGCTTGGTCCTAGGAGCTTGGAGCTTGCTTAAGGTGGGTTACATAACTCCTAACCTTAGCTATACTACTTCCTTTTCTTGTTGCATGTTATGTTTTATCTTGATTGGTCATGTACCTTGTTGAATATACTTCTTGCCTTGTTGTATCTTGATCTTGTTGTTATATGGATATGTTGTAGATGTGCTTTGATCTTGGTGGCCGGACCCTATGTGTAGAGTTTTTTGGGCAATACCCCTTTCTCTCCTTTGGTCTTGAGAAGTGAGTTCGGCTCTAGTGATATAGGCAACACCCCTCTCACTTGGTTTTTGAGAGGTGAGTCTATACTCTAGTTGCTTGGGCAACACTCTTCTCTCACCATGGATTTGAGAGGTGAGCCTTGGTTTAGTGTTGACCTAGTAGTGGTTGAGACCTTGGTCGATATGGAAATGATCCATCATGTTGCCCGATTGGTGATGGAGGTTGTGCAAAACCCCTCTCTCTTGGTTGTTAAGAGGTGAACCAATTCTCTTGATCTTTTAGGGTTTTGATGATGGTGATCTTGAGGTTGTTGATGACCATGTCGGGATGAGCTTTATGCCTTGCACGATACACAAGTTAGGTGTTGCCCGATACAATGTTGTATGGAGAACCCTGATCTTGCCTTTGTGATGGCCGATAGGTTGTGCTTGCTCTTTTTGGGTGATAGGCTTCCCTGTGGTGCCCTTATATCGGTTGTTGATGTGTACCTTGATGGACGATATGGTGCTAGCTTTGGGTGCCACAATCTTAGCCGATAGGGTGGTGATGGTTGTCCGACACAACCCAAACCCTAACCCTAGCTGGCTGTTGAGCTTTGCCCGATACACAATGTTGACCATCACACCTTGATCGTGGGTGCACAATATGCCCCATGAACCCAGTTGCATGATAACACCTTTGCTCTCTAGTTGCATGACACACCATGAAGTGGTTTCCCGTTATGCTTTGCCCTTGGATCGGCTGTTATGTGGTTGTCCGTTGTGCTTAGCCGATAGGCTTGGGTGAGGGTAGTTACTCTGCCCGATACCACCTTTGGTGAGGGTTGTCCTACCCGTCCCACTTCTAGTGAGGGTAGCGGGCACCTTTGGTGAGGGTCATGACCAACCCAGAAACCTTAGCTAGTGGTTCTTTATCATGTTTTCGAACCTTTGATGTTTATGGGTTATGGATGGTGGTTTGTAAACCAATGCTATGTTTAATGTGTGAAGATGATGCCTATTAAGAAGATAAGATGCTAGTTTATAAGCTCAAATGGATGCCCATGAGTTAATAGCAGTAATGTAATTGATACAGTATGCCACACATAGTCTTGATCATGACATGTGTAACTGCAAACCCTAATGACATGATAATCAGTAAAGCTCTATGTCTGGTGATTTTAAGTTATCTCTCTTGATATGTATGCTAACCATGCAGGTATATTAAATGGATTCATATCCAGGTAAGAGCTATGAGGCATATGTGTTTGAATAACACTATATCATGATAATAATCCTTGTTGATGAGGTAACATGCATCACTAGTATGATGAGATAGATTTGAGGACCTGATGAAGGCTGAGTGCCTAGTGAGGTGTTATCCTCTTGATGATGAGATAAGGGATTGTTATCCCCGGTGATGATGTAAGACGGTGATGATGCCTTGAGAGGTAGTGGCTTTCTGTGATAGGGGATTGAGATCCTAGGACAAGGTGATGATGACAGTAATAATGTAACTCACTGCTTGTTTGTTTTACAACTTGGTTGCCTCAACAATCCACTTAAAATATACTAATTAATTACAGTGGAATATATCATGTAGTTTGCCCTGGCCATAGATCCATCATCGTCAGTAGTTGGTGATGGTGAAACAGGTTCTCCAGTGGGTTAACCTGGAAGCACATATTTTTTAATATGTGTGGTTTCTCCTAGCTGAAAATGAAGAGGTTTAGAGTGAAACTTTGGTTGTAGACTCCATAGCACAGATTCAGGCTCGCGGCTCAATATGTTAGAGCATGGTGAATAGGCCCATGTCTTAGGATGTGTGATAAGAAGAGCATGATTGTGTTCATGGCTCAGAGCACGGTGATCAGGCCCATGGATTAGTTTCACTAGCGTTGATACCTGTACCAAGGTGGGCTAGGCAGAGTGTAGCTTGACCTTGTGGCTGAGGCCACTTAAGCATGAGACTGTGGTCCTGCTTATTTTACACTCGTGTACTGACCACGAGGTGGTGAGGTCGTGGAGTCCGGCTCTTCCATTGACCTTTTTTGGCACCGGCTTGGGTTTCGCAACCGAATGTTGGATTTGAGCGGTACGACTCACTTCCTTAGGGCATAAAAATACGTAATCCAGCAGCATAGTATTTATTGCTTAAGGTAAAACACGGAACATTGGTTGAGGCCTTGCTTGTGTAGTTGATCTTGTTATACTTTGCAGTTACTTGTACGTTCCTTATGATTTGTGATAAGATCTTATAAATCTTGTTTTCTCAATCATGTTCCATAAAGAAAACCAGGTTATATGCCTCCCGGATATCCTGGTAAGTTTATAATACCGTAAGACCTGCTCAGTATGCTGCTCATATTATCTACTTATGTTAGTTATCTGCTTTACCTGCTTTAGCCTTCTTTGGAGTTTTATAGTTTTGGCGGGGAGATATGTTTCTCATTGGGATTGTGTGTCTGACCCCGTTGGTTTACAACCTTTTTAGGTGATCATGCTAGACGTGGTGGTGGTCGTGAGGTTGTGGCCGAGCAGCAAGAAGTAGAGCAGTAGGAGGCAAGAGATGGACATGCTGCATGTTTTGGTGTTTTGTAGTAGAGTCCTAGAGTCATCCATGTACTCTCAGGTCCTTGGAGGTTTTTGATGACGTTTCATGATGTATAGTTGTTGAACCTTTGTTTATCCTACTATTGGCCTTATGTGTCCTGTTATGTACAGATAAACAGGTGATGAACTCATGTGCTGGAAGGACAGCTGGTTTCCCTAAGTTGTGGACATATATCAGGCTTGTAATATTTTTATAACATGTTTCTCTACAGGATATGGATGCAAAAGTTCTCTTATGTATGCTTTCCGAAATCGGTTTTAATTAACCCATGTTTTCAATAATATGTGGTTCCACACGTTTTCACGTGTCACGTTGTTGTCTGTGTGATGACGGGGTGTCACAGTTGGTTTGGTATCAGATCTCTAGGTTCGCTGAGTCTACAGGAATCTAGGACTAGGTTTGTGTCTGTTCTTGTAAGTTTCCGAGATTTTCTTACAATAATCTTCTACCCTCAGTGGAAGAAAAAGCTTAAAGATGTCTGGAAACCATGAAGAACATGCTGCCGAGAGCAACAAGGTTGCATCAGTTGATGGAGCTAGAGTGTAGGCACATGAAGATCGGGTGCCTGAGGTCCCCCAACTTGACCCAGCCATTCTTAACAACCATGCCTATCAGCAGCTTATGGGGCATATGGTGGCTACAATGAATCTCATGGTGGACAGATTGCCAGTTCCTCTGCCAAGAGCACAGGCTCCCCATGGTGAAACATCGGGTATTGGGAAGACCTTTGAGTGGCTTCGCTGAGTCATAGCTTCAGATTATGCTGGAACGGTTGATCCAGCGGATGCAGATCTGTGGCTGACAGGTCTTGAGAAGGCCTTTCAGATCCTCGACATCCCTGAAGCAGACAAAGTAAAGCACGATGTCTACCTTTTGAAAGGTAGTGATGGCCACTGGTGGGCCATCGAGGAGGAGAAGTGGCCTGGTGAGGTGATCTGTTGGGAGGTTTTCTGACGAGAGTTCGTCAACAGATATTTTCTGAAGATGTATATGGATGAGAAGATCAACCAATTCGAGCATATGCGCCAAGGAACGATGAACATCACCGAGTATGAAGCCAAGTTCATGGACCTACTGAGGTTTTTTCCTCACATGGAAGCAACAGATGACGAGAGAATTCGACGGTTTGAGAAGGGTCTGAGCGCAGAGTTGACGACATCAGCTGCTACCTTAGAGAACAAAGAACGGTTTGCCACATTCATGGAGTCTCTCTGAATGATAGAATGGTCAATTAGGGAGAAGAGAGAGGCCATGACCAAGAAGAGGCATGCTCAGTTTCAAGGACAAAGATCTGGTGGCTTCAAGAAGCTGAGGTTTTCAGCACCTTCTGTGATACAAGGTTCCAGTGCACCATCACAATGGTCCCCGAGTAAGGGAAGAGGATATGGTTCTCCACCATCGAAGGCACATAGTACAGCTTTAGTGGCAGTGACAAGGCCATCTAGGCCACAACTGCAAGACCAGTCATGTCATCTTTGTGGTCAGATTGGGAATTAGAGGTCAAACTGCCCCATGGAAAGATGTTGAAGTGACATAGCAGCCAAGGTAGAATCAGTAAGGGTCAGATAGATAGTATCCCAGTGGTAGCAGAGGGTGAGGACACAGTCAAGCGTCACAAGTGAGATCGTCTGCTCAAGGAAGCAGAGGACGTGGACAGTAAGAAACGACTCGATTCTATGCTATGAGTCAGCCGGAGGCGATAGTCAACCCGCGAGTGGTGGCAGGTCAGATTGAGTTATTTCATTCTGATTTGTCTTCTTCTTGCTTTATATCTGTTCTGGTTGACCCGGGTGCTATGCACTCTTTTATCGCGTGAACTATGCTTGAAAATTGTCTTTTACATGTTAACTGTAAGAAAGATAGCCTGTTGTTAGAAACCCCTATTGATGGTTCCTCGATACTTTGAGAGGAATGTACTTCTTGTGTTCTATCTTTTTCGGGACACAGTATACAAGTGGATCTTATACCACTTGATATGCATGGATTCAATGTGATCATTGGGATGGATACCTTAGAGAAGTATAAGGTTGTGTTGGATTGTGGTTCCAAGCAGGTAGTGTTTGGTGACGGTGGAGAGAAGTGGATCTTCCAAGGAGATAGAAAGATTCTCCCAACATGTTTGGTGTCAGCTATGGTGGTAGAGAAGTTGCTACGGCAAGGTTGTAAGACATTCTTAGCTCACGTTGTGGATATCAAGGAAAAAGGTCCTAGCCTTGAGGAGGTGTCGTTTGTCTGAGAGTTTGCGGACGTGTTTCCAGATGAGTTTCCCGGTGTTCCCCCACCTCGAGAGATTGATTTTGAGATCAATCTGGTACCAGGAACACAACCAGTTGCACAGACACCGTACAGGATGGCTCCAGCTGAGATGGCAGAGCTGAAGAAGCAATTACAGGAGTTGTTGGATAAGTGTTTCATCCGACCAAGCACATCTCCTTGGGGTGCTCTAATCTTGTTCGTTAAAAAGAAGGGCGGGTCGATGTGGTTGTGTATAGATTACTGATAGTTGAACAAAGTCACGTTCAAGAACAAGTACCCGTTGCCGAGGATAGACGATCTGTTCGATCAGTTGTGTGGTGCTACAATGTTCTCAAAGATAGATCTACGGTCTGGATATCATCAGTTGCGAATTAAGGATGAGGACATACCAAAGTCAGCTTTTAGGACGAGGTATGGTCACTTTGAGTTTGTGGTTATGTCGTTTGGGCTAACCAATGCGCCTGCTGCTTTCATGGATCTAATGAACAGGGTGTTCCGTCCGTTTCTAGATCAGTTTGTTGTAGTTTTTATAGATGACATCTTGATCTACAGTCGGGACAGTTAAGAGCATGACAACATCCTCGAAAAGCGTTGACTCTTCTTTGCCAACACTAGTTATATGCCAAGTTTAGTAAGTGCAAGTTCTAGTTGAAAGAAGTGACTTTCTTGGGTCATGTGATATCTGCTGAAGGAGTCAGAGTGGACCCCAAGAAGGTGGAGTCAGTTACAGATTGGGAGCAACCAAAGACGCTGACCGAAGTTTGTAGTTTTCTGGATTTGGCAGGATACTACCGGAGGTTTATAAAGGACTTTAGTGTGATCGTGTTGCCGATGACAAAGTTGACCAGGAAGGATGTACCCTTTGTGTGGGATGATCGTTGTCAGCAAGCTTTCCAAAGCTTGAAGGAGAAGCTGACTAGTACTCTGGTGTTGGTGCTGCCAGAGCCTGGGAAAGGGTATGTGGTTTTCTATGATGCTTCCAAGAAAAGCCTAGGATGTGTGTTAATGCAGGAGGATCATGTGGTTTCTTTTGCTTCGCGACAGCTTAAGAAACATGAGGAGAATTACCCGACACATGATTTAGAGTTGGCAGCGGTGGTGGATGCGTTAAAGATCTGGAGACACTATTTTTATGGGGAAGTGTGTCAGATCTTTACAGATCATAAGAACTTGAAATACATCTCTTCGCAGAGTGAGCTGAACATGTGATAGCGTCGCTGGATGGAGCTGATCAATGATTATGATTGCACCATTGAGTATCATCCTGGTAAGGCAAATGTGGTAGTTGATGCGCTTAGCAGAAAGTCTCCTTCTTCTCGCTCGATGAAGAAGTCATAATTGAGTTCCTTGGAATGCCATAGGCGGGATATGTTTCTCTCTTTACGATAAATGAATGTGTAGTTGGAAGTTTCTTTGTTGACAGGTTTGTTGGTACAGATGCAAGTCAAGCCTATGCTAAGACAACATATCAAAGACACACATCAGGCAGATCATACAGTTCAGTTGATCAGATTAGAGTTCGACAGCAAAAAGCGTGATGGGTTCCATGAGTCTGAAGATGGACTAGTTTGTTATCATAACAGGATGGTGGTCCCCGATGTTAATGATCTGAGATAGCTAGTGCTCGAAGAAGCATATAGATCGATGTATGCTATGCATCCAGGAGTCACCAAGATGTATCATAATATAAAGGATCTGTATTGGTGGTTTGGCTTGAAGAAGGATGTAGCTGAGTTTGTGGCTAGGTGTGCAGTATGCCAGCAAGTTAAGGTTGAGCATCAGAAGCCGGCAGGTACGTTGCAACCCATGCCGATACCGCAGTGGAAATGGGATCATATAACTATGGATTTCGTAGTTGGTCTGCTAAGTACATCTAGGAATTTTGATTCCATTTGGGTGATAGTGGAAAGATTGACAAAGTCTGCACACTTCATACTGGTAAAGACAACGTATACAGTAGAGAAGCTTGCTAAGGTGTATGTAGACGAGATAGCGCGTTTGCACGATGTACCAGCAACGATAGTTTCCGACAGAGGTCCTCAGTTCATGAGTTGTTTGGGAACAGTTGCACAAAGCATTGGGAATGCAGTTGAGGTTCAGTACTGCCTTCCACCCGCAGACAGATGGGCAGTCTGAAAGGACTATTCAGACTTTGGAGGATCTTCTCCGAGCTTGTGTTTTGCAGTTCCTAGGCAGTTGGGACATGCATCTCAGTTAGATAGAGTTTGCCTATAATAACAGTTACCAGTGGAGCATCGACATGGCTCCTTATGAGGCTCTATATGGCAAGAAGTGTAGATCTCCTCTATGTTGGTATGAGTCTGGTGAGTATCAGCTTTTGGGTCCTGAGTTAGTGCAGCAGACAACAGAGAAGATTAGAGTGATACGACAAAAGTTGAAAATGGCACAGGACATACAAAAGTCTTATGCAGATAATTGTCGATGACCTTTAGAGTTCCAAGTGGGAGACAAAGTGTATCTCAAGGTCTCATTGTGGAAAGGCGTGCTAAGGTTTGACCGGAAAGGAAAGTTGGCACCCAGATATATGGGGCCATATCCGGTGATGGCACGTGTTGGCAAGGTAGATTACAAGTTAGAGCTGCCGCCAGAGTTGCACAGGTTACATCTAGTGTTCCATGTCAGCATGCTAAAGAAAAATCATCCAGACACGGGAACAGTGATACAACCAGTTGAGGTTGAGCTTGATGAAGATGTGACCTATGAAGAAGGTCCAGTGATGATCCTTGACAAGAGAGTAAAGAGGTTGAAGAGGAAGGACTTGGTTCTTGTGAAAGTTCTTTGGCATCATCGTGGCATTGAGGAAGCCACGTGGGAGCTTGAGGGAGAGATGAGGAGGAAGTATCCCTCACTTTTCTCTTCAGATTTTGGGGAAGAAATCCCTTTATAGAGGTTTATGGCTTGTAAGGACCCTGACCTTCGTTTTGGGCTTAACCTGTTTGCTTTGCCTAAACCTTGTGTTTAGTTGCTTGCTAATCACCTTTAGTGATGATTAGGGTTTGTTTGTGCCTTGTTGAGAGTCGGAGGTGCCACTTGCATATAACCTAAGTTTAGGGTTGATGAACAAGTTTGTCACCTTGAGAGATGTTTTCTCTCTCCTTGCTTCCTCTAGAGTTGAGAGGAAGGGTTGAGCTCATTGCTTGAGTTGTCTTGGGCTTTTTTTAGCTCTGTTGGGCCTTGTTTTGCTTTGTTTGGGCCTTGTTTGCCTTGTTAGACCCTGTATCGGGCAAGAGAGTTTTGTGTCGGCCATGGGTGTGTCGCCCATGGGGCTCTATCGGGCAAGGGAGTGAGTGTGTCGGCCTTGGACCATCTTTGACTCTTAGCTTCGTTTGTGTCACCACTCTAGTGGACACTTGGTGCATGATTCTTGCATGTGGCAATTGCCTTGGACATGTGGAAGTGGAGAGATGAGAAGGTGGAATTGCCCATGGATAAGTGTCCCTAGGGGGGGCGACACATTGCCTTGTTTTCTCCTCCACCCTCTTCTATATATGTATCTCCTTTCTCTTGCTAAGGATCCCTTTAGTTACTTAGTTTCCTCTCTTCCTTAGTGAATGACACCTCTCCTTTGCAACCTTGGTGGCTGATACCCTTGGAGGATCTAAGCTTGGTGGTCGATCCTTCTCTTTGGAGTCTTCTTCTTCTTCTTCTTCCTCTTGTGGTGGCCGAAGGTGTTGCTTGGTGCTAGGAGCTTGGAGCTTGCTTAAGGTGGGTTACATAACTCCTAACCTTAGATATACTACTTCCTTTTCTTGTTGCATGTTATGTTTTATCTTGATCGACCATGTACCTTGTTGAATATACCTCTTGCCTTGTTGTATCTTAATCTTGTTGTTATATGGATATGTTGTAGATGTGCTTTGATCTTGGTGGCTGGACCCTATGTGTAGAGTTTCTTGGGCAATACCCCTTTCCTCCTTTGGTCTTGAGAAGTGAGTTCGACTCTAGTGATATAGGCAACATCCCTCTCACTTGGTTTTGAGAGGTGAGTCTATATACTAGTTGCTTGGGCAACACTCTTCTCTCACCATGGATTTGAGAGGTGAGCCTTGGTTGAGTGTTGACCTAGTAGTTGTTGAGACCTTGGCCGATATGGAAATGATCCATCATGTTGCCCGATTGGTGATGGAGGTTGTGCAAAAACCCTCTCTCTTGGTTGTTGAGAGGTGAGCCAATTCTCTTGATCTTTTAGGGTTTTGATGATGGTGATCTTGAGGTTGCTGATGACCATGTTGGGATGAGCTTTATGCCTTGCATGATACACAAGTTAGGTGTTGCCCGATACAATGTGGTGTATCCTGGTCTTGCCTTTGTGATGGCCGATAGGTTGTGCTTGCTCTTGTTGGGCGATAGGCTTCCCTGTGGTGCCCTTATATCGGTTGTTGATGTGTACCTTGATGGATGATATGGTGCTGGCTTTGAGCACCACAATCTTAGCCGATAGGGTGGTGATGGTTGTCTGACACAACCCGAACCCTAACCCTAGCTAGTTGTTGAGCTTTGCCCGATACACAACGCTGACCGTCACACCTTGATCATGGGTGCACAATATGCCCCATGAACCCAACTGCACGATAACACCTTTGCTCTCTAGTTGCACGACACACCATGAAGTGGTTGCCCGTTATGCTTTGCCCTTGGATCGGCCTTTATGTGGTTGTCCGTTGTGCTTGGCCGACAAGCTTGGGTGAGGGTAGTTACTCTACCCAATACCACCTTTGGTGAGGGTTGTCCTACCCATCACACTTCTAGTGAGGGTAGTGGGCACCTTTGGTGAGGGTCATGACCAACCTGAAAACCTTAGCTAGTGGTTCTTTATCATGTTTTTGCACCTTTGATGTTTATGGGTTATTGATGATGGTTTGTAAACAAATTCTATGTTTAATGCGTGAAGATGATGCCTATTAAGAAGATAAGATGCTAGTTTATAAGCTCAAATGGATGCCCATGAGTTAATAGCAATAATGTAATTGATACAATATGCCACACATAGTCTTGATCATGACATGTGTAAGTGCAAACCCTAATGACATGATAATCAGTAAATCTCTATGTCTAGTGATTTTAAGTTATCTCTCTTGATATGTATGCTAACCATGTAGTTATATTAAATGGATTCATAGCCAGGTAAGAGCTATGAGGCATATGTGTTTGAATAACACTGTATCATGATAATACTCCTTGTTGATGAGATAACACGCATCACCAGTATGATGAGATAGGTCTGAGGACCTGATGAAGGCTGAGTGTCTAGTGAGGTGTTATCCTCTTGATGATGAGATAAGGGATTGGCATCCCCGGTGATGATGTAAGATGGTGATGATGCCTTGAGAGGCAATGGCTTTCTATGATAGGGGATTGAGATCCCAGGACAAGGTGATGATGACAATAATAATATAACTCACTGCTTGTGTGTTTTACAACTTGGTTGCCTCAATAATCCACTTAAAATATACTAATTAATTACAATGGAATATATCATGTAGTTTTCCCTGGCCATAGATCCATCATCGTCAGTAGCTGGTGATGGTGAAACGGGTTCTCCTGCGGGTTAACGTGGAAGCGCATATTTTTTAATATGTGTGGTTTCTCCTAGCCAAGAATGAGGAGGCTTAGAGTGCAACTTCGGTTGTAGACTATAGAGCATGGATTCATGCATGTGGCTCAATATGTTAGAGCATGGTGAATAGGCCCATGGCTCAGGATGTGTGATAAGAAGAGCATGATTGTGTTCATGGCTCAGAGCACATTGATCAGGCCTGTGGATCAGTTTCACTAGTGATGATACCTGTACCAAGGTGGGCTAGGCAGAGGGTAGCTTGACCCTATGGCTGAGGCCACTTAAGCATGAGACTGCGATCCTGCTTGTTTTGCACTCGTGCACTGACCACGAGGTGGTGAGGTCGTGGAGTCCGGCTCTTCCATTGACCTTTTTTGGCACCAACTTGGGTTTCGCAACTGAAGGTTGGATTTGAGCAGTACAGCTCATGTGACGCAGCGTTCGAATAGAACATCATTCACTAGGCAGAAGCGATCATTAGCAGTGGATTACTGAAAATCACTAAAAATTAAAACCATTTACAAAGAGATCCATACACTGGAAAACTCTTTCAAAAAGAACCAAAGTAACTCTATTACATTCTGGTTCACAAGTACAGATCTTGTACCATTCCTTCTCGAGGATTACAAGCATCAACTGCCCTATTTAAAACTATATACAGGCAGCATAAAAACATTGAGGCATCATGCCAAAATCTCAGATCGATTCATTAAACTAACTACTGACTCTGAGGACCTGAGAGTACAGAGACGACACATAGGACTCTATATATAAGACATGACAACCAGTGTCTCCACCTAATAAATCACTGTTGTCCCTACTGCTACTGCTTCTCTTCCCCTGCTGTAGGGTTTCTGCCTCTTCCTTTGCGTCTACCTAAAAAGTTGGATGCCACGGGGGTGAGACAATTGAAATTGCCCCAACGAGAGATATAACTCTCCGCCAGAAATATTATTATTGTAGTTTAATAGAATAAAGCTGAGCAGAGGAATCACATATATTCAATAACAGTTAAATCAATGTCTAAACATATTAGAGCATTATTCTTATTCAAAGCATTTCAGTTATAACTTGATAAAGCAGCATGTCACTTATCCAATAAGGAAATGAAGAACATGTATAACAATTATCCATCTAGGATATGCTAAGCAAGGTAACATCAACCAATAATTCTCATATTTCAACTTTAAGCAAATACGCTACACAGCTGATTACATTTTACAATCATACTTAAGCCCTGAGAAGATGAGGTATACCACTCATACTCCAATCGACCACAATTATGGAAAGCATCGGTACCACAAAAGGTTAATGGAAGATCCGGACTCCAAGACCTCATCCTTCTCGGTCAGTACGAGATTATTCGACAAAGACATCACGTGTCAAACTACAATTAGCTTGCCATGGTATATTGGCATCTTCGCTATAGAGTTATAGCCCGCAACATATACTCTCTTCAGGGTTATGGCCCGTAGCCAATGCCTAGTATCATATCATGGAGTCATGACACGTAGCCATACTCATACTGGGGTATGGTTCGTAACCAATCATATACATAGGGTATAGCCCGTAGCCATTCCTATGGGTCATGAGGATATAATTGCCCAATTACCCCCACATATTCAAAAATATGCGCTCCGAGTTTAACTCATTTCACCATTCAACAAATTCTGACGCTGATGGATCTATGGTCAGGGCAACTACATTATATGATATCACTTGATTAATTAATCGTATTACCATATTCTTTTAGCATCAATAAGTTTTTCAAACATCAGTTATTATATTAGTTGCTAAAAAGAATGTGTAATACTTCCATCAAGTACTGTTCAAACCTTTAATAAAGCATTGTGATCTCAATCCCTCATCTCATCAGGGGTATTCTCATCCCTTAATAAACTCATCATTATGATTATAGAAAATGGGTATTCAAACCCTCAGTTCAACATAAAACAATTGTTACCATTTATCAGGTAACTAATACCTTCAGGTCGTCTGACCAAGGTAAACATGATACTTGCTACACAAGCATATCACATGGCTCACAAGGCCAATTTCATCTCTTGTTATCTCTCACTAGGCAACAAAGCATGTTATGGCTCACAAGGCCCATTAATAATAATAAATGAAACATCATAGCTCATACCTGGCTATGCTCATCATCTCACGATACATGCATGGTTAGTACACTTGATAACAATTATATCAATTACATTTTAGCACCATGTTATACAAAGTAACACCACTTATACCCTTATTAGGGTTAGGGTTTCCCAATTCATATCAGTCAGGGTTACTCATCCCCTTACACAAATTAGGGCTAGGTTTTCAAATTAGGGTTTCATAATACATAGCATCTCCCTGGATTAGGGTTTCATATCACATTACCCTGTATCAGGGTTTCACATTACATCCTTACCTTGAATTAAGGTTTCTTATAACATTTCCCCTAAAATTAGGGTTTCATGTAGCTTTACCCAAAATTAGGGCTTTCATGAAGCATTCCCTTAAATTAGGGTTTTTCGTTAAATTACCCTGAATTAGGGTTTCGGTTCATTAACATTCTCAATTAGGGTTTCATGATCTCATCATCATGGATCAAACCCTAATTCATACCCTACACCTATTAAAGGTGTCAATGTTTCACATTGCATATTGATTATTCAAGTATGAGTTTCTCTCTCTCTCATCCTCTCTAGGATGTCGATTAATCCATACTTCTTTTAGTTGGCTCAACCTTTCACTAAGATACCTACACCTATGATTATTATGGTGTATTAAATTCATCATATTCATAGGCATCAAACGACGATCACTACAAGTGTACTCATTCATCTAGGTGCTTTAGAGGTACTTCCATTATAATCAATTTTGAGTTACTTTGATAGTACTCATTTAGTTCTGAGATCAAATGAACCTTCAATAGTTTTGACTAATAAACCTTCAAATGGTTTGGATCCACACCTCCAAACGGTTTGAGAATGTTTGGACCTTCAAACGGTCTGAGGCCGTTTAGACCTCCAAACGATCTTGACCAATTGTAAATCGAATAAGCCCATTCACTTTTGAAACCGAATCAATCTATTCGATCTTGAAACTGAATCCATCCATTCGGTCTTGAAACTGAATCCATCCATTTGGTCTTGAAACTGAATCATCAACCATTGATTTGAAACCGAATGGACAACTCAACATTCAAACCAATTGAGTATTGAAACCGATTGGACAATTCAAACGGTTTGAGACTGTTTGATCTCAAATGGTTTTGAGACCGTTTGATTCCAAATGGTTTCAAGACCATTTCGACTCAAACGGTCTTGAGACCGTTTGGTCCAAACCACCTCAAAATCGATTGGACCAATTAAGGTTTCCAACATCAAATCGATTTGGGATTTGTACTCATTGAACCATCCATCAATTGAACTATTGAAAGTACATCAGATTGTAGCCCTTAGATCTCCAACCATCCACCACAATCAAACATTGACCTCCAAATGGTTTTGAGACCGTTTGGTCTCAAAAGGTCTTGAGACCGTTTGACCTCCAAATGGTCTTGAGATCGTTTGGGTCAAACAACCTTGAAATCGATTCCCTCAACTAGGGTTCCAATCAATTCAATCGATTAGGGCTTGCAATTGGTGGATCATACATACATGGACCCTTTAAAATTCAATTAATTGGAACCATTGGATTGTCATCCAACCACATCAGCATTTGACCTTCAAACGGTTTGAGTCCTCTTGACCTCAAACGGTCTTGAGACCGTTTGATCACCAAAAAGCAAAACCCTTTGCACATGTTCTATGTTGAGGTGTGTTCTTAAGATGACATCATCATCTTCAAGCTTGAAATATTTGAAATCCATTGTGATTCTTGTGGTGAATTCAACAACCAATCAAAAGGAAATCCGAAAGTAAAGGAGGAATCAACATATGATAAAGGAATGAAATCAATAACAATGTTTAAGGGTTCAAATTATATAACCCGCCTTCAAAATTGAATCCAAGCTTCAAGCTTCACGTTCTCAATGGTGAATGAAGCTTCCTCAACTTCCAAAGGCTCGTCCTCAAGTCTTTGAGAGAAATGAATGGCTAATGTTGAAGATTGAATGAAGAAAAGAAGAAATTAAGCATTGAATTTCGATTTCCACCATGAAATCAAGGTTGAAGATGAATATGGAGCTTACCTATAGGTTTGGGCACGTCCTACTGTTGCTCCTAAGATCCCTTATGCATGGACAAAGCAAGGAAATAAAAAGGAATCGAAAAAGTCTTTCATGTGGGTTGAAAATGGGATGTATATAAGGGAATTTCAATGAGAGAGAAAGTGATAAATAATTCCTTCAACTCCCAAAATTGGTTCCACATACTCCCCTCCATCCCTTGCATACGAATCCATCTCCCTCACCTTGTAATTCTTCTTCATTATCCATGAATTAAAAGAAGAAAAATTAAGCACCTTAATCAATATAATAATAATATCCAAAATTGAGTGGATATTACTTTTTAGTTATCTAATGTGAGTGGGCTCTCCACTCACTTTAGATATTTCGTTGCATTTGCAAGACACAAGGACGTCCATATTTATATAATTTCAACCATCACATTTTTGGTTGAAGGGCACTTCCATTAATATATTTATTTTTGCATTAAATTGAATTAGGGTTTCAATTATGCTTAAATCTTGATTATTTTAATATCAAGATTCTCTCTCCTCCAAAGAGATTCAAATGAGACGTCCCTCTGATTTTATTATCTCTAATTGATACCAAGAAACATTGGGGACTCTCTAGAAGTGGTATTTTGCATATTGAACCCTAGTTCTGGGGTAAATTGCACATTACACCAAAACTAGGTTTTAATGCACAAACATTGCTTAATAAGCTCTTTCTTGGTGCTCAGGCTGTCACAAGACATACCTCTGCATAATTCCCATTCTTATGATGCTTCAACACTTGAGGAACATTTTACCATGTAACATTTGCAAGTTAACCCCTCAATTTGGGTAATTTGCACTTTAGTCCAAAACAGGCAAAACATTATTTTCAACATTATTAAAAAAGGACTAAAATTGAAACATAAGTTCCTCTTGAGCCTTAATTACTTTTCAAAAGATAATAGCAAGCATATAATTATCTTTCTTAAACAAAACATCTAGGGTTAAAGCATAACCCAGGTCAGGGATGTTACAGCTCACTTTCTCAGGGCATAAAAATATGTAATCCAGCCGAATAGTATTTATTGCTTAAGGCAAAACACAGAACATTGGTTGAGGCCTTGCTTGTGTAGTTGATCTTGTTAAACTTTGCATTTACTTGTACGTTCCTTATGATTTGTGATAAGATCTTATAAATCTTGTCTTGTCAATCATGTTCCATAAAGAAAATTAGGTTATATGCCTCCTGAATATCCTGGTAAGTTTGATAATATCGTAAGACCTGCTCAGTATGCTGCTCATATTATATGCTTATGTTAGTTATCTGCTTTACCTGCTTTAGCCTTCTTTGGAGTTTTATAGTTTCGGCGGGGAGTTATGTTTCTCGTTGGGACTGTGTGTCTCACCTCGTTGGTTTACAACCTTTTTAGGTGATCATGCTATACGTGGTGGTGGTTGTGAGATTGCGGCCGAGCAGCAAGAAGTAGAGTAGCAGGAGGCAAGAGGTGGACATGTTGCATGTTTTGGTGTTTTGTAGTAGAGTCCTAGAGTCATCCCTGTACTCTCAGGTCCTGAGAGGTGTTTTGACGACATTTCACGATGTATAGTTGTTGAACCTTTGTTTATCCTGCTGTTGGTCTTATGTGGCCTGTTATGTACATATAAATAGGTGATGAACTCATGTGCTGGCAGGACAGCTGGTTTCCCTAAGCTGTGGACATATATCAGGCTTGTAATATTTTTATAACATGTTTCTCTATAGGATCTGGATGCAAAAGTTCTCTTATGTATGCTTTCCGAAATCGGTTTTAATTAACCCGTGTTTTCAGTAATATGTGGTTCCACACATTTTTGCGTGTCACCTTGCTGTCTGTGTGATGGCGGAGTGTCACATGGCCAATCAAGTTTTTCATGTGTGCTGCTTATGGAAAGCATCTAAGACTTTAATATTGTATTTGATGGGTTTTGTATTTATAAATATATATACTTTATCCTATCACCACATATATAGTATGTATCATATACATGTTATATCACACAACAAAAATATATAATAAACAAAAAGCAATGGTTATGACCAACCTAATGTAATTCCTTGGAGCCACAAGGAATTACCACAACCTAGGTCTACATCACATGTAGAAACATGTTCTTGATGAATATCCGTGCATGCCAATCCAGGTTGATCGGCTCAACCCTTGAACCGATCAACTTACTTCCTGGCTAGTCGGTCGGTTGTCTCACCAGTCATCTGGTCCTGCTATCCACCATTTGCTGTGTCACACCCCGATCTCACACTAACCACTAATCACGAGTTAGGGCGCGACGGAGGGATTATCACATAAACAAATCACTGAGAACTTTTTCTTTTTAAAACCTCGTAATGATATCCGAATTATTGCTGTAAACTAAAACATAATAAACTATTGCGGAATCATTTCAATTAAACTGGCTAGAGAACATAAACAGAGTTTACAACATGTAACATTGTTTAACAGAAAGTAAAACATAACAATTAATTTACATATTTTACATATTCGCCATACATACTCTCTCTCACCCACACCATGTCCCAAGGACCGAGGGGAAAGGACTAAGAGACCTCTAACTAAACTAACTACATATACCTTCTACTGTCAAAATCTAGGATGGAAAGATCCTTCAGATTCTTGATGTTGTTGTTGACCTGAAAATGTTTGAGTAGAGGAGTGAGCCTACTCGCTCAGTGAATAGCATTTCATTTAGCTATCACTAAACAACTCATCAGATATATAAAATTTAAATAAAGTATAAGTGTAGTACTAAGCAGGGCAGTTCTAATGACATAACAGATTTATAGATAATAATCACATTTCTAAGCAACAACAGATATTTTAAACAAATAAACAGTTATAGAGAATTGGCACAGAAGTTCAAATCTCTTAACATATTAAATTTACTGTGATCCTATATGATTACATTTTAGTTATTATTATGCCCTAATCATATGCAGTGTACTCTGCATACAAAGATCTGTAGCGAACTACGATCTCACCGTACAAGACTTAGCGACACACCCGGGAAATGCTAAGTCTAACTTCTCGTCCTGGTCTTCTACAGGACCCACATGCTCTCTGGCCTCCTCTGCACTCACCATGAGTGCTCTGGACTCCTCCTCTAACCTGAGCACACAGGCGCAGGGAGTCAATGCTGGGTTACCACCAGAATTACTCAACCGGTTGGTGTTGGATAACCCTTTACTTTATTTATTATTTTTCCCCAGTGCCACCGAAATTACTCAATCTGTTGGTGTTGGACACTGTCTATCAACCCTCGTGCCACCAGAATTACTCAACCGGTTGATGTTGGACACGAGTTTCACCCCTAAGGTGCAGACCTCTCAAAGGGGTTCTACGGTGTTAGGGCACCTAAGTCTATTAACTGATTAACATATAAACACTTAAACAGGAATATCACATTTCATACTTATTTCATATCCTGAGCATCACTTGAAAACACATATACATCATTTGTCATCTTTAAACATGACTCAGTATCAACTTATCCAGTTTCGATGCTAAACATCCATTTTATGCTCAACGTATACATTGCAGTTGTAATACAAGAAATTCTATCATTTTCATCAATCATATTACATATTTCAAGTTCCAATGAACCATATAAATTCACTGATTCAATCCACACTGATCAGATGCTAAACTAAATCATATTACGGCATAAGGAAGCAGTTTATGAAATAAAATCCGAGTAACGCCAAATACTGTCCAAAAGCCAAGTATCAGCGAAAAATGCACAGTTTACCGAAAAATTCCAACGAAAGAGTTAAATGATGATAACTAAATGAACTCCTACTCACCATGGTTCGAATCACCTGGATCCGTCCAGAAATGCGTCCAGACACCTATTTCCAGGTGTCCACTGGGTTGTCTTCTACCTCCGGACAGCCCTGGTTTCAACCTGTTTCACACGTCAAAGTTATTGGTTGCAAATCTCTGCTCTGGGCACACAGCCGAAGTTGATGCCGCCATTTGGTGGTGTTTTTGCTGCGCCAGGATGCCCTCTGGCCACTGCTTCACGCAGCTGCTGCTGCAGCTAAATGGGGTGTCGTTCTTACTGCTTGGGTACAGGTGGGAAGCGTTGGGGGAGGTAGGAAAGAAGAAGAAGGAAGGGGAGGTGGATGACATGCTCAAACGAACTCTGGGACCCCAAATCACCCCGCCCAAACACCCCTTGCTGCTACCATCGGGCGCAGCTGCAGGTGCTAGCTGGGGCGCCGCCCTAACTAGTGAAGCGCGGACAAGGTGATGAAGAAGAGGAGAGGTACAAGGAGGCGTCACCCATCCAAAAGCGAAACAAGGTCACCCAACTCCGCCCTGAACCTGTCGTTGCTGCTTGAACACGGCCGGCGCTGCTGCTGGTTGTAGGTTGGAGGCACCGCCCAAGCACTTCGAGGTGCGATTAGGATGAGGAAGAGGGAAGAGGAAGGAGGTAGAAGGAGAAGGGGAAAGGTGGGCGCTGCTAGAAGGGGCTACCAAGCCCTAGATCGGCCGCTGGGTGGGCTGCTTTGGGCACCGCTTAGAGGCTGGTTCCTGTTCCATTCAATCGTTCGAGACAAAGAAGATAAAGGAACGGGGTAACCGACCCCCAAGGGAAATAAATAAAAATAAAAAATCAATTACTAGAAAAAAATTGCACCCAGGTCCAAAAACCTTAAAACCGTCATAACTTTTGCCTCAAATGTTCGATTTGAATGATTTCTCTTGCAACTTTTCAAGCACGGGATTCTCTACAACTGGAGGCATCAAAATCATGCTAATTAACTAGTAACACATGATCAAAACACTAATTGCATCAGTCAGTACTTAACTCAACTCAATTAACTTAACAATCATTATTACTATTATCATTAATTACCTCAGATGATTAAATCTCGACTATTGATTCACATCTTAGCTTATCTTGATTATCCATGATGTTTAACAAAATACTTAGCACTAATCAAGGTGCTTCACGTTATTCGAGGTATTTCTTGACTACCCCAAATATGGGTTGTAACATGCTGGATCCTCCAGCCGATCGGTTGGCTCCACCAGTCGATCGGTTAAGCTCCTTAACCTGGTCCTTCTCGGTCCTCCAGTCAGTCGTCAGGTGTCATCAAAACGTCTTTTTTATTCGTCATAATAGGAAACTAAACTATCCTACTATTACATGATTATAGACAAAGCTCGAGTTACATTCTAGGGAGAAAAGGTAGGAGAGAATTAACTTTACATTGGGAGGATAAGATACAGGCTTGGTACATAGACTGAGATAAAACAAGATTAACCAACCACACAATCATGCACATATAATAGGGTTTATTGTCCATAATCATGCTACAAATCCACCATCAAAACCCACTTTTAGGGTGACACATATAACTTGCATATATATATATATATATCATATCATATATATTAGTTTAAGTTATCGTGGTATTTGATTAGACAAGAAATTATCACATCACATGCAATAATTAAATGATAAAACTAAAATTCAATCATATCCATTATCTCAAAATATAGTAGATTGACGTGGATCTAATACCACTGTAGGAAAATAGGGCAACATAATAGGCAATGGAAACAAAAAATTTCCCACTAAAGTAGCAGATCGCGTCAAAAACTTTATAATGGAAATGATGGTTTCGAGGATATACATGGTCCTGGTGTAAGTCCAGCGACATACTCCTCATTGTTATAGATGCACAACTCTCTTTTAGTTGCACTGGGACTCATCTATGACTCCTCTACAAATAGCAAACTCGAACATCATCATCTGCAACAACTCCTTTCGCTACAGACTATTGGTTTATGTTATCCTCCTCAGTGACGGGTAAAGGCCACCTAGCCTCTGGAGAAGTCCACACAGATCACCTAAAACTCTTATCATCCTTCTAGAATGGACATGAAGTAGTTGTCCCTTCTGTTGGTATACTAGTCACCAAACCTGCTCTCCCACAAAAATTCTTAGTTGTTCTCTCCCTCGCTATCCCTCCCTAGTTGGGTAGGACTTGCTTAGGCTCTCTTGGTTACCACAACCAGAGAAGATAATAACTATTAGAGCAACTAGTTCTCAATTATGTGTCTTGGGAATCCCCCAGTACCCCTCTATTTATAGTAGAGTCCAGAGTCAGGGTTCCCAATCAATGTGGTAGTAGAAGGGTCTGCAATCATGAATGTTCTAGAACTTGCGCAATGCGAAACAGTTGTCTCACACACCCAAACGGTTGTTTGGTGAGTGAAACAGTCATTTTGCAAGTTTCCTATTCTGAATCAAATTGGTATTCAATGCCTGATTAATGTGAAACATGACATCAACATCAATCATTGTTCCAATTGAATTGGCAACTGAACCGGGTGACCTGGGAAATCAACCGGTCGTTTCACATTGTGAGATGGTTGTTTCACAAGTGAGATGGTCATTTCACTTGTCTAGTTCAGGCAAAGTACAACCAATTTTGATTCCAATTGACTTGACACTCTAACTGATCGTCTCAACACTTGAAGCGGTCAGTTCAGACTCCACTCAATCAATTTTGAACCTCAATTGTTTAATTGAATGTATAAACACCTTTAGTATTCAATCCAAACATCATTCATGATCAAACTCCTTTTCTAAGTCATGTCCTATGTCTGTGACCCTATAGGTACCATATTACATTGGCAATGAATGTCCATAACCAATTATGACATCACAAGCAAAGAGTGGTGCCTAATCACACATCATTTCTATCCAAGTAAATGCAAAGTTGGAAAACAACTTCAACCTACAATCTCTATTTGGTGTTACAATGTTTGTATAATTCCTTTGTCTCTGATATCCAGATTGAACTCAAGGCATGGATCTATCATCCTCTTCAACATTCAATTTATGTTTCTTACTATAGTAGACTGTATGAGATATGTGTAAGCTCAATATCATATATTGACTCACATGGACATGGCCATGTATTTCCTCACTAACTCAAGTGGCCTTGGATATCATACTCCCATAGGAGGGACAAATCTCATCTACATCACTCACAATCAGTCCTCATGTGTCACAGTCACCCAATCATCACCGTTATGATAATCCTTATTCAGGACTATGTTTGATGATGTTAAAGCATACCGAATGACATATAATGAGCCTAGTGACTTCAGGTCTAAAAACCACAATCACCTCCAACACTATGAGAGCTAACTATGACCACCACAGCAATGACATCCATGTGTTACTCGCATGGTGGGTCGGTCTAATATAATGTTCTCTAACATGTATATGTGTGCTTGGTTTGATATCACCATATCATGACTAATGAGATTTTGTCATCAACCAACACACACTCTAGTCTTATGTGTTATTGTTGTCTATCAACCTTCCACAATAATATTCTACTAGGGATATAACAAGAATATATGAACCCTTCACATAATCTCATTGTTCAAGTCCTAAACCTAAGGACATATGTCATTGAGTATCATTTATTCTTTAGACATTTATTATATTAGTTCATTATCTCATAACTGAATAAAACAGAATAAATTGGAAGCTTGCATTTACTATTAATCAAATCATTTACAAGTTATGTCACTACAATCATCATATGATTGGCTTGCTAGGGATACATACCAACATGTTGCTGATCATACTATGACTTTACTACAAATCTATTGTTCAAAATTGGCAATTCATGGTGAAAAAGAATCTACTTTGTCAACTTGCATTGGGAAACTCTTTCTTGCGATCTTGCTCTTACAAAGCATGATGTTATATTTTCTTGAAATGTCTGATGCTCTATACATGTTACGATGATGTCAAGTTTTCTCACATCTTTGTTTTAGTACAAAATAAAATGATTTTGTACAGGTGTAGTTGGGTGTAACTTTGGTTGAATTCCACATAGTCCACTCTCAAACCGCCTCTCAACATGTCGATCTACTTGTGTTGCATGGTTCATAGGTACTTCTTCTTAGGTAAATTTTTAACACATCCATCATCGACAATATAGAAGTTGCGTAGGCCTGATCTCATAATTCAACATCTGCTATCCTTGAATTTTCACAAGTTGGATGATACATGGATGTTGATTTACACAATGTGATTCATATGGAACTTGGACATACCTAAGAGGATTTGTTTGGCTTATGCAAGAAAAATAGCCGCAATAGCACGGTCCGCTGGATGCTCATGAGTAGTCACCTTCTTACAAAAACCTTTATATTTAGTAGCTATGTATAGGTTCAGTTGTTGGCAGATTTGCCAGCTTGGCCTTTAGGCCCCATTTGGTTTGTAGTATCATAGTCAGGATAGGATTATAATCCTATAAGTAAACAAAATACCATGTTTGGTTGCACAAGAGCAACATTGGTATTGCATTACAACGGTAATAGGATCCCAATTCATTAGGACTTCAAAGTTTTGTTGTACCCCTAGGTAATAACATGGTATAAAACCCAATTTACAACCTGACACCATTCCTTGACTCTCGACTCTCACCTCTTGCTTATTTGGTCTCCCGGTTCTGGAGCGCTGAAAGCAAACCTGTCGTTGATCTTGCACTACTTCGTCACCCAGGTTGGTAGCCGCTTTCTCCTCTTCCTTTTCTCCCCTCCACAATCGCTTCTCCTCTTCCTTTTCTCCCCTCCACAATCACTTCTCCTCTTCCTTTTCCCCTCTCCATTCTACTGCATCATGCAACCACTTCTCCTCTCTGCTTTTTCTTCCTCCACTATACTTTGTTTTTCTTTCTTTCTTATCTTTTCTTTCATTTTCTTCTCACATTCTTTTCCCTTCTTGCTTCTTTTTTTCTTTAGTTTCTTCTTCCTTCTTTCTTTGTCTGGTCCATCATGCTTCTCTTGTTTTTTCTTCCCTCCTTACTTAGTCTCTTTTCTTGATTGCATTGCCTTTTGCCAAAATCAGAATTAGGTTATTGTTGGTTGTTTGCTTCGTAATTGTCATTTTTTATTCCTCCATACAATCACCGAAATGATTTTCTTCTACAATCTTGTTAAACATATACATATCGATATATAATAGTTTATTGGACGTTAATCATGATGTAGATTAGTTATGGACATTAATCAAGTACAATGGCGTCACTTTCATACAAACATTCTATTCACTTTTAGTAATATTAATTTCACATATGTTCACCATGTTGCACTGCCGGATAATATGAATGTGCGATTTTCTGCTAATCTTATCTTTAGATGCATCCAAACATAGGTTAGGAAAATAAACATCCCTTCCCATTCATGTACCTTCTTATCTTATCTCCTTTCATATCCCATGTTAATCCCTTCCAGTGAACCAAATGGGGCCCTAGTGTTTTTTCAAGCACATCATTGTATAAATTTCACATTCACAACGATCTATACGTCTTTTCAAATGAAAAAGGTACAAATATGTATATCTTCAATGTAAACACCCTCCCCATATAAACCTCAAAATAGGGGCAGGATATAATGTCCTCCCCATGTGCATTCATTGTTTAAATATAAATAATAGTATGATTTTGATAGTATAATCATACGATTTTCTCTTTAAAACACTTGTGTGCTAACAAATTACTTGATAGATGCATAATATAATCACATATGTATGTGTAGAAAACATCACTTTTCCCTGCACAATAACTACACAAACAATTGTAATGTATGATGTTTTATCGCTACACCTTAACTATAGATCTAATTATACTTATACATTTAGCTACATTTTACACCTACATTTCAATATGCAAAGATAATATTTAGCTACATTTTAGACTACATATTTTTGTAGCCAAATTGTTATTTAACTATATATTTAAATAATATACTTAAAGAAATTCCTAACATGAACATAATAAGGGTTTTTCACTACTGTTTTTTCTTCCTGAAGTAAGAACCTTTTTTATAGTGGTTTTTGTTAATGCTATTAATGACAAACACAATTCTAAAGATGCAAATTCTTATTGGCAACAAGACAAGAACATTTTAGGTGATATCGAAACATTTCTTACTTAAAAAGCACACACAAAGAGGCATATATGATTGTTGATTGGACTGTTAGAAATTGCATAATCTCTAAGCTAGTGGTGAACTACCTTCCGTCCCGCATGATCATCTAGATGAAGACACTTTTAAATGCTAACAAAGAGGGGTCTGAATTTTTTGTCTCGAAATTGTGGTTCCAAACATATCAAACCTAATCAACATCGTAGGGACACCGATTAATTTTTCTAGGAATGAATTTTTGGGGTGGATGTATAGTTTGAATCAACTGGAACATAGCTTGAAACACGAATCTAGAACAATAGATTTAAATCCAATAAAGATGGTATCATTTATATATGATAGTAAGGGGTTAGTGTGTTATGTGGTAGACCTTCTCGTCTCACATTCCATTTTTTTTCTTTTGATAATTATTTATTATTAGGGGGAGAGGCTTGTGGTATGTTAATTTTTTCATTTGTTAAACTTTTTACTTTGTGGCTAACAATAGGATTGTCAATGCAGAGGGTATTGGGAGGTAAGGTCCTACCCTTACCTTTACCCACCTAGCGTGGTGGGTAAAGGTATGGGTAATTCTCCACTCCACTAATATTCATACCCACCCCTTACCCTTACCCTCTTATCCATATGATAAACAAAGAAGGTAAGGGTGAAGCAGAGAATTTACACGTCTTCTTTAAATTTTGGCTAATATTAACAATAATGACTTAGGACATTTTTATATTTGAGTGAAATATCAAAATGCCCCAGAATGACTTTTAAATATTCAAAATGATTCTAAATAATCTTATACAATATTATATAAATAGTTTGTGTTGTACTGAATGCATATACAAATGGTAGTACTCTAACATTGGTGTATGAATAAATAAATTGTTCCCAAAAGATTAAGATTGTTATATTAAAATGATATCAAAAGGTTATATGTCCTTGAGAGTTATTGTTGGAAACATCGTCTTATACCGTCTAAATGTTGTTGCATCCAAAAGAACAAAGCACACATAAAGTAGTAACACCACCTCATATATGTATGAAATGGTACTTTAAATTAAATCTTGTTATTATATATATATATATATTTGTCTTACACCACACAAGTATTTAATGGAATATAGAGAACTTTTATACACGTGTCTTGCACCTCTAAAATGGTGTTACATACACAACCAAATTACCTACATAAGAACTATATAAGAATATCATGTATTGTATAGAATGATGACCACATAATATTGAATATGCTAAAGACTCAAATAACAGAATGACTATACATTTATTATATAATACATAAATATTGGCTAGTAGCGGGTTAGAAGATATGTGTAATGACTTACTCTACCCTTACCTACTAAGGTAGCAGGTTAGAGGGTAGTGGGTAGGTGGGTAAAGAGTAAGAAAATCCTTTACCCTTAACCTTACCTAGAGAATATGAGATAAAGGATAAATGGGTTTATCCCTTACCCATTGACAGTCCTAACTAAAAGACTAATATGGCTTACGAGTTAAATTAATTATATTTTTGTTGAAAACATCTTGGTTATCGAAAATGGCATGATAAATAAGGAAACATCCTGATTATAGAATCGATTATAGAATTGTTAATTGGCATACGTAGAAACTTTTATATATACAGTTGTAACAAACTAGCCACTTGGAAGTCATCCATCTTTCGAGAATGCACGTGAGTTCTTAAGTTTCTTGTAAATTGCTACTTATACACATTAGGGATGAGCACTGGATCGGGCCGACCCAATCTGACCCATGTCCCTGCCTGTATAATCCGATCCAGACGTGATCTATATAATTTATATGGGTGGACTGGATCTAAGATTTTGACCCAATTTTATATGGGCCGGGTCTAGGCCAAGGTAAACCCAGACCCGAACACCCAAATACCCAAATTAAATATACATATGTCTTAACCACATGTTTGTATATGATATGTATCTTTTGTAAGATTAATTTGACTACAAACTTTCAAAATTACATTTGAGTAATATATATGTGTTCAGTCATATTAATTAGACTATAAATCAATGCACTAGAGTAAATTTAGGATATACATATTAATTTTGTATGTAACATGGTCACTATAATTTATACAAACTAAATCTAAAATATTAGATCTATAATACTTACATATGTTCCACATATCACCTTAATCGGGACATTACTAGACCATTAATCAGATTACAAATGTGCATCTTCTATTTGCTGATAACTCTAAAAATCTCATTCACATAAAAATATGGGCTATGATTGTGATTTTAAATGTGCCTGTGTTTCATCCATTGATTTATATAATAATTTATAAGTGTATTAGTTTCTCTAATGATATATATAGATTACATGAATCTTGTTGAACACATTTCAAAAACTGTCAATATTTTGTCTTATGTATATGTTGAAAATATCTTCATTTACTATGTTATAAAGACCGATCCGAAACCCAACTATATTACGTAACCGAATATGGACTAAGTTTTTTAAACATTATCCGAGCCAACTCAGCCAAACCTAATTAAAAATATTAGATTTGGACATGGGTTTGCCGAAATCCGGGATGACATCCCGCCACCCGATGCTCATCCCTAACACACACTAACCGACGGAATGCTGTTAAAACTTGGAAGTCTAGATTTTAGGAACCGATGTCCAAATGCTAATTTTCCCAAAAGTGTTCATAATATAGCGTCACTCGGAACGTTCCACACTTGGACGGTTTGGTCCAGTATAGACTTACACGTCGAATTCGAGCGAGAAACCCAGAATACATACGGCGTTCCAGAAGCAGCTGGAATGTCGCGAGGAACTATTCGACGAGGAGAGACTGATACAACTAGACAACCGAAGAGAGTTAGATGCTCGAGGGTTCCGCTACTGGGAAATGGCGATGGCGAGGCGAGCGACTCGCGACTCCGGAATGGCATCCTGCTACTATCGGTGGAAGAGCTTCAGCGAGGATGAGGATCGGCCTGACAAACCGCGGAGGTTTGGCTTGACGGAGATGCGCGGCCCGAACTACAGCCTCCTAAACTGCAGGGCACTCCAGGTCCAAATCTATGCCCCTTTCCAGGAATTGTGTTACTGACGCATCCATATCCTCTGCAATTCGACCAAATCATCTAATTGTTTGCCATAATCTTGGGGGCGTGATCGGCCTGATGCATGATGTACTTGCGTCATTTGTGTTCATAGTTGCTTGTAGATGTGCCTTATTTCACTTAATCCCCGCGAAAATTGTACTTGAGCCATTCACGTGCATAGTTCCTTGTATGTGCTTTTCTGAAACATGATTGTACGCCCCATTGCTTGTATTATCTCCTATAATACACCACCTCGATCATAAGCCTTATTTACAACATTGCTACGAAAATTGCCCCCCCCCCCCCCCCCCCCCCGTGTAACTCTCTGACTGACTGACTTTTTGTACCCTCTCTTTGCTGGATGTCGTATGCGAACTTGTCAAGTTCTGGCTTACATTAGAAGCTTGACCATCATTTTACTGTTAGTTGATAATCCCTTTGCCACTCAGCCTCTAGCATCTGATAGTCTTTAAAAGGATTGCATATTATATTCGTATCATTGTGGTAGACCGCTTACACTAATACAGCCAGAGTGATATCGCCATCCACCCAGCCCGTAAGCTTTAGCATGATTCAATGATTCAAAAAGAGGATATGATTTGGCTAAATAAGCGTGTCTAGGTAGCCATATGACAACCACACGTCACCGAAAATGGTTACCAATCATAGTATATTTTAGTTGTTTGAGAATTCTGGGTATGATTTTGGTGTGGGTTTAATGAGTCCCAAGCTAATATTTATTAGTTTATATATTAGCATCCAAAATATCTTACTATATACCTATACATCGCACAATTGAAGGCATTTTGACTTGTGCTTGAAGCAATGTATAGAAAAGCACAAAGCTAAAGGCGAGCTGATGGACCTTGTACATGGTTTAGTGCCAGGGGGTGCTTTTCTAGGATGAGGACGGTGAATCTTTAAGGGTCTTCTTGTATTATAGACTATGATACATATTTAAACATTATAACATGTTAATTAATAAAAAACTCAATATAATTGTATTGGTTGCACTATATAGTGCATATAGTCGCCCACTTAATCTATAAGCACACAATACAAATAGTTAGTTAAATTATAAATATACATGTATATATAAATTATACTAGATACATCATATATTGCATTAAGTTACACACTTAACATATAATCACACGGTATATATAGTTATATATGCAGTTAAATATACAAGTATAGTTACAAATTTACACTACTATATTACATGCACTAGATAACGTATATGATTATCCACTGTGAGCTATAATTTTTATTGTAATAAATTAAAACTTATCTTGATTATATATAATATTGGCATTTATGTATTATACACACTTATAGCACAAGTACTACATTGTAAAAAGTAATAGACATAATTCCATTTTTAGTAATGCTTCATGTTCCAAAAAGTGGCCAATTTAATGGCCTAAGTAGTCCTAATAGCCAATTAAGTGGGCTACAAAAAAAAATTGGATGCTTAATTGTGTGATGCAGGACGGTCAACCCATCCAGAGGCTGGCTAGGGTTTGGCGCTTCTTGATTAGAGTGCATCATGAGTCGTCTTTTATTTATGTTTGTCTTTTATTTAGTTGTTGCATCTTGGTTTTCCTCTGGGAATCATTGTGCATTTGTTTCGGGTTTAGGACCTTAGTGCAATATTAAGGACTTACTTGTAAACTCTTCACTATTTCGTTTCATTTATCATCTCAGTAGGGTAAATTAAGCTGATAAGGGCTTCCCGCGTGTTTTTTATATATACCCATGCGGGCGGGGGTGTTGTCAAACAAAGTTGAACTATACGGATGAGTTTGGTTTTTGCTATGTGGTTCGCATCAATTGGCATTAGATCCTAAGATCTAAACACTAGGTCTAAATTCTAGGACCCCTAGGAGACGGCCAAAATCTCAAGTGCAGACCAACCCAACTGCCCTCCATTTGTTGGTCTCCTAAACCCTAAGACTAGGAGCTGTCACCACCCTCCATTGAATCCAAACCCTAAGTGAGATCCAATCCTATCCACTCAAGTAAAAAGGTAACAAAAATCATTGTTCTTCATGGACAATGCGCCGTCATAACGTTCATCGTGAATAGCATGTTGTTCGTCATCAAATTTTTTCCTTGGTATCTTCCTTCGTCCACCAAAATCTTCCTTAGCTGGTTGCTATTCCACCAAAATTCGTTCACTCTTCATTTTCTTACTATTCATCATGAATAGTAAACCAACATTACTGTTCACAACAAACAATATGTCACACACTGATGATTTTCTTCTTCCTTCGTATCTTCCTCTATCCTCAACCAAATCTCTCTCCATTGGTTGCTTAAAATTCATTGAATATTCACCAAAAAAGGTATTGCTTCGGTAAAAAGTTGGTTTTTGTTACCGTTCACTATGAACACATCGCACATTCATCACTAGATTTTCTTCTTTTCATATATTCCTCCATCCTCGACTAATACCCCAACACTTCCACATCAGTCAGACACTCCACCAACACACATTATGGTGCATAATGAAGAGTTATACGCTGAAGTTGCAGAATTGTAGGAACGATTGGTAGGCCATACTGAGTGATTTGACCGCATAGAGACCTTGATATAGGATATGCAACAAGAGATGCACGCCATGTTCAAGCGCATGCAACAATGACCTTAGCCCAATGTCTACCACTACTTAATGCTTCTCTTCAACAAGAACACTAACTTAAGATTGACGTTCCCGAATTTCATGGCATCGACGAGCATGCGTTTTTCCACGATTGTGAAAGACTGGGTTTTCGCTTAATTTTGAGGACAAAATTTCTCTTATGGTGTGTAGGATGTGATGAAGTGAACTTCTATGGTTCTAGATATCCAATTGAATAAGTGAGATCATGAATTTGAGAATTCGAATGACTCTTAATCGATATACATTGATATTGATGTTGACATCATGATAATGATTAATAAGTTTATGCCTTTTGAAGTGCTTATATGAATGGCCAAATAAGTGAGTGTTGGCGCCAAATTTTGGATGTGAGGTAGCTTGGATGATAATAAAGCTATGGTCAAGTTTCTTACGGTTTTTATGTTTCTAGATGAAGCTATTTAGGTTGAGTTTTGTGGAACAATATGCATTTTGAGGTATATTGGACCAAAGTATTTGATTTGTAGCCTAAGTTTATAACAAGGATGTCATCCAAACCCTTTTATTAGCCCTTTGGACGGATTGCGTGGCCTTGGATTTCTAACCCGTCGACTTGGTCTTTGGGAGTTATCTATTACCCTAGTTCAAATCAACAATCTCGGAGGCAATACGGTTCTCGCAAGATCACTCCACGACGATCATCATACATGGGTTGGCCACAGTCTAAACTACACACCACGATCTCTGTAGACGTGCAACGAGGAAAGAAACCAACTGGAAGTTGGCGTTGCTTCTTGAACACGTCCTTGTTGATCCTTATGTTTCTGGCTTTTGGTGAAGCATAGAGAGGAGACGAGTTCCTTCCCCACTTTCAGTGTTGCTCCCTTACAACGCGTAGGCTAATGAAGGAAGTCCAAGAACATAAATTGGAGCGGGAGATTAGAAGGGTCTGATCCTTTCCGCAGGCTGGTGGTGGTGAACTTGTAGGCTGCAGGGCCTGGAGTTCAGAACCAGGAAAAGTGGCCAACGAACTCAGGCGCTTTGGTGAAGAAGAAGAAGCGGGCATGGCTGGGAGTGGGTTTCCCCTAGGTTTTGGATTCCCTGTAGGGTTGAGGGAGTTAATGCGGTGCTTCTGGATGCACTACGACGACACTTCGCTCCAGGGATGAATCTCCCCCTTTCACCTGCCACCACTAGTGGCTAGCGTCGGAAAACTCCACCAGTGATGGGCCTTGGGGACGAAGAAGCATCCGGGACCAACCGTCTCCAATCTTCAGGGATCCAAGAATCTAACGGAGGGCGAGAAGATCTCAATGCAGACCTGGAGGCAATCGATCGCTCATCGGAGGTCCAGAGCCACAACGTGCGCCAAAGGTTGGAACCCACCTCACGACGGAGGCCATGAGACAGATTAGACGCAAGCGGGCGCGAGACAACGAAGGCGTTTCTAAGAACGGCGTAACGCAGAGACGACCGCAATCTTTTGCTGAAGATCTGGAGGCGGACGGTTCCTTGCTGGGAATCCTTGCGGCGGCGACTTCATGCGTAGAAAACCAAGAATGCGAACTCGCGCAGCACGGACTCCGTCGGGCGTGAACGGGTGAGAAAGAAAAGGAGAGGGCGGTCCAGAACCAAACCCAGCTCCAAACCAGGCGCGAATCGACCGAGTTGAAGCTGAACCAGGCAGCCAGACCAAGTGAACCGCGCCCTTCCTTCGGCCACGTGGCACCATCCTATTAGTCTAAAGGTTAGAAAATACCAGATAAATCTTAGATCTTCCATAATTCGTAATAATTAGCTAGATTATCCAAAAATTACAAACAAGGTACCAAAATGTTCAGAAAAATCAGTAGAACACACTGGGATGATAATATCATGCTTTCGATGGACTAATCTCAGTGATATCATGTCATTTGTGAAATGCTTGTCATGTGTTATAAATAACAAATGATGGCTAAAAATTATGAGAATATGTCATTAAGTCTATAATCATCTTTAGAATTCATCTGATGTCAGAAATTATAATGTTGATGCACAAAATCATGTGATTTGCTTTATATGGCTAATTAGGGCTAATAACCCTAATTAATGTGTAATAATTACAAATATGCTCAAAAAATCCTGGAAATTACAGAGTAAGCTCATATCAGTATAGGAAACCTCAGGTTTATTTATGAGATCACGATGATGCACAAAATTCATGTTATATGAAGATGACTCTTAATACATAAGATGTAACCCTAATTTGACTAATGAATGTGACATAATATTAATATGTTCACAAAATGATGGAAAACATGATTGTCAGTTAATGAGTAAACAATCTAGAATATGACATCTGTAAGATAATTCCAAGACAAGAATGTAAGTGATAATGAAAATATCCTAATAAGATAAAGTATAAACCCTAAAATGGATATAACTAGGGTTAAGATAATGAGAACCTGATGGTGATACATGGTCTTGTCTTAACCAGGGTGTGACCAAGGATGTAGTTGACATCAGGAATATGTGTGATGATTAGGATGTCTCTTTCAAGGTACACCATTACCTCTTACTTGGCTTATTATACAATATGCTTGTGCTATATGTGTAGTAAAATACTTGGCATATGATATTGGATGAAATGATTGTTCTTGCATGATATGTTGCTTGATTTTCCATACTTATGGCTATGAACACATGAAACGTAAGATAATTGATCCATCATAGTAAGCACTATTTTTCTTGGTAGTATAGTGCTTGAAAAGTGATCTCAAACTCTTTGGTAGTAGATCACATGTAAATGATCTCAAACTCTTTGGTAGTAGATCATAAATGCCTTAATAAATTAGTGATATCAAACTCTTTGGTAGTAGATTACATGTATAATGATCTCAAACTCTTTGGTAGTAGATCATAAGGCCTAAAAACATCAAAGCCCTTGGTGGCAGATGTACGAGATATATGATGGAAAATGAGCTTAAAATATGTGTTCCCTTTTGTTAATGAACATCTTTGTGCAAGTATATGCTTTTTCTTATATTTCTTAATAACTGCCAAGTATTAGTTTTATCTTATTGCCAAGATATGATAAGAGGTATATAAAAGACACATAGGCGTACTCAGTACAATATTCTTAAATATAGTGCTGACATGTACCACATGTAATCTTTTGTTTAGGTTGTGGACATGTGCTTTTGAAGGCCAGGATAGTTGAGAGTTGTGTGGCGAGCTGATGTACAGGTGGACCTGTTGTCTTAAGATCCTGTAGTTTAGTGGTAGTACATGTATATGTAGAAGTTTGCTGTTCAATATGTAATATCAAATGCTGTAACAATTCATGTTGTAATTATATGTTGAATGGTGAACATATTGTTGTATGGTTTTATTATTGTTCATGTGCATGTGCTACTGATTGTTTCCTTCTGACTTCCTCTTATTTTCTTCTTCTTAGCCTAGTGTGTGGTGTTTAAATTGGAGTTCTCGCTGAGGTGAGGTTTCAATTTAGACGTCACACATCAGATCAAGTTTTAGAAAATTCGGGGACGTTACAAGTGGTATCAGAGCATGGACAATAGTAAAGCCTGACATTTGCTCATTATGCAACTCAAAACTAAAGAACCTTGAACTTAATAATCTTTAGGGTTAGATTAGTCGTCTTTTAGAGACTAGATCTGACCTAGCCTCTAGGTTAGCACCTAGATGCTTGAGAACTAGGTTTAGACTGGTGCTTGTTGTATAGTAGGTCCTTAGGTGTCGTTCTTTCCTTATAGTGCAGTGGTATGGGACGTTGTATTATTTGAAAATAGCGTACATCACGGGAAGAGAAACCTTTGACATATGATGCATCTATGTTTTAGGTAGCTACACCAGTCTACACCCTGTTCTTACCTTTTTCACTAGTTTTCATGACACTGTACTCTCTACTATGTGTGGGACACTTGTTTTGTAGATTTAGTTTTTGATTCCAATCGAATCGAACCTCAATAGTTTTCTCTGACGCTTGTTTTATCGGAGAAAAACTATATCATATTTTATTATATATATGTATTACAAAAATGTGTCCCCACACATGTACGAGTAGGAAGTAGTCATGCAACTTAAGTGAGAGTGAATGACATCAGTCTAGAAGAGAGAGTTGTTCTAGATTAGATGTCTAGAGCCTTGTTGGAATATGTGATAGATGGAATAGGTGGAATAAGATTAGATGACGATTCAAGATGTATATAGATGATATAAGATAGTTTGTGATGATCAATGCTTGTTTTTAAGGATTAAGGTCCAGTTTTGAGGGTGCAAGATGAGTTTTGATGGTGCAAGGAACTAGGATTTATGAAATAAGATATGTTAACTCAAGACAAGGTTGTGAATCGGCATAAGCCTCAAACTCTTTCACAAAGGAGGACCTCTAGTGTTAAGACCAGTTTTAGGGTTAACTCCAAAGAGAGTGAGATCCATTGGGAGAAGGTTAGAGAACCTAAACTCTAAGATATGAGAATGACGAGAAATATGTGATATGATGTCCTACACTAGAATACTCCTGAGTAATTGAGTTGAGTTGTTATATGCATGATTCCTATAGTTTTCTTGAACCCTAGATGTCCTTGGAAGGACCAAACCCTAGAGCCAGAGAGAGGCTGGTTATATATGCATATGTGAATAAGGAAATATGAGAACCTACCATCTGGGTGAGGGAGAGAGAGTCCCAAGACCCTAGAGGAGGTAAATGTGTTGGTTTCTGTAAAGCCTCATGCTCGGATTGGAGGTTCCCTGTAGGACTCTAGTGGTATATATAAGAGAGTTTTGGGTAAGCATGCTTCATGGGTAGAGATCTATGAAGAGTGTCATGTTTTAGTTTGGCTTGTTCTTGTGTGGCTAGAGCTTGTAAGGCTATCACTAGTGCCAATGAGGTAATATGAGAACCCTAGACGAAGAGAGGAAAGATAAAGTATATGCATATGAAATACTCATAAAGTTGAGTTAGCTCAGAGACTGAGCATGGCACTACCCTCATGGTATGGGTCAGGAGAACCTCAGTTGGACTAGATAAAGTTTTAATATATCTTTGACAAGCCACTTGTATAAGTTTGTTTGGCACAACCATGATATAATGTATTTAAGAATGTGATCTATTGTCGAGACATGATACATAGACATGATATGATGGAAACCTAGAGATGGTTTAATATATATCAATGCATAAATGGTTAACCATATACATGAGTCATGATGATAATGTGATATTGTCGGTTAATCTTGTCATGAAATCACTAATAACTGTTGCAATTTATTATGAGCAATGAAATAAGATCATATGAATGAAACATGTTACATGAGGTGTTAATCTTAGTGCTTAATAAAGATGAAAAATATAGTTTGACAATTAGCACAACATAACGATTGTAACACCTTGATATGATCTAGATGGATAATGTGGGTTAGTTATGATCAACTCCTTTTGAATGTGATAAGTGAAATGATGAAATCATGAAACCTTGTGTTATTTAAGGATGTAATAAAATATGAAATATGTTGTGACTAAACCGGGCTTCTAATGGAAACACCCTCGTTTCAACCTTACATGAAGGGGTGATTCACCCTAGATGTTTTAAAGCCTCCTAGTAGTGGTTTGGATATGATTATGGGGCTTTGTTTTGGATATGTCGCACCTAGAGTGGTGTCCTACATATGGATGAAGACCTTTTGGTTTTTCTTTGAAATAAGAGGATGGCTTAATTTCGAGGATGAAATTTCTTTAAGATGTATATGATGTGAAAGACTCGGTTTTCGCTTAATTTTGAGGACAAAATTTCTCTTATGGTGTGTAGGATGTGATGAACTGAACTTCTATGGTTCTAGACATCCAATTGAATAAGTGGGATCATAAATTTGAGAATTCGAATGACTCTTAATCGATATACATTGATATTGATGTTGACATCATGATTATGATTGATAAGTTTATGCCTTTTGAAGTGCTTATATGAATGGCCAAATATGTGAGTGTTGGCACCAAATTTTGGATGGGAGGTAGCTTGGATGATAATAAAGCTATGGTCAAGTTTCTTAGGGTTTTTATGTTTCTAGAGGAAGCTATTTAGGTTGAGTTTTGTGGAACAATATGCATTTTGAGGTATATTGGACCAAAGTATTTGATTTTTAGCCTAAGTTTATAACAAGGATGTCATCCAAACCCTTTTATTAGCCCTTTGGACGGATTGCGTGGCCTTGGATTTCTAACCCGCGGACTTGGTCTTTGGGAAGTTATCTATTACCCTAGTTCAAATCAACAATCTGGGAGGCAATACAGTTCTCGCAAGATCACTCCACGACGATCATCATATGTGGGTTGGCCATAGTCTAAACTACACACCACGATCTCTGTAGACGTGCAACGAGGAAAGAAACCAACTGGAAGTTGGCGTTGCTTCCTGAACACATCTTTGTTGATCCTTTTGTTTCTGGCTTTTGGTGAAGCATAGAGAGGAGACGAGTTCCTTCCCCACTTTCAGTGTTTCTCCCTTACAACGCGTAGGCTAATGAAGGAAGTCCAAGAACATAAATTGGAGCGGGAGATTAGAGGGGTCTGATCCTTTCCGCAGGCTGGTGGTGGTGAACTTGTAGGCTGCAGGTCCTGGAGTTCAGAACCAGGAAAAGTGGCCAACGAACTCAGGCGCTTTGGTGAAGAAGAAGAAGCGGGCATGGCTGGGAGTGGGTTTCCCCTAGGTTTTGGATTCCCTGTGTGGTTGAGGGAGTTAATGCGGTGCTTCTGGATGCACTACGACGACACTTCGCTCCGGGGATGAATCTCCCCCTTTCACCTGCCACCAGTAGTGGCTAGCGTCGGAAAACTCCACCAGCGATGGGCCTTGGGGACGAAGAAGCATCCGGGACCAGCCGTCTCCAATCTTCAGGGATCGAAGAATCTAACGGAGGGCGAGAAGATCTCAATGAAGACCTGGAGGCAATCGATCGCTCACCGGAGGTCCAGAGCCACGACGCGCGCCAAAGGTTGGAACCCACCTCACGACGGCGGCCGTAAGACAGATTAGACGCAAGCGGGCGTGAGACAACGAAGGCGTTTCTGAGAACGACGTAACGCAGAGACGACCGTAATCTTTTGCTAAAGATCTGGAGGCGGACGGTTCCTTGCTGGGAATCCCTACGACGGCGACGGCTTCATGCGTAGAGAACCAAGAATCCGAACTCGCGCAACACAGACTGCTTCGGGCGTGAACGGGTGAGAAAGAAAAGGAAAGGGCGGTCCAGAACCAAACCCAACTCAAGACCAGGCGCGAACCGGTCGAGTTGAAGCTGAACTAGGTGGCCAGACCAAGTGAACCACGCCCTTCCTTGGGCCACGTGGCGCCATCCTATTTGTCTAAAGGTTAGAAAATACCAGATAAATCTTAGATCTTTCATAATTAATAATAATTAGCTAGATTATCCAAAAATTACAAACAAGGTACCAAAATGTTCAGAAAAATGAGTAGAACACACTGGGATGATAATATCATGCTTTCGATGGACTAATCTCAGTGATATCATGTCATTTGTGAAATGCTTATGTCATGTGTTATAAATAACAAATGATGGCTAAAAATTATGAGAATGTCATTAAGTCTATAATCATCTTTAGAATTCATCTGATGTCAGAAATTATAATGTTGATGCACAAAATCATGTAATTTGCTTTATATGGCTAATTAGGGCTAATAACCCTAATTAATGTGTAATAATTACAAATATGCTAAAAAAATCCTGGAAATTACAGAGTAAAGCTCATATCAGTATACGAAACCTCAGGTTTATTTATGAGATCACGATGATGCACAAAATTCATGCTATATGGAGAGGACTCTTAATACATAAGATGTAACCCTAATTTGACTAATGAGTGTGACATCATTTTAATATGTTCACATAATGATGGAAAACATGATTGTCAGTTAATGAGTAAACAATCTGGAATATGAAATCTGTAAGATAATTCCAAGACAAGAATGCAAGTGATAATGTAAATATCCTAATGAGATAAAGTAAACCCTAAAATGGATATAACTACGGTTAAGATAATGAGAACCTGATGGTGATACATGGTCTTGTCTTAACCAGGGTGTGACCAAGGATGTAGTTGACATTAGGAATATGTGATGATTAGGATGTCTCTTTTCAAGGTACGCCATTACCTCTTACTTGGCTTATTATACAATATGCTTGTACTATATGTGTAATAAAATACTTGGCATATGATATTAGATGAAATGATTGTTCTTGCATGATATGTTGCTTGATTTTCCATACTTATGGCTATGAACACATGAAACATAAGATATTTGATCCATCATAGTAAACATTATTTTTCTTAGTAGTATAGTGCTTGAAAAGTGATCTCAAACTCTTTGGTAGTAGATCACATGTAAATGATCTCAAACTCTTTGGTAGTAGATCATAAAGGCCTTAATACATTAGTGATCTCAAACTCTTTGGTAGTAGATCATAAGGCCTAAAAACATCAAAGCCCTTGGTGGCAGATGTATGAGATATATGATGGAAAATGAGCTTAAAATATGTGTTCCCTTTTGTTAATGAACATCTTTGTGCAAGTATATGCTTTTTCTTATATTTCTTTATAACTGCCAAGTATTAGTTTTATCTTATTGCCAAGATATGATGAGAGGTATATAAAAGACACGTAGGCGTACTCAGTACAATAATCTTGAATATTGTGCTGATGTGTACCACATGTAATCTTTTATTTAGGTTGTGGACATGTGCTTTTGAAGGCCAGGATAGTTGAGAGTTGTGTGGCGAGCTGATGTACAGGTGGATCTGTTGTCTTAAGATCCTATAATTTAGTGGTAGTACATGTATATGTAGAAGTTTGCTGTTCAATATGTAATATCAAATGCTGTAACAATTCATGTTGTAATTATATGTTGAATGGTGAACATATTGTTGTATGGTTTTATTATTGTTCATGTGCATGTGCTACTGATTGTTTCCTTCTGACTTCCTCTGATTTTCTTCTTCTTAGCCTAGTGTGTGGTGTTTAAATTGGAGTTCTCGCTGAGGTGAGGTTTCAATTTAGACGTCACCCATCAGATTAAGTTTTAGAAAATTTGGGGACGTCACAACGATTGTACCCACAATATGGAGTCATCCTTTACATGACACCGACTTGAAGAAAACTACACGTTCCAAGCCAAGCTCTGTGACATCTCTTTCACTTGGTGGATGTGTTTGCGTATAGCACGCTACGTCCCAGAATGGGAAGAGATGACAGCTGACATGGAATCCTTCTTTGTTCCTGTCAATTATAATGAATAATTGTGCCTCAATTATGTGAATTACAACACGGATTTGATTTTTGAACAGATACACCCGGAAGTTCTAAGACGATCCACAATTTAGACACCACATGAGATCATGAAAAAAGCCGTGCCTAGGGCGCAGGAGGCGTATGCCTCGAGGCGAGATGGCCTTCAGTTTGCCCTGAGTCGTGCACCTCACCTTGGCTCCCAGAGGCGAGCGCCTCAGTTTGGCATGGCGTCTAAAAAAGTATAAGGCATTGAGGCGGTTAAAAGGTGTAAAGAGAAAGGGGAGGAGGGTGGAGACGGAAGAAGGGTGGTAGAGAGGAAGGAAAGGGGGAGAAGTAAGAGACACACTTGTAGCTCCTCGCGGTTGTAATAGCCATTATCCCTGCTTCCTGCAGCCTCAACGACGACGACTGCTAACCCATATGTTGCTCTTAAACGATAGTTGCAGCCTTGGTTGCTGCTCCTTGTTGGGACATCGACCTCTAGCTGCTCCTTGCAACGAAAATGGTGGCAAGACTTGCTACAATAACTCCTCTTCGCGATAGTTGTCGTTGTTGCTACTATTCTTGAGCACGGTGGGACTTCTTGCTGCCTTTGCTTTGCGATTGTTGCAACACGTAGGTGAATGAGGGGAGAAATCAGGAGGGAGAGGCACGAGAGGGTGACGAAGGCTAGGCAGTAGGAATGTTGTGCCAGTTAAGTGGGTCAGGGAGGGTTTCAGTTGTGAGTTTTTGTTTTATTTTTTAGTTATGGGCTTAGGTACAAAGGTATTTTAGACATAAATTTTAACTTAAAAATTAATATAGATCTGTATGCTATATATACATATTATAATTGCGCCTCAGTACATTCTGAGGCTGACAGCCATCCTCGCCAATACAAAAATGCCTCGATACGCCTCACCCTTTTTTAACCTAACTAGGGATATACCACTGAGATCACCATGTTGTGTCACAAGCTCAATTTGTCTGTCACTTTATGTTCTGAATTTCTTTAATGGATGATGATTCATGTAGCTACTCTAATAGGGCATGGGCAAAAAGATGCATAGAGGATGCCACCCCTAGGCATTGTTCTTCTTCGACATTAGCCCTGTCTACCGACTCTACAGTCACAGAGTCACAACGACAGTCACACCCACATCTTTTGCAACAATATCCTTCGTCCCGATAGACAATCTATGTTTAAGGGAAGCCAATCACAACTCTTATTCTTCAGTTTCTCCTAGGGGGATGACCAAACTGGTTTACGGATTTGCAAAGGGAATATAGCAATCACCCCGAGTTTCAAAAATCCTATAGGATGAAACCAATATAGTCACAAGGAAGTCTAATGAATCAACCAATTTAGCAACTAATGTTAAGTTGAATGGAAAATTAGGCACGGTGAAAATTTTGAAGTTAGAGATGAAGATTTTTTTACAATACCACATGCCTGAGCATATTGACCTATCCATCAGGAGTGACAAATATATGGGAAATTTATGAGTCATTAGTAGTTAAAAGGTCTCAATACCAGTCATGTCTTGTGGTGCCAGAGTCAACGATTTGTGTAGTCTAGATGTGGAAGGCAATCATGGGGGTGGGGATGCTCGGGGTGCCTAGTGGCCTCTAGCGATAGCTATGCTATGGATTGCCCGCGGGTGGCTCTCCACTAGCTATAGCTATGGAGTTGACCTTGCAACTGGCTAGCAATCGTGAAGACCAAGAAGATGCCGGATGAGTGGAGAAATAGTACTATAGTCCCCATCTACAAGAACAAAGGTGACGTTCAGAGCTGTACAAACTACAGAGGTATCAAACGCAGAGAAGTGTTATAACGCATGTATCAAACAACCAATTTGGTTTCATGCCTGGAAGATCAACAACAAATGCTATTTTTCTGATAAGGAGGCTTATGGAGAAGTATAGACAAAGCAAAAGAGATCTTCATATGGTGATTATCGATCTAGAGAAGGCTTATGATCGAGTACCCAGAGAAGTGTTATGGATGGTTTTGAAGAAAAAGGGTGTGCCTATCCAATACATTGACTTGATCAAAGACATGTATGATAGCTCTACTGCAAGTGTCAAGACTCCTGGAGGAGAGACACCAACTTTTCCTATCACAGTTGGGGTACACCAAGGATCCACACACAACCCATATCTATTCGTTCTTGTTATGGATGAGTTGACAAAGAATGTTCAGTATGATATTCCTTGGTGTATGTTATTTGTTGATGATATTGTTCTGATTGACGAAACTAAAGATGGATTGAGTGATAAAGTCAAACGTTGGAGAAAGGCATTGGAATCAAATGGATTGATGATTAGCAGGAGCAAAACTAAGTATATGCATTGCAATTTCAACCAATCTCGCAGTGTGAATGATGGAGCCAAGTTGGACGGAGTAGATATACCAAAATGTGATAAATTCCGTTACTTGGGTTCTATTATTCAAATAGACGGGGATGTCCAAAATGATGTTTGTCACCGGATCACTGCAGGATGGTTGAAATGGAGGAGTGCAACTGGAGTATTATGCGATCAGAAGATCCCTCTCAGGTTAAAAAGTAAGTTTTATAGAACATGTATACGACCAGCGATGCTCTATGGGAGTGAATGTTGGGCGGTGAAGAAACAAGGTCTCAACAAGATGAATGTGGCTGAAATGCGTATGCTGAGATGGATGTGTGGGAAGACGAGAAAAGATCGCTTGAGAAATGACTATATCAGCAATAAAGTGGGGGTGGCGAGCATTAAGGACAAGTTGCGCGAGGGCCGACTCAGATGGTACGGACATGTGCAACGCAGACCTACTAGTGCGCCTATACGAAGCAATGTTATTGAGCCAACCACTATAAATAGAAGAAGAGGAAGGCCTAAATTAACATGGGATGAGCTTATAAAGAGATATTTTGAATCTCTACATCTCAATCAGAATATGGCCCATGATAGAGCTGAATGGAAACGAAGGATCCATGTAGCCGACCCCAACATAGTTGGGATTGAGGCTTAGATGATGATGATGATGAGAAGTGGAAGGCAATCACTGATGGCTGCAAGTTTGAGAGTGGAAACCAGGTTTGCAGATGATCCAGAAGCCACGAGCTAAATTAGCTAGAGTTTATAGGATGAAATTGATTTCTATAAATAAGTTTGTCGCTTCCTTTTATGGAAACAGTGACATGATGCTGAATATCAGAATTGTGGATGTCGTGTTTGGATGTTGTCCTCCAGAACTACTTCTTGGCATTAAGAGTGAACATGATTGCATGTCTGCAGAATGTGTTACAGAGCAGAAAGTACACTTGGGATGAGATCGTGGGCCCCTATCACGTCCACCTCAGGATGCAATAACAATAGAGGCATGAAACTCAATGTATCAGAAAGAGATGATAGCCATTATACTTGATTCATAGGCGGGCTTGTTGTATTCTTGCATGTCTCCTCAAGGCTAAGGAATTTCTCAACGACGTTGTGAGCCGAAGCAAATTTAGGGTGCAAATTTGACAAGAACTTGGCTGTAAGTAGGCTCTGGCTCTCTCTAGTCTGCTCTTCAGATTTCAGGTTTGGTAAAAATCCAGTTGCTGAACAAAAGAGTGAATGAAATCAGGATTATTAGTGATATATTTCTCCCCTGACAGAATAGTTTGTCCCAAACTGTATGGATGCGAATAGTATCATGTTCACGACTTTGATGCTTCTTGATTTCTCTGTCTTGTATAAAACATAATTTGGTGCTATTTGTGGTTTCGTACTATTCCAGAGGCAGTCCGGACTAGGGTATCCATACTATTCATGAGGCAGTTCGGTCTAGGGTATCCAATTTTCATCAGTGGGGCATGATCTGTACCCTTTTCATTTGGAGGTTCATAATATAACTTTATCACCTGATAATCATGTTTCTAAGAAGGCTAGACCTCATTTATCCATATAAGATAGTTTGATCCATTCAGCTTAAGAGATGTGATAGGTGCTTGATCACTGTTAAAAACCCTTACAATATGACGTGTGTATCTGCCATATTTGCCATTATGAGAGAAGTATACCTTCATAAGCACAACAGGGAGACGACACCACTATTGGAGTGGCACACTGTGTTGGATCCTAGATGGGTGATTAGATGCTCTAGAGGGGGGGTGAATAGAGCTGAAAGCACTTAAACAAAATTCATTAGACCTTCAAGATATATGACAAGATAAGGTTGCTAAATAGGTAATTTGAGTGCAACTAAAACATACATAGCAAGGGAGAGAGAGATTGAACATGCACCAATTAGACAAGCTATTTAGAGTGGTTCCACACTTCAAACTATTTAGAAGTGTGTCAGTCCACTTGCCTAGAGAGGTCAACCTCTAGGACTTCCAAACTATTGTACTCTTATATTCATTCATAAGACATACAATGCATGGCCAACCAAAGGACTTACCTATCCAATACAAAGAGTCTTCAACCTTACCAAGGACTTACCCACTTTGCAAGAGTCTTCCGCCTTTCTTCCAAGGACTTACCTACTCTTGCCCAAGTCTTCAGCCTTGCAGGAATTACCCACTCTTCTTGGATCTTCCGCCTTTGACTTCACCTTTACTCGGAGAAGCTTCCACCAAGGTCTTACCCACTTGAGCTTGAGTCTTCTACCTTGTCCAAGGACTTACCCACTCTAGCTCCAAGTCTTCAGCCTTGATCTTCACTAAGGGACTCCTTCCCTTGTTCTTCTTCACCTCTCTTGGACAAGAGAGAGAACCTTCATCTTCATGATTGCAAATGAGAGATGGGAGGTGGAGTGAGAGCCTCACAAGATATACATATAAAACTAGCTCTCTTACAGATTTCCTACTCACTCTAATGGATGTAGCAAGTGATTAAGCTTAGAGAGAGAGAGAGGAGGCTGTAGGATCACTCAACTATAGAATAGGAACCTTCATAGTGAATGCTCAACCTTGGAATGAAGCCCAAGGGGTCTTATTTATAGCTGGGGATGCCTCTTAGCCTTTGGGAACACTTGGGTCCGAAAACTAGTCGTTTTGTGGCTTGCAACGGATCTATTCTCACTTGTTGCAACTCCACAACGGCTAGAAACACTTTTCTGCACTTTTCCATACAGTGCAATCGGTCGAGTTTCTATAAGGGTAACTCGACCGATAGAGTAAAAGACAAAGCCGATATTCAGACCATCGGTCGAGTTTGTCCTGAGGAAACTCGACCGACCAATGAAAATCGATTTGGTCAGCTACTCCATCGGTCGAGTTCTGTGTAAACACAACTCGACCGATGCAATCTTCAGAAAATCGACCAAGGACTGATCGGTCGAGTTTCAAGCCAGGGAAACTCGACCGACAAAGTGCCTGTAATCAATTTTCAAAGTTGCATCTAAAGTGCTCTAATATTCGATCTAAGTGCTCCTTATATTTTACTAAGCTTAATTACAAGTCATACAATCATTACAAGTGATTTACAACATGATTCTAATGGATATACATCATATTACAAAAATGTCCACTTGTATGACTTTGACTTGTCTTTTCTCCAATTTGAGATGCACAAGTTAGGGCAATTGGAGTGTGTCTATACCTCATCTGAAATCACTCAAGTAGAGACATTAGACACCAATATGTGGAATGGTTAGTCATCATCAAAACACGGGTTTAGTCAATTTAGACGTGAGTCAACATTGACCTAATTGACCTTGAGTCAACACACTGTAGTGGGAAGAATGTAGTCTCCTAAAAACATAGATACTCACCCACACATAGAGGATATGTCTGGGAGGGAAACAATCCTGTAGGGAAGACTTTCTGTGCACTACTTGTGGCTTTAGGAATTCTTGGAGAGGAGGATGCGCCCAACAAAGCTTGTTGCAGGGCCCAAGTTGAAGTTCTTTAGACGTCACTCAAGGGTTGCATAAATGATCCTCTCAATGTTGTCCAAATAAAAAAAAAAACTTTTCAGAGAACTGAAGGAGGGATATCGTAGTCCAGATTAGTAGTTATTTCGACCATAAAATACTGGACCGAGGGGAAAGGGTGGCCGGATTGAAGGACTGATGGCCTTAATTTTAAGGGAGCATCCTTATCAGTGGTTATTTTGGACACTGAAAAACTGGAACAAGGGGACATGATCCTGATTGGAATCTTTTATTTTGTTATTCATTTTGCTTATTTTAAAAAATCCTTTACATTTATAAGATAAAGCAGAAGCCATTTGTGTTGACTTCTAGAAACATATGATACCCTATTCGGCCAGAAAAATCTAGTTGGTTTTTGTTTGTATAGGCAGTATAGACGTTATGTTTGCATAGGAATATAGTCAAACATTTATCCAAGCTTTAAATAACTACACGGTCCTGCCTCCGTACCTAAACAAGGTTAGCATTTGATTCAGGCTTGCGTCTTAGCTCTGTATCTGTTTTTTCTTCTGTCTGTTTTGTTTATCAGCATCTCTTGTTTTTTCTACCCTGCTCTAGTTATCAATGATTAATCGTTAACAATAATTTTGTTAAATGTCATTTACTTTCGTGCCAACTGGTTTCTTGTGAAATTAAATTGTAGGTCTTTCTGATGATTTGTTATACAGGATATATTTGAAAGAACAGCAGAATTTGTTGATGGATTGAAGTTTTCTGGTGGTTCTTACAGTCTAATGCCAAAAAGTTTTATCAAAGATGTGATTGATATGGCTCATAGGCATGATGTCTATGTGAGTACTGGGGACTGGGCTGAACATCTACTGCACAAAGGGCCCAAAGCTTTTGAACAATATATTCAGGTCTAAATTCCATTATTGTAAACAATTGTGTCTATTCTTCCCGTTGCTCATCTGGCTTGGTTTTTAGGAATGCAAGGAGATGGGATTTGATACGATTGAGTTAAATGCCAGCTCCCTTGAAATTCCTGAGGAAAGCCTTCTGAGATTTGTGCATCTCATTAAAAGTGAGGGTCTTAAAGCAAAGCCTCAATTTGCAGTGAGATTTAAAAAGACTGAATTGGAAGCTGCTGGTGATAGAGCTTTTGGGGCCTATATTGCCCCCACTCCTCAAACTTCTGGTAATCAAGCCCTTCGTATTCTTTGTGATCGCCGCTGTTGGTCTTTCATTTTCAGAAATGATTGCTCTTGAATTATTTTTTTTCTTTTAGCGCTCTGCAGTTTTCTCTTGTGGCAATCTTGTCTTTTTATTTACTAATATAGGACTCCGAGTGGAATGTTCAGAAACTTGCTAACTGGTCAAAGGCTATATGTTGCCTCTTTCTTTGAGTTTTGTAAAAATTAATCAATATAAGCTGACACCATCCTGATAGCTTGCTTTGGGCTGCTTATTGTCCTTACTATTATCTAGAAACAGGGTTTTCCCTGTAAACCCTAGTATTCTTGGATATTTATTTTTATTTAAGTTAAAAGGTCATCTTCTCTTGTCTCCCATTTGGTTCAAACTTTGTGGGAAAGGATTAACATGGGATGATTGTGAAAGAAGAACGGATGGGAAGGTACATAAATATGATAGATGTTTATTTTCCCATCCCATGTTTGGACGCAACTAAGGATAGGATTAGCAACAAAGTCTAATTTAGCACTTATATTTGTTTGGCAGTGCATCATGATGAATATTTGTGAAGTATATATTACCGGAAGTATTTTTTTAGTAATCAAATTAAATATTATACAAAATAAAATTAAGGTTATACCCTTTTACAATACGTCAAAAGTGAATATCACTATATATGTCATAACATATTAATCCGTTGATTAATTGTTTTTAACTAAGAAGACAATCCAAAAAAAACAAAGAATATCATGTTATGATTGAAATCAAAGAAAGGAACTTGCTTTTCAAAAATTGAAATCCACTAGAACATAGATATATTTAGAAGTTTGGCCTATAGAAAACGGGAAGATATCCATGCATAAGAATAATTACTTCTAATGCTCTAGATAAAACTATTAAACTAGTTCTTATTTAACAAGTTCTTCAAAAAAAACAAATACACAGTCATCTTCAGGCAGTTGAAAAAATGCTTGACATTGGGAGTCATGTCCACTTAGTTGTACTATTGCAGAGGTCCTTTCCTCCCTTGTGAGATTGCTTAGTTTTCTAATTTCCTCACCGATGCTTTCTTTTTGTTTTTCAAATTTGTCATCATTGCCCCACTCATTTTATCAGCCACTGCTCGAATATTTCCCCCCATGAGCTTTGCAATATCTACTAGAACAGTTGCAAGATCATTTTCATTTGCCCTCTTATGTTCCCGCCGTGATTATTGCCCTCGTTTCCTGCATCTTCTCTATTTGTTGGAGAAATTGGTTGTTCATTATCACTTTCTTTCAAAGTTTCAGCATTCACATTCTCCTCTTATTGTTGATTCTCCTTATCTTCCGTCATGTCCTTAGAATCTTAGGCGTTGCTTCTAGTTGCTTTGTCCTTCCCAAATATAGTATAGAGTTTGTTGAAGTGAGGGAATTTTTTGTCTTTTCACGATTCTGCTTCTGTATGACTCTATCATTAATAAAACCATTGAATTAAAAATAATCTGCAAGATGACTAGCAGAAGACAATATAATTAACACATTTATCACAATGTAATTGTCCTAGATGCTTTTTTAACCTCTACAATATGGTTTGTGTCGTTGTACCCAAATTTGCTGGTGCTTGCATGTACCATGTCATAAACTATATTCAATTGTCTTTTTAAAACTCTGATCTTGGATTCAATGGTGTGATTTACCTTTCAAGTTATATTTATCTTCGAGGTCTTTCTCCAATGCAGTCAAAAAGTCAAGTTTGAAACCGTTTTCAGCTTTATACCTCTCAGAAACGACCATCTCAATTAGCGCTTCAATTAATTTGTCCTCCTCAGGTGTCCATGTTTTTTTGGACTTCGTCTTAGTTGTCCCTCCTAGTTTAGAAGTGTGTCCCTGTTGTTGTGGAGGTAGTGGCTTATAATTACTAACCACAATTTGCTGTCCACTTTTCTCAGTGGTATCAATCACTACATTGTGGAAAGGCAAAATTTAAATTTTGCACATGAAAGTACACATTCCAACAAGAAAAACTCTTTACGAACATTGCGAAAATATAAAAATATTATTTATCAATCAAACAATTGAAGTAAAGAAATAGAAAAGCTCGTAATTATGTAATCAAGTGCTTAATATGTAAAACCTCATTGCCATTTATAAATTGTTTTATTATGTAATTGAATACATACTGAAAATTACAAAACTTCATATATGGCTAGTTCATATGTGACCCTCTTAAGTAAACATTTTGTTAGCTAAGTTATATCTGTTGTGACCACTCGTCACTTGGTTCTATGGTCTGTGCATCATCATCTTGATGTCCATCAAGTACAACTTCCTCATGAACTTCTGTCTCTAGGGCATCAACTGACAGTTTACGTCTTAGAAAATTATGAAGTAAACCACAAGCTATTATAATTTTGTTAGCCGTATTAGCTGTACAATAGGATGGGCTTCTCAATATTGCCCATCTTTGTTTCACTATTCCAAAACATCTTTCAATAACATTTCAGATAGATGCATGTCTAAGATTAAAAAGCTCCTTATCCGAAGAAGGTTGATGACCAGTTCTCCATTCATTCAGATGATATCTCTGTTATCTGTATGGTCCTAACAATCCTTCTACATTGGTGTATCCAACATCTACTAGGTAGTATCTCCCTACATGAACATCCATTAAGTAGATATATATATATATATATATATAGTCAGGCTAGTGTACACTCAAGTGTACCGGAGGCACCGTACACCTCAGTCATTTTTGAAGATGCAAAAAATTTTTGAAAAATCTAAACCGTTGATCTTCTTAATTATCATAAGAACATACTATATAATAAATTTTAACTCATTTGGACACTTATAGGACGTACATCTAAAGGAGACAAAAATCATGTATTTCAAATTAGTTTTGTGCGTCGATTTTGTTGTCCTTGGATGAGTGACTTACACTCATCCAAATGAGCTCAAATTTTATATTTGGCCTATTATTATTATAACCATGAAGATCAACAGATTGGATTTTGGTAAGATAAGGTCTAGATAGGCAAACACCATTGAGGTGTACGGCGTAATCTGTACACTCGGCGTAATCTGTACACTCGAGTGTACAAGATGGGAATTTTACTATGAGGAACAGGAAAACCATTTCTTTAAGTCAAAACAACTCTGAGAACCCTCAACCCTCATGTCAGATGCAGATACTTCCCATCCTGGCTACACATAGATAAAATGTGTGTACTCGTTGCAGACGCCAAGTGTATTAGTTGCAATATACCCCTTTCGATTCCTTTATTTTTTTTTGTCGACTTCTGGTTCATGCAATTCAATGAATGTTCTGTCCAATGTTCCAAGACAACCCTATACGGTTCAATAGTCTTCAGTGTAATGTTTATTGTGGTGGTCCTGGTGGTTGTTATACAAATAAAAGACGTACTTTAAACCATCTCCAACGAAGGTCATTTGAATTTTCAGGAATTGTCTCCGCCTTTTGTTAAAATTCTGGATGTAACCTCTCAACAACATTTAAAACTCGTGGAAGTATCTGCTTACTGTCCCACCTGATCTGAAGTAATTATCTTGAATTATCCTATTCTTCTAATGATGTGATGAAATATAGAGAGACAACCTTTTCATATATAGTTGTATTTCTACTGCATTTTAGTTTACCAATTGATGTTAGTAAGGAACACAAATGTTGAAAAGCTCAACGGTCCATTCTAAGTTTGTTGATACATTTCTTGTCACTCTTATAAACTAACCTATTAATTAGGCTACTCTGCTTCTCACTCTGATTACTTAGATTATTTCTCGATCTTAAAACTCTACGCTCGCATGACCATGCAACTATTATTGTAATGATGTTAAAGGTGGCTTGATATATGATTTGCATACAGAACTGTCTCCTCCTCATCATCCTGTTTGGACAAGCGTGACATTGCTAGAATGGACAAACATAATTGATGATAAATATATCTATCCATAAAAATTCTAAAGTAGAGTTTAACATTATTAATAATTATAATGTAATTGTTCACTCAAACAAATTACATGAAATAATTTGTCACACTCGTCACTTGCATATATTTTTGAATAAGTTTGAATAAATAATATATAATTTAAAATCAAGCTACTGTTATGTTTCTGTTCCGCTTGCACAGTTGGAAATTAAACCGCTTGCACAGTTGGAAATTAAATTGGCTTGTACAAGCAAAGAAATATTCAATATTTTTGTGTACATATGGTGGGAGTAAATTCAATTTAGATTGATAAATATAAATTGAATATTCACATATGCAACTGCAAAACTGTGCGTAACATTGTAATCTATCTGCAATTAGCAGTCTACATTGTCAAAAATAGAAACTCTTTGTATGTTAATTTTTTAACAAATAAAATATGTAAATCATATGCTTGGTCAACAATGTAAGAAATTGATTTAATGTAATATATTCAGAACCTAACCTATTGTGTGCGAGATGACACTATGAAGGATCTTCTGTTTGTATGACACGACAACACTGTGTAGGCAAAATCTGATTTATGTCAACGAATTTAGTTAGCATGTATGTAGGAAAATGACGACACTATACTTGATCAATGTCTATAACTTGTCTACATCCTAATTAATGTCCGATGTATCATTGTACACAGTACGTATATGCAGTAAAAATTAATTTGAAGATGAAAGTTAATAAACAAATTCGGTTCCGATGTCAAGCGAGAAGATAACTAGGAAGTAGAATTGGATAAAAATAGAACAACTAACGATTTACTATGTGAACTTGGTTTAGTAATTCATCACATCTATTGTCAATGTGTAAAAGATAATATTAACTGATGACAGAATCATCACATCTATTGTCAATGTGCAAAAGATAATATTAACTGATGTCATAATCATCATTATCGATTGCTAGTTGGTATTAAATTTTTTCGAACGTGACCGGAGGAGACAAAGAAAAAGGGAAGAGAAACACAAGAAGAGAAGAAGTAATGGGGTGAAGAAAGCATAAGAAAAAAAGAGAGGAGAAGAAAGAAATCGACTACATGAAGAAGTGAAAGTTGGGGGAAAGAAAGTGGAAGTGAGGAGGGGAAGAAGCGTGAAGAAGTGAAGGGGGTGATAAAGCAGAAGAAGTGAGGAGGGGAAGAAAGCGGAAGAAAAAGTAGGAGAAAGAAAAGCAGCTGCACGAGGCAGCTGAACAGATGGAGAAAATGGATAGAGAAAACTAAAGAGTGAAGAAATGGAATCGTGAAAGAAAGAAGACAGGAGAGAGGAGAGAAGTGGAACCTACATGAAGAAGCGGCAAAGCTGAGGTCGAATGGTCGTTCAACGCATGGCTTTAGAATTGGGAGAGAGAACAGGCGAGACGAGAGTTGAGAGGTGTAAGGTTCTGAGATGGGGTTTTATACCGCGTGAATACCTATGGGTATTGCGGAACTTTGAAGTCCTAATGACTTGGGATTCTATAGAATGGAAAAGTCTTTATTTGATGTGTTTAAAACAAATACAATGGACTCTCTTTGATAGGATACGGGAGTAAGTGAAACACATAGTTAGGCAATATGGCATAAAAGAAAAGCTAAAGACAAGACAAGTCTAAAGCACACAATAAAACATAAAACATAAAATATATATACTAATACCCCCCTCAAGTTGGAATATAGATGTCAAACATGCTCAACTTGTCCACCAGTGTAGCAAAGTGAGTCTTGGGAAGTATCTTAGTGAAGATGTCAACAATTTGATCCTCGATCCATAGATAAGGAGTGCATATGCGTCTAAAGAGAGCAAATTCATGAACAAAGTGACAATCCATCTCAATATGCTTAGTGCGCTCATGGAATGTGGGATTGTTGGCAATAAAAATGAGGCTTGTCACAGTACTTAGAAATAGCATCAGAACCAGAGATATCAAATTCCTTGAGGAGTCCTTGGACCCACATCAGTTCACAAGAAGTATGAGCCATAGCTATGTATTCTGCCTCCGCACTAGACCGAGCAACCACGGTCTGTTTTTTACTTCGCCATGTCACCAGATTGCCTCCAATAAAAGTGCAGTAGCCAGATGTAGATCTCGGGTCACATCTACTACCAACATAATCAGAGTTGAATACCCAATAAGTTTACAGTGCCCATGTCTGCGATATAGTAATCCTTTTCCTAGAGAAGATTTCAGATACTTAAGGATATGACAAACAACATCCCAATGACATTGTTGAGGTTTATTCGGATGCCTACTGATAAGTCCAACAACAACACTTATATCAACTCTAGTAACAGTAAGATAGATAAGCTTACCAACCACTGTTTGTATTGATGGTTATCAGGGTATGGAGGTCAAATTCATCATCCCAAATGGTATTGGGATCCAGATGAGTGCTAGCAGGTTTAGAACCAAACATACCTGCTTCTATCAGAAGGTCTAGAACATATTTACGCTGTGAAAGGCAGACACCAGAAGAGGATATGAAAACTTCAATTTCTAAGAAGTACTCGAGTTTGTCAAGATCTTTAGTAATAAAATATTGTTCTAGATATCTTTTGGTAGCTGCAATACCTTCAAAATCATTACCAGACAGAATGATATCGCCCATATAAACCAAGGAATGAAGTTTTGCCGGTATCGACGGTATTTCGACTGAAATACTGATACCGACACAAAAACATGCGTGCGTACCGATAGGATCACAAATACCGATAATACCGACATGTATACCGCCAATACCGCCATGTTTTGATGGTTTCGGTGCAAAATGCACTACTAACTTCACTGTACTGACCGAAACCGGCGGTATACCAAAGGGTATACCGTTTTTTGTGAGAATGACTGTTGTTACTTATTGGGAGGAGAAAAGAAGGTACATTTGGATGATTTTTGTCGATTGGAGCTAATACCAACCCAAATCAAGGTAATTCTAACTAATCTCTTTCATGTCTACCACTAGCAACCTCTCCATCTCTTTTTCCTACTTTTTTCTTCCTCGTTCGCCTAAAAAAAGTGTTTTTTACCGCCAAAGCCTAGTATTACTCCAATTTTTATATGTTTACGTGAACTATACATACATCTATAAGTATAATATGTAGATATGCAGTATTATCACTAGATCTACCTACTCACAACACTATTAATTACTATTATCATACAATTTGTCTAAGCATATGACAATTAGTATTGATATAATTATTTAGTTATTTATGTTTAGTGGAAGATGTTTTACTAAAGAGTAATGTGAATATAATACAAATGAGTAATATACACTTATATAGTATTTCACATGAATGATCAACACGGAACTTTGCCAATAATGATGTGTATGAGGGGCATGTGACTACATACAACCACCTTTATAGGATGCACATTATGGGCCGCAATATATTCTCAGTAATATGAACTCATTACTGTATGGAGAACCAGTACGCCACTCAACATACAACTGATGTGAGTTGTAAGTAAATGTGTTATTCGTATGTTGTAAATTGTATACTATTGTATGATTCTGTGTATTTAAGTTTGTGGTTTGTGCTAGTAAAATTTCATATCTTAATTCCTACATTTTGTCATTGAAATCCTTCATCGAAATCCCAACGAAACATGATAGATTCCTTACCTCCCACATGATGGACCCCCCCTACACCCAATATAGAATTTTATTGCATAAAGTGCTGCATTACTTGTAAAGTTCATTTTGGCGTCGAAACGGCTAGGATTGCATCTGTCGGTATTTCCGTCAGTATATCGGTAAATACCTATTTCCAAGCTGTCGAAACGGTGTCGGTATCGGTCACCTTGTTCCTTGGTATAACTATAAACACTAAGCACAACAAGCCCAGAGTTCTGTTTTAATAAAAATAGAATGATCAGAATGAGGGCGCCAAAATTGAAACTTGAAAAGTATCTGGCTTAATTTATCAAACCACGACCATGGGTTTTGTTTTAGGCTAAATATCGCCTTCTTGAGTCTGCAGACTTTGGAACACCCCCCTGACTAATAAAACCAGGTGGTTTCTCCATGTAAACTTCCTCGTGCAAGTCACCATACAGGAAGGTGTTTTTGACATCAAGTTGATAAAGGGGCCAATCTTTATTTACAACAACAGAGATAATACTCTTACAGAGTTGAGTCGGGGCCCACATGATGAGAGAAAGTTTCAAAGTAGTCAACTCCATAGGTTTGAGTGTAGTCCTTTGCTGCAAGTCTAGCCTTTAGTTGTTCAACAAAATCATCTGGCTGATATTTGACAGTAAAGATCCGACGACAACCAACAGTCAGACAATTTTCAATGCGATCAACAAGATCCCAAGTCTTGCGATCTCGAGGGGTAGTGATTTTAGTTTCCATAACTTGACGCCAGACATGATGCTGAAGGGCTTGTGAAGCATTCTTAGATACAATAATAGCAGAAAGAGCAGCAGTAAAACAAGCAAAGCTAACACTAAGATTAGTGAAAGAGCAAAAATTACTAATTGGATGCTTAGTGCAAAAGTGAACACCCTTCCTTTGGCTAATAGGAAGGTGTAGGTCAGAGATTACCTGAGAGGTGTTATGATCTGCCGACGAGGGAGGAATTGTTTGTTGAGGGGCCAGTGATGGATATTAACCTTGGGTCTTAAATTACTTCTGTGTGATCATGTTCGACCATGTGAGGCAGCGGAGTGAGATTGAACATATCACTTGATAAAGCAACCCCCTTGTTAGAGTAGCACGTCATGTGTTAAAAAAAGACAACATCCGCACTCACAAACCATTGTCTGTTGTCAAGATCATAGCACGATATCCCTTTGAGTTTGAGAATATCCTAGATAGATACACTTAGTGGAGCGGGGGTCAAGTTTAGATATCCCAGGGTGGAGATTCTTAACAAAACAAGTACTGCCAAAGATGCGTGGTAGAATAGAAAACAAAGACGCACCAAGATACATAAGAGAGATAGTAACTTGATTATGCAACACAAAAGAAAGCATATAGTTTATTAAGTGACACGCAATAGAAACGACCTTAGGCCAAAAATGTTTAGGGACATATGATAACAAAGAAGAATAGTGCGTTCTACTTCAAGAAGATGACGATTCTTCCTTTCTGCCACACCGTTTTGTTGTTCTTGAATGGACTGTAAGGGTTAGGGTACACAACGTGTGTACCCTGTATATTTATAAAGAGAACAATTACAGAGAGGTCCTTGTAAAATAGGAAAATAACAAAAGAAAAATAAAGAGCTTAAATAAAACATTAGTCAACACTCCCCCTCAAGTTGGAGCATAGATATCAATCATGCCCAACTTGTCCACAAGCGAGCAGAAATGTTTCTTGGCCAGCAGCTTTGTGAAGATATCAACAACCTGGTCTTCTGAGTGAGTAAAAGGAGTGCAAATACGTCTAGCAGAATATATTCTCTGATGAAGTGGCAGCCAACTTCAACGTGCTTGGTTCGCTCATGAAAAACATGATTATTTGTGTTAATATATGTCTTTACTTATTGTCCTGTTATTTTACCTTCTATAAGGACCTACCTGTAATTGTTCCACTAATATATATATCAGGGTACACATATTGTGTAACCCTACACTTTCTCCACTGACTGTTTCTCATAGTACCAGAGCAGGACTAGATCCGGGGCGCCGTCTCTCTCCCTCCCTCCCTCTCCTCTCTCTTTCTCTCCCGGTGCCGCCCCCCGACCTCGCGCCACCTGAGCCGGCCGACCGCCCGCGTAGGGCCTGCCGTCGACGGCTAGCTGCTGCAGCGCCGTTGCTTCTTCTTCGTGCACCCTCCTGCTGCTGCCGCCGTTGGGAGGGCTGCTCCTCTTGTCTGGCTTGATCCAGGAGCTGCTGTCTTCCCGCCTCGCTCCGTAGCTTTGGTGTGAGCCTTTCAGCTCCGTTCTCCTACCTGCCCGTGTAGGCCCTTGAGTTGCCAGATTTTTTGATGCGCCTCGGCATAACCCGTATGTAACTGGTCCTTCTAGTTCTTCTACTGTGCCTATTGCTGCCTAGCTGAGGAACTAGGCAGTTGTCTTCTGTCTGTACCTACCTATTCCTACTCACCTTGGGTGTCAGTGCTCTATCTGTCATGGCGTCTTCACATGATGATCTGCATTGTCAGGTTACTACTGTTAAGCTGGATGGGCGCAACTACCAGCATTGGGTTTGTTCCATGGCGATTTATGCAAAATCCCAGGGGAAATATTCTCATCTGATACGTGATCCACCTCCTGTGCCTGCTGCTGATGCCGACCCCAAGGATGTCAAAGCTTATGATGACTGGGTCAAAGATGATTCCACCGTGATGACCTGGATTCTCAACAGTAGTGAGACGAAAATCAGTGCCACCTTACTATACCAAAGCTGATGTGAGATCAGTTTGCCAGCACTTACTCTCACAGCCAGAATCCCAAGAAGGTGTTTGATATCAACAAGCAGCTGACCCGTCTACACTTCTCCGGATCTGACATTGTTGATTACTTCTCTGCCTTTAAGGGGACTCTGGGGAGAATTGGAGGCCTACCATCCCTTGTCTACTGACTTGGCTACCATGCAACGTCAACCCCAGGAGTTGCAGGTGGTTTAGTTCCTGTGTGGTTTACCTGAATCCTATGTTGGGGTTGTGGATCAGATTCTTGCCAGTGATCCACTGCCTACATTACAGAGTGCGTTTTAGCGTCTTCAGCGGCTGCCAACCTCCTCGTCTGAGTCACCTTTTGACATTGGAGATACTACTACCCTTGCTGCTATGTCCGACCGAGGTCGTGGCCGCAACCGTGGTCATTTTCAGGAGAACCGCCCTCTTGGAGCTGGAAGGGGGCGGAGTTCTTTTGGACATGGAGCACCCTCTGGTCCTACCAACGCTGCTCGTCCTCCGACTGGTCAACATTTCTGCAGTTTCTGTGGCCGGTCTAATCATATTGAAGAAAAATGCTGGGAGAAATATGGGAAGCCGGCCTGGGCCAATGCAACTTCTGATGCCCATGCTACCTTTGAGGTAGCGTCACAACCTACAACCACTGATGCATCCAGTTCCACTACTGCTGGCTTTATCCGTTCGAAGGTGGAGCGTCTACTGCTCGAGCGTACTGGATCATCCTCTGGAGCTACTACTGGAGCTCATGCCGCTGCCTATTTTGGTTGTGATACTGCTTTCATCACTGCACCCTCGTCTAGTACTGGTAATACAAAATGGGTGATTGATTCGGGTGCCTCGTCTCATATCTCTGAAAATCGATCTCTTTTCAAAACTTTATCTAGACCGGTCTCTACTTCCTCTGTTATGCTTGCTGATGGCTCCAGTTTGCTGTATCAGGGATTGGAGACATAGTTTCTCATTTTTTGTTAAAATCTGCTCTATATGTGCCTCGCTTTCCATTGAACTTATTATATGTTAGCAAAATTGTACGTAGCTTGAATTGCAGTCTCACATTCGCTCCTGGTACTTGTACTTTTTAGGACCTTCGCACGAGGATGAAAATTGGTGGGGGGCATGAAAGACCTGATGGCTTATATTGTCTGGATGATTTGAAACAACTCTATCTTCATCAGTTTCAGCATTGTAGTGGCACTACAAACTTGGACACCCATCTTCTGAGAAGCTCAAACATGTAATTTCTGGTGTAGGAACGCATGGATTTCAGTGCGAGTCGTGTCAGTTAGGGAAACAGTCTAGAACTGTATCCTAAACGATCATTGATTAGTAGTAAAAACATTTTTGATCTTATTCATGCTGATTTATGGGGTCTGTGTCATGTTCCAAGTCTGTCTGGCAATAAATACTTTATTCTGTTTATTGATGATTTTTCTTGTACCACTTCGTTGTTTCTGTTGAAAAATCGGTCTCAAGTGCTATCTACAATAAAATTCTTTTTTGTTGAAACAAAAACTCAATATTCTATGCCTATTAAAATTTTGAGAACCGACAATGCTTTGGAGTTTGTTCAAAAAGAAGTTGGGCTGTTTTGTCGATCTGTTGGTACTATTCATCAGACATCGCGTGCCTATACGCCTTAACAAAATGGAGTTGCGGAGGTGAAAAATAGACATTTACTTGAGGTTGCTAGAACTATAATGCTGCATTCTAATGTACCTAGACTTTTCTGGCTAGAAACTATTCTGACTGCCTGCTTTCTGATTAATAGAATGCCGTCTTCTGTTATTGGCAACAAGATTCTTGTACATGTTTTACAACCTACTGTACCTCCACGGATATTTGGCTCTACCGGCTTTGTGTGGTTACTTGGACCGAACTATGACAAACTATCTCCTAGAGCAGAAAAATATATTTTCTTGGGGTATTCTCGTACTCAAAAAGGGTATCAGTGCTATAGTCCTACTACTAAAAAATGGTTCACGAGTAGTGATGTGGTCTTTTTTGAGGATACACTGTTTTATTCAGCTAGAGGAGATACCCTGAATTCTGACATAATCACAACACCATTGCCTGTCACGAGTGATTGCATATCTGATACTTCACCTGCTGAAACTACTTCTCCTCCACTTATTGTGTATCAACGCAGGAACATGTCACAAACTACTCAAGAGCCCCCCATGCAACACCAATCTTCTCCTCTAGAAGGTCCTACACCTGCTGAGGTAAACTCTGACTTAGATCTGCCTATTGCTCTCAAAAAAGGCACTCGTTCTTGTACTTCTCATAATATTGCTAATCATGTTTCTACTGCACACTGAGTATTCATGCTAGTAACTTTGTGGCTGCCCTATCTGCTATTGCTGTTCCCAAGACTGTACATGATGCATTACAAAGTTCAGCCTGGACGACTGCTATGAAAGAGGAGATGATTGCTCTTGCTGATAGAGGAACTTGGGAGTTGGTGGATCCACCCCCTGAGTGCAAAATCTATTGGCTGCAGATGGGTTTATGCTGTGAAGTATCAACCTGATGGAACAATGGAACGTCTGAAGGCACGCCTAGTAGCAAAAGGGTATACTCAAACTTATAGCATTGACTATTTTGAGACATTCTCGCCTGTTGCCAGACTTAACTCTGTCAGAGTTCTACTTTCTGTTGCTATTAATTTAGATTGGCCTCTTGTTCAATTGGATGTTAAAAATGCCTTTCTGTATGGTGATCTTCAAGAAGAGGTTTATAAGGAGCAACCTCTTGGGTTTGTTGCTCACGGGGAGTCACATAAAGTTTGCAGGTTTAAAAAATCTATCTATGGATTCAAACAGAGTCCTCGGGCATGGTTTGACAAGTTGAGTAAAATCCTGACTACCTTTGGTTTTCTGAGATCACAGGTTGATCACTCGGTCTTTACGAAAAAGATCTCTTCTGGTATTGTGATTCTGCTTGTTTATGTTGATTATATCATTCTATCTGGCAGTGATTCTTCTGAGATTCAGGCTACTAAAACACACTTGTGCAAACATTTTGCTACTAAAGACTTGGGAAAGCTACGATATTTTCTGGGCATTGAGGTGTCTAGGACCTCTAGTGCTCTTGTATTATCTCAGAGGAAGTATGTTCTTGACTTGTTATAGGAGACTGGGATGCTTGGTGCACGTCCGTCTGATACTCCTTTGGATCCCAATGTTAATTGGGATGATGACTCTTCTCCTATGTTTCCAGACAATAAAAAATGTAGGAGACTGATTGATAAGATGATCTATCTGACTGTTATTAGAGCTGATATATTTACTGCTATTGGTCTTCTTAGCTGGTACTTGGATAAGCCTAGACAGTGTCACTGGGATGCTCTTTGTAATATTCTGAGATATCTTAAGAAATCACCTGACAAAGGCCTCTACTATAGAAAGCATGGATACTGTTCTCTGGAAGGTTACTTTGACTCTAATTATGCTGGAAGTAAGGTTGACAGAAAATCTACTTCAGGCTACTGTACTTATGTTGGAGGTATCCTTGTCACCTGGAGGAGTAAAAAACAAAATGTTGTTGCTAGATCCAGTGCTGAAGCTAAATACAGGGCGATGGCCCACACTGCTTGTGAACTCCTATGGGTACAATCTCTTTTGAAAGACTTCGGGGTTGAGTCTTCTGTTGCTATTCCTATGCATTGTGACAATAAAGCTACTGTCTTCATTGCTAATAATCCTGTATATCATGAGCGCACAAAACATATTGAAGTTGATTGTCACTTCATTCGAGAGACTCTTATCTGGCAAGATCTGCACTCCTTTCACCCGCTCAGAAGACCAGGTTGCTGATATTTTTACAAAGCTGCTGGCCAAGAAGCATTTCAGCTCGCTTGTGGACAAGTTGGGCATGATTGATATCTATGCTCCAACTTGAGGGAGAGTGTTAATATGTCTTTACTTATTGTCCTGTTATTTTACCTTTCTATAAGGACCTACCTGTAATTGTTCCACTAATATATATATATATATATATATATATATATATATATATATATATATATATATATATATATATATATATATATATATATCAGGGTACACATATTGTGTAACCCTACGCTTTCTCCATTTACTGTTTCTCAATTTGCAATAAAAATAGCTGCTTTATTATCACAGTGCATAGGAATAGGAGCAGAAGATCCAACATCAAGTTCTTTTAGAAGAGATTGCACCCACAGAAGCTCACAAGCAGTATGAGCCATAGTGCGGTTAGCGGTACTCAAGCCTCATCACTAGATCTGGCAACCACATTTTGCTTTTTGCTCCGCCAAGTAACCAGATTACCACCAACAAAGGTGCAATAACCATAATTAGATTTTTTGTCTATGTTGTTACCAGCATAGTCAGAATCAGAATAGCCTTCAAGGGAGCAATGACCATGTTTTCTATAAAATAGGCCTTTATCAGGAGATTTCTTCAAATATCTCAGGATATGACACAATGCTTCCCAATGACATTGTTTAGATACCTACTAACAAGACCAACAACAGTAGAAATATCAGCTCTAGTGATAGTCAAATAGATCAATTTGCCCACCAATCTTCTGTATCGTTTACTGTCAGGATACAAAGGAGATTCATCATCATCCCAATTCACATTCGGATCTAGAGGTGTATCAGTAGGCTGAGCTCCAAGCATGCAGTCTCCTGTAGAAGATCAAGAACATACTTGCGTTGTGATAGAACAGAGCATTAACAGTCCTGGAAACTTCAATTCCCAGAAATTATCTCAATTTGCCCAAATCTTTAGTGACAAAATGTTTGCATAAATAGGCTTTAGCAGCATTAATTTCAGAGAGATCATTGCCAAATAAAATAATGTCGTCAACGTACACAATAAGAACTACAATACCAGTGGACGTCTATTTAATAAAAATAGAATGATCAACATGAGATCTGATAAAACCATAAGTAGACAGAGTCTTGCTCAGTTTGTCGAACCAGGCACACAGACTCTGTTTGAGTCCATAAATAGATTTCTTTAGGCGACAGACTTTGTGTGACTCCCCTTGAGCAAAAAACCCAGGTGGTTGCTCCATATATACCTCCTCCTGAAGATCATCATAAAGAAAAACATTTTTGACGTCCAGCTGGATAAGAGGCCAATCTAGATTATTGCCACAGAAAGCAGAACCCACACAGAATTCAGCCTGGCAACAGGAGAAAAAGTTTTAAAATAATCAAAACCATAGGTCTGAGTGTACCCTTTCTCCACGAGGCGAGCCTTCAGGCGTTCAACTGTTCCATCAGGATGATACTTAACAATGTAGACCCAACGACATCCAACAGGTTTGCATTCAGAAGGAGGATCAACTAGATCCCAGGTACCCCTGTCAGTGAGAGCAGCCATTTCCTCTGACATGGCTTGTGTCCAGACTTGACTCTGTAATGCGTCATGCACATTCTTGGGTACAAAAATAGCATATAGGGCAGCAACAAAATTACTAACATGAACACTCAGATGACCAGTGGAGACATGGTTAGCAATATTATGAGATGTACATGATCTAGTACCTTTCCTGAGAGCAATAGGTAAATCTAGATCAGAATTTACCTCAGTCGGGGCAGGACCTTCTGAAGGAGAAGATTGGTTGTCAGTGGGGGGGGGGGTCTTGAGCAGGAGTAGGCTACGACTGTCGATTTCTGCGTTGATAAACAATAAGAGGAGTTGTAGTCGCATTCGGTTGCACAACAGAGGTAGAATCACAAATAACAGGTAGAGGTGCTGCAATCAAATCGAAGCTCAACGTAGTCCCTTTAGTATAGTAGTACAGAGTATCCTAAAAAAATGACATCACTACTCGTGAACCACTTTTTAGTAACCAGACTATAGCAGCGGTACCTAATCTGAGTTCTTGAGTATCCCAAAAAAATACATTTTTTAGCTCTATGGGACAACTTGTCTTGAGTAGGACCAAGTAAACGAACAAAACAAGTCGACCCAAAAATCTTCAGAGGAACAGAAAACAAAGGCAGATCTAGTTGCAGAACTTGTACAGGAATTTTATTCCCAATAACAGAGAAGGCATACGATTGATCAGAAAACAGACAGTAAGAATGATTTTTGGCCAAAAATGTTTGGGAACATTAGAATGCAACATGATAGTTCAAGCAACTTCAAGTAAATGTCTATTTTTTCCTCTCAGCCACACCATTCTGTTGGGGTGTATAAGCACAAGACGTCTGATGAATTGTCCCCAAAGAACGGCAGAATACCTCCAAGGTTTTAAAGTGCGTGAGGCGCATTGAGGCGTTTTCGGCTCAGCGAGGCGAGGCGTAAGCCTCAGATTGTACCGAGGCGTACATATAAATATATAAAAATATATATAAATATATCTACATATAATATATATATATATATATATATATATATATATATATAAATATAAATAATATACATATATGTATAAACATACATATACATATACATATACGTAATCCTATATATATATATATATATATATATGAATACATATATGTACGTGTATATAGTCATATATACAGATTTACATATGCATACATGTATATACTATATAGACAGATTTCTATTTTATACTATACAGATTGACATATATATAACAGATATATATAAATATACTATTACTATATAGACAGGTTTCTGTTTTATACTATACAGATTTACATATATAACTATACAGATTTACATATCTCTGAAACAGAAATATATATATATGCATAGATAGATATACTATTACAAATACACATGTATATATAGATACATATCTATACATATAAATATAGTTATAATTATACACAGATGCATATATATACACATACACAAGAAACTGTGTACATACATGCAGCATATAATGATAAAAGTAGTAAAATATCCATAGTTGTTAACATACAAACATACACATATATAGATATGCACATACATATATCTATATACATACAATTTTGGGTTAATTTAGCCTCTATTAAGCCCAAAATAGGATAATACAGCCTTTTTTTAGACATAGAGTCTGAGGCTTACGCCTCACAAACGCCTCAACGCCTCTAACGCCTCGATATGCCTCGCAGAAACTGAGGCACACGCCTCTCACTGGCAGACTGAGGCTTAAGCCTCAAGGCGTACGCCTCTTAAGCCTCAAGGCGCGTTTTTTAAAACCATGAATACCTCCACATTTTTTTCAACAAATTCCAATGCATTATCAGTACGCAGAATTTTAATAGGCATAGAATACTGAGTTTTAATTTCAGAAAAGAAGAATTTAATAGTGGGCAGAACTTGGGATCTATCTTTCAACAGAAACAACCAGCTAGCACGAGAGTAATCATCAATGTACAAAATAAAATATTTTTTGCCAGATCAACTTGGAATATGACAAGGACCCCATACATCAACATGCACCAAATCAAAAATAGTTTTGCTACCAATGTGAGTTTTTTTGGGAAATACAGATCTAGACTGCTTGCCTAATTGACAAGCCTCACATTGAAAACTATGCGAGCCGACACCAGAAATAACATGTTTTAACTTCTCAGATGACGGATGGCCAAGTCTAAAATGCCATTGTAATGCAAAAACAGAAGATGAAAGAACCAAAGCCAGAGCTATAGTGCCAATATGTTTCAACTCATCCAAGTAGTAGAGTCCATCAGGTCCTTCATGCCCCCCACCAATCTCCATCCTCGTGCGAAGGTCCTGAAAAACACAAGTACCCGGTGCAAATGTCAGACTGTAGACAATTTTACTGACAGATAATAGATTCAGTGGAAAATTCGGCATATATAAAGTAGATTGCAGAAGGACTTGTGCAAAGATATCGTTAATTCCAGATACGACAGATTTAGAACCATCAACAAGCATAACAATAGATTTGGAACATGGTTTAGTCTGTTTATAAAACAGAGAACGGTTGCCAGAAATATGAGATGAGGCTCCATAGTCAATCACCCATTTGGTATTACCAGCACTAGAAGGAGCAGTCAAGAATGCAAAATCACAACCAGAGTAAGTGGCCGCGTGAGCTCCAGATGTAGCAACAGATGAAGAGGATGCACCAATCCTCTCAAGTAGAAGACGTTCTATTTCGAAGCGGATGAACTCAGCAGTGGACTCATTCAGCAGTGGCCGTATGAGAAGTACCATTAGACACAACATTGGCCCACGCAGGTGTGGCATGCTTCTTCCAACACTTGTCTTCAATATGGTTGGTGCGGCCACAGAAGTCACAGTACCGTTGAGCAGCGGCACCTCCAGAAGCATCAACAGACGAGCCACGACCAAGGGAACCGCGACCAGATGATCCACGTCCCCGTCTAGAAGCAATAGAACGATTGTCCGGAGGGCGACCACGACCCCTACCACGACCACGACCAGACATAGCAACAAGAGCAGTAGGGTCAACTGTGTCAGAAGGTACATCTGATGAGGAGGCCGGCAGGCGTTGGAAACGCTGAAAGGCACTCTCCAATGTAGGTAGCGGATTGTTGGCGAGGATCTGGTCAACCACCCCAGCATATGAGTTAGAAAGGCCGCAGAGGAACTGGACAACTTGGAGTTCCTGTCATTGTCTTTGCATCGTGGCCAAGTTAGTGTATAAGGGATGCAAATTCTCGAGCTCAGCCCAGACACCCTTAAAGGTGGAGAAGTAGTCAACAACAGCAGGTCCAGTAAAGTGCAGACGGGACAACTGTTTGTTCAGATTAAACACATTTTTAGGATTTTTTCTATGAGAATAGGTGCTAGCCAGTTGGTCCCACATCTCCTTGGCAATCGGGAGACGAAGTAGAGTGACGCTGATGCGAGTTTCATTGCTGTTCAAAATCCACGTCATCACAGTCGAGTCATCCTTGACCCAGTCCTCATAGTTCTTTTTGTCCTTGGACTCGGCAGTAGTCGGCGGAGCAGGAGGCGAATCATCACTCAGATGAGAATGCTTGCCTTGTGACTTGGCAAAGATCTCTATGGTGCAAACCCAGTGTTGGTAGTTTCGTCCGTCGAGCTTCACAGTGATCACATGACGACGGAAGTCTTCATGGGAGGAAGCCATGATGGAGCCGGGTCCACAAGCAGTAGAGAACAACAACAGAGGTTAGAACCGCCTAGAACCTCTAGCTAGGCGACAACAGGCAGAGAGAAGAACAGGAAGGACCAACCTACATTTAGACTACGTCGAGGCACATCTAGAGAACCCGACGGCTCAAGGGCCAACACGGTTAGGTAGGGTGCTGTCCGCACGCCTCCCGCTTCCCGCTTTCTGATACCTTGGTTTTATATATCCCGAAATTTCCTGTTAACTTGCTTTCTGTCAGGAAGACTGTAAAAAATCTTCAGTGCTCCATTAAATTTGATCCTTCTGGTTGTGTTTTGAAGGATCTCCGTACGGAGACGAGGATTGGTTCAGGTCATGAGGGACCAGATGGACTCTACTATCTGGATGGACCACCAGCGGCGTCTGCTCTTCTGTCAACATCTGTAACAGGACTCCAGTGGCACTACCGGCTTGGTCACCCCTCTGCAGCAAAGTTGAAACATTTATTTTCTGCTTTATCTGATTTTTTTTCTTGTGAATCTTGTCAGTTGGGTAAAGAAACTCGTACTGTGTTTCCCGCAAGAAAGATATTGGTTCTAAAGTAATTTTTGATATTGTTCATGCGGATATTTGGGGTCCATGTTCTATTCCTAGCCATTCTGGGGTTAAATACTTTCTGACCTTTATTGATGATTACTCACGTGCTACTTGGCTGTTTTTACTAAAAGATCGCAACATGGTTTTGGATAATATTAGTGTTTTTTTCTCTGAAATACAGACACAATTAAGCAAAGCCATTAAAATTTTCCGCACCGATAATGCCCTTTAATTTATGCAAAAATTAGTGACATCTCTTTGTTTAGTCCTAGACACCCTACACCAAACCACCTGCCCTTACACTCCACAACAAAATGGAATTGTTGAACGAAAAAAACCATTTGTTAGAAGTTGCTCGCACTTTACTGCTTCATTATAAAGTTCCTCACCATTTCTGGCCTGAGACTGTTTCTACAACGTGCTATCTTATCAATCGCATGCCATCTTCTGTTTTGCACAATCAAATTCTCTACAACATTCTCTTTCCTGATGCTCCATTTTCTCTGTCCCCCTGTATTTTTGGGTATACCTGTTTTGTCAAAAACCTACGCCTGGGGTTAACCATACTTGATCCTCGCTCCACCAAGTGTATCTTTTTGGGATATTCTAGAACCCAAAAAGGTTATTGCTATTTTGATCCTATTTTGAAGCAATGTTTGTGAGTGCTGATGTAGTATTTTTTGAGCATATGCCATATTACTTTGATGATGGAGCATCACTCTCCAGTGATATGTTGGCACCAACGCCGTTGCCTAATGTTGTTGAGATTTTGCCATCTTTTGAACTGCCTGAAGCCCGACCTCTGCAAGTATGCAAACGAAGAAACAAGACCAATACTCCCTTTATGGCCACTTTAGAACCAATTCCTCCTTCTGCGGATGATCATACACCCACTGAGGTAACTTCTGACTTACACTTGCCTATCAGTCAACGCAAAGATGTTCGTTCCTGCACAAAACATCCTATTAGTCATTTATGCTCATCTTCTAATCTGAATGACAATTTTGCGTGCTTCACTTCTACCATCTCTACTGTCGCTGTTCCCAAGACAACTACAGAGGCTCTTCTTATTCCTGCATGGAAATAGACGTTGGAACATGAAATGCAGACACTCTCTGATCACAAGATGTGGGAACTTGTGGATCGTCCTCCTTCCTGCCCTACTGTTGGATGCCGCTGGGTCTTCATTAAATATCAACCAGACGGTACAATTGAGCGAATGAAAGCTCGTCTTGTGGCAAAGGGGTATACACAAACATATGGTGTGGACTACTTTGAAACCTTTTCTCCTGTAGCACGTTTAGATTCTGTTTGAATTTTGATTTTTGTTGCTGTCAACAAAGAATGACCCCTATTTCAGTTAGATGTCAAAAATGCGTTTCTTTATGGAGACTTGCAGGAAGAGGTTTACATGGAGCAACCACCGGGGTTTGTTGCTCAGGGGGAGTCACTCCTCACAGGTTTGTAAATTGAGAAAGGCCATCTATGGCTTAAAACAGAGCCCTCGTGCTTGGTTCAACAAGCTTAGTCCGATCTTAGTAACTTTTTCGTCGTTCCTACTCAGATCATTCTGTGTTTATCTGCAAAATTGTGGCAGGGCCAGTCATTCTTATTGTCTATGTTGATGATATTATCTTATCTGGCAGTGATACCTTGGGCATTCATGCTATTAAAACTTACTTGGAAAAATACTGTCACCAAAGATCTCGGAAAGCTGAGATATTTTTTAGGCATTGAGGTATCCAGATTGTCTGCAGGATTGTGCCTTTCCCAGCAAAAATATGTCCTTGATCTTTTGTAGGAAATTGGTATGCTTGGCTATAAACTAGCCAACACCTCTCTTGACCCAAATATGGATTGGGACGATGAAAACTCCCCCTTATGCTGATCACCACCAGTTCAAAAGACTTGTTGGCAAGCTTATTTATCTTATTGTCATGAGAGCTGGCCTCACTCCTGCTGTAGGATTCATAAGCAGGTATCTTGACAAACCACGATAGTGTCATTGGGACGCTGTGTGTCACGTCCTGCGCTATCTCAAAAGCTCTCCAGGCAAATGCTTATTACATAAGAAGCACGACCATTGCAATCTCTCTGGTTTTTAGATTCTGACTATGCCGGAAGTCGATCTGATTGTAAATCTACATCGGGCTATTGCACATTTGTGGGTGACAATTTAGTTACTTGGCGAAGCAAAAAGCAGACTGTCGTAGCCAGGTCCAGTGCCAAGGCGGAATATCGAGCCATGGCCCACACTACAAACTTCTGTGGGTCTAGAGTTTTCTCAAGGAGTTTGACATCCTCTTCCAGTCATATACCGATGTTTTGTGACAACAAGACTTCTATTTTTATTGCGAGCAACCCAACATTTCATGAAAGGACCAAACATATAGAGGTCGATTGCCACTTTGTCTACGAGACTGTTCTTTCTGGTCATATTCGTACTCCATATCTCAACACTGAGCAACAAGTAGCGGACATCTTCACCAAAATTCTTCCAAAAGCTCACTTGCAGACTCTAGTAGACAAGCTAGGCATGTTCGACATCTACACTCTAGCTTGAGGGGGAGTATAGAGATATGTTTATGTTTCACTGTGTCATGTACCTAGCATGTGCCTCACTTACGTTTTTACTTGTGTGGTTTAGTCCCATATTGCTCATCTCTGTTTTTCTACCTCTTCTCTTATCCTATATAAGAGAATGCACTGAAAACCTTTTTAATCATCCAATACATTTCTCTTCAATCTTCTATAGGCCCATTAGGGTTTGTCTAAGTGTCTGTATGCTTACCCCTTCTCCTATTTATAGGAAAGGGTGGCTGCCTCCTTTCTATCAAGCAATAAGAAAACTTACACATAAGGGGATCTTTCCCATCATATCTTGATTTACACAAACTTGATACCTCTATAGTTTGTGCAACTCTGAATATCTCCTTTGTTCTTGTAAATGGGGACTATAGTACTATTTCTCCAACTATCCAACATCTTTATGATCTTTATAATCTTATTAAAGAAATACGTTAACTACATAGCTTCTTCACCCCATACTCTTCCATACATCAATGGGGATATTGTCTAGTCCGCATGCCTTTTTCATTTTCATCCTTTTTAAAGCATTCTTGACCTCAAATAGTAAAACTCGTCGTGTGTAAATGATATCTCTTGTATTCATGTCACACGAGTCTTTACATTATCTCCATTGCAAATCTTATGGAAGTAATTTATCCATTGATTCTTGATATCATCATCCTTCACCAACACTCCACCATCTTCATTGTTGATGCATTTTGCTTGACTCAAGTCTCTTCCTTTTCTTTTTCTTATACGAGCCATTTCATGCTATCTTTTTACCTTTCTCTTGTGTCCAACTTCTTATAAATATCATCAAAGTATTCAGACTTTGCGTCCTGAACAACCTTCTTAGCTTCTTTGTTTGCTTGCTTGTATCTCTGGAAAGTCGCACCATCTCGGGATTTGGATAAGCTCCTATAGATCTCCCTTTTGAGTTTAATAACCTTTTGTACTTCATCATTCCACCACCACCAAGTCTCTTTCTGTGGAGGCCCACAACCTTCGGACTTCCTCAAAACCTCTTTGGCAATTTTTGTTATGCAGAAGTTCATATCATGCGACATAAAGTTAACATCAAACTCCAAGTGCCCTCCTTGATGAGTTTATCACGGAAAGTCGATTTCTTTTCTCCTTTAAGATTCCACCACTTGATCTTGCTATATTGGTTTTTGTCATCCTTGCCTTTATAGATCTTCATGTTAATATCTAAAACCACCAACCTATGTTGGGCAGTGAGTTCTTCGTTAGGGATCACTTTACAATCTTGCATACTTTGCAATCCACCCGTCTTGTAAGGAAGTAATCAATTTGGCTACAATTGCGTTGACTCTTGAAAGTAATCTTATGAGATTCTTTTTTTTTTGTAAAATGGGTGTTTGCCAAACTCATATCATATGCAACTGCAAAATCTAATATCCTTTCTTCTTCTCTGTTGCCATACTCAAAACCACCATGAACTCTCTCATATCCAACATTGCTACTCCCCACATGGCCATTTAATTCACTTCCAATAATAATCTTCTCCTCTATTGGTATTCCCTGCATCAATTCATCCATGTCACCCCAAAAGTCTTTCTTAGCCTCCTCGCTAAGGCCAACTTGGGGGGTATAAACGCTAATTATGTTAAAAATCTTTTTCCCGAGAACAAACTTGATAGTTATGATTCTATCGCCCATCCTTGTGATCTTGACAACATCATCTTTCAACATCTTATCAACAATAATGCCTACGCCATTCTATGGTTATCAATACATGTATACCAGATTTTGTATCTCGTGTCTCTAATCTCTTTGCATCGTTCCCCTGTCCACTTGTTTCCTGCAAACAAGCTATATTGATTTTTCTTCTAATCATGGTATCCACTATCTCCAATGACTATCAAAGAGTCAATATTTCAAGATCTAACTCTAATCCTTTTTTGTTTAGCTTGTTTCTTTACCCGCTTCCGTAAAAAATATTTCCCTTGCACCTTTTTGTATAACAATCATTTATCACTCTCAATTTACACTTTTTTGAAATGTCATGTGGAAAAATTTATCTCCGTAATTTTGATGTCATAAAGTAAATGTGGTTTTATGATTTTTCATACGATATTCACATCATGAATGAACTTTGTGTTTGTTTCCGTAATTTCCTATCCCGTTGTTATGATTTTATAGCTTTGGTTGGATGGATGTTATTTGTATCAATTCTATCTTATATGTACATGTATACGTATATGTTTGTATATGCCGTGTCTGTGTCCTATATTTCAAAAAACGTTGTGTCCCATGTACGTGTCTGTATCCATGTTGTGTCTTGTGACCGTGTCTGTGCTCCTAGCATATGCCCAAGAAAAGGACGCCTTGCCTTTTCATCTTCTTTACTTGCCAAGCTGTGGTAAGCTCTAAAAATCTTCTACACTACAAGTGATCAAGCATTTAGGTAGGATAACATATTAGGGAATGCCAACTATAAGTTGTAACCGGAAAATGTGGGTACGTCAATGCAAAATCTTCTTAGGTTGGTGATGGTGACATGGTAGTGGGAAGCATCCTTGATAAGTTGGGACAATGTGAGGAAGTCTGAGATCAATACAACATGTAAGAGATCCATTTTGAGCCAGCACATCGATAAGGAGTTGAAATCCACAGCTAGTACATCTTGGGCATGGAGATTTGGTTGCCTTCAGAAGCTATCGGTGGATGTGGTTGTTGATTTGACATGAACTGAGCAAAAGTTGAAAGGTTGACATCTAAAGGGTAACAAATCTTTTTGCTGGTGGCTTAGGTTAGTAGGTTCTGTAGGAATTGGCTCAAGGTAGAACTGGTCTCAAGCTGTAGTGTAACTAGCGGCAATATAGGATTTGATGTTTTTGTAATTGGAAAACATAAGTGATGGTGATGGCAAGTTCAATAGTGAAGGTAAGAACTTGGCGTAGGCTCACAATTGTGCTCCTGCTTTGCTTGCCTTCTGATGGCTCCACTCCAAGGAGAAAAAGGGGGTTGAGAAAAGGATAAGTTCCTTTCAAATGGGTGGCCTTGCGATGCTGAAGTCTAATAATTTTTTTGTCAAGCATGAACAGACAAAGCACACGGCTGATTTTTAATATTAAACTTGACCATATGATCATCTAACTTATTTCCAACAACAGGTAAATGTGTAATTAACAAACTATTAGCGAACCTAATAAACCGTTCTAGTTTAGTTTAACTCTACAAAGATTAGTGTTGGCATTGATGCTTTAGTTTGGTTGTATTTATTTAATTGTGATGGTAAGTTTAAGAAAACGTTCTCATCTATTCCAATGCATTTGTGAGTTTTGACTTCATTATCAGTGGGTAGTCAATCTTGTAAACCAATTTAATAATAAAAACATTGCTCGAACACATCTTAAGGTTGCTTTCTATAACAAAAATATAAAAACTCTAGTTGTCATCGCATTCGCGGCTAATCATCTAATTAATGAAAAATACAATCATAAAACTAAATTAAACTAATAAAACATTGAACTTACAAGGAAGTCCCTGAAAATCAATCAAAAGTCCATGAAATTACTAATTAGTCCTTGCACTTAAGTCAAGCATCCAAAATGGCTAAACATATAATCAACCAACAGTTTTTCCCTAATCAGCCTCTCACCACGAGCTTTGTCCAACAAACTTCCTGTCTCCAAAAGGTGAGCCTCTGATGAGTCCATAGGATGATTTGACACTGATTTTGTGTTGGTAAGTGGATGCAAAGTTCATTTTTCGAAAGCCTGGATGACTGGTCGATGTGTTGTTGCCGTGTGAACACGAGATTGCACAATTTCTTTGTATTTTTTGTGTGAAATGGTCAGCTTATTAGAAGGAATACTTTCGAATCCCTTCATCTTTGTTTGCATCAACAACGGTCTTCACATGAATGGAGTTCTACACGATGCTCAGGGTTTAGTAATGCCAACATTGGCGTGGTTGAAGAAGACACTAGATGCAACATCTTCGTTTGGGGCAGTGATAACTTGAAATAACCTTAGCTGGTAAAGCATGACGTGTTCCATGTGCTAAGGGTTTGTGGCACATGACCTGACATGTCATATTAAGCTGGGATGTGAATCTAGTCGTGTTTCTTTCAGAATAATTATGAAAGCCTCAATCCCAACCATGTTGGGGTCAGCTACATGAATCCTTCTTTCCCAATCAGCTCTATTTATGGGTCATATTTGATGTCGAACTCATCTGGAATTATGAACTACTTGTTGGTGTTGTTGATGTTGGCATTGAAGTCTTCTTTATGCAGCATGGTACATGTGTTGAGATAGCATGAGTAGATGTTCACACCTTGAAAACCCACATGATCCAGGTATGAGGGTATCATTTCTTGTGATAGGGCGACTGGGATGGTCGTGGCTGATGAAGATAACACAGGATGAATACTTTCATAGATGGAGAGGGTACAAAGTGTAATGTAAATGAAACGAAAAGAACAAATCATTACTGCTCTAGTGCACCGTTGTTGACCCTGTTCAAGAGTGAGCTCTATGTGCTCCATCTCTTCTATCCTTGGTTCTCCATGGCCATTGTGGGTGTAAGGTGAAGGTTTTGGCGACCCCTAGGGTGTCTGATGCAGACGACATCGTGAAAACTCAACTTATTCATCTAACTCAACTGCTGGACAATACCCTAGGCATGTGCATATATAGCTAACACATGGGAAGCCCAAATTGGTTTGTTTCTGCCCATGATTCGACTAGATTCATGATTAAAGTAATTGATTGAGATTTTTCAAACAATTTCTCAACTATAAATTTAATCTCCACTACAAAACAGTTGCGAATAAAACCCTAGGTGGAAACGGAAAAATGGAAACTAGTTCAAAAAATGAGTAAAAATAAAAAGAGGAACTTGACTCTAATAAAAGGCACCCAAGCCTTGGTCAAGCTTTGGACGAGCAACCTCTTCTTCATCAATGTTTCTCTGAATGGCTCTCCTTCCTAGTGAACAAGGGGACCATAGACGACTCCCATGCTGTCATTGTAGGGATGTGGGGGAAGGTGATGCAGTTTCTTTTAGGGTTGTGAGGCCTTGTTCGTTTTGTGTCCAACAACTAGGCTCTATAGGATAGGATAATGAGGAATGAAATATAGAGGGATAGAAGAAAAATAAGACAAAAGAAGAAGACAGGACTAGGGCGAAATAGTGGAGATTAAAGGAAGTGTGGTCAGAAGAAGGATCAAGGATGGGGTTGGTGGCATACTATCATAGTATGTGGCTTTTCCTTCTTTAAAATTTGATGGATAAAATATGAATAATTGATAGCGGCTGGGTAGGGATGGCTCCAAGAACTGCTGTTTAGGAGACCAACGGTCTATGGGGTGGGGGTGGCTCCTAGACCTGGTGTTTAGAGACCAGCGGTGTATGGGGTGGGGCTCTTTCCTAACGCAAGGTTTAGGTTTTTCCCTTGTAAGGGTTTGGGGATCTAGAGCTGTTTATGTATCGGGCGGGGGTTTGCCTAACTAGGGTTTAGGTTGTTTCCCTAGTGGGGGTCTGGGGATCTCAACCTAGGTTAGGTGTCAGGCTCCTATCAACCGGTGCATAACTAATCTTTAAAGCAATCATATAATCAAAACTATGCTTGGACACATGACCCGAGTGATATTCAAAACTATGCTTGGACACATGCTCTGATATATTCATAATGAAAAATTGGAAAACGTAGTTATCGTGACGTTGTGACCAATCGACTAATTCATCATCATCATCATCATCTAAGCCTCAGTCCCAACTATGTTGGAGTCAGCTACATGGATCCTTCGTTTCCATTCAGCTATATCATGGGTCATATTCTGGTCGAGATATAGAGATTCAAAATCTCTCTTTACGAGCTCTTTCCATGTTATAAAAAAGCAAAACAATATAACCCACTCAAACTAAGAACTCCTTGAGATTACTAATTAGCAGCTGCAATTAAATAGCCAAAAATATCTAGTAAAACCTAGTTTGGCATCTTCATTTGGCTTAAAATGGGCTCATGGTCGAGCTTGCGTCCTACATTAATTGAAATGCTGACAGGAGATGCTGATTATTATGAATAACTGTGTCCAGAACATTTATTTTTCAGTTTGGTATATTCAATTGTGATACTATATGTTCCATAATATTTTGGTTGGATACCTTTTGGATTATATGATATATTTTATGTTGCAGAAATTGTAGAAGATGTTGATCTGCTGATTAGAAAGGCAGAGAGATGCTTAAAAGCTGGTGCTGACATGATAATGATTGATGCTGATGGTGTCTGTAAATATACTGATTCTCTCCGTGCTGATATCATTGCCAAGATTATAAGCCGTTTAGGGATTGAACGGACAATGTTTGAAGCCTCTGACGCAGGCATCTCAATGTGGTTTGTGGAGCATTATGGACCCAAGGTATTGCTATTTGTTGTATTGTCTGATTTTCTGTGAAAATATGATGGCGGTATTAATGACCATCTGAATTGGTTACATGGTATAATATTATATTGTTTACTTTTCCAGGTGAACCTTTTTGTGGACCATTCACAGGTTATGGACTTGGAGTGCCTTAGAGGTCGCAACTTAGGTTCAAATAATACTTCTGTCCTCGGTTCTTCATACTTCCTGATGTGAGGTACTACGCAATGTTCAATCATGTTCGTGGTCTTGGAGGAACCTGAAGTGTTGGAATTCATAAAATAAAAAATAGCTTAATCAATAGATGAATACAAACTATGTTCTTGTTCATGTAAATATTGTAGTCTGTATCGTGATCGCTAATTGAAATAACCAACATCATGCTTGTTAGATATAAGTGATACATTTGTTCATCTCGTTTGGTTGGAAGGAAATGAATGTGTTGGGCCCAGAGCAAAATACATCTTCCTGTTGGACTTACTGTTCAGCCAATTGTGCTCTTATTTGGTGTAATCATTGAGGATACATATTTGCTTCTGTTAGCATTTCTAGATTTTGTCTTGCACTTCCAATAGCTTCCAAAGAAGTCTTGATTTGTAAGAGTGCGGAAGTGATCGTACAATTTGTTTTAATTTGTTTTTGCATTGATTTTTCTGTCTAGGGTCACGAGTGATTCATAAAATGAAAAATAGCTTAATCAATAGATGTATACAAACTATGTTCTTGTTCATGTAAATATTGCAGTCTGTATCGTGATCGCTAATTGAAATAACCAACATCATGCTTGTTAGATATAAGTGATACATTTGTTCATCTCGTTTGGTTGGAAGGAAATGAATGTGTTGGGCCCAGAGCAAAATACATCGTCCTGTTGGATTTACTGTTCAGTCAATTGTGCTCTTATTTGGTGTAATCATTGAATATACATATTTGCTTCTGTCAGCATTTCTAGATTTTGTCTTGCACTTCCAATAGCTTCCAAAGAAGTCTTGATTCGTAAGAGCGCGGAAGTGATCGTACAATTTGTTTTAATTTGTTTTTGCATTGATTTTTTTTTCTGTTTAGGGTCACGAGTGATTCACAATTTGCTTTAAACCTTAATTTATGTTTGATCGACTGCAACATCTTTTAGGATCGTTTTTGATTTTTTTTTTTGTCTTCCTATCTCTATGGCCAACCTTCCACAATACCATCGCTGCTGACCGCAGTTTTTATCGTTTCATTGTCGTTGCAACTGCATGCCATCTACGACAGCTGCTTCCACTTATCTGTTACCACTGTAACTTTTGTCACACTTATTAATGAGCCCATATTGGGTTGCTAGGTGCAGGCTGTTTTTCCAACCTCTTCCGAAGTAATAGGAAGGTAAAAAGTTCAAGAGCTTTTTTGGTACCTTGGTACCCGCGCAGCTTTAAAAGATAATAGAAAAATCTTCATTCTCACTTCTATAACTGCGTCAATCGAATTGATAGCTGCTTCGTCCAAATAGCAGCAACGGAGTCAGTGGTGCTGAAATGGTGACTTGACGGTAGGTGTGGTTCCACCGGTGAAGGAAATACTGTAAGCTTCGTTTAGTAGAGTAGGTTGGTTTCGGTGATGCCAATGAGCGGTTGTGTAGCTCCACTTGTCGTCATCATGCAGTAAAAACAATATGCTTCGGAAGAACTTTAGGTGCAGACGTCCTGCTCACCAACATTGAAAATTGGGCTTGCAGGTCTGTTTTTAGGGTGGTACCAGGTATGTCTATACTGAATTAAAGGAAATCTAGCTGGGAGCTGGAGTATGCAACTGAGTCTTTGTTTGTTACTAGATAACCTTCTAGGGTATAGGTACAAGGTGTGTTGAGAGAGTGTCTCAGACTCTTTTAGAGAAGCTTTCTTGATGAACCAAATGTTTCAACCGAGCATAGGCTTCGTCGAATTGTGTTCAGCACCTATATATGTGCATTTAAGGTCAGACCATATTTGCATCTATGTTCATCATATGTAGTCCAACTCTGGATCAGAATTATTGTCGAAATAAAATTAGAGTTTGTGTTACAGGTTGTCTACAACCCAATCTCCGCTTGAAAAAATAACCATACGATTTTGGGACTTGGACGTGTCCTATTTTTTATAAATATACCCTCAACTCGCCCTGTAGGAAAAGACATCAATACCTAAAGTCAAAGATGGACTTAAGGCTTTCCTTAGGATTTTATGCCTTCAAGATCTCCTCTTCGAGCAACTGTCTCCTTCGACGGTTGATTTTTAGGCATCGAAGGAGATTAGGTTCTTTTTCTCTCTCTCGTAATCATAATCTCTATAATCTCTTGTTCCGCTGTTGATCTTTGTCGTATGTATTAAGTTTGAATCCTTGATCTCATGTTTCTACATCTCCACAACAAGCTTGTTCGGCCTTGTTCGAATCTCCCATCACCGCCATAATCCTAACAAGGTGTTATCAATATTTCCATTTCAAAGTCCAAAAAGGATAAATGAGGGAAACATATTTATCTTTTATGGTCTGAGCTGATATGCGGTGTATATGATGCGCTTTTTAGATGTTAGTTATTGTGAGTATGTTCTAGATTAGATAGGCATGAAGTTCAGGTTTTAAAGCTGCTAGTAGCATCAGAGCGATTGGAGAGCAAGAATAGCCTATATTTTGGTGGCAAATAAGTCCCCAACGTTGAGTATGTTGTGTGTCGTTATTTTATATTTTAACATGCTATATAAAAAAGAAAATGGTATGCATACGCAAGCCTATCTGTGTTGCGGTTTGGGGTGGGCACCTTTCATTCTGTTTTGTATAGAAAGTATGATTGGTATACGCTAAAGTCTAAGCGGGTTCGTAGTTCATTTCGACGTTTGACCACCACGTTGACCTACGGTTCTTATAGTGACGACTACGTACGATTTCTCTGTGGCTATTTACGAATTTGCTATGTATATCTAACTCTGGCACGGTAACTATAGAATTATGGAGAGACAATAGGGTTTCCGTGTTCTTACTACTAGAGCTGACCCATGACCCATAACTCAATAGAGTAGGGATGTAAATGGGTATGGGTAAACCTGTAAATGTATAATTTCAAACCCTTCGAAAATCAATTACGGGTCTAAATTTATGTACTTGCATACCTGTACACTCGCATATAAGCAGATCCACAATTGGATATGTTTGGACCTGGATCTATAGATCTGTGTATCTGTTATACATAAATAATAATGTATAGAATATGTTATTTATAACATACTTTTTATTCTAACTAATATAATATTCAAGACTATGTCTTACTTTAATTATAACAAGGTTTTTTTTTGTTTGATAGCAATTATAACAAGGTTGACACTAGTCATTTATGTGAGAATTAACAATTCCAATTACAATCACGAGCAACATTTATAAATTTAAAATCAAAATAGTAACATGATATGCTGCATAATTAAAACACTATGACAATGACTATAAATATGTAAACAGTTAACTCTAGTAATCTTCAATCTACAAAGTAGTGTAATATTTAATATAACTGTTACATGTTTATATCCTACATATAACAATACCTCATTGTACTAAAACTACCCACAGCTGTATGTAGTCCTTTTCCTTAGACAAGTGGGTAAGCAATCATATATAAAAAATCCAACAGTAAAGGAAGAATTTGATAAAGGCGGGTCTGCTTCCAGCGAGAAAGTAAGGAAAGGTTTGTCTCTAAAATTATGTATTCTTCATACAATAGAACATAATCATAATTTTTCTTACATAAATAATATGATGTTTTATATATAAGTACTTATCCGCATACCTACATCGCATGCTCGCTTTTATTACGGGTACAAGTATGGTGCAGGGCTAATTTTTTTTTACCATTAAGATGGTTTCTCCTCTTTTATATCTTTTAAAAATGGTCATATTGATTATAAGGTGTAGTGAAAAACAAAACAAACCCTATATATACATATTGATACTATAAAATCTTGTGCAATGAGGCGTCAAACCAGGTTTACATGGGGTTCTTTCCATAGAAAAATGGCTTTATTTCTCATGTAATGGTACATGATGGGTACGCCAATGAGATGCTCCTTCATGCTCTTCAACAAACTAACATCCTCTAGGTTCTGGGGTAGGACAAAGATATGCCTATTTGCACGGGTCCAAATTTTTTCAAAGAAACTACAATTCCAGAGGACATGACTATTTGTTTATGAGGAGTTTTGTCAAAGGGAACATCTAGACGCCAAGGAGGTGCCCCTTTGCTGCATAATCTTTGGACATAAGTCTATGGCGAAAGACTTTCTAGCCATGAATAAGCATTCTTCTAGGCAATTTATTTCTCCATAGCCATCTAGCCCAAGGCAGGGAGGGCTTGTGGGTGCGACCAAAGTCCCATGCACCTTTTGAAGGGAAATTAAAGGCCAACAAGGAAGCAACAATCACTTTGTGTAATATTAGTGGCTTCACAAACTTTAGCAAGAAATTCAATACTTATTTTATTAGGTTTGCTCCATGTTCCATTGTGCATCAGGTCGCCAAGCATCTAACCTTTATCAAAACTGATTTTCAGCATGAGGTTCATGCCTATGATATGATCCAAGAACTCACCCTGGACCCACAGATCATTCCAGAGTGACACAAATGAATTAGAACCAATGTTGTATCTAATATAGGGCTTAATTTCATCCCTGTGCGTGAGTAGAGATCTCGAATACCAAATGTGTTGAGGTTTAGAAGTACTAGACCAAACTATATTGGCATGATACACATATTTATTATGAATCCCCCTAACCTATAGGGATCATTTGTTGTTTGTGAGGTCCCATGAATTTTTAATAAAACTTGCCTTGATCCAGTCTTCAATATTTCTAATGACCATGCCACCTTCTTCTTTGGTAGAGAAGATGGAGTCCCAAGATATAGTGTGATGTCTAAAGTATCAATATCAGCCCACAAAAATTTCCTGCACAACCCGCCAAATTTCATCAATAGTTGCTTTCTGCAAAGAAAAAGTACTTGTCCAGAAGAGGTGGTACGATGATGGAGTCCAGATGATTAATTTGAGTCCCCCTTCTGTCAACAACGGTTTCGATTTCCAGGAGTCTAGTTTATTCTTGATTTTGTCAATCAGGGGTTGGCACATGATTTTCGTGAGTCTACCTATGAACATATGTACTCCTAGATATCTGACAGACAACTATGTAGTTTGTATACCAAGGCCATTTTGGACTGTGCTTGGGGTGGAAAAACTTAAGAAAAGTCGTCTTTTATTCAAATTTAGGTTGAGGCCTGATCTTGTACTGAACTCATCGAGGCATTCTTTAATTTCTTTAACATTATTCTCATTAATTTCTATGAATCAACAAGTCATATGCAAACAATAAGTGAGATACTCTTTAGTTGTCAGTAGTAAGAGGGGTGATGGTTTTATTTTTCTCTGCATTGTTTAAGATGGCTTTGAGTCCCTAAATGCCAATAACAAAGAGATAAGGTGCCAAAGTGTCACCTTGTATAATCCCATCGGTCACATGAATAATAGTGGACAAAAATGCCATTAATGAAAATTTAGAAAGAAGTAGTGGCTAGGCATTCCTTTGTCCATGTCAACCATCATAAAGAAACCCCATAACATGCATAACTTCAATAACATAGTCTCTTCTAATTGTATCATAATCCTTGCTCAGGTCTACCTTCAAGCAAAGCTCATATTTTGCATTGGGCTTATTGAAATTAGAAACCATCTCATTTGAAAGTAGGATAACATCAGAAATGTGTCTTCCCTTCATGAAGGCACATTCATTGTTTCTAATGATATAATGCATTATGTCTTCGAGCCAAATTTTCTAGAGTTTTAGATATAATTTAAACACGAAGTAACATAGAGAAATCAGTCTCCATTCACTAACCTTTGTGGGTTGCTTGACTTTTGGTATGAGGGTGATTAAGGCTTTATTCGTCTCTTTTAGGAATTTGCCTTTCAAAAAGAAATCTTGTATTTCTCTTGAGGCATCTTTCCTAATGATTGACCAGACATCTTGGAAGAAGTAGGCATTGAACCCATCAGGTCTAGGAGCTTTATCCTTATCAGCTAACCACTTGATGAATTTCTTCATCAAAAAATACTATGGATATATCACTAATTTGTTGTGAAATCAGCCTAGGAATGTTTGAGATTTGCAAAATGAGGTTCTCATCTCACCCTCTATTTAAGATAGCATATAGTGCTCCATGAAAACCTTTGTAATACCATTTTCATTAGTAATAACTTTGGCTTCATGATCGACCACCTTGATTTAGTTTTTGTTCCTTCTTGTCTTTTGAGACATATAAAAGAACATTACATTCTATATCCATGCTTAAGTCAAAAAATTCTAGATTTTTTTAATCTTAGCATAGCTTCCTCAACATTTATTGTAGCCTTAGAAGCTTTAACTTTGTCATTAGCTATCTTAATTAGTAAATGATCATCGAGATTTATGCCAGAATCAGTTCAGGCTTTTAGTGCTTCTTCATCCAGGTTCTTAACAATTTCCACCATGTCACCTCTGAGATCCTAGTTCCCCTTTTGTAAGGAAGTTTTAACAATCTTTAGTTTCTAACTGATTCTGTACATGGGGCATCCAGAGATGGGAGTGATCCATGCCTCTTGAATTATTTCTCTGTACTATGATATCATGGTCCATACATTGAAGAATTAGAAGGGATAGTAATTGCGAGTTGGATCATCACCCAGGTGTAACACGTGCATACAATGGTCACTGTGGATATTGGATTTTGTTTCAAATCAAATTTTTGGATAGGCATCCAAAAATTTTACATTACCAAAGGCGCAGTCAATCTTGCTTCTACTATTATTATCTCCCACTTATTGATTGTTCCATGTGAAGTATGGACCTTTATCTTGAAGTTCGACCAAGTCAGTAGTACAAAAAGCCTCATTGAAATCATCCATAGAATGCTTACAGGGAGCAGAACGACCACACTTTTTAGAAGCACATCTGACAACATCAAAGTCTCCTAAGATAATCCATGGATCAGAAGAGTACTACCTAATAAATATGAGCTGATTCCACATGTCAGTGCATTTGACATCTTCATTGGATACGTAAATTATTGAGATCACAATAGTGCAATCTTTGTGAGTAAGGTGAAGGTGGAGTAATTACTTGGACTAAAATTTAATTTCGATGTCATAATTCTCATTTTCCCAGAGAGCAAGGTTTCTTACTTTCTTGCAAGAAAATAAATTATCAAGCCACTTGGAGTTAGGCCAAATGCATTGAACCGCTCTAACAAATTTACTTCTATTTAGTTTTGTTTCAACAAGGAATGCTATGGCCGTCCTTGTTCTTTGTATCTTAGCCCATATTAGATATTTTTCACCCCCAGATTATCTCAGCCCATATTAGATATTTTTCACCCCTGGAGCACAAGCCTGGATTATTCAAGGCTAAGATCATGTGTGTGTGGTGGGGAAACGTTAACATGTACATGGGGCGCTGGACTGTTGCCAGCCACACCTCAATGGTTCCAATCAGGAGTCCCAATAGTGGATTTAGTAACAATGTCTTTGTATATGTTATCATAGCTCTATCGGACATTGCTTCTGGTATTTCTCCAATTTGGAGAAATCGTGTGTTTGGGCTTATGGAAGCCTTCGATGTCAATTTGTCAAGCAGTTGATGCATGGGGTGGTGGAGACTTTGGTCTTGAGCTGCCAACATCCAAATCAGATGGTGGGGCTGTGACTGAGGCATGAGGTGATCGGGATGACTATGTGGATTGAGGATCATTAGATGCAACTTCTGGTGTTTGTGACTCTGTGTGTTGAGAATCAACCGATGTAGTTTCTGAAGTGCCATCTTCCTTGGAACTTGACTTCTCCTTATTTGACTATGATACAACCTATTTGGGGGGTTCGTAGAGTTTGCTATCATATTCAAAGGTTCCACAACCCACAATTGGGACACCTATCAAGAACCCACTTGTATTCAATCTAAACAGAGTAGGGCGTGCCAATGTGTACACATAGCTTTAGTTCCTAGGGAAACTAAGATATAGCATTCATCAAGACTTTTAATTAGGAATACTCCATGCGTCTTCTGGATTTGGTTTTCCGATCAAAGCATTGTGGTTTGTCGAGGAATGAGACACTCATGGAAATCATCCTTTCATTCCATAATTCAAGTGGGAGGTTTAGAATCTTTCAGCAGATGGGAACATCAGTGAGTTTCTCATATTTGAGAGGTTCTTCTCCTCTCACTTTTGCAACATAATTGGCTTGCCCTTGACATACCACATGCCCCCTTCATTTTCTGCATTCATGTCTTTCTCATCTTGGAATTTAATGATGAAACAACCATTGGATATGCCTATAATTTCAATCGTAGACGATTACTTCTAGACCCCCTTTAGGTATTCATGTAACCTAGGGATGTGTGGGAAGAATATATTATGTTTCTAGCAGTAGTGTTTGTCCATAAAGTTTCAGTCTCATCCACCTCTACCTGGGGGATGATGATTTCATCATTTCACTATGCTCAACTCCTCAAAAAATTTGGTGCTGACATCTTCAACTTGTTTTTTTAAGAATGAAGCTCATGCCCTAGGTGTGTCAGATACTCTAATCTCATATTGGGGGACTTAATCTTCTCAAGGAAGGTCTTCCTCTTCCTTGCGCTGTCGGCGCCCTAGTCGCGTTTTGGCTGCCGATCCTGGAAGACATCACATTTTTAGCTGACTGATCAAATGTCTTGGTGTGGGTCTGGTTTATTATAAAAGGGGTCTAGAACCTAAAGAAGATATGCTATTATGGCCAGACTCGCACCATAACCATATCGTTTTAAACCCTCACGTATATTCCAACATTTCTACTTTATTTTCTACAAGAATTTTGTGATTATATGGCGAAGAACATCACATCCCAAGTTTCCATATTTTCTTTTCCTTGACAATTTTAATAGTGATGTCCAATTGCAAACTATTATATACCTCTATGTTTCATTGAACTTTCAATATATAGAGATGGAGTTAGGCAAAGATTAAGTCAACCCTTAGGCCCTTGTTTGACTAGGTTAGCCAGGGTGAGTCAGAATATCTGAATTAGTCTGATATGGATCCAATCTGTTTTTGTTTGACAACCCAATCTACCTTAGGTCGACTGATCAGGATGCACTATGTTTCAGTTTGACAAACCAATCCAGATCTGGTCTGATTCTGGTCTACTTGTAATCTGGGAACTATTTGAATAATATAAAATTATAATCTGACATACCAGTGTAGTAGAAAATTTACATTTATTAAAACAAAATATAGATAACTATTATTACTTGATTTCTGAGTATGATTAATTTTCTTGGCGTGTACATATTTAAACCAATATTAATTTATGCACATGTTGATATAATAATTACTTCATTAATTGCAAGACTATGTTATCATTTTAGAATTTTCTATTTAGGATGTGTTTGTTCTTATACCCATGTTTGCATGAAGGATACATAAAAGTTGTGATTTTTTAAGAATAACTGTAGAGTATGTTAATATTATTCTCTAACATGAGTATAACAACCAAACAATACAAGCTAAACACACATAAAATGATATCACACTTTACCGTCTACTAATTTTGACATCAAATCATAGTATTCAAGACTTAATAATAGTACATAACATTATATCTAGATATTTGTAAAACATTCAACCAACTACAAAATTAATTACAAGGTCTTTAGTACATAATTTTGGTAGTGATTCATGAGATACTCATTCATTCTATTCACCATAAATGCCTCCAACAAAATTATTTTGTTGTCAGCATTGTTCATTGCAATTACTCCATCATCAACAACTATTTCATTTGATTGAGGGTTTATGGGTGTTGAGGTCGACCATATTATTCAATACTTTCACCTCATTATAGGTCATGGACATTTTAATCCTCCTCATTAATATGTGAAATATTCAAAGGATATCACACCAAGCATGATGTAAGGAATGACCATGATTTAGAAATGATGCCCTATATTGTGCCTAGTTCTTCATCTGACTTGTCATCCCATTAAAAGTGGTTCATTTTATCATGAAACAACTACAAAATAGTTTGAAAAATATAGATGTGACTAATTAATATATGTGTATTTAAAAACTGTGTGTTTGAATTTGTCATTAGTGACACAATTCCATTCTCTCGAAGTGTTGACAATTCCAATTACTAAATGAAATTTTAAAATGCAGGCATAACATGCAACCAACTTATTATCTACTAGATGAAAGAAAACAATGCAAACAACTTATAATGCTTATAACATGATTATAACAAACAACTATGCAACTAAAACACAAAAAATGATACCATACCTGAGAGTCTACTAAGTTTGACATCAATATAATATTGTTTACCTGTTAATAAAAGTACATAACATTACATCTAGAAATTTATAAACCTTCTACCAACTGCAAAATGCATTGTATCAAAGAAACATCATCAAGTATGAAATAATGCGTTCTGCAAAGTCTTTAGTACATCATTTAGATAGTTATTCATGTGACATTCATTCATTGTGTTAACCATCCACACCTCCAATAACATCATTGATGTTGTCAACATCATTAAATTTTGTAACTCCATCATCAGTAACTGATGCATTTGGTTGAGATTTTCTTTCTTGGTGAGGTTGTTGTTGTAGGCCTGATGGGTAAGTGCAAGGATTGGTCAAGAAGTTGCATGGAATTGGCACTAATATGTCTCAGTATGAAGCAATTATATATAATAAAATCTCTTTTGAGGTTCTTACATTGGTTTTTGATCAGCTTCAATGTTGCCTAAGGCCTCCCCAATCGATTTTTCCAATAATGCAACATCTTTCTCCCAACCCCTCAAGTAAATTGTCCATCCAAACACCTACCCATATCATACTGGGATCTCAATACATCAAGTAGAGACCTATCAACCTCTCTAGACCATAGAGCATGGGGCCTCCTATTTGTAGAAGCAATATTACCAATACCATTTAAACACATTACAATAGTGAGGGTATATTATACAAACATGTAGACTTAATGTACAAATTCAAATATGATGACATTAAATGCAACCAAGTTAAAATGTAATTTTGACAACAACAAATACATAATCCATCCACACAAAATGTTTTTTTTTCATTGCTTTCAAAAAATGTAATTGGCCTATGGTGTCATCGTAGGTAAAGGAGTCATGAAAAGGCAATTTGTATTCTTCAACTTATTCACTTCAATGTAATGTTCATCGTACTCATACTAATATGATTGCTAAACATCTTCAGTTTTATAATGGAATTCAGCCAATTCCTTCAAGTTCATTGTCTGACCCCATATCGACTTTCATTGATCATTCAATAACTATATCTCATCTGATAGAGACAACATTGTTGGGGGGAGATAGACTTCCTGGTGGAAGTATTGGCACCGATCTTTATCCTATAATGTGTTTTCTTTGTATTACTGAAAAGAACATATAATTTAGATATTATTAGATTTACATATTTATGGTTGTATTATATATCCTGTCTTGCTGAACAAATATAATATATTTTCCATGTTCATTCACTAAGGATACCAAAGTCATACAAGCCTGCATCTTTAGTGTTCACGCACAATGCAGAAAAACTACCACACACACACCTCCAAACTTGTGAAATATTGACATTTTATAAAGTAAACTTCACCAATATTTTAATGTGTTTCTCAAAATACATATTATAAATCAATGCATACATAGAAAAATCTAGCTCAATTCCTACAACTGACATTATTTTTCAAACAGAACAAAGTACATTACAACCATGACATATTATATCCTTCCTCATCTATCAAGGAACCAATATTTCTCAATATTTGTAATTGTTTATGAGGATAGTCTCATCTCCTCCTAAGGGTACCTATTTCCTCTATTAGATTATTGATATCTGCTCTTGTGTAACATACAAAGTCACATAAAGTAGATCATTACTTGTGCTCCTTGTGTACATGCACGATCTGTGTTATCATTGTTGGTATGTATGCCCTGAGAGCCAATCATGGGATGATTGGTGGGATAAATTAAGATTAATTTGATAAACATCAAAGGAAAGCTTCCAATTCATTATGGTTCAATCAATTATGAGATAATGACATAACAGATTGAATGTATAGAGAATGACAATACTCAATGACGTATGCCTTCAGGTTAAGGACCTGAACGATGAGATCACACAGATGCTAATAGTTTGTACATTCTTGTTATGTCCTAGTCGGATGTCATTGTGGAAGTTTGATAGACAACAATGACACACAAGACTAGATTGTGTGTTGGTTGATGACAAAATCTCATTAGTCATGATATAGTGATACCAAACCAAGCACATAGGTACTTGTTAGAGAACAAGTGTATCAGACAGACCCACCGTGAGAGTGACACATGGAACCATGACTTGGTAGTCATAATCATATCTCACAGTGATGGTGGTGAGTGTGATTCTTTGACCTGAAATCACTACACTCAACACATGTCGTTGGGTACACTTTGACATCATCAAACGCAGTCCTAAAATATAAATTGTTATAAAGGTGATGATTGGGTGACTTTGACACATGAGGCTTTTGAGAGGTGAGTGATAGATATGGGATTTGTCCCTCTTGAGGGAGTTTGATGTCCATGGCCACTTGATGAGTAGGACTGAGAAAAGGCATGTGCATGCATGTATGAATCAATATGTGATATTGATGTCACACATATCTCATCCAGTCTGCTCTGAGATCAAGGAAGTGAATGAACGTTGAAAGGATGACTATTCCATGCCTTGAGTTTATTCAGGATATCAGTGACAAAGGAATTATACATTCACTGTAACACCAGTCATGGATTGTAGGATTGAAAGTTGTTCTCCAACTTTCCTTTTCACTTGGGTAGCAATGATGTGCGACTAGGCACCACTCTTTGGTTGTAAAGTCATAAGTGTTATGGACTTTCACTGCCAACGTGAAATGGGCCTGTAGGGTCACATACATAGGATTTAACCTGGACGAGGAGTTTATCCATGAATTATGTTTAGATTGTTTACTAAATGTGTTTAGTAGTTCAATTAAACATTCAATCAATTGACTTGACTCAGAATCACCAAGTTCAAGTGTTGGACTAACTGATTTGGGTGTCAGATTGATTGAGAACTCATTGACTGATTTCTGTACAACCTAGACTTCCAACCGAACGGTTCAAGCTGTTGAATCGATCAGCTCAGGGTCAAGTGAGATGACCGGTTTAAGTGTTGAACCGATCAGTTAATCTGGACCAAACAAGCCAATTTGGGAAAGTTAGGTTAGTGAGAAAATATTTTCATTTAACTTGTACAATTCGATTGGGACAAGTATTGATCTTTGGATTAATTGGAAGCGGAAAGAAGAAAGTCAATTGGGAACTTCCCTGGGAAGTGAAATGACCGATTCATGAATGAACCAATTAGTTCAGCTCCCCAAATGATCAGTTCATGAGATGAACCGATCAGTTTAGTCCCCAAACGATCGGTTCATTTGTGAAACGACTGGTTCACCTGCCGTAGTGTATCAATTTGTGGAAATTCCGGACCCTTCTACTCCCACTTTAGTCCCGCATTGCCCGGGGCTAAGAACCGTGACCCTGACCCCTCCTATATATAGAGGGGTACTGGGGGATTCTCAGATAGAATAACTCAGAACATCAGTTACTCTGCAAAGTTGTTCTCTCTAGTTGTGGTAACCGAGAGAGCCCAAGCAAGTGCTACCCGACTAGGGAGGCACAACGAGGGAAAACAACCACAGGATGACAGCTAGTGGCGGGAGAGTACGTCGGTGACTAGTACGCTGATAGAAGGGGACGACTCCTTCCAGTGTCTTATAGGACAAGACTACTAGAGCTCCCGGTGGTCCATGTGGACTATTATAGAGGTGGGAGATTTCTACCGCTCAGAGGACAACCGTCAATCTGTTAGTCTGGGTGTGACCAGGAGATACACATACACTGTCCAAGATCGGAGGTGAAGACCATGCTAGCCGTGAGGTAACATTGCCAAGAAAGACTTGGGACAAGGTACACCTCTACAAACCATCCTTCCTACCGTATAGATGTTGATGAGATCTCTTTGGGTTCTGGGTTTGGGGAGAATTTTTTTTGTTTCCACTGCCATCATCTGCCTTCCCTAAAACCCAATAGTGGTATCAAAGCCACATCAACATTCTATACTTTAGGATAATCGATATGATCAGTTTTTGGTTTGTCAACTTTTATTTATTGCATACGATGCAAATAATTAATTCTCTTTATGCATGTCCAATATAAATCAACAATTCCCTATATATACATATATGATATGGTATATAAATGCATTCGATACGCGCCACCCTTAAATGGTTTCTGTGGTGATTGTGGCCATAAACCCTAAATCTATGTGTGGTTGATTGCTGTTGCTTGCATCTCGGTCCATGCACCGATTCCCTACCTCCTATTCCTGATGTAACTTAAGATAACTAGAGATTCTTTCCTACCTTTGCTCCCCCCGCATGTAACTTGGGATTCCTCAATGCAAATGTAAATATGATTAGTTTATATTTCATGTTATGTCAAAGAACGGTGGACACCTGGAGGATCGAGACGATCGTCTCGAGCGTGAGACGATTGGCTGGTGGACCAAGGCGGCCGGTTCCTGGAGCGAGATGAGCGGGTGGCGACATGAAGAGATGCACGATGACCAGTGAACCGATCGACTGGAGGCGCCAGTCGATCGCCTGGTGGCACCCAACCGACCGGCCTGATGGCGAGCTGATCAATCATGGAGATGAGTTGATCAAACCCAGAATGGCAAATCACAGAGTTCATCTTGTACAAGTTGCATGTGATGTGGACCTAGATGACTGTGATTCCTCTTGGCTCGAGGAATCACATTAGGATGGCCATAATCATCGCCTTTTATCGTTTCACATGTTTTCTGTGGGATATAGCATGTATATGATACATACTATATATTGTGATGATTGGATATGTATATGTACCTATAAAACCAAATCCCTCAATAAATATTAAGTTTTAGATGCCTTCCAAATGTGACAAATGTGAAAAGCTTGATCGACCAAGTGTGGGCATTCCCTAGCGTGGTGCACCATTTATCTCGTGGAAGCATGAAGGATGGATATGTGGGTCTGCCCTAGCAGAGTGCATATTCATCATGTTGGCTTTGGGTCGGACTTAACAAGGTGACCTAGATAGGATCTAGCACCTTGAGGCATGGAGGTGATCATGGCAAGGAGTTATGCATGACATCTTTCAAGAGTTGCATATGATGCAATTGGCAAGAGTTGCCTACCTGGAAGATCTAAGTTGTGGGGGACAGCCCTAGCTGGTCCATGACTGAGAGGATTTCAGGATCTTGACCCACTAGAAGGTTGTACAATATAATCTTCCGAATTGATGGTGAGGGATATCAATTTGAACAAAAATAATGGGAGCGATAATTAATTAAAGTGCTAATTATATCGTAAAACTTTTTCAAATCAATCAAATAAGTCAAAAATGAGTTTTTGGACTAAATTGCATATATATTTCGTTTTGTAGTACAAATGGCCACAAAAAATAATCACTTTATTTGCAATCGGTCCTTGAGATGAACAAATTAAATGGGAATAATTCCAGGACTGGTTAGGACGTTGAGAAGTGTTCTCAATCGAAGAGAGAAAGCTCTAAGTCCTAGTTATACCATAACTAGATGAACTCACTCCCACCACACCAAAGGTTGAAAGGGATACTTACTGGAAGCATTCTGAGGATGCCATTGATGTGTAGTACTTGAATGTTGTATTCTCTAAACTATGAGTTGCAGAGACAACATGAGACATATGATGTCTCCAAGGCATTGTCCTAGTATGTCATGAAAAAAGGAGATTCAGTTGGTTCTCACACACTCAATGTGATTGGGCATGTGGAAAACCTGACTAGATTGGGATTCCCTCTAAGTTAAGAGTTGGCTACTGGTATGATACTGCAAATGTTGTAAGAATCATACAGTTCATGATGAACTACAACATGAACAACCTTGACAAGATGTTGACAGAGTTGTTGGACATGTTGAGGACAGTAGAGGCAAAGATGAAGAAAGAAAAACCGTAATCTTTGATGTGATCAATGAAGGGTAAGTCTTATAGGAAAGGTCAAGGGCAAAGCAAAGAAGTGTTCTGATGCTAGCCAGCAACCCAAGCCATCTTCAGCCTCAAGGCATATGGGAAGGGTGAACGAAGGAGGAGAAATCGCCCTCTATATCTGGAAGAACAAAAGAAGATGAAAGGAGGGGATAGAGATCTCCACTGTAGGTATCATGAAATAAACACTTCTTTATCTGAGGTATATGATACCAAGATGAAGATATGACATATATGATATGCAAGATCTAAAAGGAAGTGATGGCTTTTGTGGAAGGACTAAGAAAGGAGTACTCATCATTGGAGAAAGTGTTGATGCCATAGATAGGAGTACCTTATAGTTTATTTCAGCCTAAAGGGCACTAAATAGAGTTGAGAACTACTATTTCAATTTGCTAATAGAAAAACTTTATTGTTGCATCTTGTAGTGACAAGATGGTTATCAATAAAGTTGATGTTTCAATTTTAAAGATATGATCTTTGTGGCAATGCTTTTCTTTACCTTGTGGTACTTGGTATGCATAAGATAAAATGATACCTAAAAGTTATTGATAACTCAAACAACGAATTAGCATTATCATGAGAAATTCATCTCTAATTTCCATGTTGATGGATAAAGCTGGACTCTTTTGGTTGGGAACCATTAAGAGACATGAATATCTTAGACATGATAAATCAATCTTCACTAGTGGTAGTGAGAGAATGATTATCCTATTAGGTATAATACATATATGATGTATTTACATACCTATTGGAGCAAATGCTAATACTTCACATGGTGTTTAGAGAAATACCAATATGAATATCTTGAAGTGTTCAAAAAGATCATGAATGAAGTACACATTTGGTAAAAGTAATAATTCTTGATGTGATCAATGAATGAGATACTTAAACCAAATGTTTGAGAACCTTATGAGTGATTATGATAGTGTATCATAGAGAACTCATGATTAAGACATAATAATGTCTAAATCAGAAGGAGTCATACTCTAAGGAGTTAAAGGATGATTATAAAATAACTAAATTCTTCTTAAATAAAGAATACCTTACACTAATAAAGGATATTAAGAATCGCAAAGTGTTGTGAGTTCTCAAATTCCTTAACAGATACACCTCAAATATCTATATGATGAGTTGGTCATATAATGAGTCAACAATCTAGATGATATTGAGGAAACCGATTTTGAGTTATGGTTTATGACCATTAGATCCTAAATGACTTCCATGTGAATCATAAGGTGTGGCCTTAGTGGTAGCACCCATTGGGATAAAATCCATAAGTGCGAATGAGTCTTAAGCGTTAAGACACATGGATGACATTTTGAGAAGGATCATGCTTGTTGATTGCAACTTAATGACTAAGACATTTGGCTCATGGATATTAAAACCACATTCCTATTAGGAATAAGACAAGGATGTGTACGTGACACAACCTATAAGGTTTATGAATCCATTAATGCAAATGAAGTCTATAAGTTATAATGGACTAATCAATGTGATTAATTGAGTACAAGCAACTCAGAGCTGGGATCTTTACTTTGATAATATAGTCAAAGGGTTTGACTGATATGACAAAGATAAAGAAGGGATCTGTGATTTAGTGGGAGTGTATTTACATTCCACATGTTGATGAGGAATGAGATGTTCTAGAATGGAATCCTTTGTGGAAATTATCTTTAGGGAAGATAGAGACGTTTCCTATGTGATAGGAATAGAGACCTATAGAGATAGTTCTTGAAAACCTCTTGACATGGAAAAGAGAGAGCATACATTGGCAATCTGTACTGAAGGGTTCAATATACACAGATTCAGTGGGAGAAAACTTGTCCATGTTACATGGAGTTAGTATCCCAGAGCTAAGTGTCCCAATTCGTATGAAGAATGGGAACACAACGAATAGATATGGATCTATTATGTATGTAATCATCCCGTTATCTTGCATGTATGGACATAGCAAGAATAAAATGCATTTATCATCTTGTATGTAGGACATGCCAATATGATATGCTCATCCTGATAACTCGTATGTGGGACATGACGAGTGGATGTCTATCTAGTTCCGGTAAGTACTTGAGAAGTACTAGTTCTATGGAAATAAGGAAGGGTTCACTGTAAAGAGTTACACTGATGCGAACTTCTAGAAAAGACAGAAAATTTATTGCAAAAAATATATGGGATATATAAAAGTGAATGTGTGTTGAAAAATGGAAACGTTCCAATAAAGCTGTCTTAAAAGGAAATGCCAAGTATCAGTGTGTTAGAGAATAACAGTGGATACTATATGGATCTAGGAGTTCATGGAGATGAACTTATAGGTATTTCGGTCATTGATGACAAGTAAGGAGTGCCTGGTCATGCAATGAGGCTAAAGGTTAGCAAAGGAATATTGGATCATATATTATGACAACTCCGTCTCATACGTAAGACGTACAATGAGGAGATGTGAGACATGCAATAATACCGACTTAGACAAAGTGTTGCCATAACTCACTGCATTAACACTAGAGCACAGTAACATGTGGGACATATTTGAAGATCACTAAGAATATGATTCAAGGGTGATTGGCGCGCAGTGCAAGTGGGAGTCTATTGATATGTATGCCCTGAGAGCCAATCATGGGATGATTGGTGGGATACATTAAGATTGATTTGATAAACATCAAAGGCAAGCTTCCAATTCATTCTGGTTATGTCAGTTATGAGATAATGATAGAACAGATTGAATGTCTAGAGAATGACAATACTCAATGACGTATGCTTTCAGGTTAAGGACCTAAACGATGAGATCATACGGATACTAAGAGTTTGTACATTCTTGTTATGTCCCTAGTCGGATGTCATTGTGGAAGGTTGATAGACAACAATGACACACAAGACTAGATTGTGTGTTGGTTGATGACAAAATCTCATTAGTCATGATATAGTGATATCAAACCAAGCACATATGTACTTGTTAGAGAACAAGTGTATCGGACAGACCCACCGTGAGAGTGACACATGGAACCATGACTTGGTATTCATAGTCAGCTCTCACAGTGATGGTGGTGAGTGTGATTCTTTGACCTAAAATCACTACACTCAACAGATGTCATTGGGTACACTTTGACATCATCAAATGCAGTCTTGAAATATAGATTGTTATAAAGGTGATGATTGGGTGACTTTGACACATGGGGCTTTTGAGGGGTGAGTGATAGATATGGGATTTGTCCCTCCTGAGGGAGTTTGGTGTCTGACACGCTTTTTACATGCGTAGAAATGCAAGTGTACGCGTCAATGTAATATAGGCCTTTGTGAGGCCTGAGTCGAACTCAGGGACACGTGAATTATCAGAGACTACTACTAACTACTCGCAATCAGCTAAACCGATTAAAAAGTTGGAGGTTGTTGTAAAATTAAAAGAAAATAAAATAAAACAAAACAAAGCAATTGATTAAATGTTTAGTTTAATCAATTCAAGTGGGAATCTTTAGGATTGCGGTTTCACCACGGGTTTTCATTGTATGAATTTCTATTTAGTCACTCAAATTTATCTCTCTATCCGGGTAGTGTCCTGATATCAGAATTGCCCACTGTCGTGGTAAAATTCACTACCTATGTCTAGGTCGGTTCCACCGTCGTAGCAACCTATACCCTAAACTAGGTGCATTAGAGTCGATATCTCGGTATCCACCATTAACCTTACACCGCCTTATTCAAGGGATTTGTCAATTAATGTGAATTTCGTCTCTTTTCAACCATTAATTCTTCTTTCAAAGTAATTAAGGGCATCAGGTTATTATTATGGTGATCAAGCATAACAATATAATTGAGAAAATGAAATCATACCACGGATTTAAGAGATAAAAGATGAATCACTATGATAAAATCGTCATACAATGATTTCCCGGGCTACTCCCGGTCCTAAAGACAAAGGGGATTAGCCCCGCATGTTCATCTCAAAGCAAAACATGGTAGAGAAAAAAGGAAACATGGAGAAAAACGTGATTGAGTGGTGAAACCCCTGAACGGAGAAGATCCAATCACTCCTTGGCGTAGAATACACGTTCTCCCGCCTTTCGGTGGTGGAAATCATCTTCTTCGGTGTCCGGAACGGTTGGGGCGTGCTTCTAGGCTCCGTTCTTCTCTCCACCCTTCTCGGGACGTGTGCAGTGACTAATGACGTGATGGCTTGCTCTTGGCCGCCGTCATTAGGTATAATCACCGAGTTAGGTCGCCAAAATATCACAACCGTCAGATTTAGATCAATCTGAAGCAAACATGTATCTGACGGTGTCAATACCATCGACGCGAGTCGATGGTATCGACCCTGCACTATATCAGCTGGTCTTCTTTTCTTTTCTTTGTCACAACTGATGCCACCTCGATACCATCGACATTCATAGGCGTCGGTTTTGTCCTTTTACGTCGCTGTAGCTCCACTCGTCGATGGTATCGACTTTTGTGTCGATAGTATCGACTCTCTTTTCTGAAACAACCTGATGGTATCTCAATACAATCGACTCTCCTATCGATAGTATCGAGATTTTGCTGCTCCTTGCTGCTGGCTGCCTGTGGTCCGGTCGATGGTATCGACCACTGCCGATGGTATCGACATCAACATATACTTGTTTTTCCTGAAATTTCAACATGAAACCACATAAGCCGAAACAAAACATATTCTTATGATAATTTATGCTCAAAATACTGAAATAAGGGAGATTTGACATAGAGAATGATCATAGACCAAAGTAGATGAATAATGCAATATTAACCACCAAAATGACTAATAAATGCATAAAACACAAGTAAAATATGTCTCTAAATGCGACTCAAAATCATCGCATCAAACTCCCCTAAGCTTGAACATTGCTCGCCCTCGAGCAACAGAACCTTAGAATAGAATTTCCAGAGTCAACTAAAGAATAAATCATCACAACAAACATTACCATATGATCCCCACTGGACATTCACATTCCGACCCTCACTAACCACAGAATGATAATTACCCTAAAGGCGAAAGTAATCATCCATAAAATATTTCTACCTCAAAACTGATGAACACTATCACATAAGGCAGTTAACATAATAAAATTCGCCGGTTCAGACTCGGTGCATCTTGTGATCTCCTATACTACGCTGCTCGCCCTAACTACCATCTACATGGAAGCAACTCTCCTGATATTCACAAATGAGGAGAAAATCACGGTGGCCTACCAATTCGAGCAACGAGTGGATGGAATGGGTGGCTAAAGGAAGAAACGGAAGCAGTATACGGTTTCAACATGCATAATACAAAAATGCCCTAAATGATGCATTTGCAGATGAACATGCCCTAATGTCTAAGATTGGGTGGAATGATGCATGCACTAACATCCCGTCTCAAAATGAGATGGAATATCTAACTGAGCTACATCATGTACTTACTCATCTTAAAATGTGAATGAGACTATGTTCCTTTCTCCTTCTTATTCTACATTCTTCTCAATAATTTCTCTATCTTTTTCATTTTTTCATATTTTTAACTCTTTTTTCTTAAGCCCATATATCCATAATTGACATGAATTATTTGTTGGGATCACTTTTTCTGCATAGCTCAAATATTTGAAGCATTTATGAAGGTATGGAACAAGCTAATCACATTTAAAGAAGAAATAAGTTACATGATGTGCTCTATGCATAGAAATTATGAATGCAGCTAAATGACATGCACCTAAGGATAATGTTAATGTATTTTTTTATTTTCATGTAAAACATGTGAAAGTGGTTGCAATGCAAAACCTATCTATATGAGATGCAATCAAAAAGATTAAAACCGTAAAGTACTTCCAATTCTTATGGTGGATTGTGAAAAACAATGAGGTGGAACGATCACAAGACTAATTGACTGAACCTTTGAAAATTATTATGTGTCCCTCCTTACTGACCTGTGTAATAGTTAAGAGGTTTCTCTCTCTTACTTCAAATTAGAGTCTCATTATCATTTGGTCAGTTTAGGCTCACACAACCAAATCCGTCCACTTTTCATGAATCATGAGGAATGTACAATTGTGATTTTCTATTTTAGAGTTGACATAACCAATCATTTTCTTAAGTTATGTGCTCAAAGTTGAACAACACAAGCTTGTGAACACTCAATTTTTTTTAATTTTCCCTTACCCCATGTACAAGCAAATGAGATGACACATGACTTAAGACATCCACAATTACACTAGATAGAATGTGGATCCTACGAACAAACTAAGATTGCAAAAACTAAATGACAAGAAGTAAAACAATAAAAACTAAAAACTGAGAACATAAAAGATAGAGCTGTTCCAACTCCCCCCCCTAAGCTTGAATTCGAATATGGCCTCATAGTAAAAAACAATCTTAAAGGTTGGAACAGAGATACCGATTTACTCTTCTGGAGGAGGCGGGTATTGTGGGGCCGTGGGGTCCCAGGATGGGTACTGCCCTTGAAAGCTAGGATCATACTGGGGCATGGGTGGAGGTTGTGGATACCCCCCAAAGTAGTTCTGGCTCCAGTAATGATCATAAAAGGGCTACTGCTGCATCTCCATCCTATGTAACCTGTCATGAATCTGTTGTTGGTTGTTGAGGAGGAGGCGCTCATTTTCGAAGATAGCCCTCTGATTGTCAAGTAACCGATTTGTCGTCTCCTGAACATTGGTATACACTGCTGTATGGTGCTGCTGTGTTTGCTGTATATCCTGTAGCATGGCATACATTCCTTGCATGGAATAGACATCCTCGCTTGGCTGCGAGGGCGGTGGTGGTGGCAGAGGCTGCGAAGATGAAGACGCACCCGGATGCATGTGAGGACGCTTCCTAGGTGCCACTCATGCCCGAAGAGGAGTGTAGGCCTCCTCTTCCTCTTCAGCCTTGTCGTCATTATTGTTGTCATCATCATTGCCTCCATCTTCATCGGAGTCAACAATGGCTATGATTGTCCATCGGAAATGTTGAGCACCCTCGATATGGAAGACAGGATCGGGAAGAGAGCATTCTTGATATGCATGGTTTACATGGCAATGATCATAGGGTAAACCATCCTGAAGCAAGATAAGATTGGATCGGTGAAGATGCTACAAATTAACCTTGCTTCTGCTGGAGAGAGGAGTAAGCTACTGGAAATTCAACCCAAGGTAAGAGGCCAGCGGTGTAATGAGCCCTCCAAAGTGAATTGGCGCCTTCTGCGTACTCCGCTTTACAGCCAACACCTGCTGCAGAAAGAATGCTCCCCAGTTGCACTCTTGGCGCTTCAGTAGTTTATGCAAGAAAAACAAGTCCGTCTCCTGGAATTTGCTAAGAGACAGATCACCCCTAGCAAACAGGGTAGAACACAACATCCGATGAAGAATCCGCACGAACGGATGCTCGAAGTCTGCTACCGCTGCGTTGTGGTAGCTCACAGATTTTCCCGGCGGCACCGTCACAAGCTCGGCGAAGATGGCGTCGTAGTCGGTCCGGTTGTCTGGCCGCCGGTAGTCATTTCGCCCATGGTTCCAGTTGTAGATGGAGTTGAACTGGAGGAGGGTGAGAGTGTAGTCATTATTGTACACCTGGAAAGAAATGCAGCCCTTGATCCACTCACGGTCCATGGCGACGATGTCATTGGGCATGACACAGACGTCTAACGACGCCATGAATTCAGCCACCAACTCCTTGTATGTCGGCCAGTCACCGAAGAACGGCTGGCCATCAGCATGGTAGTCCATCTCGTCGGGCGTCCTACTCGTGTGTCTCGCCTGCCCTTTTAGAACGTAGGCCAGATTTGTGTCGAACCCCAAGTTGCGGATCACCTCCCGGTCAACATAGCGGGTCGGCTCGATTTTTCTCTTCATGATCTCCTCATAGATCTTCTTGACCTCTGCGGACGGATGAACAATCCGCGGGTGTGGAATCGATGCAATCAGTGGAGGCACGAACTCCAGGATGTCCATTGGGTTGGCGCATGAAGAAGATGCACCGGCAACATGCACCATGGTTACAGAAGAAGGAGAAGTAGAGAAAGAGCTCAGTGAAGATCGGAGAAGGAAATCTCCGCTCGATGAAGAATGTGCTCCTGGATGCTCGTCGCCAGGCTCAGATCGCTCTGGAATACGCTCGACACAGGTGGAGAAGAATTTCTCTGGAGTTGTGACATCATATGATGACAATCCTTCTCATATATAGCCATGGCCGGCGCTGCTGTATGCCCACGGGTCGATGGTATCGACACGGGTAGCACAATCCGTACTGCTGCTGGTATCGACGGTCATCAATGGCTGGATTTGCGGGGCCCGGATCGCTGACGTGTCGATACTATCGACATGTGTCGATGGTATCGACCCGTCCCCCGGATCGACTTTCTGGTTGCAACGATTGCCATTGATCTCCTCTCGCGGATCAGTGATGTGGCACGTCGATACTATCGACTTCCGTTTAGGGCAACACCCTCGTGAGGCCCGACCGCCGCCTTCTTTTTGAAGCTGGGTTGATACCATGGACAGGCCCGTCGATGGTATCGACTTTACTGAGACGATTTCTTCTGAATATCTCCAGAGATCTCGCGAGTATCGACACCCATGTCGATACTATTGACCTCTGCTTGCGATCAGCATGTTGGTATGTCGATACCATCGACGAGGCCGTCGATGGTATCGACGCAGTGTGATTTCTGCAGTCACCAACCTGTACCCCGGTCAATACCATCGACACAAAGGTCGATGGTATCGACCCTGCCTCAGTCCTGCACAATGAGCAAACGATCACGGTATCTTTTTTACACTAAAAACAAAGTCAAAACAAATCAAACTACGAATGTGAAAGAAACTAAACTAAAGTACCGGTGGCTGGGTTGCCTCCCAACAAGTGCCCTTATTTAACGTCTTAGGCTAGACGACATAAATCTTCTCATGCATATGGAAGTGCAATGAGTTTGATCTCATTCACTTTCCTTGTGAAATCTTCACCAAAATACAATTTCAACCTTTGTCCATTGACCAGGAATGTGGTCTCGCCATCACGCACCAGGATCGCGCCATGTGGTTTGATCTCCTCTATTGTGAATGGTCCACTCCATCGGGATTTCAACTTCCCGAGATGCATCTTCAGCCTGGAGTTGAACAATAGGACACTGTCTCCTTTCTTGAAAAAACGTATTTGAATATGGCGATCGTGAATCAACTTTGTGCGCTCCTTGTAGATCCGCGAGCTTTCATATGCATTCATTCGCAGCTCGTCAAGTTCATTGAGTTCAAGTAACCTCTTCTTTCCCGCTTCATCATAACTCAGATTTAGCTTCCTCAGAGCCCAATGCACTTTATGCTCCAGTTCCACCGATAAGTGACAGGCCCGACCATAGGCCAACCTAAAAGGTGTAGTGCCTATAGGTGTCTTGAACTCCGTCCTGTATGCGCACAACGCATCCAGTAGTAGGGTACTCCAATTCTTCCTTGTGGAAGCCACAGTACGCTCCAATATCTTCTTAATCTCCTTATTGGAGACCTCCACTTGTCCTTGAGTTTGCGGATGGTACGGGGTACCAATGTTATGTTTGACCCCGTACTTTCTCAACAGTGCCGCGAACTTTTGATTTCGAAAGTGTGTACCTCCATCACTTATGATCATCCTTGGTACACCAAACCTGCATAAAATATATTCTTTGACAAACCTGCACACTACAGCGGAATCATTAGTCCTTGTGGGTATTGCCTCTACCCACTTCGACACATAATCAACAGCCAAAAGAATGTACAAATTAGAATTTGAGGACACAAAGGGTCCCATAAAATCTATGCCCCATAAGTCAAATACCTCAACCTCCTAGAATACATTAAGGGGCATCTCTTGTCTTTTTGAGATGTTGCCCCCCTTTGGCAGGAATCACAGTGACACACAAACTCATAAGCATCCCTAAACAAGGTAGGCCAGTGTAGGCCGCTTTCCAGTACTTTGGCTGCAGTGCGGGAGCTTGCATGGTGTCCGCCCATCGGTAGTGTGTGGCAATGATGAAGAACACTCTCGTATTCCACCTCAGGTACACACCTGCGTAAAACACCATCCCTGCATTGCTTCAAGAGAATAGGGTCATCCCAAAAATAGTATCGTAAAGAATGGAAAAATTTCTTCTTCTCTTGATACGACCAATCATCCGAGATGATTTTGCAGGCAAGATAGTTCACAATATAAGAAAACCATGGGTCTTTTGATTTCACTTTCAAAAGCTGTTCGTCCGGAAATGTCTCGGTAATGGGTATGTGTAAATCCTTTTCATCTACCCTCTCTAACCTAGACAAATGGTCCGCGACCACATTTTCAATCCCCACCTTGTCTTTGATTTCGATATCAAATTCCTGTAAAATCAAGACCCACCTAATCAATCTAGGTTTGGCATCCTTTTTCTCCATCAAATACTTAATGGCGGCGTGGTCCGTCCATACCACGACTTTTGATCCAACTAGATATTGCCAAAATTTTTCAAAAGCAAAAACAACGGCAAGCAATTCTTTCTCGGTAGTCGTGTAATTGAGTTGGGCGTCATTCAAAGTTTTAGATGCATAAAAAATCACAGCGGGTTTATTGTCCACCCATTGTCCCAACACAACCCCAACCGCGAAATTGGATGCATCACACATTAGTTCAAACGGCTTGGTCCAATCCGATGTTTGCACAACCGGTGCGGAAATCAATTTTTCCTTAAGCACGTTGAACGCATGTAGACATTTTTCATTAAAGTTAAAAACAACATCTTTTTCTAAAAGCTCAGATAAAGTTTGGCGATTTTAGAAAAATCTTTTATAAAACGACGATGGAAACCGGCGTGACCTAAGAAACTTCGTACCCCTTTTACCGAATTTGGTGGGGGAAATTTGGAAATCACTTCAATTTTTACTGGGTCTACCTCCAAACCTTTGCTAGACACTTTATATCCTAGCACTATTCCTTCACTCACCATCATGTGGCATTTCTCCCAATTGAGGACCAAATGTGTGTCCTCACAACGTTGCAGCACCTTATCCAGATTGTAAAGACACTTGTCAAAGGATGCACCATAAACAGAGAAATCATCCATAAAAACCTCTAGACATCGTTCTACCATATCAGAAAAAATGGCGAGCATACAACGCTGAAAGGTCGCTGGTGCATTACATAACCCAAAAGGCATACGGTAGTACGCAAATGTTCCATAAGGACAAGTGAAGGTCGACTTCTCTTAGTCCTTAGGATCAATCGAAATCTAATTGTACCCCGAATAACCATCCAGAAAACAAAAATGTGATCGGCCGGCTAAGCGCTCTAAAATTTGATCAATAAACGGAAGAGGAAAGTGATCCTTTAGCGTAGCGGCATTCAATCGACGGTAATCTATGCAAACACGCCACCCAGTTACCAAGCGGGTGGTGATAGGTTCATTTAGAAGATTATGGGTAATAGTGATTCCCCCCCTTTTAGGGACTACCTGTGTAGGACTCACCCACGTCGAGTTAGAAATAACATAGATGATACCTGCAGAAAGGAGCTTAATCACCTCCTTCTTAACAACCTCCATCATGCTCGGATTTAGTCGACGTTGCGACTGAATCACCGGATTGGCTCCCTCCTCAAGCCGAATCTTGTGCTGGCACAAAGTAGGGGAGATCCCCTTGATGTCTGCAACCGACCACCCGAATGCTCCTCGGTGGTTCTTCAACACAATAAGCAGCTGGTCCTCCTCCTCGGCACTCAGATAAGCCGATATAATCACAGGCAGCTTTTCTTCCTCAGCCAGAAATGCGTACTTCAGGTGCGGTGGCAACGACTTCAACTCCAATTCTGGCGGGCTGATTAAAGATGATTGAAGCGGTGGTGGGAGTTTGCCTAAGTCTTCATAGTACCTTGCATAGAAGCACGACAACATCTGAAGCATCTTGGCACACTCCTACAGTGACTTGCTTCTCATCCAATCATGTGTGATATTGACTAAGCAGGCTTCAAGTGGTAATTCTGGATGTGTGTCAAAAACCAAATTTTCTATAGCCTCATCTTCAGTAGAGGGAGGAATGTCCTCCTCCTCATCATTCGAAAAACCTACAGCCTTGCTAAGGGATACCACCTTGGTCTGCTCCATGATGTCCACAGCTAATGTCCCTTTTTCCACCTTGGTCATCACATGAGCCATATCTAAAAATGGCTTCCCTAGACAAAGTGAGAAATTGTGATCAAAATGCTTTACCATGTGGCACTGCTCCTTGGCTTTAACTGATGTAGTGCTGGAAGGCATGACCATCTCGAAGCGATCATCGGCTATACCCAAGGTCAAACGACCTCTCCCCATCTCAAGTATCATGTCAGCTGTAGCTTGGAAGGGTCGTCTGAGTAGTAACTCATTGCCTTGTTCATCTTGCATCTCCATGACGACAAAATCTGCTAGAAATACAAATCGATCTACTTTCACTAGCACGTCTTCACAAATACCGTATGGCTTCACCACAGAATTGTCCGCCAATTGGATTGTCATGTTGCTCGGCCGTGACTCTTTTAATCCCAGCTTCTTGAATGTAGAGAGGGGCATCAAGTTTATGCTCGCCCCGGAGTCACATAGCGCTTCACCAAACTTCACTTTCCCAATGTAACATGAGATGTTGAAGCAGCCCGGATCCTACCTCTTTGGTGGCAATGTGCCCATGATGAAGGCACTCACCTGCTCCTTAAGCACTACAACCTCCGTGTCTGGGATTTTCCTCTTCTTGGTAATGATGTCTTTCAGAAATTTACCATAAGAAGGGATTTGCTCAATTGCTTCCAATAATGGGAGGTTGACTGAAAGCTTTCTGAAACTGTCTAGAAACTTTTTAAACTGGGCATCCACTTTCCTTGCCTTTTCACTGTTCGGATATGGGACCGGGACAGCCTGTGCCCTTTGATGCGGTGGCACATAAGGTGTCCTTTTCTGCGTCTCCTCCTCATCTGCAATAGGATCTTCAGTAGCATCCACTGCTATATCCACAACTGGTTCTGTGACCGGTATGGGCAGCTCCTCAGTAGCCTCACCTTCAATTTCTGCTTGGGGTTTGCTTGGTTCATCAGCTCTGGGGTTTAAAAGCTTCTTGCCACTCCTTAGCAAGATGGCCTTCGCCTGTTGGTTTCCTCCTGGAATATTAGTGTTACCAGGAAAACCTTGATGCGCCGGTTTCTTCAGATTGGCTATCTCTGCTGCCATTTGCGCCATGGACGTCTCTATTGTCCTCATCTGAGCCCCATGGCTCTGTAATGTCTGCCCGAACTGGTTCATAAATTCCCCTTGTTGCTTTATCTGCTGGCCAAAAGTAGCCATTAATTCTTGATTTTGCTTTATCACTTGGTTGAGCAACTCCGTGCTCTTGTCCTCCACAACTGGCTGGGGTTTTGCATCTGGGTCCTGCAAAAAGTTGTTTGGATCCTTCCAAGAGAACTTCTTGTCTTTCCTCCATGAGTAATCATTATTTCTGTAACCTTGCTGCCTCATGAATTTGACTTGTGCCTCATCCTCGAACTCAGTATCTTCCTTTGCAAGCAGTTTCTTCACGAGAAGGTCCATATTCTCATTCAACTCCTTGATTGCTTTAGACTCCCCTGCTACTCGAACGTGCTCAACGGCGTCCCTGTTGCCCCAAGATTGCTTCTTGGCCATGTTCTTAAGGATCTCCCAACACCTCATGTCTGTGTTGTTCAAGAAGAATCCTGAGCCTGCTGAATCGAGGTTACTTCTATCATGCTCGGAGAGAGAAAAATAGAAGATCTTGACCTGTGTCTCCTTATCAAGCCCGTGATGCGGGCACTGCCTAAGCATGATCTGAAACCTTTCCCAGGTCTCAGAGTAGGTCTCTCCTGCCTTCTGAGTGAAGTTGTGGATCTTCCTGATCATGTCATTGGTCTTCTCGGGCGGGAAGAACCTTTCAAAGAAAACCTCTACCATGTGGTTCCAGGATTCCACATATTCATCATCCAGATTGTGCAACCACTCACGTGCAGTTCCTGCCAGAGAACTCGGGAACAACTTCAAGTAAAGCGTCTCTTGTGGAAATCTGTCAATTTTTATCATGTCACAATTTTCCACAAATTGGCTTATATGCGTGAATGGGTCTTCGTTCTTGAGCCCATGGAATGCGTTTGACTTGACCAAATTAATTAACGCAGGGTCAATCTTGTATGTCGGAATATTGATCGCCTGCTTCTTGATCGACCCCTTTAAAGCAGATGAAGAAGAAGCCCTAATCTTCTCCCATATTGTCTGTGGCTCTGCCATCTCTTCCTGTTCGGATTCTGAGTCTATTTCTTCCAGATGGTCTTGATTGAAATCCTCCTCATCTTCCGGTCCCTGCAATGGAACCTCTGGTGCTTGTTGCGTGTAGTCAGTGCTACGCGTCTGCACCGTGCACAGTACCTGCAAAGTGAAAATTTAAGTTCAGTACCGTGCTAGACCACTACAAGATGCAAAGATAAGATATACATTTTTGGAAATGATTTCAAAATAAAAAAAAAATAAAAAGTGGCCTAGAGTGGCCGCTTGCAGCACTCGTAGTGCCGACAACTGCCGTGTCCCTAGAAATGGCGCCAAAAACTTGACACGCTTTTTACGTGCGTAGAAACGCAAGTGTACGCGTCAATGTAATATAGGCCTTTGTGAGGCCCGAGTCGAACTCAGGGACACGTGAATTATCGGAGACTACTACTAACTACTCACAATCAGCTAAACTGATTAAAAAGTTGGAGGTTGTTGTAAAATTAAAAGAAAATAAAATAAAACAAAACAAAGCAATTGATTAAATGTTTAGTTTAATCAATTCAAGTGGGAATCTTTAGGATTGCAATTTCACCACGGGTTTTCATTGTATGAATTTCTATTTAGTCACTCAGATTTATCTCTCTATCTGGGTAGTGGCCTGATATCAGAATTGCCCACTGTCGTGGTATAATTCACTACCTATGTCTAGGTCGGTTTCACCGTCGTAGCAACCTATACCCTAAACTAGGTGCATTAGAGTCGATCTCTCGGTATCCACAATTAACCTTACACCGCCTTGTTCAAGGGATTTGTCAATTAATGTGAATTTCATCTCTTTTCAACCATTAATTCTTCTTTCAAAGTAATTTAGGGCATCGGGTTATTATTATAGTGATCAAGCATAACAATATAATTGAGAAAACGAAAGCATACCACAGATTTAAGAGATAAAAGATGAATTACTATGATAAAATCGTCATATAATGATTTCCCGGGCTACTCCCAGTCCTAAAGACAAAGGGGATTAGCCCCGCATGTTCATCTCAAAGCAAAACATGGTAGAGAAAAAAGGAAACATGGAGAAAAACGTGATTGAGTGGTGAAACCCCTGAACGGAGAAGATCCAATCACTCCTTGGCGTAGAATACACGTTCTCCCGCCTTTCGGTGGTGGAAATCATCTTCTTCGGCGTCTGGAACGGCTGGGGCGTGCTTCTAGGCTCCATTCTTCTCTCCACCCTTCTCGGGACGTGTGCAGCGGCTAATGACGTGATGGCTTGCTCTTGGCCGCCGTCATTAGGTATAATCACCAAGTTAGGTCGCCAAAATATCACAACCATCAGATTTAGATCAATCTGAAGCAAACATGTATCTGACGGTGTCGATACCATCGACGTGAGTCGATGGTATCGACCCTGCACTGTATTCGCTGGTCTTCTTTTCTTTTCTTTGTCGCAACTGATGCCACCTCGATACCATCGACGCTGGTCGATGGTATCGACATTCATAGGCGTCGGTTTTGTCCTTTTACGCCGCTGTAGCTCCACTCGTCGATGATATCGACTTTTGTGTCGATAGTATCGACTCTCTTTTCTGAAACAACCTGATGGTATCTCGATACCATCGACTCTCCTATCGATAGTATCAAGATTTTGCTGCTCCTTACTGCTGGCTGCTTGTGGTCCGGTCGATGGTATCGACCACTGTCGATGGTATCGACAACATCAGATACTTATTTTTCCTAAAATTTCAACATGAAACCACATAAGCCGAAACAAAACATATTCTTGTGATAATTTATGCTCAAAATACTGAAATAAGGGAGATTTGACATAGAGAATGATCATAGACCAAAGTAGATGAATTATGCAATATTAACCACCAAAATGACTAATAAATGCATAAAACACAAGTAAAATATGTCTCTAAATGCGACTCAAAATCATCGCATCAATGTCCATGGACACTTGATGAGTAGGACTGAGAAAAGGCATGCGCATGCATGTGTGAATCAATATGTGATATTTATCACACATATCTCATCCAGTCTGCTCTGAGATCAAGGAAGTGAATGAACGTTGAAAGGATGACTGTTCCATGCCTTGATTTCATTTGTGATATCAGTGACAAAGGAATTATACATTCACTGTAACACCAGTTATAGATTGTAGGATTGAAGGTTGTTGTCCAACTTTCCTTTTGACTTGGGTAGCACTGATGTGCGACTAAGCACCACTCTTTGCTTGTGAAGTCATAAGTGTTATGGACTTTCACTGCCAACGTGAATTGGGCCTGCATGGTCACACACATAGGATTTAACATGGAAGATGAGTTTATCCACGGATGATGTTTAGATTGTTTACTAAATGTGTTTATTAGTTCAATTAAACATTCAATCAATTGACTAAACTCAGAATCACCAAGTTCAACTATTGGACTCACTGATCTGGGTGTCAGATTGATTGAGAACTGCATTGACCGATTTCTACACAACCTGGACTGCCAACCGACCGGTTCAAGATGTTGAACTGATCTGCTCAGGGTCAAGTGAGATGACCGGTTCAAGTGTTGAACCGATCGATACAGATGGACCAAACGAACCAGTTTGGGAAAGTTAGGTTGGTGAGAAAATATTTTCGTTTCACTTGTACAATTTGATTGGGACAAGTATTGATCTTTGGATTAATTGGAAATAGAAAGAAGAAAGTCCATTGGGAACTACCCTAGGAAGTGAAATGACCAGTTCATAAATGAACCGATCGATTCAGCTCCTCAAACAACCGGTTCATGAGATAAATCGATCAGTTCAGTCCCCCAACGATTGGTTTGTTTGTGAAATGACCGGTTCACCTGCCGCATTGTATCAATTCGTGGAAATTCCGGACCCTTCTACTCCCACTTTAGTCCCACATTGCCCGGGGCTGAGAACCCTGACCCTGACCCCTCCTATATATAGAGGGGTACTGGGGGCTTCTCAGATATAACAACTCAGAACATCAGTTGCTCTGAAAAGTTGTCCTCTCTGGTTGTGGTAACCGAGAGAGCCCAAGAAAGTGCTACCCGACTAGGGAGGCACATCGAGGGAAAGACAAATGTAGGACAAAAACTGGTGGTGGGAGAGTACGTCAGTGACTAGTACGCTGATAGAAGGGGATGACTCCTTCCAGTGTCCTATAGGACAAGGCGACTAGAGTTCTCGGTGGTCCGTGTGGACTACTACAGAGGCGTGAGATTTCTACTACTCGAAGGACATCCGTCAATCCGTCAGTCCGGGTGTGACTAGGAGATGCACAGACGCCGTCTAAGACTAGAGGTGAAGACCGCACTAGACGTGAGGTAACGTCTCCAAGAAAGCATTGGGACAAGGTACGCCTCTACAAACCATCCTTCCTACCGTATATATGTTGACGAGATCTCTTTGGGTTCTGGGTTTGGGGAGATTTTTTTTTGTTTCTGCTGCCATCTCTGCCTCCCCTAAAACCCAACAATCATTACATCCCTAATTGCATCTAGAGTTCTCATGTTATGATAAACTCGGTCTGATCTTAGTATCATATGACATCTTCTTCGAACTAGACCCCTCCCACATGAAAAAACATGGCATGCATGGTTGTTCTCTTCAAATAGACTATTAGTCACATCTATCACATCCATGTAAACTCGAATGGTGTAGGGGAGGCCACAAGGACAAGGGGACATTTCATTGTTGTAGGAAAAGATAAGTAGACCACAAATCACATGTCAAATTTAATTAAACAACATATATTACTAAAAAAATAAAATTCCGATAAATGTTCTACTTAAACTTGATGTAGCAGATATACTAAAGATAAGTAGACCACAAATCACATGTCAAATTTAATTAAACAACATATATTACTAAAAAAATAAAATTCCGATAAATGTTCTACTTAAACTTGATGTAGGAAAAGATAAGTAGACCACAAATCACATGTCAAATTTAATTAAACAACATATATTACTAAAAAAATAAAATTCCGATAAATGTTCTACTTAAACTTGATGTAGCAGATATACTAAAGGTTCTATTTCTCAATCATGAAAAATGAATAGCAAGTACATATATATATATTCAAAGTACAAACCTATGTCATAATATTTTCCCAAGGAGATTAGCTATGCCTTCAGGCCGTATATCCCCCGTCTGGTCAATGAATTAGGTTGTTCTTTGGAGGGAGCTCAAGTCCGACCCATGGTTTGGGATGATAGAAGTTTAACTGTCTTTTAAAACTTCCACCATCATAACATCACTACCCCGTTGGCATTGTATGATGTTGTGGAGGATACAAAATGCTAATATTATATGACATTGCATATGCACATGATATGTCATGCCTTTATGTAGGTAAGCAACCCTCCTCTTAAACACATCGAATGATCTCTCAACAACATTCTATTATTATACATGCCGGTGGTTTAACACCTCTTTCTTGTCATTTTATGCATGTCTATTTCCTCTGTGTTCAACTATATGATAAGCTGTGTTGTGATATGGGGTAAGAAATTGATGCGGGTTATCATATCCTGCAACTACCAGGTAATACTTATTTGGAGGGACATTTAAACCACATGCCATGATCACTGACTAGAGGATCATCGTGTACGTTGCGGAACCCTCCCACCCCATCAAAACATACATGAACTCCATTTCAAATTCTATAATAGCCATGGTATTATATGAGGCAAACCCTTCTCATTGTTGTAAATGTTTTACTTTCCCCTTTTCACTAACAAAGGAATGTGTGTCCCGTCAATTGCCTAATGGCATCCTAAGAAAATGTGGTAACAAGAATTATTGACAGATACCATATGGAATGCAACATAACATCATCATGTTAATTATTATCTTAAAGAACGAGTTGAACCTTGGGTTGTCCAAGATCTAATGGTGTGTCATTGTGGATGTGGTAGGCATCACAACATACTCCTAACACATTGCATAAATCATGTCCAAATCTTTGTTGAATTTTCCAGCTTATGGTCTCACTCAAATAGATGTAGTCCTATACTAAAGCATGATTTGTATGGCCATGACCAACCATGTGTAGAAAATTAGCAGTTAGTCTTGATCAATGATACACCATTGCTACTTCTTAATAATCAACGACTCTCAAGCTTGTCAACCAGAGCTAGCAAAGTCTAAGGTTGCATTATGTAAAGGTTGTACTCCCTCTGTCTATGTTTGGTAATGCTTTCTAGTACCTTTTGGTGGCCACTCCTAATATTTATTGACCTAGGTACTGGAGTTCTTAACTCTCCATCAAATACATTGGGGTTGCACATAATGGAATCTACTATTGATTCATAAATTAGGTTTGTTGGTCATGAAATTATATCCAACATGTCTCTAATCAAGTTTGTTACTTCTCTAGAACTGTTACTAGCCATGACGCCTACAATTAAAGTGACCACAAGGCTTATTTATAATTGTAAAACACTGACTAAGTTAACAAAAATTGGAAAAGGAAAAGATAAGAATAAGAAATGATTACATGCATGCAATAACTAAAATTTAGATGCATCAATAGTACAATATAATAACACAAAAATACTTCAATTTTTGCAACCGTAGAGAATATTACAAAATTCATTAAATAATAAGACAAGCATAACACCTGACAATGCATTAAAGATAAGATATGTCCTTCCAAAAAAAATGGCACAATGAAGACTTCCATAGATGCCTAGTATGGCATATGCCTTCTACTATGGTGAAAAGCCTTTACAGTGGCCCCTTGTATCACCACCTTGACTAGTCTTCCACTTAGAAGAAGTGCTTGTTCTAGAACTAGAAAAAGGAGGTGAACTTGTGGTGACATCACCACTAAATATATGCCACATGGATGGCATACTAGATGTGGTCTTGAATGGTGAAGACGAGGTCTATGAAAAAAATTCCTGTTGTGAGGAACATAAGATGACAACATCATCAGTGTTGTTGTAGTTGGTGGCATTGGATGCGTATGAATTTATGTCAGGCTAAAATCCACTACCCACCAGGGGAAAACCTTCACAGTACGTAAAACAAAGGTCTCACAACCGCCCTAAAAGTTAATCTAGATTTTTGGTAAGGATGATGTATATTGTGTGGTTCATGACCTCCGCCATGCCATTCATGAGAGAAGTAAAGACCTACAATGGTGTATCTAGGAAAGTGTCATTGAAATGTTGCAAAATCTAGACATACTCCTTTTCCATAGTGTAGGTTGTCCCACCCCATTGCCTAGTTTGTACATCTTTGCATACACCTAGGTGAATTCACATACCACTTCATTAGACATAACAAATCATTTGTGTGTGAATGCTCCTTGCTTCATATGCTTTTGACCAGAAGGTGTCCTTCACTCACAACTTTGATAATCTACCCTGACATTGTCTCCCTCATTATGAACAACAAAGTAACCAATGTCAGTTCAAAGTCCTATATTATCTCCATTGAGAGGTCCAGATGACTATTTGGGTTGCGTTGAACGACAATTATAGGATGCATCTAAGTCAAAAACAACTTTGTCCTCAGAGGCAACATATGTCAACACATGTTTGTCAGTTGAGGATATTCATGGTGACTTCTAGCAATTTTCTTCCCCCAATATCTCGATAACATGGTAGTGACAGAAGGAGCGGTTAATTTTTTTAGCTCCTTGTTTCCTTAATTAACAAATTTATTTAATTGGAGGTTACATGCATATGTATTATTGTAATCCTATGTTTGTATATTTTTTACTTGTCTTTAGTGCATCTCTTCATTCCTGTGTGTTTGGGGGTATCAACTTGTTCCCTATCTCATCCCACTCAACACCACTAAGGCTGGTCACATTATTCAACTTTACAAAATCTTTCTTGAGGGTTTTCCATTGGGTTTTACCCGCTCCAATGTCACGTCAGGCCTCCACACTCTATTTTTCCAGTCACAAAGCATCTCCCTCCAAGCATCTCAAATAATGTATTCATCTATACATCTACCCTATATCATACTGCAATCTAGATGCAACCACTAGATCCTCACCAGACTCCCTAGACATTACAAAAAATATCCTTGTGTATTTAGAAACCATACTTACAATGGTGCTACAATACATTACAATTGCGATGGTGTAAAATGAAACCTTGTGAACAAGTGGACCCTACTTAACTATTCCACTGATAATTAACAAATAGTAATCTCATATCCCCATTTCAACTAAAATGGCTGTAATGAGATCCATAACACTTTATGAGAAACAAATCCATACAAAACTAGGCTTGGTCATTATTGTAGTGAGTACGCTCTAATGGGTACTTAGACCATATTGATATTCTCAGGGTAAGTCATACATGTTATGTCCATTCTAATGTATCACATGTCAATTTTTGAATGGAGTGAAGAACTAGACTGGGAATCATGACATCAAAAACCTAGGAATAAATGCATCCAAGGGGAATTTCAGAATAACAATTGACCCATGAAGTTTGGTAGAGGTGCAAATTCAATATATTTGGACCAAGGTTAAGTACAAATTTAATAGAAATTCAATAAAGATTAAGTTGAAATTTCTTATGAAATCCATTACACATTGGCTTAGAAAAATATTTTGTGACAAACCTATTATGTTTGAAAATAACATGGAAAACATGCTTGACATGTGTGGGAAAACCAAGCCTACATGTTGTATGTGTGACTAAACTAAACATAGAAAATATACGAAATTTTGATTTAAATTGGATTAGGTAAAACCTCTTCTTTCTAAACTTACTAATCATAGGGGATATAAGCTCTTCCTATATAGGGATACATTTTGAATGAGAATACATGTTGAAGTAAAAACATGAGACATATACATTGGGCACATGTGATTCATACGGGCCACAATATGCATATCACATGTCCATGAATATGAAGGATTGCATACTAATATGGAAATTATTACTGGATCTAGGTCAACTAGTAGTAGTCCCACAACGGTAGAAGCCTAGGTAGTTAGGGACTGGTCATTCATGTCACCTTAACATCTTTTTTTTCTTCAAATACATTGCACACAGTTCCATGAGTATGAAGGAATGCATGCTTATCAATGACTAACCATGCTCCAAAGAGTAACATAAAATTTTGACAAAAACATGGGGCACATGCCCATGTATTTGGGGGTAGGTTTATTTAATTTATCATCCACAATTTTGACAGATATTACTAGCCCTAGGTCAAATGTAAGTGGTACAACAAAGGTTTAAGACCAGGTAGTTAGGGACATGTCGGTCATTTCACATTAACACCTACAATTTTGTCAAATACATTGGGTAGAAGTTTATGAATATGAAGGAATTCATTGTAATCAACGATTAACCATGCTCCTAAAAAATAGTAAATGGGGTCTAACATTTAGAAAAGGGCTACAAATTCATTACTAGTTCAGATGTAGTTCAATACAAAATTGGGGGAAATATCCATTATAAAACCAGTATAACGTTTTGTATGAATTTATACTAAAATTTAGTAAAGATTTAGTAGGAATATGTACTAAAATTAAGTACAAATTTAGAAAAAAATTCCAGCTAAGGTGTAATTAGGGTTTGATCATTCTTGTGTGATCATAGACAACTATGCATAACTATAGTGAAGGTGCATAACAAAGGGCCACAATGTGACCATTCTTTCTAGGTGTATAAAATTCTTGTTTTGACCTAATTAGAAAAACTTGGATTTTAAGTCCTATTTAAGATAAGGCATACCAAATGGAAATCATGACCTATTTAGGGATAGGTCTAACTAAACATGGTTTTTATACTTGTTGAAACCCGGCTCAGTGGCCAACAATTGTATCACTAGCTTTTTAGTTAGATACACATGAAGGTAGTGACTCAAACTAGTCATAATGTATGGTATACATCTGTAACATCCCAGGATTTGAGGCCTCGGATAACATGATCTTAATAGGAATGATTGGACTACCCATATCACCAAGGTGCACCTCCTTTTCAGGGAGCCCATCTCTAAAGAACTCCATAGTTAAGCGTGCTCAGCTTGGAGTAGTACTAGGATGGGTGACCAGTCGGGAAGTTGATCCTGGCTTGCGCGCTAGTGTGGAAAAGTGCGCAGTTAAGGCTAGTGGTGGTTTGTGGGGCCAGTCGTCATTTCTGAAACTCTACTAGGGCCTAGGGCAGTGGGCTCGGGCGTTACAAATGGTATCAGAGCCATAACCCCTCCAGTAGGTGAGGCCCACATGGGCATGTGGCATGCCAGTCTTGAGCCGTGCGGTCTAGGCAAGTTGGAAAGGGCTATCCGTAGAGACGAGATGGAGCCGCCCTTGCGCTGGTATCCGTGGACGGGAGCTGGGTGTCCATGGGCCATTGTGGGTCTGCACTGAAATGGGGTCAGATTATGAGGCCATATAGTTGAGCCTTGACGAGGACGTCAAGAGTCTAAGTGGGGGAGATTGTAACATCCCAGGATTTGAGGCCTCAGATAACATGATCTTAATAGGAATGATTGGACTACCCATATCACCAAGGTGTACCTCCTTTTCAGGGAGCCCATCTCTAAAGAACTCCATAGTTAAGAGTGCTCAGCTTGGAGTAGTACTAGGATGGGTGACCAGTCGGGAAGTTGATCCTGGCTTGCGCGCCAGTGTGGAAAAGTGCTCAGTTAAGGCTAGTGGTGGTCTGTGGGGCCAGTCGTCATTCCTGAAACTCTACTAGGGCCTAGGGCAGTGGGCTCGGTCGTTACAACATCAAAGTACGAACCACATGTATTCTCAACATTTGGGGCCAATAATTTACAATGCACGGACAACAATAACAAACTAACTATGAATAAATAATATTCAGTATGAACATAAAAGTAATGAATTAGTTTGGCAAAAAGTGAGTCAAACATAATGACATGCTCAAAAGTGGCCATGCCTGATTTACATCAATCAATAACCACACCACAATGAGGAATTTGTACATTATCTGAGCATGACAATATGTTCAATACCAAGTGCAAATCTTACCCTGTTTAGGGATAGGTCTAATTAAATAGTTTGGTCGCACCACACAATAAATAAAATAGTTGGCATGGACACCAAAATTACTACAAACCTAATGGCTTGTGTGTAGCCAACCAATATAGTGGATAAAGAGTGCATTAAATGAAATATGGAAAACAATTGGCCTATTATCTCAAGGTGTAAGTAAATTCACATGCATGCTAACAATGCCTAGACAGTGATATTAAATTGATTGAGTTTATATAATATTAAGTTTGAACATCAAATCCATGAATTAATTTGGCTAAAAATGAGTAAACCAAATGCCAGGTACTAAAGTGGATAGTTTGTTCAGGTAAAGGAATACCAAATGTGAAAGATATCATGTTGATGGATAAGTCTAATTAAACAATATGGCCACACCATATTGTAAATGAAACAGTTGGTGTGGGCACATGTATTTGGTCACAACATCAAAGCCATGAATAAATTAGGAAACATATGAATAAAACATAATGTCATATCCCTTCACAACACCATGATAAGGAATTTGTACATGTACTAAACACAATATATTTTAGGATAATACATACTAAATGGACATCATACCATGTTTAGGGATTAGTCTAATTCAACATTTTGGTCGTACCAAATGGAAACCATACCCTGCTCAACATTTTTGGCTAATACTTAAAAATGATTGGTCAATAATACTAAATTCATTAAGAGGGGGGAATACACATGGACTGGATTAAGATATATATATGTATGTATGTATATGTATATATATGTATATATATATATATATATATATATATATATATATATATATATATATATATATATATAGAGAGAGAGAGAGAGAGAGAGAGAGAGAGAGAGTCAGGCTAGAATACACTCGAGTGTATTCGGTTCGGAGCAGAATACACTCAAGTAGTTTTTCATGATGCAATTTTTTTTTCAAAAATATAATCCATTGATCTTCTTAAACATCTTGTGAATAGCTCATATGCAAAATTTGAGCACATTTGGACATTTATATGTCATGTTATAAAGACCGCAAAATTATGCATTTCAAATTAGTTTCATGCGTTGATTTTGTTGACCTTGGATGAGTGACTTACACTCATCCAAATGAACTCAAAATTTGTATGTAGCCTAGTTATAGTATGACGGTGAAGATCAATGGTTTACATTTTGCAAAAAATAGTCTTGATATGAAAACACACTTTAGTGTATTCTAGCCTGACTCTCTCTCTCTCTCTCTCTATATATATATATATATATCATGTGTTGGATTCAGAAATGTATCAACTAAATGGGCTTTGGTACTAGGATATATGGGGGAGCAAATGAGGAAATGAAAATGGATAGAGGGGAAAGGCATTAGGAAAATAAAGACGGGTTATATTTAAGGATATCATGGGTTGATTTTGAACATATATCATGGAAAAAGGCATTGCTACTAGCATACAATGGAAACTAAATGGGAAAGGAAAATAGATAGAGGGGAAGGGCAATCGGGAAATAAAAAATATGTTGGATTTGTGCAAAATTCATGGGATGGTTTCACACATAAATCATGCAATGGCAGTGGTACTAGGACAAAGATGAAAGGAAATGGGGGAATAAGAATGAATACATATCAATAAACAACCATATTGTGCAAAGTAAATCAAAGCATTGGAGCATGAATCATGCATCATAAGATTTATTTTCATGTAAAAATTAAATGTGAAAATACAGTTGTAATGTCAGAGGAAAGTGGGTGATTTTATTCAAGCTTAAGAATTAAATAAGTTGTATATGGTATTGTAGTAGTCCATGGAAAATCATTGTGATGGGTAATGTAGAGCATACAACTACATAAATCGATGAAAAACCAAGTTGTATAGAATATTATTCAGGAATGATGGACACAAAAATAGAAAATAGTTAGGAAATCATTCATGTCAGGTGATTTCCTATTAACAAAACAAATATGGTTCTAGGGATATTATTCAACATCAAATTCATGTTTTAGGACTCATGTATTACACAAACAACATTGGAAACTGCTATTAATTCCTACAAACTAGAGAGAAATGGAGTCAAATATAATTCTAACATGAAGAAGCATTTATGATGAGATCTCATCCCTATACAATATGTTCAACAAGGAGTGAAGGGAACCCATATAATCCGATGAGACGTCCCAAGAGTGATTCAAGTTTGATACATAAGAAGAAGATGTTGTTAGTAAACATGGATGAAAACACCCAACAAAAACTTGATTTTGAGATGAAAACTGAGATCAGGAGTTGGTATTAGAAGTCTTCCTACCTCTCCAAAATAGAGGGAGCTCAAAGTAGGTTGGATCAAACTCTACAGTGAGAGAGAATGCAAACTATGGAAGGGAATTTTAGAGTTATCAACTTGCTCACCATAACCCTCAATTTAAATGATGTCATCGACCCCTGGTACAAGTAGGGTTCTGAGGCCTGATGTTCCGTGATGAGAAGATTGAACCATTAGTCAAAAGATGCGGGAATCAAAGAAGATAAGAAAGTTGGAGCAGGTCTAACATGAATTTTTGCTACTTGTGAACCCTTATTATGCTTGTAATGGTAGGGGTTTATGACTCCATGTTGATAGATCTGCTCAAGGACTGCTTTTGAGGAAATCCAAGTGAAGGGGGGTCGTCATTGCAATCGCCTAGTGGAGTGACAAGTCTTTGTCGACCATCAACCATTGTCGCGAGGAGAACACAAAACCAACATCGCCACTGTCCGTGGCTCAAGGAAGGGATCACACTGGTGCTTGATAGTGTAGAGGAGAGGATGCAACTTATACAACAATCAGGGGAGATGGAATCACATAAGCTGTCATGGCCTGCCAATGTAAATAGGACAAAACTAAAGCGGATAGATTTCCCCAATCTTACCTTGAGTTGGACCGAGATGGTCTTTATTTCTGGGTTATGAAATCCCAAATGGGTTCCATTTTTCCTCTTGCAACCAAACACAATTTATCTCAACTTGAATTGAGTTAGGCTAACATGACATAAAAGACACGACCTAAACCAGATCCAGTCCTGAAACAAATAGGAGTCAGGTGTCGGGAATTTTTTTTTGGCTGGGTGCCACAAGGGACTAAAGATTCCATTAGAGGCTCATCTGGTTGCCACAATTGAAATGCAGTAGGTGAAATCAAAAACTTGAAATACTTTTAAGCATCATAATCCAACAACAAAACTAATGTTTGATTTGACGCAATGTTTGGTTGGTCATAATTAAAAGCTATAATTACTTGTGGTAGATCTACCACCCTAAAAATATGTTATCGTCAGCCATAATTCTTGATGTAGCTACCAGAAAGGTGGTGAGGAGAGCATAAGATAGAAGTTTGGCTACTGGAAAAAACCGGATAACCTTTGTTGGAAAACTAACATGCCCAAAATGGGCATGGTCAAGTTTCTTGAAAATTGTACATAGATGGGGTACCGTCGGTAGTTGGTTTTCAACGTGTGAATTCAATTTCCTTTCAATTAAACTTTTGGAGTTGTAAAACTCATCCCGTTGGAACTGCATGAGTTCAAATGCAGCCCAACCAGATCAATGTGAAAATGTTCATCTGATGGTATCTTTTGGAGAAATGATTGTGTTTGTGAAGTTTTCCGGAATGGTTATTGATGGAATGATTGAGGTGTTTAGTCTCCCACAATCCATAGCAACAATGTGAGAGTATCCATGTCGATTTCAGAAGACGAATCATCAAAACAATACATTTCGCTTCAGTATTTTTTTTATAAATTTGATGCAATAAATTTTGTTCAACATGCTTCTACAATTGAAACTATTGCGGAAAACAATATATTTAAAAAACTAATGTGACATTATCAGTTTAAATTTCTGATTTCAGTATACCTATCATGTCTATTTGAGTTGGTAAAACTATTATTGTAGAACTTTTTTTTCTTCTAATTCTATTTGTAGAAACTCATGAAAGATGAATTTGTAGAACTCTATAGCTCTTTTGATTAACTCTATAAATAAATTCTACATAGTCATGCAAACTATACATATAACTTGAAAAGGTAGAACAAGTTTTTCGTTTAGTTATAAATTTAATCCCACATTATCTTTTTCAACTTACATACTAATTGCACATTTTTGTCCCATGTCAATGCAGATTAATGTAATAAAAAATCAACTTCACATTCCATCTTACAATACTTTTCATAGGTCCAAAATTGTCTCTCATAATTGTATTTTTTCATATTCAAAAAATAAATATTGGTTATTTGTGACAATTGTAATAATAATAGGTCTAAAGTTGTCACTCAAAGTTGTATTTTTTAGTTCTCACAAAAAAATAATCACTAATTTTTGACAATTTTATTCATAGTCGAATTCAAAAACCAATATAGTACAAATAAAAGAGAGCACGAACTAACTTGACTACCTATTCATTATATCCATTGACAAAATTATCATGATTCTAAAATTCTTATACATAAAAATTACATTATACATGAAATAATTGACATGATGGTTCTAACAATTTGAGTAGAAGATATTGTGAGATGTACTAACACCATGTTTTCAAGATTTTATTTAAATAAAATAATTGACATAATTATTTAATAAATACCCTTTTGAAGTCGTAAGAGTCAAATGGTACTACCTTTTCACCATAACTCCATTTACTTCCTTACAAGTAACCTCACTTCCAACTGTCATATTGAATTGGACACTAATAAAAGATTGTTCATTTAGATATAGAGACTAAATAAACGAAAATAATAAGATTTGACTTACATCTATATTAATCCATTTGGTATTTTTGATTGTTCATTTTTGTATTTGTGTACTGCATGGTAGACTTGTATAGCCCTAGAATTAAATTTGAAGTTTTCCAGTAAGCCATATAAGTAGAAAACAAAATTTTTGTTAGCAAAATTGAAGAAACTTTCATTGATGAAGACATGTAATTTTTTTCGGTGAACCACTAGGGTCAAACACTTCCACCATCACTTCTTCTGTAAAAATGGATTTCCAAAAATATTTGACTTTTCCTCCACGTGCACATTCATTATTTATAAACCAATCATTTTGTATATAAATTAAATTTTAAAATGGCATTGGATAATCTATTTTGCTCCACATCATAATGAGCTCAAATGATATTTATTCCATTTTGGAGCATCTAGAAATACATGATTATGTAATCTTTGACCTCAACTATTTTATCTTGTTCTATGATACTTATTATGGAGGGGATCAACTACATTTTCATCCCATGTGTGTGGGTAGGTGATGCAAACATGTTATAGAAATATACGTTAGAATGTATAATGGAACACTACTAAATTTTGGGTAATATGAGAGATACTGGATCCACCATTCTAATGTGAAAGTGTTTGACTAATCATATTAAAAAACTGTAAACAAATAATATTTTCCACATTTATATGTGTTTCCTCTCATATAGCTTCCTAAAGCATTGTCATTGTGATACTTGTATTTGGATTCAAGCTTTGAAATTATTGATATATCAATAGCGCATGATTTTACACGAATCATCATTTGAATTAATACGTCATGGAAGTTTTTGTTTTTCAAAAGCACCTTATGATTTTTCTTTGTTAGGAGTTTCTTTGGATTTAAAATCTAAAAAATAACATCATAATTTGTAACTAATACAATAACATAAAAAAATCTCAAATATAGATTTTGTGCCACCAAAAATAACTAAATGTTTGAGCTATTTAAAGAACTTTTGTATGCCTTGCCAAGAGTTGTTCTTTCAACAAGGATAGGAAAATTCATAGTGATAAATATCTAGTTTGCATCTTCATATGTTCTCTTTACATATTAAGATTGTTGGAATTCATGGCTCTTTCGAAATAACTCTCATTTATCTTGAAATGCACATATGGGTTCTTGTTGCTTGATTTTGTTGGTACTTGAGTGCAAATAGATGGAGAAAGATGATGGGGGAGTCCAAAAGACCACCAAGACCAACTTCAATCATCAAATATGTGTCAAGAATCAAAGTGATGAAAAATGATCTACACATGGATAAGTGACAAATGAAAATGCATAAAAAATCCCTCAAAAAATCATTATATCAAGGAAAGATCGTTCTATAAAGCTTAATATCATATGATTTTGAAACAGTCAAGATGAACCCCATAATGAACACCCCAAGAGAAAAATGACCATGGAAAGTAGTGGATTAAACATTCTACTTGACATGACGGTTCTAGAAAGCCCCAAAATCACCAAGAACCTTGTCACTTCCACTCATTCTACCACAACCTTTCCATATAGAACAACCGTGCTACTTAAGGCCATAAAAATTGTTCCACCTGCAACTGCTTTTAAACCATAAACTCACCATGACCATTCTATCTCAAATTTTTATGCTACAAATCTCATTTTTCGTATAAAATCTTGACATTAAACTTCAGTTCAACAAAATTGTTCCAATCACCAATACTATTCCACCTATTATGCGTCACGTCCTTGGTGGACAAAATGGTCCTTCTTCCTTGAAACCCAAATACATTTTTTTTCACTGTTCCAACCGTTTTGGACCTCATTTACCCTAGTTAACAAAGACCCTACATAAACATTATTGGAATCTAGACTCAGGTGTTGGCTCACTTACTCCATACTCAAGCACCATTTACTCCTCTCCTCCCACTTGCCCATATACCCACTCATCTCTGACATAAAAACCCTATCTTATTAGGGCTTTGGCCTAATATTCCACCTCATCTATCCATGCCATATACTCTTGGAGGTGGATCTTAGGAAACTTACAATAGGAGGAAGAGGATAGAAGATCTCCATTAAAACTCATAACCCCTATCTCTTTTTCTCCTTTCTTCTTGTTTCTTCTTTTTTCATGAGTATCTAGGCCCATTTTATGGGTTCTTTAGGGGAATAATGTGGGTCTTTGACTCATGTCATGAAAAATATTCATGTATACCATTGTATATTGTTCAATAGTGCTATGTTCATGTTTATTCTCTTTTCTTATCCCTTTCTTTGGTGCTTAAGCTATAGAACCACCTAAGGTATAGAGAAAAGAGGGTTTTGAAGTATTGGAAGGAAAAAATCCTAAGTCCACTTGTATAAACTTATATAGGGTTTCTCTCCATCCTTTTACCCCTCTATTCATCTGGTCCTAGGTGTACAACCTAAGTAGTGATGTGTGTTACTCTCTACACTTGGAAAAGAGTAGTATGAGGTTGGATAATGGATAATAGGATGTGAGAATCCTTCTCCTATACCTCATACTGACCCTTGCCACCAAGTAATCTAGGATACCACACTTAAAAACCTATACTAGAGTTGATTTTGATTTGGGTTTACCTATCCCCTAGTGAATTGAGCTAAGACTAAATATAGTGTGATTTAGGGACTAGTTCCTCTAAGTGCACTCAACAAAACCCATGGCCCACTATTGTACTAGGGATCCTAACCAACTTCTTTCTTGTTATTTTTTTGGTAGAACTACTATGGGATGTGATGATTGAATGTTTCCCAAATGCTTGGTTGAATTCCTATCCCCTAAACAACCAAATCCTCTAATAAATTGCACCGATTTTCAACCGCATAACCAGACCAAGTGGTTATATTGCAGACATGGTTTCTACAATAAAAAAATCTCCATTGTGTGGTATGGTTATGATTTTAATTGAAATTTATGGTTTAAAAAGGCATTGTACTGTTATTAGTTAAATTAAGTGTGTACACATGATTGAAGTATTTTGATCATGTATTATTTTTGAGTGTTTGTCAAAGCTTATGAATATTGGTTTTGGTTTTGTAATTAGTACAATGTGCTATATTGGTTCTTTATATATTATTTATGCGATAGTAAAATGAATTGTAATGTAATTCCCAATGGTGTGTACAAGTTTGTGATGTTGTTATAACCTCAATTTTGCTTGTATTGATTGAAATGTAATTTTGCAAATAAATAGGATTTGAATGAAAATTTGTATTCTTTGTTTTCCAGAATGGATTCTTTTGCAAAATTTCCTATGGATGCATGATTTTGTGGTTTATACTATTTTGATAAATCCAATAATGATAAAAAGGGGAAAAATGATAAAAGGAATCCCATAATAAGTAAAAGGAAAAATAAATAAAATATAATTGTGTTAATATGTGAGAATTGTGTAGAATTCGGTAAAAAGTGGCATGGATGACCACTATTGATTAGTTTTTGGTCCCACATGGTTTCTAATAAGAAAAGAAATCAAAATAAAGAAAATAGAAGATAAAGAAAGAGAAAAGATGAATTTTAAATGCATAATATATTCCTTAAAAGTGGATGACTTGTATACAAAGAAAAGTCTATTTTATTTTCAAATTTATACTCCAAACATGGCACACAAGAAGTTGAAGTCATTAAAGAGTTTCCATAAAAAATTTGGGATTAAAAGGATACATGGTCTAAGAGATATGGATTTTTGAAAAATCACTAAAGTGAGAGGAATATCATTAAATATCACAATTTCAAATCAAATTAGAATTTCCTTTTTTTAGCCTTTTAATAGGTGCGCATGATGTGGACGTTGGATCTGAGATCCAACGATGCACGTTTATCCTCTACCTCCGGTCAAGTAAGGAAACAAGAACACATGACATGAGGATTTTTAGGACAATTTCCTTGCAACCCAGTGCACGAGCAGATTAGGAAATCATCCCATTAAGTCTGAGAGCTCACTGCAAACACACCAAACCCAGATTTCACTTAGGGTTGAGACTTCTAGGAGATTTGCCCAATCTCCCACCCTAAGGTTAACCCTGCTGTCACGAGAAGGTATATATAGGGGGTACATGTTCTTTGCAAGGATACAAACTAACATCAAAGCATTATACAAACTTTGCGTGTGTTTCCCTACCTTCAATTGCATAACCAATCCCTACCACCACCCTCACCTCTCCCTACTTCTCCACCAGAGTTCTTCTCCTTCATCTCGACACCTCAGACTGTCACCGGGGGAATTGGGATGACCTTCGTGTCCATCATGCATAGGTGAAGGTGTGGGCACCCTCACTTGAAGCTCGGAGGATGAGAATACTAGAGTTAACTCATGAATTGACTACATGGTTCGTGAAGCAGGCCGCACCCAGGTTGAAGAAGGGCAGTGGGGGAAAAGATGACATTGCCCTTGTACGTACATTGCTAAGGTAAGGCTATTCCGATCTTTACACCCTTTTCTCGCTTACTTAGTTGGTTTGCCACACGAGTGGGTTGTTGACCTGGCAAGAGTGGACAAGCCAGCCCAGTCGATTTGGTAGGGCGGGGCTGAAGGCTCTCTGCCTCGGTGGTAGCCCCTGATTGGGTGTGATATATTTAATTGATCAAAATTGTAGTTAATCATTGGGATATACAATGATTACTTGTTATATATTAAAAATGATCATAAAATCCTTAGAATTCAATACAAATATGATCAAGACCACAATATGCTTCTAGTTTGAAAAGTGCTTAAAGATGGCATCTTTAATGTGCTAAATTAACTAGAACCCTAATTTTTGAGAATTCATGATCTTAGTATGTCCAATTGTTATTGTTAATCAAAGATATATATTTAATGCATAAAAAGAGAAACTTGAAAGTTATTTGAGTTAAACAACCCATTATATGATAAATTAGGGTTTCTTTGAAATAAAAGTGGTATTTAATGAAGGATTAGGGTTTGTAACATAATGAAGCATGAAAAGTGGAAACTAGGGGTTGGGAAGCTAAAACCCAAATAAAAACCTAATGTTGACCTAGACACCCTAACTTGAGGACCAAGTCAGTCTTAAGGATGATTTGGATAAAATAGTAATACATGGGTGTCTTGCATTAACTTTCAGAGTGAACTTGCTTGGTTGATTGGTTGATTGCTGGCTTGGACATCTAAACTCATGATCAAGGTATGTGGTTACACTTATGACTAATAGCTCTAGTTTCCTGGTGATTTCTGAGGTTTTACTAATTTCTTGAAATTAAATGCTTGGATGAACTTTAATTCCTACAATCTATAAAGTGACTATGACAATCACCTTATTAAGTTTATAACTTGCTCAAACTCACATACCAACTCTGGAAATTGTGAAAGAAGAGATGAGTAAAGTCATGATGATGACTAGATGACCAAGCCCCAGGTTGGGACAGTCAAACCAAGCCCCAGGTTGGGAAGGTCATAAGTGGTCAATCCCCAGATTACGAAGACCTAATGGTACCTAGCTCCATATTGAGAGGTTCCCAAAGAGGTACCTAACTCCAGATTGAGAGGTAGCCTAAAGTCCGCTGCAGGGACAAAGCCCTAAGAGAGGGTATACCAGACATTGAGTAAAAATGATTAAGGAGTTATAAAGAAAATGTAAATTTTTGTTTTGTAACAAATAATTGTTATGGTTATGTTGTTACAATTATATGCAAACTTTTGATTCCCCCACATACCAATATAATTCATTATACTGATTGACATTTTATTTGTCAGTGTTTTAGGATAATTTTCCATCTGTAATTATGATGAAACTAGATATCAAAAAAGAAGGCACATGATGAAGAAACATAAAGTAAACATGGAGGTTATAGTTGTATTTTATTTTCTATTGAAAATTTTGATATCCCTTTAGTTTTGTATTATCTTCCTTTTGTTAGTAAAATTTAGTAATTATTTCAGGTTAATTTCTGAACCTGTGATCCTGTATTAGTGATAATGGCCCTTTCCCTCTCGGTCCTCCTAAATAGGGGATACCATGGGGAGAAGGTCGTTACATTTGGTATCAGAGTAGAGTTTACTTTTTAACCACTAATAATTATTAAATTTTACAAAGTCTTTAGAACCCAAAGGGAATTATTAGAGTATTTTCCAAAGGTAATGGTGTCCAGAAAGGACCATGACCGAGGGCTGATAATATTTTCCTCCTCACCTCTACTCGACGTACGAGGACTCCCGGACCCATGCTTCCTGCTTGGTCAAAGTCCAAGGACTTTACTCAAAATAACACATCTCTAGTATTTCTCATCTATCTTCATATTCTTCTCTACCCCCTTCACTCACAAAACCCTAAGTGCCTATAACTTATCTCTGTATCTCGTTCTCATTACTAGGGTTATGAAAATTAGGGGTTATGACAACCTCTTCCAAATAATAAAAAGCATGTAAGAAAGATGTCATGGCCATAAGTTTTGATGATATAAAACTTAGACTGAGTTTAATTACATGCTTATGTCTAACATCATGGCTTGTACCAAGACCATTGCCATTCCTTTTGACACCCCTCAAGGGAACTCCAAGGTTAGACTCTCTCGTAGGAAGAGAAGGTCCCTAGAGAAGAGAAGGAAGGCTATGGAGGAAGAGGCCTCCAGGAAAAGGAAGAGATATGATAAATCCTATGAGGATGAATCAGACCCAAAACATGTCTCCTTCGACAACCTAAACATATAGGATGACTAAAAGAGGGAACTGATGGTAGAAAATGAGCCCAAGGTCAACCCTGCAGCTAATTTTGGACCAGCTGTAGGAAAAGTAATAGTCCATACTCCCGATACCCTTTGGATGCAACAACAGAAGAGGCTGACTGAGGCCATTGGTGCCTTGGCCCTCAAGGACATAACCAGAGGTGAAGGTGGTGAGCACTTCTAGTTTGTCCACACCTTGGAGACACCATTTTAGACTTTGTGAAGCTGAACATTGAGAAGTACTGGGGAGAAGACAAGATAGAGGTGGTTGAGAAAGCTGATGCCTGGCTTCTAGTAGTAGAGAATGGTTTCTGCATGTTGGAAGTGCAGCCAAACAAGAAGGTTCCTTTTGTTTCTCACCTCATGGAAGGAGAAGCTAAGATCTCATGGGAGAACCACATCAAGGGGCCTGATAACACCCAAATCTATGCATTTTATCGACAGTTTTGTGTCACCTTGGACGTAATATGCCCCTTTTTGCTCATTTTTTAGTTCTTTTCTTGTTTACTTAGATAAAGTAGCTAGCTATCCAATAACGTAGCCAATCTAGCCAATTTTGGGACTTGCATGCACCAAACCTGAGAAGACATCTACTCTCCAAAGATTTCTCCCCAACATATGGTTTTTGCGACAGTTATCCACCTACCACGACCGTGGCCATCCATCGCCATGACCGTGGCCAGGCTCCACGACCACGATCTTCATTACCATGACCACGGTCTTCCCTTCCACGACCGCGATCCCTCGCCACGACCGTGGCCATGAACCGCGATCGTGGTCTTTGCCTCCAACACCGCGACCGCGACCTTCCCTCGCCACGATTGTGGCCATCCACCATGATCGTGGCCGTGAACTACGACCGCGGTCTTCATCACCACAACCACAATCTTCCCTTCCATGACCGCGACCGTGATCCCTCGCCACGACTATGGCCGACGCGCTCCACCACGACCGTGGTCTCCCACCACGACCATGGCGCCCAGACCGCGACCATGGTCTTCATCACTGTGACCACGATTTCCACTCCATGAACCACGACCGCGGTGTGGGTCACGACCGTGGCTGACCCCGCAACCTGCTGGCCGTAGTCTGCAGGATATCTCTATAAATAGGTGTCCCCTCACTCATTTGAAGGGACCTCAACCAAGGATGCCGATAGGCTCTTGCTATGATATATGAAGGTTCCCAGAGTTCTGTGGGAGAGTCCATAGGTCTGAGAAGGCCAAAGAGCTCATCCTTCACCCTCCTCTTCAGCGAGCTTCCAATCTCCACCCTTCTCCATCATCCCCTGGTCTTCAATCTCCAAGGGCAGAAGCTGAGGAGTGAGAAGACCCACAGCCTCCATCGTCCTCCATCTTCGTTCACCCACCAAGATGCTATTCAGGGTGGATCTAGAGAGAGAGTGGACCAAGGAGTCTAGATTTGATCAAGGAGGAGGACCAAAATATGAGATCCAGCCTATACGGAGGCAAAGGAGAGAGAGCCACCTCTCCTCCACAGGCTAAATCTCTTCTTCTTCCCCTTTCTTCTTCTTGGTTTCTTATACAATGATGTTCTTCCATCTTTGTTCAGTGCCAACTATGCTTGTCCATGGCTAGTTGAGATCCTTCTTGGCTATGTACCCCATTTTGGGCATGTTTATGTACTTTTACCTAAGCAAGTAGATTTATTTCAGATCTAGCATGTTTTCTTGTTCTATCTTCTCTCTCTAGTTGTGATTGCTAGTTTGGTTGATCTCTCGCTAGTTTGAACTGCTATTTCTACCTGTATCGAGAGATCCGAGTAGGAATATGTGCGAGAAGATAGTTTCGATCTGAACCCGAGAGGAGGAAGATCCAGGGTACTCTATTCCTAATATCTCTGGATGTCCTAAGACCCGAAAGGGAACTTAGTATATTTTGAGGTATTGATATTTTCATCCTCGAGAGAGGCTCAATGACATATCATTGATGGTTCTAGTCACGCATCACGAGAGCGAGTGGGATGACCCCACATGAACAGACATGACATTACATACTATGTTTGGATATAGATTGCTTGCTCAGGTGTTTGAGGGTTTTCTATGCCCGAGAATGGGTGCATAGACTGCCCAACTTGTGGTTACATAGCCAGGAACACCTTCTCTCTGATTAGTAGAATCTTGCAGACTCTGTTTTGTTTTCGTTTCTTTTCTTTGTTTTGTTTTATTTCGTGACAACCCGCTAGACTAGTTCTAGCACATTCTTTTCATCAACTATAGTTTTGACTTATCTGACCCAAGAAGAAATCTGTAGTGTCCTAAGCGTCACCACGTCCCTGTGTTCAACCCCGTATATCTACTTTGAATCCGTAATAAAAGTTGCGGAGGCCTTGAAGGTTTCAGGTTATAAATTTAAGAGTTCGATTCCTTATGAATCTGCCTCCCTTTTTAGGACACGCGATTTGGGCTGATGAACTTTTTGGAACCGTTGCCGGGGATGTGGTATTCCACATTTACATGCCTAAAGGATTTAGTTCTGTCACTATAAGCCTGTATATATATGCATAATTTTTCTTTTGTTTTAAACATACCTGTTCATATATACTGAATACCTTTTCTTTTTCTTATACCTTTTTCAGCCATGGATCTCACTTCAGCGAGACAAGTCATCTTGTCCACCTGTCCTCCCGAGTTTTTCCACAGTTCTGACTACTGGCAAGTAATTGAAGGTCGTGCTCTACAACTAGTCAAGATATACTCGCCTCCACCGTCATCGTATGATAAAATTCCAACAAAGGAGACTACCAGTCAGCCCTCGACTCCCATGCTATCATGGGATCAAGAACTGATTAAGGCAGTGGAGTTGGATGGGGAAAGTATTCATACACTCACTTCCTTAGCCCCTCATCCCCAAGAACACGTCGATCCGCTCCAGGAACTATTAGATAAGTAGGAGAGTCAACTCCAATTGGCAACAGAGATTGCAAACCGCAATAGTAGTATGCTTCATACAACAGATTCCCCTCGTATGTGCATGGAAGAATCGACGGGTCTCGAAAGCATTGCTGCTCAAGTACAACAACTTCATCATAAATATGTTGAACAAGGCAGGAGGATCCAAGAGCTCATTGATTTTGTTACAATCCGATTATAAATGCCATCACAAGATAATGAAGACTCTAGTCATCCAGACCATTCCATTGGATCTGAAGTGGAGTATATCTCACCATCCTATTTAGACCATCAACTAGATTCACCATGATTTTTCTATGAAGACCAACCACTTGGGAAAACCCTTCATTCTATCCAGATGATCCAGCTGTTGGTATATGTATGCCCGTAGAGCCATCCCAAGCGATTGCATGGAGTCGGATATTAATTAATCAATTAATGCGATTATTTGGTTAATTAATGAATTCCGAAATATTCTAATTAATCCACGAGCGTTTTAATTAACGCAACGTTTTTGTTTACCGATGGGTTTAGGAAACCCTACTTCTCTTCTTATCCTATTTAAAGGAGGATAGACGACCGATATCTATATAAGATATAGAGAGACGCTTTTAGGTTATTCTCACGTAAAAAACCTAGCCGTCGTCGTCCTTAGGAGAGAGAGAGGAGAGCAACGCGGTGCTAGCACGCCGCCGCAGAGACACACTCCTTCCCGCCGGCTTGAGAAGCGCGACGTGGAGTTCCGTCCATCCGCGTGGACGAAGTAGAGACGCAGACGCCTTGACGCCTGCGTTCGGAGGACGTCGACGACCACCTGTACGTGCTACGAGCAACGTACATCACTGCCGCAGAGGAGCATTGCCGGATCAACCTACGACAGCGAAAGGGAGAGAAGATCCGTCCGTGTTTGACAAGCAGTGTTGCACCGTCGTGCAGCGTGACATCGCCGGACTTGCTCCGCGATAAGGTATATCCCGCAAACCTATTTCCGAATACGCTGTTATCGACGAGATCCTGTTACGGGTTGTGTGGATTTATCGCTTCCGCCGCGCATGTTTTCTCCACAAAAACCCAACACCAGCTGATGAACCAATGGAAGATATGAGTCATAGACACAAATGGGTCTATGATGACGATGATGAAGACTCTAAAAGCCAAGTTTCCTCACTACCAGAAGGTTGGTCAGAGGAACCGGAGTCAGATATTGAACCGGACCAGAGTGACATCTCTCATATTCAGACTTGTCATTTCACTTTGAGCAGTACGCCAACCATGGTCTGGAACAACTTGTTCAATGATGACGACGACAACTGCTCGACATGGAGCAGTGAGTACACCAACGACGACGAGTTGGAGTAGCAGGAGCCACCATTTACACCCTTACCTTTACAAGGTAGGGTGGACGTCAAGGGGACAGGATGGACGGTTCACTACAACATGGCTGTTGAGCATGAAGATACCCCTGACTCCACACCAGGTGATAAGCTTGGGGTGGTAGATCTGCAACTAAATTCACCTGGGGGTACTTCTTGTTCAAAAGATGATTGGATGACTCAGACTGTACATGAAGATTTATCTAAACATCCAACCTCAAGTGTAGAGATGGAGGGAGGAGAAATGGATCCTACCCATGTCATTCAACCTATCCCCTCCATTGCATCTTGTGTTGACATCCCAAGACCTTCATATTCAGATTCATATAATGAAAGGTACCCTGAGGATGAAATGCCGAAGAATTCATCCCAGTGCAGTTCAAGCCACTTCCAGCACAAAGATGACTTCACCGAGTCGTCGGATTTCACTTCGCTTATTCAGACTCGGAAGGGCCAACACATCCGCCTATTCTACTCCTATTATGTCACGAAACCCATCGGTAAGACACATGTGACACTGGTCCCAAAACTTAGGATTTGAGATCCCAGTGTCGGTATCATGGGGCAGCCACCCCCTTTTCTCTTACCCACCCTCCCACCCTTTTATTACAATAAATTTAGATCTTCATGTTCTTGTTAGTTAGTTTCTTTCCTCTAACTATTTTTTATATATCCTTGCATCCATGCATCATCTTTATAACTTCAATAACTGCTGTTAAAATCATGCATTCCTGCCTCACTATTTCAAGTTTATATCTTGTTCAAGGACGAGCAAAGTTTTAAGCTTGGGGTGGTAGGCTTCACCCTTCTTTCTCTTCACCCTTCTTTCTCTTCACCCTTCTTGCACACGTGTTTACTTCCCGCATTTTGTTTTAAATTTTCAAAAATTTTCAGCTTTTTAGCTTTGCAATAATGGCTATATGGTGCAAATCTAATAGATAAATGCTTGACCTTATGCCTAAATGCACATTTTTTAATCTTAAAAATTACTTGACCTTTTGCTTGACTTGCTCTTTGACTCTTTCATTGAGTTTGGTAATAAATCTAAGGTTATGTCCCTTTTTCACAGCTTAAAGCTAAATTCCCTTGATCTATATTGTGAATGGCAAATCCATGGTAAAGGACCGATGGAATGAGCTAAAACATGATCAACGAATCCTAGCTGCAGATTCACAAGCTTGCCTCTATTCTAAGGATTCTTGAATCATAATTGCAATTTCTCACACAGGTATCAAGCGGATCATGATGAGCTTTGAGATATGATCATGATGAAGTGTTTTCCTTGATGGAATACATGCCTTCTCACATTAGATTGAGTTAATATAAAAATGTGCAAACGAGGCTTGGCCACCTTCAAAATCCCAAAAATATCTATATAGTTCTCACCCAAGCCTACAAAATAGAATGCAGAGAATAAAATCCTGAGAGGGAATAAATGAGCGTTGTTTTCTCTTTTAGGAGAGTTGAGGATGATGCCCAGCCGGTGTATGACTGTGCTCATGAACGCGGGTATGTCGTGCCTGGAAGTATCACTCCAAAAGCTCATTATAGAGTCACTAGGAACCCCTAGGGGACCTATGAGATCGTCTCAGTAGCAGGATTGGTTCGAGCGTAGTACAAGGAGTTCATCTCACTACTTTGGGCCAATTGGCTCAGACTGCAGGGACTGTTGCTCGTTACATGGACCAACCTGACACAGATCGAGATCCTCAGAAGTCATTAGAGTCTTTTTTCTTTATTTATTAGGACTTGAATAAGTGAGAGGTGTAGTGTTCCAGATTGGCATGGATGGATTCATGGTGATGGCTCATTGCTCATCACCCACATGATCACCTATGTGACAATTCTTTCATGACCATTAATTATGATTCAAACCCTCATGAGTATCAGTAGTCATTAGTGAATTCTCTTAATCTTTCTTGGCAACTCTTTGATCTTTCTTTTGCAAGACTGTGGTTGATTGGTGGGGGTTTGTTCTGAACGACATGGATAAGAAGAATCAATGTTTTAAACTATTTTTCTTATCATTAGCATTTATTACTAAGCTGAATTTGTATGTTATCCTTTTGTTCTTTGAGCACAGTCTTGGTTGAGGACAAGCAAGTTTTAAGTTTGGGGTAGTTGATAACACCCAAATCTATGCATTTTATCTATAGTTTTGTGTCACCTTGGCCGTAATATGCCCCTTTTTTTCTCATGTTTTAGTTCTTTTCTTGTTTATTAGATGAAGTATCTAGCTAGCCAATAACGTAGCCAGTCTAGCCAATTTTAGGACTTGCAGGCACCAAACCTGAGAAGACATCTACTCTCCAAAGATTTCTCCCCAACACATGGTTTTTGCGGCAGTTATCCACCTGCCACGACCGTGGCTGGGTGCCACAACCATGGTCTTCATTACCGCGACCGCGGTCTTCCCTTCCACGACCGTAACCGTGATCCCTCGCCACGACTGTGGCCATGAACCGCGACCACGGTCTTCGTCTCCAACATTGCGACTGCAACCTTCCCTCGCCACGACCGTGGCCATTCACCATGACCGTGGCTGTGAACCGTGACCGCAGTCTTCATTACCGTGACCGCGGTCTTCCCTTCCATGACCGTGACCGCGATCCCTCGCCACGACTTTGGCCATCTTCCACGACCATGTACGACGCCCTCCACCACGACCGTGGTCTCCCTGCACGACCATGGCACCCAGACTGCGACCGCGGTCTTCATCACCGCGATCGTGATTTTCACTCCATGAACCGCGACTGCGGTGTTGACCATGACCGTGGCCGACCCCGCAACCTACTGGTCACGGTCTGCAGGCTCCCTCTATAAATAGATGTCCCCTCACTCATTTGAAGGGACCTCGACCAAGGACGCCGAGAGGCTACTGCTCTGAGATTTGAAGGTTCTCAGAGTTCTGTGGGAGAGTCCAGAGGTCTGAGAAGGCCAAAGAGCTCATCCTACACCCTCCTCTTCAGCGAGATTCCACTCTCCACCCCTCTCCATCATCCCCTAGTCTTTGATCTCCAAGGGCAGAAGCTGAGGAGTGGGAAGACCCACGAACTCCATCTATGTTCACCCACTATGATGATGTTCGAGGCGGATCTAGAGAGAGAGGACCAAGGAGTCCAGATCTGATCAAGGAGGAGGACCAAAAGATGAGATCCAACCTATACGGAGGCAAATGAGCGAGATCCACCTCTCCTCCATGGGCTAAATCTCTTCTTCTTCCCCTTTCTTCTGTTTTGTTTCTTGGTTTCTTGTACAATGGTGTTCTTCCATCTTTGTTCGGTGCCAACTATGCTTGTCCATGGCTAGTTGAGCTCCTTCTTGGCTATGTAACCCATTTTGGGCATGTTTATGTACTTTTGCCTAAGTAAGTATATTTATTTCAGATCTAGTATGTTTGCTTGTTCTATCTTCTCTCTCTAGTTGTGATTGCTAGTTTGGTTGATCTCTCTCTAGTTTGAACTACTATTTCTGCCTGTATCGAGAGATCTGAGTAGGAATAGGCGTGAGAAGATAGTTTGGATCTGAACCCGAGAGGAGGAAGATCCAGGGTACTCTGTTCCTAATATCTCTGGATGTCCTAAGACCCAAGAGGGAACTTAGTATATTCTAAGGTATTGATATGTCATCTTCGAGAGAGGCTTGATGACATATCGTTGATGGTTCTAGTCACGCATCGTGAGAGCGAGTGGGATGACCCCACATGAACATCCACGACAGTACATACAAAGTTTGGATATAGATTGCTTGCTCAGGTGTTCGAGGGTTGTCTATGCCCAAGAACGGGTGCATAGACTGCCCAACGTGTGGTTACATAGACAGGAACTCCTCTCTGATTAGTAGAATTTTGCGGACTCTATTTTGTTTTCGTTTCTTTTCTTTGTTTTATTTTATTTTGTGACAACCCGCTAGACTAGTTCTAGCACATTCTTTTCATCAACTATAGTTTTGACTTATCTGACCCAAGAAGAAATCTGTGGCATCCTAAACGTCACCACGTCCCTATGTTCAACCCCGTATATCTACTTTGACCCCTAATAAAAGTTGCGTGGGCCTTGAAGATTTCGAGTTATAAATTTAAGAGTTCGATTCCTTCTGAATCCGCCTCCCTTTTTAGGATGCGTGATTTGGGCTGATCATGGGCAAGACCTGAATGAAGACCCGATGACCTGGACTGACTTCAGGATCATATTCTCTACTAGATTTGTGCCCATCTCACCCAAGAAAGAGAAATAGAGGGAGTTCATCTTCCTAGTTCAAGGCAACCTCTCTGTGGCAGATTACACCCACAAGTTCTGCCTACTGGAGTGGTTTGGATACATGTTGACTGAGGAAAGATGGGTGGACCACTTTGTGGAGCGTCTACATCCTACCATAAAGCTTCATGTGATGGTGAGTAAACTAAAAAACTTAACCGACGCTTACAACACCACCCTGGACATGGAGAAGACGATGATTCCTACATCGAACCCACTAGAGGGGTACTTGGGTTTCATAGAAGGTACCTCTGGAGCAAGGAATGACCATAAGAAAGGACAAGGATGCAACTATTCCAAAGGAAGACATGGAGGAAAAGGGAAGCCCCACAATGAGAACCATCACCCAAGGTGCCACAACTGTGGAAGGTCTCACCCGGGCAAGTGCCGCATCGAGAAGAAGGTGTGTTTCCGCTTCCAGTAAGAGGGACACTTCCTAGCCAACTATCCTCTACCTGACCCAAGAGTTCCAGGCCCTGTAGCAGCCCAGCCAGTGGTAGAAGCAACATCAGTGGCAACATGTGCACCAGATGTAGTCCCGCCTGATGGAGAGCGAAGGCAAGCCCGAGTTTTTGTCATTGACAATGAAGAGGCTCAAGACAATACTAACTATTTGATAGAGGGTAATAACCCTTAGAGTTTTGTTTCTGATTTTAAGTTAAGCATGCATTAGTTTGACATGTTATGAAAAATAATGTAGGCATACTTGAGATCATGGGACACAATGAAAAAGCTCTTTTTGAATCTGGTTCTACTAATACTTTCATTTCGAGATACATTGCAACTATGTTTTGTTTGGACATCAATGATTTAGGATATTTTTGGATGTCACAATCCCGAGTGGTCATATCTTTATGTCTCTCTTGAAAACCACAGTTATACCCGTAAAGTATCTGGATAATGAGCTCCCTATAGATTTTATCCTCCTTGACATGAATGACTTTGATGTGATCATTGGTATGGATTGGCTCTATACTTATACAACAAAGATTGAATGTAGGGAAAAGAAAACAAGAATATAGAGACTAGGTCATCCACCGTTCACCATTAGAGGTAGGAAGAATGCTACCACCAACATGTATATGTCAGCCTTGAAGGCAGAACGGATGATAACCAAGGGTTGTCAGGCATTCCTACCAGTAGTTACTGAGCCGGAGCCTAAGGTGTATCCCTTAGAGAACATAGAAGTAGTAAGGGACTACACATATGTCTTCCCAGACAATTTTCCTGGCATTCCTCCAGAGAGAGAGGTAGACTTTTTGATAGAGTTAGCTCTCGGGACAAACCCTTTTTCCAGGGCACCTTACAGGATGTCCCTTATTGAGTTGCTTGAGCTAAAAAAAGTAACTGCAGGAGTTGTTAGACAAAGACTTTATTAGACCTAGACATCACCATGGGGAGCACCAATCCTTTTTGTAAAGAAGAAGAATGGATCACTCTGAATGTGCATTGACTGTAGAATGATCAACTAGGCTACTATCAAGAATAAGTATCCTTTACCTTGTATATATGACCTATTTGACTAGCTCAAGTCAGCTGGAGTCTTATCGAAGATTGATCTGAGATTCAGGTATCACCAGTTGCGAGTCAAGAGTGAGGACATCCCAAAAGCCACTTTCCGAACCCGTTATGGCCACTAAGAGTTTGGATTATGCCTTTCGGGTTGTCCAATACCCCTGAGTGTGTTTATGAATCTCATAAATAGTGTGTTCCAACCTTTCCTGGATTCGTTTGTCATAGTGTTCATAGATGGCATCTTGGTTTACTCTGATGACTTAGAACTACAACGTGACCACCTTGGTAGAGTCCTTGATATTCTGAGAAAGCAAAAGTTTTATAGGAAATTCTCAAAGTGTGTGTTTTGGATAGATCCTATCATGTTCATTGGACACATCATATCTGGAGGGACCATATCAGTGGATCATGCTAAAGTGTCGGCTATGTGAAATTGGCCAAAAATGAAGAACCCTTTTGATTCACAACTTCCTGGGATTGGGTGGATACTATCGGTGCTTCATAAAAGATTTCTCCAAGACTACTTTGCCACTCACCAAGCTTACCCCAAAGGATGAGAAGTTTATGTGGTCAGACTTGTGTGAAGCTCAATTCCAGGAGTTGAAGGAAAACTTTACCACAACTCTAGTGTTAAATCTACCATCAAACAATGAAGGTTTTGTGATCTTCATCGACACATCAAAGATGGGGCTTGGATGCATGTTAGAGAAAAATAGGGATGTTGTTTCTATACCTCCAGACAACTCAATCCAAATGAAGTGAACTACCCAACACATGATCTAGAGCTGGCTGCAATTATACATGCCCTGAAGATTTGGCGACACTATCTTTATGGAGACACTTTTGAAATCCTCATCGACTATAAGAGCCTAAAGTACCTCCTGACTCAGAAGGACCTAAACTTGAGACAAAGATGATGGATGGAGTATATGAAAGATTATGATTTCACCATTGCCTATCACCCTCGAAAAGCTAATGTAGTAGTAGATTCTCTTAGTAAAAAACAACTCAGGTGTGCAACTATCTTAAATACCCAGTGGAGAGGACATGAAGAGTTTTCTAGGTGGACTCTACAACTGTTAGAAGACTGGATCTATGTGGTGAACATTTAGATAAAACCAGACCTGTTGAATGAGTTGGTACCTATCCAGTTAGCCAGCCCAGCGCTTGACAAGATGAAAGGTTTGTTGGAGAAACCTCAAATACATCTCTTAGTGGGAGTAGATGGTGGAATCCACTACAAGAGTCATATTTGGGTTCCTAAAGATTTTCCCTTGAAGAATCATATCTTGCAAGAATCTCGTGATTCTAAGTACATGATACACGTTGACACTACCAAGATGTTTAAAGACTTGTAGAGATACTTTTGGTGGCCTGGAATGAAGAGAGACATAGCAGAATATGTGTCCAGTTGTCTCACGTGCTAGATGGTGAAGGCTGAATACCAATGACCCAGTGGATTACTGCAGTCAATTGAGATTCCTGAGTGAAAATGGGAACAAATCACTATGGACATTGTGGTGGCTTTCCCCAAGACAAAAAAGGGTCACGATGCAAATGAGTTGTGGTAGATTGCCTTACCAAGTTGGCACATTTTCTCACCTTAAAGATCACTGCCAAGGTGAAAAACCTAGTGAAAATATATATTAGATAGATAGTCCAACTACATGGTGTTCTGAGTTCAATTATTTCTGATTGTGATTCTAAGTTCACTTCCAAGTTATGGAAGAAAGTGCATGAAGAACTCGGTACTAGATTGAAGTTTAGAATAACTTATCACCCCCAAATTGATGGAGGGTCAGAGAGAACAATCCATACTTTAGAGGATCTATTGAGAGCATGTGTGCTCGATTGGGGTGGATCATGGGAGCAATTCATGCCCTTAACTGAGTTTGATTACAATAACAGTTACCAAGCCACTATCGTGATGCCTCCATATGAAGCTATCTATGGGAGACTGTGTCGGTCACCGCTTCATTGGGATGATGTCAGTGAGAGGACCTTGTTGAGGTCACAGGAACTATAGTTGTATACTGATAAAGTCACTTTAATCAAGCAAAGGCTAAAGAGAGTCCATGATTGACATAAGTCATATGCTGATGCAAAGCAGACTGATTCACACTTCATTGTGAGTGAGCATGTTTTTATAAAAATCCGACCCCTCCAAGCTATAGCTAAGAACGGAGGAAAGCTGAGTCCCCAATTTGTGGGTCCGTTTGAGATTTTGGAATGGATTGGTGAAGCTTCCTATCATTTAGCCCTGCTCCCTCAATATAGTATGATGCATGATGTGTTCCATGTGTCAATTCTAAAGTTCTATTTGAAGGACCCGAGCCAAGTGCTGAGCATTAAACCCATTGAACTCCAAAGGAGGCTGACATACCCTGAGTTACCTGTGAGGATACTGGATACCAAGGTGAAAGAGCTCAAGAGTAAAAAAATAGAGATGGTAAAGGTTCTTTGGAAGCACCATGGAGAGGATGAATCCATGTGGGAGCTAACATGGAAAAATCTTACCCTAAATTGTTTGCTTGATTAGTCAAATTTTGAGGGAAAAATTCTTATAAGAGGGGAAGGATGTTATAACCTCAATTTTTCTTGTATTGATTGAAATGAAATTTTGCAAATAAAAGGGATTTGAATGGAAATTTGTATGCTTTGTTTTCAAGAATGGATTCTTTTGCAAAATTTCCCTTGGATGAGTGTTTCATGTTTTATATTGTTTTGATAAATCCAATAATGATAAAAAGGGGAAAAAGGATAAAAGGAATCCCATAATAAGTAAAAGGAAAAAGAAATAAAAGATGATTGTGTGCATATGTGAGAATTGTGCAGAATTCTCTAGAAAGTGGCATGGATTTCCACTATTGATTAGTTTTTGATTCCACTTGGTTTCTAATAAGAAAAGAAATCAAAATAAAGAAAATAGAAGAGAAAGAAATAGCAAAGGTGAATTTTAAATGCATAATATAGGCATTAAAAGTGGATGACTTGTATACAAAGAAAAGTCTCTTTTATTTTCGAATTTTGATTCCAAACTTGGCACACTAGAAGTTTAAGTAATTAAAGAGTTTCCATTAAAATTTTGGATTAAAGGGATACATGGTTTAGGAGATATGGATTTTTTAAAAATCCCTAAAGTGAGAGGAATATCATTAAATGTCACAATTTTGAATCAAATTAGAATTTACTTTTTTAGCCTTTTAATAAGCACACTGATGTGGACCTTTAGATCTGAGATCCAACGATGCACGTTCATACTTTACCTTCGGTCAAGTAAGGTAACAAGAACATAGGACATGAGGATTTCGAGGATGATTTCCTCGCAACTCAGTGCATGAGTAGATTAGGAAATTATCCCATTGAGTCTAAGAGCTCGTTGCAAACACACCTACTCCAAATTTCACCTAGGGTTGAGGCTTCTAGGAGATTTGCCCAATCTCCCACCCTAAGGTTAACCCTACCATAATGAGAAGGTATATATAGGGGGGTACAAGCTCTCTGCGATTATATAAACTAATTTCAAAGCATCAAACAAACTTCACGTGTGATTCCATACCTTCAATTGCATAGCCAATCCCTACCACCGCCCTCACATCTCCATGCTTCTATGCCAGAGTTCTTCTTCTTCATCTCAACACCTCAGACTGACACCGGGGGAATTGGGATGACCTTCGGGTCCGTCATGAATAGGCAAAGGTGTGGGCACCCCCTCATTTGAAGCTTGAAGGATGAGAAACCCAGAGTCAACCCACAAGTTGACTACCTAGTTCATGAAGCAGGCCGCATTGAGGTTGAAGAAGGGCAGTGGGGAAAGGACGACGTTGCCCTCATGCATACATTGTTAAGGTAAGGCTATTCTGGTATTTATGCCCTTTTTCTCGCTTACTCAGCTGGTTTGACATGGGAGCGGGTTGCCGACCTGGCGAGAGAAGACATGCCAGCCTAACCAAGTTGCAAGGGTGGGGCCAAAGGCTCTCTACCTAGGTGGCGACCCCTGATTGGCCAGAATGTATTAAATTGATGAAAATCGTAGTTCGTCATGGGATATCCAATGATGACATGTTATATATGTAAAATGATCGAAAAAATCCGTATAATTTAATAAAAATATGTTCATGATAATAATATACTTCTAGTTTGAAAAGTGCTTAAAGATGGCACCTTTAATGTGTTAAATGAATGAGACCCTAATTTGTGAGAATTGATGATCTTAGTAGGTCCAATTGTTATTGTTAGTCAAAGATTGATCTTTTATGCATAAAAAGAGAAACTTGAAAGTTATTTGAGTTTAGCAACCCATAATTTGATAAATTAGGGTTTCCTTGAAATAAAAGTGGTATTTAATGAAGTATTAGGGTTTGTAACCTAATGAAGCATGAAAATTGGAAACTTGGGTTTGGGAAGACAAAACCCTAATAAAACCCTAATGTTGACCTAGAAACCCTAACTTGAGGACCAAGTCAGTTGCTTGGACATCTAGATTCCTGATCAAGGTATTTGGTTACTATTATGACTGTTCACTCTAGTTTCCTAATAATTTCTGAGGTTCTACCGATTGCTTGAAATTAAATGCTTGGATGAACTTTAATTCCTGCAATCTATAAAGTGACTATCACTATCACCTTATAAAGTTTATAACTTGCTCAAACCTTCATACCAAATCTTGAAATTGTGAATGAAAAGATGAGTAAAGTCATGATGATGACTAGAGGACCAATCCCCAGGTTGGGAACGTCAGACCAAGCCTTAGGTTGTGAAGGTCATAAGTGGTCAAGTCCCATGTTGGAAGGTCAGACCAATCCCTAGGTTGGGAAGGTCATAAGTGGTCAAGTCCCAAGTTGGGAAGACCTAATGACACCTATATCTAGATTGAGAGGTGGCCAATGAGGTACCTAGTTCTAGATTGAGAGATAGCCTAAAGTCCATTATAGGGACATAACCCTAAGAGAGGGTATACTAAAGGTTGAGTAAAAATAGTTGAGGAGTTACAAGGAAAATGTAAATTTTTGTTTTGTAACAAGTAATTGTTGTGGTTTTTTTGTTACAGTTATATGCGAACTTTTGGTTCCCCCACATACCAGTATAATTCTTTATACCGACCGACATTTTATTTGTCATTGTTTTAGGATAATCCACCATCTGTAATTATGATGAAACTGGATATCCAGAAAGAAAGCACATGATGAATAAAAATAAAGTAAACATGGAGGTTATAGTTAGATTTTATTTTATGTTGAAAATTTAGATATCCCTTCAGTTTTGTACTATCTTCCTTTTGTTAATAAAATTTAGTAATGATTTCTTTTCCATTTCTAAACATGTGATCTTTTATTAGTGAAAATGGCCCTTGCCCTCTCGGTTTGTCTGAATAAGGGATAACAGGGGAGGGGTTCATTACATATGTGGTGTGGATCATTTAATTGTAGTTTTACATGGTGTGGATATGATTTTCAATTTTAAAAATGATAAGTGTGTTATGGTGTATAGTTTTTTTTGATCTGATGTGGTTATCATTTTGAAAATAGAAAGACATATTTACACATCTTCCACCTCAAATATTAACTATTTGTGATGACTTTTATGAATTCCCGCATTCCAAGTATGTTCTTAATACTTTATGGGTTTGTCTTGAGGGAACTATGGCATGCTTCTAGGGAAATGTGAAGAAGCTGAAACCTCTTCTCAATTACTTCTTGATTTATGTATCCAAACTAGGAAATTTACATAAAATTCAAGAAAAAAAGATCAAATGTAAACCCAATTACAATGTAACATCGACATGTAAAACTAGAAGTTATGCAGCTAAATAATGACAAATTAAAATTAATCAAACAACCTTGATCTTGAAAATTTCTCATCCTTAAGTAACAAAAACTGATAAGCACCCCTCCAAACATTTAATCTCAGTTCATCTTGTATGCCTTGTATCTTACATCATGCTTGGTTCGGTATAGATGATATGGCTGAGTGACATAACTATCATAAATCATTTACTTCGACTAGACATATCCTTTTTCCTGAAACTATGTCTCATAGGTTTCGAACCAACATTTTAAAACCATACCCAACCCTAGACAACATAAAGAACAATATACTAAAAAATATGAGTACACATTGTCCACTTCTATGGCTCATAAAAAAGGGATATAGTAATGAAGATTTTATTTTCTTAATCTTAGGTAAAAAATAGTGAGAGATGAGGAATTGATGTATTTTTTCTTGACTTTGATTTTGAAATGAATATATGTATTTCTTATCTTTTTCTTCTACTTCCCAGAAATGTAATTTCAAGACATTTTTTGGGGTTCAGAATCTTATACTTTGATTATTTTTTATGATACACCCTTACTATAGACTAAAGGATAGAAAAGAAGTGAAAATTAGAGGGGTGAGGGATTCCAATGAAAGCTTAGGATTTGACATAATTTATGATGGTTGAAGATAAGAGGTGATGGAAAAGTTTAGAAGAGAGAGATCAATGTTCAATATTCAATTTGATTATATGCATGTGCGACACTCCCTTGACTTCATTTGACCTAGATATAAATAGACTTGGAAGATAAATGAAACTTCCTAGAGTAGTTCCACTTACTAGGTCAAGGAGTGACAAATTATATCCCTATTAAAATACACTTGGATGATAAATGCAACTTCCTAGACTAGTTCCACTTACTGGGTCGAGGAGTTCCAAATGTTATTCCTTTGGGTTCCACTTACATATGAAATCCTTTCCATCAGATGTAATGGATATCTTTGTTAGATAAAAGGGTGCTTTTTAACAAATGACCTATATTTAAAAATATTATTATCTCAAATTTTCTCAGAACTAGTGGGGATGGAATTATAGACTCTATGCTAAAATGATATGATTCAGTTCTAAGTCGAGCGATATTAGCTTTGTAAGGTTGATATACCTTGACATAGATATGATTAAACTTCAAATACATGATTTATATCAAGCAATTTTATTGTCATCTTGGTGTTTATCTACATGCTACTTCTATTGACTATGGACACCCTTTAGCCTCTTCTTAATAGTATCAACCCACTCAATACATAGATGAAGCTCCTCAGATCTCATTAGGGGTCTATCTCCAACATCATCATAATTGAGCGGAGCTCCATAAGGTTTCCCATTCATGTCCCTATATGGTGTAGATTCAATACTTAACTGATAGTCAAGATTTAAAGCATAAACAATGGAGACAACTATAGATACTATATTGGATAGTTTTCCTCAGGGGTCTAAATAAAAAGCATACATCAAATTATAAGAATTATCTAAGATAAACACCAAATAATACATCATAAAATAATAATTCCAAAAGATAAAAACCCATATAATATTTTAACATGATTACCAATTTTAAACTAATTCTATTACCAATGATGGGAAAAGACACATAGTATTTTCATTTTCTTTAACTAACGAAAATCAACCATCAACAAACTTTTCACACACAAAGAGCATATTCATACACCTTACTTAAGTATTATTATGATCAACATGATCCATTTAACTTTGAAAAACACAAGATATAATATTATCATTCATTATGCATATTACATATAAAAAAATAAAACTCCAATTACAACTCTACCTTACAAAAGTGAGATTACAAGGACAATACTAAGTGAAAATTAAATCTAACATACATTTAGTATCATCATTATATACACAAATTCTCTAGTGATTTGTTTCAACCTAAAAAAATGTAGTAAGGAATATGATACTCAAAGTTCCTTGAGTGGATAAATTCCCACTCAAGATACAAATCATTACCTACAACAAATATATAATTAACCAATACTAGAGTTAGGAGCATATTCAAAAATTACAATAGATAGTTATGAAAACTTTTTGTAATGTATGTCCACATAAAGATAATTATGTATTCTTGATATCCTAACAAATAAGAAATTCACATCAACCAACATTCAACAACATATAATTAACCAATATGATGATTTCCTTAATCAAAATTCATATATCTTAACTTAATATCCTAAGTTTCTTCACTTTATTTTTGATATCATTTTCCCACACATACGTCTATTATAATATATACATGTATGTCTTCCATAGTAAACAATATTCAAATAAAAGCATGGTTCTTTTATCTATGCAGTTCATTATTTGGTCATTACTTGAATAAATGAATCATTAGGTAAGCTGTCTAACAAATTTGACCTTTAAAATATAATATGAGATATAAAGTCATGAAATTATATTATATATTTCCATTATACTCATCTAGTGTACCTTAAAAATATTTTAAATAGAAAGATAATTATCTAGCATTTGTAAGTAAGCATGTAACTTCATATAAATAAAGGAAATTTATCAACATTGTATTTACTCATTAAGGTTCTTATCACAGATCATGCATGTATACAAATATGAAGTTAATTCTAAATACATTTAAATTTCCATTCACATCCATTTAACACCCAATTTCAATCTTTTTCAACACATTTGAGTTAATTCAATATTACCAACATCATTATGCTCAACTCAATATCACAAGCATCTGAGTTCCATCCCACTCAACTCAAAAACTTTAATGACTCTATTTTGATTACTGAATTCTACAAGCCTAGATCACTTGGGTTTTACCCATAAAACTTACAATCATACACATTAACATATACATTTTACCCAATATATAGATCCTCCTATTTTTGACATGTTAAGAACAACAACATAATCCTCCACCCATTATGAGGATTCCATGTTTATTTATCAGGCACACAACAATCAATATCCTGCTCAAAAGAACATGACCCCATGCCCTGGATACAGGAAGAAAATTCCAACGAGTAACAAGTAGCTACATTAACAATATAGTCTTTTCATTATGTCACAGTTTATCTGAGTACTGATGTAGCTTTGTGATGTTCTACAAGTATGAGAAATATGAGAAACAATAAAACTTTCATTGAACTAGTAGGTTTGTCCTCACTATGTGAAGCACTCCCAACTCTTTCTAATTCCACCCTATCTAGTGTTTGATTTAGAAAATCCAAGAACTAGGTTCCTTCTTACAACTCATAAGTTCTTTCAAGGAAGTTACATTCATCTAATCTTCACACCCTTAAAGGCATATGAACTATTTAAGGCACTAAAAATTGAGTTACTATTTCAACTTTTTCACTAATCTACTTATTCCAATTATCTTAACTCTCCATCAATATACTACATTTAAATGGATCTAGGATAATAAACATATTGTAGGGAAGTAAAACCCAATTCATTAGTGACATATAAGTATATATATGATAATGATAGTATTAACACATTCCATTTTTACCATATAATTCGTCATACATTATCTTATTTCTCAAAATGACTCATCTCATATTAATATATATTTCCATGTTACATCAAACAAGTCATCCTATAAGGTTTTCAAATGTAGTATCAAAAGATACCATCTACTACATATTCTTCAATTTGACTATTCATCATATCATCTAATGTTGTACACTTGGGCATTGCATATCCACTTGTTCATGGTATGATCTTGTTATCTAACATTGCAAAAACAAACAAATTTAAACCTTATATGATCTTTAAAATCATATTAGGGAAGATAAAGATTATTAGTGTCAACAATATATTTTTGGATGCGCTTCAATTAAGTACTCATGCCAATCTATTTTCATACTTTTTTGTATATTTCTTATGTATATTCAATATGAATATAAAGTCTAGTATTAATATAATGGATCAAGTCAAATAATAATAAAGAAAATAGGTAGTTTCTTGTGTTACTCATCATTATGCATTGTTCCTATTTATTGGATTTCAAATTATTAATTAATTGTATTAATATTGATAATTTAATTTACACTTAATAATTACTAGTAAATTAATGCAACAAAATAAAATTAATGATACCATATACCATACCAACTAGAATCTAAGTTAATGGAGACAAGTCAATATTAAAATGATTTGTCCTTAAATGCTCAAATTGCAACACTTCTATGTTACTTAATGACTTCATTAATCAACACAATATGATGAACACTCATATAAACCTTTTTATTCTATATTGTCTAAACATGCATTATCATATAAACAAATCCCACTTCAATGCCAAAGCTCATTAACTCATTAATAGAAGGAAATGATATCAACTGCACAAAAATATACAAATTAGGGTTAATGGCAAGTTTAGTTATCTCCAAAATATTTTGCATTTCATTTCTCTTTTTCAAACATGTTATAAAATTACATATTTGATTACGTTTCAATGTTTTGTGCTATTACTTAGCATTAGTTGAATGTTACCTGTTCATTCAAATTGATTTAATTTTCACATAAGTTACTTATGTAATTTAATTTAGATATTTAAAATTACTCCAGACATCCTTTATTCACTTCCCTCACTCTCATTTTCCAACTCCTTAGGACGTGATAAGAAAATTATAAGTATGATGGAATCATCATTAACCCCACCCCAATCCTACTACCTGACATTGTTAAGGGGATTGTAGATCCCATCTCTGAGTGACGTGAAGATCACACACAATCATATGCAATAATGAAATAGAAACTCATTTAACTAAACTAAACCATAAGGTTACTTAAAGGAGCCAGAGGCAATATGGAAAGAAAAGACACAATATGAAAGTCTACCAAGATAATGTTACACCTCCTTACATAATATTTCCCATTGATATCCTTTGAGGTGTAGCATTTTTATTCTAGTATCATGAGATCATTATTACCCCAATCCTAATCCCATCTCTGAGTGACATGAATATCAGACACGATCATATGACATATTGAAATAAAAAATCACTTCGCTAAATTAAACCATAAGGTTACTTAAAGGGTCCCAAAGGAAACATGGAAAGAAAATACATGATATGAAAATCTACCTAGATAACATTACACCCCTTTACATAATATTTCCTGGTGATATTCCTTTGTAGTGTAGCATTTTTATTCTAGTAGTTAATATAGATGGTCAAAATATTAGCAAGTTTGAGTTATTTAATTTCTTGCATTACCTAAATCATTAAACTCAAGGCACAATCGTTGCAAACACCTTGATGCACTTTGAAATCACATGAAGCAGTTAGTGGTAGAAAAAATACTTAGCATGATTTATACAAAATAATCAAATAATACTTAAAATATAGTTTATTTTGAAGATTTATTATACATTATGATGATGTCAAAACTTTTATATGGCTCCATATTCCTATCATGTTCGGTAGGTCACCTAGATCAATCTCTCCAATCAAAATAATGAGGTTACCAATGTACAAGATCCATAGCTCAAATGTGAGGAGGTTACTTGTACCAAATATCCACATTATCATTTATACATTCATAATTGCCAATGTCATTTATGTTCATGTTATTTTGGAAGATACAAATATAACATATCAAAATACTACTCAGTACGGAATGTGGTAGTTTAAACAAATGCATAGCCAAGTATAGATCTTAAGATAGTACATACAAGCTTTCTTCACCATCACTAGTATTTTCAAGGGGAAAATATATCAAATTTTTTATGATTTCATATTCTTAAAGATCCACTAAGGATTTAAGTAGTCAAGACATCGAGTTAGATCCCAATAAAACAAGATGTGGATCAATTTTCAAGACTGGGATATTAAATATCATTGTTTCAATTATTTAAGGTTACAATTGTTACTTCCTATTTAGATTCTAGGTGTGTGAATTCATCTATATGCTAGTAAAATTTTGATATTTAAATACCAATTTCATTATAAAGTATTTTTAAAGTTGATGAATGATCTAGACCTAGGTAACTTTTATGAGTTATATTCTAATTGAATGCTTATCATTATCATCATTCTAGGTCATATTTATCAATATTCTAGATCATCATAGTATAACTATAGTTTGATAAAGTCACGATCTAGATATTTATCACACTCATCAGATCTTCCAATAAAACTAGGGTTTTAAATAATTAAGAAACCACTAATTATGATTTAATATAGAGATAAAAGATCCACCATCAAAAGTACTTAAATAGAGAAATATTAGGGTTCCGTGACACTATAAGGGATTGACTTAGATACCATTTTTTGAAATTTTTTGCATGAAGGAGATATTTATTAACTATTTTACAAGATCAAAGAAACAGGAAAAAGACTAGGCAATTAAATGAATCTTCTACAAACCAAGAAACTACTAGACATGCTTCACATATCACATGAGAAATTTGACTCCATGGATCCTCTCACTGACCTGTGAGCCAAGCCTTAGTTTAAGAAGCTACAACATGGGACAAAAGAAGATAAAAGCCCATGATAAAAAAATTATTGCATGAAAACTTGATAGTAAGATGAAGCTTCACAATGGTGCTATGTAGTCAATGAGATGATGTTGGATCAAAATAATTATTCCTACCTAGGTGAAAGGTATCTAGATAGGTTTATGAAGCAAGGAGTTTATATTTGAGTTACAAAAAATGAGGAGTAGATTGTGGTCAGGAAAACTTTGTGATCCTTGGTGAAGTTCTCTGTGAGATTCATCTTCCCGAACAGATACCTAGTGATGTTTGTTGACACAGGAGCATGTGTTGATGTGGAGATTTTTTGGGAGATCTCTATGGGTCATAACACCTCTTCACAATGTTTGAGGGAGGTCCTATGATATTCCCTAGTGGTGTTGGCATGAGGAATTAAGAGGATGATAGTGGAGGGAGTAGGGTGATCTGACTCATATGGGTAGAGGTGGAGTTGGATGGAGAAGATGAGGGTGGTCTGGGTTCAACTGGCACTAAGGTTGGCGACTAGAGGGTGAAAGGAAGGTTGTAAAGGGTTCAAATCAGAGTCACAAGGTGTGGAGATGCATCACACAAGGGCATATACATGTCTAGGTTATGGTAAGATTTAGGAATTTTCAAAAGAGAAATGGAGAGGGGATTTGTTTGGGTTCATTGCATATAGGAGGGGAAGATAGATATAAATAACTTGTTTTGACCTAATGATGAATTAGGGAGAGTGAGTGGTAGAGGGATTCAAATCAACTACCACAATGCACCATCCTCCTACAATAGTCATACGAGGAAGATGATCCCCTAATCACAGGCTCTGAGATCGTCCATCCCTGTATCTAGATTCATCAGTTGGGGAGTTACATGGATATTACATAGAAAGGGATTTCTGATACATTATCTTACATATTTTGTTTCTCTCAAATGCAATGTTCACAATTTATGATATTTTGAAGGATGCCTCATATAAGCATCCTCAATTCATAGAGATGGTTTGAAATCCAACTAATACAAGTAGATATCTATTTGATTAATTTGATCAACAACCTACATGTTAGGATTTTATATCACAAAGTGAGTGTGAACATTATATACTCAAATTGAATGTCATAATTGATCAATCATTGATGAAATGATGGAGTGAGGCTGTGAGTAAACATATGGAACTTGAAAACAAAAATTTGAATAAGGAAGTGTAAAAACTCACTTCCTCACAATAATTTAGTTAGTAAGTGGACATTTTGTGAAATGATTTTAACAATATTCTCTTTAAGAATTATTATGTTTGAGATATTCATCATCTTTGTTCAAGCATTCCATCCTTTTAATATTATCAAGTCATACATATGAGCATCCATTATCCAAAGTTAATGGTCAAAACTCGTGGATTATGAATAAATGGAAGTGGGTTTATTTTTTATTTCTTTCTATAATATATGGTCATCGTCATCATTTTCAAGATAATTGTGTTTAGAAGTAAATCAAAATTTGTTAAGAATATCTCTTCCTCTACTATATTCAAAATATTTTCAAAGTCCTAGATAATCATATATCTTCACATACCTTGGATATTTGACACATCTGCATATCTTATTTCCAATAACTAACCAAGGTAACCAACTTATGAAACATTGTGTAAATGGTACCTACATGAATGGTTGTAACATTATTACTTCCTAGTGGAATTCACATAATAATAATAATAGTAATATAAATAATTATTTTTATTATTATTACTGTTATTATTATTATAGGTAGGATAAACCTTCAAACAATATTCTAGATATAGTAAATATACTCAACCATATCATGTTTTCACTATTCAATATAAAATGTCTAAAATGATTGACCAACCAAAGGAACCAACCGATACAACATCATCTAAACGGTATTAACATCAGTGATTTCAACATTGGTCCTTCTGAATGGATTCACATGAACTAATATTATGATACAACTATTATTATTAGTATTACTATTATCAATATTACTATTATGAGTATTATTTTAAATAAAATTAAGCTTCAAAAAGTATTCTAGATATAGTAAATATACTCAACCATTTCATGTTGTCGATATTCAATATAAAATATCTAAACTGATTGAATAAATAAACTTCACATACCATGGATATTACACACATCAAAATATCATACTTATAGTAACTAACCAAAGGAACCAACTTAAAATACATCATACAAACTTTACCAACATGATTGATTTCAACATTAGTACTTTTTAATGGAATTCACATGAATTATTATTATTTTTGTTACTACTACTGTAGATAGGATCAATCTTTAAAAATATTCTAGTTATAGTAATTATACTTTACCATATCATGTCAAATTTTCATGTTCAATCTAAATATCTAAAATGATAGACCAAAATTAGATCTCTGTACCATGGATATCCCACACATTAAACATCTGATTTACAAACTAGAGAAACCAACTTATACATCATCTTCTAAATTTTAGCAACATGAGTAATTTCAACATTGTACTTCTTAATTGAATTGACATGAATAATAATAATAACAACATAATAATAATAATTAATACTACTAATAATATTCTTATTATAATTATAAATAGGAGAAATATAAAAATTCTAGATATAGTACAATATCATGTTGTCATTATTCAATATATAATATTTAAAATTACCAACATGCAATGGATATTCTGCACATCAAAATGTGTTATTTACAATAACTAACCAAAGGAAACAAATTATACAACATCATCTAAACTTTTCCAACATGAGTAATTTTGCCATTAGTACTTCTTAATGGAATTCACATGAATTATTATTATTATTATTATTATTATTATTATTAATACTATCAATTTAATAGATAGGAGAAAGCTTCAAAAATTTTTATATACATAATAAAATACTCAACCATATCATGTTGTCACTATCAACATAAAATATCTTAAATCACTGAATAAAATCATATTTCACATACATGGATATTCTACACATCAAAATATCTGATTTACAATAACCAACCAAAGGAACCAACTTATACAACATCTTCTAAACTGTAGCAACATGAGTTATTTCAACGTTAATACTTATTAACATAATTCACATGAATTACCACTATTATTATCATTAATAATAATAAAATATTATTATTATTATTATTGTTATAGAAATGATTCATTTGAAAAAGTATTGTAGATATAATAATTATACTCAAATATATCATGTCGTTAGTATTCTATATAAAATATTTAAAATGATTAACTAAAATTAGATATCACATACCAAGAATATTCCACACATTAGAATATCTTATTTATAATAACTAAACAAAAGAAACCAACTTATACATCATAAAGCTTTACCAGCATGAGTGGATAATAAAAAAACATTCTAGATGTAGTAAGTAGACGTCACCATATCATGTTGTCATGATTCAATATATAATATCTAAAGTGACTAACTAAAATTAGATATCACATTCAATTTATTTTACACACATGAAAAAGTCTTACTGATAGTAGCTAACTAAAGGAGCTAACTTATACAACATCATCTAAACTTTACCAACATGAATGATTTCAACATTGCTACTTATTGTAATTCACATGAATTACTATTATTTCTAATATTATTATTATTATTGTTATTGTAATATTAGTATTATAGATAGGAGAAATCTTAAAAATGTATTCTATATACAGTAAGTATACACGACCATATCATTTCATCACTGTTTCGTATATAATGTCTAAAATGACTAAATAAAATTAGATTTTTTTTGTCCACCTCCTACAGAAGTTACATCAAAACAACATCGCTATGTCTTCCTTCTTTGTCAACGATATGCAGCTCCTTGATGTACTCATCCATTAGCCAAGCTGGCAAGCATTCACGACTGATTTAGCTACTCCATTCCGGATGGCATACTTGACCAGACGGTCCGCAAGCACATTACATTCCCTGGTTTTGAAAATGATCTCCATGTGCACATACATATTGAATGACCTCCTGATAGCGCCTACTAAATTCCTGAGAATCAAGGGGCAATACCCAGTTCACGTGATTAAGTCGACCCCTTGCTTTGAGTCACTCTGAATGAAACACTTCCCATTACTTAGACGTGCTCTTCATGACACCCTATACGAATGGCATGAAGCTCTCCTGTCAGTGGATCCCTTCCTGAGAGCTTCTTTGTGGTTCCTTTTAACCATCCTCCATGTCTGTTACGTGCCACCCATCCAACCGTAATACTAGATGCAGCCTTGTTTATCGCCGCATCAACTGTAATCAGCGTGCTCGCTTCAGGAGGCATCCCAAATATCTGTCTTGATCGCTGCTGTTGTACTTCATTTTGTTTATTAGCTCGAGTGATGTCTGCTATCATCGACTTAATGCTGGTGATCGTGACAAATATGTTTATGGGTTTCTTGTTATGGACATAATAATGTCTTGCTTTCAAACTTGTCCAGCAACCAATTGCAAACGCAGTCCCCCTCTCGTCTTCCCTGGATCCTGACTTCAGGTTCGTTTCCAGCCAGTCGTCATGGTTAATGTTGAAGAAATCAGTCCATGTTGATGCATACAAGCTTTCCCATATGGACTAGCTCACCGGGCAATCCCTTATCACGTGAAGACCAGTTTCCTCCAGAGCTCCTCATCTCTCACATGTGGGATCCACCGTCAACTTCCTCACCCACCTCTGGTGATTGGTCATAAGTCTATTGTGTTTGAAACACCACAGGAACATCCTCACTCTCAAGGGCAGGGAGTTGACCCAAATGCACTTTATATTGCGTACATCAAAATAACTTATTTATAATAACTAGCCAAAGAAACAAATATCAACAATATCATCTAAACTTTACCAACATGTAGGGATGGCAACATGAGTGGTTTTAAAATTAGTACTTCTTAATAAAAATCACATGAGTTACTATTAGTAGTAGTAATACTAATAATAATGTGGATAGGATAAATCTTCAAATAATATTCTAGGTTTTGTAAATATACTCAACCATATCATGTTTCCACTATTCAAGTAATATCTTAAAGGCCAAAAAACCAAAATGGCACATTTGCCATATTTTATTCCCTAAATGGCACGTTCTTGAACTTATTGTCCAAAATGGCACATTTGGGGAGCAATGCGTCACCTTCTGGGATGCATTGCTCTCCCGCGAGGTAATGCGTCCCGATTCGGGACGCATTGTCCTTTTGTGGGGCCAATGCGTCGCACGCGGAGACGCCCCAACGACTAAATTTTGCCACACAGGCAATGCGTCCGGGACGGGGATGCATTGCTCCCACCCAACACTAGGACCGGCGCAATCCAACGACTATTTTGCCGTTGGGCCACAACACGATGCCACGTGGGAGCAATGCGTCCCCAACCGGGACGCATTGCGCTCCTATAAATATTGGGCAAAATCAGCCCCCCAAATTCACACCATTCTTCATTTCCTTACTCTACTCTCTACTCCCATTGCTCTGGAGTTCTTGCTCGGATTTCTACTGCTTGGAGGCAATTTCTAGCTTATTTCAGACGATCTTGGAGCTGCTATCTTCTTCGCTTCTTCTACTGCTTGGACGCGATTCTACCGCTGCTCTTCTTTCTCTTCTCGTATTCTTTGATTGACAAGGGAGAACTCTCCATTTGAGGTGTTTTTTCTACCAAAATTTTAATTTCCAAAACTTGAACTTAACATTAGTATGCAATATTACAACTGAAATAATTGTATTGCTACTCCTTAATTCCACATTACTAAAATAATGATGTAGAAAATGACAATTGAAGGTTAACTAATACCTAAAAAATTATTGTTCGGAATTATAAAATTGTTGTTCTAAAATGTTAATGTTACTGAAAAAATAACAAAATTGTTGTTCTAAAATGTTAATGTTACTGAAAAAATAGCAAAATTGTTGTTTAATAGAAATGTTAATGTTATAGAAAAAGTAGTAAAATAAATTTAATTCCAAATTCAAAATTATTGTGCTAAAAACTTAACTACTCTTTTAAAAATGATGTCACTGTTCTAAAATATTAATTCATGTTAGTACAATATTCTAAAATATGAATTATTATTTTATAATGATAGGAACATGACATCTAGTTCAAATTCACGAATTGTCAAGATGCGATATGATGGTCAATTTCTCTCTGATGGGTCTTATTCTAGTCGATCTGTTAGACCCATAAAAATTTCACTTATTAATACCCTATATGAACTAAAATCATATATCTATACAACACTTGACATCAATCCCAACCACTTCTCTATTAAAATATCCTATCTTTTCCCTGGAGAAAATCATATGCTCGTACAAGTTGATGATGATGATGATGCATACATAACCTTGTTATCACTTTCAGATGATGCCTATATTGATGTGTTTCTTGAAAAAAACATCTATCCACCAACAACCTTGTTTTATGGGTCTATTGAATCAATTTCAATCTCAATTCCCTCACAATCATTTATGGAGTCAACCACCTCAATTCTCTCAAAGTCATTTAGCTGCTGAATGGAGTCAACCACCTCAATTCTCTCAAAGTTATTTAACTGCTGAATGGAGTCAACCACCTCAATTATCTCAAAATCCTACTACTGAGAATGTTGGTGTTGAGGTTGGCGAGGGAGATAATGATAGTGATCATGAAGGTGATAATGATAGTGATCACGAAGGTGAAAACAATAGTGATATTGAAGGTGGTAATAATAGTGAACCACCTGAGGAGGAGTCATTGACTGAAACTGATGATGGGCACACACATCCATTCCCTGACTCTATTCCAACATTGAGTTCTATTCCATCCATATTTGACAACCAATGGCCCCAACATGAACACATTGATTCCAACTATGAAGCTTTTTAAGATGATGACTGGGTGGGAGATTTTCGTCATGAATTCCGTCTCAATTACAATCCTTCCAACACTGTTATATATGAGAGTGCTTTATTTGCATCCAAAGTTGTACTGGTTGAGACACTCCAAAAATAGTTGATACAAAAGAATGTCCAGTACCGTAGATTACGCTCAAATAATCGTCATCTTAAACTTGTTTGTATCCGTGATCAATGATGTCCTTGGAGATTGACCGCTTGCCAGTCCAAAAGAGCAGGTGGCATGTGGAAGATAAAATGTTGTAAAGCAGGCCACAATTGTGAATTAACTATTATGAATCATGATCATCACCAAGTCACAACATCTTATATTACTCGAATGATAATGCCAATCCTAGTATCACGACTGGATATGTCGACATGAGAAATTCATGACAAGGTGAATGCTGAACTAAGGCTCCATATATCTTACAAGAAGGCATATCTAGCGAGGAGGAAGACTGTATGTAAAATATTTGGAGTCTGGGAATCATCATATCATAGTTTTTTGCCATTCTTGATATCTCTGACACAATATATTCCAAGAACTATATATTCCCACCTTATTGATGATTATACCCTTCAAACTGAAGGAACTCATAGATTCAAGCGGGTGTTTTGGGCATTTGGTCCAGCTGTGAGGGGTTGGGCCTATTGCAGGCCTGTTCTTACTGTTGATGGCACATTTTTAACAGGAAAATATACTGGCATACTTCTCATTGCATGTGGCATAGATGTTGATAATGGTCTATTTTCACATGCTTTTGCTGTTGTCGAGAAAGAAAATAAGGACTCCTGGGAGTGGTTGTTTGGTTGTCTACAAACTTGTATTCCAATCATTCCACAACATACATACTTGTGTATTATTTCTGATCGAATGAGTGGGATTTTTCCAGCACTTGAATCAAAATTTGATTCGGCTCAACATCGTTATTGTCTTCTACATCTTTGGGAGAACTTCCATAAGCAGTTCAAGTCCCAAGAGTTGAGGGAGATTTTGTGGAAGGTGACAACTGATACACATGAATTTGATCATCATATGACTGTTATAGAAACCATAGAACCAGCAACGAAGACATATTTATTAGGCCAAAATCCAGTACTTTGGTCTCTCACACATGACAGAGGTTGCAGGTATGGGTCATTGACTAGAAATCATGTTGAAGGGTGTAATTGTCACGACCTCCCTTCTAATAATAACACAACCATAGTGGAAGCATTTGCACATAATGGAGATCATAACAAATTGTGAAATGATATCATTGACCAAGCGAAATCCATAGAATAAAAGGAAAATCCACCAAGGTGCCTTATTACAAACCATAAACAAAAGACTCTAAGTCCAACATAAAAGAGTTCAAAGAATGAAACTCCAACATAACATAATTATAAGGAAAGACATCTATCTAGAATGGCACCCCACCAAGTAGGATTCACGAACTATCCTTGCGCTTGAGCTAACGTCCCTGAAGTCTACTTCTTCTCCTCCTCATCTGCGGACATCTCGTCCCCAGCCCATGTAAGGAAACATAAAACCATGTGAGTGGCACTAAGCAGTTATATAAGAAAATAGCTTATAATTGAAATAACATTAGGAATAACTTGGAACATAAATACATAACATAATTAACATGATTGCATGAGAACATGATTGACTTAACATGATTTCATAATAAGATGGTTTTTACTTGAGTTGATGTAGTCTCTCTCCTAATTTGCACCCACAACGCTCATAAGGCCATTTAAGGCTCACATAAGGCCAATCAAGGCTCACATAATGCTCCCACAGAGCTCATAAGGCCAATTAAGGCTCACATAAGGCAAATTAAGGCTCACATAACATGATTGAGAGAACTATATCAACATAACATGATTTATTATACTTGAACATAGTTATCATGATTTCTTGATCAATTAACATGGCAGTGATTTGTAGTGTTCCAAAAGAAAGCATATTCATCAAACCAGTAGAAAACATAAATTCATAGTATTTGCATGCTTTTCATAAGCATAAATTGAATAATAGCATAGTTGCACTTTATTGAGTAACCATAACCAAATAAATGAATAATGAAACCCATAACCCTAGAATTATGCTCAGTGTGCATGATACACTCATCTGATCTTAAGGAGGTATACTAACAGTAGATGCAGTCCAGATCAATCCTAATATCATGTGAATAACATAATTATGAATTAATTACATTTTCTTAACATAGGTGTATGATTATCTAATTAAATTTGGAAATTAGATTGGGAGTCTGGTCTGAAACTAGGACCATGTGATAGATCTCGAAAAATTGATCAAAAACCATATATGGATCATCCCCATCTGAGCTCTAGATTATTTTCTATGATTTTATAAAGATCAAAGATATTCTAACCAAATAGAGGCGAGGAAAATCCATTGAATCGATTTATTAAAATGCTAGAATTATTAGCTGAAAGAATGGCAAAAATCCTGATATGCCCTTGCATCATAAATCTGAGACAGGAGGTGTGACATGGCATATAGGTAAAATACTCATTAGCATACTCACAACTATACTGATATAGGTAATTTCAAATACCCATTATACCCCTGTACCTGTGATAGATCGATTGAATACATGGGGGCAAGACAATAATTGAATTTTGGGGTTTCTTATTTGTTGGCCATGGCGTATCGAGAAGCTCTCCTGGAGCACTGGAGTTCTGATCGAACTTGGAGATAGGGAAAAGACTGCGACTGGGAAACCTTTCCAGTGTCTTCGTCTTTCTTTTCTGAGCTTGGCAAACCCAGAAACAAGAGGTGAGGTGGATGGGGCCTGAGAATGACAAGCCGCCATGGCCAGAGAAGGGGACTCAACTCGGAAAATGAGTTCTGGTCAAACAACAATGGGACAACATAGCTGAGGGCATGAAAAGCTTCAGACAAGTTTGTAGAAGATAATGTGCGGGTTCTCATGGCCTAAGCATGGCCGAGAAGCCTGGCCGGAGATGGAGTTGAACAACAGAAATCCAATTTCAAGGGTACACCACTGTGGTGGATTGCACAACCTAACGAGATGAGGAAATCGTACAACATGGCATGTAGATGGTTACCTGAATAAGAATCGAACTGGGAGGCACTGATCCTCTCGCTCAAGTTCGTCGGTGCCACCGAGGTAGATCGAGTCCGCGGAGGTTCCTCGGCTGGACTCGGACCAAATTAGTTATGGAGGAGTGTCCCTGAGTGACCGATGCAGCTTTATGGATCACTCGGAGTTGGTCCGATGTGGTAAGGAAGAGTGGGCGCGACCGCCGTGCAAACTGGAGAAAGGGGGTCTTTTGGGCGTTTCTACTACGAGCGCTTATAGGGGTTCATCTAGGGCTTGCTAGGATCACAAAGATCTCCCATATCTATTGGCATCATGATCACATGAAACCATTGAGGAAAGAGAGGGATATCGTGAGCCAAGGATCGGGCTTCTGTTCCCTCCTCCACGCAGACTCTGCGGGAGGTAGGGGATGAAGTCCCTCTCGTCGGATCATCATCCGACGGCTGTCACTGAGATGGGTTCATCTTAGTCACGCGTGGACAGGCTACTTGTGCCTAAAGCCCGAAACTTAGGGAAAAAAATCAAACGATAATAGCTTACGATTATCAGCTAATTAATCAAGGATTAGTCATTATCTTCTATTTCTTCCTAATGGCATTTGAGGCATCTAGGATTATCCAAATCTGACCAAATTTGGTGGGCAAGCAAAATCAATCATGAGGAATCTAATTATCCAATCATATTTCGGATATGAATTAGGGAAATAGGTGTTTTACACCATTAGCTATTTAGGGTAATTAATATATTAACAATCATTGAAAAGGGATTTTATCACCAAATTCCGAGGGAAGCTCTATTATTATTTTATCTATTCATATACAAATCAATGGGATGCACTTTACATGTATGTGTGCCAAAACTATCAATTAACCCCTAACTAGTCATCATTGCATAATTAGGGTTAGGTTTTGGTGCATTAATTGACATTGATGTAGTCTAAACTTGTTCGAGCATGCTAATTAAGGATGGTCACCACTTAAATGAACAAAAGTAAGAAAAATTCATTCAACCTAGGGTTTCACCTTTATTAAACATTAAGAATTTTTGGGACTAAATTTTTGAGGGTCGTTACAACCTACCCACCTTATAGAAATTTCATCCTCGAAATTTTCACGTCATCTTAAGGTACTACCCACCTTAGGATTTCACATACATGTACCCTAACTTATGTCTAATCATAACATTTAATAGCCAACATAATCATGATATGGTATTACCATGGATAACCTCTGCATTATATCTAACATGACTGGTAAAACTTAATGAGTGCATGAATTTCTAATATAATTGAAAAACTAAACCTTACCTTCATCATCCACCATAGTAAAAACCCTAGCTTTCCTTTTCTCTGGGGGACCTGGGTTAGGGTTCTGATCTGCTTCTTTCTTTGCAGCTAACCTAGGGCATTTGTCCTTGAAGTGCCCTTCTCCTCCACAGTAGAAGAAAACACCTAAGCCCAACCTGCACAGTCCTGCATGGGATTTGCCACACTTGGGACATGCATCCCTCACTGGGGGATCCTCAGGGGCCTTGCACTTCTTGTGGTCATTATGGTGCCGGTCCCGATTGTTGTGGTCATGATGGTGATGATGTCCATTGTGGGAGTTCTTCTTCCAAGCCCTCCCTGGGTGGTCCTCAAGCTCAAGTGCCGCATCAAGAGCTTCCCGCATTGTCTTGTGGCCTCGTCTAGAAAGTGAGTAGCTGAGATCATCCTTGAGACCTCGAATGAAATTCTTGGCTCACTTCAGCTCAGTCATCTCGGTCCCGTACTTCTGGAGGATGCGAAACTTCATTGTGTACTGGGTGACAGTCATGTCGCCACGCAGTCACAGATGAAGGAACTCTAACTCCTTCTTGTCCATCATCGCTTATGACACATAGTGGCCCTTGAAAGCTTCTACAAAGTCCTCCCATGTGAGTAGCTCTTCATTTGGGTCTCTGGAATCACAGAAGTTCTCCCACCAAACGCGAGCTGGTCCTCTAAGCATGTGAGTCCCGAACCTGACGCATGACTCCTCAGAACAATCCAAGTCGTGGAAGCAATGCTCCAGGTTGCGAATCCATGCCTCAGCCTTACCTACAACATCAAACTCTTCTTCTCCCGTGAACGTCTCAGATTTCACCTTGAGGAAGTCTATTAAGGTGACTTCATTTCTCCTCTAATGATGACCTCCCATTGCATCCGATAAAGCTCTGAACAACATATTGTATGAGAGGGGAGGGTCTTCTCCATGTGGGTTCTCCTCGTGCTCAAAGTCATGATCACTCTCTCCACTAGAATGAGGGGGTGACTTGTCATGCTCAGGGCGACGCTTAGGGGCCATCTAGAATAGGAAAGGAGATTTAGATAAGTACTTAGAGTGACACATAAGATCCTACTATGGTGGCCATTCTAGGATTGCTCTGATACCATTTTGTCACGACCTCACTTCTAATAATAACACAACCATAGTGGAAGCATTTGCACATAATGGAGATCATAACAAATTGTTAAATGATATCATTGACCAAGCGAAATCCATAGAATAAAAGGAAAATCCACCAGGGTGCCTTATTACAAACCATAAACAAAAGACTCTAAGTCCAACATAAAAGAGTTCAAAGAATGAAACTCCAACATAACGTAATTATAAGGAAATACATCTATCTAGAATGACACCCCACCAAGTAGGATTCACGAACTATCCTTGCACTTGAGCTGACGTCCCTGAAGTCTACTTCTTCTCCTCCTCGTCTGTGGACATCTCGTCCCCAGCCCATGCAAGGAAACATAAAACCATGTGAGTGGCACTGAGCAGTTATATAAGAAAATAGCTTATAATTGAAATAACATGAGGAATAACTTGGAACATAAATACATAACATAATTAACATGATTGCATGAGAACATGATTGACTTCACATGATTTCATAATAAGATGGTTTTTACTTGAGTTGATGTAGTCTCTCTCCTGATTTGCACCCACAGTGCTCATAAGGCCATTTAAGGCTCACATAAGGCCAATTAAGGCTCACATAATGCTCCCACAGAGCTCATAAGGCCAATTAAGGCTCACATAAGGCCAATTAAGGCTCACATAACATGATTGAGAGAACTATATCAACATAACATGAATTATTATACTTGAACATAGTTATCATGATTTCTTGATCAATTAACATGGCAGTGATTTGTAGTGTTCCTAAAGAAAGCATATTCATCAAACCAATAGAAAACATAAATTCATAGTATTTGCATGCTTTTCATAAGCATAAATTGAATAATAGCATAGTTGCACTTTATTGAGTAAACATAACCAAATAAATGAATAATGAAACCCATAACCCTAGAATTATGCTCAGTGTGCATGATCCACTCACCTGATCCTGAGGAGGTATACTAATGGTAGATGCAGTCCAGATCAATCCTAATATCCTGTGAATAACATAATTATGAATTAATTACATTTTCTTAACATAGGTGTATGATTCTCTAATTAAATTTGGAAATTAGATCAGGAGTCTAGGTTTGAAACTAGGACCATGTGATAGATCTCGAAAAATTGATCAAAAACCATATATGGATTGTCCCCATCTGAGCTCTAGATTATTTTCTATGATTTTATAAAGATCAGAGATATTCTGACCAATCAAAGGTGAGGAAAATCCATTGAATTGATTTATTAAAATGCTAGAATTATTAGCTGAAAGAATGGAAAAAATCCTGATATGCCCTTTCATCATAAATCTAAGACAGGAGGCGTGACAGGGCATATAGGTAAAATACTCATTAGCATACTCGCAACTATATTGATATAGGTAATTTCAAATACCCATAATACCTTTATACCTGTGATAGATCGATTGAAATCATGGGGGCAAGACAATAATTGACTTTTGGGGTTTCTTCTTTGTTGGCCATGGCGTATCGAGAAGCTCTCCTGGAGCACTGGAGTTATGATTAAACTTGGAGATAGGGAAAAGACTGCGACTGGGAAACCTTTCCAGTGTCTTCGTCTTTCTTTTCTGAGCTTGGCAAGCCCAGAAACAAGAGGCGAGGTGGATGGGGGCCTGAGAATGACAGGACGCCATGGCCAGAGCAGGAGACTCAACTCAGAAAATGAGTTCCAGTCAAACAACAATGGGACAGCATAGCTGAGGGCATGAAAAGCTTCATACAAGTTTGTAGAAGATAATGTACGGGTTCTCATGGCCTAAGCATGGCCGAGAAGCCTGGCCGGAGATGGAGTTGAACAATAGAAATCCAGTTTCAAGGGTACACCACTGTGGTGGATCGCACGACCTAACGAGATGAGGAAATCGTAGAACAGGGCATGTAGATGGTTACCTGAATAAGAATCGAACTGGGAGGCACTGATCCTCTCGCTCGAGCTCGCCGGTGCCGCAAAGGTAGATCAAGTCTGCGGTGGTTCCTCGGATGGACTCGACCCAAATTAGTTATTGAGGAGTGTCCCTGAGTAACTGATGCAGCTTTATGGATCGCTCGAAGTTCGTCCGATATGGTAAGGAAGAGTGGGCGCGGCCGCCGTGCGAACTGGAGAAAGGGGGTCTTTTGGGTGTTTCTACTGCGAGAACTTATAGGGGTTCATCTAGGGCTTGCTAGGATCACAGAGATCTCCCGATTCTGTTGGCGTCGTGATCACAAGAAACCGTTGAGGAAAGAGAGGGATATCACGAGCCAAGGATCAGGCTTCTGTTCCCTCCTCCGTGCGGACTCTGTGGGAGGTAGGGAATGAAGTCCCTCTCGTCGGATCATCATCCGACGGCTGTCACTGAGCCGAGTTCATCTTAGTCACACGTGGATAGGATGCTTACACCTAAAGCCCGAAACTTAGGGAAAAAAATCAAACGATAATAGCTTGCGATTATCAAGCTAATTAATCAAGGATTAGTCATTATCTTCTATTTCTTCCTAATGGCATTTGAGGCATCTAGGATTATCCAAATCTGACCAAATTTGGTGGGCAAGCAAAATCAATCATGAGGAATCTAATTATCCAATCAGATTTTAGATATGAATTAGGGAAATATGTGTTTTACACCATTAGCTATTTAGGGTAATTAATATATTAACAATCATTGAAAATTGATTTTATCACCAAATTCCGAGGGAAGCTCTATTATTATTTTATCTACTCATATACAAATCAATGGGATGCACTTTATATGTATGTGTGCCAAAACTATCAATTAAACCCTAACTAGTCATCATTGCATAATTAGGGTTAGGTTTTGGTGCATTAATTGACATTGATGTAGTCTAAACTTGTTCAGGCATGCTAATTAAGGATGGTCACCACTTAAATGAACAAAAGTAAGAAAAATTCATTCAACCTAGGGTTTCACCTTTATTAAACATTAAGAATTTTTGGGACTAAATTTTTGAGGGTCGTTACAGTAATGGAGTCTTAAAAGGTGTTAGAGGTTTGCCAATATAGGCGTTAATTGTTGCCACATACTATTGCTCCATGACAATGTGGCTGGAGAGGCGTAATCTCGCAAATAAACGTGCACAAGATGGACTGAAATGGCCCTTGAGGGTTCATGATAAGCTTTATAATGTTCGAGAGGATGCAAAAAAATTGACAATACACATCCATGTGAACAATGATGAATGGCTTGTTAGTGACATGGATGGACATAGATTTCAAGTAATAGTGCGTCCAAATGGTGGTAGTCAATGCAGTTGTGGTTTTCCACAACAATGGCATTATCCATGTTCTCATGTTTGGGTAGCTGCAGACTTTTTCAATTGGGATCTTGATGCACTTGTGAGTGCATATTATACAAATAAGGCTTATCTAAACGCATACAAAACTGAATTTTGTGGTATTCCCGACAAGAGGTATTGGCCTCAATTTGATGAAGTAGAGGTATTTATCCCTTATTACCCCCTTGGTAATGAAGGCAAGATGGAAGACCAAAGAAAAAGAGAAGGCCTTAAACTATGGATGTTGATCCAAATCAGTATACATATCACTGTCATAAGTGTGGTAGAAGGGGCCATAATAGACGCACTTGTCCTAATGTAATATGATGTCTGGTCATGTAATGTTTGCTATTTCAATTTACTCAAGGCATGTAATGTTTGCAATTTTAGTTTGTTCAAGTCATGTAATATTTGTAATTTCAATTTAATCACATCATGTAATGTTTGCAATTTCAATTTACTCAAGTCATGTAATGTTTACAATTTAATCACGTCATGTAATGTTTGTAATTTCACTAAAAGAATGAATTTATAATGGGTTTTTTTATAGATGGCTCATCGAAGGACATGGACATTTCACATGTCCATAGAGATAATCCAAATAATAGAAACAAAGTGCCTACAGGGAAAAATGGTTCATCAAACTCTATTGGATGATGACTGGAATGATGTACTAGATTTTTTGTACAACAAGTTAGGATTTATAGTGACAAAAGAATAAGCAAAATTTCATTGGCAATTTTTAAAGCAAATGTTTTATATGTATGAAGAACTTCTTGAGCTACCTGGTTGGTATTGGGATCACACAAAACAGAAAGCAATGCCAATCAATGAACAAGTTAAAAACCAGTTAGCTGTATCACATCCAGAGATACATCGAGTTGTACATCAAATGTGGCCATTTTATGAACCTCTAGATGAGATATTGAATCAAATGCAGTAACTAATTATTGTAATATTTCTCTTTTAGTAGTTCATGTTGTATTTTAATATTGTTTGGTAGTTCATGTATTTGAATTAATTTCATCTTATCTAATGAAGAATCTTGACAAACTTATATGTTGTACAATATTTGCACTTTTCATTTAATGTAATATTTGCACTTTTCATAGATATGGCTCCTAGACAAGCAACCTTCCGACTCTCCCAACACCACATCATGTTAGCACAATGGCCTATTACTGACTCGAATGTTTTAGAAAATATTTCCATGGATGGTTTTGGGCTTGTTCATAGGCTACCTTCTATCCACCTTGACCCCACTTTAATCACTGCATTAGTTAACTGGTGGGACAATACTAGCAATACTTTTAGATTTCCCCCGTTTGAGATGACTGTAACACTTCAGGATGTTGCAGTGCTTCTAAACCTTGTTTTTAATTGCTATATCATTTTTTGGATTAAGTTCTTATTATATAATCAATTAGGAACCAACTGATGTTGGTTGCAATACCACTTATATATTCCATATGCATGTTATGAGCTATTGAAATTGACAAATTTATAATAATTGGGTATATTATAGACATCCAAATATAAGTGAACAAATTATAAATGTACAAATATAATCAATATTGTTAATATACATATCAATAACCATGAAAGAATATCAGTGACTGCAAAAATATTTGAAAAAAAAACAATGCGTCCTGCATGGGGACGCATTGGTGCAATGCGTCCTGCATGGGGACACATTGCTGCAATGCATCCCTGGCTGGGACTCATTGGTGCAATGCGTCCTAGAAGCAGACACATTGGTCCCATAAGAGGACAATGTGTCCCAAACTGGGACACATTGCCCTCTTGTGGGACCAATGTGTCTGCTGCTGGGACACATTGGCTCGCGAGACAGCAATGCATCCTAGAAAGGGACACATTGCTCCCCAAATGTGCCATTTTGGGCAATAAGTTCAAGAACGTGCCATTTAGGGAATAAAATATGGCAAATGTGCCATTTTGGTTTTTTGGCCTATCTTAAATGACTAATAAAAGTTCGAATTCACATACCATGGATATTCCACACATAAAAATATCTTATTTACAATAAATAACCACATGAACCAACTTATACAACTTCATCTAAATTTACTAACATGAGTGATCTCAACATTGATACTTCTTAATGGAATTCATATAAATTATTATTATTGTAGATAGGAGAAATATTCAAAAAATATTCTATGTATAGTAAATATACTCAACCATATCATCTTGCCATTATTAAATGTTTAATATTTCACATGACTGACTAAAATAAGTCATCACACACCATGCATATTCCACACATAATAATATCTAATTTACAATAACTAACCAAAGAACCTACTTATACAACATCATCTAAAATTTCCCAAAATGAGTGATCTCAATATTAATACTTAATAATTTCACATTAATTATTTTTATTATAATTGTGATTATTATTATTAACAATACTATTAGTAATTTTATTTTTATTATTATAGCTAAAAGAAAGCTTCAAACAACATTCTAGATCTAGCTAATATACTCGAGCGAGCTAATATTTCACAATTACATATAAAATATTTTAAAATAATTTACTAAAATTAAATTTACAATGAATATAATGAACTATGGTTTAAAAGTTTTTGAAATCTCACTAATGGGAGTATACAACTCACTTCAATATAAACTAAAAATTGTAAATCCTCCTATTGCTAAAGATTCAAGTAAGTTGAATCTCCACTGAAGCCTCATCTTTTTTTGGGTCACCAAAACTCCTTTTCATTTTTTTTCTTTTCATAAATGTGTCTCTACAAGTGTAGAAAGAGAGACTACCAAAGTGGTATCCTATGAGGGGAAGAAGAACAAGGAAGAAAATGAGGTACATAAGCCCATATGGATATACAACTTGGAAAAATTAATTCAAGAAAGGTAGGATGTCTAAGCATCCAAAATGTACATTAGAGAAACCTCCAAAAAAAAATTCAATCGAGGAAAAAGAAATCTAGGCATCCAAAGTGCTCAACTTCTTGAACAACTGAAACTCTTTATAAGAAAAAACATAGTCTAGGGATTAAACCAAGAGTAGGAAAAAATCAGACCAAGAAAAATCCAACCAGTTATCTACAGAATGACAAATAGTCAAAATCGCTAGTCAAGATGAAAATAACCCTAAATAATCTGACAAAATAATATTCTAGATTTTAGTAGCATGTTTTCCTCTATTCTCCCAAACTGTAGTGTTCCTATCCCACCATATATTATACATAGCATAAAATAATAGAAACTTTTGTAGTCTCTTAGTGATATTAATAACGTCCTTCCATGAGTCATAAATAATATCAATCTTGAAATCCCTATTGGTAAGAGACCAAATTTCTTTAGTATAGGAGTAAGTGAAAGAAGCTGACCAATGTTTTGTAGGGAAATATGACATCAGATATGATAGAGGAAATAAAAAATTTACTACCATATTTCCGTTCAACAATAGATCACGTCAACAACTATGTAATGGAAAAAAGGGTTGCAAGATTTATACCTGGTCCTAGAGAAAGTCCATCAACTATCCCTTATTGTAGTGTGCTTCTTTCTTCAAGTTACACTTGGACGACGTCAACAATGGCCTCCTAGTTGATCATCATAGATGGCGATTGACTTCGTCCTCCTAGGGGGTGGCAATGGCCTCCTCATCTCTATAGTAGTCCACATGGACCACCGATAACTTTTTTCATTCTAGATGAACGGACAAAGAGTTGTCCCTTCTAGTCAATGTGCTAGCATCGACTCACTCTCCCAATTGACTGTCCCTTGATGTTCCTCCCATTGATAGGTAGAACTTGCTCGGGTTCTCACGTTACCACAACTATGAGAAGACAAATTGTCAGAGCTTATTGTTGTGTCTCTAGAAATCCTCGACCACCCCTCTATTTATAAGATGGTAGAGGTCAAGAGTTCTAGTCTGAGTGGGAGTCAAAGAGATGAAATTTCATAAATTTTCCAGAACTTGTGAACCATGAAATGACCGGTTCACTAGTGAACTGGTCAGTTCACACATGAAATGATTGGTTTAACACTTCAACCCATCGTTTCACTATGTTTCATATTCTCAATTGTATTGGAATTTAATATTTCACAACATGAATGGACCATTATTCCTTGATCCAATCATATTTATCAACCAAATGGTTGGTTGGTTCACTTGTTGAATTGGTCATTTCAATGTTCTAATAGTCAATGATGGCTGAAATTGACCTGACACTTAAATTGATCATTTAAACATTTTAACCATTCGTCTACAGTCCTTTAGTCAATTTCCAACCTTTTTCATTTAAATTGAACACCTAACACTTTAGTAATCAAGTTAAACATCAGTCATGAATAGATTCCTATTCCAGATGTATCCTATGTGTGTGACCCTATTGGTTCCAAGTTACGTTGGCAATGAATATCCATAACTGATTTATGACATCACAAGCAATGAGTAGTATCTCAAAAGATATCATTATTATCCAAGTAATTAAAAAGTTGGAGAACAAATTCAACCTACAATCTATAATTGATATTATAGTGATTGTATAGTTCTTTTGTCATTGATATCTAGATTGAACTCGAGGCATGGAATGGTCATCCTCTTCAATGTTAAATCTATGTACCTTAAACTAGACCAGACTGTCTGAGATATACATGAACTCAATATCACACATTGACTCACACACACATGACCATGCATTTCTTAGTCTTATTTATCAAGTGTCCAAGATATCAAACTCATGTAGGAGGGAAAATCCCATCTACATGACTCAGAGTCATCCCCATGTGTCATAATGCACCCTAGAACCACCTTTATGGCAACCCTTATTCAAGGTCACAACAGATGATGCCAAGGTGCATCGAACGACATGTCATGAGTGTAGTGATTTCAAGTCTAAGAACCACAATCACCACTATCAGTATGAGAGATGATTCTGACTACCAATCATGGTTTCCATGCATCACTCTCAAGGTGGGTCTATCTGATACATTGTTCTCTAACAAGTATCTATGTGTTTGGTGTGATATCACATATCACGACTTAATGAGATTCTGTCATCAACCAACACACACTCTAGTATTATGTGTTATTGTCATCTATTAGCCTTTCACATTAACATCCGACTAGGGACATAACAAGAATGTATATACTTTTTACATTTGTATGATCTCATTGTTCAGGTCCGCAACCAGAAGACACACGTCATTGAATAATATCAATCTTTAGACATTTATTATGTAACATCATTATCTCATAATTGAATAAAATAGAATAAATTAGAAGATTTCTGACACGACTTTACCGTGCGTATAACGCAAGTGTACGCGTCAATGTAATATAGGCCTTGTGAGGCCCGAGTCGAACATAGGGAAATGTAATTATCGGTAGACTACTACTAACTAATCGCGATCAACTAAACTGATTTTAAAAGTTTGGAAGTTTTTTTGAAAAATAAAAATAAAAACAAAAGAAAACAAAGCAATCGATTAAATGGTTGGTTTAATCAATTCAAAAGAAATTTCTAGGATTGCGGTTTCACTGTGGGTTCTTGTTGTACTAATTCCTTCACAATTATCACAACTCGTCTCCCTTTCCAGATAGTGGCATGTAGCCAGAATTGCTCACTTCTGCGATATAATTCACTACCTTAATCTAGGTCGGTTCCACGCCAGTAGTAACCTATGCCCTAGACTAGGTGCATGAAAAACATGTCTCTAGGTTCCCACCATTAACCGTACATCGCCTTTTCCAAAGGATTTATTAGTTAATATGATTACCACCTCTTTTCAACCATTAAAAAGAAATTAAAGGTATTAGATTACCATTATGGTGATCAAGCACAATGATAGCAATGGAGAAAATGATATCATACCGTGGATTTGAGGGACAAATTATGATAAACTATGTAAAAAGAGTCATACAATGATTGCCCGAGCTACTCCCAGTCCTAGAGACAGGGGATTAGCCCCGCATGTTCATCTCAATGCAAAACACCATGAAGGAATGAGAAAACATGGAGAAAATGTGGATGGAGATGGTGTAACCCCTGAACGGAGAAGAACCGGGTGATCCTCAGTGCGGGATGAGCGTTCTGCAAACTTCTGGCGGTGAAAAACTCCGTCTGCGTCTCTGGAATCTCTTGGGGCGTAGATCTCGGCTCCTTTCTTTGCTCTCTCCTCCTTTGGGACTTGTGCAATGCAATCGAACATGAATAATGGCTTTTGGCCATCTTTTTCTAGGTATAGGTACCACTTACGGCCGCCAAAAGAACGCAACCATTCGATTGAAGTCGTGCTGGACAAAACTCTGATCCGACGGCGTCGATACCATCGACGGGGTGTCAATGGTATCGACACATTAGGGTACCAATGCTTTCTTCAATTTCTAGAAGTCACCTGATGGCATCTTGATACCATCAACAGCTCCCGTTGATGGTATTGACGAGATGACTTCTGGCACGCTGTTGCACTTTTGAGACCATCGACATTGGGTCGATGGTATCGAACTATCTGCTTCCTCTTCGGCTTTGCTACTGTTGCTCTGTCGATGCTATTGACAGACCGTCGATGGTATCGACGAGTCCAGGAATGCAAATTGCCTGAAATAAAGAGAGGAATACAAATCCAATCCGAGAAATATGATAATTTATGCAAAACAATGTAAAACAATATGAATTTGATGCAAGCAAGGATAATTGGCTAAATGAATTGAATCATGCGATATTAACCACAAATATGACCAATAAGCGCATAAAATGAGTGTAAACTAGCCTATAAAAGTGACTCAAAACCCTGCATCAAACTCCCCCAAGCTTGAACTTTGCTCGTCCTCAAGCAACAAAACTATAGAATAAAATTGTGAGGGTCAACTAAAAAACATAATCACATAAAAGACATCACAATATGATTCCCACCTGCAAGGCACATACCGACTCTCACTAACCATGGAATGATAACTACCCAAAGGTGACAATGATCATCCATGAGAGATGTCCACCCTGTAATCAATGAATACAATCAAATAAAGTAGATAATATAATAAATTCCTCTGGTTCATGCGTGGTGCATCTTGTGATCTCCTATCTACGTTGCTCAAATCCTAACTACCATCTACAATGGAAGCAGATCTCTTGATATACAAGAATGAGAAGATAATCATGGGTGGCCTACCATTTTGAGCAATGGGTGAATGGAATGGGTGACTGTGAAAGAACAGAAAGCACAGTACAGTTTAACATGCAGAAACAAAAAAAATGACCTAAATGATGCATATGCATATGAAAATGACCTAATGCCTACATTTTAGGTGGAATGATGCATGCTCTACTATTCCGTCTCAATGTGAGATAGAATGTCTACAAAACTACATCATGTGCTTATTCTTCCTATTATGTAGGTGAAATAAGTTCCTTTCTCCCTCTGATTTCTACTTATTTTTTTCGTTTCTTTTTTTTTAAATTCTTTTTCAAGCCCCAATTTTCTCAATTTACTACAGAACTATTTACAAAAAATAATTTTTTTTCAGGCTTATTTTCACATAACTACTACAATTGATGCATTACAATATACTTTTTAGAGAATATAGAACAAGTTACCAGCTTTTCTTATTTTTCATAAGAAATACGACACATAATGTTCTATATGCTCAAAAATATGCAAAGTGCAACTACATGAAAGTAATTATGCAACTACAATGGCATGCACTCTAGAATGTGTGCATGCATAATTGATATACAAAAATTTATTATTTTTCATTTTTTATGCAAAATCTAGCTATAATGCAATCCTATCTAAATGACATGCAATCAAGAGATGAAAAACTGTAATGTGCTCCCAGTTCTTATGGTGGAGTGTGAATGAAGTGAGGTGGATAGATCACAAGACTAAATGACAGAACCATTGGAAAAGATTATATGTCCCTCCTTACTGACATGTGCACAGGGTAACTAAGAGGTTTCTCTCTTCTCACTTCAAATTAAAGTCTCATTACCGTTTGGTTAGTTTAAGCTCAACATCCATATCCGTCCTCATTTCTTGAACCATAAGGATATACAGTTATGATCATATGTTTTAAAGTTGACCTACCCAATTATTTTCATAAGTTATGTGCTCAATTTCAAACAATTCACACATCAACCCCATATAAAAAACATTGAGATGACACTCTTACATTAGACACCCACGGATTACACTAGATAGAAAATGGGTCCTAGAAAGCCGTAAATAAAACATATTACAAAACTAGAAGAAAAATTGCAAAAAGTTAAGAAAAATGCTACAACAAAAGAAAATAAAATAAAACTAAGATAGAAATTGTTCCATGTCCCCCCAAGCTAGAATTTAACTATGGCCTCATAGTCAATAACAAACTCAGAAGGGGGAACAGTGATACCCTGCTACTTCTGAGGGGGTGGGTGCGGCGGGTACTGGTGGGTATGGGGGTTCCTCTCTGGATACTGCCCCTGAAATTTGGGATCATAGGGTGGCATGGGCAGTGGCTGTGGATATCCCCCAAAGTAGTATCTGCTCCAGTAATGATCGTAGAAAGGTTGTTGCTGCTGATCTATCCTCCCCAACCTATCATAGACCTGCTGCTGGTTGGCGAAGAGCTGACGCTCGTTCTCGAAGATCGCCTGCTGGTTTTCATAAAGCCTATTCTGCGTATCCTAGATCCCTGCAAAAGCTGTCTGATGTGACTACAACATTGTCTGTAAGGACTCCTGGATTGACTGGAGCATGGTATACATCCCCTGCATAGAATAGGGGTCATCTCTGTCATGGGAGGGTGGTGGTGACGGTGGCTGGGAAGAAGAGGATGCTCCATAGTTTTGTGGACGCTTTCTCGGAGCAACTCGCTGTCAAAGAGGAATAGTGGATTCCTCCTCCTCTTCTTCATCATCGTCGCCCTCTGGAGCCTCCACGTCTGCAGCTGGTTCTTCCTCATCTTCCTCAACATAAATGATAGGCCACCTATAGCTTTAGCCTGGCCTGATGTTGAAAGCAAGGTCGGGCAATTTCCTCCTCTTCAAGACTCCTGCCACGTGGCAGGTGGCATAGACAGTGCCATGACGAGCTTCAACGAGGCCTGCATTCACAAAATGGCTCAAATTGAGTGTGTTCTTGCACTCCAGCTTGAGTAGCCCGGACAAATCCAGGCCCAAGTACATTGCAATCGACATAATTAGACCCCTAAAATAAATGGGAGCCCTGCGAGAAACATTCCTCTTAACCGCCATTACACACATGAGGAAGAAAGCTCCAAAATTGATAGGTGTCTGCTCCAGTAGACTATAGAGGAAGAACATTTCTGTCTCTTGAAATTTTCTTTGAGACAACTTTGATCTTGCAAAGAAGGTGTTGGAGAGTATCCGATGCAAGATCTTAACAAATGGATGCTTAAAATCAGCTATGGAGGCATTGTGCCAGCTGATCGAGTATCCCACCAATATAGTAACTAGCTTGGCAACCATGGAATCATAATATGCATTGTGCGCTGGCTAGCGGAGGTCGTTATGGGCCCACCCATAAATCACATTGAACTCACGAAGGGTCATCGTATAGTCCTTGTTGTAGAGGCGTAAAGAAATGCGCCCCTCTTTCCACTCTGTGTGCGCCGATACTAATTCATTGGGGATGACACAAATGTCCAGAGATGCCATGAACTCGATGATGATCTCCTTGTAAGTGGGCCACCCGCTGAAGAATGGATGACCGTCAGCATGGTCACGACATAACCTAGGGGACTCGCCCAATTGCCCCTGCAACACATAGGCCATATTGGCCTCAAAACCCAAATCCGTGATCAACTGTCGGTCTCCATACTGGGTCGACTCGATGGAGTGCTTCATAGCTCCTCATACACCTTTTTAACCTCCAAAGATGGATGGACTATCCTCGGGAAAGGAACCAGTCCTTGTTGCGGGGTAGGTGGGGCAGTTAGGGCAGCTCTGGATGATGAGGCTCCAGATCTCACCATTGTTGCAAAAGGGGCAACGAGTGAGAGAGAAAGAAAGGAGAATAGAGCTCGGAGAAGATTGAGATCCACAAAGCCAAAGAAGATGCTCAGAGACGATCATCGGCGGTGATCTTGGTTGCTATTGGGCACTCAGGGATGCTAAGCCTCAGATGTGGAGGGTAGGCAATGAGATTGTGTGATTAGAATGAAGATTTGCCCTCCTTTTTATAAGGGACGATCGAATCTGCTGTCGGTGCATCAATACCATCGACAGTCCCATTGATGGTATTGATGACTGTTGGAATCCGTCCCTCACTGCAATCGACGACTGTTGACAGGTCGATGTGGGGTCCCAGATCGGCCTCATGTCGATGGTAGCGATAGGGTGTTGATACCATCGACATAGTCCACAGATAGAAGTTGTGGACCGCTCGATGAAGACCTTGGATCGCTGGCGTGTCGTCGATACTATCGACCCATGTATCTATAGTATCGACACATGTATGTTCCTTCGATCCCCGCGAAGTCTGACCAATTCAATGTTGCTGTAGACATGTCGATACCATCGACCAATGTGTCGATGGTATCAAAATCACTGAGAAAATCCATCTGAAAATCTCCAGAAAACTCGCTACCATCGACGACGAGTCGATACAATCGACGCCCGATCCTTTTTCTGCCTGTTCCAGTTTCGATACCATCGACGAGGCCGTTGATGGTATCGACAGAATGAAATTTTGGTAGAATTGTCTGCTATTCCAAATTCAATACCATCGACCCAGATGTCGATAGTATCGATCGTTCCCCAGCCTGCACACTCAATAAACACATCAGGCTATCATTTTTAGAGACTAAGTGCTAAATTAACGAAAACTACCTAGGAATGCAAAAAAAATTAAAGAAACAAACATGTACACTACCAAAGTTGGGTTGCCTCCCAACAAGCGCCTCATTTAACATCTTGGGCTAGATGCATGCATGCTCCTCATTCTCATTTAGTGCCATGAATTTGATCTCATGCACTTTCCTTGTGTGTTCTTCCCCATAATAGTGCTTCAACCTTTGACCATTCACCAAGAATGTTCTTTCACCATCTCTCACCATTATTGCACCATGGGGTCGCACCTCCTCTATAACAAAAGGTCCACTCCATCAGGATTTCAATTTCTCGGGATGCAACTTCAACCTCGAATTGAACAATAGGACACTCTCACCCTTCTTGAACACTCACAATTGAATGTGGCGATCGTGTATTTGCTTTGTCCGCTCCTTGTAGATCCTTGAGTTCTCTTATGCATTCATCCTTAGCTCATCCAACTCATTGAGCTCTAACATTCGCTTTCTCCCTGCATCATCCATACTCAAGTTCAACTTCCTTATCGCCCAATGCGCCTTGTGCTCTAATTCTACCGGCAAGTGACAAGCCCACCCGTAAGCCAACCTAAAAGGTGTGGTGCCTATAGGTGTCTTGAATGCGGTTCTATATTCCCATAGTGTGTCCGGTAGTAATGCACTCCAATTCTTCCTTGAAGAGGCCACCGTGCGCTCCAATATCTTCTTAATCTCCCTATTGGACACCTCCACTTGGCCCTGCGTCTGCAGGTGATATGGGGTACCTACATTATGCTTGACCCCATATTTGCTCAATAGTGTAGCAAATTTCCTGTTCGTAAAGTGGGTGCCTCCATCGCTAATGATCATCCATGGCACACCAAACCTACAAAAAATATGCTCCTTCACGAACCTACAAACTACCGTAGCATCATTAGTCCTTGTGGGTATTGCCTCTACCCACTTAGACACATAATCAACAACAAGCAAAATATACAAATTGGAATTAGAGGACACAAAGGGTCCCATGAAATCCATGGCCCACAAATCCAATACCTCAACTTCTTGAAAGACATTGAGGGGCATCTCTTGCCATTTTGAGATGTTACCTGCCCTTTGACATGAATCACACCTCCTCACATAATCATAGGCATCCCGGAAAAGTGTAGGCCAATAAAGGCCACTCTCTAATACCTTCGCCGCAGTACTCATACTTGCATGATGACCACCGGTGGGCAATGTATGACTGTGACTGAGCACACTATCATATTCACTCTCATGTACACACCTGCACAAAATTCCATCCCTGCACTATCTCAACAAAATAGGTTCATCCCAAAAATAATATCTTAAAGAATGGAAAAACCTCTTTCTCTCTTGATAAGTCCAATCATTCAGAATTTCTTTACATGCGAGATAATTCATGATATGTGAAAACCAAGGGTCCTTAGATTGAATGGAAAGGATTTGCTCATTCGAAAAGGTCTCGGTAATGGGTATGTTGGTATCTCTTTCATCTACCCACTCTAACCAAGACAAGTGGTCTGCAACCACATTCTCAATGCTCGCTTTGTCCTTAATTTCAATGTCAAATTCTTGCAAGAGTAAGATCCACCTAATGAGTTTAGGCTTGCTATCTTTCTTTTCCATAAAGTATTTTATGGCGGCATGGTCCGTCCATACCAAACTTTACAACCCACCAGATATTGCCTAAAATTTTAAAATGCAAAAACCACGACAAGCAATTCTTTTTCAGTGGTGGTGTTATTGAGTTGGGCATCATTCAAAGTCTTAGATGCATAGAAAATAATTGTGGGTTTGTTCTCAAGACGCTGCCCAAGAACGACCCCCACGGAGAAATCTGACACATCACACATAAGCTCAAAGGGCATAGTCCAATCCGGTGTTTGAACAATCGGCGCAGAGATCAACTTTTGCTTGAGAACCTAGAAGGCATGCATACATTTATCATTGAAGTCAAAAAATCATCCATCTCAAGCAATTCCGATTATGGCTTAGTGATTTTAGAAAAATCCTTGATAAACCGGCGAAAAACCCCGCATGACCAAGGAAACTCCTCACCCCTTTCACCGAATTCAGTGGAGGTAGTTTGGAAATAACCTCAATCTTCACTAGATCTACCTCTAGTCCCTTTCTAGACACCTTGTATCCAAGCACTATGCGTTGCTAACCATCATATGTCATTTTTCCCAATTGAGGACTAAATGTGTGTCCTCGCATCTTTGTAGCACCTTGTCTAGATTATACACGCACTCATCAAAAGACGCACTGTAGATGGAAAAGTCATCCATAAAAACCTCTAGACAATGCTCCACCATATCCGAAAGATAGCAAGCATGCAACATTGAAAAGTAGCCGGTGTGTTGCACAAACCAAACAACATCCAGCGATATGTGAAAGTCCCATAAGGACAAGTGAAAGTAGACTTCTCCTGGTCCTTAGGGTCTATGGAAATATGATTATAGCTGGAATAGCCATCTAAAAAGCAAAAGTGAGAGCGGCCAACCAGCTGTTCTAAAATTTGATCAATGAATGGGAGAGGAAAATGATATTTTAAAGTGGCAGAATTCAACCGACGGTAATCAATGCAAACACGCCACTCGGTTACCAATCCAGTGGTGACATGCTCATTCAAAAGATTTTGAGTTACCGTGATTCCCCCATTTTTAGGGACTACCTATTTTGGGCTCACCCATGTAGAGTCTAAAATAGCATAGATGATGCCCACAGAGAAAATCTTGATCACCTCCTTTTTGACGACCTCCAGCATGACGGGGTTGAGGAGACGTTGTCGCTGAATCACAGGTAAGGCTCCTTCAACCATCTAGATCTTGTGTTGGCAAAGAGTAGGGGAGATCCCCTTGATGTCAGAAACTGACCACCCAAATGCACCCTAGTGGTTCTTCAAAACTATCATCAATTGTTCTTCCTCAACGACACTCAGATATGCCAAAATTATCACCAGTTGTTTTGCATCAGCCGCTAAGAATGCTTATTTCAAGTGAGGGGGTAGTGGCTTAATCTCTAAATCCAGAGTGCTGACTGAAGAAGATTGAAGCGGTGGTGGAAGTGATCCTAGCTCTTCATAGTGCTTGGAATAGTAGCAAGGAAGCACTTGAAGCATCTTAACACATTCTTGTAATGATGTACTTCTCATCCAATCATCCATTATATTAAACAAACAAGCTTCAAGAGGTAATTGTGGGTATGAGTCAAGCATGGAGACTGCTATAGCTTCATCCTCAGTAGACGGTGAGACTTCCTCTTCTTCCTCATTGGGATAACCCACAACTTTAACAAGAGAAGCCACTTTTGTTTGTTCCATGATGTCCACAACAATTGTTCCCTTATCTACCATCATCATGATGTGAGCCATATCAAGAAATGGCTTCCCTAAGCAAAGAGAGATGTTATGATCAAAGTGCTTCACTTTGTGACATTGCTCTTTCGCTTGCGACTACTAATCTATCATCATCTATACCCATTGTCAACCGAACTCTACCCATCTCCAATATCATATCGGCAGTGGCTTGGAAAGGTCTTCCTAAGAGAAGATCATTCCTTTGCTTAGCTTGCATCTCCATGACAACAAAATCAACCAGAAACATGAACCTGTCAACTTTGACTAAGACATCCTCGCAAATACCATACGGCCATACCATAGAATTGTCCACAAGTTGAATTGTCATGTTGCTTTGTCGAGATTCTTTAAGAACAAGCTTTTTGAATGTAGAGAGGGGCATCAAGTTGATACTTGCCCCAGAATCACACAATGCTTCACCAAATTTCACCTTCCCAATATAGCATGAAATATTGAAACAACCAAGATCTTGTCGCTTTGGTGGCAATTTTCCCAGAATAAAGGCGCTGACCTGTTCCTTAAGCACTACCACATCAGTGTCTGGAATCTTCCTCTTCTTGGTAATTATATCCTTCAAGAACTTACCATAGAAGGGTATCTGCTCAATAGCCTCTAGCAAGGGAATATTGACCAAAAGTTTCCTAAAGCTATCCAAGAACTTTTTGAACTATGCATCAACTTTCTTTGCCTTCAGACTATTTGGATAAGGAACCGGGATGGTCTGTGCCCTCTGATGTGGTAGCACATAAGGCGTCCTCTTCTCAACCTCTTTCTCTACAATGGGCTCTTCTATGGCCTTCTCTGCATCATCCTCCACTGTCTCTATAACTACGACATCCTCTGCGGCCTCACCTATGTCTTCTTACTGTGGTGTGCTCGGTTCATCATCCTTGGAGTTTAAAAGTTTCTTTCCACTCCTCAATAGAATGGCCTTAGCTTGATGGTTCTTTATGAGAATATCAGTATTCCCTGGGAAACTTTGCATTGTGGGCTTCTTTAGACTTGCAATCTCTACTGCCATTTGTGCTAAAGATGTCTCAAGTGTCCTCATTTGTGCCATGTGGCTTTGTAGTGTCTTCCCAAACTGATTCATAAATTCCCCTTAAGTTTGCAGCTGCTTGCTAAAAGTTCTCATGAGTTCTTGGTTTTGTTTCACAATTTTATTGAGCAACTCATTACTCTTCTCCTCTGTAGTAGGTTGTGGTTTGGCATCCAGATCCTGCAAAAAGTTATTGGGATCCTTCCATGAGAACTTCTTATCCTTCCTCCAAGAGTAATCATTATTCCTGTACCCTTGTTGTTGGCACATGAATTTGACATGTGACTCATAATCAGATCCTTCATCCTCTTTTGGTAGCAATATCTTTGCTACCAGGTCCATCTTCTCATCTTTAATTGCCTTTGATTCCCCTACAACTCTATTTTCTTCCGATGCATCTCTATTATCCCACGACTGCTTCTTGGCCATGTTCTTCAAGATCTCCCAACACCTTGTACCTGTATTGTTCAAGAAGAAGCTCGAGCCTGTTGATTCTAAGTTGCTTCTATCATGCTCATTGAGATCAAAGTAGAAAATTTTAACTTGCTTGTCCTTGTCCAGCCCATGATGTGGGCACTTCCTTAGCATGATCTGAAAGTGCTCCCATGTCTCTGAATAAGTCTCACCGGCCTTTTGACAGAAGTTATGGATCTTTCTCACGAGGTCATTCGTCTTCTCAAGCGGGAAGAATATCTCAAAGAATACCTCTACCATCTGGTCCCAGGTCTCGATGTGCTCGTCATCGAGATTGTGCAGCCATTCATGTGCATTTCCCGCTAGAGAATTGGGAAAAAGCTTTAAGTAGAGTGCTTCATGTGGGAACCTGTCAATCTTTATCATATCACAGTTTTCCACAAATGTGCTGATGTGGGCCCCCGAATCTTCATTGTTTAGCCCATGAAATGCATTAGACTTGACCAGGTTTATCAATGCCGGATCAATCTTGTATGTAGGAATGTTGATCGCCTGCTTTTTGATCGGCCCCTTAGACATGGATGAGGAAGAAGCCTTGATCTTCTCCCATATTATCTATTCCTCAGCCATTACTTCAGGTTCAAAATATGTATCTAAGTCTTCAGGTTGATTATGGATATGCTCCTCCTCGTCACCCTATCCTGAAGGCAGAATCTCAGGTGTCGACTGTGTGTAGTCCGTACTACGCATCTTCACCATGCACTAGTACCTGAAATGTGAAAAATTGATTAAGTACAATGCTAGACGAATAAAGAATTTGAAAGATAGACAATTTACTCTCAATTATTAAAATTATTAAAAGTGGCCTAGAGTGGCCGCTTGTAGCACTCGTGGTGTCAAAAATTGCCATTTCCCCGACAACGACGCTAAAAACTTAACACGAATTTACCGTGCGTATAACACAACTGTACGCATCAATGTAATATAGGCCTTGTGAGGCCCGAGTCAAACACAGGGAAACATAATTATCAGTAGACTAATACTAACTACTCGTGATCAGCTAAACTGATTTTGAAAGTTGTTTTGAAAAAGAAAAATAAAAACAAAAGAAAACAAAGCAATCGATTAAATGGTTGGTTTAATCAATTCAAAAGAAATCTCTAGGATTGCGGTTTCACCGTGGGTTCTCGTTGTACTAATTCCTTCACAATTATCACAACTAGTCTCCCTTTCCGGATAGTGGCCTGTAGCCAGAATTGCTCGCTTCCGCGATACAATTCACTACCGTAATCTAGGTCGGTTTCATGACAGTAGTAACATATGCCCTAGACTAGGTGCATGAAAAACATGTCTCTGGGTTCCCATCATTAACTGTACATTGCCTTTTCCAAAGGATTTATTAGTTAATGTGGTTACCGCCTCTTTTCAACCGTTAATTCTTCATCAAAAGCAATTAAAGATATTAGATTACCATTATGGTGATCAAGCACAATGATAGCAATGGAGAAAACGACATCATACCACGGATTTGAGGGACAAAGTATGATAAACTATGTAAAAAGAGTCATACAACGATTGCCCGGGCTACTCTCGGTCCTAGAGACAAAGGGGATTAGCCCCGCATGTTCATCTCAATGCAAAACACCATGAAGGAATGAGAAAACATGTATAAAACGTGGATGGAGATGGTGTAATCCCTGAACGGAGAAGAACCGGGTGATCCTCAATGTGGGATGAGCATTCTGCAACCTTCTGGTAGAGAAAAACTATGTCTCTGTCTATGGAATCTCCCGGGGTGTAGCTCTCGGCTCTGTTCTTCGCTCTCTCCTCCTTCGGGACTTGTGCAATGCAATCGAATGTGAATGATGACTTTTGGCCGTCTTTTTCTAGGTATAGGTACCACTTACAGCCGTCAAAAGAATGCAACCATCCGATTGAAGTCGTGCTGGACAAAACTATGGTCTAATGATGTCGATACCATCGATGGGGTGTCAATGGTATCGATACCTTAGGGTACCGATGCTTTCTTCAATTTCTGGAAGCCGCCTGATGGCATCTCGATACCATCGACCGTTCCCGTCGATGGTATCGATGAGATGACTTCTGGTACACTGTTGCACTTTCGAGACCATCAACATTGGCTCAATGGTATCGAACTATCTGCTTCCTCTCCAACTTTTCTACTGTTTCTCTATCGATGCTATCGATAGACCTTCGATGGTATCGACGGGTCCAGGAATGCAAATTGCCTGAAATAAAGAGAGGAACACAAATCAAATCCAAAAAATATGATAATTTTTGCAAAACAATGTAAAACAAGATGAATTTGATACAAGAAAGGATAATAGGCAAAAGGAATTGAATCATGCGATATTAACCACAAATATGACCAATAAGCACATAAAACGAGTGTAAAACTAGCCTATAAAAGCGACTCAAAACCACTGCATCAATTTATTTTATTATTAATCAAACTGTTTACAAGATATGCCAATACAATCATCATATGATTGGCTCTCTGGGAATACATACCAATAAACTCTCACTTTTAGTTAGAGACAATCAAGTGATCTAACATGACCTTCATGCTTATATTGTGATAGTGCTTTTGTCAAGGGGTCATCCACATTGCTTTTAGTTGGTTTTCTGCAAATATTTACATCTCTTCATTGTACAATCTCTCGTATGAGATAGAAACGCCATTGAACACTGATGCAATATAGGTTCCTTAGCTTTTGCATAGCTCCATTGTTGTCACAATATATCTTAATTACATCATTGATGTTTGGAACCAACCCAAGTTGTAACATGAACTTCTTGATCCAAAAAACCTCCTTTTATCCATTGGACCCAACAATATACTCTACCTCAATTATAGAATCAACAACTGTCTCTTACTTGGAACTCCTCCATCTTATGGATCCATTGTTTAGGAAAAACACAAATCCATATTGTGATCTATAGTCATCTTTGTCAGTTTGGAAGCTTTCATTGGTGTACCCTTTACTAACAAATCTTCCTCACCACTGTAGGGAAGGAACTGATCCTTAGTTCTTCTCAAGTAATTAAGGATGTTCTTTACAATAGTCCAATGACATTCATCAGGATCTGACTGATACCTGCTAGGCATAGTGAAGTCATATGAGACATATGGGCAAGTACATAACATTGCATATATGATAGGTACAATTTCAAATGCATATTGAATATTACTCATGCACTCCCCTTCTTCACAAGAACTAAGACATTGAGCTCTAGAGATACTAACACCATGAGACATGGGTATGTTTCCTCTCTTTGTGTTTTCCATGTTGAACCTTTTCAGCACTTTGTCATTGTATGTGCTCTGTCTTAGGTAAGAATCCTTCTAGATCTATCTCTATAGATCTTGATTCCTACAATATAGGATGCTTCACCTAAGTCTTTCATAGATAATGTATTTCCTAGCTAGGTCTTTACCATCTATAAAGTAGGGATTCCATTCCCTATCAATAGTATGTCATCAACATACAATATAAGGAATATAATAATTATCCCACTAACCTTCTTGTAAAAACATGGTTCATCTTCATTTTGAATAAAGCCAAACTCTTGAACTGTTACAACAAAGATTCTAGCTCTGAGAGGCTTGCTTCAATTGATAGATTGACCTTTGTAGCTTACAAACTATATTTTCATCCAATGGATTTATACAACCCTCAGGTTGTGTCATATACACATCCCTAAGAAGATACCTGTTAAGGAATGTGGTTTTAACATCCATCTGTTGAATCTCATAGTTATGATAAGCTTTACTAGAAAGTATGATACCGATGGACTTAACCATAGAAACTAGAGAAAAGGTTTTGTCTTAGTCAACACCTTGAACTTGTTTGAAACCCTTTACAACCAATATAATTTTGTAAGTTTGTACATTATCATCCACGTCAGTCTTCTTCTTGAAGACCCACTTACGCCCTATGGGTTTTACTCCTTTAGGTGGATCCACCAAGGTCCATACCTTGTTGGTGTACATGGATTCCATCTGAGATCTCATGGCCTCAAGCCATTTCTTAGAATCTAGATCCCTTCATCTTCTAGGTAGGTAGTTGGCTCATCATCAATGACCAAACTCATCACCTTCTTGAGTCACTAGATAACCAATTCTATCTGGATCAAGGTGCATCTTACTAGATCTGTGAGATTCATGTGTTACATGAGGAATTTGAGATTCCATAATGGTTTGGGACTCTACATGTTCCTCTTATACCTTTACAAGTTCAATGTTATCTTGTTGGTCTCAAACCTCTTTGAGTCGTACTTTCTACCCACTGTTTCCTTTAGAAATGAATTCCTTTTCTAAAAATACAACATCCCTAGAAGCAAACACTTTGTTGTTAGATGAAGTATAAAAGTAATATCCTTTGGTTTCCCTAGGATATCCAACAAAATAATATTTATCCAATTTGGGTCCAATCTTTTTGGGAATTGCTTTCTCACATAAGCTTCACAACCCCAAATTTTCATAAAAGACACATTGAGACACTTCCCATACCATATATCATATGGTGTCTTTTGAATCAATTCAGATGGTACACAGTTTAGTGTAAACACGGCGGTTTCTAGAGCATAACCCTAGAGGGAAGCTGGAAGATCAACAAAACTCATCATTTATTGCACCATGTCTAGCAAAGTGTAATTCCTTCTTTCAGATACCCCATTATGTTGTGGTATTCCGGGTGAAGTCCATTGTGATACAATACCACAATCTCGTAGAATGCCTCAAACTCTTAGTTAAGTACTCTCCGCCTCAATAAGAATGAAGTGCCTTAATACTTTTTCCAAGTTGGTTTTGTAATTCATTCATCAAAACCTTGAACTTTTTAAGAGTTTTTGACTTATGTTTCATCAAGTAAACACAACAATACCTACTGAAATCATCATAAAGGTAATGAAGCACTAATAACCACCTATGGCATTAGTTCTAAAAGGGACACATACATCAATATGTATGCATCGTAATAGATCACTAGCCCTGTCACTATTACCAGTGAATGGGGTCTTTGTCATATTTCCCAACAAACCAAACTCACTTCTATCTATTGATTCAAAATCAAAAGAGTCTAGATAACCATCTTTATGGCGTCTAGAAATTTGATTCTCGTTGATGTGCCCTAGACGACAATGCCAAAGATACATTTGGTTTGAGTTATTGAGTTTTAATATTTTGGTATTTGTGTTATAAGCATTTGTGTTTAGATCCAACAAATAATGGCCATAAGACATTGGGAAACTACCATAAAAGATATCATCTTTTGAAATAGAACATTGATCATTCTTTGTCTGAAAATTCATATCCTTCCTTCTCCATACAAGATGGAAAAATAATGTTCCTATTAATTGCAGGTACAAAATAGCAGTTTTTAACTTTATTACAAGCCCCATGGGTAGAGATAAATTAAAGGTTCTAACTACAATGACAAAAACTCTTTCTCAATTCAAAACACACAATTTAACCTTGTCCTTTCTTAAAGGCTTACTTCTTTTCATATCTTGCATATTCAAGCATATGTGAGATCCACATCTGGTATCTAGTACCCATAATGAAGATGTAGACAAATTTATATTATTAACATTTATACCTAAAGTGGAGATCTCTATCCCCTTCTCCTCCCTCTGTTTCTCCAGGTTGAGAGGGAAATTCCTCCTCCAATGTCCAGGATGGTGACAATGGTGAATTGCCACCCTTGGTCACCCCTCCCTTTTCTTAGAGTGCAGAAGACTTGGGCATCTGGCTAGCTTTAAAACTCTTATTATCTTTGCCTTTATACTTGGAGTTCCCTTTTACTCTATTGATCATCATCACAGACTTGGGATTATCCTTCTTCATCTGTGCTTCGATTATCATTAACATACCAAGTTTTTGACAACATCCTGTCAAAATTAGTAATGTCATTGTTCATGACAAACTGACTGTATGACTCTGGCAGTGACTATAGAATCATATCAGTGGCCAACTCTTAACCCAAGGGAAATCTCAGTCTAGCAAGGTTCTTCACATATCCATTAAGATTAAGCACATGGAGACCTATAAGATCTCCTTCTACCATGTTGCACTTGAATAATGCCTCTCAGACATCATATGTCTCCTGTCTTGCCTGATCATGGTATATGTTCTTAAGATGTGTTACCATCTCAATAACATCCAAGTTCTCATGATATCTTTGAACCTCATAGTTTATTGAGCACAACATTAGGCACTTGACATCAACAACATCTTTAGAGTGCCTCTTGTAAGCATCCCTATCAGCCTTAGGTGTAGTGGGAGCAGGTTCATCTAGCTCTGGTGTCTCCAAGACATAGAGCTTGTTCTCTAGTGTGAGGACGATTCCCAATGTCCTCAACCAATCATGGAAATTACTCCCATTCAAATTGTCCTTCTCAAGGATTGATTGCAAGGAAAACATGTTATTGGTTGCTGTTTGATTCTACATTTTTTTACAATTTATCAAAACACTTTTGATTTGATTTGATTAAAATAAAATTTGATGATGTTTAATTAGGCATTTAATTAATTATTCCTCCCACTATTTTGTTCAAATTGATAGCCCTCACATATCAATTTGGAATATTGCAGTGTACAACCTTCTAGTGAGCCAAGACTCAAAATAATTAAGTTATTACCCAACCAACACCAATGCCCATAATCAATCATTAAGGAAGATAGTATTTATAAATTGCATCTTATGTAATTCTTGGATAGACAGTATACACAACTCTTTTCCATAGTCATATTCATGCTTCTAGGTACTTAATCTCATTAAGATCATTTAGTTAAGTCTGACCCAAAATCCAACACAGTAGCAATGCACCCTACTTGGTAGACTCACATAACTACCATCATACTTCCACGAGATGGATAACACAGCATGCTTGCTATTCCCATGCTTAGTCGATCAATCTTTTCATGTGTGTTGCTTATGTAAAGCATCTAAGACTTAATATTTGATTGAGATATTTTATTTTTATATAAATATATATACATATACAATCACCACATGCTCATACGTATCATATACATACTATATACCACAAATAAATACATGCAATTATAAAATACAAGTGATGGTTATGACCGGACTACTCTAATTCCTTGGAGCTAGAATGAATTACTACCACCTAAGGTATATATCATATGTAGTAACATGTTGTTGATGAAGATCTGTGCTCAAACAAATCCAGGTTGATCAGTTCAACTCCTGAATTGATGGGTTTGCCTCTTGATTGGTAGGTTGGTCTCTGGTCTAAGTGACTTATGGATACCTCCAGTCAGTCAGTTGTGCCACTATTCGATCATTTTAGCTCCTCCAGTCATCATGCCTCCTTGGTTCTCCAATCGGTCGGTTCGTCTTATGAAATGAGCAGTTTGTCTGGTGTAAAATGTCATCTTCACCATAATAGGAATTAAATATATTCTAATCCTATCTAAAATATTACATGGTAATAGGAAAACCTTGAGTTACATTCGAGTAGAGCATAGGAAGAAGAGAGTTGATATTTTCACATAAAGAATAGAAAATAGAGGCTCAATATACAAACTGAGATATAATCAGGAAAAATAACTATCCAATCAACCACAAAGATCTAGAGTTATTGGCCATAACAATGCTAATATCCACCACCAAAACCAATTTTAGAGTGACACACATAAATTGCATAGATTATATAAAAAATATAGATAGAGATCATATGTGGTCTTTAATCAGATATACACATTAATAATTTAAATATTCACAACATATGTAATAAATAAATGATGAAAACCAAAAATATGATCACAATAATTAAATCTCAAAACATAGTAAATTGGCATGGATCTGATACCACTGTAGGGAAATATGGCATCAGATACAACAGTAGAAACACAAAATTTACTACCACATTCCCCTTCGACAATAGATCACATCAATAACTATGTAATGTGAAAGAGGAATGCAAGGTTCATACCTGGTTCTGGAGCAAGTCCAGTGACTTGTTGAGAAGTACTGGCATAGAGTATAGCAACGGAAACAAAAACTTTATCTATCTATATTCCCATAACAACAAGATCAGGTCAACTACTATAAAATAGGAAGGATGGTTCAATGAGTTATACCTGGTCCTGAAGCAAGTCTAGTGACAAAACTTGTTGTACTGCAACTGTGAACTAGTCGCCCTTGGATGGTGGCTGCGTAGCTCCTGGTCTTCACCACGATCAACGAACATAACAACTTTTGCAGCGACTCCTGTGGTCTTGCCACGGGCTGTACGATGACTTTGCTTTCCGAGCAGCAGCCAAAGGACTCCTTCCTCTAGAGTAGTCCACATGGACCAAATAGAACTTTTGTCATTTAACAAGAACATACATGAAGGAGTTGTCCCTCCCATTGGTGTACTAGTCACCAATTTTCTCTCCCACAACAATGATCCTCAGTTGTTCTCTCTCGTTGCTATCCCTCCCTTATCGGGTAGGACTTTCTTGAGCTCTATCTGTTATCACAACCAGAGAGGATAACAATTGTTAGATGAACTAATTATTAGCTATCTATGTTGTGTTCTGGGAAGCTCCCAATACCCCTCTATTTATAGACAGTGTTAGGGCCAGGGTTTCCAGTCTGTACGGGATTTATGCGGTAGTGGAAGGGACCAGAAGATCTTAAATTTTTGCAACCTCCAAACCACAAAATGGTCATCTAGTGACCTATACGCTCTTCTGGTCACATGAGACATTCATCTCAGATTGCCAAATGACCATTCTCAATCACACCCGAAATTGATAATTCGATTCCAATTAACATTACATATTAATTCCTTACACCACATATGATATCACAAGCAAGGAATGATGCCTAGTCGCACATCAGTGCCACCTAAGTGAATGAAAAGTTGGAGAACAACTTCAACCTATAATATGTGTAAGGTGTTTTAATGATTGTATAATTCCTTTGTCACTAATATCCAGGATGAACTTGAGGCATGAAATTTTCGTCCTCTCAACGTTCAATCCATGTTTCTTGAACCAAGAGCAAACTATCTGAGATATTGCGACCTTAATGTAATATATTGATTTAGATGTGCATGCACATTAATTTCTCAATCTTGCTTATCAAGTGGCTAGGATATCATAATCTTGTAGAAGGGGAAAATCTCATATCTATCACTCACAGTCTATCCCCATATGTCAAAGTCACCCAATCATCACCTTTATAAAACTGATGTTTCAGGACTGCATTTGATGATGTCAAAGTGCATCCAACGACATGTGACAAGTGTAGTAATTTTAGGTCTAAGAATCACAATTACCACCTTCACGAAATGAGATGATTGTGACCACCAATGACGGTTTCCATGTATCACTCTCAAGGTGGGTCTACCCGATACACTATTCTCTAACATGTCTGTGTGCTTAATTTGATATTTAAATATCATGACTAATGCGATTCTATCATCAACCAACCCACACTCTAGTCGTATGTGTTACTGGTGTCTATCTACTTTCTACAGTAAGAATGTATACTCTCTTAACATTCGTATGATCTCATCCCCCAAATCACATACTTGAAGACATACATCATTGAATATTGTCATTCTTTAGACATTCATAATGTTACCTCATTATCTCATAACTGAATGAACCATAATAAATTGGAAGCTTGCCTTTATAAGTATTAGTAAAATCCTTTATGGTTTATACCTGTCAATCATCACATGATTGGCTGTGTGGGCATACCTTACCAACAAACTCCCATTTGAACTTAGAGCCAGTCACCCACAAATTTCATTCTTAGTATCAAAAACATGTCCACCATGTTTCTGCTGCATAAGTGCTTTATCCAGTGGGCTAGAAACACTTTCTATTTAGTCGATATATTACATGTTTCTTATCTCTTTGCTCTGAGATGAAACCACCGTAATATGTTATCTGATATTCCTTTCCTAGAAAGTAGCTTCATTGTTGTCACAGTATCACTACTGAGTTATCAATGGTTAGAACATCTATAAGTTCATCATATGAACTTTTAGATCCATATAGTATCACTCTATGTTCATAACATAAGTATACTTGATTTCTATTATAGAACAGAATTAATGGCTAATAGTTAGTAACCCTTCCAACTAGCAAAATTTCTCCTTTGAAAACATATTTTATTGTGATCATTTCATCATTATGGAAGCTTGCATCGATGGAACATCCAACTTCTTTTTTTACTGCTATCCTTGTTGACTAACAATATATCCTTAAGTACTTCACAAGTACTTGTTGCTATGTGTGACCATAGAACCATCCTGAGCAAATGTATGGATTCGAATATTAATTAATCAATTAATATGATTAATTGGTTAATTAATTAATTCCAGAATGTTCTAATTAATCTATGAGCCTTTTAATTAACACAAGATTTTTGTTTACCGAAGGGTTTAGAAAATTGTTCTTCCTTTTGTCTCCTATTTAAAGGGGCTTGACGACCAATGTCTTGAGAATACATTGAGAGAGGCTTTTCAATTTAAATTTACGTATTTAAACCCTAGCCATCACCATCCTCAGGAAAGAAAGGAAAGCACCGTGACACTACCATGTCATCGCACATAGGCTACTCCTTCCTTCCGGCTTAGGAAGCATGACGTGGAGTTCCAGTCCATCTGTTTGGACAAAGTAGAGATGCAAATGCTGAGACGCCTGTGTTCAGATGACGTCAACAACCGTCCATATGTGCTATGAGTGGCGTACATCAGCATGTGAAAGGAGTGTCGCTGGATCTTTCCGTGATGCATTCGGAGGATGAGAGAGAAGTATCGTCCGTGTAAGTCAGGAGCGTTACACACCATCGTGCAGTGAGACGTTCCCAGACTTACTCCACAACAAGGTATATCCCATGAATACTCTTTCTGAATACACTATTGTCAATAAGATCCTATTGCGGGTTGTGTGGAAATATATTTTATCTTGTTACTTCCGTCGTGCATGTTTCCTCCACCAAACCCAACAGTGGTATCCAAGCAACATCGATCTATGGCGTATTTGGATTCGTTTCGATATGATTGAATCACTGTATACTATTTTATGTGGTTGCATACAACGCAAACTTAAAATTGCTAATGTGCATATCTAAACCTAATTCCACATACACTGCAAGATTCTATTTTTAACATTTCAGATGGGATCCCCGCACAGGGGTGCTGCCCCTGTGTACCCCACATAGTCTGTGTGGGAGTCAAAAATTTATTTAATGAATAATGTCCCACATTAAGAGGACTATATTTTAATATGTATATACATATATGTATATATACCTACGATATCATACACGTTGCCTTTAAAATCTATTTCATGTGGTGAATGCATGCACAATTATGGCCTAGAATCCCCTTTTGTGAATGTTGTGAATGAATGTGGCTATGAATGTTGTGGATATGTTTGTTTGTGAATGCTATGGATGTATAATGGTTGTACGTGGATCCTTTGTATAAAGTATTCGGCTTGCATGTCAAGCCTTATCTCTAATTTCAAAGTGTAATTAATTCTTTTTCTTTATATTTGCACTCATATGATGTAATAGAGATAGGATTAGTTTTAGTCTTTGTAAATTTGATGTAAGGAGGCCAATTGAAGATCCAACTCCAAGGAGTGTCCATGGAAATGCAACATGAGGATCCAATTCCAAGAAGCAACCTAAAGATCCAATTCGAAGGAGCATCCATGGAGAGGCAACTTGAAGTAACCTCACGGAGAATCCATAGAGTTGTCATTGTAATGCTAATACTTACAGGTTGATTCATAGGTGTTATTGAATGAGATACATAAGACCTTAGGTGGACCGTAATCCTTTGTGACTCCAAAGGATTACAATAGTATGACCATAACCGATGTTTTTATGTTTGTAATTGCATGTCTATCATTTTTGGTTGTGGATATAGTAGTATATGATACATATTATAAGTAATTGGTGTTTGGATATGTATACTATGTGTGGGCATGCCTCCACTGGTACACTGTCTATCTTGTGGAAGTGTGATGGTGGGTGTGTGGGTCTACCTCCAGAGGGAGAACACTCATCGTGTTGGCTTATTGGTTGGACTTAGCTAGGGAACCTTGATAGGATCAAGTATCTAGAGGCACATAGATGCATCATGGCATGAAGTTGTGCATGATCATCTATCCAAGAGTTGTATATGATGAAATTGGCAAAAGTTGTCTACCTTAGTATTTGTTCTTTGACGCTGACGTTAGCTGGGCATTGATCCAATTATTTTGGATCTTGTCTCACTAGAAGGTTGTACATTGCAATCTTCCAAATTGATAGTGAGGGCTATCAATTTGAATAAAAATAGTGGGAGCATAATTAATTAAAGGCTTAATTAATCTCATTTATCAAATCTTTACAAGTCAAAATGCTTTGGACTAAATGCAAACTTTTTTTTGTAGCAATCAAATGGCAAACAACACTCACACATTCTCATTGTGATCGGCCCTTGAGAAGGACAAACTAATCGGAATCAACTTTCAAAATTGGTTTAGGATGCTGAGAATTTTTCTCATGCAGGAGTGTAAGCTCTATGTCTTTGAAACACCAGAGCCAGCAGAACCCGCATCAAATGCACCCAAGGCTGAAAAGTATGCTTATAAGAAGAACCTTCATGACACCATGGACGTCAAGTGCCTGATGTTGTGCTCAATGAACTATGAGTTGCAAGAGAAACACGAGAACATGAATGTCATGGAGATGGTAACACATCTCAAGAACATGTATCAACATCAACAAAGATAGGAGAGATATGATATCTCCAAGGCTTTGTTCAGAAGAAATATGACAAAGGAAGACTCAGTTGGTACCCACATACTCACTTTGATTGGGTATGTGGAAAGACTATCAAAGTTGGGATTTTCCCTAGGTCAAGAGTTGGCCAGTGACATGATTATGCAATCGTTGCCTGAATCATATAGGCATTTTGTCATGAACTATAACATAAACAATCTTGACAAGACATTGTCAGAATTATTGGGCATGTTGAGGAAAGCTGAAGCACATATGAAGAAAGACAAGCCCAAGTCTGTGATGATGATCAACAAGACAAAGGGAAAGTCAAAAGGCAAAGGCAAGGCTAAGAAAGGTTCTAAAGTTGGGCATAATTCAAAGTCATCCGTGCTCAAAGCTAAAGGTGGGATCTCCAAAGAAGACAGTTGTCACCATTGTCATCGAATGTGGATTTCACATATGTTCAAATATGCAAGATCTAATAAGAAGTAAACCTTTATGAAAGGGCCAAGTCAAGTTGCGGGTCACTAATGGAGCAAGAGTTGCTGCCACCACAATTGGAGTTATTAGTTTATCTTTGCCTACGAGCCTTGTAATAAAATTGGAGAATTGCTATCATGTCCCTGCCATTAATAGAAATATTATTTCAATATCTTGTATGGATAAGAATGGATTTGAATTTCACATTAAGAATGGAATGATTTCTATTTCTAAAGATGAGATCATTTATGGAAATGCCCCTATGTCTTATGGTATCTACTTGTTAGAACTTGAGACTAGCATATACAACGTAAATACTAAAAGGCTAAAACTTGACAACTCAAACAAAACATACTTATGGCATTTCATCTTGGGCACATAAACCAAAAGCGCATATCTAGACTCCATAGGGATAGTTATCTAGACTCTTTTGATTTTGAATCATTAGAGACATGTGAGGCTTGTTTATTAGGCAAGATGACCAAGACTCCTTTTACTGAACACAATGAGAGAGTGAGTGATGCGCTAGGGCTCATACATACGGATGTATGTGGACCTCTTAGATCAAATGCTAGAGGAGGCTATTAATACTTCATTATCTTCACTGATGACCTCAGTAGGTATGGCTATGTATATCTTATGAAACACAAGTCAGAAACTCTTGAAATGTGCAAGACTTTCATGAATGAAGTAGAGAATCAACTTGGTAAGAATATTAAAGCACTCTGATCTGATCGAGGTGGAGAATACTTAAGCCAAGAGTTTGAGGACCTTCTGAGAGACTATGGTATTGTATCACAATGGACTCCACCTGGTACACCACAACATAATGGTGTGTCAGAAAGAATGAATCATACATTATTAGATATGGTACGGTCAATGATGAGTTCAAATGAACTTCCAATATCATTCCGGGGATATGCTCTTGAAACCACAATGTTTACCCTTAACCGTGTACCTTCCAAAGCATTTCAATAGACAACATATGAGATCTGAAATGGAAATTGTCCCAATTTGTCTATGTTAAAGATTTGGGGTTGTGAAGCTTATGTTAGGAAACAATTTCTTGAAAAGCTTGGACCCAAATCTAAAAAATGCTATGGATACCCCAAGGAAACTCGGGGATATTACTTCTACACACTAACTGACAACAAAGTGTTTGTTGTTAGGACTACTGTATTTCTTGAAAAGGAATTTATTTTTAAAGGAATCCGTGGGAGAAATGTAGAGCTCAAAAAAGTTTGAGATCAACAAGAAAGCAGAGAACCCGAGGAGGTACATAAGGAACATGAATACTCACAAATTATTGTAGAATTTCAAGTTCCAAATGTAACACATGAACCTCATAGGTCTAGTAGGATACAACTTGAGTCTGAGATATTTGAATTTCTCATGACTCAATACAGTGACGAATTGGGCATAGTAGATGAGCCAACTTCCTATCTAGAAGCTACTAAGGGACCATAATATGAGAAATGACTCAAAACCATGAGAATTGAGATAGAATCCATGTACACCAATAAGGTATGGAGCTTGGTGGATCCACCCGAAGGGGTAAAACCCATAGGGTGCAAGTGGGTCTTCAAGAAGAAGACTGACATGGATGGAAATGTTCAAACCTATAAAGGTAGATTAGTTGCGAAAGGATTCTATTAAATTCAAGGTATTGATTATGATGAGACCTTCTCACCAGTTGTCATGGTTAAATTCATTAGGATCATGCTTGCCATTACAACTTATCATAACATGAGATTTGGCAGATGGATGTTAAAACAACATTCCTTAATGAGAATTTACTTGAGGATGTGTACTTGACACAACCTGAGGGTTTTATCAATCTGAAGGAAGTCTATAAAGTTTGTAAGCTACAAAGATCACTCTATGGATTGAAGCAAGCATCTCAGAGCTGGAATCTACATTTTGACAAAGTCGTCAAAAAGTTTGTCTTTAGTCAAAATGCAGATGAACCTTGTGTTTACAAAAAGGTTAGTGGGGGCATAGTCATATTTCTCATATTGTATGTGGATGACATACTATTGATGGGAAATGACATACCTACTCTTCAGAATGTAAAAGCTTGGGTAGGGAAGACCTTCTCTATGAAGTATTTAGGAAAATCATCCTATATACTAGGAATCAAGATATATGGAGATAGATCTAGAAGGGTTCTAGGCCTAGTCCAGAGAACATACATTGACAAGGTGCTAAAGAGGTTTAGCATGGAGGGTTTTAAGAGAGGTAACTTGCTCATGTCCCATGGGGTTACAATGTCTAAATCCCAATGTCCTAGTTCATGTGATGAACAGGCACACATGAGTAAGATTCCACATGCATTAACAATTGGATCTGTCATGTACGCGATATTATGTTCTCATCCTAATGTGTCATATGTTTGTGCATGATGTGCCACTATCAGTCTGATCCAGGTGAATGTCACTGGACAGCTATAAAGAACATCCTAAAGTACTTAAGAAGGACGAATGATTAATTCTTGGTATACGGTAGTGAGGAAGAGTTCATGGTAAAGGGTTACACCGATGCTAGCTTCCAAAATGACAAAGATGACTATACATCGTAATCTGGATTTGTGTTTTACCTTAACAATGGAGCTATGAGCTGGAAGAGTTCTAAGAAAGAGATAGTTGTGGATTCTACAATAGAGGTCGAATATATTGCCACATCTAATGCTGCAAAGGAAGCTATATGGATCAAGAAGTTCATTTGTCAACTTGGAGTGGTTCCAAGCTCTAGTGATGCAACTGAGTTGTTTTACGACAACAATAGAGCAATTGCATAGGCAAAAGAACCAAGATTGCACCAGTGTTCCAAACATATTGTATGGTGGTTCCATCTCATACGAGAGATCATACAATGAGGATATGTGAAGATTTGTAGAGTACCTATAGAAAGCAATGTGGATGACCCGCTCACAAAAGCACTTTCACAATAGAAACATGAAAGACATGTTCAATCACTTGGATTGAGATTCATGGGTGATTGGGTATAAATGCAAGTGGAATTTGGTTGGTATGTATGCTCATAGAGACTATCATTTGATGATTGTAATGGGATACTATGTAAATGATTTGTAATACTATATTGATCATATCAATAAAGGCAACTTTCCAATCTATATATTTGTGTTTTATATTGTGAGATGACCACAAAACTTATAGATGTCTACAAAATAATGTACACAATGACATATATGTTCAGGTCGATGACCTGCACAGTGAGATCATATGTATGCTAAGAGTATGTATTCTTGTTTTGTCCCAAATCAGTTACTATGGTGGAAATATTCATAGACATCAATAACACATAAGATTAGAATGTATGTTGGTTGATGGAAGAATCTCATTAGCCATGATATATAGATATCAAACCAAATACATAGATACTTATTAGAGAACAGTGTATCAGACAGACCCACCTTGAGAGTGATGACATGACTTTTCCGTGCATAAAACGCAAGTGTACACGTCAATGCAATATAGGCCTTTGTGAGGCCCGAGTCGAACTCAGGGACACTAAATTATCAGAGACTACTACTAACTACTCGCAATCAGCTAGACCGATTATAAAGTTGGAAGTTGTTGTAAAATTTAAAGAAAATGAAATAAAACAAAACAAAACAATCGATTAAAGGTTTAGTTTAATCAATTCAAGTGGAGATCTTTAGGATTGTGGTTTCACCGCGGGTTATCATTGTATGAATTTCTATATAGCAACTCAGATTTATCTCTCTATCCGGGTAGTGGCCTGTAATCAGAATTGCCCACTGTCGTGGTACAATTTACTACCTATGTCTAGGTCGGTTTCACCGTCGTAGTAACCTATACCCTAAACTAGGTGCATTAGAATCGACCTCTGGGTATCCACCATTAACCTTACACCACCTTGTTCAAGGGATTTGTTAATTAATGTGAATTTCGTCGTTTTCAACCATTAATTCTTCTGTCAAAGTAATTAAGGGCATTAGATTATTATAATAGTGATCAAGCATAACAATATAATTGAGAAAACGAAATCATACCACGGATTTAAGAGATAAATGATGAATTACTATGATAAAAATGCCATACACTGCTTCCCCGGGCTACTCCCGGTCCTAAAGATAAAGGGGATTAGCCCCGCATGTTCATCTCAGAGCAAAACATGGTAGAGAAAAGGGGAAACATGGAGAAAAACGTGATTGAGTGGTAAAACCCCTGAACGGAGAAGATCCAAGCGGTCCGTTGCGTAGAACACGTGATCTTCGGCCTTTCGGTGGTGGAAAACGTCTTCTTCGGCGTCCGGAACGGCTGGGGTGTGCTTCTGGGCTCCGTCCTTCTCTCCACACCTTCTCGGGACGTGTGCCACGGCTAATGACATGATAGATTGTTCTTTCCCTCCATCATTAGGTATAATCACCGAGTTAGGTCGCCAAATATATCACAGCCGTCAGATTTAGATCAATCTGAAACCAACTTGTATCTGACGGTGTCGATACTATCGACGCGAGTCGATAGTATCGAATCTGTGCGGTATCGGCGGGTCTTCTTTTCTTTTCTTTGTCACGACTGATGCTAACTCGATACCATCGATGAGGGTCGATGGTATCGACTCTCTTAAGCGTCGCTTTTGTCTTTTTCCGTCACTGAAGCTCTGGGGTCGATAGTATCGACTTCAATGTTGATGGTATCGACTGTCTTCAAGCCAGCAACCTGATGGTTCGTCGCTACCATCGACTTCGCCGTCGATGGTATCGACTCTGTGCTGCTCCTTGCGGCTGGCAACCTGTGCTTGTGTCGATGGTATCGACCACTGTCGATGGTATCGACAGTAGCAAATACTCATTTTTCCTGAAATTACAACACAAAACCACATAAGCCGAAATAAAACATATTATTGTAATCATTTATGCTCAAAACACTAAAATAAGGGAGATTTGACATAGAGAAGGATCATAGACCAAAGTAAATGAATCATGCAATATTAACCACCAAAATGACCAATAACTGCATAAAAAACAAGTAAAATATGTCTATAAATGCAACTCAAAATCATCACATTAAACTCCCCTAAGCTTGAACATTGCTCGCCCTCGAGCAACAAAACCTTAGAATAGAATTGCGAGGGTCAACTAAAGAACAGATCACCACAACAAACATCACCACATGATCCCTACCAGACATTCACAAACCGGCCCTTACTAACCACAAAATGATAATTACCCTAAAGGCAACAATAATCATCCATAAAAGATATCTACCTCAAAATTGATGAACACTATCATATAAGGCAGTTAACATAATAAAATTCTCCGGTTCAGACTCGGTGCATCTTGTGATCTCCTATTCTACATTGCTCGCCCTAACTACCATCTACATGGAAGCAACTCTCCTGATATTCATGAGTGAGGAGAAAATCACGGTGGCCTACCAATTCGAGCAACGGGTGGATGGAATGGGTGGCTTATAGAAGAAATGGAATCATTATACGGTTTCAACATGCACAAAACAAAAATGACCTAAATGATGCTTATGCAAGTGTAATTGCCCTAATGCCTACATTTGGGTGAAATGATGCATACACTATCATTCCGTCTCAAGGTGAGATGGAATATCTAAGAGAACAACATCATGTTCTTATTCTTCTTAATATGTAGTGAAAAGCATGTTCCTTTCTCCTTCTCATTCCTATTTACTTTTCAATTCTTTTCTTTTCATTTTCATATTTTTCTTTTTTTTTCTTTTTAAGGCCCTTATATCCAATAATGACAATGAATTATTTGTCGGGCTCACATCTTATTGCATAACTGTATACTTGAAGCATTCAGAAGGTATGGAACACGTTTATCACCTTTAGTGTTTCAGAAGAAATAAGATACATGATGTCCTCTATGCACAAAAATGTGAATGCAGCTACAAAATGATGATTATACAACTAAATGACATGCACTTTAGGATGATGTGCATGTATAACTAATCAATTTTTTTTAAGCAGAATATACTAAAGTAGTTGCAATGCAAGATCTATTTACATGGAATGCAATCAAGGAGATTAAAACCGTAATGTACTTCCAATTCTTATGGTGGAATATGAAAAACACTGAGGTGGCTAGATCACAAGACTAATTGACTGAACCTTTGAAAATTATTATGTGTCCCTCCTTATTGACCTGTGTGGTAATTAAGAGGTTTCTCTCTCTTATTTCAAATTAAGGTCTCATTATCATTTGGTCAGTTTAGGCTCACACAACCAATTCCGTCCACTTTTCATGAATCATAGGAATATACAGTTGTGATTTTCTATTTTAGAGTTGACAAACCCAATCATTTTCTTAAGTTATGTGCTCAAAGTTGAACAACACAAGCTTGCAAACACTAATTTTTTTAAAGTTTTCCCTTAATCCCCATGTATAAGCAAATGTGATGACACATGACTGAAGACATCCACAATTACACTAGATAGAATGTGGATCCTACAAACAAACTAAGATTGCAAGAAATAAATGACAAGAACAAAAACAATAAAACTAAAAACTGAGAAAACTAAAGGATAGAGCTGTTCCAACTCCCCCCGTAAGCTTGAATTCGACTATGGCCTCATAGTCAAAAACAATCTTAAAGGTTGGAATAGAGATACCGATTACTATTCCAGAGGAGGCGGGTACTATGGGGCCGTGGGGTCCCAGGATGGATACTGCCCCTGAAAGCTCGGATCATACTGAGGCATGGGTGGAGGTTGTGGATACCCCCCAAAGTAGTTCTGGCTCCAGTAATGATCATAGAAGGGCTGCTGCTGCATCTCCATCCTATGCAACCTGTCATGAATGTGTTGTTGGTTGTCGAGGAGGAGGCGCTCATTTTCAAAAATCGCCCTCTGGTTGTCAAGCAACCGGTTCGTTGTATCATGAATACTGACATATGCTGCGGTGTGGTGCTGCTGCGTCTGCTGGATATCTTGCAGCATTGCATGCATTCCTTGCATTGAATAAACATCCTCGCTTTGTTGCGAGGGCTGTGGTGGCTGTGGTGGCGGAGGCTGGTAAGAAGAAGATGCACCCGGATGCATGCGAGGACGCTTCCTAGGTGCCACTCGTGCGTGAAGAGGAGTGAAGGCCTCCTCTTCCTCGTCAGCCTCATCGCCGTCATTGTCATTGTCGTCATTGTCGTCGTCCTCATCTTAATCAGCAATGGCTATGATTGGCCATCAGAAATGCTGAGCACCCTCAATATGGAAGACGGGGTCTGGAAGTGAACACTCTTGATATGCTTGGTGACATGATAGTGTGCATATGCCAAGCCATCTCGAAGAAGGATGAGGTTGGAACGGTGAAGGTGCTGCAAATTCGCTTTGCTTTTGTTGGAGAGAGGAGTCAGCTGGGAGAAATTCAACCCCAGGTAGGAGGCCAACGGTGTGATGAGTCCTCCAAAATGAATTGGCGCTTTCCATGTAATCCTCTTTACCGCCAAAATGCGCATCAAGAAGAACGCGCCCCAATTGCATTCTTGGCGCTTCAGTAGCTTGTGCAGGAAAAATAGGTCTATCTCTTGAAACTTGCTAAGAGACAGGTCACCATGAGCAAAGAGAGTGGTGCACAACATGCGGTGAAGAACCCGCATGAACGGATGCTCAAAATCCACCACCGCCGCATTGTGGTAGCTCACAGCTTTGCCCAGAGGCACAATTACTAGCTCGGCAAAGATCACATCATAGTCAGTCATGTTATCTGGTCGCCGATACTGTTCTCGCCCATGTGTCCAGTTGTAGATAGAGTTGAACTGCTTGAGGGTGAGAGTGTAATCATTGTTGTACAGCTGGAAAGAAACCCGGCCTTGGATCCATTCCCGATCAGTAGTAATAACGTCGTTCGGCACGACGCAGATATCCAGCGACACCATGAACTTGGCAACTAGCTCCTTGTAAGTCGGCCATTCCCCGAAGAACGGCTGGCCGTCGACATGGAATTCCATCTCATCGGGCCTCCTGCCCGTATGTCTTGCCTATCCCTTAAGAACGTAGGCCATATTAGACTCGAACCCCAAGTTGCAGATCATGTCGCGGTCGACGTAGCGCGTGGGCTCGATCTTTCTTTTCATGATTTCCCCGTATACCTTCTTGACTTTCGCGGAAGGATGAATGATCTGCGGTCATGAAATAGAAGCAGTAGGTGGAGGAACAAACACCGGTATCTCCATCGGTGTCATGCATGAAGAAGATTCACCAGCGGTGTGCACCATCGTCGAGGAAGAAGAAGGATTAGAAAAAGGAGCTCGGAGAAGGTCGGAGAAGACAATCTCCGCTTGATGAAGGCTCGGTGAAGAACGCGCACCGTCGATGCTCGTAGTTGGGTTCCGATTTCTCACAAAGATGCATGACACAAGTGGAGAAGGATTGCTCTGAAGTTGTGACGTCATATGATGACAATCCATCACTTAAATAACCATGGTCGGCGCTGCTGTATGCCCATCGATACCATCGACGCGAGTCGATGGTATCGACTCATGTAACACAATCCGTCCGCCGCTGGTATCGACGGTCGTCGATGGCTTGATGTGGGGGCCCAGATCGATGACGTGTCGATACTATCGACATGTGTCGATGGTATCGACCCATCCCACGGATCGACTTTCCTGATGCAGCGATTACCGTTAATCTCCTCTCATGGATTGTGACGTGTTGTGTCGATAGTATCGACGCAAGTCGATAGTATCGACTTCTGGTTAAGGCAACACCCTCGCGAGGCCCGACCGCCACTTTCTGCCTGTAACTGGGTCGATACCATCGACAGGCCCGTCGATGGTATCGACTTCACTGAGACGATTTCTTCTGAAAATCTTCAGAGATCTCGATGGTATCGACTTGCATGCCGATACTATCGAACTTGACTTTGCAATCAACCTGTTGGTGTGTCGATACCATCGACGAGGCCGTCGATGGTATCGACGCAGAGCAATTTATGCAGTCTCCAACCTATACCCAACTCGATACCATCGATACAAGGGTCGATGGTATCGACTCTGCCTCAATCCTGCACATAAAGCAAATGATCACGATACCTTTTTTACACTAAAAATGAACTCAAATCAAATCAAAGTACAAATGTGAAAGAAACTAAACTAAACTACCGATGGCTGGATTGCCTCCCAACCAGCACCCTTATTTAACGTCTTAGGCTAGACGGAATCAAGCTTCATAACTCTGGAGCTGTGGAGAGTGTGCCCAGGGGATCATGCGGCAGTTTGAACTCAACTCGATCCTGTCCAATCCCCTACGTCAAAGTACCTCTCCCAATGGCAGTACAAACATCGACCGTTGCTTGAAACGGTCTACCTAATAACATCTCACAACTTTTGAGCTTTGGCATGTCCATGATGATGAAATCCACTGTAAAAATAAACTTGTCTACCTTGACAAGTACATCCTCGCACACTCCGTATGGCTTCACAATGGACCCATCCGCCAGCTCCATGGTCATACTAGACTTATTTAGTTCCTTCAACCCAAGCCTTTGAAACGTGGACAGTGGCATAAGATTAATGCTGGCCCCTGAGTCACATGTGCTTGTGGAAAATGTTGACCGCCTATAGAACATGGGATGTAGAAACCTCCCAAATCTTTCCTCTTCTATGGTGTACTCCCATGGACAATTGAGCTCACCATCTCATTCACCCGGGAAACATCTGTGTCTTTGATCTGCCTTTTTTTGGTGATGATTTCTTTGATAAACCTTCCGTAAGCTGGAATCTGCTCTATCATTTCCACTAACAGAATATTGATGTGTAGCTTCTGAAACATCTCCAAGAACTTCTTGTAGTGCCTATGCTCTTTCCTTGGCCTCAGGTTATCCGAGAAAGGCACGTTTGGGTCCTTCGCTCACTCGTGTGGTGGCACATATGGAACTTTAGGGGTCTCCTCCCCTAAGCTTGCTTCAACACCACCTTCTAGGATAGGATTTGACACATCATCCATGGATGGTATGACTTGTGGCTGCTCCCCTCTCTCAGTGACTGTAGCTTCACCATGATGCATGGCCTTCACCTGCTCCTCTTGCCTAGGTGTGGGCGCGGCCGTGATGGGCTCTTGGCGGGTTTTTCCGAATGGGACATATCCGCCTGGTAGTCCATAATGACTTCGAGGATATGATATTTTCAGTGTAGCCTCCGTATCAAAAATCATTTTGCTTTTATCTTGGACCTCCACCACCGGGGGCTCTACCTCAGTAATCACAGATATGTACTTTACTTGATGATGTGCTTGAACAACATCTGCATTCCCAGCCTGTCTTTGTTGATTTGTAAGATTTAAGGCCGCCACTTCATTGGAAATTTGGGTCACAGTTGTCTCTAATGCCCTCATCTGCGCTCCATGGCTTTGCAATGTCTGCCCAAATTTAGTCAAAATTTCACCCTGAGATTGCAGTTGCTTACTAAACATGCTCATCATCTCTTGATTTTGCTGCACCACTTGACTAAGCAATGCAGTGCTTTTATCTTCTACTGTTGACTGTGGCTTTGCATCTGGATCTTGTAGGAAGTTGTTTGGATCTTTCCATGAGAATTTTCTATCCTTCCTACAAGCATAATCATTGTTTATGTAGCCCTGTTGTTTCATAAATTTGACCTGGGCTTCCTCATCGGATTCTGCATCTTCTTTGGCAAGCAATTTCTAGGCTAGAAGGTCTAATTTATCATTCAGCTCCTTGATGGCCCTGGACTCACCTGCAACTTTAACTTGTTCTGGTGCATCCCTATCACCCCAAGACTGCTTCTTTGTCATATTCTTCAAAATTTCCCAACACCTCGTGCCAGTATTGTTTAAGAAAAATCCGGATCCTGCGGAATCCAGATTGCTTCTATCATGCTCAGAAAGAGCAAAATAGAAAATCTTGACCTGCTTCTCTTTGTCCAAACCATGGTGTGGGCACCTTCTCAGCATTATCTGAAACCTTTCCCAGGTCTCAGAGTAGGTTTCACTTGCCTTCTGGCTGAAATTGTGAATTTTTCTGATCAAATCATTTGTTTTCTCGAGCGGGAAGAATCTTTCAAAGAATACCTCCACCATGTGGTTCCATGATTCCACATATTCATCGTCCTGATTGTGCAACCATTCTCGTGCGTTCCCTGCCAGAGAACTCGGGAATAGCTTCAAGTAGAGTATCTCTTGTGGAAATCTGTCAATTTTTATCATGTCACAATTCTCCACAAATTGGCTTATATGCGTGACTGGGTCTTCGTTCTTGAGCCCATGGAAATCATTCGACTTGACCAAGTTGATTAACGCAGGATCAATCTTGTAAGTTGGAATGTTGATCACCTGCTTCTTGATTGGCCCTTTTGAAGCAGATGAAGAAGAAGCCTTGATCTTCTCCCATATTGTTTGTTCCTCTGTCATTTCTTCCTGTTCGGATTCTGAATCTGTTTCTTCCAAGTGGTCTTGATTGTAATTCTCCTCGTCGTCAGGTCCCGACAGTGGAACCTCTGGTGCCTGTTGCGTGTAGTCGGTACTACACATCTGCACCATGCACAGTGCCTACAAAATGGTAAATTAAGTTCAGTACCGTGCTAGACAACTACAAAATGCGAAAGATAAGCTATGAATTTGAAAAGTGAAAATAAAATTATAAAGTAAAAATTTGGCCTAGAGTGGCCGCTTGCAGCACTCATAGTGCCGACAATTGCCGTGTTCCCGGCAACGGCGCCAAAAACTTGACACGACTTTTCCGTGCGTAAAATGCAAGTGTACGCGTCAATGTAATATAGGCTTTTGTGAGGCCCGAGTCGAACTCAGGGACACTAAATTATCGGAGACTACTACTAACTACTCGCAATCAGCTAGACCGATTATAAAGTTGGAAGTTGTTGTAAAATTTAAAGAAAATGAAATAAAACAAAACAAAACAATCGATTAAAGGTTTATTTTAATCAATTCAAGTGGAGATCTTTAGGATTGCGGTTTCACCACGGGTTATCATTGAATGAATTTCTATATAGCAACTCAGATTTATCTCTCTATCCGGGTAGTGGCCTGTAATCAGAATTGCCCACTGTCATGGTACAATTCACTACCTATGTCTAGGTCGGTTCCACCGTCGTAGTAACCTATACCCTAAACTAGGTGCATTAGAATCGACCTCTGGGTATCCACCATTAACCTTACACCACCTTATTCAAGGGATTTGTCAATTAATGTGAATTTCGTCTCTTTTCAACCGTTAATTCTTCTTTCAAAGTAATTAAGGGCATTAGATTATTATTATGGTGATCAAGCATAACAATATAATTGAGAAAATGAAATCATACCACAGATTTAAGAGATAAATGATGAATTACTATGATAAAAATGTCATACACTGCTTCCCCGGGCTACTCCCGGTCCTAAAGATAAAGGGGATTAGCCATGCATGTTCATTTCAGAGCAAAACATGGTAGAGAAAAGGGGAAACATGGAGAAAAACGTGATTGAGTGGTGAAACCCCTAAACGAAGAAGATCCAAGTGGTCCTTGGCGTAGAACACGCGATCTTCGGCCTTTCGACAGTGGAAAACGTCTTCTTCGGCATCCGGAACGGCTAGGGCGTGCTTCTGGGCTCCGTCCTTCTCTCCACACCTTCTCGGGATGTGTGCCGCGGCTAATGACGTGATAGATTGCTCTTTCCCGCCGTCATTAGGTATAATCACCGAGTTAGGTCGCCAAAAATATCACAGCCGTCAGATTTAGATCAATCTGAAACCAACTTGTATCTGACGGTGTCGATACTATCGACGCGAGTCGATAGTATCGACTTTGCGCGGTATCGGCTGGTCTTCTTTTCTTTTCTTTGTCGCGACTGATGCTAACTCGATACAATCGATGAGGGTCGATGGTATCGACTCTCATAAGCGTCACTTTTGTCTTTTTCTGTCGCTGAAGCTCTGGGGTCGATAGTATCGACTTCAATGTCGATGATATCGACTGTCTTCTCGCTAGCAACCTGATGGTTCATGGCTACCATCGACTTCGCCGTCGATGGTATCGACTCTGTGCTGCTCCTTGCGGCTGGCAACCTGTGCTTGTGTCGATGGTATCGACCACTGTCGATGGTATCGACAGTAGCAAATACTCGTTTTTCCTAAAATTATAACACAAAACCACATAAGCCGAAATAAAACATATTATTGTAATCATTTATGTTCAAAACACTAAAATAAGGGAGATTTGACATAGAGAAGGATCATATACCAAAGTAAATTAATCATGCAATATTAACCACCAAAATGACCAATAACTACATAAAACACAAGTAAAATATGTCTATAAATGTGACTCAAAATCGTCGCATCAAGTGACACATGGATACCATGATTGGTAGTTAGAGTCACATCTCATAGTGATGGTGGTGATTGTAGTTCTTAGACTTGAAGTCACTACACTTGTCACATGTCATTCAGTGTACTTTGACATCATCCACCATCGTCTTGAATAAGGATTTCCATAAAGATGGTTCTTGGGTGCACTGTGACACATGGGGATGACTGTGAGTGATGTAGATGGAATTTGTCCTTCCTACGGGAGTTTGATATTCCACCCACTTGATAAGCGAGATTGAGAAATGCATGACCATGCTGATGTGAGTCAATATGTGATATTGAGCTTACATATATCTCAAATAGTCTGCTCTAGTTCAAGGAACATGGATTAAACATTTAAGAGGATGACGGTTCCATGACTCAAGTTCAATCTAGATATCAACTACAAAGGAACTATACAATCAGTGTAACACCATTCATGAATGATAGGTTAAGTTGTTCTCCAACTTATCTAATTACTTGGGTGGCATTGAAGTATTTCTAGATACCACTCGTTGCTTGTGAAATCAGAATATGATTATGAATGTCACTGCCAACATAATTTGGAGCCTATCGGGTCACACGCATAGGATGCGTTGGAATAGGTGTATAATTGTAGATTTGATTGGCATTGTTCTGAACCACTTTGATTACTAAAATGTTTATGTAATCCATTAGAATAATATTAGAATATGTTAAAATGTTTAAGCTAATTAATTGGAGTGACTGGCTCTAAGTACAAGTGGGAGTCTGTTGGTATGTATGCCCATAGAGCCATCCCAAGCGATTGTATGGAGTCCGATATTAATTAATCAATTAATACGATTAATTAATTAATTAATTATTTACAAAATATTCTAATTAATCCACAAGCATTTTAATTAACGCATTCTTTCTATTTACCGAAGGTTTTAGGAAACCCTACTTCCTTTTGTCTCTTATATAAAGGGGCTTGACAGCCGATGTCTTGAGAAGGCATTGAGAGAGGCTTTTTAGTTTATGCTCACATACATAAATCCTAGCCATCATCATCCTCAAGAGAGAAAGGAGAGCACCGTGACGCTAACACGTCATCACACATAGGCTACTCCATCCTTCCAGCTTAAGAAGCATGACGTGGAATTCCAGTCCATCTGTATGGATGAAGTAGAGACGCAGACGTTGAGACGCATGTGTTCGATCAACGACCGTCCATACACTCTACGAGTGGTGTACATCACTGCACGAAAGGAGCACCGCCAGATCTTTCCATGACACACATGGAGGATGGGAGAGAAGTACTGTTTGTGTAAGCCAGGAGTGTTGCACACCATCATGCAGTGGGATGTCATCGGACTTGCTCCGCGACAAGGTATATCCCATGAACACTCTTTCTGAATATGTTTTTGTCGATGAGATCTTGTTGCGGGTTGCATGAAAATATATTTTATATTGTTGCTTCCACCGCACATGTTTTGTAACATACTGAATCCTAGACATTTTGTCTTTTGGCCTCTTTCCCATCTTTTCTTTTCCTTTCTATCCTTTTTGGCCTTGATATTCAATTTGTGGAATTATTAGTTGTTCGGGGTTCACCATTTATGCCAACATTTGGGTTTATGCACAAATGCCTCAGTAAATATTTTAATAAGGGTCTAATATGCAAATTTACCACTCATATAACATATTAATAAAATATATTCGTTCTAGATCATTCCTTAGCCTTATGAAGCAAGGAAGAGAAAAATGAATGAATGATCTTGCTTTAAACATGTTAATGTGATATGGAATTAATTAATATGAGAAATATTGGTGATATTGGATAATGGGATAAAATTCATAAAAAGAACACTAATTGGTTAGAAATAAGTTGAGATTCATTTTCTTTGGGTTTGGTTTGGCTTGTAGGCCAAGTTTCATAATTTTGGGACAATAATAATTATATCTCTTTTATTTTGAAAAGAAAAGATGAGTTTCCCTCAAAATATGAAATAAAATATTAAATGACTCTAAAAGTGGGAATTAACCTTAAATTCATAATATAGACATAAAAATATGCCTTTGGGCAAGTTTTTAACTACTTTGGATGATATTTGGATAATGTGAAAAAGTAGGAGATAGAAAGTGTGTAGAACCTTCTATTTGAGAATTAATTAAATAAATGGCATAAACATGATCAATTAATGGCAAAATCGTATCTACGACATTAATTGGTACAAGTGGGTAAAATCTCATCATATTTGAATAATCTTAGTCATAAATGAAGGAGGAAAGAGAAAATGAGTTCTAAAGTATTTAAACCATTAAAAGTTCTCAAAAGGCAAAATTAATTCCATATTCAGATTCTACGCCCCAAAACCAGTCAGGGTGTCAATTTTTATTAAATTTGGAATTTGTTTGCACCCTAAAAATAGGAGAGAGAAAAAGGAAATAAATATGTATACACTTTGGTTGAATTTGATTAGAATTGCTATTTAATTTGTCACGCCTGCTTTGTTTTCACGTGATTGATCTGGGCCATTGAAATTCGGATTGGACGGCCGTCGAGTTGTCCTCTACCTCACAACTAAAAAGGAAAATAGGCTTCATTTTAAGCAATCTTAAAAATCAGATTTCTCTATGTGTGATTGATCTTTCCCCAAAGTTTCTTCTCCTATGTGTTCGGGGGATGATTCTACACGCAATGACCCCTTGGTCGAGTCCTATTTCTTTGTATCCAAGAAACTCCCAAAGCTTGCTCCCCAAGCTTTTTGGCCACCACCCTCCTCGCCACATCTTTCCCCCTCACATATATATAACCCCAAGAAAACACCCCTCGGCCCCTATGAGACTCCCCTCTCCTCCTAATTGTGCTATTCTTTGCATATGTGCCGCCGGTAAGGAGCTTCTTACCCAAGCCTTGCAGCGCCTTCTCCTCCCTCTACAGTGCACCTCCGATCAAATTTCTCATCTCGATAGGTTTGGCCTTGCCTCCTCTTTCTTTTGGTTCTTTCGATTTTAAGTTTGATCGAGTATTACATTCCCCCCCCAATCTTGGATGTGGGTGGTCTGCTCCTTGCTTGCAGCTGTGGCGTGAGCAGAGGAGGAAGATAGTCCCTCCTCATTTTACAGTTTTGCCCTCTGCACATTTTATTTTTCTTGCTTTTCAATCGAGGATAAATCGGTCTTTTAAGGTCTTCTTAGCCTACTTTGACCCGTGTCTTACTGGGCCTTTGACCGTGACTTGGCGACATGTGGTTGGGCCAAGTCACGAGCCACCTCTCCTCTCTCTCTTGCTCTATTTTGATGACATAGTGAATTATGATTAACTGATATTGCAAAATTTGTATCTTTTTATTCCATGGTCCAAAAATAAAAATAAAATATGTTCTGAAAACAAAAAATTCCCCTCTATCTAATAAAAATAACTTTTGATCTTGATTCTGAGTTTTTCAAAAAAGTATTTTTTGGGGAAGGATTAAAATGATTAAAAATCACTAAAAATACCCATAAAAAGTCCATATCTCTAAAAAACCTAAAATTATATGTTATGTTGAATAGAAAACCCTAACTAAGATAGTGGTGATGTTTTTAGGACCTAAATTGATGGTTTGTATAAAAATTTAGTATGTTTGAGGTTTTGAACCTTTAATGAATGAATATGATTCTAATAGATGGATATGAAATTGAAAATAGGACTTGTGGACCCTGATCTCATTTAAAGGTTCTGAAAAGTAGTTTCTAGGACTCTAAGGATGAGGTATATATGTGCATTTACAACTTAAGTTGGGAATATTAATGCCTTAACATACTTTTTCTCTAATGAGGCTTTATTAAACCCTATTTCCTATACTCTTGAATCTTTTGCTATACTTTCCTCATTAATCAGTTTTGCAATATTATTCATGGGTCTTGGTACCCCACTGCCATGTTCTATTTAAATGATGCTATTACTTACCATTGTTTCTAGCATGATGATTTTATTATACTAACTAGCTATTGTAGTGGTACTTATGTACAACCACCCATAGTAGGGCATGTGTTCATTCGCCCTGGGGAACGTCTTATTCTCCCCCCACACATAAAACGTGTGTAGGTGACTGAGAATGTGTTATTCTCCCCTCACCTTTTGGTTGAAGGTTCGGTAGGTGCCTCAACCCTACTTAGTTAAGGTAGTTAATATTAATCATGCATGCAATTCTTTTATATTATTTTGTTTATGGTAAGCATCTATTGAAAGTAGCCTCATTCTCTTATTATCTTCATCTTATGATGAAACTTAGTCTGTATTATTTGCTTTAATTTACTTGTTATCCTAGATTAGTTTTGTGACACATACTTGTTTTTCCTTTCCCTTTTGCTGGGTGCCTTCCCAACCACCTAGGTGATGAGCAAGGTGATGGATAAGACAAGAAGATATTAGCTTTTAACTTGGACTTGGTTGATGGAGATGTTTCTCTAGAGATAAAATTGTAGTAATTAGACTTCCCTGTATCTAGATCCTATTTGTAAATCTTGATGTAAACCCTAATGGGAGAATTTGATGTATTTTTGTAAACCTTTATATGAAATTGAATATAGTATGTCATTCTTTATTCCGCTGCTTTTCAATGGTCCTTTATATACCAATGTTTAATAAATTTGGAAAATTTATGCCCATTCCATCGTACCTTTGAGTGTGTTTGGACTGGATGTCAATTCTTCAAATTTTTAGTAAAATGGTGATTTTTCCTCTTTACATGTTTCCTCCAAAAAACCCAAAAGTACTAATGGATATCTTAATGACATTCCAAAAACTCTTATTGGATTTTATTATCATCTTGTCATGTCCTATACATACAAGATTATATGGGATAAGTACATTTATAGCATACATGATAGATCCATCATATGGCATCTGATTGATGATCTTCCCAAAAGAATTGGAACTTATGGTTCATGATAGACTAATTTGGATTCTCTCTCATTGAATCCTTCTCATGTTGAACTCTTTCGACATATTGCTATTGTGCTCAAACTTCCATTATGAAACATTCAATAACTATCTCATAGGTCTTGATCTTGATCTTATAAGATGTTTCATTTAATCCTTCAGTGGTGAAGGAGTATTCATGCCAGCTCTCAATATTTACAATATTGATATGTTATTCCTCATCATATGTGGAATATTCATATATGCTCCCACGAAATCTTTCATAATCACAGCTGTTATATTTTATATTCACTCAAATCAAACTCTTTGACTATCTTCTCAAATCAAAATATCCCATTTCTGAGGTACTTCTTTCAATCCCAAATTGAACTTTGTAGTTCATAGACTTTATTTGCATTCTTGAAGTTAAAACCTTTTAGATTGTGTCATGTATACAACCTCTGATGTATTCCCTTTAAGGAATCTAGTTTTATCTTCATATGCTAAATCTCTTGATCTAATTTATCTACAACCACAAGTTTGACAATTGGTAAAGAAATTTATATCATGTTCAACAACTTAAATTGATTTCAAAATCTATTCAACCAATTTGTCCTTTTTGTTGTCCACGTAGATATTTGTCATAATATCTTATTACATCCTTTGGGTATTACCCCTTTAGGTGGCACTGTAAGTCACTACGAAAAATATGGTCTTTAACTACAAAAAAAAATTGTAGCGAAAACCCCAAAATTTGTAGCTAAAAGCTTTGGCTACATTTATCCTTACATTTATAATATATAGCTAATACCCGTGTAGCTAATTGTTTAGGCTACATTTTTTAAAGTTGTAGTTAGTTATTCCTCTCACTACAAATTCATATGTAACCCTAATTGTAGGTAAAAATGTCCTTACACATAAACATGTAGTTTCAATTGTAGCCAAATGTATGACTACAATTCAATTTGTACCTATGATATGTAGGGAGAGATGGCATTGGTTACAATTTGTATTTGTAGTTCATGCATAGCAAAAATTAGCACTTGCTACACATGTAATTATAGCTAGTGTGTAGTGAAAGACACCATGTACTATACATACATATGTAGTGAGAGACATTATGTATCCAATCAGTCGCTTGCCAATATAGAGTGGTTTTCAATAAGAAAACAGATGAATGTTATTCAAGATCGAGTTGTGCTTACAATGTCACCAATGATACTTTTATTTATATTTGAACAATGAGTACACATGGGGAGGACATTAACCTAGCCCCTGTTTTACAATATGCATGGAAAAAAGACACATGTATACAATATCTTCTTCTGACTACATCTATCCACTGCAGACTACAAAGCACAATATAAAGAGGGCTCATCTCCCTTAGTTCGTCCACCTAATTCAGTGAGTTAACAACCCTATGAATCTCAGCTTTAGTGGTGAATCTTCCAATCCCAAACATGATAGAGGTATGTGCCATGTCCTCATCAACTCCTAGATCTTGAGTTATAGCCTTTTCTGTTGGCAACTCATGTAGAGGTTCATGTATGGTTAGTTTTGGTTGGCGAATCCCCTGGATCAGAACATATTGGCATTTCTTCTCATAATCTATATGTTCTGTACTTTTGTATTTGTGGATCAAACACCATCAAGTTGATGGTAGCATCCACTTTGTGCGAACCACCATGGATACCTACAAAGAAACATACAAGTTTTGAGATATAGCTCCCGAAAGAAACAAGAAAACATAGTTTCTCCTACTCATAACTTACGTATTTCATAAGCTTTCTTCTCCCAGTGCATTTAAGAATAAGCTCCTACCTATACATGATGACCTCTATATTACATTTTGTCATTCTCATTGATCTGCAGAATGCTACCAAGCTAATGGTTGGACCTATTTTCACTATTTACCCGAGGTTTCCTCATTCACTGTAGTATAAATTTTGTAAGGAAGACCGCTGAGGCAGCTATTAATGATGGAGCATAAGAAAGAAAACTGTACTCCAAGAGTGTCAACTCTACTATATAACTAGCTAAGAATTCAAGTTGCATAGAAGGAACCTGCAACAAAAAATGGATAAATACTTAAAAACCTGAACTATATTTAAAAGGTGACAACAGTGAGAACTAGACGCTTACCCCTTCTGACTGTTGAGCTACACGGAAGAATCTCCTATAATTATAGAAGAAGAAGAAAAGGTTTGTCAAGGTCAAGTTAAGAAAATTTTAAAGCAGTGTTCACGGGTTATATACATCAATGCAATGTGGAATACCTCAAAAAGCATTTCACTATTGGAGTAGTCATCTCAAACTTGAGGTGTCTAAGTACAGCGACTTCCATTTGCAGAACCTGTATATGGCATTGTTAGGTACGCATAGAAGTGTGAAGATGAGAACGGTAAAGGACATCAATTCTCACCTCCTCCTTAATGTAAGTGTTATCAGTTATATAGAAGAATTCTTCCACCTGAGGAGCACATATTTCTTCATATTTTCTGCATCAAAAGAATAATTCATCTCTTTAAGCATATGGAAGAAATGGTGGGCAGGAGGAAATATTATAGACAAAGGTCAATCTTACGAAGCGATTAGCATACAAGCTAGTCCGAGCAATTGCAAACGCTGCTGATTCACTTCATTGCCAGAAAGATAGCGATCAATGTAATTAACTGTCAAGTATAAGGTGTCTGGAACCAACCTATATTCTTCAGAAACCTTCCAATAGAAAGAGGATATAGGTTATATGAAAATCAGAAAAAAAAATCTAATTTATGCAAAACCCATCACGTTAAGTAATTCACCTCAACCAGACAATCCACTAGAATAGCACGCATGCTTGCATTTATATCTTTTTGAGTTGCTTCTATGAAATCGGCAGCATGCCTCTTCTTTGTCTATCAAAAAATTAAAAGCTTGCAGAAAATAAATTATTCCCTAGAGATTGGGGTTCAGGTAGGATCAATGACTCAGGAACTCAGGATCGGCGTTTCCCAAAGTTTTGATAGGACATTGGATGGGCGGGGAGCATATACACCGACTCCGAAATCCAAAATATAAGCTACAACATCATTGCCACTCTAGATACAGTTGTTCCGCAATTTAGTATAAACAAAAGACCAGAGTGTAAAGTTTATTGACAGATTAAGACAGAAATAGGAACTCAATATAACATGATATATAAGACTCTTAATTAACCAGTGCAATTTCTCATAGAAGGAACTGTCTGATACATATCATGATGTTTGCATTATCAGACTAGTTGTAAGCTAGATGATATAGACTAATCTAATGCCACAATGCTATACAAATTTGAGTCTGGAAACTGCAGTGCCAATTACAGACAAGGAACATGATTAGGAAATATGAGATATCGATACTAGTTAACATACGTGTATGTCAGATAACACCAAGTACTCTTGGGCAAAAAACTGGAGTTGTTCTCAAGAAATTGACGGTTGAATGATGCTGCATAGCCATTTGTCAAACTGGCAATTTGAGCACGTCCAACTAAGCAAATCATATATAAGAAGTCGAGGAATACTGATTGTGTATTTCGTCATGTTTATTGATCTCATCCACATCGACGAGTCAAGGAGGCATATGTTCCCGGTAGAGTTGCACACTACTTTCTTTGACCAGAAAAGGAGTTGCACACTATTTTTTCTGACCAGAAAAAGAGTTGAACACTATTGCATCCATAATCTTTTTAATGACGGGAAGGGAGACTTGTATCCATATACTCCAGCATCTTTCCAGAAAGTCAGACCGAGCCAACCACACAATACGAGGCTTGACGCCATGAAAAGCTCCTTGTTGATGCTACTGAAACAGTACATGCAGAGCAGGTTACCCCAACCATGTAGGAAGGATCCCCAAGTTGCACCTGTAAACCACATGAGATCATGGATGAATAGAGCACGTGGAATAGTTAGACCATTGCCCATCATGGCAGGCAATACTATGAAAACTGATAAGCCTTTGATGTTGGCTGGATGTAGGTAATTTGATGTTGGCTGGATAAGACTCTTGAATAGATAGAAATAGTACACATGCATTTGTTGGAGTCCACAAAATAAGCAAGAAAATGATAGTTGCCATGTCTATGAGCCGTCTACGATTGTCTATGAGAATGGAATATTTATGGTAGCTAACCAAGAAGTACATAACTGATAGATATCCTTTTAGTTACACAGAAAGGACAGAATCACATGTATAGTTCCACTTCAATACAACTCAAATCCAGTAAACAAGACAGTATGCAATGATGTATTTATTCTAAAAGTTTGCAACCGACCAAGCCCTTCCTAACAAAAAGAAAATCTTTCTTGGAAAAAAACTCAGTTGAAGATATCTCCCATCAAAACATGTATAGGCATTTTACAAGAATGCAAAGTTCTACATTTGTATTCATATCGATACCAGAATTCTTAATCACTAAATTTGTTCTCAACTTGAACTGAAATAATAGTTGTTTACAGAAAGACATCAACTATTGATCCTTATCTAAAGCATAACAATACAAAAGGCAAGAAAATACAATTCTTATTGAACTTACAAAAGTGCTGACAAATTTTCATGGATTATTTTATGTGAACTTCGGACAAAAGTTTGTTAACGAAATTTTGTGGTTCCAAAAAGTAAATATGGAAAATACTTAACTAAAGCCGACCACATAAAATCACTAGTTGAAATTACATCATGTGTTGAATTGTTGAAAACTTACCAGGAACCCAGACTGTGAGATCCAGTGTCCTCTGACAAAAAGCCTGGAAAAATTAACAATGTCAGCACATATATCAAGTAAATACCAACAGCATAGTCAATATTCTCTAAAAACAGTTGCTTGTGACTTAAATGTTTGTATTGGCTTTCTGCATCCTACAGTTGAAAAGAGACAGTTAAGAGGTCAAACCGGCCTTGGAGGGCATAACTAGCATAAAATTGTTTCAAGACATACTTCGGGGTTATCCCTTTCTTGAATACCAGCAGCAACAAGATCAACAAGTACAGTCTTTGATCCTTCAGCGGCAGCCTTAGAGCGATAGTACTTCACAATTGGAAGTTTTGGGAAGACAAATGCATAAAGAAGAACACAGAACAACTCAACAATATCCGATATTGCAAAGAACATTACTGCAGCAAAAATCAAAACCAAAGTTAAGAAAAGGGTACTAAAAAGGCCCAGGCTAAAAGGTACACGCCAGTCAGCAAATATCAAATGTTAGTTTACAAAGTTGCAAATCAAAACTACTACAGGCAATAATACTCGACTTATAGGATCACAGTACTGATTATGATTGTCATTACTCAAGCAAATTGTCAGCAAATAGTTTAAGATACTATTAGAAAGTTGAGAGAGAAATAAACTAGAGAACTTGAAATAAATATGTCAAAATATTTCCTTTATTGCATAGATTTGGAGCATTCATTTTAGAAATTGTCAGGAAAAAAATAGAAAGCACGCATTAAATTAATCAGCATTCCCTTGTTGTGTTTTCTGATCAAATTAGGCCAAGAATACTTGTAGTTTAATCAATTTCGAGTTGGTGTTGGTCACAGCCTCCTCAAGAAGTGGACCAAGGATTGGGACTGTCAACATGTCCTTTTTGGCTTCCCAAACTTGTCATCACATCAAAACCTTCGACTAGAATTGTTCATGCTAACAGCTTAGTTAGGATACAATTGAAAGAGAATGAACAATCATACAGATGAAATATCAGTTATTAAGAATGTAAGCATAACTGTGTTGAGAAAAGCATGGTGCATTCTGATTGCCCTTCCCAAAAGGCCAAGGAATGATAGAAAAATTACTACTGCACATTCCTACTGCACATTAACATAACAATTACTCAGTAGCATTGATTCCCTTTTCACAAGATGAAATGATCAAGAAAAATTAAAGTAAGATCAATCACCAAAAGCAGAGGACCAGTAGCAACAACTAATACTAACATGAAGAAATCACTGCATGCAACTATGATTCTTGAGACCAGAAACTCCCAGCTGCACAACAAGCCAAAAATTATGGTCAGCTTTACAACCACTAGGTGAGGTACGTTTCTTAAGTGAGAATGATACAAAAAGATTGTCTATCCACTGTATGTAATTTAATGAAGAACTACTAGAAGACGTATTACTGAAACGGGAAATCCAAATTCTTACTGTCATCCAAAAATGGAACAATAAATTACATTAATAAATAGAATTCCAAATTCTTACTGTCATACTAGCATTGACAATGGAAAATTGGTGGAGATGAATAAATTGATAAGAAAATATGAATATTTATGAGCCCTACATTTCTATTTCTCTATAAGTTACATAATACCCTTTCTCTTTGGTGCATAGAGATATATTTGCCATTGTTAGGTTATTTGAGCCATAATACTGATACCTATTACTTAAGTTGTGGAGCCCTAATGGTATAGCTTGTTTAGATTTAGTATTAGTACTGGATATTGTTCCTACACTAGAGTAGTTTCATGCTAAAACGAGCTCACCTCCTTTAAAGTAACTAAGAAATGAAGGATGTTATGTTCCAATGCATGCTATTGATATCTTGGATGAGCAACAACTGCCATTTCTAGCAACTAGAGTTAGTTTCCCATTAGACTTTTTCTAGTGGTGGGTTTTCTCAGAGTCTAGGCTATTCCTTGTTATATTTAGTTCGTAGTAACTGAGATAAGTAATTATGATTGTGGAGTTAAAGAAAAAGGTGGTGGCTTCATGAGAGCCATACTTCTGTAATTGTGTTACTCAAACCAATAGTTACCTTTACAGGGAAGATTCTTTTCTATTTACTCCTGGAATATCCCCCGCATATCCCACAATAAAATAGACATGGTACCAAGAGGAAATTCCCCAAAAGATGTCAAGCTCCCCTTACATGAAAAGGAAATTCCCCAAAAGAAAGAGGTATTGATTAATAAGTTGTAATACAGAATTATAGTAAAGTAGTACTGACAAATAAAATGAATCCCATAAATGCATAACTCCTTGTGAGGGTGAAGTTTATTATTTTTCTTGGTAATTTCAATTCTCTTGGTAAAGAAATAAGGAGCAGTTGGTTGGAGATTCCAGGATGTCATTCTCAGCATTCCCAACAATATGGCTATGATCATCTTCAGATCTAACAGAAACCCCCTGCATAGAGTACTCATTTCACAAAAAGATTCATCAATTATGTTTATAGGATATATCTGAAAACATCCTTAATGTCACATAAAGGAAGTTTATGTTTAGTTAGATAGTAGTAGAGAAAGTTTTCAGGATGATTTGGAAGGTTTAACAGCTACAAGATAAGTGTATAAACATACTAAATCTGAAGTCTATGAATAAGTGACATCCAATTATTTATTAAAATAATCTACTTCCATAAGATCTGGAAACTATTCAAACTTCTCAGAAAAGCAAAACCTTAGTCAAGCAAAAAGTATCAAAATTATCCAACTGGAGATAAGGAGCACAAACAACTATCTAGACTTTGAATCCAATATATGAATGATCAGAATAGTTTAGTTGCATAGATCCAGGAGAAAGTAGAACTCCAGGAATGTAACACAAGAGAGAAACCCAGAAGAAGACAATTCATAGGACAACTCACAAATTAGATATTGATAATATTGGTGCGTTGGCCCATCCATCATGGTTTCACTTAGATGCATCATGTTAACTTCAAGAATCATCAATAACACAAACCATAGTGCTAGCAGAAACCTAATAGTTAATAAAGCAACGTTTTGTGTTGTTGGGAAGCACTTTCAAGAAGTGGGAAGAGAAGTATAGGTTATAGAAACAAACCTATGGTTCAGATAATGATGTATAGTTTCAGGGAGATGTTTTAAAAGAAAGTTTGGCTCCTACCTTATGAAAGTCATCAACTATCATGTTCAAGTATGATCCTTTTTACAAGACTCAAAAGACATATAGAGAGGTGATAATGATCTTTTTTAGATCAAAAAGCTATTAAAATGCATGCAATTCAGTACATTGGTAGCAACCTGTGAATTTAAACTGAATGATCTTTTTGGGTTAGGTTTCTTACATAAGTATACAGTAACAAGTAAATCAGACAGATACTATTAGAGGAGCTACATTTGAGGACCCTAAAGATACACCACACTAGACAGAGGATGGTGCACATTCCCATGGAGGTTGTTGATTCTAAGATTAATTAGCAGCAACGACGTGGTCAGACTAACAAGAGAGAAAATATTTACATCATTGGTTGGTCAATTTTTCTACTAGACTGCACCAAATGATTTAGACATCTAGTTTTCGTCCAAGACGTCCATGAGAGGCACTTAGTTTAAAGTCAACACAAGAGACTAGACGACTCCTCGTCCATGAGATCCAGATTATTTCAAGTCTATTCAATAGAAAACTGAAGCACAAGATCCTCTCTGCAAGTTTTTCACAACTCTCATGTCAATATCAAACAATGATATGTCTTTCCCCCGGCTGCAACAAACATTTATATTAACCTGAGGAAATAGATCCAGAGCATTAGCATTTGGACCACCAGTAGCAATGATAGGTTGCCTCTATTGAGGGGGTTTTACTGGTTGGGTTGGAGGAGTAACTCATACCGATTGTTGTTTAGGAATACCTTGAGAGACTAAACTCATCAAAGAACATCAATTATTCCTTGTTGATGTGTGTTTTACGATTTAAAATTGCAGTCAGTATACCGAGGTACTGGAATATGTATTTTTTATTAATATAGTATCCAAATCAAGATTGATGAGGGTTTCAGAGTTCAAATAACTTCATTGAATATCCAACTTGGCTGACACAATCACTGGACCAGCTTGTATGTAAATGTAAATTAGTTAAGAAAATATCAGGTGCATATGAGTATTCACGTTGTTTGAAAATTACAATAGAAACATGCTAATAACATCAATACATTCACAACATGGAAGCACATAAAGTTAACCACAACTCTCATGTCAATGTCAGACATGTCGACACACCTTAGGACACCCCTTAAAATGTATTTGACACTCCTGTGTGGCCCTACTTGTCTGTAGGCGTGTCCAACATTTGTGTTAAAGGACAAAAGGTGAAAAAGATGTCTGTTTTGTTAAAGTTTCATGTTTCTTAGTGTTTGTAAAAATGTCTGCGCTCCTGTCTAGAATTTGGATTGTGGTTCCGTGGTTTATAATCATCACAAAACAAATTCTGGATACAAAACCCTATATAAAATTAGTGAGATTTAATAATAAATTAGAAATATGTAAGGCTGGGAATGATCTTATAGTACGTTAACTTCTTGCAATCTTGATAGGAATCACCTTTCGAGGCATAAATGTCCCATCTTTACAGAGTTAGCAGCAACCATATTATTTTCTTGGTACACTTGATAAGTTGCAATGACATACAAAAAAGTATTAATCTTTATTAGTTGACTTAGTTTTTATAGTCACGTCTTCATAACATCATTATGTATATCATGCTCAGAATTGATAATGCACAAATGAGAAACATGGTGTTGGCAGCTCATTTTCCTGTCCGACTAGTTCATGTAAAATGATATCCAAAGAGGATATTCTCAGTAGGGAACATGGTAAATGTCTGAGCTGAGCAGTACTAGAACTTTAAACAGCTTCCATGTTGGAAAGGGAGACATGCTCAATCAGAATGCAACAAAGGTATGGGACGAGCAGGTGTGTAACATGTAAGGCTATGGGACTAGAAGGTGTGTAACATGTATAATGAGTTAAAACAACGACAAACTAAATATATAAAAAAGTAGAAAATATACATATGTTAGTAGTATACAATAAGATTTGGCATATTGGCATCTGTTTTAAGGTTCCAACTATTTTTCTAGTCTACATGCATTAATGTTTTGAACTCCCAACTTCTTTACGAATACCAACATCAGTCTCAAAAACATGAGTTTAATGTACATATCAATGGTTTTACGTATATGTACTTAGCTATATTCAGATACATTACTATGTATAATTGTATCAGTTATCTTGAGCTTAATCAATCAAACCCAATGTCCCCAAATCAGACATTATTTTGTAAAACCAAACCCATTTCATCCATATTAGACATGTTATCCCCCTAGTTATGACATCATTGGCCCAAATTTGACCTAACATGGTCTATATTGGACCTAATTTTACTTAGATTGCCCTATTCTAGCCTAAACCAGACCCAATTTGCCATAATATGACCTAGTCAAACTTAACTTCCCTAAACTCCACAAAATTGACCTAAATGAGCCCTGATTTGGCAAAATCAGACCCAATTTCCCCAGAATTTGTCATAGTTTCCTCAAATTAGACTTGTTTTTGAATGCATGGTACCTCACCTCATGCTGCATTGTGGGATATAGGAATGAGAAATAGTAATGCTAGCTATAATATCCTTTTTCTTCTGTTAAAGTTGTCATATGTCTAGATCATTCTGCTAAACTAACTCGACGTCTATATAATGAGTTAGAGAATCATTTTCCATATTAGTAATGCTAGCTATAATATACTTTGTTTGTGAATATCAATAGTTTGAACAGTTTCTCATTTCAGAATTGGGTGTGCCAACATGTATTCTATTTGGAAATCTAGTCACTTATATCAACTGTTTGATTAAATCATGTTGGCTTTTATATATAATTAGTTTTGTTTGCATCTATGCTCTAGAAATATGTAATTTAGTTATGTATCAGGTACTGCAAATTTTAAAGGCATTTCTTATGCTTGTGTTCATGTTAGGCTCTGAAGGTATGCTCTTCAATTCAGTTCATCATTGACTACAAATTTTCCTCTATTTCAGAATATATTTTTTTAAACCACGTACTATTTCCCCTTTCTTAATAGTGAAAAAGGCACACAAGTACTTGAACGTTCTCATGGGTTCCCTATGTGTGTAAAGATGACATGAGGGCTAGATAAGGTTAAGATAAATTTGGTTATTTTAAAGCTATGTTCTCTACTGGTAGTTAAGCATTCAAATCCATGCATATATTTCTATTGTGCTCAGTTTTATAATGTGTTCTTCTCAATGACAATTTCATTACTGGATGTTTTGAAATGTAAATTACTTTTCTTATTGGGAATTTTAACCTTCCAAAATGGTGAGTATAATCAGAACTAAATAAAATAGTGTACTTATAATGTTAGATGACGCATCATAGCATGGATGTTTTATATTGTCACTTCGGTCTCATTGGCCCCATCCTAACATCCAACTACATGAAGAAGGGATGCCACTATCACCCTGTTATCTTTAACTTAATTTCATATCACTGTACACTTTTTCTTACACTACAAAATGTGATGAACATATATTGGTTGCATGGATTCTCTATAATATCAAATGATGAAGGAAAATTTAAGTCTTACAATAAAATCGATGTCTGATCATATGAAAACAGAGGGAAAATGATGCCATGGCTGCTCCAATGGAATGTGTAGTAGACATAATAAATAATGTCCCCATAGAAATATGTATCTTGAATAACTTGCATTCAATATAGTGGTAGGTGAAATGATCAATATATAAAAGTACAATCCATGATGCACCCACAATGCTCCTCTAAAAAACATAAATATAGGCAAACATAATCATATCCCATAAAAATTGTCAACTATATAAGAAATGTGATACCACTAGAAATACACAAAGATAGGAAAACATAATCATATCCCAAGCACCCACAATGCTCCTCTAAAAACCAGAGACAACCAAACCATAAGTCCTCAATGTGTGTTGATTTATGTCCACTATGAACAATACCAATATTTGAATGTATGGTTGAAAGGCAAGCTAAAGTTGAACCACTATTTGGAATGCGGGAACCATCTACTATAGAGAATGGAACATATTAATGTTAAGGAATAAAAGGCTAGAACAATATTAAAAATTTACCAAAAATATGTGCTGGAACAATATACCATACACATAAACTATCAATTCAAAAAAAACATTTTTGGATTCCCTACCTTTCTCGGATGCATTTCTGGACAGACCATCATGTACAAGATTTCCCTCCAAGTCCTTATTGTGAAAGCCTTAGGTTTGTTTTCATGAACTTGTTTTAATTTCATATAAATTGATGAGTACAACCCATGGCATATAGAGAGTTGCAGAATCTTCATATACTTCAGCTGGGTAATAGGACAGGAAACTAGTCCTACACAGGAAACTCAAGATAGAGACGAGGAAGTAATGAGGGTGAGTAACTTAATTGATAGAGACCAACGTTTCTGGAACAATGAGCTCATCCAAACTATTTCCCAACTAAAAAGATTTTATTAAGTCCCATTAATTTGCATTTTCCATAGGATTGTCTGTCTTGGGTGTAGATAATGGTGTGCGTTCACTTTGATCATCCTATTGGCTAGAAATGTTGGGGAGCACGCCATATTGGTCACCATACTGACCACATAGAAACACTGAAGATGGAATATGGAGAACAATAATCGAAGGAAATTGACCACTGAAACCCAGTTATATATTGTGGATAGGATGCACACTGAAAGTTGCCTATTTCAGGGACACTGTGTGGAAGGATCATCATGTAGTATATGCTTAGATCAGCAAAGATTGTAAAACATTAAATTTTGTATTGAAAATACACTAATGCGTCCTTGACCATTACTCATTGAAGGATATTATAGTAGACATTCCAGATTAGTACTTTGCATTGACATTTCAAAAACTTGTCTGACAGATTGCAAAGACTGGACTATACGATATGTGACCAACTAGTGGACAATCTGGAGGTGACGCAATGACACTATGTTCATTGAAAAGGAACCAACAGTTGACTATAAATTAAATGGGTTAAGAACCTGATTACTGATTACACAAACCATAACCATCCGACTGGCAACACAAATAGATCGAAATAGGGAGAAGATAATGACAATTAGCAACATCCAAAAGAAGGAATGATGATAGTATACTGTGACTCCATGATTCATGTTGCGCCGTCATGTTAGAATGTCCTCTCTGTTAGTCTATGAGGTGATAGAAGACGGGAAAGCTGATACACATGGGGCCTCCAGATAGCTGGGACCAAACGTGCTCCACCCACACTGCCTATGGCGGGGATGACAGATGACAAGATTAGTCACTACACACAATAGGTGGTCGTTATGGCTAATCATTAAAGGAATCGGGCCGTAGGGCCTTGCAATCGCGAGCATTGTCATAGAAGTCAGTGTGATCTGTAGAGGGGCACCTCATATATAAACCAACTTAGGCAACGAAAATGGGATTGAATCGATTACCTTATTTTCAATGAGAATAGTGTTTTCTCCCTTGTCTTGTGTGAGACCTGATTCATCTGGAAGATCACCCCCCATAGGTCGTCGTCACCCCGCCTCACTCCGCTACTTGTCGATATCAGAGGCTGGGATAGGAGGGAGGAGAATAGGGAGAGATGTAAAGAGAGCGATGACGTGTATTTTACTACGCGCTAAAAATGCAAGTGTACGCGTCAAGTAGTATAGGCCTTGTGAGGCCCGAGTCGAACACAGGGATACTCGGAAATGTTGGAGACTCCTACTAACTATTTGCGATCAGCTAAGCCGAATAACAAATTGGGGTTGTCAGACAAAATTAAAAGAAAATAAAAATAAAACAAAGCAAACAATCGATTAAAGGTTAATTTAATCAATTCAAAAGGGTATCTTTAGGATTTCGGTTTCACCGCGGGTTTTCATTGTATAAGGTTTTATATAATGCCTCAATCTTATCTCTCTATCCGGGTAGTGGCCTAAAAACAGAATTACCCACTGTCGTGGTATAATTCACTATCTAGGTTTAGGTCGGTTCCACCGTCGTAGTAACCTATACCCTAAACTAGATGCATTATGAACGATCTCTCAGTATCCACCATTAATTTTACACCACCTTGGTCAAGGGATTTGTCGATTAATGTAGATTTCGTCTCTTTTCAACCGTTAATCCTTCTTTCAAAGTGATTAAGGGCATTAGGTTATTATTATGGTGATCAAGCATAACAATATATGGAGAAAACGAAACTATACCACAGATTTAAGAGAGAAAATATGAATTACTATTATAAAACTGTCATACAATGAATTTTAGGGCTACTCCCGGTCCTAAAGATGAAGGGGATTAGCCCCGCATGTTCATCTCAAACAAGTACAAGGTCGAGATAGGGGAAATCATGTGAAAAACGTGAAATGAAAGAGAAAACCCCTGAACGGAGAAGAACCAGTTGATCCTTTGCGTAGAACACGTGCTCTCCCGCCTTTCGGTGGTGAAATCCATCTTCTGCGGCATCCAGATCGACTGGTATGAGCTTCTGGCCTCCGTTCTCCTCTCCACTGCTCCTCGGTACTTGTGCAATGGCTAATCTGATCCCTCTGGCCCCCTGGCTGGGCGTCATTAGGTATAAGTCCCTAATTAGGTCGTTAATTAACTCCAGCCGTCCGATTGAGATCAATCTGAATCCAACGCATATCTGACGGCGTCGATACCATCGACGCGGGTCGATGGTATCGACCCCGTGTGGTAGCGGCAACCCTTGATTTCTTTTCGTTCGAGAGCCTGTTGTAGTCTCGATACCATCGACTTGGGTCGATGGTATCGACCTCCTTTTAGCGACGGCTTTGTCGTTTTGCGTCGCTACAGCCTCCTTGTGTCGATGGTATCGACGGGGTGTCGATACTATCGACTGCTTCATCGCCAACAACCTGAAGGTGACTCGATACCATCAACATCTCTGTCGATAGTATCGACGCTTTGCTGCTCCTTCCGGCTGGCAACCTGTGACCATGTCGATGGTATTGACTTCCGTCGATGGTATCGACAGAAGCAAATACTCGTTTGTCCTGAAATTCAAAGACAAGATCACATCAATTCACACAAATAATAATAATTTGACAATTAATGCTCAAAATGATGAAATAAAGGGGATTTGACATAAAATAGTGGCAAAGACCAAAATGGATGAATTATGCAATATTAACCATAAAAATGACTAATAAAAGCATAAAACACATATCAAACAGGTCTATAAATGCGACTCAAAATCATCGCATCAAACTCCCCTAAGCTTGAACGTTGCTCGCCCTCGAGCAACTAATCCTTAGAATAGAATTGAAAATGTCAACTGAAAAACAACACACCAAGCCAACATCCCAAATGGCTCCCACCGGACATTCACAAACCGGCCTTCTCTAACCACAAAACAGTAAATACCCTGACGGTGACAGTAATCATCAATAACAGAAATTGACCTCAAAACTAATGAACACTATCACATAAGGCAGTTAGCATAATAAAACTCGCCGGTTCAGACTTGGTGCATCTTGTGATCGCCTATACTACGTTGCTCGCCCTAACTACCATCTACATGGAAGCAGTTCTCCTAATATTCATTAGTGAGGAGAAATTCACGGTGGCCTACCAATCCGAGCAACGGGTGGATGAAAATGGGTGACTCATGGAAGAACGTGGAAGTATTGTACAGTTTCAACCTGCATAAAACAAAAATGTCCTATATGATGCAAATGCACATGAGAAATGCCCTAATGCCTAAAATTAGATGGAACGATGCATGTCCTATCTATCCATCCATCTCAACACGAGACGGACATCTAATTAAGCTACATCATGTACTCAATTGTTCTTGAAATGCAGGTGATATCACATTCCTTTCTCCTTCTTATTCTAATTGCTTCCAAATAACTTTTTTTTTCATTTTTCCTATTTTTCAGATTTTTTTCTTTTTTTTTTCTTTTTCAGCCCTTATATCCATAATTGATAATGAATATTGTATTGAGCTTATTTTCTTCATACTCAAAAATTTGCACTATTCAGAAGGTATGGAACAATATAGTTCACTATTTTAAGGAAAATTGAGATACATGATGTACTTTATGCATGAAAATTATGAATGCAACTACATGGCATGCACCTAAGGGTAATGTGCATGAATCACTATACTTTTTTTTTCAATACAAAACATATGGAAAGTTGCGATGCAAGTCCTATCTAGATGCTATGCAAACAAAAGGAATTAAAACTACACTTTACTTCCAATTCTTGGGTGGATTATGGAAAAATGAAGTGGAACGATCACAAGACTAGATGACTGAACCTTAGAAAGATATTATGCGTCCCTCCTTACTGACCTGTGTAGTAGTTTAGAGGGTTCTCTCTCTTACATCCAATTAAAGTCTCATTACCATTTGGTCAGTTTAGGCTCAAACAACCATTTCCGTCCACTTTCATGAATCATTAGGAGTACAGTTATGAAATGTTGTTTTAAAGTTGACATAACCAATCCTTTACCATAGGATATGTGCCCAAGGTCAAAACAAAACAAGCTATCCAAAGACACAAAATTTTCAAATTTCCCTTGAATTTCCCATGCACTATTAATTGAGATGACACAACTTTACGACATCCACAATTACACTAGATAGCATGTGGATCCTATAAAAGCTAAAATTGCAAGAAACAAAATAATGTTAAAACTAAAAACAATAAACGATAAAGTTGTTCCAACTAACCCCCCTAAGCTTGAATTCGACTATGGCCTCATAGTCAAAAACAAACTTAAAGATTGGAACAGTGATACCAGATCATTCTTGTGGTGGTGGAGGCGGGTATTGCGGCACCGTGGGGTCCCAAGACGGGAACTGCCCCTGGAAAGTCGGATCATACTGGGGCATCGGTGGAGGCTGTGGATACCCCCCAAAATAGTCCTGGCTCCAGTAGTGATCGTAAAACGGCTGCTGCTGCTGCTCCATCCTGTGCAGCCGATCGTGGATATTCTGTTGATTCCCGAAGAGAAGGCACTCATTCTCGAAGATCGCCTGCTGGTTGACAAATAGTCGGTTGGTAGTCTCTTGAATATCAGTAAATGTGGATGTATGCTGCTGCTGTGTCTGGTGGATATCCTGTAGCATATTGTACATGCCTTGCATGGAATAGGCATCCTCGTTGGGCTGCGAGGGCTGTGGTGATGTCGGCGTAGGCTGTGATGATGAAGATGCACCCGGATGCATCTGAGGACGCTTCCGGGGTGCTACTCGTGCTCGAAGAGGTGTAAGGGTCTCCTCTTCCTCCTCAGCCTCGTCATCATGTCCTTCGTCGCCGCCGTCATTTCCGCCTTCTTCATCGGAGTCGCCGATAGCTATGATTGGCCATCGAAAATGTTGTGCTCCCTCGATGTTGAAGACCGGATCAGGCAACGCGCACTCCTCGTACGCTTGATTTACGTGGCAATGCGCAAAAGCCACGCCAGCTCGGAGAAGAACGAGATTGGCTCGGTGTAGATGTTGCAAGTTGACCTTGCTTCTCGTAGAAAGAGGAGTCAGCTGATCAAGATTCAAGCCCAAGTAGAGGGCTATCTTGGTGACAAGCCCCCCAAAATGAATCGGGGCTTTTCTCGTGCTCCTCTTCACCGCCAATACTCGTTGTAGAAAGAATGCACCCCAGTTGCATTCTTGGCGCTTCAGGAGCTGATATAAGAAGAAAAGATCCGTCTCCTGAAATTTGCTTAGCGCCAGATCACTTTGAGCAAAGATGGTGGAACTCAACATCCGGTGCAATACCCGAACAAACGGGTGCTCGAAGTTGGCTACCGCAGCGTTGTGGTAACTCACCGACCTCCCTTGTGGCACTGTCACCAACTCGGAGAAGAGAGCGTCATAGTTGGTGCGGTTATCTGGCCGCTGGTGTTCGTACGGGGAATGATTCCAATTGAAGATCCCATTGAATTGGCGAAGCGTGAGGGTATAGTCACGGTTGTATAGTCGGAAAGACACCCGGCCCTTTATCCATTCACGGTCGGTGGCGACGACGTCGTTGGGCACGACGCAGACGTCAAGGGACGCCATGAACTCCGCCACCAACTCTTTGTAGGTTGGCCACTCGCCGAAAAATGGCTGGCCATCAGCATGGTACTGTAACTCATCGGGCCTCTTGCTTGTACGTTTCGCCTGCCTCTGCAGAACATAGGCCAAATTGGCCTCGAATCCGAGGTCTCAGATCATTTCCCGGTCCACATACCGGGTGGGTTCGATCTTCCTTTTCAAGATCTCCTCATAGATCTTCTTCACCTCTATGGAAGGATGCATCATGTGCAGCCGTGCAACTGACCCGGGAGGAGGTGGCACAAACTCCGGGATATCCTCCGGGTCCGCACGTGAAGAAGATGCTACAGCGACGTGAACCATGTTGGCGACGAGAAAGGGATTAGAAAGAGAGCTCGGTGCAGAATGGAGATATGAATCTCCGCTCGGTGATGATCGTCGCTCGGTGATGCTGGTCTTCGCTCTTGGATGGCTCGGGGGAGTGCTCGGCGCAAAGGGAGGAGATCACTCTGAAGGTGTGACGTCAAATGACGTAATGATTCTCCTTAAATAGACTTGGCCGGCGCCACTGTTAGCCCGTCGATACCATCGACGCGAGTCGATGGTATCGACGCTGGTTGATGCTATCCGCCCCTCACATGGTATCGACAGTCGTCGATTGCTGGATCGTGAAACACGGATCGCTGACGTGTCGAAACCATCGACATGGGTCGATGGTATCGACGCTGCACCCGGATCGATGACGTGGAAGCCGCGATCGCCGTCGATTTGTTTGTGCGGATCGGTGACATGGATGGTCGATACCATCGACTCGGGTCGATGGTATCGACTTTTCTTCATTGCGACACCGCCACTTTGCATTTCAACCTGTAACCATGTCGATACCATCGACATGGCCGTCGATGGTATCGAGTTGACTGTGACATATCGGTCTGAACTTCTCCAGAGATCTCGATGGTATCGACGCCTGTGTCGATACTATCGACTTTTCCTTCTCGACCACCTGTAGGTATGTCGATACCATCGACGAGGCCATCGATGGTATCGACTCTGCCTCAACCTGCACAATGAACAAACAGATCAAGGTATCTTCTTTACACTAAAAATTGAACAAAAATAAAGCAACCTACGATTATAAATAATCTATCCTAATGTACCGATGGTTGGGTTGCCTCCCAACAAGCACCCTTATTTAACGTCTTAGGCTAGACTTCTTCCGGGCATCTCAAGCATCCAAAAGTGAAATGAGTTTGACCTCATTCACCTTCCTCTTGTAATTCTCCCCAAAATAGAGCTTCAGCCTTTGTCCATTCACCAAAAACGTGGTATCACCATCACACACTAAAATCGCGTCGTGTGGTTTGACCTCTTCCACCACGAACGGTCCACTCCACCGGGATTTGAGCTTCCCGGGATGCAACTTGAGGCGTGAGTTGAACAACAAAACACTATCTCCCTTCTTGAATGTGCGCAACCCGATGTGGCGATCGTGGATCAGCTTTGTGCGCTCCTTGTATATCCGTGCGTTCTCATACGCCGTCATCCTTAGCTCATCCAACTCATTCAATTCAAGCATCCTCTTTCTCCCCGCTTCATTGTAACTCAGATTTAGCCTTCTAAGCGCCCAATGGGCCTTGTGCTCCAACTCAACCGGAAAATGACAAGCTCGGCCATACGCCAACCTAAAAGGCGTGGTGCCTATAGGTGTTTTGTAAGTCGTCCTATATGCCCACAACGCATCCGGTAGTAGGGCACTCCAGTTCTTCCTCGTGGATGCCACCGTACGCTCTAGAATCTTCTTAATTTCACGGTTTGAGACCTCCACCTGCCCTTGGGTCTGTGGGTGATATGGGGTGCCTATGTTGTGCTTGACCCCATATTTCTTCAATAATGTCGAAAACTTTTGATTCCTAAAATGCGTACCCCCATCACTGATTATCATTCGGGGTACCCCAAACCTGCAGAAAATATTTTCCTTCACGAATCTGCACACTACAGTGGAATCATTAGTCCTTGTGGGTATTGCTTCCACCCACTTCGACACATAATCAACTGCTAATAAAATGTATAAATTGGAGTTCGAGGACACAAAATGTCCCATGAAATCTATGCCCCAAAGATCAAACACCTCCACTTCCTGAAACACATTCAGGGGCATCTCCTGTTGCTTTGAGATATTACCTGCACGCTGGCAAGAATCACATTGCCTCACAAAATTGTAGGCATCCCGAAACAAAGTTGGCCAATAGAGGCCACTTTCCAAAACCTTAGCTGTCGTGCGCGAGCTTGCGTGGTGTCCTCCCGTGGGTGATGCATGGCAATGTTGGAGAACGCTCTCGTACTCCATTTCAGGCACACACCTGCACAAGATACCGTCCCTGCATTGCTTAAGAAGAACTGGATCATCCCCAAAACAATATCTTAAGGAATGGAAAAATCTTTTCTTCTCCTGATATGACCAATCTTCCGGGATGATCCCGCAAGCCAAATAATTTACAATCTCAGCAAACCAAGGATCTTTAGAGTTAATTTTCAAAAGTTGTTCATCCGGAAACGTTTCGGTTATGGGTATATGTAAATATTTTTCATCCACCCTTTCTAACCTAGACAAATGATCCGCAACAACATTTTCAATCCCAGATTTATCCTTGATTTCAATGTCAAATTCTTGTAAGAGAAAAATCCATTAAGTATTTTATTGCGGCATGGTCAGTCCATACAACTACTTTAGATCCAACTAAATACTGCCGGAATTTTTCAAAAGTGAAAACAACGGCGAGTAATTCTTTTTCCGTAGTTGTATAATTCAATTGGGCATCATTCAAGGTCTTTGAAGCGTAGAAAATCACGGCGGGCTTATTGTCAACCCGCTGCCCCAACACAGCTCCTACCGCGAAGTCCGAAGCGTCACACATTAGTTCAAAGGGTTTTGTCCAATCCGGTGTTTGAACAACCGGTGCAGAAATTAGCTTTTCTTTTAACACTTCGAATGCATGTAGACACTTATCATTGAAATCAAAAACTGCATCTTTCTCCAAAAGCTCGGATAGAGGTTTCGCGATTTTAGAAAAATCCTTTATAAATCGTCGATAGAACCCAACATGTCCCAAGAAACTTCTTACCCCTTTTACTGAATTTGGTGGGGGCAATTTGGAAATGACCTCAATTTTTACTGGATCGACCTCTAAACCTTTACTAGAAACCTTATGTCCTAGCACTATTCCCTCATTCACCATCATGTGACATTTTTCCCAATTGAGGACCAAATGTGTGTCCTCACAGCGTTGTAAAACTTTGTCCAGATTATAGAGACATTCATCAAACGATGCACCATGCACCGAAAAGTCATCCATAAAAACCTCGAGACAACACTCTACCATGTCAGAAAATATGGCGAGCATACAACGTTGAAACGTCGCAGGTGCATTGCATAAACCAAAAGGCATGCGGCAGTACGTGAAAGTCCCATAGGGACAAGTGAAAGTAGATTTCTCTTGATCCGAAGGATCAATCGAGATCTGGTTGTACCCCGAGTACCCGTCAAGAAAACAGAAATGCGATCTACCGGCAAGACGCTCTAAGATTTGATCAATGAACGGTAAAGGAAAGTGATCCTTTAGCGTGGCGGCATTCAAACGGCGGTAGTCAATGCAAACTCACCACCCGGTTACCAATCGGGTGGTGACAGGTTCATTTAGCAAATTTTGGGTGACAGTAATTCCCCCCTTCTTAGGGACTACCTGTGTGGGACTCACCCATGTCGAGTCTGATATGGCTTAAATAATACCTGCAGCAAGAAGTTTAATGACCTCCTTCTTCACAACCTCCATCATGCTTGGATTGAGACGTCGTTGAGGTTGAATCACGGGCTTGGATCCCTCCTCGAGCCGAATCTTGTGCTGGCATAGGGTAGGGGAAATCCCCTTGATATCTGCAACAGACCACCCAAAAGCTCCCTGGTGGTTCTTCAGCACTATCAACAGTTGCTCCTCCTCATCTGCACTCAAATAGGCAGAAATGATCACTGGTAACTTATCTTCCTCAGCTAGGAAGACATATTTGAGATGCGGTGGCAGCGGCTTTAATTCAAGATCCGGTGGGCTGATCAAAGATGATTGAAGCGGCGGGAGAAGTTCACCTAAATCTTCATAGTGCCTCGAATAGAAGCATGGAAGCATCTGAAGCATTTTAGCGCACTCCTTGAGTGAATTGCTCCGCATCCAATCATGTGCAATGTTTAACAAACACGCCTCCAATGGTAATTCCGGAAATGCATCAGAAATAGAAATAGAAATCACATCATCCTCCATAGAAAGGGGAATGTCCTCATTCTCATCATTCGGGAACCCCACAACTTTGCACAAAGAAATTACTTTGGTCTGCTCCATGATATCTACATCCAAAGTTCCATTGTCCACCTTGCTTATCACATGAGCCATGTCCAGAAATGGCTTCCCAAGACAAAGTGAAATATTACTATCCAGATGTTTTACCATATTGCATTGTTCCTTTGCTTTAGATGACGCAGTAATAGAAGGCATGACCATCTCAAAGCGGTCATCAGCTATGACAAGGTCAAACGACCTCTCCCCATCTCTAAGATCATGTCGGCTGTAGCTTGGAAAGGACGTCCAAGTAACAATTCGTTGCCATGTTCATCCTGCATCTCCATGACTACAAAATCTGTCGGAAAGACAAATCTATCCACCTTTACTAACACATCATCACATATTCCATAAGGTTTTACCATAGAGTTATCCGCCAATTGAATCGTCATATTGCTTGTCCGTGACTCCTTCAATCCAAGCTTTTTAAATGTAGAAAGGGGCATCAAGTTGATGCTTGCCCCTGAGTCACATAATGCTTCACCGAATTTAAACTTCCCAATATAACAAGAAATGTTAAAGCACCCGGGATCTTGCCTCTTCAGCGGTAAAGTACCCATGATGAAGGCACTCACTTGCTCCTTTAGCACGACAACCTCTGTATCCGGAATTTTCCTCTTTTTGGTTATGACATCCTTTAGAAACTTCCCGTATGAAGGAATCTTCTCAATAGCTTCCAGTAAAGGGATATTTACTGAAAGCTTCCTAAAAGTGTCTAAGAACTTCTTGAACTGTGCATCTGCCTTCCTCGCTTTAGCACTATTTGGATACGGGACCGGAATAGCTTGTGCCCTTTGATGAGGTGGCACATAAGGTGTCTTTTTCTGAGATTCCTCCTCTGCAACCTATTCTTTAGTATCATCTACAGTTGTGTCCTCAACCTGCCCTGTGACTGGTATGGGCTGCTCCTCATTGGATTTACCTTCTTCTTCAGTTTGTGGTGTGCTTGTCTCCTCGGCCCTTGGATTCAACAATTTCTTTCCACTTCTTAGCAGAATAGCCTTTGCTTGCTGATTTCCCCCGGGAACATTAGTATTCCCCAGAAAACCTGGATGTGCCGGCTTCTTCAAACTGGTGATCTCGGCTGCCATCTGTGCCATAGATGTCTCAATGGTCCTCATTTGAGCCCCATGGCTCTGCAATGTTTGCCCAAATTGATTCATGAACTCTCCTTGCTGCTTGATTTGCTGGCCAAACGTTTTCATTAGCTCTTGATTTTGCTTTATAACCTGATTGAGCAGCTCCGTGCTCTTATCTTCTGCTACTGGCATGGGTTTGGCATCCGGATCCTGCAGAAAATTATTTGGATCCTTCCAAGAGAACTTTTTATCTTTTCTCCATGAATAGTCATTGTTCCTATATCCTTGCTGTTGTCTCATGTATTTGACTTGAGCCTCCTCCTCGGACTCATTTTCCTCCTTTTGCAGTAGCTTCTTGGCGAGAAGATCCATCTTCTCATTCAGCTCTTTCATTGCCTTGGACTCTCCTGCAACTCGAACTTGCTCTACCGGGCCTCTCTCTCTCTCACCCCAGGACTGCTTTCTAGCCATATTCTTGAGTATCTCCCAACATCTGGTGTCTGTATTGTTCAGAAAGAAACCTGACCCAGCTGAATCCAGATTACTCCTATCATGCTCAGAGAGAGCAAAATAGAAGATCTTCACCTGCGTCTCTTTGTCCAACCCATGATGCGGGCACCTCCTCAGCATAACCTGAAATCTCTCCCAGGTCTCTGAATATGTCTCACCGGCCTGTTGGGTGAAGTTATGAATCTTCCGGATCATGTCGTTAGTCTTCTCAGGAGGGAAGAACCTCTCAAAGAAGACCTCCACCATATGGTCCCAGGACTCCACGAACTCATCGTCCAAATTATGCAACCACTCTCGCACGGCTCCCGCTAAAGAACTCGGGAAGAGCTTGAGATACAGTGCATCCTGTGGAAACCGATCGATTTTTACCGTGTCACAGTTTTCAACAAACTGGCTGATATGCGCGACGGGGTCCTCATTCTTGAGCCCATGAAAAGCATTCGACTTGACCAGATTTATCAAAGCCGAATCAATCTTATATGTTGGTATGTTGATTTCCTGCTTCTTTATAGGCCCCTTGGAAGCTGATGTGGAAGAAGCCTTGATCTTCTCCCATATGGTCTGTGCGTCGGCCATCTCTTCCTGTTCAAATTCAGAATCTATCTCTTCTTGGTGGTCTTGCTCGTTAAAATCTTCGTCCTCAGGTCCCGACAGCGGAACCTTGGGTGTGGGATTCACGTAGTCAGTACTGCGCATTTGCACCATACACAGCACCTGAAATAAGAAAGTTCAGTTCAGTACAGTGCTTTGACGAGTATAAAAATGAACGAACAATAGAAAGAAAATATTTGAAGTTGAATGAAAATTATAAAAAAAATGTGGCCTAGAGTGGCCGCTCGTAGCACTCGAAGTGCCAACAATTTCGCCGTATCCCCGGCAACGGCGCCAAAAACTTGACGTGTATTTTACTACGCGCTAAAAACGCAAGTGTACGAGTCGAGTAGTATAGGCCTTGTGAGGCCCGAGTCAAACACAGGGATACTCGGAAATGTTGGAGACTCCTACTAACTATTTGCGATCAGCTAAGCCAAATAACAAATTGGGGTTGTCGAACAAAATTAAAAGAAAATAAAAATAAAACAAAGCAAACAATCGATTAAAGGTTAATTTAATCAATTCAAAAGGGTATCTTTAGGATTTCGGTTTCACCGCGGGTTTTCATTGTATAAGGTTTTATATAATGCCTCAATCTTATCTCTCTATCCGGGTAGTGGCCTGAAAATAGAATTACCCACTGTCGTGGTATAATTCACTATCTAGGTTTAGGTCGGTTCCACCGTCGTAGTAACCTATACCCTAAACTAGATGCATTATGAACGATCTCTCAGTATCCACCATTAATTTTACACCACCTTGGTCAAGGGATTTGTCGATTAATGTAGATTTCGTCTCTTTTCAACCATTAATCCTTCTTTCAAAGTGATTAAGGGCATTAGGTTATTATTATGGTGATCAAGCATAACAATATATGGAGAAAATGAAACTATACCATAGATTTAAGAGAGAAAATATGAATTACTATTATAAAACTGTCATACAATGAATTCCCGGGCTACTCCCGGTCCTAAATATGAAGGGGATTAGCCCTGCATGTTCATCTCAAACAAGTACAAGGTAGAGATAGGGGAAATCATGTGAAAAACGTGAAATGAAAGAGAAAACCCCTGAACGGAGAAGAACCGGTTGATCCTTTGCGTAGAACACGTGCTCTCCCGCCTTTCGGTGGTGAAATCCGTCTTCTGCGGTGTCCGGATCGACTGGTATGAGCTTCTGGCCTCCGTTCTCCTCTCCACTGCTCCTCGGTACTTGTGCAATGGCTAATCCGATCCCTCTGGCCCCTGGCCGGGCGTCATTAGGTATAAGTCCCTAATTAGGTCATTAATTAACTCCAGCCGTCCGATTGAGATCAATCTGAATCCAACGCATATCTGACGGCGTCGATACCATCGACGCGGGTCGATGGTATCGACCCCATGTGGTAGCGGCAACCCTTGATTTCTTTTCTTCTGAGAGCCTGTTGTAGTCTCGATACCATCGACTAGCGACGACTTTGTCGTTTTGCGTCGCTGCAGCCTCCTTGTGTTGATGGTATCGACGGGGTGTCGATACTATCGACTGCTTCATCGCCAACAACCTGAAGGTGACTCGATACCATCGACATCCCTGTCGATAGTATCGACGCTTTTCTGCTCCTTCCGGCTGGCAACCTGTGACCATGTCGATGGTATCGACTTCCGTCGATGGTATCGACTTCCGTCGATGGTATCGACGGAAGTAAATACTAGTTTGTCCTGAAATTCAAAGACAAGATCACATCAATTCACACAAATAATAATAATTTGACAATTAATGCTCAAAATGATGAAATAAAGGGGATTTGACATAAAATAGTGGCAAAGACCAAAATGGATGAATTATGCAATATTAACCATAAAAATGACTAATAAAAGCATAAAACACATATCAAACAGGTCTATAAATGCGACTCAAAATCATCGCATCAAGCGATCAGATAGAGGGTTGTTTCGTGGTTGTGATGACTGTGAGAAGATGGGGGTGGGGGTTTGGGGGAAGGGGGAGATGGAGCACCGGTGCCATGCGGCGCTGATGGGGGAGAACGAAGAACTAACTGCGGCAATAGTGGGAGGAGGGATTCACGCGCGGTAAACTTAGAATTTTTTGAGTGTATGGTTTATTTGGAATTGGTAGGGGCGGGAGGAGGAGAGGGTTAAAAGAAAATTTTGTAGGTAATGGATATATGTAGTTAATTTTGTAGTCATCAGAATTAGCTATATGTATTTTATTTATAGTTATATAATATGTAAAGAAAAAAGGTTTTGACTACAAATATAGTATATATAGCTAGAATAAATGTAGCTAAATCAACTCTTTTTTGTAGTGAGTTCCTACCTTGTTAGCTTACATGGACCCCATAATGACCTTGAGTCATTACTCAGATTATGGTTCTTAATAGCTTCTAGTCTATTAGTTGGTTCATCTTGTTATGACCAACCTGTCTGAGATGTTGGATTCACAATCCTCAATTTCAAACATGTCTTACTAGAACTATTTTATTCTATGTAACATGGAAAACTTGAGATTCCACAACAACTTGTGGTTCCCTTGGTTCTCATTGTACCTCTTTGTTGACCTCAAACATTTGAGTTGTACTTTCACTCCCACTGATTCTTTAGAAACTCGATTATCATATCAACAAAACATTTTGTTATAGGATTAATAGTAACATTCAACAATTATGGTTTGTGGATAAACCTTATTCAAGAAACTCCTTTCTTGATGTAGGTTTCAATCCTTAGACATATTGAGACATTCCCAAATCATATCATATATTATGTCTTAAAAACCATTCATATGGTACATATTTTAGTTATTGGTATGTACTTGTGAGGATAAGAAGATTAGATTAATTGATAATCATATCATGATTCATCATAATATAATTCCTTCATTCTGACACATCATCATGTTCATATGGATTTGTCCTGTGATACATTATCATAGTTCTTTCCTGAAGGTACTCAAAGTGTCGATGTAAAGTATTTCAACATTTGATCTCATCAAAGTCTCTTAATACTTTCATCAAAGTCATACTTCATTTATATTCTCCTTACACATTTCAAGAGATATCCATTTTACTGATTACATATCAACAAATTACTAGTAAATAAGTATGAGGTAAAAGTGATTATCTATAGCCTTCATTCCGTAAGATCTTCATGCAACACATGTATGAGTTCTTAATGGAATGGTTTATCTTCCCAATACATTTAGTGAAGGATGTTATTTCATGTTGTGTGTAAGTAATATTTGCATATTTCCTTAGGTTCAATAACCAAGGAAATCTAGATTAACATCAATGTGTATTCTAGACATGCATTTCTTATATGTATGCCCAAGATGACTGTTGATAATGATAATCTTGAGTTATCAATTATAATCCTTTGGTATTTGATGTTATAAACATTTTATCTAAAAATCTTTCATACAAAGACCATTTAGATGTTTGGGCATTTCCATGCAAGATCATATCTTACAAATAGAAACAAGATATCTTACTTTATCTATTTATCATCCTTGTCATACAAGATGTTTTAAAGTAAATGTTTCTATTTATTGACATAATGAAATAGAATTTCTAATAACTCTATTATGCCCAATGGTCTAAGATAAATTTAAATGTGGACTAAAGCTTCCACAACACTTGCTCCACCTTATCCATCTCTATCCTTCCATGAAGGGCTTTACTTCTTGTCAGATCATGCACATCAAGTATGTTAGATCCCTATTTGGTATCACATACCAAATTGAAGAAGTAATCAAATTTATCTTATAACATTTATACTTGAAGTGGAGGCCTCATGTCCTTTCTTCTTCTTCATCTTTAGTTCGTCTAACCAGAGTGGGAAATTTCTTTTCCAATGTCCAAAATGGTGACAATGGTGGCAATCACCTTTACTTTCTTCACACCTCCCTTTGCTTTGAGATTTGAAGACTTGCGGCTTCTGGATAGCTTTAGAACTTCTTAGCTTTGCCTTTGCCTTTAGACTTCCCCTTTGTCTTACTGATCATCATCACATACTTGGGCTTGTCTTTCTTCATTTGTGTCTCAGTTGTTCTCAACATGCCCAACAACTCTGTCAATGGTTTGTCAAAGTCATTCATGTTATATTTCATGAAAAACTGACTATATGACTGTAGAAAGGACTGCAGAATCACATCAATGGCCAACAATTGAACCAAAGGGAATCTCAGTCTAGCTAGGTTCTCCACATACCCAATAATCTTGAGTGCATGAGGACCTATTGGATCTCCTTCTGCCATGCTATATTTGAATGCCTTAGATACATCATATCTCTCATGTCTTTCCTGATCTTAGTACATGTTATTGAGATGTGTGATCATCTTAATCACACCCATATTCTCATGCTGCCTCTACAACTCCTAGTTCATGGAACATATCATCAAACACTTGACATCCACATCATCTTCAGTGTTCTTCTTATAAGGATCCCTATCAGCCCTTGGTGCATTTTGAGGTGGTTCCTCTAGTTCTGATGTTTCTAGGAGATAGAGCTTGTGCTCCTGTATGAGAATGATTCTCAACATTCTTAACTAGTCGTATAAGTTTTTCCCAGTTAGTTTGTCCTTCTCAAGGACCAATCACAGAGAAAAGTGATTGTTGTTCATTGCCATTTGATTATATAAAAGAATTTGCAATTTTGTCAAAAAATTATTTTTGATTTGAATTGATGAAATTTAAGCAATAATAATTAGGTATTTAATTAATTATCGTTCTCATTATTTTGATCAAATTGACAAACCTCAAGTATCAATTTGGAAAATCATAGAAAATCAATTTTCTAATGAGCCAAGATCCAAAATAGTTCAATTATTACCCGACCTACACCAACATCCATAATTAACCATTAAGGTATACACTCATGGCAATTGCATCATATGCAACTCTTGGATAGATGATGTGTGCAACTAATTGCCATAATCATATGTAATCTTCTGGGCCTAGATGCTCTGAGAATCACCAGTTAAGCATGACCCAATAGCCAATATGATAATAATGTACCCCTCTTTAGAGGAACCTACATTACTACCATTACACTTCGACGGGGTAGATGGCGCACCATACTTTAGTGTAACCTAAAAGCTTAGTAGAATAAGTTTTTCATGTGTATTGCTATTGAAAAGCATCTTAGACTTAATATGTTTGATTGAGGGGTTTTATATACGTCATATATATACATATATTGTATCCAATCACCACATATATAGTATGTATCATCTACATGCTATATCCCACAATGTAAATATGCAATATAAAACAAAAAAGTGATGGTTATGGCCATGTCTACTTGTAATTCCTTGGAGCCACAAGGAATTACTACCACCTAGGTCAATCATCACATCATATGTGTGAACCTGTTATTGGTGTAGATCTGTGTTTTCCAATCAGGGTAGATTGGTTCAACCCTTGAACCAATCATCTCGCCTCTTGGCCGGTTGGTTAGTCATAAAGAATGGTCATATGGCCTCTTGTCTAAGTGATTTTTTAACTCCTTCCAAATGGTTAGTTGGGCCCACTAGGTGGTTGACTGGTTCTATCGTTCTGTCCTCCATGGTCCTATAGACGGTTGGCTTGTCTCACAAACTGGTTATCTCTTCCAGAAATGATCATCTTCTTCATCTTTTTAATATAAAGAAAACTATCCTATTTCTACTTTATTACATTGTAAGAGAAACTTTGAGTTACATTCAAGGGGAGTAAAGGTAGGAAAGAATTAACTTTACATTGGGAAGAGAGAGGTAAATGTTCGATATGTAGACCGAGATAAATAAGAATAAAACCAAACCATCCAACCACATAAATATTGGGTATTGGCCATAAACACACTACACATCCATCATCAAAACCTCTTTTAGGATGACACATGTATATTGCATATATATATATATATATATATATATATATATATATATATTGGTTTGGGATTATGTGGTCTTTGATTAGATACACATATGAGATAGTTAAATATTCACATTGTATGCAATAAATAAATGATTAAACTAAAAAACCAATCATATTGACTATCCTAAATCATAATAAGTTAACGTGGCTCTGATACCATTGTTGGGAAATACGGACACACCGTATAACAATGGAAACAAAAAATTTATCCATCTGTATTCCCATAATAGAAAAATCGTGTCAACTATTATGAAATAAGAAGAATGATTTAACAAGTTATACCTGGTCGTGGAGCAAGTCCATCAACAAAACTCACTTCAATGCAACTGTGAACTAGTTGTTCTTAGATGGTGGTTGTGCAGCTCCTAGTCTTCACCACGATCAACTAATAGGAAAACTTCTGTAGTGACTCTTGTGGTCTCACCATAGACTGTTGGCTAACTTTTCTCTCTGAGCAATAGACAAAGGACTCCTACCTCTAGAGTAGTCCACATGGACCAACTATAACTCATGTCATTCAACAAGAAAAGATAGGAAGGAGTTGTCCCTCCTATTGCTATACTAGTCACCAACTTGCTCTCCTACAACAACAATCCTCAATTGTTCTCTCCCATTGCTATCCCTCCTTTGTTGGGTAGGACTTTCTTGGGCTCTTTCGATTACCACAACTAGAGAGGATAATAGTTTTTAGAGGAACTATTTCTCAGTTGTCCGTGTTGTGTTCTAGGAAGCCCCCAATCACTCTCTATTTATAGGCGGGGTTGAGGTCAGGGTTCCTAGTCTATACGGGATTTGTGCGGGAGTAAAAGGGATCGGGAGATTTTGAATTTTTGCAACCTGTAAATCACAAAACAATTGTCTGGTGACCCATACAGTCATCTATTCACACAAGACAATCATCTCAGACTACCAAATGACCATTTGGCAGTTTTCCAATCGCTCACAAAATTGTCAATTTGATTCCAATTAATATTACATATTAATTCCTTGCACCACAAGTAATGTGCAATCAAAATAAGTTTAGGAAACATACAAAACATTCGTTCATCCCAACTGAGTCATATCACTCACCCAGATGTTTTTCTAGTGAGTCGAGCCAAACCGATCGGTTCAACTGGTCAGTTCATAGAGAAGAACTTAGCCAATTCGAACTCTAATCGACTTGACAACCCAAACGACGATCTCAACACTTGAGACACCCTCCTGGCTGCCCAAATAACTGTCTCACTCAGTGTGATAGTCGTTTGGTAGTGCAGTTAGCCAATTAGTTGATCTGTTGCATGAATTGAATACATAAAAACTTTAGTAATCAATCCAATCATCATTCAAGATGAACTCATCTTCTAGATGAGTTCCTTTGTGTGGCCCTATAGGTCCCATATCATGTTGGCAGTGAATGTCTATAACTAGTTTATGATATCACAAGCAAGGTGCGGTGCCTATTCGCACATCAGTGCTACCCAAGTGAATGGAAATTTGGAGAAAAACTTCAACCTACAATCTATGTAAGGTGTGTCAATTATTGTACAATTCCTTTGTCAGTGATATCCAAGATGAACTCAAGGCACATAATCATCATCTTCTCAATGTTCAATCCATGTTTCTTGAACCAAGAGCATACTTTTTGAGATAATGTGACCTCAATATCATATATTGATTCACATGTGCATGCACATACGTTTCTCAGTCTCGCTTATCAAGTGGCCAAGATATCATACTCCAATAGTAGGGGAAATCCCATATCTATCACTCACAGTCTATTCCCATGTGTCAAAGTCACCCAATCATCAAAGCATACCCAACGACATGTGATGAGTGCAGTGATTTCAGGGCTAAGAATCACAATCACCACCTTTACTATGTGAGATGACTATGACCAACAATTATGGTTTCCATGTGTCACTATCAAGGTAGTTCTATCTGATACCCTATTCTCTAACATGTATCTGTGTGCTTGGTTTGATATTTCCATATCATGACTAATGAGATTCTTTCATCAACCAACTCACACTATAGTCTTATGTGTTACCAATGTCTATCTACCTTCCACAGTAACAATTGACTAGGGACATAATAAGAATGTACAAACACTCTTAAAATTCATATGATCTCATTCTCCAAGTCAAGTACTTGAAGACATACATCATCAAGTATTGGCATTCTTTAGACATTCATAATGTTTCCTCATTATCTCATGATTGAATGCAAAAAAATTAATTGGAAGCTTTCCTTTATAACTATTAATCAAATCCTTTATGGTTTATGCCATGTCAATCATCTCATGATTGGCTCTCTGGGCATACCTTACCAACGCGACTATCCCTTATTGCAGTGTGCTTCTTTCTTCAAGTTGAACCCAGACAACGTTGATAGCGGCCTCCTGGTTGATCATCATAGATGGCACTTGACTTTGTCATCATAGCAGGTGGCAACGACCTTCTCACCTCTATAGTACTCCACACAGACCACCGATAACTCTTATCATTCTAGATGAATGGACAAGAAGGAGTTGTCCCTTCTAGTCAACGTGCTAGGGTTGACTTTCTCTCCAAATTGTCTCTCCCTTATTGTTCCTCCCTTTGATAGGTAAAACTTGATCAGGTTTTCATGTGTACCCAACTGTGAGAAGATAAAAATTAAAAGATCTTATTGTTGTGCCTCCATAAAGCCTCGAATACCCCTCTATTTATAGGAGGTTTATGGTTAGGAGTTCTAGTCTAAGTGGAGTCAAAGGGATGAAATTTATTATTTTCCCAGAACATGTGAACCACAAAACGGTTGGCTCACTTGTGAATTAGTCAGTTCACACATGAGAAGATCGGTTCAACTGTTGAACCAGTCATTTCACTATGTTTCCTATTTGCAACTGTATTGGCATTTAATATTTGAGTAATGCACAACATGATGTCATCATCAATCATTGATCCAATCGTATCGATCAACCAAACATTCATTTCACAATCTGAACCAGTCAGTTCACATATCTGAGCCAATTAGTTCACTTGTAGAATCAGTCATTTTAGAGTTTTGACTGCCAATGCTGGTTCATATTGACCTGACACTTGAATTAATTGGCTCAACACTTGAACTAGTCAGTTCACAGTCATGTTAGTCAATTCCAACCATAGTTGTTTAAATTGAATACCTAACACATTAGTAATCAAGTTAAATATCATTCTTGAATAAACTCCTATTCCATATGTATCCTATGTGTGTGACCCTATAGTTTCCAAGTTACCTTGGCAATGAATGTCCATAATTGATTTATGATATCACAAGAAATGAGTGGTATCTAGCAAGACATTATTGTTACCCAAGTAATTGGAAAGTTGGAGAACAACTTCAACCTACAATCTATGTTTGGTGTTATAATGATTGTATAGCTCCTTTGTCACTAGAATCTGGACTGAAATTGAGGCAGACTGTCTGAGATACATGTGAATTCAATATCACACATTGACTCACACACACATGGCCATGCATTTCTCAATTTCTCTTATCAAGTGGCCAGAATATCAAACTCTTGTAGGAGGAAAAAATCCCATCGGCATCACTCACAACCATACTCATGTGTCACACTACACCCGAGCACCACCTTTATGGCAACCCTTATTCAAGGTCATGGTGGATGATGTCAATGTACATCGAACGACATGCGATGAGTAAAGTGATTTCAAATCTCATAACCACAATCACCACCATCACTATGAGAGATGATTCTGAATACCAATCATGGTTTCCATGCATCACTCTCAAAGTGGGTCTATCTGATACACTATTCTTTAACAAACATCTATGTGTTTGGTTTGATACAACATATTATTACTTCTGATATTCTGTCATCAACCAAGACACACTCTAGTCATATGTGTTATTGTTTTCTATTAGCCTTCCACAATAACATATGACTAGGGACATAAAAGGAATATATATACTCTTGACATCTATATCATTTCATTTTTCAGGTCCTTAACCACATCATTGAGTAATATCATTCTTTAGACATTTATTATATAACATCATTATCTCATAACTGAAGAAAACAGAATAACTTGGAAGGTTGCTTTTATTATTAATCAAATCATTTACAAGATACACCATTACAATTATCATATGAATAGCTCTCTAGGCATACACACCAATAGTTTTCACATCCATTTTTTAGAGAGGAAACACCTAGAGGGGATAGGGATTCCTCTTCTTCTAGTGTAATTCATGGTGGGTAGCTTGTTATGAGAAATTTACCCAAAAATGAGTTGATATCTTCTCAGGAATTTGCTTCTCCACATCTAGGTGAAGATTTCCAAAATTAGGACATCTATCCCTTATATAATTCCAAAAAGTTTTCAATTTAAGACATTTAGTAGAAAAGAAGGTAAAGTGGTCTTCATTCTCTTTCCTAATTCAGATGGCTATAAGAAAAGACCAAAGATTCCTATTATTTCTATTGTTAGGTACAAACCATCTACCGTTGATCAACACTTCACTCACTTAATAGTTTAAAGGTGCCTCAAGTTTAAGAACCACATCTTTGCTAATGTACTCATATAGGAAGCTCTTATCAGTCAACCAAGGATCCAACCATAGATTAGTATTACATCCATTACCAAAGTGGAATTTTATAAATCAAGTAGATCAGATCTACTTCCTAACACTTTAGAGAAAAACCACGACATGAAAGTACTAGCTTCAATACACCACAATGAAGATTTTGATAAATATTATTCACTTACCCATTTAACCCACGGTGTATTCTTTTTGTGGGAAACATCCCAACTATCAAGCATTAAACAGACTTGAGACACATCTTCAATTTTCCTTATGCCTAGACCACCTTATCTCTTGGGATTAGTTGCTTGTTCCCATTTAACCAAATGGAGTTGGGCTTTGTCGTCCTTCTTACTCTAGAGAAAATCTCAACACAATCTTTCAATATCATCCATCAAAAATTTAGGAATGTGGAAATAATAGCACCAATAAAGGCCTGTAGCACTCAAATTGGATTGAATAAGTTCCAATCTTATTCCCATTGATAGAATCTTGGATTTCAAACCTTTATGTTTTTATTCAACTTTGTCCACTTGAACTGAACAAGATAATCTAGAGATCCTCTTGGTGGCCACAAGAATGCCCAGATAGTTAGATGTTAGCTTGCACTCCTTAATGTTCAGGATGTTTATGATCATCTCCTTCACATTGTGATTACTAAAAATAACCTCAGTTTTTGTAGTGTTAATTTTTAGACCTAATAAGTTGTCAAACTTATCCAAGATATCTAGAACTATTGTGGCATGTTGACTATCAAACTCAAGAAAAAAATTATTAGATCATCTGCAAAAATTAGATGAGAGAGATACTTTTCAAGGCACTAATAGGCTTATGCACCTAGCTTCAATATCTTGGTTCATCAATACAGTAAAAGATTGCATAATGATGAAAAGAATAAGTAAGGGGCCATTGGGTACCCTTAACAAATACCATTTGTAGGATTGAATGTAGTTGCAAGCTCTCCATTAAAATGAATCTCATAAGATGTAGTAGAGTTAAAGATACATAAAATGCAACTAATCCAAATCTAGAGGAAACCCATTTTATACAAAACAACATAGAGAAAATTCAATTTGACATTACCATATGCTTTTGAGATGTCTATCTTGAGATACATCTTGTTGCCTATAAGACTTTTATTGAAATCATGTAAAATTTTGTTGAAAAGCAAAATGACAACTTTAATATTTCTACCTCAACAAAAGCTGGCTGATTATGGCCAATAATAAGTAGAGTAACTTCTAGTCTATTAGCACATATTTTGGAAATTTACTTGTACACTACATCAAAAAGATCAATCAACTATATTTTTTTAATTTTAGAAGTATCCAAACCCTTAGGAAAAAGAATAAGGAAGGTTCTATTTGATTCTTTTAGAAGTTTGTCATTAGAGAAAAAATCTTTAATAGCTTGAGATATATCATCCTTGATAATTGGGTAAGCTATTTTAATAAACAAAGCTTTATAATTGTTAGGTCCAGGGGCCTTATCATAGTTATACTTTCCATAGTATCATCAATTTCCTTCTGAGTAACAATATTGATGATAATAACTCTGTGCTCCGTGGTCAATTAGGATCCATACCATTCAAACTCTTTAAGACCAGTACACTTGTTGCCATTGTTGAAGATCCCAAAATGGACTTCAAGGACATAATTTCTAATCTCTCTCAAGACCAAGCGCATAAAATCCTATATCTTTAAGATTTTAAACGGATTTATTTGATGTCTATTTTAAATGGAAAAGTAAATAATATAGTGTTATTGATTCCTTCTTTTAACCATTGAATCCTAGACTTTTGTCAAAGTAAGCACTCTTCAACACTTTCAGCGGCATGCAAAACTTTTCTAAGCTCCCCGGTAGTCGTTTGGAGGCCTTCATTAGTTGGGTCGATATCTACTTCAACTTGAGCACAAGTTTCTTTGTACTTTGTGGTTTTAATGTTTTCAAAAATATATCCAACATCCCTCTGATTTCAATCCTTCAAAAGCATTTTGAGAATATGAAATTTTATATAAAATTTGACCATTGTAGCACCTTCAACCTCAAAGTCCCATGCTATTTTAGAAATATCTAAAAAATGATCTCTGGGCACCCATGTATTTATAAAATGACATGCAACTTTAACAGTCTTCGAGTGACCAAAAGTGAAGAGAATAGGTCTGAAGTCACTAATATTGTTTGAAACGAGCCCATTAGAAAACTCTTGAAAAAAATCAAATGAAATTGGAATTATAAAGACTCTGTCTATTTTCAAAGTAGTAAGCTTATTACCTTCTTGGTGGTTAGCCCAAGAGGAAAAAAGTCATTTCAGGACAAGATCAAAGAGCCCACCGTTAATGCATGAGTTGACTTGTCCATACAAGGAGGCAATTTTCCCAACTTCTTACAATCTTTCATAACAACATTAAAATCCCCAAAAATGATCCAAGGTTAATTAGATTTATTGTGTGACCTTTCAGTAGAATCACTTAAAGAAGATCTATTTGAATCATCATTATATCCATAGACAACTGAGATAAGGAAATGGGAATTACCAGTAGTTACCTCAAAGATAACACATTGATAAGGACAATTGGGGGCATAATCAATTTTCAAACCATTATTAAGGAGAATTGAGGGCATAATCGATTGATAACGTCTTCTTCCTCTAGATCTAGCGTGAGTCTTTCTCAATGTGGTGGTGCAAGATGACCTGGTTTCTCTCTCTAGATGGAACGTGCATTGTGTTGTATTTGAAGCCTCATCTTATTCCTGCTTCAAATTCATCATGGCTTTAACTCATGGAAAAAACAAAGAGTATGAATGAAATAATGGATTTGAAGGGGAAGATTAGGTGAAGTTCATAGATTCAGATCGGAAGGGAAATAAATGAAAGAACTTACCAAGAAACAACAACTTCCTCTCTTAATTTCACCTCCAAAAGAAAGGGGAGGTTAATCCACCGAGAGAGTTATTGTTGCCCCTAACGTAAGCCATAATCTCCACAATTTTCTATTGAATCAAAGCTATGAGGAACGACACTACATAATTTGACGTCTACATGGAAGCTTTAAGTATATAAGGCTAAAAGAAGTGCTTAAATGTTTCAACTTACAAAACAAAAACAAAAAAATGGTCAACCCCATTTCAAGAATTGTAAGTATACCTAGAAAAGATTCTAAAAATATCTAATACACACTTGTTTCTAAGTTGTGGGAGGTTAACTTAACTTGATTTCATCAACAAAATATAACATTGTGTGGGGATTTTATTAGCATTTAACTCAATTCAATCAATTTATTTACTCAACTACTCCCCAGACGCTTGACGTGACCCGACGCATGATTTTATCTCACCTAATAATTTCAAACTAATCCCGGACTATTATATTTAGATAAGTTCAAAAGGCTCCAACCTCACTATCCGTTCATCAATTATAATCAAGAAAATGGTAATGATGTAATCATATGATTTGCTAAGTAAACTCTAGTTATTTGGGAAATATTTTACAACGGTGGTGTTTATTTTTTTTTCTTTCAATGGTTATTATGTACAAGATGACCATGAGTGTGTAAAGGAAATGAATTAATTATGGTAACATTTGAAGACGGTCGCGATGATGCATTGCCGAAAGGATATTATTGGTCATATTACGCAAAGGCTTTAACGAATTTTCAGTCTATCGTGCCCTCAATGTGGCGGGAATTAATAATAAGGGTATCTTATATATGTGGAATCGCACACATTCATAGACAAGTAACTATGTAATTCCACCTGTGTAGAAGAATCACAAAAAAAAGTATGTCTGTGTCTTATGATGATCTTTGTTGTTATTTAAGTGATGATGATGATTAGTGAATCCTCTTGAACATGTGTAGTCCCGGCGCCAGGACATGCTTGGGGTCGTACTTGTCCTTGAGTTGCTTGATCCTGTCCCATTTCTCCCCGAAATGTTCGCTCCACTCTTTGTAGCCTCTCCATCCCGCAAGGTAGAGCTTGGCACCCATACCTCCCACGGCGGCGTCCACGACTTTGTTGTTGAGCGCCAAGATCTCCTCGACGCACCGTGAGCCCGGGGTGCATGACGGCGCCGAACGTAGGAGACTGACGACGTACACGACGACTCCGGCGGCAGTGCTTCTGTCAGACGTCGGGAGCATAGCGGACGCCTTGGGGTCCCACCTGCATGTACAAGAGGAAACTTCAGCTCGTCAGGCGGGTCAAGTGTTTTTTGTTTTTTTGTTTTTCCTTTGCCATGTAGTACGCAAAAGAACCTAAAAGCACTGCCCGCCTCCGAAAGTACTGAAAACCCAACTCAACTGCTGGAGATATCTGGCATTCAAAGCGCGCGCACATGCACGGTCTGTCTAGGTAGAGAAATCAGGAAAGCTGGATTAGTTACTTGTCAGTGAAGAACGGGTAGACGAGGAACGGCCCGTTGACGGGCTTGGCGGCGACGGTGTCCAAGACGACGTCCATGAACTTCCCGATGTTGGAGACGGGAACGAACACGTTCAGCCACGGGTGGGGCACGTCCCACAGGCCCAGTTTGCGCAGAGTGTCCTCCTCTGCCTTGACACGGTTCAGGAAGTCGAAGTAGGTCGTGTCGGAGATCTTCTCGCTGCCGCGGCAGGGGTTCAGACGAGACAGGGCCCGGTCCACTCTCTGCGGAAGATGGATTGGAAGCGATGAAGCATAGATGGATATTGATTAACTCATTAACCTTATTCATAATACATAAACAAAACTGTATGTAAAGAATGCTGCATGGTTTGTCCATCTATGTTGTTATATCTTATCTCTGTGCCGTTCTCATAAGTACCCGCCCCGGTAATAAATAATCCGCTGCAATAAAAAACCACGGTTTTTTGCGCTTTTATGTTTGTGTATGTACCGCCATTTCGTGAAGAAAAGAAATTTCGACTGTTTTTGAACGACGGAGAAGAAGAACACGTGCATTATTATGGAAAACGCACTTGACACACACTTGCATTCTTTCTGTTAATAAAAAAAAAAAGAAGTTATAGATGTTGGTTTTCGGAAGTAGCTAAGGGCTAAACTAAACTACACCTCACTACATCCAACCAAATTAACCCTAATTAAGGGCGGTGTTCATGTCAGGCGGGAAAATCGTCCTCCCCGGGCGGCATGAAAACCCGTTCTACACGTTTTTACATAATCTGTAAGCCAGAGAGAGACGTACACAAATATGCAAAAAAGGAAAGAAAGAAAGAAGAAAGGAAGGAAATGTAAGTCACGGACGGCACTGCGGTATTCAAATTGCGGCGAGCAAGAACAGACAAGCTATATACTAACTCAGCTGTAATCGAGAGTTAGGCGCGCCTATCTATCTTGCCACTACCCGCCGGGAAAAGCAACCTGATCGGTTTCCTTTTCAACCCTAAAGCTAGCTACACATTTGCGCGTAACTATGAACCTACCTTGCTGACATCCTCCCCTCTCCCCGGCGTGTAGTAGAATGCTAGCTCAAGCGTGTACGTCGTTGAGGTCGAATTGTCAACCTGCACGTTGCCTTCGACGTAGTCGGGCTCAGGGGTGGTGATCAGGAGCTGCTGGTCATTGCTGAAGATGCCGAAATCCGTGTAAGGGATCTCGACCTTTCGTACCATCGCGGCGGCATCGTCGAGAGGGATCCGAGCACGGGTGATGACCCCGAACTGACCCATACCACCAAGGACGCCGTAGAAGAGGTCAGGGTACTTTTCAGGAGAGCAGGTCACCATATCACCCTTGCCTGCACGCACGTACGTCTGTACAAGTCAACGCCATCACAGATACTACTAGCTACATGGGCATAATTAATACCTGTGACGACGTCCATTTCCACCACGTTACTGATCTGCGGACCGTACTTGAACGCCTGCCCGCTGATTCCGGCCACGGACAGAGTCCCGCCCACCGTCAGGTACAAGTAATCCGTCCACGACTTGGGCGACAACCCGTGCCGGAGTGTCTCCCTCAGCACCTCAACCCACATCGCGCCGCCGTCGGCGTCCACGTAACGGCGGGACTTGTCTACGGTGATGCGTCGAGGGAGGGAGAGCATGTCCAGGACGAACCCGTGGTTGGGGTCGCCGCTGCAGGCCTGGCACGAAGTCGAGTGCTTCATGCCGTTGGGTGCTACTGTGGTGCCGCAGTAGGCGCCGACGGAGGATGCCACGCGGAGGAGGGTGGCGATGTCGGTTGTGTTCGTTGTGCGGAACACTTTCCATGGTGGTCTCGGGATCGTCAGGCGGCCGAAATCAACAGACTCGTTGAGGGTCGGCGTGAACATGCATTCCAAACAGAGACCATCGTCGTCGCCGCTATGTCGTTGTGTAAGAGAGGAATCATGATTCCGACCGCTAGGTCGTGGTTTAAGAGAGAAATCATGATTTCGACTAGCGGCGGCGCCAGAGAGCAAGGGGAAAGAAAAAGTGACACCCAGGAGAACCACGACGAGGACAGACCAATACTCTGCTGCCATTTCCCGATCCGACGACTGAAACTCATCCAAGGCCGACCGGCGCAAAACGTCAGGTCAGACTGCAAAACTTACGCAAGGGAGTCGGTTCTCTCGGGAACTGCACATTTATAGAACGGAAATTCAAGATATATGGACAGCGAATGTCAGTCATCCATCCCAAAACCGGAACCCGTCAATTCATTGCATGCAACAACCCTATCACCCGTCCTGCCCTATCTTCCATTCACTCTTTACTCTTTACGGAAACTAAACTATATAGCAACGCTTCGTACGTCGACATTCATATTGCCTGGTCCCACAAATACTGACTTTGTTTGGATGGCGTTTAATGAGGCGGTTTTAAAACGGGAAATGGTATGTGGACTAAGAAATTCAACTCTTCTTACTTTTGTGTGCGCGGAAAGAAAACGGAAGTAACAAAGAATCTACTCCTTGTTTTGTTTTTATGCATACCAGCTTTGTATTTTGGTTTCGACTCCATCAACCACATTCATACTGTAGCATTGATGACGCTTGTTACCAAGTGGGGGAATTGACCGGATTTTGAAGCTTTATGCACAATTACAAATAAAAAATTTATGAACAAAAAATTCAATAACATGAGTGCTTGTCAATTAATATCTAAACAACAATCAAACTAATAATATTTAGATATACTAATACATTCTATAATGAAAGACATAATCTTATTCATAACAATTTAAAAAATTTCTCTATTTTCATCCCGATGAAATAGTTCCACTGCTATGTAATTGTGTAAATATTTACTTTTTCAATGTAAACAACAATTCAATCATTGAGTCACTTATCATTCATCTGGTTGCACCGATACTCTTTTCGATATATTCATGATAGATAAAAAATGTGCCACTGTCGTTGATGTCATTAGTAAATATCAATATATACGTCTGCATATATGGACTTTTTACCTTTTTTTATATAAAACTACCTTCTCTGCAAGTTCAGTCGTCCTTTTGATTTCATAAAAATATATTATCATATTTTATATCCAAAACAAATGCTTCAAGTTGATTCTCAAGATAAGACAACCGAACAGAAGAGAGATCTTTTGGATATAAATTTGGCCATTTCCATCAACATTTGTTTATCAAATGCTTTAAAAATTCTAAGTCGTATTCGAGGATGTTTATCAAATGGTTTGAAATTTGATAAAGAACCATATGTCAACCCTCATTTTGATAAGGCATCTCTTCATATCTTATAGTCTTAAGATTGTATCAATCTCATCAACTAAAGTCATAATGAGTTCATATCAAATATGATAAGAGTTTCTATTCACAAATACTTAAAAAAAATAGACAAATAAATAGTGGTCAATGAATAAAACAATCACCAATATTTATCTGTAATAGTAGTAACATCTATTGTATTATACTAACACTGATACTAAAAAAAAATGAATGGAACTAAGAAAGAATACACAAAAATGAAGTTGTTACTACTTGAATTGATTGAAACCACAATAGTACTTGTCAGTCATCAATTGCCAACATATAAGGAATAGAATGACTACGTGATACTAATTATCGTTTTGCAAAAGTAATAATTGCCAACATATAAGGAATAGAATGACTACGTGATACTAATTATCGTTTTGCAAAAGTAATAATGACCACTATCTGACTCCAAGACTATAAGGATGTACATGATATTATTAGTATTATATGTATTTGAATACTATCTTGAGAAAAATATATATCTAATGCATTAGCTCGTACACTTTTATAGAAACGGAACAACCACAAATATTTAACTCAACATTTTTTTAAAAAATTAATGCATTTTAAATGACATGATTTTTGTAGTTAACTTTTTTTTGCGGGACTTTGCCTTGGCATCCTAGACCGTAGATCGGTCTCTGTGAAGACGTTTATTTAGAAGTGTAAATAACATAATTATAGTATTTCTAGAGTATTCTAGTGACTACGGTCGACGTTTAGTGTTATCATTATATTATTTTTTATGAAGTTGAGATGGTGCACTTTTAACTACTATTTAATAAAATCTAGAGTTGAGGGGAGAACTTGCTAACCCTGATACTAAAAATTGAATGGAACTAAGAAAGAATACACAAAAATGTAGTTGTTACTACTTAAATTGATTGAAACATCAATAGTACTTGTCAATCGTCAATTGCCAACATATAAAGAATATAACGACTAGATGAGATACTAATTATCGTTTGCCACAAGTAATAATGACCACTATCTGACTCCAAGATTATAAGGATGTACATGATACTATTAGTATCATATGTATTTGAATACTATATTGAGAAAAATATATATCTAATGCATTATCTCATACACTTTTATAGAAAATGAACAACCACAAATATTTAAGTCAACACAAAACAAAATTTTAAAATTAATGCATATTAAATGATATGATTTTTGTAGTTAACATTTTTTGTTGGACTTTTCCTTGGCATCCTAAAGCGTAGATCGGTCTCTGTGAAGACGTTTATTTAGAAGTGTAAATAACACAACTATACTATTTTTAGAGTATTCTACTATTCTAGTGACTGCGGTCGACATTTAGTATTATTATATTATATATATTTTTTATGAAGTTGAGATGGGGCACTTATAAGTACTATTTAATAAAATCTAGAGTTAGGGGGGACTTTCCCCTATGTTCCCCCTTCCTCCACCATTGGTTATTACACAATGTTAAGACTATGCTTGGTGCATGGTTAAAAAATTGATGGTGATGCACACAGTGATTGTGATGGGAAATGGGATGGTGATGGTGATAGGGTAATTATAAAAATATTTTGTTTGGTAACATGTGCATGGTAATATTGATATGAATGGAAAAAAAGTTAAAAAATTTATCTATTATCACTATGATGGGGAAATTCTTTGTAAAAAAACCCTATACAAGTAAGAATGTATATCTATGAGAATAGTTTTTTTACATATGTGTCTAATTAAGTAGTAGAGTCTTGAAAGAAACTTTTTTCACCATGATTTTCCATGGAGACAAAAAAAACAAATTTCACCATGGATTCATCATGATTCCCTATTACCAGGGCAAACAAACAACAATTTCTAATAATTTCATTCACAGTCGGTTTGAGGAGGTAATTAGGTAGAAACTCATGCAACAAACATTGCTTCAGAGTACTACATTAGTTTGAAACATTATTTTTGTGGCGGAATCAATAATAAGACACCCGTTCCTGTTATATCCTCAATTTTGATAAAATTGAATATAAATCATGTTTTAATAAATAACCTTCCACAATGGTAGTAGTGATGGAATAATAACTTTGATCGCCTTTTGTGGCGTGGGTGCTTGTAGCACAAGTTAAAAAAAAGATTTCATACCTGAATAAACAATCATGGCTTTTGTTATGATAAATGAAATAATTTTCAAGGTTCCAAAAGAAAATAAAAGATATGGTACTTTGCATAATTATAGGAATAATTATCTTATCGAATATGGCAGCACAATGTTATGATACCAAATAACTTTATCTCAAAAATAATAAAGAAAAAAAGGACCAATAAATTTAATTGTTTTATAAACAAGATGCCCTGCCTTTCTCCTATTTTTGAGTTGGAAATCAATTGTTGAGTAAAAGACATGTCTTTTAAAAGGTGGTGATTTGTACCTATGGGATATATTGCCTTTTGACAACTTCCTTGTACAAAGAAGAAAAGAGAAAGAAAACGAGAAAAGAAGGGGGTACAATGTCGGTGATAAAGACAATAAAATTCCTTCCATAAAAGTAGAATTTATAAACCACGTTCCTCCATATCTTTGAAGAAGGAAACCCAAAATTCCACCTCTTGTGGGTCTCTCTTTCCCTCTTTGTGGAAGCCATTAGGGCACCTCCTAGTATGCTTATATAAGAAACGTTTGGGGTGTGGGGTTCCTATCCTCTTGTTTGAGAGACCATCGCCTCACTGCTCCCATACTAACCCGTGGCCGATGGTTGTAATAGGTCTCTGGACCACTTTGAGACTCAAGGGCGGCACCAGCATGCGAGTCCAGAGGGGAAGGAATGACTCTTGGTCGTCATCGATGGGTCTCACGCTAGCAGCAAGGACCCATGATAGTATTCTGCCGAGGTTGGTGCGGGCAGAAACACGTGACCTCGCTTTTCACTACAGGAAAATGTCTCAATAACGACTGAAACAAATTGCTGTAGTTGTGCAAAAACTTGCCGTTATAACTATTAAAGACGATAAAAAAAAGTTTGTCACATCTCTCCGTTACTGGTCTTGCCATTAATTGAAACAACTACATATGGTTTCAGTCCATCGTTATTAACAATAACGAAAACTAATATATTTTTTAGCTAATGGTTATAATGACAACACAAGTTGTTCGTCATTAAATTTTTTAACGATAATATAATCCTGTCACAAATGCTCATCACGACCATTGTATTCATCTTGTCTAAAAGAATAATAAGGAATTCTTTTTTCAGTCGTTAATAGAAGTAACGACAAAAAATATCAAGTAAATTTTAATGATACATGTATCTAAATTGTATAGCATTATTAAATTTTGAATATTGTTTGAAACCTTCTGAATTACATAGTAAATACACATTCAACATTCACGTCAAGTATTGGAACAAACAAAGTTATAACTTTTATTGATTTGACAAAATTGTTGACATACATAGGGGAGGACATAGACCATTGCCCCTTGCACAAAGAAAAAATACAATATACATTGGAGAATCGCATCTTTGTGTGGCACAAATACATCTAAATGGAAAAAGACCATTTTTGCAGATTTATATTTTGCTTCAAGCGCAAATACATCTAAATGAAAAAAGACCATTTCTACAGATTTATATTTTACTTCAGCCAGAATATGAAAAGCTTTTTCCTCAAATTCATCTCAACATCAAAGAACGACTGCTAACTGCAGCAAGAAAAATGATCAATAAATTAGCAGTGTTGTTGCTACTAAAGATACATCAAATTATCATATATTCAACTACTACTCTATGATGAGTATAAAATAATAGTAAGGATCATGTCATTATTTTTTATCATGCAATGGAAGCTTCAAAAGCAACGGACGTGGCTATCAGTAGTGGAGCTAGAAATGTAAAGTGGGTGAGGCACCATTAGAGTTGAACCTTTATTGGTAAATTCAAAACCCATATGTTATCAACTTAATCGCTGAAGCAAACATCCTTGAAATTGTAATTGAAGAAACAATAATGAATGTTTACATTTATGTATACACGGGTGCCACTACAATTGACAAAATAAATTATATATATCACATAATGCTTTTGTTTAGTGCAAAAATAATATTGATTTTAATAGTAACAAAAAAACCTCATTCACCAAAGAACAGACGATTTAGAGCACATGAAAATTAACAAAATGGAATGAAATAGAATGTGAGGGATCTTAACTAGACAATTCCCATTGATGTTTTTATATACTGAGATATTCTTGTTGTTACCATCCAAGTTAAAGTCTACCTTTACACTATGTTATGATGGAGAGTCTCCTTTTGTGAGCATTCAAGAATAGAGGTGCGACAATATCAATTGTAAAACAATCTGGCGGGAAGGTACATCTTTGTTAAAAGATGTGGATGGAAAGTTATGGAAGGAACATAAATCTTTTAACGACAGGAAAATGGATAAGAAAAGACTGACATATTATTTGGATATACACATAAGACATGGATTTGTAAATTATCACTTCTATGTGAACGCATGAAGAAGGTTTTTATAGCACGATGGTATCAAATAATGGACGAGTCGAACAAATTTGAATACTTTACATATTGAAGGACTTTTACAATGGTTGTCCATGATCAATCTAAGTTTCCTTTTCTTTTTTGGTGATTTGGTTCTAGATTATTGTGCATGATTGTTCCAAACCCACTCTCGGTTTCTCCGATTCATTTCCTTTCCTTGTTTTGTGACCATAAAGAGAGTCACAATGGGAAAGTTTTCCTAATTCTGATTCTGGGAAACCAACGAACAAGATGAACGTGGTATACTAAAGTATGTCTTTACGACAGGCCAGGTGAGGCACAAGCCTCACCTGGCCTGTATGTGGCTCCACCACTGGTGGCTATACAACAGATGCATGTTGGTGGTCTTATACGGTAATACCTAGCTTCCTCTATGCAAAACACAAAATTGTTGATATTTTTGTAGCCCCATGTTCGCATCTATATTAGAAAAATAAAGTTGAATGTTTCCACCTAAATATCATACTCTTTCCCTCTACTTATCTGTAAGATTACAAAAGTTATACATAGTTAAGTAACTCATTATCTGTAAGGAGGCGATGATCGTAAATTCAGCAAGTGAAACCAGCAAAAGAAAAGACAAGGACAAAAGCAGCACATAGCTGACAAGTTGAGTGATGAAATTCCCCACATAGAGTCTGTGACTACAGACTCTACAAGCCAAGTCCAAAAGCTGCAAAACATGCACATGAGTAAAGAAGCCAATTTTTGTAACAAGGGAATCTCTCAGCCACAGTACAACATGAGATAAGGGTCCAAAAAACATGAATTAAATAACAGTAGAGACATTGATGGAAATAGCTCGACACCCACCCTCATAGCAGTAAATGCATGTAGGAGACATAAAGGCCCACCTACCAACCTGCACACTAAACAACATGAGCTTAAAGAAGATGGAGAAAAAAGGGAGAATATGTAGAACCCAAATAGAAGCCCCATTGCCACAGAAAAAAAAGAACTACAATAAGCTTGACACAGGCAACCAAGGCATGGATAAAGATACAAAAAATGAAAAAAAATGATAAAAATTCCTGCACACATGAACTGAAGAAAAGGAGAAGCTTGCGGATTGGCATTGAAACAAGGGACAATAAACTACAAACTGATATTTCTAGGAAGGGCAAAAGGATGAACAAAGAAGAGAAAACTAATGCTAATATCTTTGAAATAGGTGACAAGGAGGTAAAGATAGGGAGGATAGAGGGCACTAATATGGTATGGGAGGCATACTCTCAAAATAGAGATCTAGCCTCAAACACAAGTTCAAAACACGGGGCTCCGGCTTATCTCCCCTTCATCTTTTGTTCGCTGACAATGTGCTTCTGTTCCTCAACTCTAGTGGTGAATCTATCCAGATTTGTAAGGAAGTGTTGGCAAGGTACTCAGTCGTCTCCAGGCAACAAATTGATAACACCAAATCCTCCTTCATCACAGGACGATCTTCGGAGAGCAGAATCATGGATATTGAGACAACCTTGGGTATACAACATCATGCGAGACCTTTGTGTTATCTGGGTATTCCCCTAATTGTTGGGAGGGTCCCAATAACCGCCTTTGACCCCTTAGTGGAGAAGATTAACAAGCGGATTGTGGAGAAGAAAACAACGAATCTGGTACACATGATGTTGCATGGGTTTTCCTCGCATAACACCATTCAAAGACAGACAAAGATCATGAGATTGTGCCTTCTAGAGAGAGGAAAACTCAAATTGAATTGGTATTTCTACTTTTCCAATAGAAGGAGGAAGGAAGCAATCAGATCCAATGGAAGCATCTCAAACATGATTTGTCAAACACACCATCATGCCTAACTCTATCACCTTTCTACTCATATAATAATCATACACATTATCAAGTGGTTGGGACCCCATTTGTGGATAGGAAAGAACACCACAATATATTTCGTTGAATCCATGCCTGAATTATTAAATCTAATATGTCATCATCAACATCCTCATTGATCATTGTCTTTTGCTACAGTCCTGTGAAGACTAATACTATAGGTTGCATTCATACAACACATAACATGCAGTGACATGGTTCATCCCTGTCTCTTGGAGGAGACTTAGTGGTGTCTCCATGAATGTTGTCTTGTCCATACCCCTCATGTGGCTATCTACAACTACAGTACTGATCACAGTGATGGTGTTAAATAGATTAATTTTCCCCTTGAATAACTGGTATGCCCCTACTACTATGTGATATTCCTCAATTTTATTAAAGAGTAATACACAGAATGTTGGTCTCTCTACTTTGCTTATTGATTTAGATGGCTTAAATAAGCATTAGGAGGGCTCAGAATTCATACTAGGCAGTGAATGTGTACCATATAGGAGATAATAAGAAATAGATAGTTTTTTATTTATTCCTTAGTTTATAATAGGCGAAAACAATCAATAAAAGGGCACCCATAATTAATGTATGTATAAATAAATAGCAACAGTGGAAACAATCACCAATATGCACAACCCAATTGACTTTGTTAATGATTTTTTGAGTCATTAACTATTTAAGATGTGCAAGATGTGATCGGCCATGAACAAACTAATATAATTTTGCATTTTAGTGGGAAAACTCCTCATAAACTTGCACTTCATATACAACAGTTAGGATGGTACCTGTTAGATGGAAAATTCCTTTAATCATCACTGCAGAGAAGATGCTTGACTATTAGGATGGTACCTGTTGGGCAATATAGAACAACAACAAAAAAAGTAGAGTTTCAATATTCTACACTACATGTTCCTCATTTGTCCATATGTAAACCCTTAGATAATATTGTGACATGCTTCAGCAAGCTAGAGTAGGCAAGCATAGGCAGCAGTGCACATACACACAAACCAGAAGGCTTTATTTGACTACACCATAATACCATTTTCATACATGTGGTATATATGTAATTAGTTAGAAGAATAATAATTCAGATACATATTTCAATGGTCATAAATAAATAATACTAAAATTTAGGATCTATTAGTTATTAGAAATGGTTGTTGGAACATTAAAACTAATAGCAAACAAATTTCTTGACTGGAATTCGTATGGACATATATGAAATAATCACATGGAAATATTTAATTGAAAATTAGCCATTCACCGATTGACCATTTCTAGGTTTTATTTACCCTTTTGTCTATTATTAATATGCTCCTCTTGGCCAATGTTTTTCCCTTTTCTTTTTTCTCTTCCAAAGTATACTTCCCTTACTGAATTGTGCTTGTTAGATGTTATATTTTTATGTGTATTTATTACATTGTAAATTTTATACTATTTTTGTGTTTTTTATATTCAGGGGCTTGATCACTGCAATTTCTTTGAATGGTAGATACACCAGTTTCTGAAGTCTTGTTGGAAATTTGATGCTTCTTAAAGGAAAACTGAAGCTGACAAGACAAATAAATAAATTCTTGTAAACATAACTAAATTATCCTAGAAGAAAAAATAGTCTAAGGATTTCATGGTTTAGGTCACGAGCAAATGTATTTCGTTACTCAAAATTTTGTGTAACTAGAATCAAAACATCTTTCAATTACAACAATAAAAAAGGGTTGGTCCACTGACCTATCCAGTATGCAAAGAATTTCCTCTAGCTACATGTAGTCGATTGTTCCTGGAACATGTATTCTATCCAAGTGTCACCTTCTTTTGCACCAAATTATATGGAGGAAAACTAGCTGAATAAAGTGAGGATGCCCTTTACAAAAGAACATACCATAGATTATTACATTGAATCAAGACATATATTTAGGATCAGGAAAACCTCATCCAATAATGATCAAGTTGAGACTATCATGGATAGAATTAAAAAGAACCTCATCGTCTTATTGATGAACATAGGGAAGATTCACATAAGACAAAAGGTGAATCAAACAAGAGGAACCAAATAAATGGATTGACAAGCACCAAGTACAAATATGATAAATATAAAACACTCATACATGCAGAAGCATAGTCCAGTTGTTTGATGATTCAACACATATGTTGTGAAAACTTTTTAAACAAGTGTCTACCCTTTTGTGTCGGCATAGAAAACAACCTAAAAAAATACATTATTGAATGAAAATACAATATTGAGCATTGTTTAACAACATCATAATCCATATTGAATGAGAAATCTTGAAACCCATAACATAGTTGATTGAGGTTGTTACCATATCATTAAACCCATCAATATGCACCAACTTCTTGGAACCTTTCTCATGTTATTGATTCTACAGTCAAGTTAAAATGGATTTAAAATGGAATCAAAGCGGTATAAATGCTTGTGTTTAGATTAAATATAATTCATCTACATTAAAATTAGTTACAAAGAAGCTTGTATTTTGATTCTTGTATATGTACCTAAATTGTCCTAGGAACAAGATGAGCTTCTTGGCCAGGACTTGTTAGGTCTGAATCCCGAGGGTCATGAGTATGATACACCGCCTTGACATATTAAACCTATGGTATTACAAACTCGGATGAGCTCGCTCTGCAATTTAGAAACATCTTCAGATTTAATATGGGAAAACAGTTGAAAATTTGAAAATGTAATAGTTACATGCCTTGGGTTATAAAAAAAAGTGAAGCGGTTGTTTATTTTGGGATGTTAATGAGCAAGACGTACTTCTATTCATCGACAATATCTTCCGATTCGTTCAAGCAGGATCAGAGGTATCCACCTTATTAGGTAGAATGCCTTCTGCGGTGGGTTATCAACCTACCCTTAGTACAGAAATGGGATCTTTGCAAGAAAGAATTACTTCTACCAAAGAAGGATCCATAACCTCCATTCAAGCAGTTTATGTACCTGCAGACGATTTAACCGACCCCGCCCCTGCCACGACATTTTCACATTTAGATGCTACTACCGTACTATCAAGAGGATTAGCTGCCAAAGGGATTTATCCAGCAGTGGACCCTTTAGATTCAACATCCACTATGCTCCAACCTCGTATCGTTGGTGAGGAACATTATGAAACTGCACAAAGAGTCTGCAGCTAGAAGTCCAATGTACATGCAAATTTTCAGATAAACTTGGAGAGAAATATAACTAGTTTAGCTTTTATCATATGCCCCAAAAATGTATGAACTTATTTTGATACTCTTCACAAAAGAATAGAATCATGGACTATTACAATGAATCAAGACATAAATTTTGGATCAGGAAAACCTCATCCAATAATGATCAAGTTGAGATTATCTTGCATAGAATTAGAAAGAACATCCTCATCTTAGTGATCAGCTACCTAGTTGTCTTCACATAGAATATATAAAACTGACACTTAGTTTTGCATACCTCTTATTAGTCATATTCTTCATCTTTCTCCATCCTTCTTCATCCTTTCATTAAAATATTTTTGGAAAAGGTAGAGTTAAAAAAACATGTCATAATTTGAGTTTAAAAAGGAGACACTAATTATAGAAATGGAACTCACTTCTTATAGTTTAATCTGACATGTCAGTTTTCTTTTCCTTGTGTCCTTGATGTGTCTTCATCAGTATTTGTTGTTTCATATACTACATACAAGACAATCTTTACAACCGATTGTATACAGGAACTTGCACTAAGTTATATGTTATGTACTTATATTTTAATGTTTCTCAAGAAATATTCCAATCTACATACGTTAACTATCAATAGAAGTTATAAACCAGACATCAGGGCAATATTCATTCTTCATCAGTCATGTGCTAGGAAAAGAAACTATTTAAAAAGTTATATTTACATACACTAGATATATATTGAAAAGCATAAAGATAAATGACATGACTAGGAATTAATCATACAGAAAAGAAATCTGTTTTGAATTACACATGTTGACAGAAAAGTAATGCAATGTCCTCTCTTTACTGCCTTTAAACTATGCAAGTGTCCTTCCCAGATTTGTCCATAATTCCCTACCATATGGTATAGGTCAATATATTAATCATTAAGATAACCACTATAAGAAAGTACATATTTATGTTAATGCATTAATGCATTGTGATACATGCATCTAACAGTAAAGATGAAACTTCATTTGATATATTGATCTATTTAAACTAAGAAAACAATTGGAGAGACCATTAAATTTAAAAAATACATGGAAAATAAGTTCATCATTCTCTTAGCTAACCTTGTAAGTAGTTTAGATTATCATCTTCCGATATAGATGCAGAAGAGGAAGAACCATCATCATCCTCACTACACTGCAAAAGCTACTGAAAATTTTAATTATTGACTATCACATCAAGTATCTTTTCTACTTTTCGTAGGCACTTTTGTGTGGCTCTTTTTTCATCATTAACTGCTTGAAGAGTTTCTTCTTGAAATTTCAAAGCTTCCTCCTTGTCTTTTAGTGCTTGGTCCTTTAATTTTAGCTCATCCAATAAGGTATTTTTTTGTTTTGTATGATTCTCTAACATCACTAGGTCTCACCCCTCCACCATAACCAGCTACGTATTTTTTTGTTCGTGATTCTCCATACAATTTCTCCATGACCTCTACAGGTACGAGTGATGGCTCCACTTGTTGAACACTTATGATTTTGTCCTACAATGAAAACTAATCATTCATAAAAATAAATAATTCTATTAGTTGTAGTGATCATGTAGATTAGGACATACATGAATTTGAGATGCCTCTGTAGTAGCTAATGTATTGCCTTTCTTATGACTCTCAAAGTAAATTGTGCCAAAGTCAGGTGGTTTCCCATCTTTTCCTCCCTATATTGTTCTAACATTTAGTTATATACATGAGAACAAATGTAGAAAATGCATATAGAAACATATAGATATGGACAACCTTTTGCCATGAAATCTCTCTAAGAGGCATGCTTCCAGTTTGATGAAGTAAGTTTTTGTTCATCCCTTCTCTGCTTGTAGTATTTCTCTTACTCAATGCCTATAGTTGTATCAATATATAGAAAAATTACAGAAAAAAAGTTACAAATATGAAACAAGTGAAAAGATATTATTTGCCTTATTTTTCCAGAAAATTACCACAAACTTTTCACTATGAAAGTGTTCCTTCACTAGCCATTTCCAATCACTCTCAATTTCAATTGCCATAGGCTTCCTTTGTAGTAGTTGTTGAAAGTTTAACCCTTTAATTGTTTGGTACATTGCTGCCCTCCACTTTACCCATAACTCCTTTAGATGTTTCAAAGTATGGCTTTTATATTCTTCCATCTTGTTATATGTAAATTTGTCCTAGAACAAGTAGAATATAAATTAGAAACAATGTTGAATGGTTTTGTTTTAAAAAATGCATTGTACGTACCACAACTGTTGCCCACATGTGTTCTTTTTGTCTTTCTATGACATCATTCCAAGAATGCACCTTTATTGGACAAATATTTCGATCACGAACTATCCTACCCAAGTGTCTACTCTACACTTTATGATTTTTCCCAACTGGGCGCCCTTGATAGAAGGTGATTTCGATCTTGTCTCCTTCTCTTAGTCTAGAAATCTTTTTGCATTTGTTACTTCCTCTATGTCTCACTACCTTTTCAGGGGCATTAGCTGCAATTAAGATCAAAATTGATTTACATATTTAGATGAATTGTATATAATGAAAACAAAGAAAGAATGAAAAGTCCAACAAACAACATATAGAGAATTAAGCAAATGACTGTATGTGAAAAATAAATTCCATGGCTATAGTCTAATACATGAAAGCCTACTAGACATAAAGAGAGACCAACACAAAATTTGAAAAAGGTAAATTTGGAATAGTATTCATAAGTAAACAACAGTTGTATTTTTTATCTAAAAAATATTATGTAATGTACACGACACTTATTATTAAGTAAAGAGAAGTAAACGTACATGTTGATATCTCATTGATGGCATGAGAAGCCATCACTTCAGTAACATTGCAGCCTTCATTTTGGACATGAGCATCTTCAGAAGGTGTCAAAATATTTTTAGTTATTGGGGAAGGAGCATTACTTGGTGGTGGATTACTCCCATTTGATGGGGTAGGAGCATTACTTGGTGGTGGATTACTCCCATTTGATGGTGGACCAGTTTTGGTTAGTGGATAGGAAGCATTCTTTGTTACTGTAGGAGAATGGGAATGGTTGATGTTTCGTTGGAAAGATAAAGACATTGTCCCGCTATTTAGAAATGACAAATGACTATGACTGCTACCTAAGTCACGAATACCATTACCAAGAGCTGCTATAGGATTTGACACACAACTTCTATGCTCTAGTCCACGACCATGACTCTTCCCTATGATACTTAATTGTTGTGGGAGTATATATTTCTTAGCCTTACTCTTATCCTTCAAACCCTTCTCATTTTTAGATGTACTTGTAACCATTTTCCTGCATCACCATCAAGGTTGGTTAAAAACGAGATATTTTAAAAAATCAATGAAAATGACAATGCTATGCATAAAATGTGATGACACAAATTATAAGAGTAAATCATTTTTACAAGAATTCTGCTCAACACAGGATAAATATAATTGAAATGTTCATAAGTACTTGAAGGGGGAAATATTCTAGTTATTGTTATCAATATTAACTACATCATCTTGTGCTTCTTCAATGTGAACCGGATCAAACTTGTCATGTGGATCAACCTTTGTAACAACATGCCACCCCTTGTTATTGTGATCATTTGCATAAAATACTTGAGATGCTTGTGTGGATAATACAAATGGCTCAACAGTTTTCCAAATACGTCTATAATCAACACTTGTGAAATCATACTCATCAATATTTATGCCTTTAAATTTATCGACAATGTCAAACCAATCACATTGAAACAATGCCATCTTATTATTGCCCAAGTATTGCAATTCTATGATTTCAGTCAGTTGTCCATAGTAATCTATGCTACCTCCACTACCATCATCACCAACGACAACCACTCCACTACACTGTGACATTAATCTTCCATCATGGGATCTAGTGTGGAATCGATATCCATTCACTACATAACCATAGAAATTTGTAACACATTTTAGTGGACCACGTGACAATGAAAGTAGATCATCCATCTTCCTACTTTTATCATTCTCATATTGATCTGCAACATAAAATATCATAATTATAAAATAATTAATAATACATAATTGTCGTATTTGTACATGTATCATATGAAGATTATAAAGCATCTTACTTTCATCTTAAACCACTCAATAAAATTCTCACTTATTTTCATAAGATGGATATCTTCTAAATCAACTCCTTGACTTTGATAATATTCTCTACCATAAATAAATAAATAAACATATGTTGTGAAGTTAATAAAATTCAAGTAAAGACCATCAAATAAGAGAGCATCAAAGGGTGTTAGGACTCACTCTGTATATTGTTTGACTTCTTCACAATTATTTAGGATGTACATATGAGCTTGCTCAAACATAAGTGCGTCAAGATCTCTTTTGTACCAAAACCTGGCCCTCTTCCCTTGTATGCAAAAATAGTTAACATTGTTGATTCGTTGACACAATCATCATAATTCCTATCAAGGTGATTGAATCTTGTCTCAACTTTATGTAAATATCTTGAACAAAGATTCATACATTCTTCTGCTATGTATCCTTCTGCTATTGAACCCTCAGGGCATGTCCTATTGTGGATGTATGACTTTATTGTAAACAAATTTCTCTCTATTGGATACATCCAATGACCATGAATGGGCCCACATAGAATAGCCTCATGTGCTAAATGGATAGGCAAATGCAACATAACATCAAAAAATGATGGAGGAAAAATCTGCTCTAACTTACAAAGAGTAATTGGAATATGTCTTTCAATTTGCTTCAACTCTACCATATTCAAGCACTTAGAACCCAACACCTTAAAAAAATCAAGATAGCTCAAGAATTGGTTCACAAACAACCTTAGGAAGAAGACCACGTAATGCTAGAGGAAGTATGTGATGTAACAATACATGATGATCATGTCTCTTCAACCCTGAAAGATTATTCTCTTTTAAGTTGACACATTGTGAAATGTTTGAAGAAAATCCATTAGGAACTTTTAAATCCTTCAAAAATCTACAAAATTTATGTTTAGACTCCCGAGATAATGTGAATTGTGCATCAGGAAATAGAATTTTACCATCCCTTGTTATCGGATGTTCATTGCTTGCAAATCAAGACGAGATTTATAATTGTCTTTTGTCTTATTCTTCACATTCAAAAGAGTTGATAAAATGCTATCACAAATGTTTTTCTCTATGTGCATCACATCTAAAGTATGTCGTATCAAAAGATCTTTCCAATAAGGAAGTTTGAAGAAAATACTTTTCTTGTTCCAGTTATCCCCCCTATCCTTGTGTGATAATTTTTTAGAACATTTACCCAAAACATTCCCTTCAAGATTATGAACTTGAATAAGGATATCATCACATGTTAATGGTGTAGGTGGTGTTCCCTTCTCAATAGTTCCATCAAATGCAGATTTATTCCTTCTCCAGTGGTGATTTAAAGGCAAATAACGTCGATGACCCATGAAACACTCCTTTCCACCATTAGCTAGTCTAGATGAATAGGTACCCTTGTGACAACATGGACGAGCAAGTTTTCCCTTAGTACTCCAACCTGACAACATCCCATAAGCAGGAAAATCATTGATAGTCCACAAAAGTGCTGCTCGGAGATTAAAATTTTGACGTGCAGTTGCATCATATGTTTGTATACCAGTATTCCAAAACACTGACAATTATTCTATTAAAGGTTGCAAATAGACATCAATAGCATCTCCAGGTCCATTAGGACCAGGAATAAGCATGGATAAAATACAATTAGGTTGCTTCATGCACATCCAGGGAGGCAAATTGTAGGGAATAAGAATTACAGGCCAAATACTATATGATGATTTAGAATTATTGAATGGTTGAAAACCATTACTAGCTAGGCCTAGTATGGCATTCCTTGAATCTTCACAAAAATCTTGATGAAGTTCATTAAAAATTTTCCATGCTAAGGAATCAGCCGGATGATGCAAATGCCCATCATCAAGCTTATCATGATGCCATCTCATTAGTGCAGATGTTTTTTTTGGACATAAATAGCATTTGAAGATGAGGCTTTAGTGGGAAGTAACACAAACTTTTTGATGGAATTTTCTTTCCATTTGCTTTTAGTTTCTCTTCCCCACTACGCTTGTCACATTTCCATCTTGATGTATGACAAAATCTACATTAATCAAGAACACAATCTTCCTTCCAAAACAACATACAATCATTCACGCATTCATCAATCTTATCAAATGAGCAACCAAGATCTTTAATTGTTTTCTTTGCTTGATAATAAGATTTGGGCAAGGTTGAGTCATCAGGGAAAAACTCATCTTTCAACAACTCAAGTAGCATTGTGAAAGAATGATTGCTCCATTTCCCAAGACTCTTTATGTGAAGTAACTTGACTAAGGCAGACAATTTTGAACCCTTTGATCCCTTATATAAAGGTCGATTGAGGTCATCTAACAACCTAAAAAATCTTTGAGCCTCATTGTTAGGTTCCTCTTCATTACCATTGTGGTTGTTAAATCCCATGTCCTCCACATTTCTATGAAAATTATGGTGGCCTGGGCGCATATCTTCAAGAAGATCTAACATCTCATCATCAGTATCATTATCTTTTTTATTGTCATCATTTTGAGAATCTGAATCAGACTCATGTCTTATTTCACCATGATGATACCATAAGGTATAACCTCTAACGATACCATAAACCATTAAGTGTGTTTTCACCAAATCACAAGAAATAGAATTAATACAACGAACACATGGACACCTAATTTCATTTCCACCTATTTTCCGATAGGCATAGATCAAAAACTCATCGACACCAATTTCATATGTTGGATCATCAAGCCGCTCATCAACAAGACTAATCCATTGCTTATTTGGTACCATTTTCTACAAAGAAAAATCACAAAATTATTATTTCCAAAAAATATAAGAATCTATACATGAACTTAACAATTTAGATTTGTTGCTTTTAATTGTAAATCCATAGCTATCTAAGTGGCTAGGTGGTCCCTTTTCCCAAGGGACACCTAGGTAGCATAGGCATTTTTCTATAAATAATTATATTTATAGTAGAATTTAAATTTATTCATTTAAATGTGTTCAAATAGATACATTTAAATGTATATCTCAAATCATTATATATGTTTTGTAATAATTATATTAGTAAATCACACCTAACATGAATTAAACTAGACCTGATTGGCCCTGTTATGACATATCATGATCCAAATTGGTCCTAATCTGACATTATTTGACCTTGAACGAACCTATTTTTCCATTGCATAAACTTGGTAGACCTTAAAATCCCCTATATTTACCTAAATGAGACCTAATTTCGGCAAAATCAGACCAAATATTTGATGATTCTATAAAGGAGTTCCATGACTTCCCACTTCAGGAATATTTTTTCTACTAAATTTAGGTACACCTTTTTTACTTTACAATGAGAGTGTATCTAATAAGGTAGATAGTTGACACCTTTCTAACATAGTTAATATTCCCTTTTTCTTGAAGTCATGGACGTTATATCTAATATGTGATCCATCAAGACGTGATGGTAACTTTGCATCCTTAGTTATCAAGGCGCCCAACCTAATATGTGCATTATGTGGGTGTCTAAGGCCTTTAGGCCAAAATTAAGGCATTTAAAGGATAAAGTAGCATGAATCAAGTCTGGATTTGGTCAAATTAAATTATCTTGAGCCAATTCATGGCTGAAATAGGTCTAATTTAGTCAAAATCAGGCCAAATTTTGGAAAGTTACGGGAAAAGAGGTTTGATTTGGGTCAAATTGGTAAGTCATCATAGCTTGTTTATTAAAAAAATACTATCTCATATGTCTGTTGTTCTTGCTTTTTTATTTTCTTTTTTAATCCTTTCTCCTACATTTTATTCCTTAATCCCATGGTTAATGCGTTTTTTAAAGTTATTCCTACTACATCCCCTCCTACTCCGAAATCCTACTACTGTTGTGCTTATTTTAATTCTATTTTCTTCAAATCCTTTCTTATATCACCTATGCTTCGTAATGTTGTTGATGTTGTACTTTCTGATTTCCTCTTTTACATCACATGTTCCTCGTGTTGTTGTTGTTGTTGTTAATATTTCTTTTGTTTTGTTTCCCATCCTCCATTTCCTCTCTATAGAGTTACAACCTCATCCCACCCTTTTTTCCCTATTTCCTTTTATTTCTTTTCTACATATCCTGCTCCAATTGTTGTTGCAGGCTTTTGGATATTACTTCCCCTTTTTCTTCCTATTCCCATCTCTTGCTACTGCTATCATAGCCTCATTCTTCCCTTTTCTTATGTTTCATATATGGTATTATATGCAGTATATATGTATAATAAGAATCAAATTAACATACTGAAAAATATACAAAAACAAAAAATGCCCAGAACAGCCTAGGTGCTCGTCTAGGCGCCTACGCGGGCTAGGCGCCCCTTGGGACATGCTGACAGCCTAGCCATCTTGACAACTATGTTTACATTAACTTCCACACCCCATAAGAGATAGTTGAAATGCAGCAATTTGAGTATGTAAAAAATGGTTTTCATAATGCTTCTATTAACAAGTATATTGCATCTTTTAAAATAGTATTATTTTAAAATCTAATAATATTGAGTTGAGCTATCATAAAATACAAATCATCTTAAGTAATGTGGTGTATAAGATACCACATATGTTATTTCTAATAGGGTTATGCCCTTGCTCCCAAAGATCATCTCCTGGTCTCAATCCACCTTTATGAAAAATGCTCAAGTTTTTTTAATAAAATTGTTAATTGAAGGTGTTGTAATACCCAAAAACCTCAAGCGATGCCCCCTAGGGTTCCGGGCGATTCACTGTGCGCATGAGAGGTGGTGGCGTTGGCGGTCATGGAGGTCGTGGTGCAGGGCATAGATCCTTCCACAATGTTCACCGTGCTAGTCAGGGTTTAGTTAGCGTTGAAGTCGATGATCTGTCATCACTGCTTGACGACGTGGAGAACCCAGACGGTGTGAACGCCATGGACGAAGGTGATCATGCTTACTATGGCCAACAATGCTTCTGTTATTGTGCTTCCAAGACTCTACAGTGACCATAGTCCGCTCCTCATCCATGATTCTTTGCACCGACATGATCTCCCCAGGTCGTTCCACACTAAAGACAGCTGGTCGCTGACCCCTGATTTCAAAGATGCCATTCTTAAATCTTGGGACTTGAAAAAAAATTTACTTGATGCTCTCCCTGCCTTCCGTGCTGCTACAACTGCTTGGGACTCCAAACTCCAACCTTCCAACAGGAAACACAAGAACAAAGTCCTGTGTCAAATTAGCAACATCCAGGTATCTACTAGCACTCTGTCCCATGTTACTTCTGACCTTACCATGAAACGTTTGTAAGATATGTACAACAACATTCTCCTATAAGAAGAGGTTGATTGGTGTCAACGGGCTAACATAAACTGGCTCAGCCTTGGCGATGCAAATACTAAATTCTTGCATACTTATGTCAAAGCCCGCCGCCTCTTCAACAAGATTACATGCCTAAAAGATGACACTGGTAACTAGGTGGAGGACCCAGCATCGCTGCGGTTGCATGTACGTAGCTTCTTCCTCGACTTGATGACTGCCCCGCGCCCCAACTCCCACACCAGTGCTGTTGTCGCTGGCTTCATCAGCACCTTCAAGCATCCGTCCGATGCCACACAATGTACTCTCAGTTCTCTCCCCTCTGCTGATGAGATTAGGCGTACCATGTTCATGATGGCGCCAAATAAAGCTTCCGGGCCTGACGACATCTGCAATTCTTTTGTCCAGAAGCATTGGGACACTATTGGCCCATCTTTCATCCGTACAGTCCAGGACACCTTCTCTTCGGGAGCCATTGAAGACTGCATTGCTGATTCATACATGTGTCTGATTCCGAAGACCAGACAGCTGCAAACCTATAGTGACCTCCATCCTATCTCACTCAACAATATGTGCTTCAATTTGATATCCAAAATCATTGTGGAGCGCATCAAGTCTCTTCTGCATGGCTGGATCTCTGAAACTCAGTCTAGTTTCCTCTTGGGCCGGTGTATCACTGATAACATCATTTTGGTACAGGAGGTTATTCACACCATACGCATGAAGCACAGCAGCAAGGCACTAGCTTGTATTAAGTTAGACCTTGCTAAGGCTTTTGATAAAATGAGTTGGGCGTTTATCCACGACACCATCAAGAGGACCGGTATCCCAGCACTACTGGTTGACTTGATTATGCAAATCATTACTAAGGGGTGCACATCGATTCTTTGGGAAGGATGTCCCTTAGAGTCCTTCAAAACTTCACAAGGCGTTCTCCAAGGCGATCCCATCAGCCCCAACATCTTCGTTCTGTGCATGGAGAGACTCAGCCAAGCCATCTCGCTTTCTAACAGTCAAGGTGACTGGAAGCCTATTCGCCTCTCAAGGCATGGCCCGCTGCTATCATATGTTTTCTTTACTGATGACATCCTCTTGTTGGTTGAGGCTTCCGTCAGGCAAGCTAAAACTATTAACAGAGTTCTCCAATCCTTTGCACGCGCATCTGGGCAAAGGGTCTCCACGGCCAAATCGCGCTGCTATTTCTCACCTAATACCTCACACCAGGTCTGAGACGCCTTCTGTAGGCGCCTAGGCATTCAACACACCAGTGATTTGGGCCTCTACCGTGGTGTTCCCATCCTACATCATCGGGTTAACAGGTTTACTCATGTTGTGATTGTTGATACCATGAAGGACCGCATGACGAGCTGGTCAGCACGACAGCTATCCTTTGCCGGAAGGATCACCCTTGTAAAATCTACTCTTCAGGCTATCCCCAGCTATACTATGCAATCGGTGCAGCTCTCCCCTACCCTATGTGACGACATTAACAAGCCTGTTAAGAACTTCCTTTGGTCTGGTATCCGGTCACACCACAACCTCTCCTTGGTCTCGTGGAGAAAGGTCACCATGGCAAAATCTGATGACGGATTGGGCATCAAGGATGCACGCTCACAAAATCAAGCTCTTTTGCTTGGCAATGTCTGGTGTTTCATGAACAATAGACAAGTCTTATGGGTCCGAGTGATGCACGACAAGTATATGCACAATGACACCCTGATAAAGAAACATTGTTCTTCTGTGTGGGCCTTTATTAGGAAGCACATGCCTTCAATCCAACAAGCCTCGATAGTGACTATCAATAACGGTGAGTCTACAAATGTATGGACTGATAGATGGCTTCATGGCCTTTCCATTAAATAGCTTGCTCCCACCTTTGTGCCACCGCCAGAACTTACTGATCTCAAAGTCTCGGCCATGGACATGGATGGTAATGGCTGGGATTGGGACTTCATCCATAGCTATCTTCCAAGCAGTTCATGGCTGCACATTCATCACACCTACTCGCCTACCCCGACGTCGGGTCATGATACGCACCAATGGCCCGGGTCACCTTCTGGTCTTCTTACTACCAAGCCTGCCTACCAATGGCTCCACATAGGCATTGCCTTGCCCTTGCCTAGAAAATGGGCTACAATATGGAAGCTGCCCATTCCTCCTCGTATTCGTACTTTTCTATGGCTGTTGCACCACAAAGTGTTGTTCACCAACGTAGAGAAATCTGGATGCCATATTCATGTTAATGATGCATGCCCACTATGCTCTAACGCATGTATTACTTCCTCTACGTGATCTCCCCTCCATTCTGCCCGTGGTCGCTTGCTGGGAAATCTGGTCACAAAGAAATGAGTTTATACACAATAGAAAGTAGCAACCTCTCCACAAACGTGTCTCCTACATCAAGGACAGCTCGTGCCATCATGGCGATCCCGGCGCTGCTCTCCACGTCCTCCGTGGTGTGCAGCCACGTCCGGAATCCCCCAGTACTTAGGGACGTTCTCATGTTTGTTGATGCTTCTTACAATGCTACTTCTTCCCGCGCCGGGATTGGCATTCATGTTGTTGATAGCCATGAAAGTTTTCTCCTCGACATTGGAAGCAGAGGTACAAGATATTATCTGTGCCTTAGAACTTTGCAAAATTTGGGAGGCGCTAGGATAGAAGATGGTTTCGGGTTGTTCGGCGGCTTGAGAGGGAGCCAAAGTGGTGGCGGTGCTGAGTTCCAGCCTTCAACCTCGTCACGAGCAAGGAGTCGGACGTGGAGTCGGTGGCGTGGTTGTGTTGATGGTACTGTAACGAAGAGGGAATTGTACCCTCAGCCACAGCGAGGTTGGACACCACGAAGAGCACCAGTCGAAATCGCAAGGGGAAGCCTTGAGACGACACCCTCGGGTGCAGGGAGGTCGGCACTGTGAATACTGCAGCGGCGGCCGATCTGCTTCTGTCTGCGCGGAGAGAGGGACAGGCAGAGTCGAGATGGCGGTGGCACATGGGAAGTAAGCACCCTCCAGCCGTTGCTGGCATCGGGCGGCGTCGCCTACAACCTGGAGATCGTGAATAGTGCTAGGGTGCAGTGGCCTACGGTAGAGTCGGTGGAAGCCGATGATGTGGCTTGCAGGCGTATGCTCACGGAAGGTGGGTGGAGGATCTCCTACCCGCGCTTAGGCCGACGTCTGTACGACGGATTCGCCTGTCCTGACATGCGTAACGTGGGTCGGAAAAGATGGGGCGACGACGGGAGGTGGACCTGGTGCGGCAACACGGCGGTAGCTGATGGAATCAAAAGAGGCCGTGCTTGAAGTCGGCCTGGCATTGACGGCGATCGGGCATGCGTCGCAAACGCCTGGAGTCACCCTACGCAAGGTAGATGGGGAAATAGAGTCAGATGACTTAATTACCCCTCCGCGCACGTGTACTAGACGAGGGCGATCAAGTCATTTCCTCCTTTACCCAGTCGAACAATTAAAGGTAAGAAACCCTGACTTGGCGATCACTGATTGGCCCACACAAAATAAACTTACAAAAATCATATAAATTACTAGGATGCTCGGATGAAGACGCATTATGTGTGAAAATTTATCAAAAAAAAAGAGTACAACCCAAATAAAATATGTTTGAGAAATAAATATGATACATGTTCTAAATATAGTGCAATATACATTAAAGTGATATATTAATGTATAAAAGCCATAGTCTTGGTAATTATGATGATTAAATAAGTAAATCTTACTAATTTGAGATGTTATTTGATAATGTGGAACATGACGATGATTTAACAAGTTCATGATCATAATAATGTAGAATTAGGGTTTATAATGTGAGTAGCCATGCATATGATGAACATGATCTACATGGCTCACCGTCAAGGTATGTGGCTATGCCTAATAATAATACTTGTAGTTTGACGTGATTTCTCGAAGATTTGTTTATATGGTTTGAAAATATATGCTTGCTTGTTTATTTCATTCTATGCAAACTTTAAATTGACTATGATTATCACATTATGTATGAACATGACTAGTCTGAATCTAGGCTACCTCTGGATCTATGGAAAGGTCATCCACCTGGATAGAGGAAAATAGTGAATGCTACTATATGAGGCCCTGAGGGGTTATGACAGAGGGTGGAGAAACTTAGATTGGGTAGTCATGGTGAAAATATAAATTTGGTTTGTTAAATATTAATTGTTGAATTATGTTGTTATCATTACTTGTGAACTTTTGTTTCCCCCACATACCGGTATGACCTGTCATACTGACCATATTTTGTTTCATGGCGTTTTAGGTATATGATGATATACACGATAATGAACATGAAGATGAAGATGAAACCATGCAAAGACATTAATCTAAGTAAGGAGGATTTAGATAAATACTTCTTCTCTATGTATAGTTTTGGTAATGGAATTTCATGTAAGCATTTAGTAAATAATATTTATGAATTAATGAAAGTTTATTCTATTACTTATTATTTGTTAAATTTGGATCCTTGGGGATATAGATAATGACTCTCAACTTGAAGGTCTTTCCTTAATTGGGAGACGTGGAAAGTGAGGTTGTTACAGTTCCATATGGTAGAAATTGTGATCCTACAAAGTCCATTATTTTGTTTTGATGTTTAGAAATTCTATGGAAGGTGCACCACACGTGTACATTATATACTAGGAAAGTCTAGTCAAACATTTTAGAAAGAAAAAGTTCAGCAGTACCCAAAATGAAATCACGAGGTTAATATCTACATGGAAATTCATGTTGTTTCTATAAGTAAAATGTTTTGTTTTTCTAGGTATTTTCTTGCCATGCATTATGATGTCTATTTTTTGTTTACATATGTAATATATATATATATATATATATATATATATATATATATATTATATGTAAGTTGGAATACAATCGAGTGTACCAGAGACGCCACACCTCAGTCATTTTCTATGATGAAGAAATTATTTTTGAAAATCTAAACAGTTGATCTTCTTAAATATCTTAAGAACATTCTATATAATAAATTTGAGCTCATTTGGAAATGTATAATTCATGTATCTAAAAGATGCTAAAATCATACATTTCAAATCAGTTATGCTCGTCGATTTTGTTGTCCATGGGTGAATGACTTACACTCATCTAAATGGACTCAAATTTTGTATGTGGTCTATTACTATTATAACAATGAAGATCATTGGATTTGATTTTGTAAGAATATGGTCTAGATAGACAAACATCATCTGGATGTACGGTGTGATATATACATTCGAGTGTATCATAGCATGACTCTCTGTATGTATGTGGTATGTAAATATGCACGTGTATATGTACAATGATAGCAATTTTCCTTAAAAAATGCATTCCTACATTACAAAATAACAATGAAATAAAAAAGTACATGTGGTAAAGTGTACCTTAATGTATGAAAATGATCACTAAATATGAAGAATATTTTTTGTTGTTTTGTGCCTTTAAAGTAATCATATTTAGGAGAAAAGGATAATAGAATAGAAATTTAATATTTTTTAGAAAAGTAAGACATGACATATGATAGATACAAAATTAGGGGGTTTTACATAACATATAAAATAATTTTGCAATTAACATGCTACAATCATGCTCTTATGTATATTGATTAATGAAAGAGAGGTTCTAAAGAATTAAAGAGATTACTACAAGCCCCTTTCTTGAGAGAAACCAATGAAGTTTCTATAAATGCAAGTTGTATAGATTTGGTTGTCACTCATAAAAAGATGAACAGATTTCTATCACTTCTTCTCATTGAATATAGTTATTCAATAATTATGATGGAAAAAGCTAATTCCTTTAATTAGAAAGATATGGTGGATTCATTTGCGCATTACCAACAAATTTATATTTTCATTTCTTTCATTTGCAAGTCAATATCCAATTTTATAATTAGTATTAGTGTGATGTTTGAAATCTCCTAAAGATTGGTCTAGGCTACAATGATGACGTCAATATATATAGAGAAATTTTCACCCTTCAGGAAATTAAGTAAAATATAGTTGTTAGAGGTATTGTTATTTAATTTATAATGTTATAAGGACCTAATTGCCTTATCCATTAGCAATTCGGATTAAGTTCCACTTCCTTGTAGTTAACTCCTCTCCTATACATATATGAGAGGAGTTTGCCAACTGTAAATAAGAAACATCTCATTAGACTCCCATATTATATTCCATACAATATCAGAGTATTGATCCTAACCCTAGGAAGAGCAAAAAAAGAGGGCATTTCCATCTGGGCATCAGTCATCTCATATTGTCTTGGCCACCCGTCGGGCATCATTCTGGCCTCCATGGTCATCTGCTCTCTTCTTCTTTCATTAAAATCCATTAATATTTTTGAATATATCTCTTGATGATCTACATACCATCTATCACTAATGTTTATTTACCTCCCTAGAGTCCTATTTTCTACTCATCACTTCCATGCACCCTCATTGCCTCTAGTCTATAGGCAACACCCCCTAACCATCATGTACTCATCTATTGTAGCACAATCTTAATGATTGGTAGGGTTCCTCTATAGTATCACCATATCCACAATTGACATATTCTTCCTCCATGTTACACTCCACCATAATCTCAGATAGGGGTGCGAATCGGGTTCATGGTGATCATGTTTCATTTTGAGTCATTTCAGGTCACCACTTTTTATATATACGCTAAATTTGCAAAAGATGAATTTTTGGGTACAAACCATTGACCCTAACCTAACCCACATATTTTGGGTCCATCGGGTCTGACTCATAAATACAATAACCAAGAGAACAATTTTAAGAAATTCTATGTTTTGTCTAATTATTGACAATTACCTATTGTAAACAAAAAAAGCAATGTACAACAAACTTGCAATGTGACTAAAAAACACATATAAAGCTAATTGTTTAGTTAGTTGGAGAGTTCTAAATACTAATTCCTAAAATAGTTAGTATAATATATCATATAAACTGATACAAAACTATATACAATTGCCAAAATAAGCTTCATGAGTGTTGGATTATTAATTTAATAGGCCATTGGGTGTCACAAACTTCAATATTTGTAATTTTATTTGAGTATGTAATTGAAACTTTTGAGTCAATTTGGGTTGAAAGTTCAAACATGGACCCAAAATTAATTTAGAATTCTTTGGGTTCAGGTCAATTTCGGGTCGTGTCAAAAATCCTTAGACCCAAACTCACTTAAAATTTTTGGGTTTGGGTCGGGTCATTCGGGTCGGATATTGTTTTGTCGTCCCTAATCTCAACATACATCTCCTTTAATTTCGTTGCTCCCAATTGCCTTTTGTTGCATGAAAATTCGTTTTCTTGACACTTATTTGCATCTCCTCCGTTATAGTCCCACCAATTATCTTTTTCATGCCTTGTGTGAAGCACAAGCACACATGTTCCCTAATACTGTGGGGGTGGGGGTAGCCTACGAGCCATGCAAGCATACATAGTAGCGATAGCCTCCAATTTATTTTTCTCATCTACTTGGTTTATATAAATACACTTCTATCCCATATCTCTCCAAATAAAATTATTGTTGACATGTATGAGTTCTAGGCCTACACAACTTTGTAGTTCCCCAACAACTTGCTCAAGTCTAGCCTCACGACACATGACATAAGTCTTGACTTTGAGATCTTCATCACCCTCGATGACTACAAACAACAATAGAAACATCTTGAGAAATAACAGTATCAATATTAGATCATCAGAGCACTTGCTCTTGCACATCCACACAATCAAAAAATCCCCAACAGAAAACCTGCAAAAGAAGCCCTAATCCATACCTCTATACACTATTACCTTTTAATCAAATTCTTAATTGGGTTCTAATTTTTGATCTAGTCCAAACAATTAAACATCCTCTTATGGCCAGACATATGTACCTTTCAGTGTAACACAAAGATTCACTTATATTTCTATTTTGGGTCTTCCTAATTGGGGTATGTAGCACATTGACTCATGTTATCAATTATATATAGAACATATTGGAAAAAACAACACGTCGTGCTATTTTATTAATCATCAAAAAAGGGGAATATTGGAAAAAAAATCCTATTCTTTAACAATTGTGTTCGCCCTACCACCCATCATGTGTGTATCCCTTTCCACTACTAGGGTTATTGTCTCTTTTCCACACTAAGTACTCACTCACTTCACAATTGGTGTGCTAGGGATGTAGAGGAGAGAGAATTAGGAGGGGGACAAAATATAAAAATGGTGTATGAAAAGAAAGAGAGAGATGATATGTGTCAGTCCAACATATTCTAATCTTAATGGAGTTTCTTATTATTGGACACATCCATCTTCCAATGTCATTGTGGTGCTTCATTCCCACTACATATTGTCCTTCCATTGCATCATTAGTGTACCTCTTTCCCAATGGAATTGTTATTCTTCATGCTTGTGCCATGATATGTACGTGGATTGGCTATTTGTTATTCACTTATTCTTGTTGTCTATCACTTCCATGAAGTGTTGCAAAATCATAGTTACAACATCAACACACATTGTGATAGAGCTAGATATGCTTATTCTAACCTCTTATTCTCTTTGGCATCAATTTTCTAGCAATCTTGTTGCATCTCATAATATGTATGCCTACTTATCAAAAGTTCATCAATATTAAGACTATAAATATGACACATGTAACGTTGATAATTCATTCAGATTTTATCTTCATGCATCTATTTTATTCATGCCTTGACAAAGTTGCATCTTCCATTTCTCAACTGCCAAGATGGTTCTTCTAATGATCTACTTGGTCTTCCTTGATGATAGATTTCATTCCCATCAAGGAACAAGAGCCACACTTTAGATGGATCCATTTTAACAGTCATCATGTAAGGAGTGGGATCCCATAAAAAGATGGCAACATCCACCAATAAAAACTTTTTCTCAAAAGGGGATGAAACCACATTTATATAACATGGTCGTATCATTACACGTAGTAGCAGTGGAATTGAAAGATATATCTAACCATCACAAAGCTTCAAAACATACTAAACTTTCACCACATAGGGTGATGTTAATGAAAACTAACTACATATGCAGAACTAGCTAAGGATCACCTAACAACTTCGAGCAAAGTCTCCCACAAAGACAGCTACACTTGTTGTGATCTAGGTCTTCCTAGATCTCCTTCCCCTTGTCCAACACCTGGGGTTGGAAGCGGACCCCACAAAAGAAGAAAAGTGGATATCAGCAAAAAGCTGGTATGAGCATGCTAAGAAGGAATTGAACATTATATATTAAGAAAAAAAAGTATATCAAGTATAGAAGGCTTAATATGAAAAGAGGTAAGAACTACCCAATCGGGCATAAAAGAAAAGAATCTCAAACATATGATAAAAGGGATACTTGCCATTAAAACAATAATAAAAGTGGTGCCACAAAAGCACTCATAAAGATTTTAGGGCACAAAACCCCTAACAACCTACATGTAGGTGAGATAAACATAGCACTAGAACAACATAAGTAACAAAGGCGGCCAAGCCACATAAACTTGAACCTGATAAAGATTGGCACATAACCAAACTCCCAATATATAAATTGTTGGGCCAAACCTCATAAATTTGAAACCAGGGTATGGGGCACATAACCACCATCCCAAAATAAACAATAAGAGCACATAACCCAAAACCAATGCAAATTATATTACTCTAGGGCTACTGAGTCACACAACATGCTTAATAGGGAGGCAAGTAAAAAGTATAGTCAGATTTACAAATTAATCACCACATAAGTGATCATCATTATCAACCACCTCAAAGTGGGCATATAACAACAAATTGAGTTCCATAATGAACAAGGCATAATAAAGATTCCAAAAGAAAGTCAAGAAGATATTTTGATCACAAAATCAGTAATAAGTAGGGTACTTCACATGAAGCATCATTTTCAAAAGGAAAATATATTGTTTTTAGGTTATTGTCCATAAGACCAAGAGAAAGACAATTTATGTTATTTCTCAATAAATAAAATAGGAGATACAAACATACCTCTCACAGAGTCTTAACAAGACAAGATTACTTCTAGATCCAAATTTAGGTTTCCAAAGCACCTAATATCATATATGTGAAATTAGGGTTAGAAGTGCATTGATTATTCAAAACCCTAAAAATCATCTTTTTATTATTAATGACTTAGGTTACCAAAACCACACCATGTTTTAGGCTATATCTTCTTGAGTTCAAAACATGTTTTATTTTATTTTTTTGACTCATAAATATTTAGTTGTGAATTATACAAGTTATTATATTATTTAATTAGATCCATTAAAATAACCTATTTAAAATATTATAGAGACAAAATCAATACCATTGAAAATCTTGTATTTTTCTGAATCCAACGAGTATTTATTTGTAATTTTTGGACAACCGTAGCAAAAGATATGAATTTTCAAAAATGAATCAATCATAATGTGCCACGTAGGCAGTTCGTACTAGAGAGGGCGAGAGAGCAATAGAGAGAGAGGGAGAGGAGGTAGACCGGTGACTTGGCCTAACCATAGGGTGCCAAGTCAGCGGTGCTTGCCAACACACCCGCACACCCAGTAAGGAGACACAAAAGTAGAAGGACAGGATTACCCTCGGCCGAGAAAACAAACAAAGAGCAGAGAGGAGGGCAAAATCATAAAACCACGGAATGTTTTCTTCTTCCTCACAGACTCCCGCTCTGTGAGAACTGAGCAAGCAGGTGCTTTCTAGGATTTTGGGAAAAACCAAAATACACAACCAAATTCGATGTGTAAACATGCGAAAGAAAGAGGAAGAAATTCAAAACTAGATAGTACTTTCAATTGGTCTAGAGACGAAGTGAAGAGGGAGAGAAACTTGCCACAAAGTCTTCTCCTTCGGCCGCTCTCTGGAGGCTCGAACAAAGATGAAACTCAAAATCAAGAGGTGCATTGAGTTGCATAGGCGATGGTGATGCTCGGGGTATATGTATTTATAGAGGAGGAGATGTGATTTAGGGTTTGTGTATGTGAGGTGAGAGGAGGAGTTTCAGCCAGTTTGGAAAAGCTCATATAATGGATTAAAACATGAAAAACTTGGTATAATGTTGTGCGAAATCTCGCAAGGAATCCAACGAGCCTAAGAACTCGTCATTTGGTCGAGAAATGAGGGAGATAATGACAAATAAAAATCGAGCAAATTTATTTTTATTTTATGACTAGCAACCGTTGGATCTAAGATCCACAGTCAGTGATGTGCACAAATAAAGTCAAATCTCTCACATTAAATCCTTATCCAATTTGATTTCGACTATAGTGGCATATGCATTATTAAATGAATTTATCTCTCTTCTTTTGAAGGCTCAAACAATTTCTAAAATTAACCAAAATTTACACCCTGATTGATTTTGCGTAGAATCCAATTATGGAATTAGTTTTGCTTTTTTGGGGATTTTAATAGGTTAAATAATTTAAAATATATTTTCTCTTTCCTCCATTTATGACTATGTGATTATCCAAAAATAATATAACTTCACCCATAAGTCATATTAAGTATGATGGATAGGAATTTGCCATTATTTCTATTTGTTGGTGTTGTTTATTATTTTAAGTAATGATTTTAAAGTTTTATACAATTTTTCTCTCCTAAATTTATCTTCTCATCAAATATTTTGTGAATTGAGTCAAAATTCATCCAAATATATATTTTAACATGTATAACATGAATTGGGAATTATTTTATTTTTTGAAGACTTTTATTATTTTATTAAATTCATTTAAATTTATTACTTATTTATCTTGTTCATTTATTAGAGGCATCTAGAAACTTTCTAAAAAATATAAAGCTTGGCCTATAAGCATACTAAATGTGAAGAACATGCTTTTGATATTAATTAATTTTTTTCAACAAATATTTAATATTTTTGGTTTTTAGAGCATTTTCTCTCTCCTGAATAAAAGAAAATATTTAACATTGATCAAATTCGATGAAAATTCACACATAGACTCATTTTGATATTTAGATTACGAATTTGAGGTTTATTTCCACTTTTGAAGTCATTTAATAATTTATATAATGATTTGGAGAAAAATTCATATTTTCCAATTCTGATTAATGCAAAGATAATTATTAACTTTCCAAAATTGTGAAACTTGTCACTCAAGCAAACTTTAACGCAAGGAAAATGAATTTCACCTTAGAATTATCTTTTAAGTTTCCATTATATGAATTTTATCCCATTATCCCATCTTACCAATATTCCTCATATTAATTAATTCCATGTCACATTAACATGTTTAAAGCAAGATTATTCATTCATTTTTCTCTTTCTTGCTCCATAAGGCTAAGGAATGATCTAGAACGAACCTACACCATCATTATCCCATATAAGATTATTTATTTTGTATTTTGTGGAATTATAACGCATTATTCTGAATTATGGACACTTTGTCTTTTATGCACATATCCTATGTACCTTTTATTGATTTTATGATTAATTTATATTCTACATTTTAATGTGATTTATTCATGCATTAATACATTTAAGGTCACTAAAGAGCGTACTCTAAAGCTTGTTTGGTTACTCCTCAAAGAATAAGGGTTTTAAGTTCTTAACACTGGAATAAGGTTAAGTCATAGGTTTCAGTATGTTACACATCATCACCTCATCTTATTTGTGTTTAAAGATACCTCTACTATTGCATTGTTGAATGTGTTGATTGTGTATATTTCAATCACACATTACATTCCAGTGAAGATGGCATAGTCATGGTGTCTTAATAGTATAATCTAAATTTATGGTGATGTTCTTCATTTGCACTTCAAAAGATCTTCTCCAAAGCTCAAGTATTTCTATCCAGTATAATATAACTTCAGAGGAGACTTCATCAAATCTTTTATTAGTTGGAGAGTCATGAATAAGGGGGAGTGAAAATCTTGTATCAGAAATGCTTCTTTTTTCTATGTGTTGCATCATCTAATTGAGTCTTGTAATTCCTAGATGGATAAGTGTTTCACCCATACTCCATCTCGAGGGGGAGTGTTAAGGTTATTGTTACCTAGCTTATTATGGTATACGAGCCTAATTGTACATGCCCATTAGGGATATGTTGTAACACGGGGCCCCTGCCCGAGACTCTAGTAGAGTTTTAGGAATGATGATTGGCTCCACAGACCACCACTAGCCTTAACTGCATGCTTTGTCATCACTCGCGTGCAAGCCAGGATAAACTTCCTGACTGATCACCCATCCTAATACTATTTTAGGATGAGCATACTTAATCATAGAGTTCTTTAGTAATGGGCTCCCTAAAAAGGAGGTGCACCTTGGTGATAAACTCTTAACATCCTCATCAAAGCTCAACTATATGGCCTCATAATCTATCCCCATTTCAATGCAGACCCAAATGGCCCTTATACACCCAACTCCCAACCACGGCTACCAGTGCAAGGGTGGCTCCATCAACTAGGATGGCCTTTTCCAACATGCATGGACCACATGACTCAAAGACTAGCATGCCATAGTCCCAAGTGGTCCCCACCGACTGGAGGGAAATTGGTTCTAATATCATTTGTAATATTGGACCCACTACCCAAGGCTCTAGTAGAGTTCCAGGAATGATGACTAACCCCACAAACTACCACAAGCCTTAATTGCACGCTTTATCCTCACTCGTGTGTAAGCCAGTATAAACTTCTTTACTGGTCACCCATCATAATATTACTTTGGGCTAAGCACGCTTAACCACAAAGTTTTTTAGTGATGGGCTCCCTAAGAATAAGGTGCACCTTGGTGATACGGGTAATATAATCATTCCTTTTAAGATCACTTTATCTGAAGCTTCAAGATGTGGGACGTTACATATTTTCTGCTTCCTTGTACTTGCCTTTTTTCCTACATATATGAGAGGAGGGTGTCGTCTATCAATAATAAACATTTGATTGGCCTCCCATCTTATTTTCCATGCTAGTTATCCTTGTTTAGATGCCCTTGGAAATGTAGTTGACCATATCATTCCTTCTTCTCACAAGAATTGAGATTTATTCAAGTCCTTATTGTAGCAAATTATGAGCAAAAAATACAATGATAGGTGTTGGCATATAGATATATTTCACTCCATGTGTTTTAGCAAAAATTAAGAAAGAGGAGCATATGCTACATCAACATTAAAATTAAAAATCAAGCCAAGTGGTAGAGCGGATGGTGATTAAAGGTTGTAATTCAATGGAATTTAGACTCCATCTTTACTTGTGTGTATAATTAGTATATTATAGCGTCTATATGGTTGGGTATGCTAAAATATGGATAAAGGAGCAACAATAGGTTGAAACAATCCATATATTTCTAGAATCTTCTTCTATAGAACCTCAAATTATTTTATATATTGGTGGATAAATGGAGTGCTTTTATCTAATATGCATAGTGAATATGATCCATTACAGAGAGAAGTAAAAAAGTACAGCCATGTAAACGACAAAAACAACGTTAGCATTGATATTTAGACGATGACTATGATTATGATTGAATACAGTCAGAGGTTATTGTTTCAACTTTGTCAATATTCATCTTCTTATTTGAATGATATTAAAAAAATAATGAATGTGTGAAATTTATGTCTCCTAAGAGCTGATTGAAATCTAATTTATGTCGTTTTAAGAATTGTTAGTTTGGAATCATGGCCATAGCCATCAACAAAAAATAAACATATTGGAACAATTATGTCTTAGATGACAAGCATATAAGTTCCAAACTAAGTCATGTTATTATAATGATAGATAATAAAGGCATAGATTTAAGATTATTTATGTCTAATTTAATCAAGATGAGTTAATTTAGGTCAAGTTAGAGATGTCTAAAACTAAATATAAGTTTGTTTATCCAATTATTAGTTAGGAAGAAAGAATTTTGTGGAGAGGGGAAAATTGAAAAGAGATAGCATAAGCTGACAATGTATTGGTTCTAAATTAGTCATACCATGGAATTCATTGATAAGTTATACATTGATTCAAATTTGTTTCTTAGTTGGATAAAATTTGGCTAAAATTTATGAATTAGAATTCAAGCTTAAAGGTTGTTGTTTCAAATTAACTCCATTTATAGGACAATATATAAGATTCATTTTTGTATTTGAGGAGATTTATACATGCATACACATATACATATATATATACACACACAATACATACATACATACATACATAAAAAAACTCGTGTTCCGTCTCCTAGGGTCCGTCTGGGTGACCGTCCCGGTGAACGACAACCCTAGGGCATGGCGCCCACGTTGGTGGCCACTTCGGATGCCAGCGTCCACCCTCACCCATCCCGCAACCCTACCACCATCCCTCATCCCACCCACATATGCACAAACTAGGAGAATGAGATTAGAAGGAGTGACAAAGCCCTGAATTCTAATGGCCAAGAACACATTGGCGGACATAAGCGGGATGTTGGGCCGGCAGAAGATAATAGTGTGAAACCCACGACCAATGTCATGAGCGGGAACCACACTGAACGTGAACGCAACATGGAGAATATAGTGGAATCATTAAAAGCAGAGGAGAACAAAGCAGAATCATCAAAAGTGGCAGAGAGCACAGCAGGATCGAGAAAGCTAGGCAGTTCTGAACATCGACGGGTCACGTGGAACCAAATTCTCAAACAACAGTCGAGCAAGGAGAAGGAATTGACATTCCCAAAGCTCAGGGTGGAGGACAGAGAGATACACATCGACGTGGAGGAATCTAAATTTGAAAGTCTTGCAAACATCTGGGAGCACACCGTGATGGTGTATACTTTGGGAAAACATCTGTTCTACCTGCATCTCATGGCTTGGATAAAGAGGACATGGCGGCCGAAGGGGTCTTTCAAACTGCTCTCTCGCAATAATGGTATCTTCTTGGTTCGATTCTCGATGATGGTAGCCAAGAAGGATGTGTTGGCAATGGGACCTTGCTGGTTTGATCATCAACTTGTGATCGCCAAGCACTACAACCATGGGGATGAGTTGAAGAAGGATCGGTTCATGACAATTCCAACTTGGGTCACGCTGAAGTCTTTTGGATGTTCTTGGATGAAGATGGTTGTCGGCATGATTGTGGCGGGGGCGGGGCGTGTTCTATATGTCGATGATAGATCTCTTGAAGGCGACGACCCTAGGGTATTGGTCGAACTGGAGGTTGATGGAGAGAAGCCCTCACGTGTGTGGCTGAATGTGAAGGGTAGGCAGTCGATCCCGATGACGATTGAATATGACCACATATCGATTAGCTGTAGTAAATGTTGTGCCTTTGGGCACGACATTCAACACTGTGAGGAGACCATCCATGAGGGGGATGAAAAGAGCAAGGCCAAGCCAGTGCAAAAGACGGCATGGGTCAAGAAAACAAGGAGGAACAGTGGGAGCCAGTAGGCCACAACTGCAGAAAGAACAAATAAAGAGGCTGATGGCAACACACAGCAGCAAGAGAAAACGTCATTGAATGACGGGGAGCAACCAGCAGCAAACATAGAGCAGATCACAGGTGTTGATGGTGTGAATCAGTTGGCAGCAAATGTGAGAAAGGAGGTGGTTGATGAGTCACAAATGCAAGGGAGATCACTAAGAAATGATAAAGAACGAGCGGCAACAGATACTGAACAAACTACTGATGAAGAGGGAGGAGTTCCGCGGCAAGATAAGAGTCCAGTGGATGACTCGTCTACTGTGAACAAACATGATGAAGGTAACTCAATTTCTAATGGCCAAAAAGAAGAGGGTGAGTTTACACCCACTTCCAGAAGGAAAAGCATGAGTGGGATACCGAAGACACAAGGTGTAGGGTCCATTCTTGAGTCCACCAAAAGATTTGAGGCTTTGAGCAAGTCCGATGTGGAGGAACCTGAACAGGTTGCACCCAAGAAGAAGAAGGACGGAAATAAGGAGAAGCCCAGGCATACTCGGGAAAACAAAAACCTCTAATATGTCCATAACCATGTGGAATATTAAAGGGCGGTGCGACATGAACAAAAAGAAAGAAATCTGGGAGTGGATTGGTGCTAGTGGATGCTCTATTGTAGCATTGGTTGAAACTAAAATCAAGGTGGACAATAAACTAAGCATTGGTTATTTGTTTCCACAAGGGTGGGAACACATATCCAACCTACAACATTCTGAACTGGCTAGGGTGTGTGTGGCGTGGAAGCCCAATGCATGGCAGATGATAGTGAAGATGATGTTTGATCAACATATCACATTGGAGTGTAGGAATGCAGCTGGTTTACACATGTTCTTGACATTGGTCTATGCTCACAATGATGCAAAGAGAAGGAATGAACTCTGGCATGATCTGGCTTTATTGTCTACACAAGTGACGACACCGTGGATGGTGATTGGCAACTTCAACAATGTCAGACTACATGGATAGAAGATTGGGGTAGAGTTGCGCTATGGGCTGTGATTGATGCCTTTAACAGGGCTATTGATAAAGCAAATTTGATTTAGCTTCCCATGACAGGTGGTGACCTTTTCACGTGGAATAATGAACAAGACCTGGAGGACAGAATAGCTAGCAAGTTGGATAGAGCCCTAGTTAATGAAGAATGGTTAAAGATGTTTCCTACTGTATAGGTGAAAGTCGAAGGATCTGAGCTTAGTGACCATGCCCCTCTCATTGTAAAGACCATAAAGAAAAAGAAAAAGAGAAGACCTTTCAGGTTTCTCAATTATTGGGCAGAGTGGAAGGGATTTGATGATATTTTAAAGGAGGTATGGGATACACACATCCACGGGAATCCTATGTTTGTCTTTGCAAAAAAGTTATCACTGCTGAAAACATCGCTGAAAAATGGGTAAAGGAGAAGGTGAATATTCCCAACTTGATTACAACAACCAAAAAGGAATGTAGTGAGATTAGAAAGTTCTTGATGGTTGACCTTCTCAATGGGGATTTAATAGAAAAGGACCGAGAGTTAATACCCATGCTTGCTGATTTAAAAAAGGCCGAGGATAAATTCTACTGGCAAAGAAGTAGGGAGAAATGGCTAAAAGATGGGGATAGAAATACCAAACTCTACCTCATGGCAGTGAGAAGAAGGGAGGCTTCTAATATCATATGTGAACTGATTGACAAAAATGGGCAGGTGGTTAATAAATAAGAAGACATTGAGGACCAGGCTGTGTAGTTCTATAATGAGTTTTACAACAAAAATCTTGAAGATACAATTGAGGAGGAGGACATAGACTGGAAGTTCAAACTCTCTAGTACCCATAACAACATTCTCACTAGGGAGGTCACCGAGCAACAAGTTAAAGATGCATTATGGAGCATAGGCTGCAACAAATCCCCCGGGTCAGATGGGTTCAATGCTTTCTTCTATAGGACGGCTTGGGACACTATTAAAGAAGATCTTCTGAGGTACGTGAGATGGTTTCTTGATGGAGGTAATATGGTTAGACAAGTCAATCATGCTTTCTTGGTTCTCATTCCAAAGAAGAAGATTACAGCCTCTCTTGCTAACTTTAGACCTATTGCATGATGCTCTATTCAATACAAGATTATAGCAAAAATCTTAGCCACAAGGCTAAAGATGGTCATCCCTTTCCTCATTTCTAGAAACCAAGGATCCTTTATTACGGGTATGAGTATTAGTGATTGTGCCCTTCTTGCTAATGAATTACTAGCTGATTTCAATGTGGTGAGAGGGAGAAGAAAGGCTTGCCTAAAGCTTGATACCTCAAAGGTGTATGACAGTGTTAGATGGGATAGATTGTGGTGGATCATGCAAAAGATGGGATTTTCTTATACGTGGATTCAATGGATGCAACAATGTGTAGGCACAACAAGTTTCTCAGTGCTTGTGAATGGAACATCTGTAGGATTGTTTAAAGGAAACAATGGCCTTCGACAAGGCGACCCCCTTTTTCCACTCCTTTTCACCATTGTTATGAAATACTTTACAAGGAATTTGAAAGAAGTGGAGGATTCAAAATTCATCAAAGCATACACTGTCCATGGTATGAAGGTAATGAGCCACCTTATTTTTGCAGATGATGTCTTATTATTTCTTGAGGCCAAAGTTGAAATGTTAAAGGAGCTGAAAATTTTCCTGGGAGACTTTGGAGAGCGGACGGGGATGTGGATTAATGCGAATAAGACTCAACTCTATCTCTCAAAAAACTATCACCACTTGGAAGCTAGACTGTAAGAAGCCATTGGTGTGTAGTTGGGAAAGTTCCTGACTAAATACTTGAGAATCACACTTTCCGGGGGTAATCTACAAGTCAAAGACTTTATTGAATGTATTGATAGATTGGATGAGATGATAGTGAGATGGCCTACACAGAAGACATCTATGGTGGGCTGAGCTACTCTTATTAGATCATCTATAGAGGGTCTTCTTATCTTCTGGGTGCAACAAGGCGAGATTTCGGGTGTCGTGCTTGACAGGATGGAGATGAAAATCTCAAACTTTATTTGGGTGGGTGAGTACCATCCCATGCGCTATGCTAGGATGGTCTTGCCTAAAGATGAAGGGGGTTTGCAGCTGAAAACTCCAAGGGACATTTCCAGATGGGGGACACTAAAGAGAATTATCTTGTACCAGATAGGTGGCTATATATGGGGGAGATGGATGAGAGACAGATACCCACAAGGACTGGATTTCTAGCCATGTACCAGAGAAGGCATTTCACACACCATTCATATGATGAGGAGTCTATGGCTGCAGTTCAAGCACCTTTTTTGTCTGAATCATGATGGAGAATGGCACATGCTAAATCCAAAAGATTATTTGTGGGAGATCACAAGGACAAGGGCTGAAAAAGACAGGATTGTGGCTCGGATATGGGATGGTAAGCAAATTCCCAAATGGTCCACATGTGTTTTCAAAATTTTACATGGAGCTTTGGCGACTCTAGACAAAGTACATGAGTGAAATAGTAATATTTCTGTTACATGTTACTTATGCAAAGAAAAGGAGGAAACCCATATTCATCTTTTTCGTAGTTGTATCTTCACGAAGATCTTATGGGAGAAAATCTACAAGGAGTTCCTACTACGAATAGAGCTGAATGAAGACATAAAAAAAATAGTTAAACACTCTGCCAATGAGGAGAAGAAGCTTCTTCTGCTTGCTGCCATGTGATTCCATGTCTGGAATGAAAGGAATGCTCGCAAGCATGGTGGTTTAGATAGTAGTGTGAGTACTATTGCTGCAAAAATTTGTAAAAATGTAAAAAAAGAGATTACGTCTGAGCTAGATGTGTGAGTTGCTCACATACACATTGGATAGCGAGCATAGAGCTATATGTAACTCTTAACCCTCCTACATTTGTAGGGGGGAAGTCAGAATATATTTACCTGATTCCGATATATATATACACACATATATACATGTTATGATAGGAATTTCCCTCATTAATTTTCATTCATGCATGAAAAAATGATACAAAAATCATAACACATTTCATGTTATGTGAACTATCTAGAATAGGAAGATGATCATATTATTTTGAAAATATTTTTTTGGTATTTTTACTTTGCAAGAAATCATCATTTGGGTGTACATTGAGCAATATATGTGACTGTGAAGTTGTGGTTCATTGTATATATTTGACTTTTTGTTTAAATGCAACTTAAGAGTGTATGTTAGTCCCACCATTTCTTCAAATATTTGAAAAAATAAAAGTTTGACTCAAATATTATCAAAAAATAAAAGGTAAACTGATTAAATAAATTTATCTACTTTTTTTGTTATTATATAAATAAATTAAAACGTTTACCAAGCTATTAGTATTCTAAATAATAGGATGATCTTGCTAAAGAATCCCAATTATCTTTCAATCAAAATGTCAAAAAAATAATACACATTGTCTTCATGTAGGATAAAATTTTGTTGTCACGTTCATCAAGAACTTTAGTTTTTATCTTCAATCTATCAAGAATGTAATTCTCACAAGTATACCTTTTGGTTTATTTATGTTAATAAAATGTACACCTTACCCAAAAAAATTTATAACTAGACTACATTCATTATACTATAGTGACAACATTGTGTGTAGTGTGTTTCCAACTTGTATTACAACAATGACAACTATCATAAAATATCTTATTGTGAATGAATGCACTTATAATTTTGTTAATCATTGTAAACTATAAAGCCTATAAAACAAACATAGTAAATTAACTGTTAGAAATGCTAAAAATCTAATATTTTATTACCATAGGTATTGCCATAGAAGTTAAGTAAAGAATTTAATACTTCGAAGGAACAAACATTGTTGAAACTTCTATTATTACATTATAAATTACATTTTCTCATTAAAAACAACATCATTGGTAATCACAAATTGAGAATTCTATCCATGTGTTTCTTGTTGTAAATATAAACATCTATGAGGAAATTTTCCTTTAATTTATCTTAAAGAACCTACAAAGAAATTTAGATATCAATAATAATTTGTATTGCTTTTTTTAAGATGAGTATGTGTATCACATCATCACTAACCAACATTTTCACATAAGGATTTCACTAACACCAGTTGGTTAAAGAATGAAATGGATTATAAATAGTATCGTTGATATACTCTTTTAAGGGGGAATTTATAAGAGTATATCTAAGGGAAATATGAAACTAAATTATCCAAAATTATTTACAATTTTATGAATAATTGCCACTTTTGTTGCAAGGATTGGCATTGTGATTTGCAACAAAGACCAACTCATCATCACATTCTTGTTTCACACGATCAACCAAATGAAGCAATTTCTATTTTAAAAATGAAAATATATGTTCAACATGAAGCATGCATGTTTTGCATGATAAGACGTCATAACTAACCTTGGTACTATGATATTAAGACTAGTTTTAGAACTAGTAAAAATATTTCTTAATTGTATTTTTGAATAATTCCAACCACATCTAATAGAAAGATACTAAATAATGATGTACATATGTAATAGATATCAAAAGAGGTAATCAATTGATGACATACAAATCAAAACTTCATTATTATGTTTTAATGATCTTATTCTATCTAATTGTGTGGTGTGATACTTAAGATATGGCTTGTTTGATTATTTTACACTTTAATATCTACTAAGTGGTTATTAATAAATTAGATAAAGATTATAAGAAACAATTTTGAAACATAAGTGTTATTTCTAAAGCTCGCATATCTTAGGACCAAAGTTTTGTGTATATCAAGCATGTGATCACATCTAGCTGGATTTGAATGAGTAATTAATATTTGTATCTCTTCACCTTATAATTAATAAAATAACCTAGAGAACATGTAGAAAATAACATTGGCTAAATATTAAGTTGAAATCAAAGCTTAGAATCCATAACTTTTTCTATATATGATTCAATATGAGATGTTGGTTTGTCAAGTATACACCTCCATTTGTTTAACAAGAACCAAGGGTACCACTTCCAGTTGATTTGGGTTTATCATACTAAATAAATATGGCACACCTTGTAAGCCATTAAATGATTATTTACTAAGGTCTTATGGACATCATTTAACATATTGGATGTATATTCTTTTTTATTTATAGAAGAATTGTATACCATTATAAGTTACTATAGTTGGCATATATTGTAACATATTGTAAAAGAATAGAAGACTTCGCTCATGTCACTAAAGAAGATCGATCAAATGCAAGCTTTTCTATTTCAGTATCTTGAATTGAGTTGTCATCTTGAAATCCAACCACTCTTTTGGATACTATCATTTGATATGTTGGTGTTTTTAGCATGATTCTTTTCAAGATTCTCCATTTTTCCACTGATTGTTTGAAGAATTATATCTCAAAAGTAAAATAAAATTAGTAGGATATATGCTTGTTTTTAGTTAGTTATGTAATGAAGTGTGACTAAAACTATTTACACAATTTAAAAGAACATTTTGATTACATTTTGTAGTTCTTGTTCTGATTCTTTTATCCCTCATGACTTATCTGAATCTCCTATAAATATAGGAGTGAACATAGAAGTATTTTCCTATGGTCTCATTTGAAAGTTACATTTTAAGAAAAAATTTACATAATATACCAATCAAGTAATGTTCTACTCAACAAAAATAGAGTACACGTTTTTACCTTCTTAGTTAATATAAAATACTTCAACTTTAATATGGACATTTGATAATTTCTTGTGTAGACTTTGGAGTATCTTTTTCCAGATTAAATGGCAAATGATTTGATTAGAATTATATTTATTTAATTTTTCAATTATTGAATTATGAATAGTTGTGAAAATTTTTTGTAATAAAACAAATATCAAACTTACCTTATAAAGTGTTCTGAGTTTTATCTAAACATATTTTCACTTGTCACTTGGTTTAGATCTCCTAAAAAAGTTAATGTCCAATCCAGGAATAATATTATTGCCATTATATATTTATGTATGTTAACGATACAAAATGCATAAAATAATAATATTAATGAACAATAAGAAGGCAAATATTTTAATTTGACCTAAAATACTTTTATTTTTCTATGGATAAAACTTGACATAGTTGTATATTCATGCAAAATACTTTGTAATATCTCTTTGTAGACTATATTTTCTTGGCATGATTTTCAAACTTTATTTTGATATGATATGTGAAATAACATTGTAAATTGACCATGATGAAGCACATGTATATTTAAATACAATCTGACTAATTCTAAGAATTGTATCACATAAAAAGTTGCTTTCTTCTAAAAATTAATGGTGTAGTTTTCTTTTTAGTAAAAATTATATGTGGGGTATAAATATAATTACCAATATAACTTCTTGTACCAACTTTGACATATATAAAAAACTAGAAGTATAATCACTAATCATATTAATCTCATCCTATTATTGATTTATGTTTCTAATTCTAATAACCACTTATTGAATCTCTGATCTTTCATGAAATAATGTCATTTGGGATACTTGGACATTATAAAGAATGAAAATATTTGTCGGAATATATGAAAGCGCCAAATATATTACCACCATCAAGAGTCTTCGTAATATCAAAACTATAACATGAGAAAAGTTTTTATTAGATAACAACAACAAATAATTTAAATAATCAAATTCATCATTTCTTGGTGCAATTATTAAACACGTTTAAAATAGTTTGTATGTATGTTCTTCACAATAATATAGGGTAAAATAATTTTAGTTAAAGTTTTATAGTAATAGGTTCATCTAGTATTAGATCAAAATGAAATTTATAGCAATTATGTAGAAATTCATGATTAACATGCACATGTGTAATAGATCCATCACCTACTCTTAATAACCATTCCATAAATTATCTTAAGTTATTGAGTTTTGGATTCATTTTGAAACAACAAATAGGATAATAGTTTCATTGGGAAAATATCAATATTACCTCCTTTAGGAACAATGGGTAAAAATTTGTCTGAAATCTCTACCTAAAACAACTATAATGCCTTCACATGAATCTTGCAAATTTGTGTCTAGTGCTTCATGAACATATATTTTTCATCAAAGGCTCTTTATCTAAATCATCAATATTGTTTAATAAATTGATCTAGCCAAATATGACCCTAAAGTATAGAGCATTTCAAAATTTTATCTTAGTCTAAGGGGATTTAAATATTTAGTGAGATGTACATGTGTTATCAACAATAGTGTTGTGATTCCTAATAATGCAACATCTATAACTATTTTCTTTCACTTTTCACTTTTTGATGTCAACGTGTTCTATAAAAGTGTTTCCCTAGTGCCACCACTACCACTTATAGATAAGAATGACCCTATAGAAGAGTAACATTATTAAATAATACCATTGAAATTTTATAGTTATTTGGTATACAATTTATCAAATCTTTCAATGATTTCAATATATAAAACATTATGATCATGTATAAGTTCTTCACATGTTTGTCTATTGTCTGGTAAGTTCTCATCTGGAAATTATGGCAATGGGAACCCAATAAATATATGAAATATATTATATTGTTTTTTAAAATAAATTCAATGTGTACTAGGAGTATCTTTATTAAGTTTGTCTCATTAATTACCTCTCTTGGTATACTGGAATCAATAGGCAACTTATTTCTAAAATTATCAATCAAAATTTTCCAATAATTATTCAAAATTCTAACAAGATTACTTATTACAGTTCAGAATAGTAGAGGGAAAAATTAATGTTTTAATTAGCATGATGTTTCCCATGTAATCACAGCAATAAAAGCATGTTCCCATACAAACTTATCTAAAAGAAAACCATTTGTATGGAAAGCTACTGAAAAACTTATATATGTCCAATGAATATCTTTAATTTAGAAAAACTTCTTGGCCCAACAACTTTACTTAGTTATATTTTAAATAGTATAATACTCTAACATATAGATTGATATGTCTTAGTTGTCTAATAGAAAGTCCACCCTTTTGTATTGACCAAATAATTTAATTACTATCTGATGCTTAGTGTTGCTAAAATTATTAGATGATTCTTCTACAAGTAGATATATGTATTTTTGTTTGAAACCATTCAGTCAACATAGTATTTTCAAGAAATGGCTGGTTCACTACTCTCAATTGGGTCATTGGAAATAAATATTATATGATTTTCATTAGGCTAGTGTACATATAACCTTAAAGACATAGGGATTGCAATGATGGTATGGATACAAAAATTTCACATGACGCTTCAGAAACATATATGTAATAAAATTTTAGATAAGTAGCTATATCATCAATGCATATGTTATTCCCATTGTGTACTCTAACATCATTTTAGCAAATATTTATACCAATATTTGATAGCCTGTTCCTATTTACATAAATCAACATTCATATGAACATCATACTTATTTACTATATGAAGATCATAAGTTACAATCTAATAGTTATCTATGGTTAATGAGTTCAATATGAACTATCCACCACTATCTCTTCTTCAATATACATAGACATGGTAGTCAATGGTAGTTGATTCATTGAATTTCCTCAGGTAAAACTTATCACATCTCATTTTTTACAATCAAGAAGAGTTTTCATTGTGAACACCACTAGGAACATGAATCTATAACTAGTGATAGTCTAAATGCTAAAGGTTCAACATGAGTACCAAGTATCTCAATCGAAATAGTGTGATCTATAAATGCATGTGCGGTAGTTGTCAGTTTGGAATTCTATAATTGAAGGATATGATTTTAAAATATAGATAACCAAATATATAAAATGTGTAAATATGTATGCATGAAATTACTTTTCCAAATTCTTAGCTTCTAATGTGATTGTGTTTTAGTTTTCAATCCTAATGTTAAATAATCATACAAAATTTGGTCAATCCTCACTTGATTTCCCACCAAATAGTTTTATAATTTCTTATATTTTTAGGCTAATTTGAATTACATGTGAATGCAATGAAGAGGTGAGGAGGACCAGCCCATGTACATATAGGAATTTCATTATAAACTTCTTGTCTCACGTACCTTGTGTCTCTTGTAAATGATGATGGTAAGATGATACATTTGCCATATCCATTTCAATTTTTATTCTATAATAAAATGAATATATTTATTTTAGCATATGTATCCACTTAGGGTTGTCAATGGGTAAGAGTAAACATGTTTACCCTTTACCATACCATGTAGGGGAAGGGTAAGGGTAAAACATTTTCTCACCCTTTACCCATCTACCTGCTACCTTGGTGGGTAAGGCTAAGACTAAGACATTACCCATACCCCGTAACCCGTTATCCACCAATATTTATGTATGATATATTAAATGTATTGTCATTGTGTTGATTGAATCTATGTAATATATAATATGATGTGGTCATCATTTTGTACAATACATGATATTCTTATCTACTTCTTATGTAGTTAACTTGGTTGTGTATTCAACATTATTTTGGAGGTGCAAGACACATGTATAAAAATAGTCTATGTTCCATTATATAATTGTGTGGTGTAAGACAAACATGTATATAATAAAAAGACTTAATCTTTAATGTACCATTTGATACATATGTGATGTGGTGTTATCTACTTTATTTGTGATTTATTTTCTTGGATGTAACAACATTTTAGAGGGTATAAGATATATATGTTTCCAACAATAACTCTTTTTGACATATTGTGGTTTAATATCATTTTAATGTTGCAATCTTTATCTTTTGGGAACAATTTATTTATTCATACACCAATTTTAGGGTACTACTACTTTTATATGCATTCAATACAACACAAATCATTTATATAATGTTATAGAATATTACTTATAATCATTTTGGATATTTAAAAGCTATTTTGGAGAAACTTGATATTTCACTCAAATATATAAATGTATTAGCCAGGCCATCATTGTTAATATTTGAAAATTTTGAAGAAGACGCATAAATTCCCTACTTCACCCTTACCCTCCCCATTTACCCTATGGGTAAAAGGGTAAGGATAAGGGGAGGGTAAGGATATTGGTGGAGTGGGTAACCCAAGCCCTTACCCACCACACTTGGTGGGTAAGGGTAAGGGTAAGACATTACCCTCCCCATACCCTCCCCATTGACATCCCTATATGCACTTGAAGCTTACCTTATGATAAACGGCCACAATCAGCACAAGCATAAGCATCAACAATAGGTTGTTACAATAGTCAATCAGTTAAAAATAAAGCACTCTTCCTTTGGACATCACGATCATGTAATCAACATGAATAAAAATTATAATATTCTAACAACTCTCCTTTTATGATTGTCTTCACTTTGATTTCATTGAGTGTGTCTCCAACTATCTATACCATAAGGGAAAACCAATGGACATTGCAGTGGAATTTAAGTATGTTGTTGTAGCTAATTCATTTAATTGTGGTTATCTTTTAGACACACAATAATATATCTAGACTCAATAGTCCATTCATATGTACGAGCATATAACATGTCCAATCAATGGTAGAAGGTAATTATAATTGGCAACCACCATTGCTTCTATAAGCAATAAAATGCAATGAGAGTTCATTAATAGGATCAACTATTATCCATTGATCAATAGAATGAAAGATTATGTCATAGTATATTTTATCATAGTGTCGTAACCTTAGATATATTCACTTTGGAACAATATCAAATATGCGAGATTATTTTTCTTATGTTGATGTATTTATTTTTGTGTTTTATGCATAGAGTTTAGCATAGGGGTGAGTTATTTTTTTAAGGTAAAAGTGAACCAATATGGTGATAAAATTTCTCATGGATACACAAATTGTAAGGACGTGTATCATTATTTGTTGATGTATCTTCCAGTGCATCCACTGATGTGAAAGTAAAAGTGTTACATTACTAACTTATATATTTATATAAATGTCTTTCTTCATAACAAATTCCTTTCTAGAAATCATCAAGGTAAAAGGGGTTAGATTGAACATTGGGAATTTAAACTCTCCTTCCCTAAACATTAGTGGAAGTGTGTAATTTTATCATCTTTACATATGATGCTTTCCTCAAACCACACTTATTCTCCGCAATTGACTCAAGTACATGAGGTGAATCCTAAATAATTTTGTTCTTTAAAATCTACATATGTGCAACTAATCATTTCTATTTGCAATATACTTTTATATGGATGCATATAGATTTATTTCGACAGTACTAACATGTTATTGTGGAATGCTAGTTTTTTGTAAATAATTATACAATTATTTTGTAGGTATTTTATAACAAAAATCACTTACACCCAATAAAAATATTATTATTGTTATTATTATTACCATTATCATCATCATTATTATTATTATTTTAATTATCTAATTAAAATGTACAACAGTGCATATAAATACCAAAAGTAAGGACTTCAAAAATTATGTACAAATTTTTTTTATTCAAAATGGTATACATTACAAGGATAAAGAACAAAATGAGTTACAAATAGGGATGAGCATCGGGTCGAGTTATATCAGGTTTTGCCTGTCCCAAACCCAAACCCACATTTTAAAGTGGGCCACGGGCCGGGTTCGAGCCCAGATAAAATTAAAAAATGTCAGCCCATACCCGACCCATATAAGAATGATGGGTTTCAAGCCGGATTCGGGTTTGCCCATATAACATCGAATGAGCATACCAAATTTTGCTAGATCGAACTTGCTAACATGAAAATTGAATTACTGAGATATGTATTTTGTGATAAACCTTCAAAAGAATGTATATACACTATATTGAAAGAGTAACAAATCATTTTCTCGTACATGTGAATTTATGAGAAGTAAAAAATCAATGGAGTCCACAATGTTGTTCCTTTTTGCCTCCTCATCCTATATGTATATACAATGAAATGGGTTTTGGAAGGGAAAAAGATCATTTGTCTCCTACATGTGGGCATATGAGTAAAAAGATGAGCATAATCTACTATGCACTGAGCAAAAGATCATTTGTCTCCTATATGTGGACACAATGAGATCAAAATAAAGAAATCAAGTATGTCTATTCATGTCAATGATGGTTATCTTATTAGTATGAATTCATTAATCATGTTGATTGATTACATAGTATCCATGTTGCCATTGGTAAGGTACATACTACATACTGCATCAAGAAATTTGTATGTTTTTCTTTTAGGACAAAGATAGATGTATAGGTATATAATGTACATAAAATATAATCTAGTCATTCAGGTTTTCGGGCCTGGGTTTACCTCCACCCGTACCCGGCCCAAATAAAATATGGGTTTAAATTTTAGGCCCGACCCACCCATATTGTAAATCAGGTTCGAGTCTGGATCGGGTTATGCGGGCTGGGTCGCGGGTCGGATCGGGTTGGCCCAACCCGATGCTCATCCCTAGTTACAAACGTACAAACATTGAGTAGATGAGCTTTCCATGCATAAGATAATTATTGACCTATCACAACAAATTAAATAACATAATGAAAGAATAAAGAATTATTGTCTTTAAAATAAAGTATGACATATTTGTAACAAATATCAAGTGTTTATTGAGTAAATCTGTGATGAAATGACCAAATTAGTCATTTTAGATACACATTTCGGAAATAATTATGTTACCATAAAGCTTTGAAGTAACCCAGAAAAAACTAGTTTCGATGATTACAGATGCAAAAAAGAAATATTCAAAAGCAAAATGTGTCTGCATTTTATTACAATTAGTACATAACACGGTGTTAAATCTTTATAAAAATTGCATCTAAAGTGTGTTTTAAAGGTGAAAGAAAATTGCATTCTCAAAAAAGAATGGACTCTCACATGTGCATGGTTGAGAAATTTACAGAGGATTCATGATATAAGACAAACTCGCAGTTCACTCTACCATCAACATCATGGTCTTACAACATGTTTGGTTTGTAGTAGAGAATTATACATGAATATGAGGAACTATGAGATACGATGTTTAACATATGTGAAATTATTTTTCTAAATTATTTTCCTTAATAAAAATACATCTCATAGTTAGTTGCATGCTTTTAAATATGGTGACACATATTTTTCAATAGTAGGCATCACCTAGTCCCCCACCCCTAGTATTCCCCAACAATCATGTGCCACGACATAACCTAACACATCTCATCCTTAGTTGCATGCTTCTATATATGGTGACACATATTTTTCACTAGTTGGCATCACCTAGTTCCCCACCCCCTAGTCTGCCCCAATAATCATGTGCCATGGCATAACCTAACACCCATTTTTGTTTACACCTAAAGGAAAAAGGCAAGAAATACATAGAGACTATGATACTTGAGAATAAACTTCTTGTGAGCATGTTATCGAGAATTTATAACAATACTATCATGACTATCCAAACTAATTGAAAATCCAAATCCAAGATTTGAGCAATAATTTGGAAAGAGAACATTATTCCACACACATTTTAGAATACTCACAACTTTTAAGAAGGAATATAAAGATTATAAACACCATGATGGGGAAAGTTGAACATATAAAAAGGAAAAAAAATAGGGAACAAGCATGAACACTCAAAAGATCTTGAAGATTCTACTCTTGTAGATGGGGATGTAGACACACCTCATGATGTTTGTCATACACAAAGCTACCAACATCTCCCTGAATGATCTACCCACAACAACTTCTATGATATAGAAGTCCATGATTCATGGGGGAGAAGCAAGAGTAATATCAAACCTTAGTGGAATAAAGGAATATGTGCATCCTAAGAAGAGATGAAAACATTAAAAAATCAGTCAAGTATATTTTTCTCTTGTTTTGTTTGTACTTTGATGTCTCTTGTTTTGGAGGAGAAATTATTTCTACATATATGGATGTAACATGCCTTTGACCCACATATAACCTTATAGTGAGCATGCACAACAATATTGATAGAAAACTAGGAATTTATATTCCATTATGCAATTGTTAATAATTCTTAGTTAAGCATGTTCTAAAGATGTGCGAATAGTGTACAATCTGAATTCATGTGATTAGATAGGTGTTAAATTCCTTATGACAAATAATTGAAATGTAGTGAAAGAAAATGATTCATGTTTATTTGCATTTCAAAGTCTCATCATGGAATTCATCTTACCAAGTTATTATCATTCTAAAGTCAAAATGTAGGCACGTCCAGTTTAATTTTAACCCAAAGAAGTTGTCTATAGTGACCTATCTAGGAAATTTTAGATTCTTTTAAAGATTGAAACTATATGTTTTTCATTCTTGCGATTACATTTCCTTATTCCATTTAGATGATTAGATTCCTGATTGGTCTACTGACAAACTCACCTAACTCAAAGAAACACTCATTTGATTGCTCTAACCATCAATGGATTTTATAATACAATCATGATCATGAAGAGAATAATGAATATCTAAATATTAGGCCAAGAAAAGGAACAAATGATTGGATGAAGTGGAAGGATTGGCAATTGGAATGTCGAGTAGGGGACAAAATGAAAATGAAATGGATGGTACTTGCAAAAATAATGGGTTGAAGACTTGAAGTAAGTGTGTTTCTTATGTTTCTTTGTTATTCTACATGTTTCTTATCTAATTATTTCCCTTCCCCACTTTTTTATGATCCTTGATCATGCCTTTTTTCTCAATGCACAATTGTGGATTATATCATGACACCCAAACATACATATATCACATGGAGTTGAAGAAAGTGACATAATTGGCAATGATGGAGTTGTCCAATGTGATGTCAGTCCCCATGTCTCTGCATGTTGAGGTCTTCTTTGATGTCCCTTCTTATGATTTACCAAGCCTTAATGCCCCACTAATGGTTTCATAGATCATCAAGCTCCTCAAACCTTGGCACCCAATACTGTAGCATATTCGACCACATGTATTTCATCCTCTAACTCCACTTCTCCTACATCTTCCTTAAGAACCTTGTTCAATATTTTAGACAGTATCAAACAAAGATGCCAGAAAGAGTAGTTTTTGAATGATGAGGATAGGAGAAAGAAAGAGGATCTATTATAGATAGAGCAAGTACTAAAGTCATTTTAGAATATCATTTCATTCCAGGACTTGGTCATAGAGGGAAAAGATTGAAAATTTTAAACTGACAAAAAAGTACTTGCTCGCTAATAGCAATCCTTGAAAGCAATCATGTGGTTTATAATGTTCGCCCACCTCCTCCATCTTGTTCTGTATGTCAAACTTTAGCAGTCATATAGGAGGTCATGTTATGAGTTGATAATTAACTATGCTTGAACCTTGTTACAAGAATATTTGATGTGTTATGTTTTATTAAACAAAGTAGTGCTTACTCTCGTGTTGTTATTATTGCTCAAAACAAGTATTGATTGTTTTGCATTCATTCAATGTACTATAGCAACAGTGCAAGTCAGTTGCATTTGTTTTGTATAGTTGCAATGTTGCTTGATGTGTTGATTATCATGCTTATTTAAGTCATTTTTTAACTGGCATAAGGTTATAATAGTGGTTTGAAAAAAAACATTATTTTTCTCTTCCATACATCCATAATTTCTATCATGTCTTCTCTTGATATCGATAAATCTCTCTTAGATTTAGTTGACACCCCTTAACATTAGCATTGTGCATAAGAACCGAATACATAAATAACTATTCTAAACTACAAATCAAACCCATAAAAAAGTGGAAGCATGTCAGTCAATTAAAAAATTCAAATCTTTATACAGAATTAAGTTTGATTAGTTATAATACATGTTTAGTTTGAAAACCCCAATAATGCAATCCATTTGACATTGTTTTGTTCAATAATAACCTTATTTGCAACTAGTTGTGTTATTTTCTTAAAACAATAGTATGCATTGTTTTCAAAATGTGTTTTTTTAATAAAACATTGCTACCATATATTGATAGAAAGGGTTGAGATCACAACTACAAAATTAGATTAACATATACATATAAAAAATTAAGATAATCATGTTTGAACACATAAGAAGTATCAATCACACCTTGATAGTTCATACTAGGGATTTGAGTAGTGCAAATATGATGTGATTTATGCCAAAACCATAACCAGACAAGGTTAAAAATAAAATACCATATATGCACTATATGCACTACAATGTTTGATATGAGAAACTATATTTGCACCATCAAAAAACCATGGTTAACCTCACCACACCAAACCACACCACATTGGAAACAAATTGTTAATTTCTCTTAACAACATTACACACAAACGTTGTGAAGAAGTTGTAAACATTAAATAAGATAATAACATAGAAATATGAATAAACAATGTCATGTTCATGTTACATAACAATTTTTTTGTTTCATGTAGATGTACATTATAATTTGTTTTCTAAAACTAGTAAACATAAATATAATTTTTCCAAATACATATATGTTTTCTTTTTTAGAGTTCAAACATCATCTTCTTCTAAAATATATTAAGCCCTCCCACTGATCCACATTCTTTTTTTACAAAGAATATTCTATTTGAAAATGGTTCCTTAAGTTTCTCTCCTTTATTAAGTCGTCCTCTTCATTTTAGGCATGTAAGTTATGATTTTTCCTCTACATATTTATTTGTAATGAGAGAGAAATAACACAATGTTTAGAATTAAGTGTAATACTATATTTTCAGAGAGGGGGGTTAGAACTATTGGTGTTATAGGGTGGTAAAATATTTGACTAAATTATGGAGAAAGATGATTAGCAATAATGGATGTAATTATCTTATCTTGACTCTGTCTTTCTCTTTTATGTATTTCCATTTTTTCAACTTCTTTGTTTATATGAGTTCAATTTGATTTCTACTTATAACTACATCTCTCAGTTAACACATAAAAGATCACTTATAGTAATCGACCAAATTCTCACCTTAATTAAATATCTCTCAATTTCTAATTATTGTGTGTTTCTATTCGAGCTTGGCATGAAATAAGTCAATACAATATAAACATGATACATCAAATGATTCCACAATGAAAAAAACATCTACCACCATTATACATATGACTCTATAAAGTTGTACAATACTCATAAGTATGAACTGCAATATATATATATAATTCAAATATGAATGGATAATTTTCATGTATTAGGGAAACATACATGTCTAGTGATTTTACAAAAGAGAAAAACTTATTTGTCTTTTAATTACAAAAAATGAAAATTTATATTTCTCTATTAATTAAATGTCATTTAAATATAGAGATCTAATAATGTACAAGATAACAATATTAAATAATATGATTAGAATAATATCCTACATATATAAATATACATTTAAAATAAAATAACCATGGTGTGGTTGTTATTTATGGTTATTTCTCTAAAACCACAATTCCACCACATCATGGCAATTTTAAAAAATCAAAATCATATTTGTACCATAATCATTTGGTGTGATTATACGGTATAAAATTTGGTGTGGTCATTTGCAGATATGGTTTTCATACAACACTATTGTCATCCCTAGTTCAAATCTAGATAGTAAGGAAAAGACACCCATAACAAGCCTCACAAAAATTCCTCAAAACATAGAAAATATATAATAAACCAAATTAGCTATCCATGCTCTTCTAAAACTTCAAAAACTGATTCCAATAAATAAGTCTCTTCACATAAAAGATACACATTTGTTTAATTAATGTGGGGATGATCTTGATCTAGATCATGCAACTCGAATCACTAGACCTAATTCTAGTGAGTAGTCCTCGTAGTATGTTGTTCAACTATTGGTGTTTTATCTTTATTCATTATATGGAAAGAACATAAAAATTATAGTTTTATTATCTATGGGGACACTTTTATATGTTTTATAGTTCTCTCTCTCTCTCTCTCTCTCTCTCTCTCTCTCTCTCTCTCTCTATATATATATATATATATATATATATATATATATATATATATATATATATATAAAGAGAGAGAGAGAGAGAGAGTGTTATGACCCCACCTCCCGATAACCCCCAATTAAGGGAGACCAAGAGGTTGAGCCGCACCCATTAATCCCGGATCAAAGGTTCGACATATAACCATAAACAATTATTAAATTCTAACAGACTATACTGAAAATGGTAATAAAATTTTTCTTTACATACCTTTTGAAATTTTGGATTTCTAACTTCTATCCACATAATGATTCTATGCTAACTAATCCTCCTTGTATTTTTCTTCATGTATTTCACAATGTGACGATTTACTGTTTGTCCTTTTGGCTTGTACCTAAAACGCCGACAAACAAAACGTCGGTCAGCCGAAGCTGGTATGTGGGGGAAACAATAATATTGCAACTAGGATAACCATGTAATCATTCAATTAATCATTAATCAATTAAGATTACGTTTTAAATATAACATTCACGATCCACGAGTACCCTATCCTCTGTGCTATCCCTGCAGTGGACCTGGATCCTACCTTCGTTATGGTAGATCCCCATTAAACCCCTCATGGTTCCCCCTATAGGTGAACCAGTTTCTAGGGTTGAGTCACATGGCACTACTCATAAGTAGCCCACTCCTTAACTCATGGCCGGCTAACGAGTCGCATTGCACTACACGCAGGCAGCCCAATTTCTAACTCTCGGTAACCTAGACTTTGCTCTAGGATTACCCCCTTTTTAGCCTTTTCAAAGTAACAGAGGTGGACCCGGATCTAGCCAGTTATATATACTCATTTATAGTGATAATCATAGTCACTTTATAGTTGCATGAAATAAATAAACATACAACAGTTTAGTTGCATTCCATGCGATTAAACATCCGGGAATCCATCGAAAAACTAACTCGAGTAGTCATAAGCGTAACCACATACCTGACTTGGCGAGTCATGCAGATTATTCAACATATACTTCATGTGTATACAATCAAGTCAATCAACAGATCCAAGCAAGTAATTCAATCATCACATAGTTCCTGAAATAAATATGTACTCTATTTATTACACACTTTATCAAGAATCTACTTTATTGACTTGGATTCACTTTCTAGGGTTTCTAATCCGCATTAAGTATTCATTAATACTCATTAGGGTTTCTTAGATCAATTTCTCGAATTTTACCTCTTTTAGGTTAACAAACCCTAATAGTACTCTTGTCCATTTATATAAACCCTAATTGCTCAAACTATTCATTTAATAGTCTTTTATACCCAAAATTGTCTTAGGATCATCATATCCCTATTTAATTACAGATTTGAACAATTAAAACATTTAAAAGTCATATTCACCTAAATTAGGGTTTTCAAGCTCGTTAATGCATAATCATGCACAAAACCCTAAATTAAACCAATTATATAAAGAGATTATCTTTTTTAGATCTTATTTTCACTTTTATGAACAATAGGCTTAAATTATCCATTGATCAACATTAAAACCATCTATCATCAAATCTAAGGGTTTTTCATTAATTAAATCATTAAAGATGATAGCTTTATGTACTTTTCATATTTCAGCATATTTATGTACATAATCTTCAAATTAAACTAATTACATACAAAGATCACCCTTTTCGATCTTAATGCACCTTTTTGCATTTAACAGGTTAATATCAACTCTTATGATCCATTAAACCCTATTAAACACATTAATCATATCAGATCAAGGTTCCTTAATCTTTAAAGTATTAAAGATGATTACTTCCATTAATTTTCGGATTGCAAAAAGAATCAGACTTCAAACATAATTTATTTGGATTCCTCTCGTTCTGAGGATCAATTTTCATATAAGTTTTGTCTCAATCCGAGTTACGATTTGCTAGATATAATTTTCACAAAAATTCACTTACTTGACCAATTGGAAGAGGCCACATCACCCTTTGCCCATGCAATGCGCTGCGCCTACTTTGGGAATATTTCGAATTGACCAAAAAGCCCCCAGGTAAGTGATCTATTTCTTTAGCCCGCGGAGGGGCGTTTCTGTCCAACGACCAAGGGGTCGTCTCCCACCTCCGGCCAGCCCTAGCGGCCGCCACCTGCAGACCTGCGCGGGTTGGTTCTTCCTCCCCCAGGCCGGGATCGATGCCGGAACTTGTTTCTCTCACTCCGCCCTGCTCTGGCGCACCCAGGGCACCCTTTTTCTCGTGGCTAAGGTGGTTTGTCCCCGCTCTTTGGCCATGCGTTTGCAGACGACATTGCAGCCCGGCGGTTGCTGTTGTGTGCACTCCAGGGCATGGCTTCCATGGTCGTGAGTGTCGTTGACACCGTGGTTCAGTCGGCTACCACTACAACCCATTGTTGGCTTATCATTGCTTCCTGGTTGTGCCACACTACTCGGTTAGGGTTTATGGACAAAACGAGGAAGAAGAATAAGAGGAAGAAATATGGGATTCTCTGCACTCGAGGCTAAGGGGTCTACCCCTTTTATGGGGGAGGATATCCTCGCCCTAAGGTGTCCCTTCTAAGAGGAAACAAGTCCTCTCCCTTTGGGGAAACCTATTCCTTCTATGAGAATCAACTCTCTCTCTCTTTCTTAATTTCCTTCGGCAATCCTTCTTCTTCAATATTCTCTCCTTTTGATGCTAGGATTTTCGAAAATTATTTCCATTATCTTTCTTGTACTTATATTGGCATGAAATTATATACCTCCTTGAGTAAGAAATACTTCCTTAAAATCAATATTACATAATTCATTAATAATGCAACACATTATCCTCTTTTTTGCCTTTTTAGCATTTTCTCTTTCTTTCCTCTTTATTGGGACTCCTTGGATCCCAAGACATTCCATTATTTAGAAATTCTTTCTATAGGATACTCATTATCTTCCTAGATGCATCTAAATGCATTATTTCCCATTATCATGTGTATTTCTTATTAAAATATTTCTTTTTGAGGATTTCTCTTCATTTCTATTTTATTTTCCTCATTGGCATTCCTTTTATCATTAGAAATCTCATGGATACGAAATTTCCCCAAGAAATCTCATTTATGTCTCTTTCCACTCATTTTCCACTTTTTATCATCATTTTCAATTTATTTCTTAATAAAGAAATACTTAATTAAACTTTTCTTTTCTTATTGCTCTCTTTTTGGAACCTTGGACTCCTTGGTATCCAAGGAACCCAAGAGGCACGAAATCCTCTTTGGATTTGCCTTCTAGAGGTTTCTACATATTTCTTTTCTTAAAAATTCAATTATCCATTTATTAATTGAATTTCCTTGTTATTTGGGCCCAATAGTCAATAAAGCCCAAAACACAACCAATCAAGGCTATTGTGAATGAAATCCATTTAACCAAAACAAAACTTATCATTATTTGTTCAATTAGCTTTAATATGAGAAATTACATTTCTCACTATTTGAACCCAAAAATTGGGGTTATAACATCCTTCCCCTCTTATAGGAATTTTGTCCTCAAAATTCAAACAAGCAAACAAACAATTCAGGATAAGACTTTTTCATGTCTATCATTGGCCCCTATGTAGTTTTACTGTACCCATGGCGCATCCAAAGAACCTTTATCATCACATATTCTTTTGCTTTGAGTTCTTTCATCCTGGCATATATAAACTACACAGGTGACTCAGGCCATTTCAGCCTCCCTTGGGGCTCATTAGGTTCATTGTTCTGCACATGGTCGGGATACCTCACATAGTGCTCTAAATTGGACACATGGAAAACATCTCACATAACTCTATCCTGAGGGGTAGGGCCAAAACCTAACCATCTCCACCCATCCATCTCTAATGGACCCAGATATCGGGGACTCAGCTTCCTCGACTGCAGCTCAGAGGGGTCGGATTCTCACATTATATTCTCCCACAATGCACTGCATGTTAGTCTACTTTGCATCTGCTCACGACTCTTGTCGTCTCTAGGCTCCTTTCAGCCATTGCATGATCAAAGTGACTTCATCTACACGCACTGTGGTCCCTTTTCTAACCATCATATGGTTCTTTCACCAACATCACCTTACTGAAGTGGCGACCGACACAACCTCCCTTACAGAGCTTCTTATAAAACCCGATACTGGCTATGGTGGTCATCATCACATCTTTCTTAGGACAAGAACTGTCTCTGGCTATCACCCTAAACATGCACATATGCTCTCATCAGACCCTTTAGTTTGGATCATACTAACCATTAGTTAGGGGTGACAAACTGTACTAACATCGAGTCCTTCATGCACCTACTTCCATCTTTTGGAAGTGAACCTTTAGGTTAAACTCGAGTACCTTTGAACTCACTTCATAGTTGAACCATCTCTCTCTCATGGGTAGTTCAACCAGATCTGTCCCTTGACAGAAATCTTTCTTTCTCATGTCATCTAGGTAAGGCGAACTACCATAAGCCATATTGCATCTCGACCTTCCCTGATCCAGGGGAGACTTACAACATCCATAGTGATGAACTCCCTTTCTCTCTCGGGAACTCTTTATCCTTTATATCAATGCACTAGGTTACATGTGCTCATCCTTCACCTTCGGTCATGCATGACAACATATCACATACAGCCTCATTATAAGCATCTCAAGTACTACTGTCACTTACTATCTTAGTAGTACCACGGTATATGGTGATCTTCAATCATGATTTCCTATTTGCCATGATTCCTCAAGATCGATTCCTCAGAAACCCTAAACCACTCTCATCGGGGTTTCCTCACCTTCCTATCCGAAGAGTGCACTTGAGGTTCTACAACTCTCCTTTCATAGCATCAAGGTCTACACCAGCTAATCCAAGCAACCATCAACTTGTCCAACAGATCTCATTACATCTGAGTGTTATCCAAACACCTCTCCTTTCCAAACTTAGGGTTAGCCAAACAATCCCTTCTAGCTTCTAGTCAAACAAGTCAGATGTATCTTAACCAGAGCATCCATTACCACTTCATATCCTTAGGTATTAGGTAACATGGATGACATACACTTCCATGTATTTCTCTTAGCATCTTACCTCAAACTCTATGTCTATCTTTGTTAAGAACACCCTCTGATTATGGTGATCAAATTCAACCTGGTATAACTTGTAAGTTCCACTTAGCTCAGGATAAAAACATCCTCATAAGGTGACTACCTCATTCCTCTTAGTCCTTGCAAACCATGTATCATTCACTTTACCAAGGTAGGTTATCTTCTCTATCCCTATTTCTCATGGCATCTTTCCAATCATCTCTTATCCTTGGTGTACGGTATGCGTAATGTCCTATCTCTCACCCCCATAACAAGAGGAAATAAGCATTTGGCTGCAGTCCAAATACAGAGTTCCCCCTGTTCCAAGAGTAGAGATGGTACATTCCACCTTGCCAATACACCTTTACATCTAAGTTGCAACGTGCCGCATATGTCTCTACATCACAGACATCATGATAACAAACTTGTCTTGAACCTACTGATATATATATACCCTTGGTCATTTCCTCTAGGTCTATAGGGTACCGGCTCTTTTGGGGTCATCCCTCTTCCCTCATGCATCAAGAGAGTGCCCTACTCATCTGCCCTTTGGGTCCCATGAGTTTATGAAGGTGATCAATCTCCTAACCCATGGCCCTCAGACAATGATAGTTGTTACCTCCCGACCCTATGGTCATGTGCATTTGGGGAATCAGACAACTCCTATTTTCATCGGTCTTATCCCTAACTGACCCTAGGATAGATTTAGGATTCCCCATCATAGTACATGTTCACTTAGAACCTTACCCAAGTCTTCATCATCTCTCTTTCTGCATTCATGGGCTGACCTTCATCCTTTCATTGAGATCATGGCAACCTGCCTACCTTGGTCAAGCCCTATACCGGTAACCTCCATGGTAACACATCTGCATGCACTTAAAGATGGATATCTATGGGCCTACGGGTTCATTCTCATACCATGTAATTTTCACTTAGCTTCTCAAGATCCTAAGAGACCTCTTTAGGTTACCTTAAACTAACCAAAACTGATATACACCCTACCAAAGGTGTCTCTCTCCCAGGATGGAAGAAATGTATCTCTTGACAGCAAGGTCACAAAAGCTCTTAGGTCTAGGGTTTACATCCACATGAGCCTACTTAACCCTAGCAAGCCATTAAGGCATAAACAGATCACCTACTGATCCATACTAGGTCATACATGTCCTCTTTCCTCAATGTTGGATCAAGATCATACCTTCCTTTATCATCAACCTAGCTATGAGGGGATTATTACACATACCTTAAACTTAAGGGACTTCCCTTTTCCTTTATTCATGAGGCGTACCATGCTCGCAACTATAGAAACTTAACTCTCATCATGAGCATTAGGTATACCACTTCCCCTCTTGGGCCTAGGAACCCCAGGTTCACTTTTAGGTGTCCAACTGCACACTCTATCTCTGAACCATGAATCAAGCTTGCAAAAGGCATCTTGTGCACTTCCTGTCATCCTTCTTCTCGATCAACACTTAGGGTTGGGTCCTCCTTAAGGACAACTAACAAGGTACAAGGCCTCATAGCCTGCTACTAAGCCTTTCTAGGTCTAAGGAACTCTTCTTCCTACCTCAGATGGTAAACACATATACCGTAGGAACATAGGCACCAGATGCTTCATCTTCTATCTCTAGGGTTTGATCCCTCTAAAGGCAACCAAGACATCATCAACTTTTAGGGATCGATCATGAAGTCAACCACTATCATCCATTGTTCCTCATATCTTAGGGTTTTAGGCTTCCTACCTCCTTGCTGGGTTTCCTGCTCTAGAGCTAACACCACATCCAACCTCACCATTAGAGGTCCTCTTTTCATGAAGGATCAACCTCAAAGGTATGCTCTACATGGGTGAAGCCTATGTTCGAACTTATGGTTGCTCAAGATAACCCTTTATGCGCACTCATGATTCCTTATCCAGGGTTTCATCCTACTGTCAGCACTAAGACGTGCCCTAGGTGCCAGTTATGCCCTACTTGCACAAGCCCATAGGGTTTCTATGGTCCTTCACTAACATCATCATCTAAGGAGCTATCCTTTACCCTGACATGCACGACCTTTCCCAGGGTTGGGTTGCCAAAGGTGCTAGGTCACCCATGGATCGTATGGCATCCCAAAGGCATGTCCTTTCAAACACCTGGTCCAACTCATCTCTCTCTAACCTTTACTTAGGGTTAGGGTTAGCATCATCCTCAGAGGATGTGTCAGGTCTCTACTTGCAATGGAGATCTCTATCTCCAAGACTAACTTATCCTCCTGAGAAGAAGGTCTAGCCTCAGGTCTCTTCTGAGGACATGACAACTTATGTCATACGACCTAAGCATGTATCTATTATTTATTTTGCGCTTAATCTATTAAGCTTATGTCCATGACATCTTATTTACATGCCTTTCATTAATTTAGTGGAGGATTCCTTAAACCTTATTAACCTTACCCATACCTCAAGAGGGTGAGGAGAAGAAAGAAAACCCTAATCCTTTAGGTCCTTATCAGAATTTTGTGATGAGAAGGGATGAATAAGATGAGAAAGTCCTATAGGTATCTTATTTCGATTCATACCCTAAGACTTTGGCCAGGCGGTCACACAGGTCCGGGAGTCCTCGTATTCCGACTAGCGGTGCGGAGGAAAATCTTGCCAGCCCCCAGTCGTGATCCCTTTCGAGACACCTCAGTCTTTCGGATACTCCTCTAATAACTCCCTTGGGTTCTATGGAATTTGTAAAATTTAATATTTATTAATGGTTAAATGAGGAACCTACGCTCTGATACCAAATGTTACGACCCCACATCCCGATAACCCCCAATTAAGGGAGACCAAGAGGTTGAGCCGCACCCATTAATCCCAGATCAAAGGTTCGACATATAACCATAAACAATTATTAAATTCTAACAGACTATACTGAAAATGGTAATAAAATTTTTCTTTACATACCTTTTGAAATTTTGGATTTCTAACTTCTATCCACATAATGATTCTATGCTAACTAATCCTCCTTGTATTTTTCTTCATGTATTTCACAATGTGACGATTTACTGTTTGTCCTTTTGGCTTGTACCTAAAACGCCGACAAACAAAACGTCGGTCAGTCGAAGCTGGTATGTGGGGGAAACAATAATCTTGCAACTATGATAACCATGTAATCATTCAATTAATCATTAATCAATTAAGATTACGTTTTAAATATAACATCCGCGATCCACGAGTACCCTATCCTCTGTGATATCCCTGCAGTGGACCTGGATCCTACCTTCCTTATGGTAGATCCCCATTAAACCCTCATGGTTCCCCCTATAGGTGAACCGGTTTCTAGGGTTGAGTCACATGGCACTACTCGTAAGTAGCCCACTCCTTAACTCATGGCAGGCTAACGAGTCGCATTGCACTACACGCAGGTAGCCCAATTTCTAACTCTCGGTAACCTAGACCTTGCTCTAGGATTACCCCGTTTTTAGCCTTTTCAAAGTAACAGAGGTGGACCCGGATCTAGCTAGTTATATATACTCATTTATAGTGATAATCATAGTCACTTTATAGTTGCATGAAATAAATAAACATACAACAGTTTAGTTGCATTCCATGCGATTAAACATCCGGGAATCCATTAGAAAACTAACTCGGGTAGTCATAAGCGTAACCACATACCTGACTTGGCGAGTCATGCAGATTATTCAACATATACTTCATGTGTATACAATCAAGTCAATCAACAGATCCAAGCAAGTAATTCAATCATCACATAGTTCCTGAAATAAATATGTACTCTATTTATTACACACTTTATCAAGAATCTACTTTATTGACTTGGATTCACTTTCTAGGGTTTCTAATCCGCATTAAGTATTCATTAATACTCATTAGGGTTTCTTAGATCAATTTCTCGAATTTTACCTCTTTTAGGTTAACAAACCCTAATAGTACTCTTTTCCATTTATATAAACCCTAATTGCTCAAACTATTCATTTAATAGTCTTTTATACCCAAGATTGTCTTAGGATCATCATATCCCTATTTAATTACAGATTTGAACAATTAAAACATTTAAAAGTCATATTCACCTAAATTAGGGTTTTCAAGCTCGTTAATGCATAATCATGCACAAAACCCTAAATTAAACCAATTATATAAAGAGATTATCTTTTTTAGATCTTATTTTCACTTTTATGAACAATAGGCTTAAATTATCCATTGATCAACATTAAAACCATCTATCATCAAATCTAAGGGTTTTTCATTAATTAAATCATTAAAGATGATAGCTTTATGTACTTTTCATATTTCAGCATATTTATGTACATAATCTTCAAATTAAACTAATTACGTACAAAGATCACCCTTTTCGATCTTAATGCGCCTTTTTGCATTTAACAGGTTAATATCAACTCTTATGATCCATTAAACCCTATTAAACACATTAATCATATCAGATCAGGGTTCCTTAATCTTTAAAGTATTAAAGATGATTACTACCATTAATTTTCGGATTGCAAAAAGAATCAGACTTCAAACATAATATATTTGGATTGCTCTCGTTCTGAGGATCGATTTTCATATAAGTTTCGTCTCAATCCGAGTTACGGTTTGCTAGATATAATTTTCACAAAAATTCACTTACTTGACCAATTGGAAGAGGCCACGTCACCCTTTGCCCATGCAATGCGCTGCGCCTACTTTGGGAATATTTCGAATTGACCAAAAAGCCCCCAGGTAAGTGATCTGTTTCTTTAGACCATGGAGGGGCGTTTCTGTCCAACGACCAAGGGGTCGTCTCCCACCTTCGGCCAGCCCTAGCGGCCGCCACCTGCAGACCTGCGCGGGTTGGTTCTTCCTCCCCCAGGCCGCGATCGATGCCAGAACTTGTTGCTCTCACTCCGCCCTGCTCTGGCGCACCCAGGGCACCCTTTTTCTCGTGGCTAAGGTGGTCTGTCCCCGCTCTTTGGCCATGCGTTTGCAGACGACATTGCAGCCCGGCGGCTACTGTTGTGTGCACTCCAGGGCATGGCTTCCATGGTCGTGAGTGTCGTTGACACCGTGGTTCAGTCAGCTACCACTACAACCCATTGTTGGCTTATCATTGCTTCCTGGTTGTGCCACACTACTCGGTTAGGGTTTATGGACAAAACAAGGAAGAAGAATAAGAGGAAGAAATATGGGATTCTCTGGACTCGAGGCTAAGGGTTCTACCCCTTTTATGGGGGAGGATATCCTCGCCCTAAGGTGTCCCTTCTAAGAGGAAACAAGTCCTCTCCCTTTGGGGAAACATATTCCTTCTATGAGAATCAACTCTCTCTCTCTTTCTTAATTTCCTTCGGCAATCCTTCTTCTTCAATATTCTCTCCTTTTGATGCTAGGATTTTCGAAAATTATTTCCATTATCTTTCTTGTACTTATATTGGCACGAAATTATATACCTCCTTGAGTAAGAAATACTTCCTTAAAATCAATATTACATAATTCATTAATAATGCAACACATTATCCTCTTATTTTGCCTTTTTAGCATTTTCTCTTTCTTTCCTCTTTATTGGGACTCCTTGGATCCCAAGACATTCCATTATTTAGAAATTCTTTCTATAGGATACTCATTATCTTCCTAGATGCATCTAAATGCATTATTTCCCATTATCATGTGTATTTCTTATTAAAATATTTCTTTTTGAGGATTTCTCTTCATTTCTCTTTTATTTTCCTCATTGGCATTCCTTTTATCATTAGAAATCTCATGGATACGAAATTTCCCCAAGAAATCTCATTTATGTCTCTTTCCACTCATTTTCCACTGTTTATCATCATTTTCAATTTATTTCTTAATAAAGAAATACTTAATTAAACTTTTCTTTTCTTATTGCTCTCTTTTTGGAACCTTGGACTCCTTGGTATCCAAGGAACCCAAGAGGCACGAAATCCTCTTTGGATCTGCCTTCTAGAGGTTTCTACATATTTCTTTTCTTAAAAATTCAATTATCCATTTATTAATTGAATTTCCTTGTTATTTGGGCCCAATAGTCAATAAAGCCCAAAACACAACCAATCAAGGCTATTGTGAATGAAATCCATTTAACCAAAACAAAACATATCATTATTTGTTCAATTAGCTTTAATATGAGAAATTACATTTCTCACTATTTGAACCCAAAAATTGGGGTTATAACAGAGAGAGAGGGAGAGAGAGAAATTTTTTGTTCCACATGGTTCCATACCAATTAATGAATTTCAATACATCGACATCCTAGTGTGTTAGCATTTCTAAGTGATTATTTTGTGTCAAAATTATCATGGATGTGCAAGCTTCATGATGATGGAGACACACCACAAGCTCAAGAACTCCAAGGTCATTGAGCTAATCTGGCCATCAGCCTCACGTCTTGTCATTTCAGATGCTCAAAGTTTTTGCTCTGGAGGCTATGTTGGCAAGAAACAAAAACAATTAGGATGTAAGATTGAGATTCACAATGTGATTTCCCAAAATGAATGGATATCTGGATCCCTATAATGGTTATATTAATGATCCTCCTATTTTTTGATGATCTAAGGATTAATAAAAACAATCATCTAATATATGTATCAGATTATAGGATGTTGAACTCATGATTTTTTGTTAATTAATATCAACAAAACTTATTATAATATATACATATAGTTTTAGTCTAAGTGTACTTAGTAGCATTTGTTTGTCTAACTTCTATGGCATGTTTGAATGTTTATTTTTTCACAAATGTTAAGTTTAATCATGATTGTGTGGCTATTACCATACATTCCTGTGGGAGTACTTACTTTTTAAATTTTAATAACTTCGATACCATGTTCTATCTTAGTGAAAGTGTTGTATTTACAAGATTGAGGAATATTACCTTGAAGAAACTTTGACAAATATGGGTTACAGGAAGCAAAAGATAAATTAAGGCCATATAGTTGGATCTTTATTGTTAAACTTTGTGTTGTTTATTAGTATTTTGTTCTATTATTCTGAATTGATAATTTGTGCATGAAAGAATTTCAAATATGATGTCCCAAACCCCACAGACTATGTTCCATCGGATAGACGAGTTGTAGGAACTATGGTTCCATGTTCCATCAAATGGTCTACATGGGGTTTCTCTTGTATTAGTATCTTTTCTTATTAGACCCATTATGCATGATCTAATTCAATGACATGTTATTCTGGATTATAATAATTGCATGCTAATTGATATATGTCATCACTTTGATCCTAATCATTAGATATTAAAATCTGATATTATTTATATCATTATGTCTACATTAAATATCTAAAGTATATAGTCTCCCACATGTAGATTACATTTATGATATAATGTGTAGAAAATATGATGGATTACATTCACAACGTATTGTGTATAAAATATGTGATTTCCCACAAGCACAGCAATATGGTTTATTTTATCAATTATAGTCTTATTAAATTTATTTCATCTCTATTGTAGAGAAAATATACCTCTCAAATTAATTTGTATGCTTACTTCATCGTTGAGCGTAATGAAATAAATTTTCTGAACTGAAATAACAAGTTGAGTTTACTCTGGGGTAAATAGAACAGGATATTTGTCTTATTAGAGACAAAGTATATGTAGTGTTGATGTAAGAACCCCTACTTAGATAACTCTCCATGATGCACTGGAGATGTCTGATAGACTAAGCATGATGTTTCTACAAATGACTATCTCTACCAACATCAAATATCCCTACCCATAGAAAAAAGTGTGAAAGAGTATTTAAAAAATGTCACCACTCAGCCAAAAGTGAAAAGGAGTATTTGAATAACATTGCAAATAGGTTTAAGTTTATTTAAAGAACATATAAGATAGGTTTAAGATTGCAAAAGATGTCTAGATAGAAAACTAGTGATGAAGCTTACAATCATGAATTTTGATTGCACTCACTCAATCTGAGCATGATCTTGATGGCCATATTTGTAGGAAAAGTAAAGATTTAGGAATGACTATAAATGATTTGTTTCTTATCAATATTTAAGAGTGATGATGGATGACTCAATTCTTGTCCAGTTTTTCCTAAATAGTCATTTTCCTCGGTATGGGCCATTCAAGATTCATTACAACACTATGACTGATAAGTGGTCATTCAATGAGTCAGATAAGAAATTGGCTTTAGATGAGACTAGGGTGAATCAACAAGATATTAAGGTATCTCATTCGTTCAAAGATAATCCAAGCCATAAAAAATCACCACCCAAATCTAAAGAGGCTAGTCAACTATGAAGAGGAGAGGGAAGGAAGACTTGCATAAATCCAATAAGAAACATCGTTACTTCCTAAAGGAATGCACCAAGTGTAAAGAATGGTTTTAAAGGTAAGCCAATGAGTTTCATAAGTTAATTTGGATAAAAAGTTACTTATGTTATTGGTAATACTTGAAGATTGAATGTAACACCCTCCCTAAGCACTCACATGCACATAGTGGAAGGGACACTGACTTATCCATAATTTTTTCACTTAATGGGGACTACACAGAACCGGCATTCATAACAACAATATAATTAAACACACAATCTGAAGCACTAAAACAATCTCATGGTTGTTCTTACAAAAGGAACATGATGTCTATTATACAATGAACTAATTTAACATCTTGAGACATAGTTTGTTATCTAAATTTCTAAATATTAAAATATATAACTAAAACTATAAATTTGAGGATCATCTAATAGTTGTCACTCCACTGGATTGAGTCCTTCTCTATCTTTGTGCTTGAATCTCTGGGCTCTACTTTGCTCCTGCTCTCATCTGTGGACATCTCATCCCCAGTGATGCATTGGAAAGATGATTGTAAGAGTAAGTGACATGAGTATTCTAGTATATGAATTACTAAAGAAATAAGATGCTACACAAAATATTCTCAAACATTATAAACATGAAACTAACATTAAAATATGTACAAAGTCTGAAACATAAATATCTCTTCTTTCTTTAACTTAATTCTTATCTTTTTATTGATCTTTCTCTAGACACATGTACTCTGGTACATGGGTCTCATGACCTGCACTAAGGTTCCGGCTCACATAACATGCACTCTAGGCCTAAATTATGTATTTGAATCAGCCTGCACTAAGGGCCTCGGCCTCATGAATTGCGTAAAGGGAATGGGTAATGTCTCTCTTACAATAATTTCTTTCATCATACTTAGAGATGAGATTTTGCGTAAGATCTGAATTAGTGTATCTTTTATTTACAACTTTTATCTAATTTTTTGCCACCATTATATGATAAGTCCTCCTCTATGACACAGAAGGGTCCTCTATGACATAGAAGGGTCCTCTATGGTACAACACACCCTCTGTTGGCACAATGTGCCCTCTCTTGACACTAAAGTGTCCTATATGGTGGAACACACCCTCTGTTGGCACAATGTTCCCTCTATTAACACCAAAGTGTCCTCTATAGTGCAACACACCTTCTTTTGGCATAGCGTGCCCTCTATGACACCTACAATGTCTAGTGTAGTGCGCCCTCTGAATCATCACGAGACTCACTAGTGAGTACTTATCCAATGATGTATATAGTTATTGTTCTGATGTCAGTTGCTATCTCTGAATCTTAATCTCTTATCTCTGAATCTTAATCTCTTATCTCTGAGTCTTAATCTCTTTTCTCTAAATCTATTCTTAATGTCTATCTTTGAACCTCAATATATTCTCTAACTTTGTATCTCTATTCTTTAACTCTAAGCTGAATCTAACTTTGAATCTAAATTCTAATATTTTTATTGTCTAGATAAATCTTGATCGAAAGCTCTTATTCCATAGACTGATCTAATTAAATTCTAATATCAAATATAAGATATCTAAGTCTAAAGTCTTAAGAAAATAATTTGAAATGAATATAAAAATATTGAGTATATGAAAGTAACTTAAGTATCAAATATCTCAATATGATTTCTAACCAGATAACTCAATCTACTTAAAGTTTCATAAATATGATCTTAACATGAGCCTTAGTGTATTCATATAAGCTTAAACATTAAATCTTAAAATCAAGCGTTGATAAAATCTTATCTTCCAACTTAATCATAACTTAATGTAAATTTACTCTTATATCTTATATGTACTTAATTCTACAATCTTAATCATTCTAAAAAACCTTAGTAACTTCTCAGTTCTTAGATATCTATTACAAGAAATCTTAATAGTATGCTTGTACTTAAAATATCAAGTACATGGTTATATCACATAACCATGGGAGTATGACAATATTACTTGTGTTTCTTATCATGTAGTTTTGAACATTACTATGAAACATTACTAAGAAATATGATAAAGATATATTATTTTGTTCTTCATAGGAACTTAATTCATAAATGTTAAACATTGTATGACATAAGAATGACATATCTCTACTTCATATATGAAAAATCATGAAAGTACAGAAAATATTGTTTGCATATCTTAACTTTAAAATCATACTACAATAGATAAATTGTAATGCCTTGTATGAAACATGTAAATGTACTGAGCTTAATATAAATGAATACTCATGGGCATGAGCCACTTACATTTCATATACCCAGTCTTCTCAAGAAAACACTACTTTGGTTCCTTCTAACCTTCTCCTAAAAAACCACAGGGTCTATGTAATGACCCCGCCTCCAGGTAACCCCCAATTAAGGGAGACCAAGAGATCAGAGCCATTATCCCAATTAACAGGATCAAAGGCTCGACAAATAATCAATAACAATTATCAAAATTTACCTACTAAATTGAAAATTGGTATAAAATAAAACTTTGCATACCTTTTTAAAACTTTGGTAAACTACTCTATCCATAGTCTGGATTCATTCTATCTAATCCTCCTTGCACTTTATTTCTTATTTCCACAATGTGTCACTTTACTGTTTGTTCTTTCAATTGTTGTACCTAAAACGCCGACAAACAAAATGTCGGACAGCATATAGGAATATGCTGGTATGTGGGAACAACCAAAATTTCACAAATATGGCTAACAATTTAATTATCACAATCAGGGTAATTAGCAAACTAGTTTACATTTTCAATGTGTCATTCTCCACCGCTTTTCCCTAACCCTAGAATACCCCTCTAGGGTTTCTCTTTTGACAATGACTTAAGGCCACCTTCTCAATCTTGAGCTTGGTGCCTGGGGGTCACCTCTCATGGTGCCCAATAGTCATGCAACATAGACCAACGTTTCATTCCCGAGCTTGGTGTCTGGGGTCACCTCTCATGGTGCCCATTGGTCTACCCTCTTGGGCCTGACCTTTATGGCATCATCCATCAGGGTGGCATGTAGGTGCGAGAATACACATGTATTTATAATTGTGATAACCGTAGCGACTTTATAATTGTAGTATGAACATCCAAACTATTTAGTTTCAATCATTGCAATTAAAAATCCGGGAAACCTTCGGGAAAACTAATGCGGTTAACCATAATTAACAACATACTTGTCAAGCTGTCTTGAATGCAGAATTAAACCAAACAAGAAAGTAATCCAGAATCAAGCAAGAAAGCACACAATTCGGCCCTAAAATATACATCCAATATTCTCTATCATGGATCATGGTATCCAAGTCTAATCGGCCTACTCGTTCCCTAGGGTTACTAGCCCTTTTTTTAGGGTTTTGACCATAATTAGGGTTTCACTACCTTCTTACCACTTTTACTTTATTTTTATCAAAATATCCATCAAATCCTAATTATCTCATCTTATTTTCATTAATATCCTAAGATCAGGTTTGGACCACAAAACCCTAATTTTCGAATCAATTATATCTTTTCTTCCCCTTTTTCCTCACTTAGGGTTTACAAGGGTATTAATTACAATATTAGGTTTAAAACCCTAATTCTTGCATTTTCCTCTTCAAAATAGATCAAGATCCATATTTATCAATAAACAAGTTAATAATGCTCAAATTCCTTATTTGCAAGATTAAATCCATCCTTTATCATCAATTAGGGTTTCAAACCACAAAATAACACTTTTTCTTTCAAAATTATACACTTTTACAAAAGTATACAGATTTATGTTTCCAAACCATTTTTAATTTACTCCTCATATTTTTTGATCAATTTTCATGTATAAACTTTCCTCATCCGAGTTTTCTAACTCAAGATATGATTTTTTATAAGAAAACCCTTTCTATTGATTTATTAGAAATTTTTAGAAAAACCAGGATCGCCCGATCCATGGTCCGTGGGTCCACTGAGGATCCAACGGCCTTGGATGCACATTCTGTTTCTTTGCGATTAAAAGAATTTGAAGGAAAGAAATTCCCTTACCTGTAAAGAAGGCGCAGAGGGGCAACTTGGTAAAAGACCGCGAGGTCTTCTTCTTCCGCGCGCCGAGGTGCAGCAAGTTTGTGGTCAACTCGAGTGTTGACTCTTCGATTCCATTCGTCTGCGAGCATGCCAATGGGGTAGGAGGCTTCGCCTCCCTCCTTTGAAGTTGGCTAGAGCTCCAATTGTAGGCCGCGATCATGTTGTGACTCTCCCCTACTCACCAGACTCCGGCGAGGCTTGCTGAGGTGATGAGGATGTAGGTCAAGGTGAAAGCGGAAATTGAAAGCACGGGAACAATCCTTGTGTTCCGCCACAGCGTTTGGGCTAGCAAAAAGGAGTGATGATATCCCCCTTCACCCTCCCCTATATATAGGGTCGGATATAGAGTTGCGAGAATTGGGAACTTTCCCAATTGGCGGCCAAACTTAGACAAAGTAAGGATGAATCTCTGCGGTTTCCTCTCCTGAGTCCAAAGGAAGCAACCACGGCTTTGCACACTCCCTGGTTCACGAGAAATATGAGAGGGAAAGTCCCTCTATAATCCGCAAACTCCCAGTCCCAGTGGGACTTAAACAATGAGCGTCCCATGTTGGATCAAGATCCAACGGTTCCCATTACTCGTGATCAACCAAATGGAAATACCTTTTTCAATTGCCAAATTAATGCCTTATTTTGGAGATAACTTAAGAAATTGATATCTCCCAAACCATAACTCCTTTTTATCTCAAATTTTAAGGGAACGTTTTTCTTTACATTATCTAGCTATGTTCAAAATTCGGGAAACAAATTACAATGGATGAGAAGGCTTCCTTCTCTCCCAATATATCCATTAATTAATTCAAAATTAATCATTAATTCTTTTCCCTTTGCCATTATCTTGTTATTTTGGGTCCCTTGGCCCTCAAGAAATACTAAAGGCACGGATTCCCATATTGGGGAATATCTATTTGCCTTTATCCTCTTTTAAATGTCTACTTCTCATATTTCCCTTTTATTAATTAAATCCTTTTTCCTTTTTATTTCTCTTTTCTTTTCAATTGAGCACAATGGCCAAAAAAGCCCAATATCAATCAATCAAGGCCATTTAACATGAAATCCATCACAAATCAAAGAAATAGATTCCATTTATTCTTTAAAAGAGATTTACATTTTTCTTTACATACTTAGGAAATTGAGGTTATAACATCCTCCCCTCCTTATAGGAATTTTGCCCTCAAATTTCCATCAAACAAACAAACAAATCAGGATAAGCCTTTCCTTATGTCCATCATGGCTCCTATGTGGCCTCACCCTTCCCATGGTGCTTCCCAAGAGCCTTCATCATCTCATATTCTTCCATCTGAGTTCTTTCTTACCTTGGCATATCGTACCCTCATAGGTGACTCAGGACATTTCAGCCTCTCATAAAGTTGAATAGGTTTAAGGCTCAGCACATGGCTTGGTTACCTCACATGGTGCTCCAGGTCAGACTCATGGAACACATTATACATCATGTTATCCTAAGGGGTAAGGATAAACACAACCTTTTCCACCAATCCATCTCAAATGGACCCGTATATCGGGGACTTAGCTTTCTTAGTTGTAGTTTAGATGGGTCGGATTTTCACATCACATACTCTCTCACAATGATTTGCATGTCAGTCTGCTTTGCATCACCTTACGACTCATGTCGCCCCTGGACTCTCTTTTAGCCATTGCATGATCAAAGTGACTTCATCTACACACACTGTGGTTCTTTTCTGACCTTCGTGAGGCCCCTTCATCAATCATCATCTCAATGAAGTGGTGACTGACACAACCTCCCTTACAGAGCTTCTTTACATCCCGATACTGGCTATGGTGGTTATCATCACATCTTATAGAGGACAAGAACTGTCTCAAGGTATCACCCTGAATGAGCACACATGCTCTCATCAGACTCTCTAGTATGTATCATACTAACCATTAGTTAGGGGTGATATACTATACCAGCATCAAGTTCTTTATGTATCTACTTCCACCTCATGGAAGTAAATCTTTAGGTTAAACTCAAGAAATTTTGAACTCGCATCATGGTTTAGTTGAACCATCTCCCTCTCATATGTAGTTCAACTAGATCCGTCTCTTGATAGTATTCTTTCTTTCTCATGTCATCTAGGTAAGGCTATCTACCATAACCCATATTGCATCTTGACCTTCCTTGGTCTAGGGGAGACTTACCTCAACATCCATAGTGATGAATTCCCATTCCCTCTCAGGAACTCTTTATGCTCTACATCAACTCATTGGGTTATTGGTGTTCATCCTCCACCTCCTATCATGCATAGCAACATGCCACATGCAACATTATCTTAGGCATCCAAAGTACTATTGTCACTTACTATCTTCATAGTATGGTGTATCATGATCTCCTGTATATCATGATTCCTCAAGATTGATTCCTCAGAAACCCTAAACCACTCTAGTCGGGGTTTCATCTCCTTTTTCTCTAGATAAGTGCATCTAAGGTTCTACCACCATCCTTTCATTTCATTAAGGATTAGGTTGGCTAACCAAACAACCATTAACTTGATCAAACGATATTATTACATCTGAGTGTTAGCCAAACTTATCTCTTTTTCCAACTGAGGGTTAACCTAACAACCTCTTCTAGCCTCTAGCTAAACTAGGCAACTGCTTCTCAACCACTTCACATCCTTAGGTGTTAGGTAACGTTGAATACATACACCTCCATGCATTCCACTTATCATCTCATCTCATCTCTAAGTCTATCTTCATCAAGAAACTCTGAGCTCATCATCTTAGTTTTCGAACTCAACCTTATATAAATCATAGCTCAAGATAAAAACATCCTCATAAGATGACTATCGTATTTCTCTTAGTGTTTGTAAACCATCCATGTATCATGCTCTCTACCAGGGTATGTTATCATCTCTGTCCTCATACCTCATGGCAATGTTCCAACTCACATCACCTTTTATCCTTGATGTATGGCATGCGTATTGTTATATCTCTCACTCCCATAACAAGAGGAAATAAGCATTTGGTTGCAGTCCAAATACTGAGTTGTTCTTGTTCTAAGAGTAGAGATGGTACATCCCACCTTGCCATTACACCTTTAAATATAATTTGAAATGTGCCACATACGCCTCTACTTCACAAACATTCGATATCAAAGTTACTTCCATGGAAAATTGGTTTCAAACTTACTTGGGTCCACACACATTCCTTGGTCATCTCCTCTAGGTCTTATAGGGTGCTGACACTTTAGGGGTCATCCCTCTTCCCTTATGCATCCAAAGAGTGCCCTACTCATCTTCCTTTTGGGTCCCATGAGTTCACGAAGGTGATCAATCTCCTAACCCATGGCCCTCAGACAATTATAGTTGTTACCTCCTGGCCCTATTGTCATGTGCAACTAGGGAATTAGGCAACTCCTACTTCCATCGGTCTTATCCCTACCTAACCCTAAGATAGACTTAGGATTCTATTATAGTACATGTCCATCTTAGAACCTTACCCAATCCATCATCATCTCTCTCTCTCTGCATTCATGGGTTGACTTTCATCCTTTCATTGGGGTCATGGCAACCTGCCTACCTTGGTCAGGCCCCATACTAGTTACCTCCATGGTAACACATCCACATGCACTTAGAGATGGTTATCTATGGGTCTACGGGTTCATTCTCATACCATGTACTTTTCACTTAGGTTCTCAAGATCCTATGAGACATCTTTAGGTTTCCTCAAAACCCACAAAACTGGTATACACCCTACCAAAGGGTCCCTCTCCCAGGATGGGAGGAAACTACAACTCTTGACAACAAGGTCATAAACATCCTTAGGGTTTATATTCACATGAGCATGCTTAACCCAACAGCTACCCAGGCACAAGCAGACCACCTACTAAACCACGCTAGGTCATACTTGTTCCCTTTCCTCTAAACATGAGGAGTACCATGCTCGGATCTATAGAAACTCAAACCTTGTCATGAGCATTAGGTACACCACTTCCCCTCTTAGGCCTAGGAACCCTAGGTTAACTTCTTTGATGACCAATTGTCTGCTCAACCTCTTAACCATGATCCTAACATGTACATGGTATGACATGCTCTTCCCATCATCCTTCTACTCGATCAACACTTCAGAGTGGAGTCATCCTCAAGGACAACCAACAAGGTATAAGGCCTCACAACCTGTTACTAAACCTCTCTAGGTCGAAGGAACTCTTCTTCTCATCCCTACCATAGGTACAAAGGTATCGGAAGACTCATCCTCTCTCTAGGGTTTGGTTCCTCTCATGGCAACCAAGACATCATCAGCCTCCAGGGATCAAGTATGAGGCAACCACTATTATCCACTTAGGTTGCATCATCCTCAACTCCCCACTTTTCCTCATATCTCAGTGTCTAGGCTTCCAACCTTCTTGGATGGGTCCTGCTCTCTCTCTCTCTAAAGCTAACTCCACAACCAGCCTTATACTAAAGCTCCTCTCTCCGTGAAGATGGATCAAGATCACAAGCATACCTCTACATGAAGAAGCCTATGTTCAAACTTACGTTTGCTCAAGGTTATCCCTAGTCCTTGATTCTTATCTCATCCGCTATCCAACATACTCCCTTGTCTAGGGTTTCAACCTACTGCTCATACTACTGATGTACTCTGGGTGCATACTATGCCATGCTCACATAGTCTCATGGGGTTTCCATAGGTTCTTCTCTAACCTCATCAATGAAGGAGCTATCCTTCTCTCTACCATGCACGACCCTTTCCAGAATTGGGTCGCCAAGGCACTAGGTCATCCAACCTCTCATGGCTCATATGGGCATCCAAAAGCATATCCATCCAAACACCTGGTCTACCATGACATCTAACTCATCATGTCGTCTCTTTCTCTAACCATCACTTAGGGTTAGGGTTAACATCATCCTCAGAGGATGTGCCATGTCTCTACTTGTAATGGAGATCTCTACCTCTAAGACTAACTCTCTTCACTTATCCTCCTGACAAGAAGACCTAGCCTCAGGTCTCTCCTGAGGGAATGACAACTTATGTCATACGACCTAAGCATGTGTCTATTGTTTTACGCTAAATCTATTAATCTTATGTCCATGACATCTTATTTACATGCTTTTTATTAGTTTGGTGGAGGATTCCTTAAACCTTATCAACCTTACCCCTACCTCAAGAGGGTGAGGAAAAGAGAGAAAACCCTAATCTTTAAAGTCCTTAACCGTATTTTGAGTAGAGAAGAGATGAACAAGATGAGAGAGTCCTAACAGTATCTTATTTCGAGTCAAATCCTAGGACATCGGCCAGGCAGTCACATAATCTGGGAGTCCTCGTATTCTGACTAGCGGTGCAGAGGAAAATCTTTCCAGCCCCCAGACGTGATCCTTTTCTAGACACCTCTGTCTTTTGGAAAATCCTCTAATAACTCCCTCAGTTCTATGGAATTTGTAAAATAATTATTATCAATAACAATTATCAAATTTTACCAACTAAACTGAAAACTGGTATAAAATAAAATTTTGTATACCTTTTTAAAACTTTGGTAAACTACACTATCCATAGCCTGGATTCATTCTATCTAATCCTCCTTGCACTTTATTTCTTATTTCCACAATGTGTCACTTTACTGTTTGTTCTTTCAATTGTCGTACCTAAAATGCCAAAAAACAAAATTTCGATCAGCATATAGGAATATGTTGGTATGTGGGAACAACCAAAATTTCACAAATATGGCTAACAATTTAATTATCACAATCAGGTTAATCAAACCAAATTACATTTTCAATGTGTCATTCTCCACCGCTTTTGCCCTAACCCTGGAATACCCCTCTAGGGTTTCTCTTTTGCCAATGACTTAAGGCCACCTTCTCAATCCTGAGTTGGGTTCCTGGGGGTCACCTCTCATGGTGCCCCATAGTCATGCAACATAGACCACCTTCTCATTCCTGAGCTTGGTGTCTGGGGTCACCTCTCATGGTGCCCATTGGTCTACCCTCATGGGCTTGACCTTTATGGCATCATCCATCAGGGTGGCATGTAGGTGCGAGAATACACATGTATTTCTAATTGTGATAACCATAGTGACTTTATAATTGCAGTATGAACATCCAAACTATTTAGTTTCAATCAGTGTGGTTAACCATCTGGGAAACCTTTGGGAAAACTAATGTGATTAACCATAATTAACCACATACCTGTCAAGCTGTCTTGAATGCAGAATTAATCCAAACAAGCAAGTAATCCAGAATCAAGAAAGCAAGCACACAATTTGGCCCTGAAATATACATCCAATATTCTCTATCATGGATCATGGTATCCACGTCTAATAGGCCTAACCGTGCCCTAGGGTTACTAGCCCTTTTTTTAGGGTTTTGACCATAATTAGGGTTTCACTTCCTTCTTACCACTTTTACTTTATTTTTATCAAAATATCCATCAAATCCTAATTATCTCATCTTATTTTTCATTAAGATCCTAAGATCAGGTTTGGACCACAAACCCTAATTTTCGAATTAATTATATCTTTTCTTCCCCTTTTTCCTCACTTAGGGTTTCCAAGGGTATTAATTGCAATATTAGGTTTAAAACCCTAATTCTTGCATTTTCATCTTCAAAACAGATCAAGATCCATCTTTATCATTAAACAACTTAATAATGCTCGAATTATCTTATTTGCAAGATTAAATCCATCCTTTATCATCAATTAGGGTTTTAACCACAAAATAACACTTCTTCTTTCAAAATTATACACTTTTACAAAAGTATAGTGATTTAGGCTTCCAAACCATTTTTTATTTACTCCTCATATTTTTCTGATCAATTTTCATGTATAAACTTTCCTCATCTGAGTTTTCTAGCTCAAGATATGATTTTTTTATAAGAAAACCATTTCTATTGATTTATTAGCAATTTTCAGAAAAACCAGGATCGCCCGATCCATGGTCCACGGGTCCAATGAGGATCCAATGGTCTTGGATGCACACGTCGTTTCTTTGCGATTAAAAGAAGCCAAAGGACGGAAATGCCCTTACCTGTAAAGAAGGCGTAGAGGGGCAACTTGGTAAAAGACTGCGAGGTCTTCTTCTTCCTCGCGTTGAGGTGCACCAAGTCGGTGGTCAACTCGAGCATTGACTCTTTGATTCCGTTCATCAGCAAGCATGCCAATGGGCCAGGAGGCTTTGCCTCCCTCCGTCGAAGTTGGCTAGATCTCTAATTGTAGGCCGCGATCACACTGTGACTCTCCCCTACTCGCCGGACTCCGGCAAGGCTTGCTGAGGTGACGAGGATGTAGGTCAAGGTTAAAGCAGAAACTGAAAGCACGGGAACAATCCTTGTATTCCTCCACAGTGTTTGGGCTAGCAAAAAGGATTGTTGATATGCCCCTTCACCCTCCCCTATATATAGGGTCAGAGGTAGAATTTCGAGAATTGGGAACATTCCCAATTGGCGGCCAAACTTAGAAGAAGTAAGGATGAATCTCTGCGGTTTCCTCTCCTGAGTCCAAAGGAAGCAACCACGGCTTTGCACACTCCCTGGTTCATGAGAAATATGAGAGGGAAAGTCCCTCTATAATCTACAGACTCCCAGTCCCAGTGGGACTTAGACGATGAGTGTCCCACGTTGGATCAAGATCCAACGGTTCCCATTACTCGTGATCAACCAAAAGGAAATACCTTTTTCAATTGCCAAATTAATGCCTTATTTTGGAGATAACTTAAGAAATTGATATCTCCCAAACCATAACTCCTTTTTGTATCAAATTTTACATGAACGTTTGTCTTTACATTATCTATATATGTACAAAATTTGGGAAACAAATTACAATGGATGAGAAGGCTTCCTTCTCTCCCAAGATATCCATTAATTAATTCAAAATTAATCACTAATTCTTTTCCCTTTGCCATTATCTTGTTATTTTGGGTCCCTTGGACCTCAAGAAATACTAAAGGAACGGATTCCCATATTGGGGAATATATATTTTCCTTTATCCTCTTTTAAATGTTTACTTCTCATATTTCCCTTTTATTAATTAAATCCTTTTTCCTTTTTATTTCTCTTTTCTTTTCAATTGGGCTCAATGGCCAAAAAATCCCAATATCAATCAATCAAGGCCATTTCACATGAAATCCATCACAAATCAAAGAAATAGATTCCATTTATTCTTTAAAAGAGAATTACATTTTTCTTTACATACTCAGGAAATTGAGGTTATAACAGTCTATCAGTTTTCATGTCTCTTCTTAAAGTCCAATCTTCTAGGGTCATTAGGGTTCCCGGTTAATGTTTCTTAGTGCATGTTATGACTCTTGAGTGAAATCTAGGATCATACTCATGATCTAATATCCTAGTGATTATTAGGGTATATTATCTTACCCTTTATAATAGATGAGTTGTTGGGGTTAGGGTTTAGGTGACATTCATCTCTCTATGTCTTACTTTATCTCCCTTTTTTTACTTTGTCTTAGGGTATAATCATACTAACTATAATATGGACCTATAACGACATTAGAGTTCATGTTTGAGTTCTCAAAGCAATGACAGTGTTATGATTTAAATCTTATTAATTCACTTATATACATGTTATGTCTATGATCTTATTACATAAATTCTAGACATTTAGGGTTATACATACAATAGAATTATAGTCTTATCATCATTATTAGAAACTAGTTATCTTCAATCTCGATTATTAGGATTATTGGATCAGTAATTAGTTTTGATCAACTAGCTTCTAAACCCTAAAACATGACCAATTAATATTAATTCATTAATCATAATCATAAGATATAACTAATATGCATTTACTTGAATATCTAATTATTGGCCAATCGTTAGGGTGAGTTTAAAGTTTCATTAGGGTCACTACAGTTTTCTGAGTCCATGATTAACATTCTGGCCAATAGGTCATATATGAAATTTTTCAAAGTTTTGATCATGGGTAATTAATAAGTGTTGAGATACAAGATTAAATGAAAAACAACAGAACTTAGAAGCAAAACCTCCTGCAAAACTGGAACAAAGGTCCCTCATGAAGCATCAACCAATGATAATTTGGACTTAAACCCTCCTTTAGCCAGACTAGAAGTGAAGAAACAAGGTGTCTCATAGAAACCATGGGGACTCGTTCCCTCTGAGGCATATGAGATGATTTGGAAGGAAGAAATGAAAGAAGATGATGCACTACTTATTTGTCATTTTAGACAGACTATTTTTTATTGACTTTTGTGCACTTTTTGGTCAAATCTCATATTAATGGTACATTATTTACTTTTATTAGCCTGCCATCCTTATTTGCATTGAATAAGAATAATTTTAATATTTCTAAATGATTTAGTATATTTTCAGAGCTTATGTTCATATTTTGTGCATTTGACGTAAATGTACAAGAACCTACATAGCTTAGTACTATAGACTTTGAAGTCAGTGGTACCCACACATGCTCAGTTTTGATCAAAAAGGATTGAGCTGACTCAGTAGTACCAACACACAAGTTGATACTACAGACAATGTTACAGTGTTTTTTCAAGAATTATTGAAGCAACTCGAGACTATCGATAGCCATATCGGCAATACCAACAACTTGATAGGTGGTCGCATGATTAGAGGAGTTGGTAGTACCGACAGGTCGGATCAAGCAGATCTGGGGGCTTTCTTTAATATGAAGGCCAAGGTTTTAATTCGCCCGAAGTCATGCCTATGACTTAGGGGAGTTGCGGCCAAACCTAATCATCTCATCTTTTTCCATTGCACGATGATCGGGAGCAAGAGGAGGAGATAGATAAGAAGAAGGACACGTCATGAACAATTTGGGCACTACTAGCAGACATAATTGCAGTCGAAAGGTAGCAAATCGGCATGTGCATGAGAAGGGATCATTTGAACTGTCTACTTAAGGTGTTATTCATGCTCTCCACATTTTTTCTTTCTCCTTTGATATTTTTGACTATGGAAACCATGTGGGGCTAATCCCCACATTCCTTAGGACCTGGGAGTAGCCTGGTTATGCATTGTATTTGACTCTTAAGCATTAATTCATCAGTTTCTCTTAATTTCTGGATTTATTTCTATGAGAATGAACGAACTATCCATGTTACATCACCATAGGTAGTACTTGGACTGTTAATTTCTTTAAAAAAATGAAAATTTATGGTAGGAACTATATATATATAACCTTTTGAGAAAGTTGGTTTAAAAATGTGAGGATATTACCCAAAGCATTTGATAAAGCATCTATCTAATAACAAAATCGATATGATATTGGGGTTGGTATTAGGTTAGGTAGTAAATTACACTGTGAGAGCAGGTAATTCTCACTATAGGCTCTTAATCCAGTGTTAGGAGATATTTTTATTAATGTATTAAGATTAAAGTGCAATGTTAACCATGGCGATACCAATATCCTAAGGAATTTGGTAAGAATGATAACAACAACCAATAATTTAGATTTATCGTCTGTTTTAGATAATTAAACCAATCAATCAAGTTTCTTTGGCCTAAGCTAATTGTACTACAGTTAGTAATAGTTTCTAAAATCACATTCCTTGTGTTCAACATCTGAGCCTCATTGTCTTATATTACTATGTTAGTGTATACTTGTGTTTTGAGTGTATAGAAAATACCTATCAAGTTTTTGGCGTTGTTGCTGAGGAAAAAGTAACTTCAACACTACGAGTGTTGTAATGAGACATTCTAAGCCAACCCTTTTATTTTTCTTTATTTCCTTCAAAGCTGAATTTTAAATATTCTTATTATTTTTACCATTAGTATTGTGTTCTCACAACCATTTTTTCCTATTTTTAGGTACTATAGAATGGTTCATACCCAATCCCACATATACGAAGAGTCCTCCCCACCGAGCTTTGGTCAAGTAGATCTCCTACGTAGAGGATAGGAGTACAAAAATTTGTGGAAAGATTTAATTAGACCCCACCACCTATACCTCCACTAGAAGAACCTGAGCCACAGTAGGAACCTGAGCCAACAGAAATGGGTGACCGAGTAGAAGAATAGATGATTTGGGAAAGAATCAAGGCATCTTTGTCGACTGCTCAGAAATGGACAATAAAGAGACAAACCATTAATGTCGACAGCTACAAGATTGATCCAGGGTTGGTGTCATTAGTCAAATCATAGGACTTGCATGGCCACAGTTCTGAAGATCTGATGACACATATTTGTAACTTTGTCAAAAGTTGCGATATGATCAAGATAGATAGGGTGTCAGTGACTGTCATATACTTGAAGCTATTCCCATCATCATAGATAGACAGTGCTAAGTCTTGGTTTCATAACCTTGACCATGATTGCATTGAAACTTGAGAACAAATGATTGATGCTTTCTTCGAGTAGCACTTCCCACCCCAGGAGACAAATGACCTGGTCAAGAAAATCCACAACTTTAGACAACAAGCTAATGATTCATATTTTGAGGCATGGGAGAGATTCTAGAACATGTTGTGAAAGTTCCCTCACCATAGCATCAATTTGCTATGTCAAGGCGAAGAATTTCTACTATGGTCTGCACAAAGGTGAAAGAATCACACCTGATAGAGTAGGAGCGGGCTTCTTCCTCAAAAATAACCCAGCCCGTTGTCATGAAATCTTAAATAACATGTCTAAGAATAAGACATGGGGAGATGAGAGAGAGCACATTGTAACCCTTAAAAGTTTTGGGGAGTCTAAGGTTATTTCAGCACTAAATGAGAAGTTGGACTTGATTGCTAAAAAGTTGTGTGAAATATGGAAATTTTCATAAGGGGAAGATGAGGAGTGCCAGTTTTCATGACAACAACAACAGTATAGGAATAGTTGTTACTCTTGGAGGAAGTATCCTAAGTTCTCCTAGAAGGATCCCAATAATTTTCAGCAAGACTCGTCCAAGCACAACATAATAAGCCACAACAAGTTGGCGGTCAACAGCAGGACAAGGGTCCCAGTAAAATTGACTGCATTGAGGAGATGCTCGGGAAGGTTGTAACTCAAAATGAAGTGCTCATCAGCCAAAATCAAAGAGAACTTCAGAACAAAGGAGCGCAGATCCATAGTATAAAACACACATATTTCTCAAATAGCAGCAGAAGTGGCTTCTTTGAAGAAATCATGACAATAAGGGTTTCCAGTGAACACTAATGTACCTTCTAGAAATCAATAGTTCAAGTTGATTTTACTTTGTAGTGGTAGGAAACTATTAAATAATACACCATCTAATTCAAATGCAGGAGAGGCCACGGGTACTAAAGACAAGGCAGTGATTGTAGATAGAGTGGAACCAGATACTGTAGCAGAGGAAAAGATAGTTGAGGAAGAGGTTGATGAGACTGTGGAAACAAGAAAAAGGACATATATCCCACCTCATCAAAGGAAAGTTGTAAAGTTAGTGTCCTTTGCAAATAGTATGAAAGCAATGAAGGTTGATCAACAATTTTAGAAATTCCTGGACAACTTTAGGAAAGTGTATGTCAATATCCCATTGATTGATGCAATCGAGAAGATCCCTTCATATGGAAAATTTCTAAAGGATCTGATCAACAAGAAGAAAAGGATAGATGATTTTAGGGTGGTATTTTTGAAGGAGCAAGTCAATGCTTTTATTTTGGGCACGTTACCACCAAAAAGATAGGATCCAAGCTGTTTTAATATATCTTTTTTTATTGGGAGGACGAGATTTGGAGAGGCCTTATGTGACTCAGGGGCTGGCATCAATCTTATACCCTTGACCACTTTCAAAAAGCTAGGATATAGGAGTCTAGATTGAGCAATATGACTATTCAACTGACAGACAACTCAGTGGTGAGGCCTTATGGTATTTGTGAGGATGTTCTTGCCAAGGTGGACATGTTTGTATTTCCAGCAGACTTTATTGTCATGGAGATGGAAGATGGGTAGTCAATGAGCTATTACTGGGGAGGCCATTCCAAGACACATCTGATATGATTCTAGAAATGGGTAGAGGAAGACTAAAATTGGGAAATAGAGATGAGCAGTCGGAAATCTTGATGCCCGAGCCTACACAGACTACCAAAGCTAAAGCCAGTGTCATATGTCACGGCAGGTCCAAGAAAATGTGCCATTATTTCTAGGAAAGTTGTTTCTTGAGATGGCTCATGTGATGATGAAAATACACAAAGGCACACTTATGGTGAACATCTTAGACAACACAAAGGAGATATCTTCAATAAAGGTAATGCAACATCCAGATGATAAAGAAGAGGACTTTTATCCAGCATCAATTGATGAGGCAACCTCCACTGCTCTTGATCAAGAATATCTGCAGCTGCCTTTAGAGGCATGTCTCATGAATCTGGTAGATGATTATTCCAGACATTATTCTTTATAGAAGTGTGTCTGGCTTCTTAAGACCTTGCCATGCTACTATATCAGACATTTTGAGGATCTGGGACCACCCCCACAACCATTGGTCCTTCTTTGCTAAGTCCCCCAGATTTGGTGTTGAAGTTGTTTCCACCTCACTTGAAGTACATTTTCTTGGAAGCAGAGGAGAAACTTCCAATCATAATCTCAGTGTCACTAAGAGTTTGATAAGAGGAGCAACTGCTTGGGGTTTTAAAGAACCATCGCGTTGCATTCGGCTGTTCTATGGCAGACATAAAGGAAATCTCCCCTAGTTTCTATAAACACAATATTAGAATGGAGGAAGGAGCCGAAGACATAGTCCAACTTCAACGTCGAATCAACCCCATCATGACTGAGATAGTGAAAAACAGAGGTAGCAAATTTTTTATCTGCAGGTATTATATACACTATCTCTGATTCGAACTGGGTTAGTCCAACACGGGTGGTTCCTAAAAGGAGGGTATAATGGTCACTACTAACTTCAATGATGAGCTGATTTCCACTAGACTAGTGACTGAGTGGTGTGTTTACATTGACTATAGATGTTTCAATGCCACTACATTAAAAGATCATTTTCCACTTCCTTTTATCGACTAGATTTTAGAGAGGCTCGCCAGCCGCTCTCATTTTTGTTTCCTTGATGGTTATTTGGGATACAATCAGATTTCCATCAAGACACAAGATCAAGAGAAATCGACTTTCACTTTTCCTTATGGCACATTTGTGTATTGACATATGTCGTTCGGCCTTTGCATTTCATCAGACACTTTCCTGTTATGCATGCTTGCCATTTTTCGATATGTAGAGTGATGTCTGGAAGTGTTTATGGATGATTTTTTGGTGTATAGGGAGTCCTATGATGATTAACTTGGCAATCTAGATGAAGTTTTCCAAAGATGCAAGGACACTCAACTTGTTTTAAATTGGGAAAATTGTCACATGATGGTGAGTGAAGGAATTGTCCTGGAACACAAGGTATCCAACAAAGGAATGGAGGTAGACTTGGTCAAAATAGAGGTGATCTCCAAACTACCTCCACCGTCATTGGTGAATGGAGTAAGGATCTTTTTAGGACATGCCAGATTTTACTTCCACTTTGTTAAAGATTTTTTAAGATTTCTAAACCTCTCTTTGAGTTTTTGGAAAAGAAAGTTGACTTTAAATTTGACAAGCAATGTTTGAAATCTTTTGAGGTTTTAAAGGAGAAGTTGGTCTCCGTGCACTTCGTCTAGGCTCCAGATAGGAGTAAACCTTTCGAGTTGATGTGTGATGCATCAGATTACATAGTAAGGGTTATTCTAGGCCAAAGCCGAGATAAAATCCTCATTGTCATATATTATGTGTCCAAAACTTTAAATGATGCCCAATAGAATTATACAACAACTAAAAAGGAATTGTTGGTGGTTATTTTTTCTTTTGAGAAATTCCATCAGTACTTGATTGGGCTAAAGGTGATAGTGTGAACTGATCATGCAGTCATTAAATACTTGCTATAGAGAAAAAAATGCCAAGCCCATGTTGATCAGGTGGATCTTATTATTATAGGAATTTGATATAGAAATCAAGGATAAAGCCAACAATGAGAATGTGGTGTTGGATCATATTTCTAGGCTTGAATAGGTGGATGAAGAGGATATTGGTATACCCATTGTGGAAGAGTTCCCTGATGAGCATCTCTTTGCAATTAAAAGCAAAGACCCATGGTTCGCAAACATTGTGAACTATTCGGCATGTGAAGAGTTTCCAGGAGATTGGGGATACCATGAGAAGAAAAGATTCTTCCTGTCCTTAAGGTATTATTTATGGGATGTCCCCATCATGATTAGGCAGTGCAGGGATGGTATTATGAGGAAGTGTGTGTCGGATTGTGAATTCCAAAGTATTTTTGCACAATGTCATTCTTTACCTACAGGGGGGCATCTTGCTAGTTCTAGGACCATGGATAAAGTTTTAGAATGTGGTTTTTATTGGTCAACAACTTTTAAAGATGCATACAATTATGTTCATCAGTGTGATGTGTGTCAACGTGCAGGTATTATCTCAAAAAGACACAAAATGCCCCTAATTTTTTTAATCAATTGAGGTGTTTGACTTATGGGGAATAGACTTCATGGGCCCCTTTGTGTCTTCAAATTCCAATCTTTATATATTACTTGATGTGGACTACATATCTGAGTGGGTAGAAGCATTTCCATCCCGCACCAATGACGCTCTAGTGGTAAGTAGATTTGTAAAAGAACACATCTTTTGTAGGTTTGGGGTGCCCAGGTTGATGATTAGTGATGGTGGTTCTCATTTCACAAATAGAAAGTTTGGGGAACTTTTGAGAAAATATGGGGTGAAACATATGGTAGGTACTCCATATCACCCCCAAACTCAAGGGCAAGTTGAAGTGTCTAATAGGGAGATCGAGAAGATTTTGGAAAAGATAGTTTCAACCAATAGAACTAACTGGAGCATGTTTCTTAATGATGCTCTTTGGGCGTATAGGACTGCCTATAAAACACACATATGTACATCTCCTTTTAGGTTGGTTTATGGGAGGGCTTGTCATCTACCTATAGAGCTAGAGCATAACTCCAAGTGGGCTCTGAGGAAATTAAACTACAATTTGGACAATGTAGGAAAAAAGAAATTACTAGAGTTGAATATATTGGATGATCTTAGGTTTGATGCATATGATAGCTCAAGAATTTATGAGGAGAGGACTAAGCAATTTCATGATCACCATATTTTCCATAGAATATTTACTCCGGGATAGAAGGTCCTTCCATTTAATTTTAGGTTGAAGCCACATCTTGGTAAGTTGAGCTCAAGATAGATTGGACCCTTTGAGGTGATTAAAGCTTCCCCCCATGGAGCTGCAGAGATTAGCAATGGGGTTGAGCCATTTCTTGTCAATGGCCAGCATCTTAATCATTACTTTGGGGGATATGTTAGGAGGAAGGAGGATGAGTGTAAGCTCATTGACTTTCACTTATCTCATGGGCATAGGATCGTCGAGCCTATGACATAAAACAAGGGCGCTTGTTAGGAGGCAACCCAACCTTTTTGTATGTTCTTTACATTCCAATTTATAGTTTGTAGATGTAATTTCCATTTTTACTTAGTTTAATATAAAAAAAGGTGCCTAGATCCATTTGGTGTAGTATGCAGGTTGAATACCAATCAGTACTACCGATATTATGTTGGTACTAACAATAAGGTTGCATGGAAAAAGATGGAGTCGACTGCATAATTCGGTACTACGTACTAACTACCATCTTGTAAGTACCGACACAATCACAGGGATTTTTTGCAATTTGAGCAAATCACCTCGGTACTACCAAACCTTATGTCAGTAGCACTAAATTTCTATAGAGAAGAGGGTTGAGTAACTGATAAGGACTCAATACTACCAATACATTGTCAGTAGTACTGACAAACAATGTGCCCCATGTTTGAGACATTGAGTTCACGCTCGAAAGCATTGACTGAATTTGAACTAGTCAGTACTACTGACACCGGACGTCAACAATCCATGGGAGAACTAGTAAGTGATTGAGATTAGCCGCATCTAATGATCGGTAATATTGATCTATGGTAATGTCGATACTACTGATAGATAATCAGTACGACTGATGACAGACGATCTGCATCATCAAAAATAGCCAATCAAAACCATCGGTGCCACCAATCACGCGGATTCATGACAAAAAGTCAGCATTACTAAATCCTCATCAGTACTACCTATGCGAAGAGAGAAAGGAAGGCACAACTATAAAAGGAAGGAGTGTGACTCATTTCTCTTCACACCTTATCTACTTCTCTTCCAAGCAAGTGAGTGTAAGAATCTTCAAGTGTTTTAGACTCCACACCAAGCTCTTCTTTCTTTAACCTCCTTCTTATTCTAGAGATGACACCAAGGCACGAGGCTTCTTCATCAGTGGGGCTTCCAAACCTGGTTCCCAAACTAGGCTGAATATCCCATCCCAACGCCGACATCAAGAATCTCTATGAGGAGTTGTAAGGTGATTCGTGCAACATGGTACAGTGACCCTGAGTTCATTGCCTCCATTGGCTTCACTGACAGCATATGAATGGTCTGTAAGTGTCAAGGGTTGGTGGGAAACCATCCCTTCTTAAGTGACTGACTTACATACCCAGATCTCATATGTGAGTTCCTGGCATCACTAGAGGTTTGCATCATCCCCGAGCATGGGGATGGATGGAGATGTGGCATCATCAGCTTTTGCCTCTACAACACTGACTACACCATGACGCTAGAGAAATTTAATGTCATATATGGATGGCCATCTGAAGGAGATTACTACTACCCCAACAACTTCAGCTTCAAGGTGGCATGGGAGTTACTGTCTGAGCTACCATAGGGCCAACACATCAGTTGGCATACCAACTCCATCCATGACATAGAGCATCCTTTTACTCGTATACTCCATCGCCTCATCACTAACACTATTTTTTCCATGTTCAGACAAGGGCAGGAGGAAACTCAGTGGGTTGACCTCTACTTTCTTTACAAGCTGCTGGAGCTAAGGAGCAGAAGTGTGGACTTTGGTACCTTCTTTCTTTTACACTTGATGGAAGTCAAGCAATAGGTGGGGAGGAAACCTCCAATTCATTTGGAGGTTTGACCACCCCAATTTATCTCCATCTCAACCTCGACCTCTCCACCACAAAACCAATGAAGGCCGACCCAAATCTTGATGTCAAGCACTTCAAGAAATATGGCCCCATCAACACACATCAGAATACTGCATACACATGTTGTACAGTAGGCACACAGTATAAGGAGAGGGCATTTCCATATGTTGTCTTTGACCTGCAAGGAATCTACTTCATGTGGTGGCCTATGGATAGTTCATCAGACGAGGAGGAAGAAGAGGCAGTTGAAGTAGAAGACTAGTAGTAGGAACAAAATTAATAAGAAGAGGAAGAGGAGGTGGAACCAACCATCCCAGTCACAAGAAGGCCGGCTCCACACAAGCATCCACAAAATTATGCAACCTCTAGCTCTTTCACCCCACCGCCATTACATGAGGAGGATCCATACTCTATGGCGGGTATGTATTAGATGATGCAGGAGATGCAACAGGTTCAGCAACAGCAATCAGAAACATTGGTAGGCATCCACAACGTGTAAGGAAAATTGTACTAAAACCAACAGACGATATTTGTAAATGAGAAACTTCTATTGGCCAACCAAGAAAACATACATCTGCATCTACAAAGAATGGAGGGATATGTTCTTTGATCACTATTGGAATCAGGGATTCTTTAGTGGATATCCACAACCTCCACCACCACCACAACAGCCGACAACTTTCCAGGAGACGTTCTACCCCTTTGATCAAACCATGCCACATCCTCCACCACCCATGTGATCTAGTACCATTGTTCCACCTCTTAGGTTTGCATTTTGACTATTTGGACATAGTCTATTTCAAGATTAGGGGGGTTGTTGGAATAGTTTCTATCCTTAATTTTATTTTCAACAGTTTTATTTGCTTTTTAGTTTAAAAGTTGTTGGATCCACATCTATCTAGTATAAATGTGGAATTTAAATTCATGGTTCATGTCATTATCTCTTTCTCTCATTGAGTGTAATTAAATGAAAATTTTTAAAATTAATTAAAATGTATAGGTTTAGTTGTAATTTCTTGAGTTGCACAACTTAGAGGAAGTGTATGGGCAAATCATATTAAGCACATTTAATATGAATGAACACCATAATTATTCAGGAAATGTGGATGAAGATGGAATTTGAGCTGAAATTGATCAAATAGTTAACGGGACCATAAATTGAAGTTTGAGAAAGAAATCTTGAGGTTACCCTATTCATAGGTCAACAGAGAGGGACATAGCATATTTTCATGAAAGACATTGTCTCTTAATTATGTGATTCCACCCATCCTCCACTCAATATTGAATAACCAGCTTAACATGAATAACTACTCCAAATTATTTCCTCTTGTTGCGTTGCATGGCATAATATGTGACATGATAGCTAGTTTGCTTTTATTGCATTCTAAAAAAACACATGTATGCATAAACAATTTTTGTGCATATCATTTTAGTTGCATAAGTAATTTCATGTAGATTACATGGATTTCCATTTAATTCATGTCCATATCATGTGGATATCATTATCCTTCAAAATTTGAGTGCAGGGATACACATCCATACCCTTAGAAAAAAGGAAGGAAAAATGAATGATGTTAGTGAAGCCCAGCATAATTTTCTATCATGCTAAAACAGTGGGCTAATGAAAAAAAACAAGAAGTTGTTAATGCTTCAAAGTTAAAAGGGAGAAAGGATGCCCTTAACTCTTCTTAAAGAGATGGAGACATTCACATGATGCATCATTTACTTTCTTACTTCATTCTCATTGAGTTGATGATATTGTTTGATTCATGCATCATTTCACTTAGAATATTAGGCACTAGGACTCATGCATTTTCTCACTTTCAATCATGTAGGTTCATCTAGTTTTATATTACATAAATGATTTGGATGTACTTGTGATTCTTAAATAGCCTCCCATTTCATACCATTCATTGCTCTTATTGGTAGGCCACCGATATGATTTTTCTCCTCATTAAATTTTATATGGAGAACAACTTCCAAGTAGATTGGTAGTTAGGAAGGAACAATATAGAATAGGGAATCACATAGTGCACCAAACAATTGCCTAATTTATTATGATGTTAACGTCTCTCTTGATTGTATTCATTAATCTAAGGGTGGAAGCCTTTTATGAATTTTCTTGGTTGCTAAAGAGTAGTTAATTGTTCAATGATTAATGAAGGTCGGTTTGGGACCACCAAGTGGGGGTAGTTGAGAAATGATATTCATATTATTCTATCCTTTTGTTGACTTATCTCAAACAGATCCGAGAGTGTGTTTCTTGAGGACGAGCAACATTTAAGCTTAGGGGATTTTGATACACTATTTATTTGTCATTTTTACAGGCTATTTTGTATTTTTGTGCACTTTTTGGTCAAATCTCATATTAATTGTGCATGATTTACTTTTATTATCATGTGATACTTATTTACATAGGCATAATTTCAATATTTCTGAATGATTTAGTATATTTTCGAAGATTATGTTCAGATTTTATGCATTTCAGGTAAATGTACAAGAACTTACATAGCTTGGTGCTACCGACTTTGGAGTTAGTGTTACCGAAAATGCTCAGTTTTGATCAGAAAGGATCGAAAAGACTCGGTAGTACTGACACACAAGTTTCTACTACCAAAAATGTTACAGTGTTTTGTTCAAGAATTATCCATGCAACTCAGTATTATTGATAGACATGTCAGTAGCACCGACAACTTGATAGGTGGTCACGCGATTAGAGGAGTAGTTAGTACCAACAAGTCGGTATCAGGCATATCTGAAGGCTTTTTTTAATCTGAAGGCCAAGGTTTTAATTCCCCCAAAGTCATGCCTATGACTTAGCGGAGTTGCAGCCAGACCTAATCAACTTGTCTTTTTCCATTATATGATGACTGGGGACAAGAGGAGGAGATAGTGAAGAACAAGGACATGTCTCGAATGATCCAGGCACTTCTAGCAGATGAAATTGTAGTCGAAAGGTAGCAAATCAGCATGTGGGCAAAAAGGGATCATTTGAACCGTCTACTTCAGGGGTTCTTCATGTTTTCCACATTTTTTGTTTCTCCTTTGATGTTTTTGACTATGGAAACCATGAGGGGCTAATCCCCACATTTCTTAGGAACTGGGAGTAGCCTGATTATGCATTGTATTTGACTCTTATGTAATTATTCATCAGTTTCTCTTAATATCTATATTTATTTCTATGAGAATGGATGAACTATCCATGCTTGATCACCATAGGTAGTACTTGGACTGTTAATTTCTTTTAAAAAGGAAAATTAATGGTTGAAACTTCTTAGAAATACATGTTTTATAAAATCCTTTGATAAAGGTGGTTTTTAAAATGTAAGGAGATTACCCAGAGCATTTGATAAAGCACCTATCTAATAACACAATCGATACAATAGTGGGGTTGGTATTAGGTTAGATAATAAATTACACTGTAAGAGCGGGTAGTTCTCACTATATGCTCTTAATCTAAGGTTAGGAGAGATTTTTTTATGTGTTAAGATTAAAATGTAATGTTAACTGTGGTGAAACCAATATCCTTAGGAATTCACTAAGACTGAGAACAACAACCAATAATTTAGATGTATCTTTTTTTCAGATAAATAGACCAATCAATCAAGTTTCCTTGGCCTAAGTTGATCCTATTTTAGTGAGTAATAGTTTTTAAAGTCATGTTTCTCTATGTTTGACATTCGGGCCTCATTGTCATATATTACTACGTTAGCGTATACTTGAGTTTTGAGTGTATAGAAAATGCATATCAGTAGAGCGGGCAATTATGAAGGAAACATGGTTGAGCATTCCCACTATGACCAAAAAAAAGGGCAAGCAGGGGAACACCGGCCATAAATGATGCAAGGAGAAATAGAGAGTTTCTAGCCCTCAATATTGTCTAAGCATGTTTGTGAAACTAGAACCATGGTCTTCATGTATTAACAGATCCAAAATAGAGAGAACTCTGGCCAATAGGGCCATGTATACCAGGTAATAGAACAAACATGAAAAATTGGGACTGGACAATTACCTCATATGAAGGTAAAATAAGAGTCTAGGGAGCTTAAGTCAACCGTCACAAACTCCCTATTTGAGTTATCGTGATCTGACTCTGCCCAGAACTCCTTAGTGATGGGCTTCATACATAGACCCACAATAGGTTCGTCATGGGTCTCCTTGTTAGATCGCGATTAGTGCTAGTTCTGGGGTTGAGTTTGTGGTGTGTCAAGGATGGTGTATCCACAAGCAATTGATTGGAGGTAGTTCGAATGTGAAGAATGGTGGTAGTGGTTCAGTAATTGTAGATGGAGTAGGATGGAGATGTTCGGGGCTATGCGATGGAATTGAGGGTTGAGAGGAGTTTGGAAGAGAGCAATACACCCTCTATTAGTATAACAGGACACTAAAGTGTCCTCTATGGTACAACACATCTTCTATTTCTATAGTGTGCCCATTGTTAACACCGAAGTGTCCTCTATAGTGAAATACACCCTCTATTGGAAAAATGTGCTCTTTGTGACACTCGTAGTGTCTGGCGTAGTGCACCCTATGAATTGTCTCGAGACTCTCTGGTGAGGACTTATCCTATAATGTATATATTTAATGTTCTGATGTTAGTTTCTATCTCTATTCTTAATTTATCATCTTGGAATGTTAATCTCTTATCTCTGAATATTAATCTCTTATCTCTGAATATGTTCTTAATTTCTATCTCTGAATGTTAATATATTATCTCTAAGTTTGTATCTCTATTCTTAACTCTAAATTGAATCTAACTTTGAATCTATACTTTGATATTATTATTGTCTAGATAAATCTTGATCTGAAGCTCTTATTCAATATAGTGACTTAATTAAATTCTGATATCAAATATAAGATATCTAAGTCTAAAGGTTTAATAAAATAATCTGAACTAAATATAGAAATATTAAGTAGATGAAAGTAACTTAAGAACCAAATATCTCAATATGATTTCTAATCAGATAACTCAATCTACTTAAAGTTTCATAAATTTGATCTTAACATGAACCTTAGTGTATTCATATGAGCTTAAATCTTAAAATATAAAACCAAAAGATAATAAAATCTTATCGTGCAACTTAATCATAACTTAATGTCAATTTACTCTTATATCTTATGTGTACTTAATTCTAAGATCTTAATCATTCTAAGAAATCTTAATAACTTCTTAGTTCTTAGATCTCTATCTATATAAGAAATCTTAACAGTATGTTTTCACTTGAGATCTCAAGTACATGTTTATATCACATAGCCTTGGGAGTATGATAATCTTACTTGCATTTCTTATCATGTAGTCTTGAACATTACTATGAAATATTACTAAGAAATATGATAGAAATATATTCTTTTGTTCTTATTATGAACTTAATTTATAAACCTTAAACATTGTATGATATAAGCATGACATATCTCTACTTGAAATATGAAAAATCATAAAATTATAGAAAATGTTGCTTGCATATCTCAACTTTAAAATCTTAATAGAACACGTAAATGATAATTCCTTGTATGAAACATGTAAATTTACTAAGCTTCATAAATATGAATACTAATGGGCATGAACCACTTACATGTTGTATACCTGATCTTCTAAAGAAAACATTGCTCTAAGTCCTTCAAACCTTCTCCTAAAAAACCACAGGGTCTATAAGTTATCATGTCACTTCTTAAAGTCTAATCTTCTAGGGTCATTAGGGTTTCTTAGTGCATGTATATGGCTCTTGAGTGAAATATAGGATCATACCCATGATCTAAATTTCTAGTGATTATTCAGATGTGTTATCTTACCCTTTGTACTAGATGAGTTTTTAGGGTTAGGGTTAGGGTTTAGGTGGCATTCATCTCTCTTTGTCTTACTTTATATCCCCTTCTTAACTTTGTCTTAGGGTGTACTCATACTAACACAAATATGGACCTATAAACATTAGATTTCATGTTTGAGTCCTCAAAGCAATGAAAGGGTTCTGATTTAAATCTTATTGATTCACTTATATACACATTATCTCTATGTTCTTATTACATAAATTCTAGATATTTAAGATTACACATACAACAACATTATAGACTTATAATCACTATTAGAAACTAGTTATCTACAATCTGGATGATCAAGATTACTGTCTTGGTAATTAGTTTGGATTATCTAGCTTCTAAACCCTAAAACATGACCAATTAATATTAATTCATTAATCATAGTTATAAGATATAAAAAGTATGAATTTACCTGAATATATGATTATAGGACAATCATTCGGGTGAGTGTAAAGTTTTGTTAGGGTCACTATAGTTTTTTGAGTCCATGATTAACATTTGATAATGTTCTGGCCAATAGGTTATATATTAGGATTTTCCAAAGTTTTGATTGTGGGTAATAAATAACTGATGAGATATAAGATTAAATAAAAAAGAATAGAACTTAGAAGCAAAACATGTGACTCCCACAAAATTGGACCAAAGGTCCCTCACGAAGCATCAATCAATGATAATGTGGACTTTAACCCTCCTTTGTCCAGACCAGGATCAAAGCATCAAGGTGCCTCATGAAAACTAGGGGTACGTGCCCTCTGAGGCATCTGAGATGTTTTGGAAGGAAGAAATGAAGGTAGAGTGGGTAGATATGAAGGAAACATGGTCGAGTATGAACATAGTGACCAAAAAAAGGCAAATAGGGAACACCATCCACAAATGATGTGAGGGGAAAAAGAGGGTTTTGAGATCTCACTAGTATCTAAGCATGTTCACAAGACCAAAACCATGGTCTTCATGTTTTGTAGGTCCAAAAGGGACAGAATTCCAACCAATAGGGTCATGGATACCAGGTAACTAAACAAACGTAGAACTGGAAAATTACCTTAGATGAAGGCGGAGCTTAAGTCAACCATTAAGAACTCCCACTTTGATTTATCGTGATCTAACCATGCCCATAACTCCTCGGTGATGAGCTCTGCATAGAGACTCACAATAGGTTCGTCGGGGGGTCTCCTTGTTAGATTGCAGTCAGTGTTGATTCTGGGGTTGAGTTCATGTTGAGTCGAGGATGGTGTATCCACAAGCAATTGATTGGAGGTGGCTCAAATGTGAAGAACAGTGGCAGTGGTTCAGTGATTATGGATGGAGTAGGATGGAGATCGTCGGGGGCTATGAGATGGAATTGAGGGTTGAGAGGAGTTTGGAAGATTGCAACAGTGCTCCACCAATGATCAAGAGAGCAATGAAACTATTCTAGGGTGATCTTCCAATCAGAGATTTGAGGAAGGTTGGTGGTAAAAAGGGGCATTTTGTGTAGGGGAAGACCAAGGTTATGTTTTGGGGTTTAAAAAGTGAGACTTGATCTCCCAAAGTCAATGTTGAAATCTATTTCAAAACTAATCAAGTGAATCCTGAGATAATTGTGATCGGCTGGAACAAGAGTCCCTATTTGAGTGGCCTGTGGTTGAAAAAAGGTGGTGGGCGGTTGTGATTAGATTGTTAGGCTGGCGCCTACATCCAACATCACATCAAAGACCCAATGCAAAATGAAATCCAATAAAATAGCAAAATTTTCATTTTTTTTGCCATTATCTCGGGAAAATCATTTGAATTATCAAACCAAACCCAAAAAAAACTCAAAATTTTTGCACATGTCTTATTCCGAATGTATAATAATATAGAAGCATTAATTTTATGATTAAGTGAATGTATTATTTATTAGTAATTTAACAAGATAAATCCTAAATACTAAATAACAAATTATCTAAAAAGAATTGGATCATGAAAATTTGGTTTTAAATTTATTTACATGTTACTTCTATGTGTAAAATTTTCCATTGCATGGTAATGACCAAAATCATTTATAACTGACCATTTTATAAGATGTGACCATAAATGATATGATATTAGGAACATTGCAAGCATGTACCTAAAAAGAGGATGTTATATTGACACTGGTGATATGCTCAAGTTTCAGATTCTATGCAGGGATTCCTTCAGCCCAAATCACAAACTGAATCGAGATCTTTATAACTATAAAAAATAGAGACATATATCTAGTGGAAGTAATTAGAACTTTTCATCAATATTAGATAGTAGTTTCCCATTGGACTATTATATTCTTTATGTTTTTCAATTTCAGCGCACTTGATATATTTTCTATTTATTTAGAATTGATAATGATAAATCCAATTTCCATTAAATATTCCAGTTTGATTAGTACTAGTAGTTAAATCAATGGTATATAAACCTTCACCTTGATAGTCAATTTTTTGATGCTTACCTTATCGTGTATTCTGAAGTTGAAACAAAATGTAAGTCATCTAAAATTGACTCATACTTATTGTGGCATAAATGATTGGGTCACATATTCAGTTAAAGAATCAAAAGGTCAATAAAAGAAAGAGTCTATCCATCTTTAGATTTTATTGATAATAAAGTGTGTTAAAATTGTATTGAAGGTAGAACACAAAGCAAGGAGCCACAGGGGGTACACATCTTCTTGAAACTATACATACATATATTTGTAGACATCTTGAAATTCTTAATTTTTGTGTAGAGAATTAATTCATCACCTTTATAAATAATTATGCATGTATATATATATATATATATATATATATATATATATATATATATATGCATATATATGTATAATATGTGTGTGTAATAATTCTCGATATGTATATGACAAATAAATAATCATTATTGAAGTTGAAAGGAAGATATACAAGAAAGTAAAAATTATATGTTTTGATAGAGGTGGTGAGTTTTATGGAAGGTACAATGTAACACTTTGACATCATGGGCTTGTTGCAAAACTTCTCCAATGGTTTGGAATTGTAGTCAATGACGCAATGCAAGGCTCTTCATATCAAAATGGTGTAGTTGAAAGGAGAAATTGTACATATATATAAATAGTTTGACATGTGATGGGTCATGACAATCTACCTATATACTTGTGCATGGATATCGCGCACACAGTTGCTTACATTCTAAATAACATTTCTAGTAATGGAGTTTCAAAGACACCTTTTAAATCATTGAAATGTTAGAAACTTTGTTTAAAATATCTCCAATATGTATAGAAAATTCTAGGATATGCTATCCACAATAACATATTCTAGATACTCAAATGACTAGTGGCTACTTATAGGTTATCATGAGAAGTGTAAAGCATATAGAGTTCATTTTCATAACCATAGTACAAGGATTGTTGAAACCCATAATATCATATCATATGAGACTGGAAAAATCAGTGTGACTTACATATTTGAAGATGATATCATTAAAGAAATAAGGTAAGCATACATATACCCTACATTCTCAAAGATATTGGGAACCCTCTTGTTGTCGAAGCACGTTACAATAAGGGGATCCTAATAAATAATCAACAACCCAGAATGATGTCATCACCCATGAAAATATTGAGTTACAATGGGAACCATCATTAAGAATTATACTAGATAAATAAGATCCTCTATTTCTAGTGACTATTTGGTTTACCCAGTAGAATCTGAAGAAAAAAAGGAAATATACACAAGAAATTAAGAATGGCAATTCTATAAAATGGATCAACACCTTGAAAGATGAATTGAAATACAAGTATAAGGATCAAGTATGGAAATTAGCTTAATATCCTCTATGACACAAAGAAGTGGGTTTTAAGTAGTTCTCTAAGACCAAATTTGATTATAAAGTAACAACTGATTGACATAATTTCAAACATGTTCCCAGATGCTCCACTCAAAAAGAAGGCATCTATTACACGAGGCTTTTTCCCATGTATCCATGAAGGATTGCCTTAAAATGATTCATGATTTTTGTATCTCATTATGACACTAGGTTGCATAAACTTGAATCCTTCTTAATAGAAGGCCATAAAGACATGGTCTATTATCTTACAAAATTATTGTATGCATTAATGAAAGCTTCAAGGCAATGGTATATAAAATTTGATATAACCATTACTGAATTTGATTTCAACAACAAAAATAGTCGACCCTTGCATATATCACAAGATTAGTGGGATCAATTTCATAATATAGGTTATATATTTTGATTATAGTATATTATCCAGTAGAGCCATTGGTTTATTACATGAACTTGTCTCTCTAAGAACTCTAAAATGAAAGGTATGGGTGAGGCTTCCTATGTGTTTGGAATAGAAATATCTTGTGAAATGTAACTTGGAATTTAAGGGAATTGTCTCAGAAAGCATATATTGATAAACTTCTAAGAAGATTTGCCTTGATGACATATTCTTATAGCCTTGTGACATTCCAAAAACAAGACAACCCTGGTCTTATGCAATATCCACATAAAAAATTAGAACATAAGTTTAGCCCCTAATTATCCTTATGCATATCATGTGGGGAGTTTGATGTAATTGTAGGTCAATACAAGATCTAACATCAGTCATGATTGGTATATTGGGTAGATAGAATGTAACCTAGAATCACTAATTTGAAATCTACAAAGAAAGTATTGAGATACTTTAGAGGGAATACGGAACTTCATGATCACGTGTAGAAAAATAGGATACTAGATTAGTTCTTATGATTCAAATTTTGGAGGATGTTCAGACACCAGATGGTGTACTCTTGGTTTTTTTATTCTTTTATGTGGTGGTGCAATCTCATCAAGATTTTAAAATTTTGGGTTAGTTTAAACATCCACCATGGTGGCTCAGGATGTGGCATTCTGTGACATTATAATTTAAGAAACATGGTTGTTAAATTTTTTCTTTGAGTTTGGACTTATGAGTTTCAGGTCTAAGACAATAACTATTTACTACAACAATGAAACTATAATCTTTTTCTCTTTGTGCACTTATGATTGGGTGAATATTGAAAACAATTTATTGTCAAAGGATATTATGGGACCATTATGTAAATATCTTGTTACATTCTAGATATGACATTGGTTACTAGTGTAATACATGGAAGTAACCATATTGTAAAATGATATGTGCAAGTAGGATATGGTTAGGAAATTACTTAACTATTTTCCTCCTATAATTATGATCTAATAGGAAATATATTTTCACTCAAAATATGTTCATAAAACCATATGAAAAATAGGTCTATGTAAACACCCCAACCTTGATGTATGGTTGAGACTAAATCATTTGTAACCCTTAGGACTTTCAACCCTCTATCAATGTATAAAATCAACTTATATTCATAAGTTATAGCTTAAAAAAACACACTCTCAATTAGGTTGTGAAATAGTAATTGAAACCCCATCTTTATCTCTCACTTACGCATGCATTATAGCACCTTGACACGCTTGATGACTCTTTGGATCGATGTTCTACCTTGCTCATACAAATTTTGACCATCAATCTCACATCATGTTGCTCCACTCTCTCACATTTTTTACTTTGGAGGCTAGATCTAAAAGTCATGCAAATGAATGGAATGAGAGATTGAGATCCTAAATGTTGCTTTTAATGATACAAGAATGTAATGTTGGTCCCTCTAATGGTTATATTAATTTCATAAGATTGTTTGTTAAAGATCTAAATATTAACATAAAGAATCATCTAATTGAAGACATTTGTTGCAGCGACGACCAATGTGTCTCTAGTGTACTCAATCTTGGGTAACTTGCTTAATAGAACCAAGTGGTTATTGAAGTCACTAGGATAATACCATGAGATGGTTGATTATGGAGACATCCAACCCAACTTGTCCATTTATGGTCTCTAATATCCTCCTTTGTGGTGGCCAAAAAGTTTGACATTTCTAAGGATGTACTGAGGGAGGCCCATCAAAGGAAGATCGTTAATGACCCATCCATGTTCCTAAAACTAATCCTCATGCAGGCCAAGATACAAACTCAGAAGACTATCCAATTGGTAAAGGAGATGAGGGACCTTCGTGTATGTAACATACCTAAACCAATGTAAAGTTATCCATGTGACCCTAACACCATGGTAGGAGTAAGAATAAGTCTAGGAATTCATTCATATCCCAATTGTGAACCAATATACGCAAATATTCATTAATACACTATAATGCGTTTGTGGAATGAATATGAGGATGTAATCCTAAGTATGTAAAATTACATTCCACATACATGAATATGGATTACTTAGGTACTTTAGTAAGTTTGATATATTTTTTCATTATTTAGGTGAAACTGTTATAAAGAAAGTCGTGATTTAGGATAAAGGAAAATGATGTTCTTATAATTGGTGACTAAAAATATATGCTCATTGTGTGAAGATCCTAAAATTGGTTAGTTTCCAACTACAGATTAGATATGGAGCATCTTATTATAAATTTCAAATTAATAAGTAAATCTAAGATAATAATAAATCAATAAAATACCTCATAGCCTAATCAAGAAACTAATTTATCTCACGTGTTCTTTCAAAGACTATATAGGTAACTAAATATCTATACCCTATAATAATGAAATGAATTTATAATGTGAGTACCAATCAGTTGGAAGTAGTTACTATCCTAGAAGGTATAAGACTAACCAATGGATGACAAGTAAGAAATATTAGCCATCTTCTTTATGTTCTTTTCTTTAATAATCATATGTCTCTCAGCCTTGTTTATTCAAAAAGGAGATTGGATACATAAATTCCTAACCTCTCAATTTCTTAAATCCTTGAAAAAAGTAAGATTAAATAAAGAGACCATAAGAAGATACATCACCACAGTCATTCATGAGTAATAGATATGATCAAATTAGGTCAATGAAATATGTGTTTAGTTTTGGATATATTTAGGTAAAACAAGGTAACTCATACATTATTAGTGTCTGAAACTTCCCTCCTAATTAGATAATCCCAAATGGAACATAAATCCCCAACATGACAACTTCATGAATAATACAATATTTTTAGATAATACCAAATATCCCTAATCTACTAAATGACATAATAGATGTTTAAACACATGAATTAGTCTGTGTAAATTTTCATGTTATTCAAATAATTTTTCTTGACCCAAATGAAATAAACAAGAAAAAGAAAGTAAATATTATTTACTAAAATTGGATATATGCTACAATTTTCCAATGTGTCACACTATAGCTTTGGGAAAACACAGATTTTGGTTGATGTGGGATCGCATACGGGATTGAGTGGCTAAAGGATTATCTCTTTCCTCTAGCATGTTTCCTTCCCAGAATTTTAGGAAAGAACTTCCCGCTCTGATATTCCCTTCTCCTCCTATTCTTTTTCACCATTTATGTGTTCACCTTATTTTGCAATATTCTCATGGGAAAGATGATCCACAAGATATCTTGTAATGTCCCGGGATTTGAGGCCTCACATAACATGATCTCAAAAGGAATGATTGGACTAACCATATCACCAAGGTGCACCTCCTTTTCCGAGAGCCCATCGCTAAAGAACTCTATAGTTAAGCGTGCTCAGCTTGGAGTAATATTAGGATGGGTGACCAGTCGGGAAGTTTATTCTGGCTTGCGTGTGAGTGAGGAAAAAGCATGCAATTAAGGCTAGTGGTGGTCTGTGGGGCAATTCATCATTCCTAAAACTCTACTAGATCCTTGGGAAGTGGGCCCAAGCATTAAAAATGGTATCAAAGACAAAACCCCTCCAGTAGGTGGGACCCACATGGGCATGTGGCATGCTAGTCTTGAGTCATACAGTCCAGGCATGTGGGAAAGGGATATCCATGGTGATGTAGCCACCCTTGCGCTGGTATTCCCTGATCGGGAGCTGGGTGTCCATGGGCCATGTTGGGTTTGCACTGAAATGGGGAAATATTGTGAGGGCATATAGTCAAGCCTTGACGAGGATGTCAAGACTCCAAGTGGGAGATATTGTAACATCCCAGGATTTGAGGACTTTGATAACATGATCTTAAAAGGAATGATTGGACTACCAATATCACCAAGGTGCACCTCCATTTCCAGGAGCCCGTCACTAAAAAAACTCCATAGTTAAGTGTGCTTAGCTTGGAGTAGTACTAGGATGGGTGACAAGTCGGGAAGTTGATCATGGCTTGCATGAGAGTGAGGACAAAGTGCGCAGTTAAGGCTAGTGGTGGTATGTAGGGCCAGTCGTCATTCCGAAAACCTTACTAGAGCCTTGGGCAGTGGGCCTGGGCATTACAAATGGTATCAGAGCCAATTCCCCTCGAGTAGGTGGGGCCCATTGGGCATGTGGCATGCCAGTCTTGAGTCGTACAGTCCAGGCTAGTTGGAAAGGGTTGTCCATGGTTGACGTAGCCACCCTTGCGTTGGTATTCTGTGATCGAGAGTTGGGTGTCCATGGATCATTCTGGGTCTGCACTGAAATGGGGAAGAGATTATGAGGCCTTATAGTTGAGTCTTGACGAGGACGTCAAGAGTCTAAGTGGGGGAGATTGTAACGTCCCATGATTTGAGGCCTCAGATACCATGATCTCAAAAGGAATAATTGGACTAACCATATCACCAAGGTGAACCTCCTTTTTTGGGATCCCATCACTAAAGAACTCTATAGTTAAGCATGCTCGGCTTGGAGTAATTCTAGGATGGGTGACATGTTAGGAAGTTTATTCTGTCTTGCGTGTGAGTGAGGAAAAAGTATGCAGTTAAGGCTAGTGGTGGTCTGTGGGACCAGTCGTCATTCCTGAAACTCTACAAGAGCCTTGGGAAGTGGGCCCAAGCATTATATATCTAGTTTACATTATTATCTCACCTATGACAAACCCATGTTCTTTTCGTTACCATGTCCAAACATCCCTTGGGAACCATTTTCTTTTGATAACCAGAACTCTTATATAACTTCCCAAAAAACTCAACACACCCTTTTATCTTGTTTTATGGTGCTCTATAAATCTCAAATGGTTTAAAGCCTAAGTCATCAATCCCACTAGTATTCTCTAATGAGCCTGAAACTAGTTGTATTTCCTGGCATCCCTCAAGGTTGGGAGATTTGTTGAAACTCTTGAATTGGCCTTTGAAGATGTCTATATAGCCAATTTTTTTGGAAGACAATTATTACACTAATTCCCTCTTCCATTGAGGTCTATTTTTTATTTCATTTCAAATATGTGACTTTGAGGATGAAACCCTTCTTTCCTATGATCTTCAAATTATTATCTTCATGTTGGCCTCGACTATGTGTTTTAGAGTCTCTTCTAGTGCCATTATTGAGTTTTGTGGTGTGCTTTAATTCTTCATCTAACCTATAATAGTGGAAGGCCTTACTAGTGTTCATTGCCTTCTCAATCTCCAATCTGGGGCATACCATGACTGCAACAGTGATGGGAACCCAATGGAACCTATCCTAAGGCTTTAGAGTAGAGGAATTTTGGATAGATCTTCTTGGTGGCATCCATATGCTATTTTTTGTGTTTAATGGAATAGGAAAATCATCACAATGATGTCTCAATTGTATCCCTTAACTTTTTTTTCATTATAGGTCAAGCTATATGGGTATTTACGTGCTTTTATGCCTTGGTGTTCGTCCTTCTAACCATGAACATATGAGTGGAACTTCTACAAAAATGACCCATCAAGCAAGTAGGTCTGAATGCATGATGAGGGGTAAATGTCTTTTCACATGTTCTCAACCTAAAAAACCAATGAAATTTTTTTCACTTAGAAAAATCATATCTAGTTATTATTAAGTCAAAAATTAAATAAAAATATGTTTTGAAATAATTGAAAAAAAATGTGCCCCATTTTTATTCCATTTTCTAGATCAAATGGGACCCATTAGAAAAGTCAAGTATTAGTGTTTTATAATAATAGATTTTAAAAAGAAATAAATTTCTTTATTTAAATTAACTTTTTATGGCAAAGGGCACTACATGATTAGGGTTTCATTTGATTAGTTATTGCCAATTGGATGAACTAAGGTTGCATCAACTGATATTTTCATAGAAGCCCTAATTCATTTCTAGAAAACATTGAAATAAGGCAACTTCAGAAGATATAAAATGTATGGACATATTTCTTATCATAACATCATAGTGTAATGATCCATTGCCATCCCGTTTGGTGTTGACACTTTTGGGTTCCTAGAACCTGAGGTAGTGGAGCTTCTTAAGAGAGTTCAAAAAGGTATGCATAGCAATGTAATGACTCCCAGATCTATGGATGTGGTGTTTTGGAGGATTGGATTTGCCATTCAAAATGGGTTGGCGGCACAGCTTGTTGCCTGTCTCCCTTCTGTTTCCTTATAATCTTGTAGTTGTATTATGAGATATGTGTCATATGAAATCTGTCATTAATTGAAAATTTTATAAGGATCAATTTTCATTAGGGTTCATAACACCCTTCAAATGCCATTTGTTAAGAGGTTATATTTTCATCAAGGCTCAAGCATGACCAGATAAACATTTAGGACAAAACACATTACTTCCTCAAATACATCATTATCATTTAATACCCTACAATGGGTTCCACATGTCACCAACATACTTATTACCTATAGAACCAACATCAAGGTTCATTAATCATAAGAATAGTTATGACATTATTAGGAGTAACTTAACAATGTTACCTTGAGAAATATGAATTGTGTCTATTCGTTATTTTCAATATTAGAGGAAGACAAGGGTATCAAACCACCACTACTCATCCATTACTAGAGTGATTCAAAAATTATAGATAGTGTTCCTATCATAAATCCACATTCATAGATAAACCATAAGTTAATTATCACCCTTAGGAAATACATAGGAAAGCCATCAGTTCTATGATACTCTTAGATAGGCACATAGGTAATTATCATTTCATTAGCTTACTTTGGATTAAGATAGAAAGATTTCTCCCCCCCCCCACTCCTGTGGTAGAGGCTGAACGCCTGAGAGGGTGGTAAATCAAGGCAGAAGCTGGGATTCAAACCCAGGTCCCTTCATTCATTCATGAGCTTAATTGAGTAAAAACATAGATAAACCGTCATTTCTTCAACTCTCTTAGCGATCCCATTGATTCTTGTAACTTAGATAGAAATACCATCAGTTCCTTCTTATACTTCGTCAAAACATAGGTTCTTATACCTAGAATCTCCATTGGATTGTTGATGTAGTTAGATAAATACAAAACCATTGGATTATTGAAATACTTCATCTAAAAAGATGACCATTGAATCATTGAAGAACTTGACCAACAACAATATCATCCAATCATTGAGACACTTGGTCAAAATCAAGACCATCAGATCATTTATGGATTTTACCAAGAACAAGGCCAACAAATCATTATGGGCCTTAGTCAAATTCAAGACCTTCATATCATTTATGGACAGCAAAACCATCATATTGAGTGTTAGATAAATCATTATTTTATTCACCAAGTAAACCCATCGGTTCATTGGGATACTTAGTCAAGAACAAGGTCGTCGGATCATTTAGATACAGTCAAAATTAAATCCATAAAATCATGACTATTAGGTCAAGAATAAATCCATCATATTATTAGAGTACTTAACTAAGAGTCAAGGTCATCGGATCATCAAGATACTTAACTAAAATCAAAGCCATCTGTTTATGGGCAGCACAGTTATCAACTGGTTTACTTAGCATTACCATTAGGTATTTTCTTACTTATCCATTGATTCTTTCACCAAGTGATGTCAAGAATTAAACACTAAGTAAATACCATCAGTTTAGAGACCAAATAGAGTCATCACTAAGAAACAACATGGTTCCCTTCACTTAAGTAAAAGCATTGCTTCAATGATAAGAAAAACCATCTATTCATTTATTTATCCTAGTCATTGGATTATTGACTTGCATAACCTTGGTTTCATTCATCAGCTAGGGTCAACATTTCCCACTATAGGTGGAACCATTATCATCTTCTCTTTCAACAAGACCATCATTCCAAAGACATGTAAAACCATCATTTTAGGAACTAAGTATAACCACCATTTTCAGCGCTAAGTAACTTCATTGATTTCCAAACTAAGAGGGAAATCAATCATTCTTACTAAGTAAAACATCCTTTATTACCTACAAAACCAAGATAGTTCATGTCCATACTAGAAGGGAGGTTTGTATGATACAGATATAGTTTAACATCACTCAAACATCTTGCATGTATGTAAAGTGGTGCACATAAGATCATTTCTTTCTATAATACCAATTTTTAGGGCAAGATCTATATGGAACAAGTTGAAAGCAAGAAAGAAATAGTATGAAAGTTATATAAATCACCTCAAGATGAAGGTTAATGTACAAATAGCAAGGTTACACAACTAAAACCCTAGATTTGCACTTCCAAAGCTCCAAAGTAGATCCTTTCTTCAAGGACAAGGTAGATCTTGGCAAAAGAGATAAGTAAAGGGTTCCTTCAACCATATGCACGACCTTCCATTTAGAACTTCTAGAGTTCTGCCCATGGATGAGGAGAGAAGGAAGAGAATGGATGGAAAACTAGAGCACAGAAGAAGATCTTACTTGGTTACGGAAAGAAACTAGGTTAGGAAGCTTCTATCATTCTTAGAGAAGCTTGATCCAAACCCTAGGGAAACATGCATCCATGATCTCTCCAAGATTCAGCCTTCAAGAGCTTCTCCTCCACTAAATGATGGCCTAGGGTTTCTGTAGAATCAAGAACAAGATAAGGGATGAAAAGTTTTTGTTTGTGAGAATGGTGGATGATATATATATCCAAGGAGAGAAAGAAAGGGGTCAAAAAGTTGAAACCTAGTTTTTTTTTGAGGTAAATCTGATTTATCTATTATCTCAAGCCCAAACGTGGCTCAGCCCAGTCAGCTACAAAAGAAGGGAAATCTACAGAAAAGAAACTAGGTGCAAGCCAGGCTGTAGCTTCTCGAGCTAGGCGATGAGCTAAGCCGTTTGCTTGCATATTACAGTAAATAAATTGAATGCTATTAAAAGAAACTATGTATTTCTGAATGTCTCTGAGAATGGTTCCCAGCAGGTCTGGGCGTACTATTCTGGCTTTGATAAGATTGATGACGGTCTCTGAATCTGACTCAACTACCAGTCTCTCTCATCCAAAATTTTGTGATTGATTTAGTCCTTCTTTAATGGCCCAAGCCTCCGCTAGTTGTACATCATTTAAGGTCAGGTGACGCAGCCCCGCTGCCTGTAGAATTTTGCCGCTGCTATCCTGCCATACCATCCTCGCACCATCGTATCCCTGGATGCCGACGACAGCATCGCAATTCAGTTTGACTTCACCTTGTCCTGGTGGTTGCCAAGCGTGCTCCTCTCTTCTTGATGGCGGCTGGGTTTCTTTTGATAGAGCTTCACAATAACCTCTGATCAGTGCCAAGAGAGATCTTTGAATCGTTAATGGAGGTTTCACTGGGGTTTCAAACACTATGTCATTCCTGCGAGTCCAGATTGACCACATGGAGGAAATCATAGTTTCCTCTTCTTCTGTCGTAGCTGAGGTCGACAGGTTCAGAATGCCTTCATGTGTGCGCATTTGGCCCGCAAGTCTTATCTTGTGTTGTGTTGTCAATGGGCTTTCTTTCCACAGCTCCCATGCTTGAGGACATCGGAAAAGAATATGGGTGATTTCTTCTTTTTCACCATTGCAGATGCCACAAATACCATCGGGGTGGCAGTGTCTATCGAAAAGCCACCCCACAGTGCCGATTGCAGCCGTCATACACCACCATAGGAAGTGGGCGGCTTTGGGTATAAGACCTCTTCTCCAGATTGTCCTCCACTTGCCTGTTGTTTCCTAAGCTTCTTGGAGCTAAATACTGGTCCTACACTGCGAGGTCAGCCAGTATGCAGACCTTACAGTGAAGTCTCCTTTCCTGCTCGGTCTCCAGAAAATTTCGTTCGTCTGTTGCGATGAGCTCAATGGTATAGCGAGCACTTTGTGTGCTATCTCGTGAGTGAACAGGTTATTCACCAGCTCTTCATTCCACGTGCTTGTTTCTTTGTTCAGAAGTTCACTCACCCACGTCAATGTTGTGCTCAATATTCCATACACCTTTTCAATGTTGCCTCCCAGCTGCGGTATCCATGTGTCTGTCCATATATGGATGTTGGCTCCATTCCCCACCCTCCATTGCAGCCCCTCCATGATGATGCTTTTAGCATTCCATATACTTCTCCAAGTAAAGCTCAGGTTGTGTCCCCTTCTTGCACTTAACACAGACCCCCGTGGAAAATGTTTAGCTTGGAGAACTCGGCAGACCAGTGTGTCTCGTTTGTGGAATAGCCTCCATGTTTGCTTCGCTAAGAGAGCTTGGTTGAAAATGTGAATATTTCTGAATCCCATCGCTCCCTGTGATTTCAGTCTGCAAAGATTATCCCAGCTGACCCATGCCATTTTCCGTTCTGTACCATGTGCCCCCCACCAGAATCTCGAGATCATGCTATTAATGGAATCAATTAGGTACCTCGTTAGCTGGAATATACTCATAATGTATGATGGTATTGCCTGGGCCACCGCTTTGATGAGAACCTCATTTCCTGCTTTAGACAATAATTTTTCTTTCCATCCTTGCAGCTTCCTCCATATGCATTCTTGGACGTAGGCGAACACTTGTTTCTTTGATCTACCCACCGTCGTGGGTGGTCCAAGATATCTTTCGTGCCTAGCAACCTCTTTTACCTGCAAAAGATTTGTCAGTTCTCTTCTCTTTTCTCGGTCCACCCCTTTGCTAAAAGCAACCTCAATCTTGGATAGGTTAATTTTCTATCCGGATGCCCGTTCATACTAGCTGATGATGTCAGCTATTTTCAGGCATTCTTCTTTAGTTTCTCTTGTAAAAAGGATAGAATCATCTGCAAAGAAAAGATGAGAGACTCGGGGTCCATGATGGCTTTCCCGGATTCCGTGAATGACATTATGTTGTGTTGCTAGTGTAAGAGATGTAGAGAAAGCTTCGGCACAAAGAATAAAAAGATATGGAGAGAGGGGGTCACCCTACCGCAGTCATCTGGATGGTTGAGTCTTCCTGGTTCATTCCCCATTGATGGAAAAAGAGTGTGGTACAGATGACATGCAGTCATAAATCTTCCACCTCCACTTTTCTCCAAAGCCCAGTTTGTCTTGTACAAAGTAAACAAAACTCCATTCCACCCTGTCATAAGCCTTTGACATATCTAATTTGAGAGCTATATGTCCCTTCTGTTTTCCCTGTCCACCTTTCATAGCATGGAAGAGTTCATAGGCGATGAGAGCATTATCAGTTATCAACCTTCCCGGGATGAAGTCACTTTGATTCTCCGAAACTATGTTGTCCATGAGAGGTCTCAATCTATTCGCCACAACTTTAGAAGCAATTTTATAGATGATGTTGCATAAGCTAATTAGCCTGAAATCCCCCATCTCCACCGGGTTATGCACTTTAGGGATCATTACCACAAGAGTAGAATTTATATTTTCAATGCTTCTATCGGATTTCCACCATCCTTTTATGTAATTGGATACATCCTCCCCCACAATGTGCTAGTATTTTTGAAAAAAACATTGCCTTCATGCCATCCGGCCCCGGAGCTTTGTTAGGATGTATTCCTTTAATTGCAGTTAGGATTTCCTCAGTAGTAATGTCTTTCTCTAGTGCTACCCTTTCTGCTGCATTAACTTTGTTAGTTAATCCTCTGGTTGCCTCTTCCCATCCTGTAGGGTTAGATGTTTGGAACAGATTGTTGAAAAATTGTAAAATAATTTTTTCAATGTCCTCCTCCTTTGTCTTCCACTGTCCCTCTTGATCTTTCAGTCCTTCAATTCTATTTCTCTTTCTTCTTTGTGAAGCTTTATGATGGAAATTTGTAGTGTTTCTGTCGCCAGCCTTCATTTCGTTAACATGTGCCCTCACGTGCCAATAAGCCTCCTCCTTTTTGTACCATCCTTGGAGCTCTTTACTGATGCTCAAGCACCTCTCTAGATTCATTATGTCTGGAGGCAGCTGTTGTATTTCACCCAGAAGTCCTTCTAATTCTTTTATTTTCTTTTTTCTTTCTTTGTATTTTTCAGTAGCCCATGTGTTTAGCTTGGTTCCACAAAGAGCCATTTTCCCCTGGATATCTAAAAGGTAATGTTCTTCCCAGACTAACTTTATTATATGCTCGCACTCCTCATCCTCCGCCCACATGGGTTCAAAGAAAAAATGTTGTTGTTTGAAACTCTTCCCTTTGCTTTGGATGGTGTTGATAATGATTGGCACATGATCAGATTCATACTTTGGTAGATGTGTAACTCTGGCTTGGTAGAAAGTTGAAATCCAGGCAGGACACCCCAAAGCTCTGTCTAGCCTTTCTCTCACTAATGTTTCCGGTGTGAGACCTCTCTGCCATGTGAAGATGCTCCCGCTGAAACCCAAGTTTGTTAGATCACAATCATCAATCATGTTTCTGAAGTCTTGAATAAACCATAGCGGTTTAGGTGGGCCCCCTTGTTTTTCAGAATTTGATAGGATCTCATTAAAGTCATCGAAAAAAAGTGTCAGTGTGTCTGCTTCCCCTTTTAACTTTCGAATTAACTCCCAGGTTCTAAACTTTTGTTGTTGATCTGCCCATCCATATATGCCAATAGCTCTCCACGTCACCCCTGCATTTCCTTCAGAGATGTCACAGCAGCAGTGATGTTGTGAGTAGGAAGTGACTGTAACATCAACATCTTTCCACCATAGGCCAATCCCACCTGCTCTGCCAACACTAGATAAAAAGAAACCCTGAGTAAAACTGCATTTCCTTTTTACCACCTCTAAGTCAGTACTTGATATCATAGTCTCCATTACAAAGACTATGCTTGGCCCCTCCCTCCAACACCAAGATCGAAGGGCATTAACCGTGTCAGGGTGGGCCAGTCCCTGACAATTCCAACTCATAATTTTCATTGCTCTTCACGGGGTTGGTGTGTCCCAGCCTCCGCTACTTGGGTTGATGTCGTCCCCCCGATTTAGAGATTCAAACTCCATGTTTCTAAACTTCTTGCATCCCTCTGGCACTGCTGCCGTTTCATCCACTTCCATGTCACAAAGCTCTGAATGCCTACTCCTTTTTCCAGTGTTACTGTTCCATTCCACTTCATTTTCAGGGATCCCAAGGCACTGACTTCTACTCATTTTATACACCCACGACATAACCTTCTTTTTTCTTCGTGTGCCTTGTCCCTCCCTCCCAGTTTTCCTTTGGTTTTCTTTCTCACTTTTTGCTCTTGTTCTTACTATCTGTGATGTTTGCTTCTCTGTTGTCCTCGAGCCCTCGGTCTCCTGCCTATTGACTGGTCTGTCGACATCATTTATTTGAGGATCACGGCTCCCCGCTAGTCCTACCTTCTCTGATCTACCGCCGGTGCAGTCTTCTTATGCCCTTACTGCCATGAGTTCTTCTCTGGAGTATTTTACCGTCGACGGTCTTCCTTCCCTCCTCGATTTCTCCTATGTGTTCATTAGTTGATCTCGGCCTTCTCGAAACCTAGTTTGCTATGTGTCAAAACTTAAAATCCATCATTATCCATGCATGTCAAAACTTACACCGAATATTTACCATGGTCATACATATGTTCATGCCTTAGAAAGATTATCAATATGTACTATTAGAGATCCCATTAGATTATTCACATGCATCATTAGAAAATCCATCGGATTCTAGGGTTTACTTAGTCATTTTGCACATTCTGATTACCCATCAGATTGTATACTTCAACTAGGTTTTCCATCAGATTATGCACATCAAGGGGATACTAATGGATCTTCCTACACAAGGATAACCTATATCATTACTCACAAGGTGGAACCATTCAGTTCCCACCATACTTAGAAAAATCATCACATAGGTGAGAAACCCTAAGTTCTCAACTCTAGAGGGATAGAACAACCAATATGATGGTACATCTAGGCATCCATAGGTGCAACTATTTCAAACATTATGAAAGGTAGTTTGAAGAACAACATGTAAGAGTGAAAATTACATATAAAACCCTATAAATGGGAAAATCGCACAAAAGTCCATATAATCACGTACAGTGCAAAACTCAATCATTCAGTGTCCAAACCGGACCAAACTTGAAACTTTACTTTGTCACAAGATATAAAATCATGGATTAGGGTTTAATTAATATTTTAAGCACCCAACTAGACTAAGTAAGCATGTTTACCTATCAAGCAAGTTCAGGGGTCTTACACATTATGCTTCCACAATGAAGCCAAATTGAATAATAGTATAAGTAGTCCTTTCTTGGGATATATGAGGTTGAAGAATTGCTAGTAATTTGGGATGGTAATGACATACCAGATCTCTTAAGTGCACATATTCATTACCAATTCTATGTAAATTCTAGCATAATATGTTGACCATTATTCATTTTTTTGAGGGAGGTAGCTGATCTATTCAATCTTCAGAATCTACAACATCTACTTCTTTAGTTAATAGATGAACATGTCTTTAGGTTATATGGGGAACTGACTTCATTTTTCCACTACAACTTTGGATTTCCCTTCTCATGTTCCTCATTGTTGGTTGAAAAATAGTTTGTTCATGGGTTTAAGGGGACATGGAAGTTCATTCAAGGTTGCAATGTTGACATTGTTGTCTTGTGTATCATCAATTGAATCCATTTATGGTGAAATGAGTGAAGTCTTCATCACCTTTTGGATCTATAGTGTAATGCTTATGATTATCAACATCATCCTCATCTACCTTCTATTGTGTCTTGACTGTTCCTACAATATGTAGTTCTGGTTCATCTAGTATGCTTCTTTCATTATATGCAATAGTTTGAGAAGTGGCTTATTTTATTTTTCTGGTCCATACCTTTGAAGGTATGCTTGGATGATTTTCTAATCCCACATTATTAGGCCCCTGTTATGGAGTTCTACTTCTACTTCCTTATTTTATTTTCCTTTGTAGTGTAGTACAAAATAAAATTGTAGGGACGTCTTTGAAATGTCGCCAATAGTTTCCTTGGTCCTTTGATCCTTACTAAGTGGTCAATCAAATGAATATCTTTCCCCCATGAAGTTTTCCAGTTCACTTCAGTATCATTCCAACTTTCCCCTACATCACTTACTGTATTTGAATGTGTAGTAATAATTTTTGTTTGAGAGGGGATCTGACATTTGTTAATAGCTTTGACCCATCATGCCAAAACATATATTGACATTAGATTTTTTTCATTAAATCAGAAACAATGTTGTGTCAATTATAACCGACAAGTAAACGGATATCATGGTGTCTAGGAGTATGTCTAGAAAAAAGATGCCTAGAACATTTAGTGGTATGATATTCTACTTTGATCAACTTTGCAAGTGCATCTCCAATATTTTTTATGACATATTGGTTGTGCAAGTGAAGAAGGAGATCAAGGATTTGAATCCATGAGGCTATCTAATATGGTAGTGTAGAAGATGGTACAAAGTTGTCTTGCCATTTCTATAAAATTAAAGAAGCACAAAAGTTGATCATGTACCTCCTATTTGTGCATTCATTTGATAATCTTCACATGATAACTGAACTACAAAATAGTTGATGTTGATTTCAAACACTTGCCAATGAGATATTATCTTCCACGTGAGTTTTAGATGATTGTAGAGTGTTAGGTATCATGCATTCTTGCCAACTAGTTTTACTATAATTTTATATCACCATGTTTAGTGAATTATAGTCCTTGCATCCAGTGCAACAGTAACTCTTGTCATCCATGATCAATATATATAGATATGTCTTTTAGGTGTACATACTCGATCTCATTGTCATCTATTATTTTGTTAGGGTTTGATGATGATGATGATGATGATGTTCATGCAATAGCATCTTGAAAAGAATAGTTGGTTGTGGTTATAACTAGCATCATTTCAGATATGTTCACTAGAGGTGTGGTCTTGTCTTAAAATAGGTTCATTGATAAAGCATATATCTCCCATTCCGTGTGTGATATCAAAGTTGTAACTTTGATATTGTTGTTCACTTCTACATCAGTGTAGACATTATATTATTTCCCTTTAAAACCTCTGACTCCCCGAATATGCATGTCTTCAGTGTGATGGTTGCCAATGCCTCCCTCAGAGTCTCATCATACCCTTCGATTGTATGTCACAGAATCTCTATTGTCTTCCATCTTCAGTACTTACTTAATTTTTGTATGAGTATTTGTTATTTAAATCTAATTCTTACATAAATTATATGATGTGTTCTTAAACCTGACCTTGGAATCTTTGTTTGACTCCTGACATCATTGACCAACTTTAATGTATATACATCTTCTCTATTCCTTTTGGTCATTATGATGACTTGAGCCCAAAATTTTCTACATGAGGCATATCATTTGAAATGGATCTCTTTTGCTTATATCTTGAAATCTTTTGAAATATTTGTTTACTATGAGACATATTCTCTCTTTGGGTTATTAAAATTCTTGAAATCACTATCCATGGTCCTTTGACCTCAAACTAATACAATATGGATGTTTTCATCCCTTTCTATTTGAAATAAACTGATATCAACTAAACATTCATCATGCCTACCCATTGTGCATGTACAGTTGACTATATTATTCACAATAGTGGTACCTCAGTAACCATATAATGGGAGGTGTTTATTCCATCTAATGTGTGCTTTTCCACTCATTTATAACATTAAATACATAATAGGGATAATGAGCTAAATGTAAGAAATGAATTTGATAAATGTGTTCACTTTGTTGACTACACATGTAATGTTTTGCCAATGAGTTTGTTGTTATATTATTGCATGGAGGTATTTTTTAGAGTTGTATAATCTATTGTCTTATCATATATAAATCCATCTACACCTTCCATGCAGCACATAGTGGATAATATATCACATCCATGTGGAATACATTAAGGGCAACTTGAGAGTTTGTCTCAATAATTACTAAATGCCATTCTTGAGCCCATGCACATTGGAGTGCATGTAGAACTGTTGATGCTTCAGCAAATGGAACATTGTGTATAATCTTACACCCACATAGAGACAAGATAATTCATGGGATCTTGTGACTACTGCCAAAGAAGACCTTGATCGTATTAGTGAGGCATTGATTGTAATATTAACCCATACAAAAGGTGGAGGAACCCATCCAATGCATACATATATTGATGTACTTGCTAATGATTCATTGTTCTGGAATGTCCTAGTACTTTTTATGGACATGATGAAATTTATATTCACTATAAGATTCACAATGAATTTATTTGCTTTGATTACATATTCTTTTTTATTGATTGATAAGTTATGACATGTCAATATAAACAATCAGCTTGAATCTACTTTCAAATTTATTAGTAACCACTCATTGAAGCCTAGCAAGAAAAAGGCCAAATATAATATGGAATTGATGTTTTGGTCATATTTTTTTATCACACAAGAAGTCCCTTGATGCATGCAACATTGATTCACATTTCTTTGAGCAGATTGGACATGTTGAGTCATATGTGAAGTGTCTTATTACTCTTCTCACATTTGTCATTAGGGCCTATTGTGCCATTATATATATGAACATTTTCTGTTTAGTAGAGATTTTCATTATCCATGGAGTTTTTAAAGTTGTATCCTAACTTTATAATGCCTCAACAAAAGGTATGTTCTTATTGTTGACTAAACACTAATAGATGTAGGGTTCCATGCCCATTTATTGGCATAATTGTTTCCATTAAATTTTTTTACTGTGAGGATTCTATAAACAATTTTTTTTGGAAGATGGTGTCAATCAAATTTGATGTACATGATCCATTTAGATCAACAACTAAAGATACTTTCATATATAACAAATCACTTGATATTGAATATAAGCATTGTTGTAAAAGATTACATTCATTAGGAACCAAGTTGTCTGTCTAGAATAATGTGTTCACACCACTAAGAACTATGTTTTTGTTGTTTTCCTTGATTATTGGTTTTATTAGTGATAAAGAACTCCCGCAAGAAGTGAATTTGTAACCATCATGTTGCTGATATGCTTTTTACTTATATCGAACCCCAGTAGCCCATAAAGACGTGTTCTCAAAAACCACTTCACATACACTTTTCATAATCAAACCTCTACTCCAATCCCTCATTGTCAGATAGTTAAGTCTCCATCATCTTTGGATATAGTTTATGGTCCCTTGAAACCAAGAGATTCATGCTTGGATTATGGTCTCCATATGAAGTGTATGATTGTACTATCAATTTTTTCACACAAAGATTGAAGTAGAATGTAGGTGTACATCGCATAAGATGGAATAAACAACGAGATTGATTTGGTTATTACAAACTCGACATGTTGGAGTTAATGACTTATGTAACCAACTATTTATGAGTTATTCTACTTTATCAAGTATGTGGTCATAAGTATCTTTCTTCATCTGATTGTATAAAATGGGAATTACATATTTACCTAATCTGAAATTAATTCATCCCTAATCTAGAGAAGATTCCATGTTTCAAGTATGCAAATACATATGGAGAGAAATAAATGAAAGTCTTATCTATATACATAGTTTGTGTTGAATCTCTTTCAAACATGTTGAATCATTCCATAATAATATCAATCTGAGTCAAATCCACACTCCCAAACAACATGAGATCATCAATAAAAGCAACATGGGAGATTTGTCCTTGTCATGATAGTTTCAATGGTACCCATCTTTTTTCTACAATAGAGGTTTGAATTAGTTTATTGATATGTTCTAAGCATAACACAAATATATATAGAGATGAAGGATCTCCTTGTATAAAATCTCGGCTTCCTTTGGAATCATTAAGTTTCTTTCCATTCCATAAGATATCAATTTTTTCATCTACTATGGCGTTCATAATGTAGTTTGTAATAGGAGGGAAGCCTATTTTGATGATTGTGTCAAATACAAAAAACCATGACATTATATCATAGGATTTTGCAAGATCCACCTTGATATCCATATATGGAGAAGAACCACACCTATGCATGTTGTGAATTAGTTCTTGAACCAAGATGACATTGTTAGAAATTCTCCTACTAGGTAATAAACTACTCTAATCCCTGTAAACCCAAGTGTTTGAATATTGTATAAGACTACTGACTACTACATTTGAAATGAGATTTAGACATGTATTATTGAGTAATCATCCTTGTTTGGCTACATGAAGTTGGACTTGACTATATGGGGATGAGAGTAATAATTGAATTACACAAATCACGATATAAAGGGAGTCCAAGTAATGATTAATGAACTTGCATAACTGAGCTCTTGACTTTAGTCCAATGTACTTTCATAATTTGACACTAACTCCATATGGTCCACTAGACCTATAATTGGCCATAGACCTTAGTGAGATAAGCACTTCTTTCTATGTGGGTAATGCTTGGGATGTTACTATAATGATGTCAAGAGAGGTGTAAATGAAGTATGTAGTTGACAATAATATGTCAATGAATGGTATTTGGTGTAGTAATCAAAGTTTAAAATGATTTTTAATCATGGTACTTAACATTTTAGGATCGATCACCCAGTCCCCATTCCCATTTTATAGGGAAGTAATTTCATTTTGATGTCTTTGACTCTTGATATAAGCATGAAAAAAGTGTGTTATTATCTCTATTATTGAGCCAATTAATATTGTATTTTGATGACATATCTCCTCCTCCTCCTCTTGTTCTAGAATGACTTCATATTGTAGAGGTAGGTTTTTATAGTGATGATCAATGACAATTGTATAATTCTCCCTTAGTTGAGATTGAATGTTTTATAACTGCCTAAATGTATGATTCATCGTTTCTCTTTGACAAGATGACTTTTTATCAAAGTGGATGAGACATGGAGTTATGTTGTTCATAGATTTTAAAAAATTCAGTATGCTTTTTCATTGTCCATATATTAACTATATGAATTGATTTTTGATGTTTTATGTGACCTTAATTATAAATAATTTAAGTGCCGACTTGAGGGCTCAGATAACAAAATTGGTTTTTTATCAAGGATGATTCTTGTTAAGTGAGTGACTGAGAAGTTTAGAAACATGTTTAGACATTCCAAGCTTTCCATGTATTGATTTAAATGTTCATAGAGAAAACCACATTTTTAAGTAATAGGAAAATCAGAGAACTTTAGGTCATCAAAATCTACCTCTAGTATAATGTTATGGAACAAGGTTGAATCACTATGATTAAATAGGTTACTACGCCTCAATAGGTTCAAACATGGAAAATATCCCCTCCTAGGATCCATAATGTCAAAATCCATCGGTTGATATGAATAAAGTGATTCCATAATAGTTTCTTTAAATTTGGATTTGGATGTGCATGGATAGTAGTGAGATGGAAGGAATTGTTATCCAGACAGTGTAAGAATTCTTGATGACTTTCAAATTCATAATTTGATTGAAATCATCATTCCACAATAGCCACACACCTCTAGAGAGACCTCATGTAACACCCTGATTATGTTAAATGAGATTACTCAAAAACCAAAGCATGATTGATTACTAATTAATCACATCCCTAAATAGGGGCAAAATTAAAATTGAATTAAATTTCACAAACATGTCCAAGAACATTTACATAAGGATCCAACATCCTATATATATTCATATATTATTCCAAATGTGTTTTACAATTGCTTTGTGGCCTCAACCACACCATATATATAGAAGATGTTATCCACATATATAACATGTACAAGCATCAGAAAACTACCAAAAGCTCGATTTGATTGAAACGTCATATACAAAAAAACTTTCCTACCTAGAATTGGGAGTACATGTACAACTCTGGGACATACTAGACATCTAAACAACCTTTCTCTAAGGTCCATCAAAACAGCTCCTCCTCAATGCCATGGGTCTATTGTCACTACTGACGATCACCTAAAAAGATGTAGTGACACATGAGGTGAAATACGTGTCCCAAAGAGGGATATAATTCTCAACAATTTTTAGATCACAACAGATTATAGAACTAAATAGATATAGCAGGTAATCTAAAACGCTTCCTTCTATCAAACTCTAATCTTCTACATTAGTGTTGATTTGACTTGTAGTTGTGTCAATAATCCTGCCAATAGATATACTTCTGATTCTACATCCTTCTGCTAAAGTGGCACTAGCATGTCCTATTTGTGATACGTTAAGGAGCTTGATTATGCTTTATCTACAAATGATGACGAAGGTAGCTTCTTATTTAGTGTGTCATCTATCACATTTTCCTCATGTTTTTGAGGTTGTTACGAAGCAAGAGAAATCCCATCATTTTCCTGTGTTAGCACATGTCCTAAGCCATTCTTTGAAGCATCATGGAAATGACATAACTTATCCCTTCCCTCGGCAACACGAATGTTGAAGCACTCATCAAGTTCTCTTTCAACAATTGAAAATAACATTGGCACTTGCATCCCAAACAAAAGGAACATCCCTCCTCTTTAGCTTGGTCAAAGATAGAGCAATGACAGTGTATTTGTAAATGAACCTCCTACAGTGTCCTGCTAGGCCTAGGAAGCTTTCAAACTCATTCGGTGTCTTAGGTTGTTCCCTTTCCAACATTGACTCTACTTTCTTCATACATATACAAACACTCTTAGTAGATATGATGTGACCTAGAAAAGTACCTCAGTCAACTAAAACTCATCCTTGTTGAACTTGTCACACATTCGATGTTGCTTCTAGCGTTTAGCAAAGGTTCTATCCATTTAAAGCATTTTAGAATTACCCCTCCTTTGTGAGCAACACTTGGAGGATTTCAACATCAAACTCTCTTTCCAGGAGAAAGGAACACCAAGAAACTCATTTGGAAAATATTTCCAAACCATGTAGCACTGGTACACCATAGATAGTAGGACTCATCACCTTGGTATTCACTACATGTGCTAAGAAGGTCTCACCCACTTGTCTCATCAGCTTATTTGTCATCATAACCAACACAAAACATGTAGGAATAATTTTCTTAATTTCTTGGAAAGTCCCAAAAAGGCATCCCCATCACAAAAAGTCATGATCTTGGAACTATATTCTAAATAAACCATGTGCTACACTAAGGTATCCATCTCTTGTATTACATCGAATCCTTGCATACGAAGAGGCGTAAGGTCCACTTGAAACTACATCCCAAAGGAAACAACATAAGGTGAGCACATGTTACAACCCTGATTTTGGGTTCCTTTGGTGAGAAATGTAATTTCTCATATTAAAGATATTTGAACGAATAATGATATAATCTATTTTGAATACATGGATTTCTTTTACAATGGACTTGTTGGTTGTTTTGTGGGCATGATTGGCTATTGGGCCCAATAATAAGAAAATTCAATTAGTAAAGGAATAATTGAGATTTTGAGAAAAGAAAAATGTGGAAACCTCTAGAAAGAAAAATAATATAATCCAATGATGGATTTCGTGCCTCTTAGGTTCCTTGAGTGCCAACGAGTCCAAGATTGCGAAGAACAGGCAATAAGAAAAGAAAAGATCAAATAAGTATTTCTTTATTAAGAAAGAAATATGAAAACAATGTTAAATTATGGGAAACAAGTGAAAAGAAGTATATTTCAGTAATGCTTAGTGGAATTTCCTATTCCAAGGATTCCTAATGATAAAAGGAATGCCAATGAGTAAAATAAAAGAGAAATAAAGAGAAATCCTCAAACAGGGATATTTTAATAAGAAATCAACATAATAATGAGAAATAATGCATTTATATGCATCTAGAAGGATAATAAGTATCCTTATGAAGGAATTTCGAAATCATAAAGTTTCTTGGGATCCAAGGAATCCCAATGAAGAAAGAGGAAAGAGAAAATATCAATAAAGCAAAATAAGAATAATGTAATACATTATTAGTGAATTAAGAAGGTATGGTTAAAAAGAAAGTAATGTATACTAAAGGGGAATAGGAATCTGTGTCAATGGATTAAAAAGCAAGGAAAGAGAGAATAAGTAAGAGGAATTTCGAATTCCTAATTATTCAAGGATTAGGATATATCAAAGGAGAGAGGAAACTTGTGTTCTAATGAAGGAATCACTTTCCAAGTGAGAAAAGGATTTGTTTCCCTTGAATAAACATCTTAGGGTGCGAAGACCCTCCCCTATAAAAGGGGTAGACCCTTTGGGACGAGTTCGGAGGAGTTGCATGTATCCTCTCTCTTCTTCTTGTTCCTTTCCCTACCAAAACCTAATCATGAACGCATGGAGTCGTCTTGGTGGCTAGCAGCTGTAGAGGGATCTAGGTTTGGGGCACGATGCTCCCAGGCCCTGGAGAAGGAGCTTGGCCACCGTTCCTTGGCCCCAGCACCTGCACAGCGCCGTAGGATTGGCTGCAGGTCAGCTGTGGTGGCAGACCTGCTGGGCTCAATCCCAGCCGACCAGCCACATACCAGAAGCTCCTCCAAGTGCGCAAGGGGGCGGCGGATCAAGGGGATAAAGTTTCGGACGTCGTCGCGGTCAAGGAGAGGAGAGAATGTTGTGCCAGGTCTGCATCTCGGCGGCTAGGGCGGCAGCCCTAGGGTTGCCCGAGCTTGAAGAAAGGGGAAAGGGTGCTTTGGACGGTTTTTCCCATCACGGGTTGAAGCAGTGGATGACTTAACCAGGGGTATTATCGTAATCTGGTTATAAACTCAAAGGCAAGTCGTGTTGCATGCATAGGGTGACGTGGCGGATCCAGATTGGCTCAGGTGAGGTTTTAATGCAGAATTCATAACTAAATATTCGTAGCTCGGATTAGCACGTATAATATATGAATTTTGCTCAGAAAAACGAGAGGAATATAATAAAAATACTGTTAGGATCTAATTTCTCTTGAAAATTGAAAAGTAATGAGAGTTACTGACTTTAATGAATTAATGGTTAAGAAACCTTATTTTGATATGATTAAAGTGATTAGTAGGGTTTAATAACTGATTAAAGTGGATATTAGCCTATTAATGATAAAAAGGAACATTAGGAAGAAAAAGGATGAACTTTGCATATTATTAGTTAATTTGGAGTTTTATATGCATGAATGTACTTTAATGGGCCTTGAAACCCTAATGTTGGTAAATTCGACTCGTAATGGCTTTAATTGACTAATTTCATGAATAAAGTTGGAATATGATGAATCTAAGCTATTTCGAGCATTAAAGTCCCTAATTTGTGGATAGTTAACCTTAATATAGAAATTAGGGTTTCCGATTGAATCAAGGTAGAATTAATAATAAATAGAGTTCATATGGGGATTAGAACTTAATGAATTATGAGTTGTTAATCTGAAAGAAACTAAAGGTGATAATTGAGTCTAATGACCTTGAAATAACTTAAAAGGATAAAGAAGGTATTTTTGGTATAAAAGAGAAATAATCAACTTTAATTGGGCTTATGATGTTGAAATTAGGGTTTATGAACTAAGAGAACATTTAATATGATAAAAGTGTTATGGAGGCAAAAACCCTAATAAAACCCTAAGGTGATCTAGAAAGCCTAAGGTGGAATCCAAGTCTAGCTTTAGAATGTTTTGGATAAACTATAACACTTGGATCCCATGCATTAATTTCAGGATATTGTTGATTGCTTGTTGCTTGTTCTTTATCCTTATTTCTTGGACAATCAAGTTGCTCTGGATCAGGTATGTGGTTAATTATGGATAACCGCCTTAGTTTTCCGAGGATTTTTTGGATGGTTAATCGCATTGAATGCAAATTATCTGTTGGATGTTCATATTTTCAAATCATAAAGTCACTATGATTATCACATTAAAAATAGAAATATGTATTCTCGCACCTACCTGCCACCCTGATGGATGATGCCAAAGGTCAGGCCCAGATGGGTAGACCAATGGACACCTTGAGTGGTGACCCCAGGCACCAAGCTCGGGAATGAGAAGGTGGCCTATGATATTGCATGACTAGTGGGCACCATGAGTGGTGACCCCCAGGCACCAAGCTCGGGATTGAGAAGATGGCCTTAAGTCATTGGCAAAGGGCACCCTAAGGTGGGTATGCCAGGGTTAGGGAAAAATTGGTGGAGAATGTCATACTAAAAAGTGTAAATTGGCTTGTTAATTAATTCTATTGTGATTAGTAAATTGTTAGCCATATTTGCAAGTTTTTGGTTGTTCCCACATACCAGTATATTTCGATATACTGACCGACGTTTTGTTTGTCGACGTTTTAAGAACAACAATTGAAAGAACAAACAGTAAAGTGACACATTGCAGAAAAAGAAATAAAGTGCAAGGAGGATTAGATAGAATAATTCAAGACCAGGTTAGATAGATTTCCAAGGTTTTCAAAGGTAAGTAAAGTTTTAATTTTATACTAAATTCCAGTTAGTTGGTAGAATTTCATAATTATTATTGATTATTTGTTGAACTTTTGATCCTGTTAATTGAATAACGGCTCTGACCTTCGGGTCTCCCTTAATTGGGGGTTACCGGGAGGCGGGGTCATTACAATTGGTATCAGAGCATAGGTTCCTCAATTAATCATTAATAATTATTAAATTTTACAAATTTTGTAGAACCCAAGGGAGTTATTAGGGGATTATCCGAAAGACAGAGGTGTTTAGAAAAGGATCACGACCGGGGGCTGGCAATATTTTCCTCCGCACCGCTAGTCGGAATACGAGGACTCCCTGATCTATGTGACTTTCTGGCCAAAGTCTTAGGGTATGATTCGAAATGAGATACCTTTAGGACTCTCTCATCTTGTTCATCCCTTCTCAACTCAAATTCTGTTAAGGACCTTAAGGATTAGGGTTCCCTCTCTTCTCCTCACTCTCTTGAGGTATGGGTAAGGTTGATAAGGATTAAGGAATCCTCCACCAAATTAATAAAAAGCATGTAAATAAGATGTCATGGACATAAGCTTAATAGAGTAAGCGTAAAGGACTAGATACATGCTTAGGTCGTATGACATGAGTTTTCTTTGTCCTCATGAGAGACTTGAGGATAGACCTCCTTGGCAGGAGGATGAGTGGTGAGATTTAGTCTTGGAGGTAGAGACCTCCATTAAAAGTAGAGACCTAGCACATCCTTTGAGGATGATGTTAACCCTAACCCTAAGTGAAGGTTAGAGAGAGAGATGACATGGTGAGTTAGATGTCATGGTTGATCGAGTGTTTGGTTGGAATGCCTTTGGAATGCCATAAGAGGGTAGATGACCTAGTACCTTTGGCGACTCAACCCAAGAGAGGGTCGTGCATGCTAGAGTGAAGGATAGCTCCTTCATGGATGAAGTTAAAGAAGAACCTATAGAACCCTATGAGCTTATGCAGGTAGGGTATAGCTTGCACCCAGAGTACGTCAGTAGTACGGTAGTAGGTTGAAACCCTGGCCAGAAGGGCATGATGGGTGGCTTATGAGATAAGTATAAAGAGATATGGATAATCTTGAGCCAAACATGAGTTGAGCATAGGCTTCAACCACATAAGGGTATGCTTGTGAGCATGAGCCTTCATGGAGAAGGGACCTCTAGTAAGTATGGTTGGAGGTGGAATTATCTCTAGAGAGAGGAAGAAGGAACCAATCAAGGGGGTTGGAATCCTAAAACCTTGAAACTTGAGGAACAGTGGGTAGTTGAGGATGATGCGACCTAAGTGGATGATAGTGGTTGCCTCATGCATGATCCCTGAAGGCTGATGATATCTTGGTTGCCTTAGAGGAACCTTCTGGTACCCATGGTATAAGTGACTACCTGCTGGATGAAATAAAGAGTGCATTAAACCCTGAGGAGGTTTAAGTAACCAGTTGTGAGGCTTTATACCTAGTTGGTTGTCCTTAAGGAGGACTTGACTTTGAGGTGTTGCTCATATGAAAGGTTCATGGGAGTACATGACATACCTTGGATGTGTTTGATTCGTGGTTAAGAGATTGAGCATGCAGTTGGATACCCAAAGGTGAACATAGGGTTCCTAGGCCTAAGAGGGGAAGTAGTGTATCCAATGCTCATGGTGAGATTTGAGTCTCTATAGTTTCGAGCATGGTACTCTTAATGTGTAGAGGTAAAGGAAACCCCTTAAGTTAAGGGTATGTTTGATGAACCCCTCACAGCTAAGTTGATCTAATGTTGAGTATAAGAATAAGTATGACCTAGCATGGTTTAAAAGGTGGTCTACTTGTGCCTTAGTAGTTCTCGGGATAGGCATGCTCATGTAAACCCTAAGGACAGTTGTGACCTTGTTGCCAAAGTTGTAGTTTCCTCCCATCCTGGGAGAGGGACCCTTTGGTAGGGTGTATACCAGTTTTGTTGGTTTTGAGTGAACCTAAAGAGGGTTCATAGGATCTTGAGAAGCTAAGTGAAAAGTACATGGCATGAGAATGAACCTGTAGACCCATATATAGCCATCTCTAATGTGCATGTGGATGTGTTACCATGGAGGTAACCGATAAAGGGCTTGACCAAGGTAGGCAGGTTGCCATGACCCCTATGAAGTGATGAAAGTCAGTCGAGAATGCAGAGAGAGAGATGATGAAGGATTGGGTAAGGTTCTAAGTTGAACATGTACTATAATGTAATCCTAAGTCTATCCTAGGGTCAGGTAGGGATGAGACCGATGGAAGAAGGAGTTTCCTAATTCCCTAGTTGCACATGACCATAGGGTCAGGAGGTAACAGTTATCATTGTATGAGGGCCATGGGTTAGGAGATTGATCACCTTCATGAATTCATGGGACCCAAAGGGCAGATGAGTAGGGCACTCTCTGATGCATAAGGAAAAAGGGATGACCCCAAAAGTGCCGGCTCCCTATAGACCTAGAGGAGATGACCTAGGATTGTGTTTGGACCAAGTAAGTTCGAGATTAGTTCTCCATGGAAGTAATTTTTGATATCATGATGTTTGTGATGTGGAGACATGAGTTGCACGTTTCAACTTAGATTTGAAGGTGTATTGGCAAGGTGGGTTGTACCATCCCTACTCTTGGAATGGGAAGAACTCTGTATTTGGACGACTGCCAAATGCTTATTTCTTCTTGTTATGGGAGTGAGAGATAGGACAGTATACATGCCACACACCAAGGATAAACAGGATGTGAGTTGGAATGTTGCTACCAGGTATGAGGATAGATATGATACCATACCCTTGTGGATCAAATGATACATGGACAGGTACAAGCGATAAGAGTATTAAGGAAATCATCTTGTGAGGATATTTTATCATGAGCTAGGTGGAATTTGCAAGTTATACAAAGTTGAGTTTGATCATCAAGGAGATGAGCTCAAAGTATTCTCAATCAAAATAGACGTAGAATTTGAGTTTGAGATGATAAGTGAATACATGGGAGAGTATGTCTTTAACTGCACCTAACACTTAAGGATAAGAAGTGGTAATAAATGCTCTGGTTAAGATATAGCTGCCTAATTGGATGGAGGCTAGAAGAGGTTGTTAGGTTAACCCTCAGTTGGAAACGAGATAAGTCTGGCTAACACACAATATCGGTTGATCAAGTTAAAGGTTGTTTGGTTAGCCAGCCTAGTCCATGATATAATGAAGGGATGGTTGTAGAACCTCAGATACACGCCCCTGAAAAGGGAGGTGATGAAACCCTGATTAGAGTGGTTTAAGGTTTCCGAGGTATCGATCTTGAGGAATCATGATATACCAGAGATTATGGTTTTAAGATCACCAAACACCGTGATACTACAAAGATAGTAAGTGATGGTAGCACTTTGGATGCTTAAGATGAAGATGCATGTGGCTTGTGGCCATGCATGATAGAGGTGAGGGACGAACACCAGTAACCCAGTGCTTTAACTTAGAGGTTAATGGATCTTCGAGAAGGGAGTGGGAGTTCACCATTATGGATGATGTGGAAAATCTCCCCTTAACCAAGGAAGATCAATGTGGGTTATGGTAGAACACCTTACCTAGATGGCATGAGAAAGGAAGAGTATTGTCAAGTGACATATCGGGTTGAACTACTCATTATCTAGAGACAAATGGTTCAACTACACCATGATTCGAGTTCAAAAGTTCTGAGCATGATTAGAAGGTTTACTTCCATGCGGTAGAAGTAGGTGCATGAAGAACTCGTCTTTAGTACTGCTTAGCACCCCATACTAATGGTTAGTATGATCCAAACTAGGGGGTCTGATGAGGGTATGTGTGCTCATTTAGGGTGATACAAAGAGACAATTCTTAAGATGTGATGTTAACCACCATAGCCTTTTATCGAGATGAAAGAAGTTCTATAAGTAGGTTGTGTCGGTCACCACTTCATTATGATGATGTTGGTGAAGGAGGCCTCGTGAAGGTCATAAAAGAACCAAAGTGTGTGCAGATGAAGTCGCTTGATCGTGCAATGGCTGAGAGAGAGAGCCCAAGGGTGACGTGAGTCACGTGCGGATGCAAAGCAGATTGACATGCAGTTCACTGTGGGGGAATATAATGTGAGAATCCGACCCCTCTAAGCTACAGCTGAGAAAATTGAGTCCCTGATATATGGGTCCATTTGAGATGGATTGGTGGAGATGGTTGTGTTTAGCCTTTCCCCTCAGGATAACATGAGGTGTAATGTGTTCCATGAGTCCGATCTAGAGCACTATGTGAGGCACCCAAGCCATGTGCTGAGCCTTGAACCTATCCAGCTTTTAAGAAGCTGAAATGTCCTGAGTCACCTATGAGGGTATGATATACCAAGGTAAGAAAGAACTCAGATGGAAGAATATGAGATGATGAAGGTTCTTAGGAAGCACTATGGAAAGGGTGAAGCCACATGGGAGCCATGATGGACATATGAAAGGCTTATCTTGAATTGTTTGTTTGCTTGGTGGAATTTTGAGGGCAAAATTCCTATAAGAGGGGAAGGATGTTACAACCCTGATTTTGGGTTCCTTTGGTGAGAAATGTAATTTCTCATATTAAAGATATTTGAACGAATAATGATATAATCTATTTTGAATACATGGATTTCTTTTACAATGGCCTTGTTGGTTGTTTTGTGGGCTTGATTGTCTATTGGGCCCAATAACAAGAAAATTCAATTAGTAAAGGAATAATTGAGATTTTGAGAAAAGAAAAATGTGGAAACCTCTAGAAGGAAAAATAATATAATCCAATGATGTACTTCGTGCCTCTTAGGTTCCTTGAGTGCCAATGAGTCCAAGATTGCGAAGAAAAGGCAATAAGAAAATAAAAGATCAAATAAGTATTTCTTTATTAAGAAAGAAATTGGAAAACAATGTTAAATTATGGGAAACAAGTGAAAAGAAGTATATTTCAGTAATCCTTAGTGGAATTTCGTATTCCAAGGATTCCTAATGATAAAAGGAATGCCAATAAGGAAAATAAAAGAGAAATAAAGAGAAATCCTCAAAAAGGGATATTTTAATAAGAAATCAACATAATAATGAGAAATAATGCATTTAGATGCATCTAGAAGGATAATAAGTATCCTTATGAAGGAATTTCGAAATCATAAAGTTTCTTGGGATCCAAGGAATCCCAATGAAGAAATAGGAAAGAGAAAATATCAATAAAGCAAAATAAGAATAATGTAATACATTATTAGTGAATTAAGAAGGTATGGTTAAAAAGAAAGTAATGTATACTAAAGGGGAATAGGAATCTGTGTTAATGGATTAAAAAGCAAGGAAAGAGAGAATAAGTAAGAGGAATTTTGAATTCCTAATTATTCAAGGAATAGGATATATCAAAGGAGAGAGAAAACTTGTGTTATAATGAAGGAATCACTTTCCAAGTGAGAAAAGGATTTGTTTCCCTTGAATAAACATCTTAGGGTGCGAAGACCCTCCCCTATAAAAGGGGTAGACCCTTTGGGACGAGTTAGGAGGAGTTGCATGTATCCTCTCTCTTCTTCTTGTTCCTTTCCCTACCAAACCCTAATCATGAATGCATGGAGTCGTCTTGGCGGCTAGGAGCTGTAGAGGGATCTAGGTTTGGGGTACGATGCTCCCAGGCCCTGGAGAAGGAGCTTGGACACCGTTCCTTGGCCCCAGCACCTGCACGGCACCGCAGGATTGGTTGCAGGTCAGCCGTGGTGGCAGACCTGCTGGGCTCGATCCCAGCCGACCAGCCACATACCAGAAGCTCCTCCAAGTGTGCAAGGGGGCGGCGGAGCAAGGGGATAAAGTTTCGGACACCGTCGGGGTCAAGGGGAGGAGAGAATGTTGCGCCAGGTCTGCATCTCGGCGGCTAGGGCGGCAGCCCTAGGGTTGCCCGAGCTTAAAGAAAGGGGAAAGGGTGCTTTGGATGGTTTTGCCCATCGCGGGCTGAAACAGCGGATGACTTAACCAGGGGTATTATCGTAATCTGGTTATAAACTCAAAGGCAAGCCGTGTTGCATGCATAGGGTGACGTGGCGGATCCGAATTGGCTCAGGTGAGGTTTTAATGCAGAATTCATAACTAAATATTCATAGCTCGGATTAGCACGTATAATATATGAATTTTGCTCAGAAAAATGAGAGGAAGCTAATAAAAATACTGCTAGGATCTAATTCCTCTTGAAAATTGAAAAGTAATGAGAGTTACTGACTTTAATGAATTAATGGTTAAGAAACCTTATTTTGATATGATTAAAGTGATTAGTAGGGTTTAATAACTGATTAAAGTGGATATTAGCCTATTAATGATAAAAAGGAACATTAGGAAGAAAAAGGATGAACTTTGCATATTATTAGTTAATTTGAAGTTTTATATGCATGAATGTACTTTAAGGGGCCTTGAAACCCTAATGTTGGTAAATTCGACTCGTAATGGCTTTAATTGACTAATTTCATGAATAAAGTTGGAATATGATGAATCTAAGATATTTCGAGCATTAAAGTCCCTAATTTGTGGATAGTTAACCTTAATATAGAAATTAGGGTTTCCGATTGAATCAAGGTAGAATTAATAATAAATAGAGTTCATATGGGGATTAGAACTTAATGAATTATGAGTTGTTAATCTAAAAGAAACTAAACGTGATAATTGAGTCTAATGACCTTGAAATAACTTAAAAGGATAAAGAAGGTAGTTTTGGTATAAAAGAGAAATAATCAACTTTAATTGGGCTTATGATGTTGAAATTAGGGTTTATGAACTAAGAGAGCATTTAATATGATAAAAGTGTTATGGAGGCAAAAACCCTAATAAAACCCTAATGTGATCTAGAAAGCCTAAGGTGGAATCCAAGTCTAGCTTTAGAATGTTTTGGATAAACTATAACACTTGGATCCCATGCATTAATTTAAGGATATTGTTGATTGCTTGTTGCTTGTTCTTTATCCTTATTGCTTGGACAATCAAGTTGATCTGGATCAGGTATGTGGTTAATTATGGATAACAGCCTTAGTTTCCAGAGGATTTTCCGGATGGTTAATCGCATTGAATGCAAATTATCTGTTGGATGTTCATATTTGCAAATCATAAAGTCACTATGATTATCACATTAAAAATATAAATATGTATTCTCGCACCTACCTGCCACCCTGATGGATGATGCCAAAGGTCAGGCCCAGATGGGTAGACCAATGGACACCTTGAGTGGTGACCCCAGGCACCAAGCTCGGGAATGAGAAGGTGGCCTATGATATTGCATGACTAGTGGGCACCATGAGTGGTGACCCCCAGGCACCAAGCTCGGGATTGAGAAGGTGGCCTTAAGTCATTGGCAAAGGGCACCCTAAGGTGGGTATGCCAGGGTTAGGGCAAAAGTGGTGGAGAATGTCATACTAAAAAGTGTAAATTGGCTTGTTAATTAATTGGATTGTGATTAGTAAATTGTTAGCCATATTTGCAAGTTTTTGGTTGTTCCCACATACCAGTATATTTCGATATACTGACCAACGTTTTGTTTGTCGGCGTTTTAGGAACAACAATTGAAAGAAAAAACAGTAAAGTGACACATTGCAGAAAAAGAAATAAAGTGCAAGGAGGATTAGATAGAATAATTCAAGACCAGGTTAGATAGATTTCCAAGGTTTTCAAAGGTAAGTAAAGTTTTAATTTTATACTAAATTCCAGTTAGTTGGTAGAATTTCATAATTATTATTGATTATTTGTTGAACCTTTGATCCTGTTAATTGAATAACGGCTCTGACCTTCGGATCTCCCTTAATTGGGGGTTACCGGGAGGCGGGTCGTTACAGCACACCTCCCACAACACAACAACACTATCTGAAGGGGCTTCTAGCAAGGGGTTATCAATTCTCCCATTATCATGCAAGTTACAATGTTTATGTATCATTTACCTTTTTGTCTGGGCTCCTTGCCATCTTCATAGGAATTAACATGATTATCATACTTCATTTCTCTTTCTTGTTGACATGGTGCTTGTATATGTCTTCTTGAGTTATCATGTTTCTTATTCACCTACCAAGGGGTAGCTCATTATATTTCACATCCTTTTCATTTAATAAAGATCATATCCATTTAATATCTTATATACATCATTATAATTTTTACCTTAACACCTTCTAATACACATGGGTTGGTCTAAAATTTACTCAGGTTTCACTTTGTTCATCTATCATTGTTCTGATTTTTCATCACATATCACACTTATCATTGGATTTATTCTCTTCTTATATGAATTTTACACCTTAAATCATTCTAATAACATAGATTTATCTTCCTTTATCTCAACTTCTTCTAGAATCACACTTTCAAGAACTCCTTTTTAACTCATCTTCATTCAAATTTAAGCTTCATGGTGTCATATTTTTTCCTTTAGTTAACCAAACATTCAGGTTTTCATGAGTTACGATATGATTTTCATCTTTCTTTAGGGCAAGATAAAGACATCTTCACCATTATTTCTTATGTATTACACCCTTTAGATTATTTCATACTGACTACTTGATCAGATTAATCAGAAATATAACAATCAATGTGTTCCATACTTACCTTTTCTTCAATAATTGAATACCTAGCCAGGGCATCCAAGTACTGAGTTCAGGAAATATGCATCATGTTCATGTCTTATTCATCACTTACTTATCATCCTAGTCCTAAGTCCTAGTGTCCCTATAGACTCATCGAACCTAAATGCTTTGTACCAAACTTGTAACATCCCATTATGCTAAACAAGATTACTCAAAAGCCAAAGCACGATCAATTACAAATTAATTTCATCCCTAAATAGGGGCAAAATTAAAACTGATTTGAATTTCACAAACATGTCCAAGAACATTTACATAAGGACCTAACATCTTGAATGTATTCATATATTATGCCAAGTACCTTTTACAATTGGTTTGTGGCCTCAGTCACACTATATATACATAAGATGTTATCCACATATATAACATGTACAAACATCAACAAACTACCAAAAGCTCGAGTTGATTGAAACATCATATACAAAAACTTTCTCTTTAAGACCTAAGAGTATAGGGATGACTCTAGGACAAACTAGACATCTAAATAACCTATTTCTAAGGTCAATCACAAGGGCTCCTCATCACTTCCATAGGTCTACTGCCAATGTTGATGATCACCTAAAAAGATGTGGTGACCCACGAGGTGAGACCCATGTCCTAGTGAGAGATATAACTCTCAACAATGTTTCTCTCTCATAGTAGATTATAGAATTAAATAGATATAGCAGGTAATCTAACATGATCGAAATATGAGATACAGAAACTTCATTAAGAGCAGTTATAATGGGAGTCTTATTAGTAGGATGGAATGGTTAACACTACTTTCAAATGATTAGGTGTAGCTTAACATCATAGGCATAGCTATCAGCATAATCATATTTTAAAAGCATAAGCATTTCTCAATAGCATAAGAATATACTAATACCTTAAACATATCTTAACAACATAAGAATGTCTTAACATAATAATCATATCTTAGCATCATAAGCATGGCCACTTCCTCTTATTGCCTTATACATCATCAATATATGAAAGGAGAAAGCAAGGGTTATCATCCAATGTAAATTGTTGTACAACCCTAATTAGATATGTTATATCCTCTATTAAGCCGTAGGGAGTTTAAGGTATACCATTCAAAATTCCAAGTGACCACTATGAAGTCACAATCAGTTGTGTACAAGATCTTGGAGAGTCAGAATCCTAAGATCTCTTCACCCTCGGCCAGTACGACTCTTGCATTGAGTCATATTAGTCAAGATGCAATTAACCTAGTTTTCCCTTAGTATATAGGTCACATCACTAGAAACCAGGGTATACAACCCTATGATTTGAGGTACAACTACAGTTATCCTCAGTCACATCACATATATAGTTTTGTAATTATTTGAGATACAACCTTGACCATTATCCGCAACCTTGAGGTCAAGATGGCAAGGCTACAAAATCTATACATCTGTACATACTCAATAGCATGCGACTCTGAGCTTCCTTTCTAGAATACTTCTTTCCCTATCCAGCAAGTTCTGATACTGAATGGTTCTATGGAAAAGGGCACTACATGATTAGGGTTTCATTTGATTAGTTATTGCTAATTGGATGAACTAAGGTTGCATCAGCTAAGTTTTTCATAGAAGCCATAATTCATTTCTACAAAACATTGAAATAAGGAAACTTCAGAAGATATAAAATGTATGGACATATTTCTTATCATAACATCATAGTGTAATGATCCATTTCCATCCTGTTTGGTTTTGACACTTTTGGGTTCCTAGCACCTGCGGCGGTGGAGCTTCTTAAGAGAGTTCAAAAAATTATGCATAGTAATGTAATGACTCCCAGATCTATGGATGTGGTGTTTTGGGGGATTGGATTTGCCATTCAAAAAGGGGTGGCGGCGCAGCTTGTTGCCCGCCTCCCTTCTATTTCCTTGTAATCTTGTAGTTGTATTATGAGATATGTGTCATACGAAATTTTTCATTAATTGAAAATTTGATAAGGATCAATTTTCATTAGGGTTCAGAACACCCTTCAATGCCATTTGTTAAGAGGTTATATTTTCATCAAGGCTCAAGCATGACCAGATAAACATTTAAGACAAAACACATTACTTCCTCAAATACATCATTATCATTTAATACCCTATAGAGGGTTCCACATGTCACCAACATACTTATTACCTATAGATGCAACATCAAGGTTCATTAATCATAAGAATAGTTATGACATTATCAGGAGTAACTTAACAATGTTACCTTGAGCAATATGAATTGTGTCTATTCATTATTTTCAATATTAGAGGAAGACAAGGCTATCAAACCACCACTACTCATCCATTACAAGAGTGATTCAAAAATTATAAATAGGGTTCCTATCATGAATCCACATTCATAGATAAACCATCAGTTAATTATCACCCTTAGAAAATGCATAGGAAAGCCATCAGTACTATGATACTCTTAGATGGGAACATAGGTAATCATCATTTCATTAGCTTACTTGGGATTAAGAGAGAAAGATTTCTCCCCCCTCCCACACCTGTGGCAGAGGCTGAACACCTAAGAGGGTGGTAAATCAAGGAGGAAGTTGGGATTCAAACCCATGTCCCTTCATTCATTCATGAGCTTACTTGAGTAAAAACATAGATAAACCATCATTTCTTTAACTCTCTTAGCAATCCCATTGATTCTTGTAACTCAGATAGAAATACCATCGGTTCCTTCTTATACTTAGTCTTGTACCTATAATCTCCATTGGATTGTTGATGTACATAGACAACTCCAAAACCATTGGATTATTGAAACACTTCAGCTAGAAAAATGACCATCGGATCATTAAAGAACTTGACCAACAACAATATCATCTGATCATTGAGACACTTGGTCAAAATCAAGACCATTAGATCATTTATGGATTTTACCAAGAACAAGGCCATCAAATCATTATGGTACTTAGTCAAATTCAAGACATTCATATCATTGATGGACAACAAAACCATCATATCGAGTGTTAGATAAATCATCATTGTATTCACCAAGTAAACCCATCGGTTCATTGGGATACTTAGTCAAGAATAGGATCGTCAGATCATTTAGATACAGTCAAAATCAAATCCATAAAATCATGAGTATTAGGTTAAGAATAAATCCATCAGATTATTAGAGTACTTAACTAAGAGTCAAGGTCATCGGATCATCAAGATACTTAACCAAAATCAAAGCCATATGTTTATGGGAAGCACAGTCATCAATTGGTTTACTTAGCATAACCATTAGGTATTGACTTACTTATCCATTTATTGTTTTACCAAGTGATATCAAGAATTAAACACTAAGTAAAGACCATCAGTTTAGAGACCAAATAGAGTCATCACTAAGAAACAACATGGTTCCCTTCACTTAAGTAAAATCATTGCTTCAAGGATAAGAAAAACCATCTATTCGTTTATTTATCCTAGTCATTGGATTATTGACTTGCATAACCTTGGTTTCATTCATCAACTAGGGTCAATATTTCCCACTCTAGGTGGTACCATTATCATATTCTCTTTTAACAAGATGATCATTCCAAAGACATGTAAAACCATCATTTTAGGAACTAAGTATAACCAGCATTTTCAGCGCTAAGTAACTTCATCGATTTCCAAACTAAGAGGGAAATCGATCATTCCTACTAAGTAAAACATCTTTTATTACCTACAAAACCAAGATAGTTCATGTCCATACTAGAAGGGAGGTTTGTATGTTCTAGAGATAGTTTAACATCACCCAAACATCTTGCATGTATGTAAAGTGGTGTACATAAGATCATTTCTTTCTATAATACCAATGTTTAGGGCAAGATCTATATGGAACCAGTTGACAGTAAGAAAGAAATGGTATGAAAGTTATATAAATCACCTCAAGATGAAGGTTAACGTCCAAATAGTAGGGTGACTCAAGCAAAACCCTAGCTTTGTAGTTCCAAAGCTCCAAGGTAGATCCTTTCTTCAAGGATAAGGTAGATCTTGGAAAAAGAGATATGAAAAGGGTTCCTTCAACCATATGCACAACCTTCCATCAAGAACTTCTAGAGTTATACCCATGGATGAGGAGAGAAGGAAGAGAATGGAAGGAAAACTAGAGTAGAGAAGAAGATCGTATGGTTAGGGAAAGATACTAGGTTAGGAAGCTTCTATCATGCTTAGAGAAGCTTGATCCAAACCCTAGGGCAACATGCATTCATGATCTCTCCAAGCTTCAGCCTCCAAGAGCTTCTCCTCCACAAAATGATGGCCTAGGGTTTCTCTAGAATCAAGAACAAAATAAGGAACAGAAAGGTTTTGTTTGTGAGAGTGGTGGATGATATATATATCCAAGGAGAGAGAAAGGGGTCAAAAAGTTGAAACCGAATTTGCCATGTGTCAAAACTTAAAATCCATCATTATCCATGCATGTCAAAACTTCCACCAAATATTTACCATGGTCATCCATATGTTCATGCCTTAGAAAGATTATCAAGATGTACTATTAGAGATTCCATCAGATTATTCACATGCATCATTAGAGAATCCATCAGATTCTAGGGTTTACTTAGTCATTTTGCACATTCTGATTTCCCATCAAATTGTATACTTCAACTAGGTTTTCCATCAGATTATGGACATCAAGGGGATACCAACGGATCTTCTTACACAAGGATAACCTATATCATTACTCACAAGGTGGAACCATTCAATTCCCACCATACTTAGAAAAATCATCACATAGGTGAGAAACCCTAAGTTCTCAACTCTAGAGGGATAGAACAACCAATATGATGGTACATCTAGGCATCCATAGGTGCAACTATTTCAAACATTATGAAAGGTAGTTTTAAGCACAGCATGCAAGAGTGAAAATTACATATAAAACCCTAGAAATGGGAAAATCGCACAAAAGTCCATATAATCACGTATAGTGTAAAACTCAATCATTCTGTGTCAAAACCAGACCAAACTTAAACTTTACTTTGTCACATGATATAAAATCATGGATTAGGGTTTAATTAATATTTTAAGCACCAAACTAGACTAAGTAAGCATGTTTACCTATCAAGCAAGTTTAGGGGTCTTACGCATTATGCTTCCACAATGAAGCCAAATTTAATAATAGTATAAGTAGTCCTTTCTTGGGATATATGAGGTTGAAGAATTGCTAGTAATTTGGGATGGTAATGACATACCAGATCTCTTAAGTGCACATATTCATTGCCAATTCTATGTAAATTATAGCATAATATATTGACCATTATTCATTTTGTTGAGGGAGGTAGTTGATCTATTCAATCTTCAGAATCCATAACATCTACTTATTTAGCTAATAGATGAACCTGTCTTTGAGTTAGATAGGGAAACGACTTCATTTTTCCACTGTAACTTTGGATTTCCCTTGTCATGTTCCTCATTGTTGGTTGAAAAATAGGTTGGTCATGGTTTGAAGAGGAAATGGAAGTTCATTCAAGGTTGCAATGTTGACATTGTTGTCTTGTGTATCATCAATTGAATCCATTTATGGTGAAATAAGTGAAGTCTCCATAACCTTTTGGATCTATAGCATAATGCTTATTATTATCAACATCATCCTTATCTACCTTTGGTTGTGTCATGACTATTCCTACAATATCTAGTTCTGGTTCATCTAGTATGCTTCTTTCATTGTCTGCAATAGTTTGAGAAGTGTCTTATTTTATTTTTTGGGTCCATAGCTTTGAAGGTTTGCTTGGATGATTTTCTAATCCCACATTAGTAGGCCCCTGGTATGGAGTTCTACTTTCATTTCCTTATTGTATTTTCCTTCATAGTGTAGTAAAAAATAAAATTTTAGGGATGTCTTTGAAATGTCGCCAATAGTTTCCTTGGTCCTTTGATCCTTACTAAGCGATCTATCAAATGAATATCTTCCTCCATGAGGTTTTCCAATTCTCTTCAGTATCATTCCAACTTGCCCCTACATCACTTATTGTATTTGAATGTGTAGTAATAATTTTTGTTTGAGAAGGGATCTGACATTTGTTGATAGCTTTGACCCATCATGCCAAAACATATATAGACATTAGATTTTTTTTCATTAAATCAGAAACAATGTTGTGTCAATTATAATCAAAAAGTTAACAAATATCATGGTGTCCAGGAGTATGTCTAGAAAAAAGACTCCTAGAACATTTAATGGTATGGTCTTCTACTTTGATCAACTTTGCAAGTGCATCTCCAATATTTTTTATGACATATTGGTTTTGCAAGTGAAGAGGTAGATCAAGGACTTGAATCCATGAGGCTATCTGAGATGGTGGTGTAGAAGACGGTACAAAGTTGTCTTGCCATTTCAACAAAATTAAAGAAGCACAAAAGTTGACCATGTACCCCCTATTTGTGCATTTATTTGATCATCTTCACATGATAACTAAACTACAAAATAGTTGATGATGATTTCAAACACTTGCCAATGATATATTATCTTCCACATGAGTTTTAGATGATTGTAGAGTGTTAGGTATCCTACATTCTTGCCAACCAGTTTTACTGTAATTTATATCACCATGTTTAGTGAATTATAGTCCTTTTATCCAGTGCAACAGTAACTCTTGTCATCCAAGATCAATATAGACAGCTATGTCATCCGGGTGTACATACTCAATCTCATTGTCATCTATTATTTTGTTGGGGTTTAATGATGATGATGTTATTCATGCAATAGCATCTTGAAAAGAATAGTTGGTTGTGGTTATAACTAGCATCATTTCAGATATGTTCACTAGAGGTGTGGTCTTGTCTTAAAATAGTTTCATTGATAAAGCATATATCTCCCATTCCGTGTGTGATATCAAAGTTGTAACTTTGATATTGTTGTTCACTTCTACATTAGTGTAGACAATATATTATTTCCCTTTGAAACCTCTGACTCGCCGACTATGCATGTCTTCAGTGCGATGGCTACCAATGCCTCCCTCAGAGTCTCATCATACCCTTAGATTGTATGTCACAGAATCTCTATTGTCTTCCATCTTCAGTACTTACCTAATGTTTATATGCGTATTTGTTATTTAAATCTAATTCTTACATAAATTATATGATGTGTTGTTAACCTTGACCTTGGAATCTGTGTTTGACTCCTGACATCATTGACTAACTTTAAGGTATATACATCTTCTCTATTCCTTTTGGTCATTATGAAGACTTGAGCCCTAAATTTTCTACATGAGGCATATCATTTGAAATGGATCTCTTTTGCTTATATCTTGAAATCTTTTGAAATATTTGTTTACTATGAAACATATTCTCTCTTTGATTAAATAATCTTAGTGTGGTTATTTGGCATGCACAATTATTTATTGAGATATAACATTAGAATAAATTATAATGGCAAGAACTCCTATATAGTGACAGTATCTTATAGTGTTACATACCTTGTATTTTACGAAGGATATTTTCTTGAAAATACTTCCTCTTAGATTGTGTATTTGTTCTACAACCCTCTTCCATGTAAACTTTCTTAATTGTTTCACCTTTCCCTATTAGTTCCCAAATATTTATTTACTACAAAAAATCATTTTATGCTAAACCTAATTAACTTTCTTTATTTCATGTTTCTAGATGTTGTTTCCGTCCATGTATAGGTGTTTGGAGGAAGTTTGCTTGGGAGGACTATGTATCGGGTATTAGGACGAGGATACCTTGAGATGGCTAGGTTTCCCACTACAACTAGTCCTTTTTATGAGTGTAGCTTGTAAGATTCCTTTTTGTAAGACCACCCTTATTGTGCGAAAGAATGTATGGAATACTTTGACATAATGATAGTTGTGGTTTTTGTGCCCCTATATATTCATTCTGCATGTATATCATTCTTTTGAGAGATAAAAATATGTCTAATTCATCACACTTATTAGTGTTCTTCAATTGGATGGGTTTATTCCTCAATAAAGTAAGGACTAGATCTCTTCTGAGGTCCCACTATTTACAATATAGTATCAGAGCTTTAGTAATTAGTAAAATTAAGAATCTCAAGTTATCTTGACTTATTATATACATATGCTTTGTGTAGGTGGATAGATGAATGTATATATGGTTGATGGTTTTTGGCCTTAAATCCCTACTTAACTTGGTCCCTCCCTTAGGTGTGACTCATCCTATGCTAACCCTAACTACCCCTACCCTCTCCTTAGTGGGTAGAACTTTCCCTCTATAAGATCCAATACCTTTGTTGTTTATCTCCTACCTTTGACCTTAATGGGAAGTCAGTTCGACCACTATAGATTGTATTTTGCCTTGGTAGTCTCATATAATTTAAAATCAGTCGCTTCATTAAACCCCTTCAAAGGTTTCCTTAATATACTCACAAACTAATTTTTCCCTCAGAATGAGCATGTTAGATCTGAACATTAGCACATCAAATTAATCTTTTGAAGTAAGAGACATCCTTTTGTAAAGGGATAACCAAAACTCACTCCATTGGGGTTCGGCAGGCCATGCCTAGATTTGCCCAAATCTCTCTACCTAGGTGTTTAATAGCAGTTGACAACATGTAATAGAAAATTGTGTTCCCTTTTACCATGTTATATGTTAGAGCTGCTTCTAGAATGCATTTCTAGATGTTTGGATAATTATACCCTCCTAGTAGGATGAAATAATAGCAAATAGTTAGTGTAGGTTTGTCAAGGTGGATAGTTGTTGACTTGGTTCTCGTATCGATTTTGGCACCATTTTTAGATTTACATCACAAAGTTTCATCAGTAAACCAATTGTTATGTATCTCCAAAAATATATGAATTGTATAAATGTTTACTTGAATCAGGTGACCCCCATATGAAGTTTTAAGTAGTAGGAGACCCCCTTAGAGAAGCACCCCTTGATTGGTTAGGTCAACCCTAATGTCCTATACCTAGTGTGGAGCAATGATGAGTAAGAAGTCAGATATATTTGTGCCTTAGTTGACTTGTCCAGTGTTTCCTATTTAGATAGTTTATTAGGTTATAGAATGGCCCTTTTTAAGGAGTGGATTCTTATAACATGTAATATTTTGGATTATAATTCAACTTAAAAGATTCATGCACTTAATAGTTTATACATTAACTCTCAAGTAAGTTCCTACAATGATGCCAAATTAATATAACTCTCTGCTAACATAAGTGGATAAGTAACCATAATACGTGGAGTACCAAGAATTATTATTTTAATAATTAAAATGAGTTTTGGAAACTAATTTAAACTTATCTAATGGTGGTGGGCATATGAAGGGTAAGTTTATATATTAGATTAAAACAAAAGTATTAAAGGTTCAACTATGATTCCCCTTTACTACAATTAGCTCAAAGATAATGGTTAGTAAAATGTTTATTCTAGATAACAGAATTTAGAGAAAGGATAATCTTAGCTTAGACCTATACATGAAACTATGAGGAACATATTCATGTAATTTAGATTCTTCTTCTTTCATGGTAAGAGACATTGACAAACCCTATAGACTACATTTATGAAATTTCAACTCTTAATAAAGTTTATGGAAGTGATGCTAAAAATGATGATGAAGCTACCATCATAATGTAGCTAATCTTTTTTTTAGGGCATGTAGCTAATCTTACTGACCACGTGTATGAATTTCAACTGTTAATAAGTACGACAGGTTTAAGAAAACCCTAGGTTTTTGTATGACTCTCTTAGCTAAGCTATTAGTGTGAGATAAATGGTGGTGACATGATCATTTGGACTAGTATAGTTACATTTTGGTTGATAGGTGACTCAGTACATTGGCTTATGGTTGCTTAGATTTAGGGGACAAAATTATCTTTAATGGATGGAGTATTATAGAATATTGAAACCTAAGTAAAGTTATCCCTATGAACCGAGCATCATAGTTTGAGTGAGAATAAGACAAAGAAATAGTTTCTAACCCATTAGTGTTCCAATATACATCAAAATCCAATAATAAGATATTATCAATATATCGGATAAATATGAGTATATAATCATGAGTACATATATTATGTGTAACACACATATATATACATTAATCAAGTACTTAAAATAAGTTTGATAATTTATCTTTCCATTAATTAGGAGAAACCATTATAAGAAAGTCATCATTTTGAAAGTATTGTTATGATTCTTGAAAATAAACAGTAAAAAGAGATTCCATTTATTAACTAACTTTTAACTTGAATTAATAAAACTATATCATGCATAATACATTCACATTATAACATGTACATTGTACATAATAACATATAAACATCCAATAATAATGTTCAAAGTGCATGGACCACTTACAGAGATTGCAGAAACTCCTAATACTCCCTTGATGTTGAGGAAACCCTAATTACCCTATTGGAACAATTTACAATTCATTAATATTTAATATCATCTTGATTTCTAGGGTTTTAGGGTTCTTTAGGGATTGATGGAAATTTGGGACCAAAACAGGCTTCAAAACCATGTCATTATGATTCCTTGGGTTTTTACCTTTCCAATGAGTATTTATTTGTATTTTTCTGACATCATGTTGATTCAATAAAAAATTTAGAAGATCTGAAAAATCACAAAACTCGTTAGATACACATGTAAATTAATTATCCAGGAAATGGGGCGCTTACCCAGCTGGCCCAATAGGAGCCCACCAACTGGCCATCATCCCCCAAAACAAAACCTACATTCAACAGGTGGTCAAAGACAGCAAAACTCCATTATGCCCATGAGGGTGCAACTCTGGAAAAGAGATCGTTCAGGGGGAAATGGGAAGAACGCAACTAAGCTTCTTCTCCCTTCAATTCAACGAAGAACAATTATGAACAGTAGGAGGAACCTTGTGATCTGGAAAATAAAAATGGGGATATAGGCCCTTTCATAGAGAATGGTGGTACTGGCAATCCTTCTAACCCTCGATTGAATCCAAAGAACTAGGAAACACCCCCCTACGATGGTGTAGAACCCAAGGTACCCATGTCCCCATGACAAGTAGAAGGGGAAATAGAGGATGAAAACACAGTGCCGAATGTCGGCACAACCCAAGAAAATTTGATCACCTGAGATGATTTGTGATGGTCGTTTGAACCCTTTGTTGTTCAAATAGGGGAAAATCATGGACAAAACCCAAGAATTCTTCTTAAAATTTGATAATTGTAGAAAAGAGAGCTAAATAAGAAAGCAGGTTAATACCTCATTCATAGAGAAAATTGGTGTCCAGTGAAGCTTTGTGAAGATGGAGGAAACATTTCCTATTACCCCTTGGGGTCTTCTGTATCCGGGAGCACAAAGACGGAGAACATGGTGGGGAAACGGTGTGGCTAAACACGATTAAGGGCAACTCGACAGATTGAAGGTAAAAAGACAACTGCTTCATGCTTTTAGGTTGTCTTTGATTGATTCTATGGGGTCAATTATATAGGTGTGTGCTTGGGGAGGGCTAGGAACCTCTGGCCATTGGGATTTTTCCAGATTGTGGAGCCTCTCATGGTCTGGAGGCCATGGTGGATGAAACCCTATCAAATTACAGATCCACAAAATTGTTGTGCAATCAGGAATGTCAAGGAGTCCTTGGATTCGTAATCTACTCCAGGTCTAAGAAGAATGGAAAGAAATAAATCCTAGGACATTGAGAAGTCTGAAAGCAACCAAGATTCGGGCATAGAAGGAGACTCCCCCGCTCATGATTTTCCCTGGGTTTGTGTCCGACCCAGTTCAGACAGAGTGTTATATAAGGTCAACAATTTAAACGGCAGACCAAAGACCAAACTATGGCTTTCAGATTAAATCAGGGAATTCTTCTAGGATCATGTTATTTTCTTTTCCAACTCAAATTCGGGTATCAAAGAGAGTCCAAACCTAATCAAAATTGGACCATTAATTAATTTGGGTAGGAGGATTTCAAAATTCGAATTAGGTTTTAGTTTTAAGACTTCCTACTACATGTTATATCCTTTCCAAGCTTCTTATTTTAATTATCCAATACCATCTAAAAATATTTAAAGGCTGATATTTTGGATAAAGCCTAATATTATTAAGTCAAGTTCTAACGAAAAATTATTAGGTCAAATTATTATTATTAAAATGGTCAATTTCACTTCTAACCCCCAAGTATAGTAAATTTACTAATTAGGGTTACATTTGATGAAATTAAGTTTTAATTAAGTTGATAATGAAAATTATCCTTGAAAATGATTTGGGCCTCTAAGTTTATTAAACTTTTATATAAAACATCAAGATTTGAAATTTTAAATTAGGGTTTTCTAATGTAGGATTGGTTATAAGAAGTTAGGGTGTTACAATTCCACCCACCTTAAATGAATTTCATCCTTTAAATTCTAATAGGCTACCCACCTTAGGGATTTTCTTATCCGTTAACATGAAAATTCTAACATCTTAGTTTGCCAAAAAGGTTCTAGTTTTTTTAAAGGGTCATCTAGAGTTTTAGGTCAATTATATACTCAGGACTTACCAAACCAACATCAATAGAGTATGATCAATTCATATCCTAATTATCAATGACCTAAATCTATTCTCAGAATCAATTTCCTCAATTTACCTTAAAATAATTTCCTCAATTCATGCTTAAAATTATGTTCCTAAAATAAAATTTAGATTCATTAATCCTCAGCCATTTTTTAACACATTCCTCATGTCTTTCCCATATAGTCTAGGCGTACCATGATCTTAATATCTACTTATACAACCTTATTAGGTTTAGTGGCTACCAAATCTAGGTCTTCTATACCAACTTTCCTAGTGACATCTCTGGATTTATGTTGTCCAAACACAAATCTAGGGGTGTGAGATCTCATAATGCTAATGTTCAAAATCTTAGTAGCATATGTGTCCCATAGCACACATGCTAGCAAGAAGAAGAACAGAAGCATAATAGATCTTTTTGCTCTTGACACGTCATCTAAAATCCTCAAATAGTTGGCCATTATCATTGTGAATAAGAGATGACATGCCACTAGCTATAATGGATTTAATACAAAAGATCCAAATTAGATAATCTCCTATCCCTAACACATATGTCTATAGATATCTTATAGGGTTTCTACCTCCCAAGTAAAAGGGTAGATATTATAACTCATTGGCTTTGTATCCTCTATAATATATTTCCTATCATCTGGTAAGGGATGTGAGAGCTACCTAAAAGGTCATGCGAGAAGCATTGTTTCCAACTATATTTTTAGCTCTAATACCATAATGTAACATCCCAATTTTCTAAAACATACAATTCAACATCCCAATTTTCTAAAACATACAATTTGTTGAGCGGAAGCATAATCTCATCGGAAATGTCACAAAATGATAATCATTGCATAAAAATAAAGTTTGATAAAACAACACAGGATACATTTCATAGTTTCTTATATCTCAAACTCATAACATAAAACTCATACCCTAATCTAAAACACATGTATCATAAACATAAAGGAAAATCTAATCTACTTATAGTTGGCACCCCACCAGGTCTGGCCTTGTATGTCCTTGAACGTCGCCTTCAGCTGGTCCTCAGATAGCTTTATCCTTGACGTTGTTCCTTTCCTACGGGCATCGCACCCCCAGCCATGCATAAAATAGTTTGTAAGTGGAATTTAACATATTATAGAACTGAAATAACATATACTTTGAAAAGAAAACAGTTAAATATCATTAAAATAAACTTTGTATTTTATCATTGTCTTTTATCTTACTTATATAAGAATCCTCAATTATTGCACCGAAGTGCCTCTTCTCTTTGCACTGAAGTTCCTTTTGAATTGTACTAAAGTGCTTTGTATGTTAGGACATCCCATGATTTGCACTGAGGTGCTCTGTATGCTAGGAAAGCCCATGATTTATATCGAAGTACATTGTATGCTAGGAAATCCCATGACGAGGATCTTATATAAGGTTCATTCATTATCTTTATTCTTTACTCTTGAATACTCTTTACTCTTTCTCTTAAACATGATGATGATGTTCTGTGATGATTGTTAAAAATAAATAGTAAAAATAGATTCCATTTATCAACTAACTTTTAACTTGAATTACTAAAACTATATCATGCACAATACATTCACATTATAACATGTACTTTGTACATAATAACATATAAACATCCAATAATAATGTTTAAAGTGCATGGACCACTTATAGAGATTGGAGAAACTCCTAGTACTCCCTTGATGTTGAGGAAACTCTACTTACCTTGTTGGAATAATTTAGAATTCATTAATATTTAATATCATCTTGATTTCTAGGGTTTTAGGGTTCTTTAGGGATACATGGAAATTCGAGACCAAAACAGGCTTCAAACCCATGTTATTATGATTCCTTTTATTTTTATCTTTCCAACGAGTATTTATTTTTATTTTTCTGACATCATGTTAATAAATACAAACTTTAGAAGATATGACCAATCACAAAACTCATTAGATACACATGTAAATTAATTATCCAGGAGATGGGGCCCTTTCCCAGCTAGCCCAATAGGAGCCTGCCAACTAGCCATCGTCCCCCAAAACAAAAAATGCAGTCAACGGCGGTCAAAGAGATCAAAAACCCATTATGCCCATGAGGGCGCAACTCTGGAAAAGTGATCGTTCAGGGGGAAAATGGGAAGAACACAACTAGGCTTCTTCTCCCTTTGATTCGGCAAAAAACAATGATGAATAGAAAGAGGAACCTTGTGATCTAGCAAAACAAAATAGGGATCTCGGCCCTATCATGGAGAACGGTGGTACTGGACACCCTTCTAACCCTCGACCGAATTGAAAGAACTAGGAAACACCCCCCTATGATAATCCAGAACCCAAGATAACCATGTCACCAATGACAAGTAGAAGGGGAAAGAGAGGATGAAAACACAATGTCGAACGTCGAAAAAACCTTGGCAAAACTAATCACTTGAGATGGTTTGTTTTGGTCGTCTGAACCCTTTGTTGTTTAAATAGGGGAAAACCATGGACAAAACCCAAGAATTCTTCTTTGAATTTGATAGTTGCAGAAAAAAGGGCTACACAAGAAAGTAGGTTAATACCTCATTCACAAAGAAAATTGGTGGCCAGAGAAGCTTTATAAAGATGGAGGAAGTAGCGCCTACTACCCCCTGGGGTCTCCTGTGGCATGGGGCACCAAGATGAAAAACATGGTTTGGAAACGACATGGCTAAACATGATTGAGGGCAACTCGACAGTTTGAAGGTAAAAAGACAACTAGTTTGTGCTTTTTGATTGTCTTTCATCGATTCTATGGGGTCACTTATATAGGTGTGTGCTCGGGGAGGACTATGAACCTATGGCCATTGGGATTTTGGTAGATTGTGGAGCCTCTCATGGTCTGGAGGCCATGGTGGATGAAACCCTATCGAATTAGGGATCCATGAAGTCATTGTGCAACCAGGAATGTCGAGGAGTCCTTGGATTCATAAGCTACTCCAGGTCTGAGAAGAAGGGAAAGAAAGAAATACTAGGACATTGAGAAGTCTGGAAGTGACCAGGACTCAGGTGTAGAAGGAGACTCCCCCTCTCGTGATTTTCCCCAGGTCTATGTCCAACCCGGTTCGGACAGAGTGTTATATAAGCTCAATGATTAAAATGGTAGACCAATGACCAAACTATGGCTTTCAGATTAACTTAGGGTATTCTTCTAGGATCATTTTATTTTCTTTTCCAACTCAAATTGGGGCATCAAAGAGAGTCCAAACCTAATCAAAATTGGACCATTAACTAATTTGGGTATGAGGATTCCAAAAATCGAATTATATTTTAGTTTTGAAATTTCCTACTACATGTTATATCCTTTCCAAGTTTCTTATTTTAATTATCTAAGACCATCTATAAATATTTAAATGCTGATATTTTGGATAAATCCAGTCACGTTCTCATGAAAATTATTAGGTCAAATTATTATTATTAAAAAGGTCAATTTCACTTCTAATCCCCATATATAGCTAATTTACTAATTAGGGTTACATTTGATGAAATTGAGTTTTTATTAAGTTGATAATGAAAATTATCCTTGAAAATGATTTGGGCCTCTAAGTTTTATTAAATTTTTCAATGAAGCGTCAAGATTTGAAATTTGAAATTAGGGTTTTCTAATGTAGGATTAGTTATAAGAAGTTAGGGTGTTACAGAATCACACCCTAATCTAGGACTTTCCAAGACCAAGATGGTGTGATGAACGTAATGGGAACCTCTTCGGAAGCTCTAGAGTGGATAAATTTCATTTGCATTATTTTTGGTGGGGAATTCATCTAATGTCGTTTGTGTTTAATGGAAAAAGATAATCAATGTGGTGACATCTTGGTTGTGTCCCTTATTTTCTTTCACAATTGTTCAAGGTACATGTGTATATAAGTCATTTCACACCTTATTTTCTATGTTTATAACCATGTGCATATTAGTGGTAGTTTTATCAGAATGTCATGGCATACAAGTTGGTCTAGATGTGTGATACTAGGCAGCCATGTCTTTTCACCTACTCTCAAATTAATAATTGATTCCTATTAAGTAGAAAAATCATATCTAATTTTTATAATTCAGGAAATTAAATAAAGTTTTATTCAAATAAAAAATCCCCATCGTATTGTGTAATTTTTGAAGAAAAAAATATTCCTGTTGCAAAGGTTAAGAGTTTGTATAACTGATGGATTTTACCCTAATTCTTATATGATGTTATCAGGTGTTCTCAAACCTTGACCTTGGACTCTAGGGTTTGACTTTGTATATTGTTGACCAAGTTTTATGTATGTGCGTCAACTCTAGTCTATGGTAATATGATAACTGAAACCCTACATTTCTCATGTGAGTCATATAATTTGAAAATGAATCTATTTTGCTTATATCTTGCACTATTTTGAAAGATATGTATTGTGAGACTTTATTTATCTCTGAGTTATTGAAAATTTTGAAATAGTTATTGATTTTTCTTTGACCTCAACTTGATACAATATGGATTTTTTCATCCTCTTTTTGTTTTTAAAAACTACAAATATATTACATCAAATGCTACTAAATAAACACCTTCACAGAGGTGCGAACTACAAATTGAGCCGCCAATCCTTTTTGGATGGCAAACCCCAAAGATCAAAAGACAAAATCTAAAGATGTTGATGATGGCATCATAACATTTCTGTTTATGATATTTTGGATGCTTCGTAAAAGAGAGACTGAATCATTAGCTAACACTCTAAAAATATCAAAGGCAAAAGGATTGGTGACTCAATTTGTGGCTCGCGTCTCTGCAAAATAAAATTGACTAAACAATCATCTTGTCTCTGTATTGTGCATGTATAGTAGACTAATATTATTTACAGTATTGGTACCTCTGTACCATCATATAATAGGATGTGTATAGTCCATCTAAGTGTGTTTTTCCACTCATTTATATATATAGTGCATGCATTTCTATCCAGGGTGTGTGTTTTCCACCCAATAGTTTTGAATTGAGAATTTATGGATCTCAATCCTACTTAATTAATCTCAATCTGGTTGTGCATTGTTATTGGTTGAGATATTATTTGTATAGATAATAAAGTCTATAACTCTTCATATTTATCATTTCTTCTAGGATTGAATGCCTCATCTTTTTACCTATATATTCTCTTGAATATTATTCCAATTGAATTACTTGTTCAAAACCCCTCTTGTATGGAACTTTATTAATTGGTGTACCTTGCCATGTTTAAAGTCTAAATAATTATTTAGTGTGCATACTTAGTTTTTACTTATACATACTTTCCCTTTATCCTTTTTCTAGGTGTTGATCCCAGCCCATCTAGGTATAAGTGTTTAGAACAAGTTGGCTCAGGTGGAGCATGTACCAAGAAGTAGGACTTTGTAGATAGCTTGAGATGGCCAAGTTTTCTACTACAACTGGTCCTTTGTATGATTATAGTTTGCAAGGTTCTTTTTTGTAAGACCACTCAAATGATGAGAAATAAGTCAAGGAATATTTTTATATAATAGTTTGGATTTTTCTACTGGTATGTATTCATGTTGCTTATACATCATTCTTTTGAGAAATGAAAAATAAACCTATTTACCAGTTTGTATGGAATGGATGTGTTTATTCCTCGGTTAAATAAGGAATGGATCCAAATCTTAGGTCTCACTCCATTTAATGCCCCATCATGAACTGTGTATTATGTGTGTGATCACCATTGGCCATGTTAAGAGAGGTGGGCTCTAGGATGTGGAACCGTGTATGGGGATATTGCCACTTTCATATGTTTTCCTAGACATGTGACCTTTGCTTTAAGGAGATTCTCTCCTATGTCTATGACCACTACGTGACAGCCTATTAGAACATCATGTTCATGCATGGTCATGCATGTCGGGTTCTTAGTGAAATTAAAAATAAGTCTATCTCACTTAATGGACCACAAACATGTGACCAGATCGCTTGTTAACAGAGCATAAATATGAGTCTTACCTACCATTATGGACACTTCATGGTACCTAAAAACGAGTCTATCTCAGTTTCCATCATTTTCTCTTTTTCTTAAGTTTGGCATCTTTGTTGAGAACCTGTCTATGTGTACATACACTATCCACTACCAACCAGTCATGCAAATAGCTTCATGAAAACTCTATGTATATAGATCTGAGTTTATATCCACATTCTCAAGTCTCTAGCAATATTTTAGGGGATTTTACATCTCCAGTGACAACCTCCAATGTCATTCCACCCCCAAGCTCTTTTTTTGTTTCCCTTAATTAGCTTCCCATAACTTCTGGGTTGTTGTATGAGGCTTTACTTCAATAAAGGAGACATCCACCTGAGTTTATATGACCATCATCCATCTTGTTGGTACAACATCGTGATATGCATGTAGTGTCACTAGTCGCACATGTTATATCTGGTGCTATATAATGTATAGTAGCATATGACATGTCGTGTTACCCTAATAACACCATGTGTCAAAGTTTTATTATTTGGGTGTTTGGTTGTAGCACAGCATTTGTTGGTTTTATATTGTGTTACAAAAATGAAATTTCGTGTAAGAACTCTAAAAATCAGTTTGTCTTTATGTTTTATTTTCTTGTATAGGATTTTCTGAGAAAATGTATAACTAGTTGCACGAACCTTATTGTGTCTCAAAATTTACTAGAAGTATATGATCAAATATCTAATCTCAAATACAATTTTGTTATATTTTTATTACTTATATTTCTATAGTATATATTTAGTGACATGTCTATACAGATTAATTACTTTAGACAGATAAGATTTTTGGTGAAAACCTAGAAATATAATAGTATAATTAAGTATTTCTATATGAAATAATAGTATATATGAATTCCATATTGATTTATTTTTTCAAAATTATATTTTTCTTAATTTAAAGTGCAAATAACTCAAAAAATATAATAACAAACAATTTGTCGAACTTGAAGTGTACCTTAATTTGGAATTATTCTTCACATATATCTTTTACAGGATTATGTGGATTATATATATATATATATATATATATATATATTGATTATGATTCTCTTTAATATACCATAATGTTTCGATATTAAAATATGTTTACCTTAGATTTTAGGTTATATTTTGCATACAAAATTAGGCTGAGGTGTTTACATAGGTGATGTTAAAGAAGGTTTTGAAATAACTATCTTGATTATCTTTAGTGTTGATGGGATTTCCTTCTTGATCCAACCTAGTCGACACTGTTTCTGCTAATTGGAAAACCAAATCCCATATTGACACTAATGTGATGGTAGACTTGAGTTTCATTATTTTAATTTGTAACATGATTTGATTAAACAAATACCATAATCTTATTTCTAAGATGATAATACATGAGATTACTTGTTTGGAAAAAAAGTACTAAAAGGCTACATCTTGTAGATAACTATAACCCTAGAGTGACATACTCTAATATGAGTGAAACTAAAATATGGCGTCAGCGAGATAGAAGCAGAGTGGAGAAGATTCAGGCTCCCTCCTTAGAGTAGTGACTTGGGTTTCAATCCCTCTGGATATGCCTCAACAATCCTTTGTCCTACCATGCAGGCGGGCCTCTGTATGATTTACATTGTTCCCTCGATGTGTGGGTATTGGGGGGTACATTGTTGAGGTGGGGTAACCGATGTGATTTCTCCTTGGGGATGGTTCCCAAATCATCTAAAAATAGAAACTAAAATATCTGGATCCTAATCAACACCTAGAGACCCTAAAAGACAACTCAGATATGATAGTTTCAAGTCACTAGTTTGTAAACGATGCTTATATACACTCATAGACTTGCTTGATATAGTTTGAAGATTAATTTTTGGGCTCCTAATTCAAGATTCTCTTGAAAAACCTTAAATTTTTTTGGAAAAATCTTTGATTGATATCTCTCATTACTCAATGTACAAATATTACTATTCTTTTAAATGGAATATTATTCCCTTGGTGAAATTATGCATTTCAAAATTGAAATATAGAGTTTCAACATTTTATACTTTAAGCCTTCTCTTAGATTTGCCCCTCCTTCAAATGGTACACTTGAATTTCATAGAATGTATTTGGTATCACCACAAAACTTGGAGTTCTTACTCACATTGTTTAATGTAGTTATGATTCCATGGTTTAACGTATAGGATTGGGACAAATTGGCCCCTGGCTGAGTAGGAGTTCATGTTTATGTGGTCATTCTTAATTGGTATTCTAAGGATAATAATTCTTAAACCAAAAGGATGTACCAAGTGCCAAAAAAATACTTGAAATATCAATAGACATGTTAAACAACTTCATAGCCTTCTTATCATGATTTGAAGTATGTATCAATAATTATGATTCCTTGTATGTCACTTAGAAACTCCTAATATATACTATAAATTGTATGTATTCATCTCAATATGGATTTTGTCCTAGCCACTGTATTTGATTTGTTCCCCCATAAATTCATGCTCAATATATATACAGTAGGAAAATGCTTGAACAAATCAAATATGTTATGAAATTACAAAAGGTGGAATCTAATGAGTACCTAGTAGGAAGATTGCACAGGATGCTCTTCATTCTAGTACAAATTAGATTAAGGGAATTTATAATTATAACTGGCGTACAAGTTTCTCCTTCTATCTTATTTGTATTATAATGAGTTTAAAAATGCACAAATAATGTTTGTCTATATAAAATAAAATTATTTCATAGACTGGTTTGCCTATATCAGGTCATAATGGTGATAAATATATAAACAATCAGCAGGAGTGCACATTATCTAGATAATAGTTAGAACGCACAACTAGTGTAGTGGATAATTTATTCTAATGAACCCTAGAACACTAGAAAAATTTAGACCATGAGTCGAGAACACCGTTGCAACATAATAGTGGCCTAGGGTGCTCATACTTTTTCCTTGTGGATCAATATTATATATTGCAACCATGCAGTATTGGATACCATCACTTCTTTTACGGACCACTTGACATATGGGCTTCCTATGAACCTCTATCACAGATTTTTAGACTTCTCTCATGGAACTCTTGAGTGGTGAACTTCATTTTTATGGACTTCTATACAAGTATGTTGATGACTATGGGATTTATGCAATAAATTTTTCCCTATCTATTTGACCTCTTATTATGGAAGTGCAAAAACAATATTAGATCTTGATTGGCAATAGGAATGAATATGATATCCCAACCATCAATGTGGGGAAAATAAAATGGGTGGATTACCCTATCCTCATCCTAGTTATATGTAAGACGGATATACATAGGAATGTGAATTACACATTTGTATCATTCTTTGTTGGTTTCCCTTAAATGTTGGTATTTTAAATCATACTACTTGTAGAGACTTCCTGTTGAATTTAAGAAAAAAAACTCTTTAACATGTGAAAATGGTAATGTGTGTCCTTACTAGAAAACATATCTTGTAATTGCAAGTAAACATATTATCTTGTAACCAAGGCTTACACAATTTAGATATTGGTATATGTCTATTCATGTTTTATTTAGTTTATAATCTTCTATCATCATGAACCTACTACCTATATAGAGATAATGGTTTTGAGGAAAGAATTTTCTTTCAAGTAGGGAAAGGAACTAAGGAAACATTAAATATTTCCTTACTTATAAATATTGCTCGCTAAACATAACTTCCTAGTAGAAACTCAATTCAATATCCTTACTTGACTAGTATAAATACTACTCGTTCAGTTAGTATTGTAATATTCTTCATGAATCTTTTTTGCAATGTAATTTGAAAAAAAAATATGATTTTGACTCATACCTCAAGCAACACAATGTTTCCTTATTTGTAAATAGTATTTAGTAAACATTATTTTCCAGACAAAGTTGAGTTTCTTACTCCAAAAAATGACTTTTTTAGTATAGATTCTACTTTCTTTACTGATACAAAAGTTGACTTCAAAATTTTATTGGTTCAGAGTATATACTATATTTTGTTAACTAATTAATTAGAACATTTCTTCATGTTACTTCTTTCATATAATTGGAAATATGGTAATTGGAATGCTAGAATAGAGTGTTTAGTCAAATGTAATTAATTTCATATGTTGAGTAACTTATCAGTTAGAACATGTATTGTGCTTGAAGTAATATGATAGTAAATTATAAATGATAACATTAATCTTTAATTAATATTATTAGAAATTTTTAATAAATTTTTTTGTTTGATCGTTTAGAAAAACTTGTATTTTGTTAATTCTATACTCTTAATAGTGATAGTTTTCATCATGAATTAGTTAAACATATTCATGTACATAAATATGAATAATGGTTTAAGTTTTAGAATTTGAATTGTTGACTTTATGCTAAATTAAGGTATTTCTAGATATCCAATATCATTCAGTCATATTGTGATTTAGATGTTCCTTCTACAAAAGTGATATATTCATGTTAGACATGGACTGGACTCAAATTAGATGTTATGTAACAAGTCTCTAAAAAATAGTTTGAAACTGCAACTAAAACCTAGATATGTGTTCTAACTTGGTAGGGGTTGAGACCATAATGTAATGATACGACCCAAGGGTCTCTACTTCTAGTTTGTAATGGCACCTAGACAAGTGTAAGTTTTCTGGAAGATAGTGTGAATCAAACCCTAATCAACAATTGTTTCGTTGAGAAGTCCCTTTTAATGGTGTAGACTTATAACATGAGAAAATTGGGATACCATCGTATAAAGGTAAAAGGCTCACATTCATTTGATTTGGTTTGTTGTTCCCATAGTCATCCTATCACATTCTAGGCAATTTTTTTGGGAACATGGCACAGGAGGTCATCAAGAGTTTTCTTAGCACATAGAAAATTTTCTAAAGATGATCCAATATATAACTATCATGAGTTCGAGAAGTAGTATAAAAAGGTAGTATAGAAACAACAATTACAAAAATGAATAGCCCTCAGATTCAATACATGGGCCTAGTCATATAAACATCCTTTTAAGAAATTTGGAGCAGAATTCTCACTTTCCCTATTTTGAAGTATGGGTTGAGATTATAATGCATTTACTTTAGCTAGAAAGAAAGCTTTCTCACCTTTTAGAGTAGCAATTTTTTCATGATAAACACCATTTTCTACATCTACACAATTCAAATGCAACTCAAGATTATGATCAGTATTTTTAATCTCATCACTATGTTTACATAAAGAAAAATCATAATATTTAGCCATGTTATTCTTCCTAGACTTGAATATATTAAGATTCAAGAATCGTTTCATCTAAATCATAATTTAGGTCTCATATGATGTACAAAATTGACCTCTTTGTCTTTGATTTATCTTGCATAAATGTCAAAATACACTCTCTTCTATCTCACTTGAAATACTAGATGCTTGAGATGAGTCCCAATATATGTTATTTTCCTTCTCCTTGTCCTTCTTTTTCATGTCTTTCCTTTGTATTTTCCGTATCTTCTTGAGTAGTCTTTAAATGCATCAGACTTCTTCACTTTTGGGCATTCATTCTTGAAGCGCTCCTTTCAGTCGCAATTATAGCAATGGGGAGGAAGAGGGGTTTCCTTTAAAACATTTACCTTTGGCACTAATCTTGTGATTGATAAGAATTATAACCTAGGAAACACTTTTTTTCATTTTAAAGTTTATATCTTTTTCTTACAATGGGTTTCTTCTTTGTCAAAATTTCTATCACTTAGCATCGTACCGGTTAGAAGGATTCCAATAAGGTTTTTTACAAAAACAAGTTGGAGGCTAGAGGATTCTTCAATAGTCATGATCTTCTTCTCAAATCAAAAGGTGAGAGAACATAGTATTTATTGCACTCTCTCATTTCTCCCTTATATACTTCTTGAGTGATCCTATAACCATTGACGAGGCTTGGGAACCAATATTATATATACATGATAGAATTTGTCTTCAACATCCTCAATAGCTTTAGATAGAATTGTAGCATATCAATTTTGGAGTCATTTATATACATCATCCATGTGTGTGACAAAAAGATAACTCCAAAGAGAGAAGGACTTACTCGTAGGAAGGATGTGGTTGAACTTAGAGAGAGAGAATGTGATGTAGAGGATACAAATAAATCTCACATGAAGTTGTGCCCTCTATATGTTATTTTTACTATATGTTGCTAATCTATTTTCAAGGAGATTTTAAAAGGGGCCACCATCTTCCTTGTCTCAAGGTTAATGCCTTTAATGTGAAATTGCATTTCCCTTCCATACTAGTGGTTAATTTTGTCAAACATCAAACTGATGGAGTAGACCCCCTCAATATTAAGATTCTAGAGTTAGTCTTTAGTCATCTTCTACTCACATAAATATTTGTCTTGAGGAAGTATTTTCTTAAATACCACTTTTAGGACCCAAAGGCTTAAATGGGAGTGAATTGAGATAATAGCACCTTAGTAAAACTTGTTATACCTTCAAATTATACCATACATAATGTAAAAAGGAAAAGAAGCCAAAATGGATCAACCACAAATGAACACAACTTTTAAATTGGTTTCACATTTGAAATGACACCACTACACTACCAACTAGTCTCAACTACTTGTATTTATTAGACTTGAGATATACCAAATATTATCTTCACAAAGATCATACATCGATCTTCCATTTTGATTCAGAGAGTAATTAGGTTATACTTTTAAGAAAAATACCACAACCTACACTAATAGACAACAACTCTTATCATTGGAAACATGATCTCATCACCTTACTTCATCAAGGAAGAATATTGAATAAACTTTTATAGATAGAGATTGGTAGAGAGAACGAAAGCCTTACAAATGGGAACTCTTTATAGGTATCATGTACACTCATATTTATGTTGAAATAAATAAACAAGCTCTAGGAGTGGTTAGGTCTCTTTAATTGGTAAAAACAACACATCTATACCATATAGAACATTTGGTAACCATGGGAGACCTTAAAATTACTTATATTTATAGTGGAGAGTTCCAAGTAGTGAGTAGACTTGTTTTAGATATATTTTAATAGATTTAGGAAGAGTGTGTAGGTTTTCAATGGTAGATACTTAGTCTAGTAATAGTTGGTTGATCACTATCAAAAAACTCAGTCTAAACATGGTTGGTTGAAACACAAAAAAATCTTCAATAAAATAACCAGTAGACTCACTCAGCTAAGTGTATTCTACAAAATTTCCATCTATGCCTACTTATTTTTCTGAACAAACATAGTGATCGGTTGAATATTTTAGGAAATCTTTGGTCATGCACAATGTTGTGCAAAATAGAAGTTGTCTTCAGATGAATATTTTCTTAGTATCTTTTGTCGATGAAACTTTCTATCTCGATTTGTCCTTTGATCTACATGTGTTTTGTGGAGAATTGCTAGCCAATGCATGTATCTATGAAATGACTAATTTCATTATCGAGTGTCAAAGGAATTTTTTTCCAGCTCACAATTAAGTTAGGTTTTTTTAGCACTATGGTGTGTTCAATATGTTCTAAGTAAGAGGTTACACATGTGATATTAATCAAAAAGGCGTACAAAAATTATTTTGTATGCATCAAAGGTCTAACGCAAAATGTTGTGACATTATTCAAGTCAATTTATCATTAAATATTCCTTGACTTCAGCTCCAATTAGGGGTTTGCAAGTTGAGTGTTTCTAGACATTGAAGAACTTCAATAGATTCATAAGACAGAATCAAACAGAATGATCATATCATCATCAAAATATGTCATTCAAAAATGTATCCTTATAGTTAACATCACTATAACCCAACTAATGGTTGGTATATCTCATAAACACTCTCTTGTCCTTTTTAGTTGTTTATAATTTATACCAAAATATCCTTCTAATACTTAAATGTTTTGGGTTTATGCCTTATGCATTTCCCCCTTATGAATTTTACTAATTGTGTGTTTCTCAAGAGATGGTTTGTCTGTGTAAGTTAGTTTCTCGTATGGTATATGGTTTCATGAACAAAATTATCAAAATGAACATAATGATATGAATGTTAAGGATTATATTAATCTATTGGATGAGATAAAAGTATATTTATGTAAATATCACAAGTATATAAGAGCAACTAGACAAACACTCATATCCATATTTTCTTTATAATGTGATATAGGTCACCCCCTCTCCACCAGTGTAAGGTGTGCAAAATGGGTCAAAGTTAGGGACAAAGAAATAATTGGAAGACAAAAAATCAGATAAAGAGGGGAAAATGTATATATAATGAAAGAGGAGATTCAAATTACATTCAATTGTATTTAGGAATTGATACAATCAACTTTATAATAGCTGCATCTTAGATTATATCACTCACTACAAAAAGTCACTCACACCCCACTCAGCCCACTCAAACATTCGTGAGAAGGATATGTGATGAGATAACCCAACCCCATCCTCTCTTTATGAGGTTTCTCTCTTTCTATATTTTTGGTCATAGTCTCCTCTTTCTCTTTCTCTACTTTTCCTCTCCTTTATACCTTTTTCCCTCATGTGAGCTCTGATCAGTGAGTGTTGCCACCAACAACTTCAACTGCTTCACCACTAGTAGTAAGGGTGGGTGCCTCCATCTAGCAGTCGCTCAGATCTAGTAGTGTCGCATAGCCACTAAGTTAATGAAACCTTATTTGGTTCTTTCATCTTTTAGGAGTGCATCGCAAAAAATGTGCATGTTCCATTATCATGGGTTTTTCATATTTGGTTTTTCTATACCATATTTTAGCAACTAACCCATTTGGATTATGTTGGTGTCGGATATTAACAAGTTGATCAATTTAAGAGCATCAGAGGCTTGAGCCCACCAAGGATCTACTACCATTCTTTCATTTCAAATTAGAGAGAACAATGACACAATCGATTTGGCATCTACCACCATTCGGGTGTTAAACAAGGAGGTTGCAGGAAAGAAGGCAAGCAAGGTACTAGTGTGGGAGGTAATGGGACTATAGGCAGATTCACACTAACTAAGGAGGCAGTGGATAGAAGATGGGTATGAAACAGAAAAGGGAATGACAAAGGTCTCCTATACGGGAACAGACAATGCAAAGGGCATCGAAATAGTGGCCAAAAGAATAGTGTTGAATTGAGATCCGCCTCCTGCATTGTTGTCATGTTTTTGTGGTGGCCCTGGTGTTTTGATGGCAGAGTGTGGTGTCTTTCTTGATGAGTCGAAAGTTGAACCTGTTAAGGTTGCACATTTATATATTGGTGATGGAGAACTAGATGGTGAGGTACTCAGCAAGAAGGTGGACATCATGGAGATGTCATGCATGGGTGAGGATATACCCACAAGGTTGGGATGGTAGGAGTCAATCATTTGTCTCTCTCTACACTCAAACCTATCAAATAGAGGGATTTCGACATAATAGATGTTGAACCAATAGATTGTTCTCTATATTGTTAAAAATTCAAGAAATTTATTACTCATTAGAATAACATGACCCTTAGTTCCCTCCTCGGGGTCTTCATATACCCTTCCATGTTGATGTTTTCCTTCCCTTTTCCTTCCCCAACATCCACTCCTCACTACTAAACATGTCCCTACTACATTATTGATATGCTCAGTCTTTTTGTCTAGTAACACAACCGCCAATGCAACAATGTTTCTCCATGCCTCACTCCTTGCCATGTTTGAACATTAAGACTGGGATCTCCTCACCATCCCAACTCCTTTAGTCTATAATAACCATGAAACACAATAAACTTGCTACTACCAAATAGTATGACTACTACACACCATGTCGCCAATCGCCATCACTATAATCATGTGTTCTCTATTGCTATGATCATCAACATCAGCACAGAGCACCACAAAAACCACTATCACCAACATCACTAATGTTAGTGGATGTCCTCTGTCCAGTACACCCACTGATCTCTCTCTACACATTATGTTATGTTATATGCATGTAGGTATATATAGGTATATATAGATAAATAGAGAACTTAATGAGAGAATATTTCATATCACTAGTACATTTTTGACCTTAAGTGTCACTTTTCTTAACATAATTTCTTACACATGATCGACGCTACATGTCTATAGTGTCAGTCGGTGTAACACAATGTCACTATTGGTCAAGTCTTGTTGATTAAGAAAAAATATGGGTACTGCTTTTACTTTAATATGGTTTCTTTTTTAAGAACCGATGTCTAAGGTAGCCTGCAAAATTTAATATCTCAATAAAAAAATTGATATAGACATGTTGCGTTGGTTGTACACAAACCAACCACAAAACCCTTCCCGCAAAATATTTTTTTCTCCAAAAAAATTGTGTCATTTATTTATTCCAAAGAAACGGACGTCATCGGTCAAGTACACCGTGAAAAGTTTTGGCTTTAAAAATCCTTTGTGGTTGGGTTTTTTCTAAAAGAACCAACGATAAAGGATTCCCGCCATGTGTCTCATGAAAATAATTTCCTCTAAATTAAGTTATGTATTTGGTTTTTGTGCTACAAAGTGATGACTCAAGTCTTAGCGAGGTCTATATTTTATTATGGTTAAGTACATGTGGCATCGGTTTCTGGTGGGCAACTGACAAAAGAGGTTGACCTATGGCATTGATTTTTTGTTAAAAATTGACAGCTAAAGTCTTAACAAGGTTTCCATTTTTTATTAGGAATAAGTACATCAGTCGTCAATTTTCTGATGGGCAGTCGAAGACAAAAGTTGACCTATGGCGTCAGTTATGTGCTAGAAACTAAAGACTAAAGTCTTACAGAGGTTGTTATTTTTTATTAAGGATAGTACATGTCTTCAACTTTTTAGTGCGCAAATGACGACATATGTTGACCTATGGCATCCTCTTTTTTTGGAAAATTGATGACTAAAGTATTAATGAGTTTGGCATTTTTTTATTAGAGATGAGTACATGTGTCATCCACTTTTTGATGGTGAACAGATGACATAGACTGACCTTTGGCGTCAGCATTTTACTAAAACTAATAACTAAAGTTTTAGTCGTTGGTTTTCTATAACAACTGACACTAAGTCATGAAAAACACTAGAAGGGGTGAATAGGATTTTATGATGATTTTAATTTTAATTAAACCAAACAAACAATCACATGAATGTTGGAGAAGGAGACACGGTGTTTAGAGTGGTTCCACCCATAGCAAATACTAAGGGAGCCAGTCTACTACACAATTATTTCCAATTGGGATTTTAAAAGCACTTGTATTTTATTACCTCGCAAGGATTTTACATAAGATACAAATACCTTCACCCTTAGGATAGCCTTCACCTAGAAGTAGTCGCACCAACCTTGAAGCAGCCTTCCTTGAAGTAACTCCAAGCTCTCCCTTGAAGTAGCTTCCCGTTGAGACAGCCTTCTTGAAGTAATCCTAAGTCCGCCGAGCTACCTTCACCATCGAAGAAGCTCCAACAACCTCCTTTCCGCAGCCTCCAACCTAGGAGTATCAAAGGAGAACCAAATCAATAAAAAAGAATAAGAAAGAAGCAGGAAAGTACAACTTTACCAATGTAGCAATGGCTGAATCCTATATCAAGCATTTGATCTCCTAACCAAAGTGGATGGATGTGAATGTATAGTGGATAGGAGATACCAGCCTATAGGACACAAATTCACATCTTGTGGAAATGTTTTGCAAGTGAAAGTTTTGCTAATGGCTTGCAACAATGTGATCTCAAGTGAATTGTATATGCAAGTTGTGTACTCAAGTGAGTTTAGGTGTCCTAAGGCATGTCCTATTTATAGGAATGGCCTACAAGTACTTAGGTACGTTCTAGACATTTTCTAGAGGGTTCTTAGTGCTCAACTAGCTGTTAGTTATCCACTAATTGCATTTGTAACATCTAGTTGATTAGTTCTGAAAAGTACAGATAGACGCCTTCTCAGTCGAGAAGTTTGTCGACTGAGTTTCTCTCGGTTGAGGAAATTGTCGACCGAGGGTGAGTCTGGAGAAACGTTCTACTCAACTCCCAACCACTTTTTCCACTAACTCTAACGGTTATATAATTAAGTCTAACAACTATAGAACCTGCTCGAGACATTGTCCCGGTTGAAGTAAAGTTCAACCGAGCCTTTCTCTGTGATTGCTTTTAGTAGGTTATGCAAATATGTTCGTTCTTTAGACTTGGGAGTTTCTCAGTCGAGAAAATGTTTGACCGAGAGTATCTCAGTTGAGAAGTTTGTCGACCAAGACAAACTCTATTTCAAAACTTTAACTCATATGCTAAGTGTAAGAAATAAATGTGTAGTTGTGATGCTTACTTAGGGATGACTTATCTAAGTGTTGTGTGTGGATAGGGAAGATCTAAATGCTTGATTTGCATGATATCTAATTCCTTGTACATTATATATTTGTACAAGTTTCCATTTGATTATAATCATGAAAATAAAGCAATTTAAGCTTATAGATCTTCCAAAACTTTGTCATCGACTTTGTTCCTGAAATACTCAAGTAGCATGTTAGATCCATAGGAATTAAATGTTTGACATTTTCAAAACAAAGGGATTTTAATAATGTCCAATTAAACCAACAATCTCCCCCTTTTTGAAGATGACAAACATTTCTAAAATATAAATCAAGGAAATATAAATCATATGAGTTTCATACCTGAAGTTTACCTTTTACAACCATTCTTTTATTTGCAAGTATGTGCTAGCTGAGAGATTATGAAACTCATTTTACTTTATGTTATTGATTTTATATTATTTCTCCCCCTTTGTCATTACAAAAGGATAACCAAGCTAAACATTAATTATGACTTTTATTTCTCTCCCTTAATTTGATACTCAATGCAAACCATTTATTTTTATGTCAAATTTAGCCACAATTTATTTCTCAATCATTTGCAAAGGATGTTAAGCCTTGAAATGATATGAGATCCTTTTAGATTCATGGCATATATGTTTTGATTTCTCATCCATTTTACAAGGGATGTTAAGACCTGAAAATAATATGAGATCCATTTAGGCTCATGATGGATACATATATTGATTTCTCATATATTTTACAAGGGATGTTAAGCCCTATAAATAACATGAGAATCCTTTAAGCTCATGAATATATTTAATAGTTTCTCAACCATTTACAAGGGATGTTAAGCCCTGAAATGATATGAGATTCTTTTAAGCTTATAGTAGAATCAATTAATGTATCTCTAACCAAATGTACAGGAAGTTAAGCCCTAATTTTTTTAGAGAATTCCATTAAGGACAAGATATACATGATATTCATAAATATTGTAGGCTCCTTTATTTTCATAACCACGATTACTTTAAAGATACTAAGGTCATAACTAGTTTCAAATTTTCTTTATGATGTTTACAAAGTTTTGTGAACTCCTTAATCTTATATTCAAGATAGTTTTTATGAGCTCCTCCTTAATCTTATAATCAAGATAATTTAAGGATTCTAAGGTCATAATAAGCATTACATCATAATAAGTTAACCTTTTATGAGAGATATGCACTAGAATCTTGTTTTCAATATACTAAGATTGAGTGCAAGGAAATGATTTACAATTAAGCATTTTGTCAAGCTTATTTTATGTCGCCCTTGACTTTGACCTGGGTGCCCCTCGGTTGATTTTTATTTTGACCGAGAGGCAATTTTTGTAGATTTCCAGTTTAAGCATTCACAATGATCCACTTGATAGAATATTTGAAACATAGCTTACAGAGTATCATATAAAAAGTATTCATGTATAACAAGGATGATATCATTTTCCATAAGCTAAGCACAGGATAATCATTTAACTAATATGTCAAGATGCATTTGTGCCATAGAGATTTACCTTAATGCAAAAAAATTGCATTTTCAATGATAACATCTTCTTTATGTGTAATGAGCTAAATCACTATGATCATTTTGAAAACAATATCCATTCATGGTTTATGTGTATATATAGATCAAAGATTATTTTAGGCAAACCAAGTAAAAGATGAAGCACAATGATCACAATGAAACAATAAAGGCATATACATAACACAATGATCATGATCATTTAAAAGCAAATTTCAAGACACATGATTTCTATATAGATAGATCAAGAAATACTTAGGAGAAACCATGTGGATTATGATAAAATAGTAATTTCCTTGATTAAATCAACATGGTTCATAATTTTCAATTTTAAGCCAAACCATGCAGGAGATGAACCAAAATAATCTCATGAGAAGCAAATCCATGATTTTCTTGATTAAACTTACTCAAATCATCACATTTTTCAGTTTGAAGATACACAATGTAGATAATCATACCTTTTAAGGAAGATTTATCAAAGCAAATTCTTTTTCTTGATCAATCATGGTTCATCAATTTGTAAATTTAAGACAAGCCATGTACATGAACATACTTAATCATTTCAAGAAAATAGCAATTTATGGTTTTACAATGTGTGCATTAATTTTAGGAAAAAATTTCCTATTTCTATTTGCATATATTTTTGATCACATAATTAGTAAATTTATAGCATGTTTAATAAGAATATCATATAGATCATGATGCAAATTATCAATATGTGATTTGAGAGTTGTCTCCAAGATTTATGATTCATTCATAATTTCCAATCAATTTTCATTTATACCAAATTTATAGAAAACTAAACTAGTTGAACATGTTTTCCAAAACCTTATTAGGTCGAAAAATACTTCAATCGAAAATAATTCGGTCGAGAAAGAGTTCGACCGAGAGTGTCTCTGCAGATTTTATTCAGCAATTTGTTTGTTTTGATTTATTTTGTTATTCTATTATATTAAGTTGAGATAGACATAAGGATGTTCAAATCAAGATTATTGGTCATATCTCAACTTGATTAATTCATATTTATTTAGTTTGGGGGTTTTGGAACCCATACCAACTCAACATCCTTTTTCTTGTAAGGACATAAAAAAGAATAGTGGTCAAGACGCAGACAATAGTGACAACAAATGGAATCAATTTCATTTCTTTTTCCATGACTTTGAGTTGAGTTGTTCTTGGGTACATACATAATTTTGGTCTTGTGTTCATGATTTCTCCTAGGTTTAGGTTGATAAAAGTTTTCCTTTGGAACATATCCTAAACCTCTTCTTCCAGTATAACCAGAACAATCTTTTAGAATCTTATCAAGAATACCATTATTTCTCAAGCCACTAATTTCTTTTTGTAATTTATCAATCTCATCCATTCTCTTTTTAACATTTAAATTTGTTTGCTCAAGATTAGACAACAAACTATCTCTTTCTTTCATAATAGCATCATAATCTAAATGAGTACACAAAACATGTTGTTTTTTAAGATCATTTACTTGAGCTTGCAAGTTTATCTTTTCTTGAGAAAGGAGATTGCAACTTGCTTCTATTGATTGTATCTTAATATCATGGTCTTTGATGGTTACAGTCAATGTGTTTTTAATATCTTCATTTTCAGATGTAAGAACAAGAAGTTTAGCATGTAGGTCATCATTTACTTTAGTAGATTTCTTTAATTTCTTCTTACAATCAATATACTTATCATGTGTTTCTTAAAGGCTAGCAATTAAATCTTCTTTTGATAAATGAAAAAGACTTACCTCTTGTTCTTCTTCATTTGTAGTAGTAACGAAACATTGTACCTCTTTATGCTCCTCTTCTTTATTTGACTTCCTTGGACAACTAAATGTTGTGTGTCCCGTCCCTAAACACCAGCTACAGCTTGTTGAAGGTCGGTCCAAGTTTCTCCTTTGCTTGAGGTTGTAGACACCACCTCCCTCCATCTTCAAGACTCAATTAGAGCTCCTTGAAGCCTGCTCTGATACCAATTGAAAAACACTAGAGGGGGTGAATAGGGTTTTATGATGATTTTAATTTTAATTCAACCAAACAAACAATCACAAGAATGTTGGAGAAGGAGACACGGCATTTAGAGTGGTTCCACCCTTAGCAAATACTAAGGGAGTCAGTCCACTACCCAATTGTTTCCAATTGGGATTTTGAAAGCACTTGTATTTTATTACCTCGCAAGGATGTTACATAAGATACAAATACCTTCACCCTTAGGATAGCCTTCACTTAGAAGTAGTCTCACCAACCTTGAAGCAGCCTTCCTTGAAGTAACTCCAAGCTCCCCCTTGAAGTAGCCTTCCTCTTGAAGTAGCTTTCTGTTGAGATAGCCTTCTTAAAGTAATCCTAAGTCTGCCGAGCTACCTTCACCACTGAAGAAGCTCCAACAACCTCCTTTCTGCAGTCTCCAACCTAAGAGTAGCAAAGGAGAACCAAAGTAATAAAAAGGAATAAGAAAGAAGCAGGAAAGTACAACTTTACCAATGTAGTACAAGGCTTGAATCCTATATCAAGCGTTTGATCTCCTAACCAAAGTGGATGGACGTGAATGTATAGTAGATAGGAGATATCAGCCTATAGGACACGAATTCACAGCTTGTGGAAATGTTTTGTAAGTGAAAGATTTGCTAATGGCTTGCTACAATGTGATCTCAAGTGAATTGTATATGCAAGTTGTGTACTCAAGTGAGTTTAGGTGTCCAAAGGCATGTCCTATTTATAGGAATGGCCTACAAGTACTTAGGGACCTTCTAGACACTTTCTAGGGGGTTCTTAGTGCTCAACTAGTCGTTAGTTATCCACTAATTGCATTTGTAACGGCTAGTTGATTAGTTCTGAAAAGTGCAGACAGACACCTTCTCAGTCGAGAAGTTTTTTGACCAAGTTTCTCTCGGTCGAGGAAATTGTCAACTGAGGGTGAGTTTGGAGAAATGTTCTACTCAACTCCCAACCACTTTTTCCACTAACTCTAACGGTTATATAACTAAGTCTAACTGCTATAGAACCTGCTCGAGACATTGTCTCGGTCAAAGTAAAGTTCGACCAAGCCTTTCTTTGTGATTGCTTTTAGCAGGTTATGCACAGATGTTCGTTCTTTAGACTTGGGAGTTTCTCGGTCGAGAAAATGTTCGACCGAGAGTATCTCGGTCGAGAGGTTTGTCGACTGAGACAAACTCTGTTTCAAAACTTTAACTCATATGCTAAGTGTAAGAAATAAATGTACAGTTGTAAGGCTTACTTAGGGATGACTTATCTAAGTGTTGTGTGTGGATAGGGAAGATCTAAATGCTTGATTTACATGATATATAAGTACTTGTACATTATATATTTGTACAATTTTACATTTGATTATAATCATAAAAATAAAGCAATTTAAGCATGTAGATCTTCCAAAACTTTGTCATCCAATTTGTTCCTGAAATACTCAAGTAGCATGTTAGATCCACAGGAATGAAATGTTTGAGATTTTCAAAACAAAGGGATTTTAATAATGTCCAATTAAGTCAAAAAGTCATACTTAATAGCACCTGCAAAACAAACTTTCACCCTTTCTTTGTTTCATCGAGCGTTGACTTTCTTCCTTTCTCTAGTGATTGGCTCTCACTTCTAGCTACTTCTTTTCCATCGTTCTGCTTCTGCTTTGTTGTCATAGCTTCTCTGCTACTGCTATTGCTTCTCTACCTCCATCTAGTCTATGGGTCACCACCAATGATCTACTAGTCTGCTACACTTCCTCTACTTGTCTACCACTCACCACCTCTGCTATCGTCGTTGTTCCACCTCTTCCAGCAGACACTGTTGCATCAAATTTTCCACCACCCACCACTAGTGCAACCACCACCCACCAGGTAGTTTCATTTTTTTTTTGTTTCTCTATTTTTCTACTAGTGTTGAGTCTAATGCATGTTTATGTGTTGTTTGAATTTTAAATGGATGATTCAATTAATTTTGTAATCTTACTCTAATTTGACATCAAACCTCATTCTAATTATAAATCTAGTAGTTTTGTAACCCTCTTTAGTATAAGAATCATCCCCTTATCCCTTTTTGGTATATTTGTGCTAGATAGAACTTAAATGCATGAACATGATACAATTATGGTGATGCATGATCACATTTGAATCAAATAATTCTTTGACCTGACTAGTGTGTCTAACTATGTTGGATCCTTAAATCAATAACTATGTGATGCTTTGTGAATAAAGTGTCTAAGATACCACTTTTGTGATATATGGATGTTTGTGGCTCTTATCTGCTCATAAATAGTTCAATTATCATGTATTGATGAACCTTTACTGTGTTTTCCCTATTATCTATTGGCCTAGGAACCCACCTGAGATTTACTCATTAGGATCAAATCTTGGATACTCACTAGCTTGGGATTATTCTTGAACATTTAATCTCACGTAGTATGTAAGTATATAATGTGTATTCAGTTTTCAAGAAATTTTATCGGAAACTTTCCCGTTTGTTCTCTATGTACATATTTTGGTGGCTATTTGCCATCTACATCGGTGTAGTTGGAGAATTGTGGGGAAATATTTCCAAAATATTATTGAAACTTGAATACACATTGTACATTTACTAGTGATATTAGGTGTTCAAGAAATGGGATAAGTGGTACACATTCATTATGAACCCCTAAACCCTTATTTGTAAACCCTAATCCTTAAATTTGAAAACCCTAGAACCTAAAACCTATATCATAAACCCTAATATCTAAATCCTAATCTCAAATACCTTATACAATACTCATTTTCTTAGTGATCATAGAATGGATAGATTATGGATGTCCATTTCAAATTGTTGCACTTTGGGGTTTATTACTGGTCTTGATTAATTTATAAGATTTATGGAGGAACATAGGAAACAACCTGGAGATAGGTTCTATTGTCCAAGTAGGAATTGTAGTAACAACTTGAAAGTTGACACTACTGATGAAATCAAAAGTCATGACATGTGCAATAGGATTGTATAGGGTTATGCATAATGGTACTGGCTTGGACAGATTCCTACTATGAGATCAGAAATGTTGTTGACAATACTTGTGTAGAAGCAAAAATTACCAATGATGATGTAGAGGTGAATGAACTGATCCTAATAGACATGGTTTTTGTGATGCTAGATACTTATGGGGTGAATCCTACTCATCCACCTTACTTATTTAGAAACATTGTGCATGGTCCTGAGAGATTATTATATTTAGATTGTACTAAGTTTACGAAGGTGAGTGTTGTGTTGAAATTGTATACTCTAAATACTACCAATAGATGGAGCAATAAAAGCTTCATGTTTCTATTGTCTTTGTTGAAAGAAATTCTTCCTAAAATCAACGAGCTTCAAATCTCAACATAATAATTAAAAAAATATTGTGACCACTGAGAATGAGTCTAAGAAGATACATTCATGCCTGAATGACTATGTATTATTTCAAAAGGACTATATCAATTTAATAGATTGTCCAAAATGTGGGGCGTCAAGGTGAAAAATGATGACTCTGGGTAAGTCCAAAATTGGCACTCCTGCCAAGGTGATGTCGTATGTACCTATAGTATCATGGTTTCAATGCTTGTTTGCCAATATCATGTATGCAAAAAAAATTGTCTTGGCATGCAGAGCAAAAGAAAAACAATAATGGGATCTTACAATATACGTTTGATTCCCCAAAATGGAAAAAAAATTGATTCACCGTACCCTAAATTTGGTGAAGAAGTCAGGAATTTAAAACTTGGGATTTGTGCCTATGGGATGAATTCACAATGCATATTAAGTAGCCAACATAGCACTTAGCATTTTATGATTATTATATACAATTTTCCTCCCTAGTTGTGTATGAAAATAATTATGAAATGTTTTCCTTGTTAAAATTAGGCCACAAACAACCTGGTAATGATATTGATATTTTTATTGACCTGTTATTGATGACTTAAAGAACCCCTAGGGAGAATGTGTAATGACCTATGATGTTTCGTGTAGAGAGACATTTTTGTGTATGTTGTGTTGTTTTGCACTATTAATAAATCTTCAGCATATGTGAATTTGTTTGGATACAATGTAAAAAGATCCAATGTATGCCCATATATGTGAGGAGAACATTGATTCAATACAACAAAAATATGGCGGCAAGATTATATATCTTGATCATTGAAGCTTTCTTCTAAAAGTGCATCCTTACCCAAGGTTGTGAAAAGCACTCAATAGATCAAATGAAAAATGGAGTGCCCTATCCATATCAGGGAAGCTTATTTATAAAAGAGTAAAAGGATTTGTCAATGCATTTTGTAAGAGATCACAATGTATTATTCCCACATAGAGTGACAAGTCTTTATTCAAAAAGAGGTCAATATTATGGGGATCTTCCTTATTTGGAGTTCTTTGGTAGTTAGGAATTGTATCAATATCATGCATGTTGAGAAAAATGTCTGTGATAGAATCATTGGTACTCTGCTGAATAATCAAGGTAAGAGTAAAGATAGCATCAAATCCAGAATAGACCTACGTGAAATGGGTATAAGGAAAGAATTAATGACAGAAGTTATTAGTGATCTAAAAAGATATTTACCTCCTTCTTGCTACATGTTACCTAGATAGGAGAAGAGAACTTCTTGCAAGTGTTTACTTAATGTTAATTAACCAGAGGGATAGTCTTCCAATATATATAGATTGGTATCAATGAAGGATCTGAAGTTGATAGGTCTTCAATCTCATGAATGTCACACTCTAATGCAACATGTATTGCCCATGGAAATTTGATCTATATTGTCAAAGTGTGTAAGGTTTACAATCACCAGTCTTTGTTTCTTCTTCAGCACTCAATACAGCAAAGTTACTGATATCGAGAATCTTGATAAGTTGCAAAAATAAGTGTTCATTATCATGTGCCTTCTTGAGATGTCTTTTACTCCTTCATTCTTTGATATCATGGTAAATCTTGTTGTCCGTTTTACTAGGAAAGTGAAAATATTAGGTCAAGTTTTCTTGCATTGGATGTATCCTTTTGAAGGTACATGAGTGTTTTTAAAAGTGGTGTGTGAAACCATTATCGGTCTGAATGGAGCATTATTGAGGGATATGTGGCTAGGAAGGTTACAAAATTTTGCAATGACTTTCTAAATTATAATGAATCTCCTGCTAATGAAAAGAATATTGATCCCTATTCCAAAAAAGGGACTTTAGGAGCATGAGTGAAAGTAATTAGTCATGAGTTGAGCGAACAAGAACACTAGTATATTTTACACAATATTAACAAAGTGGATATTTATATCATAGATCATACCAATTTTATCAAGATAAAATATCCTCAAGCTATCACAATATGACTTCCTAGAGAGGGTAATAATACATTTATTAGGCGGTTTGAAGATAAAGTCTTCCATCAACTATCTCAAACACCAAATAGTGTTGCTGAAAATATCAAATTACTTTCTTTTAAACCAAAAATAAATGTCATGTCTTACAAAGGGTTTGACATAAATGGATTTTCATATTACCCAAAATGTCAAGATGATAAGAGTGTAGTTCAAAACAGTGGGGTCATCCTTCGAGCATCTTCATTATATTTTTCTATTGTAAAGGATAGTTCACATGAAGCTAAAAATTATGGTGTCATTGAAGACATATGGGATTTTGACTACATAGATTTTAGAGTTCTTGTGTTTAGGTGTAATTGGGTTGATAACACCAAAGGAGTTGTAGTGGATGAATTGGGTTTCACATTAGTAAATTTTGAAAACATTGGCGAGAAGGGTGAACTATTGATAATGGCATCACAAGAGAAGCAACTATTCTACTTCAACGATCCTACAAATTGAAAAATGGTGTGTCATTCTTCATGGGAAAAGGTAGTTCATTGTAGATAATATAGATGAAGATGAGTACCAATACAAGTATGATGACTCTAGTCTATTCTCAGTTGGCTTGCCAACACCAAATGTTGAAGCTAGCATTGACTTATATCTTTGTGGATATCACACAGAAGGAATATTATTTGATCAAGGATCCTACCAATACTAGAGGCATATATTTTATTTTTTAACTTCTAGGTGTGAATTTTAAATTCTTTATTTTATTTATAAATATTTCATATGTGACATGTACATTTTACATTCTTTATCACTAATATTGAATTTTTGAAATATTTTTAATAAGACATCTTTTGATGAGAACCATGATCATGTGCACCATGAGGATTAGCACCAAGACAATGTAAGCTGTATTGGTTTATTACATAGATGTGCATTTTAAATTCTACATCACATTTATTACATAGATATGCAATTTACATTTTCTATCACGTATATGTATTTCTTGACCATTTTGAGATGCACATATTGAGGATGTGTGTCCTGAGGATCTTGTTGGCTTTGTAGAGGAACAGAATGGTCGTGCATGTAGAAGAGGCATCACCTCGATTGTTATGTTTTGCTGACAAATTACTATTGATGATGATCAGAGGGATCTCCACGAGCAAATAAAAGAAGGCAAGTTCATCTTGAGGGCCCAAGGAATTAATTGATGATTGATCTAGATACTCTAGAGCATCCAGGCTGTGTTAGGGATGTTGGGGTTGGTGTCGGTATAAGATCCTTTTTTGGATCATTGGAGAAGCGCAAATATGTCAAGAAAGGAGTTCAATCAGAAGAGCATGTGCAAGACATGATTGCAAAGGGAATAGAGGATGCAATGAGATAGTATCAGGCTTCTCAGTCTCAACCTCCTTAGGTAATACCTATGCTACCACACTCTTCATATGAGGTGGACCCCTCTACAACAGAGGTGGTTGGGAGTAATCCCATGGATCTTCCAGCTGACTCACCCAGTGTAAGTCTTTTTCTTAATATAATAGTTTTGCAGGTGACTATGTTTGTATTTAGGTGTATAATAATATAACACTATATACAAACTTTTAGGGATTGAGGTCATGTCATCTTTTAATAGAAGAATATGTCATTACAGTGGAAGAGGCTTACCGACCCCTTCCAGTTGGCATGATTCATGGTGTTCCAATACCACCCCTTCTAGTTGACATGATTCATGGTGTTCTAATACCCACTGATGTGGTTCATGTGTCTATCAGGCTTGTCTACATTGCTTGAAAGTAGACATGATTGTCACATGTCTAGCCCGACCATGAGAGAATAGGTTATGTTGAAGGCGGCATGCATATGTGGTCCAAACCATGAGTTGTCTATAACAATATATGCTAAATTTTCATTTTGTTTGTATTTGTGATAATTTTTACTTGTGTATATAATTGGAACTTGACATGAGAATACATATATGGGCTCATCTTTAATACCTGCGCAGGTAGCTAACCACACACCCTTCCTATCACTTTTTTTAAATTCGCAAATGTAGAGGAGAATTTTATCTAGCTCCCCAAAAAAAATCATCCAAAAATAATGTCATTTGCCCCACCAAAATCAAAAAATATGTCTATATATTTACTAATTGTATATTTTCTGCGCAGTTACTTATTTAGTCATATAGTTACTCTTTTATCAATATAGTTACTCTTTTGATCTTAGAGTTACTTTTGTGTACCATATAGTTATACTTTTAGATGTGCGGGTAGTGAAAAAATCAGGCTACCCGCGCGGGTAACAAATAAATCTCATATATATATATATATATATATATATATATATATATATATATATATATATATATATATATATATATATATATATATATATATATATATATATATATATATATATATATATATATATATATATATATATATATATATATATATATATACAGGTCATAGCTCCTAAGAAACCCCCTATAGTTCATCCTCCACTTCCTCCTCCTGATATTTAGTTACCTGCTTGGATTGAAAAGGACACATTCGACTCGATAGGTCCTAAGTGTAGGGGGTTGGCACTATGGCTAAGCGACTTAGAAGAAGAGTCGATTATGATGGTCCATATTAAGGTGGACATTGCAGGTCAAGCTCATGATACTTGTTTATTCGTGCAAGACGTGGTGGGGCTATTTACCTATGCTTGGTTGCATACAACTTCCATAGAACTTTAGTTATGGTGAGATCTTATGGTAAGTATACCTCATTCTATATATGTTGTTTTTTTAATATATTGATACATACATATTTGTATTGTAACTATTTATATGGGGTGTGGGGATATTTCTCACTAAATAATGAGATATTTCTAGTCCCGTCATTGATTAGTTGTGTAGATAAAGACCCAAAATTTGTTACCGATTACTACTCTACTACACTTAAATATTTTGATAATGTGAGAAAGAGTGTTATTATAGCTTCTTTTGATGTTGGGTAAGTTTTGGACATTTGGCTTGTAATTTTGACTTATAAATTACATTTCATTGTGGATTTTGATTTTTCTTTTATTGTCCTTCTTTTCACATTGTAATAATCATTGGTTGTTGTTGGCAATTGTCCTCAAGACTCTAACGATGTATTATCTAAATCCTTTGGGTGAGGAAGTAGGCAGTGGGGGACACATAATGAAGAAGGAATTATTTATGTGAGTTAATTTTTTTATATCCTTTAATATATATTAATATATGCATCATTAATTACATGAATGTTTACTAATTCAACTGAATGTGTTACTTTAAATAATAGGGCTACAAAAATTTAAAAGGGTAGAGAAAAGATGGATAAGAAAAATAAATCATTAAGTAGGAAGGATGTTAAAGTAGTTTTATGACTCTAATACATATATATATATGCCAACTACGTTTAATTTTATTTGTTAAGGTTTCTCATAACTGTAAATTTACAGTGCCTTGTACAAGACAATAGTTGGGAAACTACATGATGGAATATATGGACCTAATTGTCAGACAGGTGACAATAGACATCCATTATGTATAAAAGATAATCTATATAGTCTTGATCATAATAAGTAAATAGTTTCATTTGATAATATAAAAAAAAAAAATCAAATCAAACTTTTGAATTATTTCATTCTCTTTGTTTTTGTTTGAAATAATAGAGCTCTATACAAAAGAAGAGATAGATGAGATACAAAAAGAGTTGGCACATGCCTTCATTAAGGAAATCAATTTTGGATTTGATTGGGATAAAATATGAGTTTTCTATACATTGATCTCATTATTTCTATATACATGTGGTGGTTATGACTTTTTCTAACTTAAAATTTAATGTGCGTGAATAGTTTGTGCATATGTGAATGATGTGTGTATATACACAGTGTGTGAATAAATATGAAGATGAATGAATACAATGAGAACTACATTTGTGCATGTCATGAGAATAGAATTTGGTAATGGATCTTGTATGTATTTTCTAAATTATGTATGTACATGAGAATAGAATTAAGTATTGAATATAATGGAATTGAAGAATGGAAATGTAAGTGGAAGGATTTTTTGTATGTGTTTGTCATTGTAATTTTTGTAGGTGTGATGACATGTAAGATGAACACAGAATGGAACATGTAGTTCTAATGAACTGCATATTTTGCATCTTACTGAACATCCAAATAGCAGGTCTGCAAACTTGCTATTTTAAAATAAATAAAAATTGTGGCGTCGGTGTAGATCTATGGGGTCAGTTTGTTAACCAAAACTGGTGGCACATTTACCATTATCAGTTAATATTTTACCTGATAAGGAAGTACAAAGTTGATTTTGGTGATCGAATTGATGCAACAGATCACTTGTGGTGTCTGTTAATTTGAAAAATATACATTTTTACCATATGGTATCAGTTGATGTTACCAAAACTAAAGATAGTGTTACCGAGCCCGTAACATGGCTATGCTTCCTAGCACGACCGTGCTTCCAATATAGTTGTGTTACTCTACGTCATCGATTTTTTAGACTAAAATTGACGACATTGTTTGACTATTGCATTAGTTGCTTGCCAGGAATCAATGACACAAAGCGATTCCACGACACTAATATCACTATGAGTCATTGATTTTTGTTTGCACAAAAACTAACAGTCTCTATATTGTCGGTTTGACTATTTCCAAAAAAATTGACGTAGAAGGTCCTTAGTTATAGTGTCACCCACTTAGGTGTCGATAAAAATTGGCGTCATAGGTCTATGTTAATTGACGCTAAAGGTGGTATTTGTACTAGTTTTTATAGAATGTTAGTGTTTGTTGCTTATAAATCCTATCATATGTTAAAAAGAGCAATGTTGTGATTGTCTTCATAGAAAAATAGTTTATGTGATCCAAAATCATATGTTTCTTAGTGTGTGTACTTCCATTAATACATGTATGTATGTGTCTATACACGTGTGTGTAGCTCTTGCATGTGTGAAACCTTGTAGCTATAACTATATTTTCTCTTCCATTACTACATTATTCTTAAAAGAGGGAAGAAGAGAAATATAACCCATTTTCACCAACAACATACGACTCAAACAGAAATGATATATACTTGCTATGAAAATGGTATATGTTTACATATAGAGTAATATACAAAAAACAATATTATCAGAATGCATTATAGACTGTGAGAACGTAATGATGTGTGTTCCATGTACATTATGTTATTTCTCTACAATTGATGTATTAAATATGTTTTTGCTAACTGTTATATGCATTTGTTACACTCATACAAATCCTATAGTATTTGTAATGACCCCCTTCCCCAAGATTTCCATGAAGGAGGTCGACATAGACAAGGGTTGAAATCTCATATTTCCAAGATCAAATTCATAAGAATATACTAATAACAACCATCATTAAATTGAAAAGGTAAGATATGATGTTTAACAAAGTTGGGGTCCAAAAAAGGTACATGATTGGAAATTTGGAAACATTAAACTAAATATAGATATTTAGGAACTAGAAATGAAATGCTACTTAGATCCTCTTGGTTTCATTGAGAATTCTTCACTGCATGAAAAAATTTAGCTGCATATTTGCATTTGATCTGTATCTGAAGTTCAACCTAAAATGCTAACAAAATGTTCAATATATGTCTACGTTGCGTATTTGGGTTCATTAACAACAATGCACATAATAGTGAATATGTATGCGGAAGAAAAGATCAAATATTTTGTAAGTACTGAATTCAATATTTATGTTTTTAACCCATATTACAAAAATCTCATTTGATGAATGACTATTTCTTCCAGCAATTGAGTCTTTATTATTTTCATGGTACCTCAACAATGGAATTTTTTATTTTCATATATGTTTTTGTTCACCCTCTCAATGATCATTACCTGAAGATTGGGAGTGGGTCCCCCTCCTAAAATACCCTTATGAGATTCTAATATTGGGTTCAAATTTCATCTTAGGTTTTAATGATACACATAGGTCATTATCATTTGCACAATTGAAAAACCAATACATTTTCAAGAGTAAGTAAACTTCATACAACTTTGAAAAATAAAACACACTTAAGAGAAGTTTATAATATAAATCTCACAAATATTTTATGCCTGGAGTCAAGTAAAGTGCATAAAAATGAAGATGACAGAGTATTGGTGAAGGATGATGATATAAAGAACCAATAGAGAAACTACTTTCATAAGATTTTGAATGGTGATATTGGGAACAAATTAAGAGACTTGGATGACAGAAATGCAAGATATATCACTTACTCATGATGAGTTTCACGATCTGAGGTCAAGAATGCTTTAAAAAATATGAAAATAAAAAAGGCATGCGGTCTAGACGGTATTCCCATTGATGTATAGAAGGATATGGGTGATGAAGGAGCTATGTGGTTAACAAATTTCTTTAACAAGATTATGAAGACAAAGAAGATGTCGAATGAATGGATAAATATTACTATTTTCCTAGTCAATAAGAGTAAAGGAGATGTTCAGAGTTTCACAAACTACAGAGGTATCAATCTAATAAATCATACTATGAAGCATTGGGAGAGACCATAACACAGATATCAGACAAGCAATTTGGTTTTATGCCTGGAAGACCAATAACATATGCCATTTTGCTGATAAGGAAGCTCATGGAGAAGTGCATAGAAAGAAAAAGAGATCTTCATATGGTTTTTATTGATCTGGAAAAGGCCTATGATCGAGTACCCAGGGGAGTCTTATGAAGGTTTTGCATAAAAAGGGTGTGCCTATCTAATATATTGACTTGTTCAAAGACATGTATGATGGCTCAACTGCAAGTGTTATGACTCCTAGAGGAGAGACACAAAATTTTCCTATCACCGTTGGGTTACATAAAGGATCATCATTCAGTCCAAATCTATTTGTTCTTGTTATGGATGAGTTGATAAATAATGTTCAATGTAATATCCCTTATATGTTATTTAATGATGATATTGGGTTCATTGCTGAAAGAAAAGAAATATTGAATGATAAAGTTGAAATTTAGATAAATGCATTGAAATCTAATGGATTTGTGATTAGTATAAGCAAAATTGAATGTATGCATTGCAATTTTAGTCAATCTTCAATTGTGAATGGTGGAGTCAAGTTGGATGGAATGGATTTACCAATATGTGATAAGTTTTGTTACTTGGGTTCTATTATTAAAAAGGAGGGTGAGGTCTATGATGATGTTTGTCATAGGATCACACCATAATGGTTGAAGTGGAGGAGTGCAATTGAAGTAGTATGTGACCAAAAGATCCCTCTCGAATTTAAAGTAAGTTTTATAGAACAGTAATAAGGCCAGCAATGTTATATGAGAGTGAATCTTGGGCAGTGAAGAAATAAGGTTTCAATAAGATGAATGTGATCAAAATGTGTATGCCGAGATGGATGTGTGGGAAGACAACAAAAAATCATTTGAGGAATAACTACATCAGAAACAAAGTGGGGTAGTGACCATCAAGAACAACTTGTGTGAAGGTGGTCTATGATGCTACGGACATGTGCAGTGTAGACTGATAAGTGCACCTATTCAAAACAAGGCTATTGAGTCAGACACAATGAAAATAAGCATAGGAAGATCTAAATTAATTTGGGAAGAACTTATAAAGAGATATTTCAAATTCTTACATCTTGATCAGAGTATTGCCCATAATTGGAAAAGAAGGATCCATGTAGACTACCCCAACATGGTTGGGATTGAGACTTAGATGATGATGATGATGATGATGATGATGATGATGATGATGATGATGATGATGATGATGATGATGATGATGATGATGATGATGATGATGATGATGATGATGATGATGATGATGATGATGATGATGATGATGATGATGATGATGATGATGATGATGATGATGATGATGATGATGATGATGATGATGATGATGATGATGATGATGATGATGATGATGATGATGATGATGATGATGATGATGATGATGATGATGATGATGATGATGATGATGATGATGATGATGATGATGATGATGATGATGATGATGATGATGATGATGATGATGATGATGATGATGATGATGATGATGATGATGATGATGATGATGATGATGATGATGATGATGATGATGATGATGATGATGATGATGATGATGATGATGATGATGATGATGATGATGATGATGATGATGATGATGATGATGATGATGATGATGATGATGATGATGATGATGATGATGATGATGATGATGATGATGATGATGATGATGATGATGATGATGATGATGATGATGATGATGATGATGATGATGATGATGATGATGATGATGATGATGATGATGATGATGATGACGATGATGATGATGATGATGATGACGATGATGATGATGATGATGATGATGACGATGACGATGATGATGATGATGATGACGATGACGATGATGATGATGATGATGATGAGGACGATGATGATGATGATGATGAGGACGATGATGATGATGATGATGATGATGATGATGATGATGATGATGATGATGATGATGATGATGATGATGATGATGATGACGATGATGATGATGATGATGACGATGATGATGATGATGATGATGATGATGATGATGATGATGATGATGATGATGATGATGATGATGATGATGATGATGATGATGATGATGATGATGATGATGATGATGATGATGATGATGATGATGATGATGATGATGATGATGATGATGATGATGATGATGATGATGATGATGATGATGATGATGATGATGATGATGATGATGATGATGATGATGATGATGATGATGATGATGATGATGATGATGATGATGATGATGATGATGATGATGATGATGATGATGATGATGATGATGATGATGATGATGATGATGATGATGATGATGATGATGATGATGATGATGATGATGATGATGATGATGAAGATGACGATGACGATGACGATGACGATGACGATGACGATGACGATGACGATGACGATGACGATGACGATGACGATGACGATGACGATGACGATGACGATGACGATGACGATGACGATGACGATGACGATGACGATGACGATGACGATGACGATGACGATGACGATGACGATGACGATGACGATGACGATGACGATGACGATGATGATGATGATGATGATGATGATGGTGATGGTGATGATGATGAGTACAAATATGATGAGTACAAATATGTTAACTATTGTTTTGTCAGCATTTTAGGTTAAACTTGGGATCTGAATCATATGTATAGTTTTGGCTAAATTATATCATGAAATGAAAAATTATAAATGACACCATGTGAAGCCTTTCATTTCTAGTTCCTATAAATCTAGGTTAACTTCCATGTTTTTTAAATTCCCGATCGTGTACCTCTATTTGGTACCCAACTCTATTTAATATCATATCTTATCTTTTCAATTAAATATTAGTTTTTATTAGTATCTTCTTGTGGACTTGATCGTGGAAATATGAGATAACAGTCATTCTCTATAGAATTCATTTATGGGGATCTTGAGGAAGGGTTTGTTACAAATAATATCAAATCCAGATCCACTAAAGAACTAATAATAACTAATGGTTTCAAACTTCATAGAATCACAAGGGAAATATTAGACTATTTTCAAAAGGTGATGATGTCTAGGATTAGGTCACAACCTGGGGGCTAGGAAATTTTTCCTTTGTACCACAAGTTGGTTTACGAGGACTATTGGTCTACTATGAACCTACCAAGACAAAACCTTAGGGTTTTACAAAATAGCATACCTTTTAGGTTTCCTTGTATATATTTCATCTCTCTCCACCTGATGATGTACGTAAATCCTAAGAACCTAATATGTTTGTCTCCTATAGAGTATAGTTTCTTGTTAAGTAGGGTTAAGGCATCCTCTACCAACAAATAATGTAATGTAACATCGGCTCAGCTATAAAACTATGATATAAGTTCCCAAAATATTTTAATATATTTTTTGGTGTACATATAAACATATATAAATGTATGTGTATCTTTATGGCATGGCTCACACTAGGATTGTGATCTCAGAGGATGGCCCAAAGCACAAGGTGAAATGTGAGTCTTCCAACACAAACAAAAGGAAGGCTCGTAAGTGTAAGGAGAACCCTAATGTTGACTACAACCCTCCTAAGGTTGATTATTAAGGTAGTAGAGATGTTCTGCCTAGAGTAGTGCAAGGTGTTGATAGATGTCAAAAGTTCCCTAGTAATAAGAGATGTAATAATGGCACTCCTAACCCTAATTGTACTCACATTGGAGTTACCACTATCTTGGAATTTGTCAAACTAAATAGAGAGAAGTTTGGCGAGAGGACAAATCTGAAGTAGTTGATAAGCTTTGATTATGGGCTCGTAGCATTTGAAAATGGTGTTTATATCTAAGAGGTATTCGATAACAAGAAAGTTATCTTTGATACACATGAGTTTGAGGGAGCCATGAAACCGTGGTTGGAAAACTATCTTCCTACTAGGATTTTGACACAAGACTTCATTTCATAAGAAGCCTTTTGTACCATATTCAATACTCTCTTTCTCCCCATAACAGCTCAAAAGGATTCATGGATCTCCAACAAGGGGTGTTATGTCAGTGACTAACTATGCCAAGAAATTCAAACTCCTAGAGAGCTTTGCTTATATGCTCATTGAAATGTGTTGAGTAGAACACAAACCTTTGGCTTTGTCTAACATGATTCAAAGTTTTGAAGATGCTCTTGATTTTACCCTAATGATGGAAAGGACCATTATTGTTCCCAAAAATGATCTTTTGGGCACCAAGGTTTTACCGAGGGTACATTTGCTCCCAACTCTAAGGGGGCAATCTCAAGGGTGCAACTAGGGCAAAGAAAGGGTAAAGGAATCAATAAGATTCATAAAAAAGGTTGCAAGTGAGAGGTTCTACCCACATATTAAAATCGCATAAGGAGGCACTCCCAAAAGTGTAGATTTGAACAGTCATTATGTTATAGGTGCAAAAAATAGAGGTGTTTCCAGTTCAACTGGCACCTTAGGCCCCACTAAGGAATGATGATGTAGCTCAATCCATAGTGTCTTAGGCTACAAGTGATCATTAAGAGGATAGACTCTTCTCAATCAACAATGAAGAAGCCTAAGCTAATACAAATAATCGATACAAGGTACCATCTCTTTTAAAATATGGAAAACTCATTTTGTTTGTCTTGAAAATCTTGAAAAAAATAGGATATAATTTGCAAAACAAAAAATGTGTAGGTATGCTTGATATAATGTGTCATTTAGTAAAAATATTTTCTTGGCTCCAGAACTATGAGCACATTTATTTCACATCTCAAAACGATGCTTGATTTTTTTTCAAGTATTTAGGATATGACCTAGATGTCTTTACCCCCAATGAATGAATATTTTTATCTATGAATACACTTGTAATAGCAGTAAAATATCAAAACTTTAAAGCTTCATTTTTCTTGACATGAACGACTTTGTTTACATTATGGGAATGGATTTGATCACACTATCATTCCAAAATAGACTATATGAATCAGAAATAAGAGTAGGAAATCAGAATAATCAATTGACCATTAGAGGTAGGAAGGATGCATCCAGTAGGTTGTATATCTTGACTTTGAAAATCAAAGGTGGTTAGATAAAAGTTGTCAAGTGTTCCTTGACATAGTGATTGAGTCAGAGTCTAAGGTACACCCTATTAAGGAAATATACAAAGTTTAGGATTATGATGACGTGTTGTTGGAGGATTTTCTAGGCATCCATCTAGAGAGAGAATTAAAATTCTCCATTAAACTAGCTCATGATACTAACCCATTTCTAGGTCCCCTTATAGAATGGAACATGTTGAGTTGCTTGAGTTGAAAAAACTAGCTCATGATACTAACCCATTTCTAGGTCCCCTTATAGAATGGAACATGTTGAGTTGCTTGAGTTGAAAAACCAAGTACTCCAAGAACTCCAAGACAAAGGTTTTATCCAACCTAGTACCTACCCTTGGGGAGTCCTCATACTTTTTGTTAAAATTAACATGGTTCCCTCCTCATGTGCATTGATTATTGCATGTCAAACCTAGATATAATAAACAATAAGTCTCCCTTACCCAGGATTGATGATCTCTTGGCCAGTTGAAAATTCCCTAAGTTTTCTTTAAAAATACCTATGGTGTGGGTATCACTAGTTAAGCGTCAAGGAGGGTGATATTTGTCAAATTGTTTTCAAAACCCATTACGGACACTATGAGTTTCTAATAATATCATTTGGGTTATCAAATGCACATGTGGTTGTCATGAACCTAACAGTGTGTTCCAACCCTTTTTGGAAGCTTTTGTGATTATCTCTATAAATGACATCCTTGTCTTCTTACATAGTATAGAAAATTATCAGGAACACCTATCTAGGGTCCTTGAGATTCTTAGAAATAGAATTTTATAGGATGTTTTGAAAATGCAAGTTCTAGATAACCAAGATTTGAATGAAACAGAATATTATATGTGGTTCAAACCTATTAGTTTGAATATTAAAAGGATAACAGAAGGGCAAGAAAAGGACTTTCAACGTATCTATTTTGTTGCCATCTTTTCTATTATAGCAAGAGGGAGAGTAATAGGAAGGAAATCCCAAAATTTGAGAGCAAACGAGCATTCCCGGTGGCCTAGAGAATAAGGGAAGTTTGTATCTTGTATTTGCATAGAAAACATGGTTACTATGTTTTGAACACATTAATTGAAAACTAAGTGTTGTGGGCCTTTGGGGAGTCAGATTCATCCCCCTTGATGTGTCATGCAGATCATGCGTCTTGGATCCCAAATCGACAATCCAGGGATGATCGTCCACCTCTCTCCATGGAAATAACATGTACTCTTGATTTCCCTCTCTCCAATCACCTCCTCACTCCAGAGAAACAACTCCAATCTCTTCCTCTCTCTCTCTCTCTCTCTCTTCTGAGTCCTTTAACCCCCTAAAGTCAAGGAGAGGCGGCACAAGATAAAATTTCTCAAACATGCTCTCTATACTAGTTCTAAGGCATGACCCCAATGGAAGCTAGGGATTTTCCCGTGCCTGTATAAGGGCATTGTAAGCACCAGAGAGCCTCGTGCACGCATACCACATCGCCAATTACATCACCAAAGCATGAGCCTCCTCCTTGGTCACCATCTTCATCCCCAGTTACCTCCTCTCCCTGGCAAACCCAACCATCTTTGGCTAAATTAACTTGGCTTGAAGCTTCTTGTGATCACCACCACACTATATGTGACCTTGGCTCATATTGCCTTTTGGCAAGGCTTCTTCCCCAACTATGTCACTTCTTCTTACCTTTTTCGACAATGACAAGGAGATTCAGACACCTCCAAGCACCATCGGACCCAACTCTAGACTCTTTGAGGCCCCAAGACCTCTTATCATCACCTAATCCTAAGAAGCGGTAAAGCCCCTCACCCATCTTCCTTTCTCTCCTTTTTTCCCAGCCACCATAGCACCCCCTACACCACTTCTGGATATCGTATGGCTCAAGCAAGGTCTCATTGACCTCGGTATTAAATGGCTAAGCTAGTCACAACCTTGGCAACGTCCTTCGACATAGGGCGGAGAGACAACCCTCGTGTTGCCCTCCATTGCCTTGTTGCTCAAGAGGGAGGGTGCGGAAACAATCCCCAAGGGTGAATCACCACCCTACCGTCCAACACTTTCCATTCCAAGGAACGACGTGAGAGGCAATAGAATAAGTCCCCAACACCCTAGAGCTAGTCCACTCTTTTTAAAAGAAAATTATATAGACTAAGCTCGCTATCGGTCTGAGTTGGATTAAAATAGAAAAATCACATCTTCCTATTCCTTGCTTCAAACCTGAAAGATATATACGTCTTTTAATTAAGAAAATGAGAGGAATATTTTAAACATTTTCGTCAAACCTAATTCCATCTTTAATTTGAAAGTGACTTTAGGAACCCTTTTAAGTGGATCATATGTTGTAAAGCCTAATAATGATAATTGTCCTATACATGGATTCTAAACCTAACATTAACAGTAAAACCTAAATCTTTGAGTTTGTATTTGATAATAAGGATAACCCTTCCAAAATTGACAATAAAAATTGTGCCTTAACTAAATGATGATGACTTCATAGTTTATATCCAAAGGGTTGGAAATATACAAACACTAAGTTCCATCTAAACATGATTCAACCCCATACTTAAACCCTAAAACCCTTACTAAAACCCTAGAAAAGGATTTTGGAGAAACTACTAGCATGTTAGTGATGTATGTTTATTTTCATATTAAGTCTTGGATTGGTTTGATTTGGACATCTTTTGCTCTCTGAACAAGGTATGTGCGCTAATTATGGTTAACTGCTTTTGATCAAGGTTTACTTACTCTAGAAAATGTATTGATGGTTTTAATCCTACAAATGCTAAAAACATGTGTATCATTTTACTATAGGATAATATTTGAACTCGGGTGCCACAATCTCATATTGGTCTTTTAGGGAGAAATCTACTCCCGAATTACAAACAATGATCACGAAAATAACATATACTCCATTGATTTAACACTATATTAATAAGAAAAGAGTCCAGTGTTGGACGAAACAATGATCAGCGAAAGAGATACTTGTAATATGGGTTGAAAATATAAATATAAAACGTGAAGTTCATCACTTCCAAAATATTTCATCTTTTTCTACCACATAAATTATTACAATTATGTGCGTCAATTGTGATTGAACCCACATACACAAAATAGAAATATATTAACGGTTGTTTTGTCAACATTTTAGGTTAAACTTGGAACCAAATCTGATGTGGCCGGATTATATCTGAAGTGAAGAACATAAATGACGCAAGGATGATTTAAATAGCATTTTATTTCCAATTCCTAGGAAAGAGTCCATTCCTTTAAGTATCTTTATCTTATGGATAGAATGAGATGTTAACCATTATTAGTATGCTTATGTAGATGTGATTTTAAAAGTATGGTATAACTACCGCTGCCTCTTGCCTCTGAAGACCTCATTTATGGGGATCTTGGGGAGTGGTCATTGTATTTGTTCATTTTACTAGAAATGTACATTGTCTGAGTAGTTGTTCTCTCTCACACACACACATATGCACACACGTAGGGCGTAATTTTTTGATATGCCTATTTTGCCTCCCCAATAGAAACGGGTATGGTACCGAAAGGCCGCAGTCTATGATTCCCCTCAAACAAAACGACAATTAGCCAGCAAAATTGAGCATTTCAGACAGCGCCCTTCGAGCATTTTCTTGGTTAGCACAATTCAATTTGCAAGCACTTGCAGACAATACAAGTCGAGACTGAATGCCGTACACGTTGCAAAGAAATCTTTCAGAAAGTGCGGACACACCATTTCAGTTGCGTAAATTGGAAGATTTCTTCAGGACAGAATGGCCGTTATCTCAATTTAGACTTTCCATCTTTAGGCATCTGTTGTCTGCGGCATAATTAGCTAGAGGCCACTTCCTGTTTTCCTTCCAAGCCGAAAGTGTGAAGCAAGATCCCAATGCTGGCTCAATGGAACGATACTAGAAGGTTACTTTCTACGATGTTGCATCCCACCGCCAAATAGTACCATCATCACAAGCAGCAAGAATCGTGCTGCAATAGATATTTTGGTTTTAATACCGTACTGTAAATACGTTGTGGAAAAAAGATAGAAAGGTAAACAAAACGACTATATATATATCATTGATACAAGAATATATTATCTAGGAACCTTTTTTTTTTTGCATGCAAAAAACAGATGCAATGAAAACTAAACCTTCCGTCAAAGGACACTGCAGTCTGTCGAATTGTAGATTTGCAATGATTGTGAGATAGCCTGAAAAGGTTGAACTGTCAGGAAAAAAATGGAACTGTGTATAGAAATCTAGTAGTTCATGGACAGTGTTATTGCTTATGGATCAGTTTATACTTTGCTACGAGGACGGGTGGGCTTGATTGGAGTTCCCAAACAAATATTTTTCCTTCACGGTTACCTGATCAAATATAAAATTTAAACAAACAACCATTAATACTAAGTGATTCAATAAAGAACAGAACAACTAGCAAACTTATAAGGACAACAACTAGTCGTGCTACCATTCATTTAACAGAAACAAGGTTTAAAAGAGTTTTCTCTTTCCAGAAAAGGGTGGTATTGCAGGTTTTCCATCAATGTTACAATCTCAGTACCAAGACATTATTTTAATGTTATAACCACCTGAAAATTCTAGGTCCAGTATGTTAACGAGTCCATCAAAACGCTTGTAGACAATTCAGCATTTGCCCAATTACCTGCATTTTCTTCAGAGTCTATGATAGACACCAACATTCATTTGATTCTGATTAGTACATACCTGAAGAACGCTGTCCAGTCCTCAAAGTGGATTAACATCGCAGAAGCAAGAACTCTCCCATTATATTTGAATTACCTCTCTTAAACATTTAGCATATTAATATTTAGTTTTTTGTATATGATACATAAAATTTGACATGTTATGACATCACCTAGTCAAAGCGGTTGAACTGGAGACCAATCAGTTGTTAACTTTTCCACGTTGGTTTATGGGATGGGCGTGAAAACCTTGCATTAATCTTCTTAATGAGCAATTGAGCATAGAAACACAGTTTGAAATGACATATAGCTAGGACCATGGAACTAAACTTCAGGCCTAGGCAATGTCAAAGCACCACTACGTCAACATGGTTCCAAATTCGGAATGAAGTTTTCCCCTTGTCGTCGAAGTTGGATTTTTATAGTGTGTCTTCGTCCCAACATCCTCCAAGTTGTCGATGTTCCCCTGGAGTTGGTGGATGTTGGGGCAAAGTTCATACGGCCCAGAATATTAATCCTATGTAGTGCCCTAACGGCATGTTTGGTTCTAAGGAAAGGACTAGAAGGGATTACGTGATAGGTCGAATAGGATGGTATATATCAAGGATAGGCTGATGATTTACCAATCCTATGTTTGGTTAGGATCCAGAATCCGAAAAGGATTGGTTTTTCTTTTGCCTCTTTACTATTGATTGGATATAACATCTTTAAACAGATTTTATTGCTATTATACAATTACCTTCTTATTGAAGTGGTTTACACGTCGGTCAGAATCTTAAAACGTGTTTCTCTTCGAATTACATCATTAGATTTAGCTTTTCTTGCTGTCGATCAAACAAATAAATTTTAAATTGATGAGCAATGATCGCTTCGGGTTCCATTTTTTCTCCTTGCCGGAGAAGAGGCAGTAATTAGCAATTATATTGGACACCCAATGACAATGACCGTCCTACCTGCTTGATGCAAGTTCGTGCACACTACTGATGTTCAATCGAGAAGTGGACAATGGATTTCAGAATCGTCACACAATCACCTTCTCGCAGTGAGCTGTGGCAAGCTGACAATGAGCCAGCGACTCTACATTGTCTTTGATCGTTGCCAATCTTATGTTTTCCGTGGCCATCCCGTCACTATGATCTAAGATGCTTGAAAACCTGGTCTCCACCATTCTCACGGCCATCAAAATCGTTCTTCTCCGTCATCCTCCCAAGTTGAGGAAACACAGAAGCCGTATTTATCGGACCGTGTTCGGCATAAATAGAGCGTAGGCGTTCATGAGTATCGTGGAATGGAGGGCGTGGAGATCTAGTCATTATCCCGACTAATACCTAGGGGTAGCGCCCCACTCGCAAGTCCCGGATAAGGGGGACACTAATACAGCTGTATAAAAGTCCAGTGTACAAAAATGCACAACCAAACATAGGTTTGAAAGTAAATGTGGGATTTATATCCTATCCTATGTGTAATACTGCAAACCAAACATGCCGTAAAGGTCACGTAAGGCATAAGTGGTGCCTCCAATCCTATTCACAACTAATAAAATTCCTATGTTTGTTGGCTACCACTCCTTGCTAGAGAAGCTGTTGTAACTACTATTTGACTGCATTTTGTGTGGACATATGGTGAACTGGGTTTGTATATTTATATTACATATTTGACCCTTGCAACTATAAGTGCACATGTTATTAACAACTTGCCTAGGGCAAGAGAGACGTAAATCGTGCTTTTGTTTTAAATCAACATATGTAAGATTGAGTTATAGCATAATTTGAAGTTTTCAATCGAAGTTTCCCTCAAATTCACGTCATTTTCTTCAAAAAAAAACGGCATCAAAGTTTATGGAACTTTGCACCTAAACTTCCTCAAAGTTCCCGTAAACTTCCACTTCCACACCTTGCCAAGACATTAAGGGGTCGTTTGGGTGAGGTAATTACATGCAGTATTGTATTCCGTTTCGGTATTCAAACTACCACATTGATAATTATCTTGTTTGGGTAGTTGTAAGTGTTTTTGCCAATTGTCGTAGTCTAAGTGCAGTATTTTGCATCCGTTCATTTGACGGACCTCCCAAAGTTCGCCAATTTTGGCGAGATTTGGAATCCACCCAGCGACGGTTCCGCCCCGACTCCCCGATCGCCTCTCTCCCGACGCCCCCGATCGCCTCCTCCCTCCATCATCTTCTCCCCCACGAACCGTCTCCTCTTTTGTCCTACTTCCTCCGCGCCACTCCTCCCCTTCGAAAACCTACCCTGACACCCCTTTCTCCCCTGAAACCCTATCCTGACACCCTCTTTCTCCCCCGAAACCCTATCCCGACAACCCCTTTTTCGTGATTCTCCGTCCTCTCCTCCCCCGCCTCACCGCTCCTCGTTTCCTTCAGTATCAATGTGTTTTTGCTAGCGACCCTACCGATTCCACTCCCAAGCCTTGCTTCCAGATTTGGCTTCTAAATTGTGCTGATTCGATGGAGGATCAACCATCTTCTGCATCTAGATCAGACGTTGTGTCTAGGAAGGAGAAGGCGTTGCTTCGGTGAATGATTCCTGAGAGGGTGTCCCTTCATATTTGAGGAAGTATAGCAGGTCTTCAACAGCGCAACATATCTTCAACGGTCGTAACAGCAAGACGTCGTTGGCTCATCTCCGACCCACCGCCCTTACGCCATGTTGGTGTATAGTAGGAGATGACGACCTGACAGAGTTCATTACTTTGTGATCCGCAAGTCGGAAGTTCTCAAGAGAGTTTTCCACCAGGAGTTTCGACGGAAGCTTCCGGTCAGAGATGGTGGATTCAATTGGCGGAGGGATGATAGGGCTGGAACGGCAGGGTAAGTGTTCTAGGAAGTTTGTACGATGGTGAGGCTGTACTCAATGCTCGGGCCAGACCGGACATACTGTCTGTTTGGGACGCTCAGCGCTTTCGTTGCCGGAGTGCAGATGCCTCTCTTCTCTCTTGGTGTGATGCAGTACAGTAGGTGAGGAATTCTGTGGAGGAGCAATTGTCAACATCTTCAGAATCATGGGCAAGAGGCTCACGCTGCAGACGTTCCAGTATGAGCAAAACGGCTCTGTGTTTGCTCCTTACAATGTACTTGCTCGTTATCAGTTTGTTAAAATGCCCCCATTTTTTTTATCAAAATAGGCACAGCGATATTTGACAAATGACATGGGATGGTTTTGTTCAACTTCTCTGTAATCGGCATAGCTTACGAATGTTGCTCTGCTTTTTGTTTATTTAATTGTGAGTGGAACATAGTGCTCTAATCTATGGTTGGACTAATTTGTGTAGCCGAATGTGTCAGCACTTTTGTGTTGAATGGTAGAGTGGTTGATTGCGTATTCAAGTGTCAAGTTTCAAATTCCCATACAGAGAAGACTATACTTGGGTTATATTACGTTGGATAGATGCATGGGAAGTTTAGTTAAATGACCGGTTCGATTTAAATGATGCATTTGAAATAACATGATTTACCAAACAAAGTAATTAAAACGTCAGTAGTCATAATCACTGTATTTGTGAATTCAATGTATGCCAAACAATGTAAATTAGAGTTCAGGTATTTGTTAATTGCTTGATTTTAAATCCCATAACTGATAAATATTGTTGTAATCTCAATGGGGTTACCCAAACGGCCCCTAAGGGCTGATGAAATAAGAAAAGGAGAAAAGGGTGGATCAATTTAAAAGAGATAGGAAAACACAAAACACAGTCGGCAAAAGGAAAGTGCCAGGACAAGAACAAAAGCCACAAAATAGGAGGGGTAGCATTGGTCCACCCCCCCACCCAACAAAGAATGTAGGGGTAAACCTTGTGAGCAGAGATTTCGACAATTGATATAGAAGATTAAGACCTATTCTTGGAGGAAAAGCTCATGATGGCCATAAGACAACAAGATTAAGACCCTGCTTTTGTGGACCAGTTGAGGCAGCAAAAGGATCGGTGGCAACCAGATGCATAGAGCACAACAGGCGAACTCGGCAACAATGGATACATGTGACTCTTGAGGTGGTTCTTTGGCATGTTCTTCACTAGTAGGGTGCAAGGCAGCCAGCAACCTTCACTTCTGTCGACGGAAGCTCCTGGCTTTGAGATGGACAGGATAATGCAACATATGCAGTAGATAGTACGAGGGGAGGCAGCAGTCCGAAAGAGAAAAGTGTACCCATGGAACTAAATGTCGTCGACATGGGGCGAAATTTCGCCGATAATGTCGATGTCGACGGTCGGCGACGTTGAATCCATGTAAACATCCTTATTCCACAATATCCTCGACATTTCGTCGAAGTTGTCGACATTTCCCCATATGTCGGCGAAGTTGACCCAAGTCCATACAAAAATTTCACAATGTCCTCGACATTTATCGAAGTCGTCGAAGTTGGCGACATTCTTCTGGTATTTTGTGGAGTTGGCTGTGTGAGGGGGAAAAAGTGTTGGAGCTTGAGGTAAGATGATTTTGATGTTATTTTTTACTATTCTAAGCTAATAGTAATAGATCGACCCTCTCTCTGCTAAATCTACCATAGATTTACACTATGTAGTTTGTTTATTGTCACAAACTTTATATATGGAAGAACTTCGTAGTTCGGAGTCGACTGTATGTAAGCGTGCATTTATCTACATATGTAAACCTGTATGGATGGCTATATGTAAACATATATTGAGTTTTTAGCTAGATTTGATGAAATCTGTCGATTTTCATCACAAAATGGCTCTTTTTAGCTTAATTTTTGTCGAAGTTGCATCGAAGTTTGGTTGTAAAAATCCTCGACATTTCCACAAACTTCCATGTCCACACCTGTCGAAGTCGGCTCGAAGTCGAAGTCTTGTTCCATGAGTGTAACCCCCCCCTTTTTCATTGTAGAGTGTCTTTGGGTGGCTAGCGTTGTTTTAAAAATTGGTACACAGTGCACAGAGAGAGGGCGTCGTGTAGAGAATGTGTGGTGAGGGAGTATGTATGGTGTTGTTTTTTTTTAAGAAATAAATTACATTAATCTATAGATATAAAAATATTGAATATACAATTATATACATTTAAATGTAAAGAGATCATCGTTGCATGCATCATAAGATAATATGTGTATAAATATTTGAAGTGTGTGTATTATGCTCGGGGTTAGGAAAGATAGATTCCCTTCCCCTCCTACAACTTCTAGCGAAGGTCGGGGGTATTCAACGAGAATGTTTGGCGGTTCGAATTTGGGTTCCTTCATTGGGGAACACCTTAATATGCCAATCGCACTATCCCTCGCTAGCATATAGTGTATTATATACCCATGTATGTATATGTGCGTCTATATAGTTAAATATATACATAAATACACAGTTTGATGTGCATTCAAATGTGTGAGCATGTAGAGAAATGTACCAAAATGCATACTTATAGATATTACAGATGTGTAAAAAAGTGTTATATGCAAAAAAAAAAATATTGTTGTGTGTATTATTGAAATGTATATGTATGCATATGTATATCTTAGCGTTGGAAGATCCACACATTCTTACCATAACCATTCTCCTATAATTATCAAGTGTGATCCCAGGAGTGTACAATATTTTTATGACTATAGCCATCAACTAGCTTATTCGAACTTCGCCTTTGTTGGAAATATTAGTTATAGATAATATACACAATATATTGATAGTATATTTGATACAAGAGAAATTCCCTATGTATAGGGGAGGTGGACAATGTTAAGATATATTTATGCTTTATGTCATTTATCCTCATTTTTAATTAGTCCCACATTGGTGGTTTCTCTTTGCATTACCTCTCTTACCTCTTATAATAGAATTGCTTTGTAATTCCTCCAATCCTCTAACATGATCTCAAAGAAAGTGACATGGCGTTACGCCTTCACCACCCTCCCCCCCAGGTATCATTCCCTTACTCTGGGATCCCCCAAGTCATCGTTGCCCTTTTAGGCTCTCACTCTAGCCTCCTGTCTAGTAGTTGCAGGGCCCTCTTCAAGCCCCAAGAAGCATCATCGTAGCAGTCACGACACCTTGCTACAGTCATTGGGTGCTCCATGCAGCTCTATTGGCCCCACTGTTTCCGCCTTTAAGCTTCATATGTCGAGTCCAGCCCAGCCTAGAGCCTCCCCTACTGCAGTCTTGGTTTCCCCTTGTTGTCGAGCTTCATTGTTGCCAGTGCTACTAGATTGACTCCCTCTGGTGTTACAACCCCAAATTTTGGGTTCTTTTGATGAGAAATGTAATTTTTCATATTAAAGATATTGGAACAAATAATGATATAATTTGCTTTGAATAGATGAGTTTCATGTACAATAGCCTTATTGGTTGTTTTGTGGGCTTTTTATTGGCTATTGAGCCCAATAACAAGAAAAAGGCAAAAGAAACTCCATTATTGAGTGAATAAGAAAATAGAGAAAAGGAAATATGTGAAAACCTCTAGAAGGCAAATCCAAAGAGGGATTTCGTGCCTCTTGGGTTCCTTGGGTCCCAAGGAGCCCAAAGTTGCAAGGAAAATGCAATAAGAAAAGAAAAGATCAATTAAATATTTCCTTATTAAGAAAGAAATTGAAAACGATGATAAAATATGGAAAATAAGTGGAAAGAGGTATGAGTAAGTTATCTTTGATGGATTTTCGAATAAAAAAGGTTTCTATATGTAAAAGGAACCTAGATAAGGAAAATAAAAGAATAGGAGAGAGAAAATATGTATAAAATGTGCATTATTAATAGATAACTTGAGTATGAAGAAATGTATCTCATACTTTCGAATTTGAGTCCCAAACTTGGTACAAAGATAGATAAAGTCATCAATAACTTCCCTTTCAAATTTGAGTTTTTTTGGACATGTGGTTTGGGAGATACGATTTTTGTAAAGTGAATCATATTAAATATTGCAATGTACCCAAGATTTTTTTAAGGAATGAAGCGGATGATCAGGACCGTCGGATCGCTGATCAATGGTTCGCATACCTTCTCCTAGCTCCGGACCAAACAGGAAACTTCCCCAATAGGGAGTTCTATCCTTTTTGGGGCCACTTACTCTTGCTCTGATTCACAACGACAATAGGAAATTGTCCCTATGAGATCGGGGTGTGGAATCAAATCCAACCGACCCTGGTTTTATCAACTTTGGGAAACTACTGAGACTTTCCCCAATCTGAAAGCAGGTCAGCGCCCAACTCGTTGGAGCCTAACCTATAAAAAGGGGGGGGGTAGCAACTCCCATTGAGAGCGGAACCTCATCTCTATTGTTCAACGGAACTCCCAAAACATCTTATTGCCATCAATTCCGTAGCAGAGGCGCTACTCGCCTCTCCGTTCCTTCTTGTGTCCAGCCGCAGAGCGGGGCTTAGGACTCCATGTTCCTTGCCTCCTCCCACTGATTGAAGACCACAGCCAAGATCGGCATGGCCAGGCGGAGGGAACCGCACCCTTACCTTCGGCTTAGGGGTGCAGATCGACAAAGTCAACCGATGGTTTGACTCGCTGGAGAAGCTGCTCCGCGCGCGAGGACCATCGTGAGGAAGAAGAGAAAGGGGGGAAGACCGCTCTGCCCCCGACTCCAGTAAAGAAAGAGGAGGGCGGAAATGACTTTTCGACACAATTTGAGCCCATCCCGCGAAAAAAAAAATGAAAACAACTCGTTTGGCTGATGTGGCGGCCACTGATTGGTCCAAAGGTAATTAAACTTGTGAAAATCATAGTTAATTATTTATATCTCTGATGATAAAAAGTTATACATGAAAATTGATCAGGAAAACGTGAGGATTCCAATAAAAATATAATTAAAGCCTAGTTTCGCTTTCAATTCAAAAGTGTATAAAGTTATTACCTTTAATGGTTTAATTGATGGTAATGAGATTTCATGATGTTCTTCAGATACTTTAAGACAATATTAACTTGTTAGTCATAAAAGAGATAATTTGATCTAAAGAGATGATCTTATTGCATAATTGGCTTAAGCTAGGGTGCCATGTACACAATAGGCATTAATGGGCCTAAAAGCCGTAATATGGAGTAATATGACTTTAATGACTTTTATTTCGAGAATATGAATATCTTAAACAGAGATATATTGATCTGAAGTTTGGAATAGATAACTTAAAGAGATAAAGTTTTAATATGTAAAAAGGATGTTTTAAAGTCTCATGTGAGTGAAGATATACTTAAAAACCTAGAAACCCTAATCTAGGTGTTTAGGACTTTAATAAGCTATATTTTGAAATCTTATGTATAAGATGAAGTTAGAACTAATCATAAGCCAGATTGGTAATAAAGAGGCTTAGATATGAATGATTAAGTAATTAGGGTTTTGAAACATGAAAGCAGTGTTTTAGGGTTTAGTTGACCTAAAAGGTAATAGTTAAGAAACGAATATAAAGAACGTTAAGGATAACCCTAATTCAACTTAGGTACACCCTAGGAGGGAATTCCAATTCAATAAAGTTAGTGCATGATGAAAGTATGAGTAATTAGTTTGCACATGTTTTTCCAGGTTTCTTGTTGTGCTTGTTTGATTGGGGTGATTAGTTGCCTGGCTTGGTTGGCTGTTTGATTAATTGGATAATCTGCTTACAATCCTTGAGACTTCCAGATCAGGTATGTGGTTACGCCTATGAATATCCCGAATTAGATTCTCGTGGATTTTCGAGGTTTTATCGATGACTTGAATTAAACTGTTGGTTGCATTTAATTCATGCAAATTATAATGTGAATATGACTATCACATAAGAGATGTGCCTACTAGCTCAGATCCTAGTCCCCTCTGTAGCTTTATAGATTGACCTAGTAAATGGCTACCAATGGGGTAGGTCCATCAGGTCATTAAATGACTTAGTAAATGGCTACCAATGGGGTAGGACCATCAAGTCATCATGAGTCAGGGATTGGGCTACCTTCGGGTAGGGCCATGCGACTCTATAACCCTAGGAATTGGCTACCTGTGTGGTAGGACCATGGGGGTAAGGATCTACCATATGAGAGAGGTAGTATCCATGTCCACTATAGGGACGGTACAGAGATAAGGGATAGGTAAGGATTGAGTAGTATTGCTTAAAACGTAATCTTGGATGTTAAATGATATTTGGTTGACTACATTGTTAACATAGTTGCACATTTATTGTTTCCCCCATATACCAGCTTCTTGCTGACCGACGTTTTGTTTGTCGGCGTTTTAGGTACAAATGAAAAGAAAAACAGTAAAGTGGCATGTGGAACTAAATGAGAAATAATGTACACAGGAGGATTAGTTAGACTGGTATCTTCATGGATAGAAGTTTAGAAATCCCAACTTTATAAAAGGTAATTAAAGTTTTTATTTTATACCAATTTTCAGTTTAGTAGTAGAATTTCATAATTATTATTGATTATTTGTCGAACATTTGATCTTGTTAATTGAATACGACTCTGACCTTCGGGTCTCCCTTAATTGGGGGTTACCGAGAGGCGGGGTCGTTACAATTGGTATCAGAGCATAGGTTCCTCAATTAATCTTTAATAATTATTAAATTTTACAAATTCTGAAGAAACCAAGGGAGTTATTAGAGGATTTTCCGAAAGACTGAGGTGTCTAGAAAAGGATCACGTCCGGGGGCTGGCAATATTTTCCTCCGCACCGCTAGTCGGAATACGAGGACTCCCGGATTGTGTGACTGCCTGGCCGATGTCTTAGGGTATGAATCGAAATAAGATACATTTAGGACTCTCTCATCTTGTTCATCCCTTCGCAACTCAAATTCTGATAAGGACCTTAAGGATTAAGGTTTCCTCTCTTCTCCTCACCCTCTTGAGGTATGGGTAAGGTTGATAAGGATTAAGGAATCCTCCACCAAATTAATAAAAAGCATGTAAATAAGATGTCATGGACATAAGCTTAATAGAGTAAGCGTAAAAGGATAGATGCATGCTTAGGTCGTATGACACAAGTTGTCATAGCCCTCAGGAGAGGCCTGAGGATAGACCTCTTGTTAGGAGGATGAATAGAGAGGGAGAGACCTCCATTAAAGGTAAAGACCTAGCACATCCTTTGAGGATGATGGTAACCCTAACCCTAAGTGAAGGTTAGAGAGAGAGATGACATGATGAGTTAGATGTCATGATTGACCGAGTGTTTGGTTGGTCATGCCTTTGGGATGCCATAAGAGGGTAGATGACCTAGTACCTTTGGCGACCCAACCCTGGAGAGGGTCGTGCATGCCATAGCAAAGGATAGCTCCTTCGTGGATGAGGTTAGAGGAGAACCTATAGTTACCCTATGGGCTTAGGCAAGTAGGGTATAGCTTGATGAAATCCTGGTTAAGAGATCATGATGGATGGCTTATGAAAGGGGTATGGATGCTCTTGAGCCAAACATGAGTTGAGCATAGGCTTCAACCACATAGGGGTATGCTTGTGAGCATGAGCCTTCATGGAGAAGGGACCTCTAGTAAGTATAGTTGGAGGTGGAATTAGCTCTAGAGAGAGGAAGCAGAACCCCAACAAGGAGGTTGGAAGCCTAAAACCCCGAAACTTGAGGAATAGTGGGGAGTCGAGAATGATACGACCTAAGTGGATGATAGTGGTTGCCTTATGCTTGATCCCTGGAGGCTGATGATATCTTTGTTGCCTTTAGAGGAACCAAACCCTAGAGAGAGGACGATGCTTCTAGTACCCAGGGTATAAGTGGTTACCTGCTGGATGAGATAAAAAGTGTCTTAGACACTGAGGAGGTTTAAGTACCCTGTTGTGAGGTTTTATACCTAGTTGAATGTCGTTGAGGACTCAACTCTGAGGTGTTGCTCATATAAAAGGATCATGGGAGTACATGGCATACCTTGGACATGATTGATTCGTGGTTAAGAGGTTGAGCATGTAGTTGGATATCCAAAGGTGAACCTAGGGTTCCTGGCCGAAGAGGGGAAGTGGTGTACCTAATGCTCATGATGAGAATTGAGTCTCTATAGTTTCGAGTATGGTACTCTTCATGTATAGAGGAAAAGGAAACCCCTTAAGTTGAAGGTAGGTTTGATGAACCCCTCACAACTAAGTTGGTCTAATGTTGAGGATGAGAACAAGTGTGACCTAGCATGGTTTAATAGGTGATCTGCTTGTGCCTTGGTAGCTGTCGGGTTAGGCATGTTCATGTGAATGTAAACCCTAGGGACGGTTGTGACCTTGTCGTCAAGAGTTGTAGTTTCCTCCCATCCTGGGAGAGGGACCCTTTGGTAGGGTGTATACCAGTTTTGCTGGTTTTGAGGTAACCTAAAGAAGTCTCATAGGATCTTGAGAAGCTAAGTGAAAAGTACATGGAATGAGAATGAACCTATAGGCCCATAGATAACCATCTCTAAGTGCATGTGGATGTGTTACCATGAAGGTAACCAGTATGGGGCCTGACCAAGGTAGGCAGGTTGCCTTGACCCCTATGAAGGGATGAAAGTCAGTCGAGAATGCGGAGAGAGATGATGAATGCTTGGGTAAGGTTCTAAGTTGAACATGTACTATAAGAGAATCCTAAGTCTGTCCTAGGGTCAGGAAGGGATAAGACCGATGGAAGAAGGAGTTGCCTAATTCCCTAGATGCACATGACCATAGGGTCGGGAGGTAACAGCTATCATTGTCTGAGGGCCATGGGTTAGGAGATTGATCACCTTCATGAACTCATGGGACCCAAAGGGCAGATGAGTAGGGCACTCTCTGGATGCATAAGGGAAAAGGGATGACCCCAAAAGTGTCGGCACCCTACAGACCTAGAGGAGATGACCAAGGATTGTGTGGTGACCCAAGTAGGTTCGAGACCAGTTTTCCATGAAACTAACTTGGATATCAAGATGACTGAAAAGTAGAGACATAAGTTGCACGTTTCAACTTAGTTTTAAAGGTACACTGGCAAGGTGGGATGTACCATCTCTACTCTTGGAATGGGAAGAACTCTATATTTGGACGGCCGCCAAATGCTTATTTCTTCTTGTTATGGGAGTGAGAGATAGGACAGTACGCATGACATACACCAAGGATAAAGATGATGTAAGTTGGAACGTTGCTACAAGGTATGAGGATAGAAATGATAACATACCTTTGTGGAAGGAAGAATACATGGATGGTTTACAAACACTAAGAGAGATAAGTTAGTCATCTTACAAGGATGTTTTTAGCATGAGCTATGTGGATTTTGCAAGTGATACAAGGTTGAGTTTGATCACCATTAGTATGAGCTCAGAGTTTCTTGATGAAGACAAACTTAGAGTTTGAGATGAGATGATAAGTATAATGCTTGGAGCAGTGTTTTAAAAATCGCCCTAGGCGGCCGCTTAAGCGTCACAAGGTGCTGGACGATTAAATTGGACTATAAGCGGCGCTTAAGTAAATTTGAGAAAAGCGGCCGCTTTTTGCCTGCTTAACCCGCTTTTTCCCGCTTTTTTCCCGCTTTTTCCCCGCTTTTTTCCCGCTTTTTCCCCGCTTTTTTCCCATTTTTGCCCGCTTTTTTCAGAAAAACTGCTGTAAGCATATAACATTAAGTATATTATATGCGATGTTTAGTATTGACTATAATATATTAAATTAGCATACATTAAATGTTCTATGTTATACTTAGTTCTAATTTAGAATGCATACTTTGTATGTAAGTTGTAATGATATGGTACTTTTGTGATGTATCCAAATGAATTATAGGTAACTATTATCTAATTTAGAATGCATACTTTGATTAAATGTACTGCTGTAATGTATGACTATTTGATGATGTGCAAATGTAACAATATGTTTGTTAGCTAGCTATGATAGGTCTATTATTTACTGTTTAGCTATGTAAACATGATACAAAATTGTTGTTTCATCTTGTATATACACTTATTATTTTATGTGTAGGCTGCTTTATCTATGACAAGTATATTGTTTACTATATTATATAGATACAATCGTTGTTGTATAGTTGTATTCTAAACTATTTGGGTGTTTTATATTGTCTTGTACAATGTTTAGAAATGTATAAAAATTTCAAAAATATAGTATTTATATACATATGTATGTAATTTTGCATAAAAGTTTATAGGAATTGGACATCCGCTTTTCTAAAAAGCGCCCGCTTAATCGCCCTCCTGGCGACTAATCGGCTACAAGGTCCCGTCCGCACGCTTCCCGCTTCGCGCTTTTTAAAACCTTGTCTTGGAGGAATATGTCTTCGACATTACCTAACACCTAAGGATAAGAAGTGGTAATGAATGCTCTGGTTGAGATATAGCTTCCTAGTTTAGCTGGAAGCTAGAAGAAGTTGAGGTTGTTCGACTAACCCTATGTTTGGAAAGAGGATGTGTTTTGCCTAACACACAAATGAAACAAGATATGTTGAACAAGTTAATGGTTGTTTGGTTAGCCAGTTTAGTCCTTGATATAGTAAAAGGATGGTGATAGAACCTCAGATATATTCCTTTGGATAGGAAGGTAATAAAACCCTTTTGAGAATGGTTTAGGGTTTCCGAGGTATCAAGCTTGAGGAATCATAACAATACAGGAGGTCATGATATACCTTGGTACTACAAAGATAGTAAGTGTGGGTAGCACTCTGGATGCTTAAAACAAAGTTGCATGTGGCCATGCAAGCCAGGAGGTGAAGGACGAACACCAGTAACCCAGTGTATCGATATAGAGTATAAAAGAGTCCCTGAGAGGGAATGGGAGTTCATCACTATGGATGTTGTGGTAAGTCTCCCTTTGAACTAGAAGGTCAAGATACAATATGGGTTATGGTATATCGTCTTACCTAGATAACATGAGAAGAAAGGAGTATTGTTAAGAGATAGATTCTTTTGAACTACATAAGAGAGAGAGAGAGAGATGGTACGAGTTCAAAAGTTCTTGAGTATGACCTAGAGGTTCACTTCCATAAGGTGGAAGTAGATACATGAGAACTCAATAATAGTACAGTTTATCGTCCCGTACTAATGGTTAGTATGATCCAGACTAGGGGGTCTGATGAGAGCATGTGTGCTCATTCAGGGTGATACAAAGAGACAGATCTTAAGATGTGATGATAACCACATAGCCTTTATCGGGATGCAAGAAGGAGGTTGTGTCGGTCACCACTTCATTAAGGTGATGTTGGTGAAGGAGGCCTCACGAAGGCCAGAAAAGAACCTCAGTGTGTGCAGATGAAGTCGCTTTGATCGTGCAATGGCTGAGAGAGAGCCCAGTGGTGACATGAGTCACGAGCGGATGCAAAGCAGACTGACATGCAGTTCACTGTGGGAGAATATGTGATGTGAAAATCCGACCCCTCTAAGCTACAGCTGAGAAAGTTGAGTCCCCGATATATGGTTCCATTTGAGATGGATTGATGGAGAAGGTTGTGTTTAGCCTTATCTCTCAGGATAACGTAATGTATAATGTGTTACATGAGTCCAATCTAGAGCACTATGTGAGGTACCCAAGCGTGTGTTGAGCCCTGAACCTATTCAGCTTTTTGAGAGGCTGAAATGTCCTGAGTCACCTATGAGGATACGATATACCAAAGTAAGAAAGAACTCAGATGGAAGAATATGAGATGATGAAGGTTTTTGGGAAGCACCATGGAAAGGGTGAGACCACATGGGAGTCATGATGGACATATGAAAGGCTTATCCGGATTTGTTTGTTTGCTTGGTAGAATTTTGGGGGCAAAATTCCTATAAGAAGGGAAGGATGTTACAACCCCAAATTTTGGGTTCTTTTGATGAGAAAAATGTAATTTTTCATATTAAAGATATTGGAACAAATAATGATATAATTTGTTTTGAATAGATGAGTTTCATGTACAATAGCCTTGTTGGTTGTTTTGTGGGCTTTATTGGCTATTGAGCCCAATAACAAGAAAAAGGCAAAAGAAACTCCATTATTGAGTGAATAAGAAAATAGAGAAAAGGAAATATGTGAAAACCTCTAGAAGGCAAATCCAAAGAGGGATTTCGTGCCTCTTGGGTTCCTTGGGTCCCAAGGAGCCCAAAGTTGCAAGGAAAATGCAATAAGAAAAGAAAAGATCAATTAAATATTTCCTTATTAAGAAAGAAATTGAAAACGATGATAAAATATGGAAAATAAGTGGAAAGAGGTATAAGTTATCTTTGATGGATTTTCGAATAAAAAAGGTTTATATATGTAAAAGGAACCTAGATAAGGAAAATAAAAGAATAGGAGAGAGAAAATATGTATAAAATGTGCATTATTAATAGATAACTTGAGTATGAAGAAATGTATCTCATACTTTCGAATTTGAGTCCCAAACTTGGTACAAAGATAGATAAAGTCATCAATAACTTCCCTTTCAAATTTGAGTTTTTTTGGACATGTGGTTTGGGAGATACGATTTTTGTAAAGTGAATCATATTAAATATTGCAATGTACCCAAGATTTTTTTTAAGGAATGAAGCGGATGATCAGGACCGTCGGATCGCTGATCAATGGTTCGCATACCTTCTCCTAGCTCCGGACCAAACAAGAAACTTCCCCAATAGGGAGTTCTACCCTTTTTGGGGCCACTTACTCTTGCTCTGATTCACAACGACAATAGGAAATTGTCTCTATGAGATCGGGGTGTGGAATCGAATCCAACCGACCCTGGTTTTATCAACTTTGGGAAACTACCGAGACTTTCCCCAATCTGAAAGCAGGTCGGCGCCCAACTCGTTGGAGCCTAACCTATAAAGGGGGGGGGGGGGGGGGGGGGGGGGGGGGGGGGGTTAGCAACTCCCATTGAGAGCGGAACCTCATCTCTATTGTTCAACGGAACTCCCAAAACATCTTATTGTCATCAATTCCGTAGCAGAGGCGCTACTCGCCTCTCCGTTCCTTCCTGTGTCCAGCCGCAGAGCGGGGCTTAGGACTCCATGTTCCTTGCCTCCTCCCACTGATTGAAGACTACAGCCAAGATCGGCATGGCCAGGCGGAGGGAACCGCACCCTTACCTTCGACTTAGGGGTGCAGATCGACAAAGTCAACCGATGGTTTGACTCGCTGGAGAAGCTGCTCCGCGCGCGAGGACCATCGTGAGGAAGAAGAAGAGAAAGGGGGGAAGACCGCTCTGCCCCCGACTCCAGTAAAGAAAGAGGAGGGCGGAAATGACTTTTCAACACAGTTTGAGCCCAACCCGCGAAAAAAAAATGAAAACAACTCGTTTGGCTGATGTGGCGGCCACTGATTGGCCCAAAGGTAATTAACCTTGTAAAAATCGTAGTTAATTATTTATATCTCTGATGATAAAAAGTTATACATGAAAATTGATCAGGAAAACGTGAGGATTCCAATAAAAATATAATTAAAGCCTAGTTTCGCTTTCAATTCAAAAGTGTATAAAGTTATTACCTTTAATGGTTTAATTGATGGTAATGAGATTTCATGATGTTCTTCAGATACTTTAAGACAATATTAACTTGTTAGTCATAAAAGAGATAATTTGATCTAAAGAGATGAACTTATTGCATAATTGGCTTAAGCTAGGGTGCCATGTACACAATAGGCATTAATGGGCCTAAAAGCCCTAATATGGAGTAATATGACTTTAATGACTTTTATTTCGAGAATATGAATATCTTAAACAGAGATATATTGATCTGAAGTTTGGAATAGATAACTTAAAGAGATATAGTTTTAATATGTAAAAAGGATGTTTTAAAGTCTCATGTGAGTGAAGATATACATAAAAACCTAGAAACCCTAATCTAGGTGTTTAGGACTTTAATAAGCTATATTTTAAAATCTTATGTATAAGATGAAGTTAGAACTAATCATAAGCCAGATTGGTAATAAAGAGGCTTAGATATGAATGATTAAGTAATTAGGGTTTTGAAACATGAAAGCAGTGTTTTAGGGTTTAGTTGACCTAAAAGGTAATAGTTAAGAAACGAATATAAAGAACGTTAAGGATAACCCTAATTCAACTTAGGTACACCCTAGGAGGGAATTCCAATTCAATAAAGTTAGTGCATGATGAAAGTATGAGTAATTAGTTTGCACATGTTTTTCCAGGTTTCTTGTTGTGCTTGTTTGATTGGGGTGATTAGTTGCCTGGCTTGGTTGGCTGTTTGATTAATTGGATAATCTGCTTACAATCCTTGAGACTTCCAGATCAGGTATGTGGTTACGCCTATGAATATCCCGAATTAGATTCTCGTGGATTTTCGAGGTTTTATCGATGACTTGAATTAAACTGTTGGTTGCATTTAATTCATGCAAATTATAATGTGAATATGACTATCACATAAGAGATGTGCCTACTAGCTCAGATCCTAGTCCCCTCTGTAGCTTTATAGATTGACCTAGTAAATGGCTACCAATGGGGTAGGTCCATCAGGTCATTAAATGACTTAGTAAATGGCTACCAATGGGGTAGGACCATCAAGTCATCATGAGTCAGGGATTGGGCTACCTTCGGGTAGGGCCATGCGACTCTATAACCCTAGGAATTGGCTACCTATGTGGTAGGACCATGGGGGTAAGGATCTACCATATGAGAGAGGTAGTATCCATGTCCACTATAGGGACGGTACAGAGATAAGGGATAGGCAAGGATTGAGTAGTATTGCTTAAAACGTAATCTTGGATGTTAAATGATATTTGATTGACTACATTGTTAACATAGTTGCACATTTATTGTTTCCCCCATATACCAGCTTCTTGCTGACCGACGTTTTGTTTGTCGGCGTTTTAGGTACAAATGAAAAGAACAAACAGTAAAGTGGCATATGTGGAACTAAATGAGAAATAATGTACACAGGAGGATTAGTTAGACTGGTATCTTCATGGATAGAAGTTTAGAAATCCCAACTTTTAAAAGGTAATTAAAGTTTTTATTTTATACCAGTTTTCAGTTTAGTAGTAGAATTTCATAATTATTATTGATTATTTGTCGAACATTTGATCTTGTTAATTGAATAGCGGCTCTGACCTTCGGGTCTCCCTTAATTGGGGGTTACCGAGAGGCGGGGTCGTTACATATGGTGTCCCAACCCACTCTAACTCCTGCTCTTTCGTTTCTTGTGTAGGAATTCTAAGCACATGCTGCTCAAGATCGATGTTTTGAAAAGCGGCCGCTCCAAATGGCCTTTAGGCGGTAGTTCGGCTTTGCATTAAGCAGCCACTTCATGCTCGCTCAGACTGCTCAAGCGCCCACCTGAGGACTGATTTGAGCGTTCGCCTGAGGCTGCTTAAGTGAAAAGCAGTATCTAGGCCCACTTACTAGGCCCAAAAGTGAAATGTAATGCTATTTTTGGTATGTAATATTAGATTGTTTGATATTGTATAACATTATTTAACATGTCAATATGATACTATTGTATTAAACAACTAAGTATGTATCTAAATATTGTATAATAGCTAGCTAGTGTGTAATACTACACTGATTCTGCAGTTACTATACAACAGTAACGACTCTGTACCATTAAGTCTATTACAGCAAGTAATGGCATGTATATGTAACGTAAAACTATGGGACTTTATCATAGATCGGCAACATTGTATTGCTGTATACTACTAATTCTAAGTATAGAATATTAAGCTAATAAACAACAACCAGTGCGTAAATGTAATACAAAATCTATGTAAATTACTGTAAAATATTGTACTATTATATAATACTAACTACAAAGTGCATTATATCACGGCTTGATACTAGTATACGACTATATGTGATAAATTCTTCTATATATGGTATTAACTAGTACGTAGGTTACATGATAGTATGATACTAGCATACTGTTGTATATAATAAATGTATCTTAATGCTTCATATATAGGTAAGCAACTATTAAGTATCAATATTGTTGTGTAGGGTGAATTTTACAGGCCATATGGGTTTAGTTATGTATACAAGTTTCTAAGAAATATAATATATATACAACTGTGTGCGTTTTTTGTATAAAATCATATAGATAATTAAGCATCCGCTTTTTCAAAAAGCACCCGCTTGGCGCTCAAGCGGTCACAAAGTGTTGTCTACATGCCTCCTGCTTCCCGCTTTTTTAATACACTGCTCAAGATGAACTAAGGGATCCCCCATCTTCTACCCCCTTCGGCTTCTAGAGACAAGTTAGTTATCCATGTAAAATGGGGTCCCCCCATTCCATGTGCCCCATGCACTTGTAACCCGTGTGGTTGTCTCACTAGTGACCATGAATTTGGCCCTCTTTCTTGTCTACTACTAGTCGTGCTTGAAGCGACGCTCCTTGTTTTACCCTATCTACTGAGTCTACTGCTTCTTCTCTATGGCACCCCCTTCTTATGCCTTTCGCGTGCATCAAGTTACTACAATGAAATCGGATAGCACAAAGTTTTAAAAGTGGTATTCCTCCTTTGAGCTAGATGTAAAGGCAAAGGAAAACACACAATCTGAATGACTTTGCTCTGTCATCGCATGTTGTGCCTGCTTCCTCACCTGAAGCTGATGCAAAGGCTGCTCAAGACTATGCTAAGGCAAAGCGGCTTTATGATCCATGGGTCAAGGATGACTCAAGTGTTATGACCATAGAATTCACTGTCCAATTTCGATGTCGTATCCGATGGCCCGGAAAGAGAAATTTTTCAAAAAATTTCGGCTATCCAATGGCCCAGAAACAGAAATTTTGATATTTGTGGCCCTACCGATTTTGATGACCAAAAAAGCGCATTAAATCATAAAAATTTAGCAAGACGATATAAACGTCAAGATCGACTCAAATATGCAAATAGTATTTCACATTTTATGGGGGGTCTCCCACATCTGTAAGTGAAGGAAGATGAACAATTTTGACAGAGTTTCAAGGGCAATTTTGATGGCAAAATGAAGGAATTAAGTTATGAAATTTTGCAAACACAATGTTTAGATATATACACACTAGACTGTATAATAAATTTATATGTTTAGAGGTCAAGGTGGGATCCATGTCTACATGAGTGAGTGCACAAATGAACAGAAATGTCTAGTCTGCTAGACAGTTAACTGTTAAAAACTTCAAGTCACGGCTTAAGAGTATAAAAGTTATTGTTACAAGTTACAAACTTACGAACTATAACTTGTATTAGTCTAGTGTTAGCATATAATTAGGTTACATGGGACATTTATACATAGATCTAAGAAAGAACTTTCTTATTATTTGAAGTATTTCTGGATGGTCTAGAGATAGGGGTATACCTTAGAATTAAGAGAAATAGCCTCTACAAGCAAGAGATTCACAAAAAATTTGACAAAATACACGATGTAGTATTAGCAGCCCAGGGAACGAATTTCTTGATATGTAAGTTGTGTTTTTGTACCATTTCACGAAATTCCGGCCAAAACTGGGCTTTTTGCTGTGAAATTTCACCTTGTTTTGCAAAATTTTGAGCCTAGGGTCAAAATTTTCACAAAATTACATCCCATGCACTGCAATTGTGTGTTCCAATATTTGATAGCAAACAAAATGAAGTTTCAAGCAAAATTTCACAATTTTGATCGAAATTTTATTCCATGATTATGACATGGAATGTCAACTTCACGAAAACAAAGGCAGTACTTCTTTACTTCATTGCAAAGGATATGTGGGATCAACTACCCCACATTTATTCTCCTTAACACAAGACAAAGAGTCTTTGAGATTTTCAAATGTTTGGCAAAGCCAGACTACTTGCGGACACCTATAAAGGACTACATAATTGTATCAAATTTCTTTGGGACAAGTCTAAAATCTACCATCCACTCATCGGTGACATCACTAAAATACAACGACAGTGCAAGGAGCTTAAGCTAGTTTAACTCATTGCAGGTTGTGCCTTCATCCTTCTATGTTGTAGATTTAATTCTAGCATGTGACCCTCTTTTGTCACTGGAGTGTATTCTCAAAAGAATATAGAGTTTTTCCTCAATCACTTCCTCTACTACAAAGACCTCGGATCCATATGCTTGTGTTTCCCGCTATGGTGATAGAGAACATGGACGTGGTTGAGGACGTACTTCTAGCGGCACTAGTCGTGGCAAAGGTCGAGCACCTCCTCTTTGTAATTTTCACTGCAATTTTTGTGAGCGAAACAATCATATTGAAGACAAATGTTGCGCAAAGCATGGCATCGTACTTGGAAAAATCATGTGACTATTGAACAAGCATCTAAGACAAGTGTTGGGCAAAGCATGGTACCCTACTTTGGCAAATCAAGTGACAATTGATCAAGCATCTCCTAAATGTGCTCCTTTAGTTGCATTGTCTGTCGCCCCCTTTGTCAACTAGCTTCCTTTCGAACTTGAGAAGTTGATACATGAGCACCTTCCTTCCCAAATTGCTATACCACTTCAAGATGGAGTTTTCATCTTACTTGCCTTCTCGTTGCATGTGATAAAAATAAATGAGCGATAGATTATGGAGCCTCATCACACTTTTCTAGCAATCAATCTTTATCATGTACAGTTACTAAAATTATTGTTCTACCACCTGTTAAGGTTTTGGATGGATCTCGCTCTTATGTGTAAGGGTTTGAGGACATATTAGCATATATGAAACTGCTCCTAATATTTGTACTTTAAAGTCCGAAAATTCCCATTCAATTTATTATCTTTTTATTAATTGTTCTTTATTCCTTATTCCCTATTCCTATTCTTTGTATATATAGGATTAGTTCCATACTATGTAATTGGGTTGTCCGCCACCACCCAGGTTTATATAAATATTAAATAGATGTACAATGTTCATTACACAAGTCAAGTTGATCTACCTTAATACTCTCATTGTTAATAGTGGACAAACACAAAGATAAACTCCTTGTGACAAGATTTTGATGGAAGCAGGCAATATAGGGTTGTGGCATATGAGTGAGATGAGAAAATGTTACTTTGACATGATGAGAGAAGTTGTGTGTTTAATTGCTTAATGGCTTGAAACTGGACCTCATGATGGGCATCATGCTTGGAGGGTCAAACCTTGCACGTGAGTGAGATCGACCTAGCACCTAAGAGAGCTTGACTTCACACACCAGAGACCTCATCCTTAGGAGAGGACGTTTGGAAGTTGAATTCATGTCCCATGATTTATATACCCAACTTGATTTTTTTTCTCGACTAGCAGAATCAGGCAAAGATTGGCTACACACCATGAGAAAGATGAATAGAAGTTTTGGACTAAATATTGCATGCCATGTAGAATGGGAACACGGCGTGTTGATGATGCACATGTCGCTTCAAATGATTACGTGACATGTTGAAAGACGCATGTAACTTCTCCAAGATATGATGTAGGAAATGAAAAGACACATGGTGTACTTGAACTACACACTTTGAAAATCGTGATTGAGAAACTTTGTTGCTTCAGTGACGTGATGTGTATACGGGCTATACAGCGTGTCGAATGCTAATAACCATGACTAGAACTGAATGACATGGCGTGTGATCTGAGTACACACTATATAACTGCTAGATTTAACGTAAGTAGTGATGACGGTTGCGGAGACAACATGTAATCTAGATACACATTATATAACGGTCCGGTAGAGCAAAAACGGTGATGAAGACGACAATTTAGAGAACAGGAAGCAAAGAGAGACACCTTGACTGAACGTTTGGCAAGGACGTTGTGGTTGGACATATTGTTGATAAGGCCCAAGTCCAGTTTAGGCTCGATGATGGCTTGGAGCATATATGGTGTTGATGATGTTTCACGGCAAAACTTTTTGTGGAAGAGGATGAACTTGGGGAGTACGACATATGTAAGGGCCTAAGCCCTAATCGATGACATTGGTTGTTAGGGTTTGAGCCTTGATTGAAGATAGTGGCTACTCTACACAAAATGACGCATTCGGTTTGTGTTGCTCCCTTCATAGGGTCAATGACGGCAACCATGAGCAGGATACGATGGAGGACAATGATAATGAGGGGATAGCTTCTAAGGAGAGTGAGAATAAAAATGAAAGACGGAAGAGACGACGACATTGAAGAAGTCTAGACTTGAAGATAACAGAGACGAAGACAGCAATGCGAGAAGACAACCAAGAGAGGCAGCCTCCCATGAGAGGAGATGGCCCTGCAAGCAGCCAACTAGGATGGTGGCGGCCTCCCACAGACGGAGATGCTCTATATTTCTTTCTAGAGTTAGGCTCTCCCTAGAAAGATTGCTTTGAAATCATGTTGGAAATGATTATTAGACAATATATTGACAATATGTTTGATTCAAGTGAATATATAGGACAAGAGGACACAATCCCATATCAAACCGACTCTATTGGAGCTATTAAACTATTGGACTCTTTGATGGAATCAATTGAAATATGAGATGTAGACCAATATTACATGACTTTTCTAACAACTTGCATCCAAGATTGTGGAGATTCACCATGTGTTGACAATATGTTTGATTCAAGTGAATATATAGGACAAGGGGACACAATCCCATATCAGACCAACTCTATTGGAGCTACTCAACTATTGGACTATTCGATTGAATCAATTAAAATATGAGATGTAGACCCATATTACATGACTTTTCTAACAACTTGCATCCAAGATTGTGGAGATTCACCATGTGTTAAGGATATGTTAACCAGTGTTTCAAAAAGTGTTTTTATGTGGGGCATATTTGGCCCACTTGCCAGACTGCATATGCATAAGCGGCCCAATACGCGGTCATGGGCACATATGCGCTCCTAATCTCCTATTGTGGGGCATAAGCGATGCGGCCATTTTTTAATTAGAAGTTTTGTAGAGGATTTTTCCAATTTAATTTGTTTCAATCTAATTTAGACTACTTATTTACCCACACACCCACATGTACATATGTATATATATGTATATGTATTAATACCTTTATATATATATATATATATATATATATATATATATATATATATATATATACACATATAGTCAGGCTAGTGTACACTCGAGTGTACCGAAGGCGCCGTACACCTCAATCATTTTTAAAGATGCAATAACTTTTTGAAAAATCTAAACCGTTGATCTTCTTTAATATCTTAAGAACAAACTATATAATAAATTTCAACTCATTTGGACACTTATAGGTCATGCATTTAAAGGAGGCAAAAATCATGCATTTCAAATTAGTTTTGTGAGTCGGTTTTGTTTTCCTTGGATGAGTGACTTACACTCATCCAAATGAGCTCAAATTTTGTATGTCGACTATTAATATTGTAACCATGAAGATCAATGGACTAGATTTTGGAAAAACATGGTCTAGATAGGCAAACACCATCGGGGTGTACGGCGTGATCTTTACACTCGAGTGTATTCATATATATATATATATATATATATATATATATATATATATATATATATATATATATATATAAAGAGTCAGGCTAGAATACACTCGAGTGTATTCGGAGCAGAATACACTCAAGTAGTTTTCCATTATGCAATATTTTTTTCAAAAATCTAATCCATTAATCTTCTTAAACATCTTGTGATTAGGTCATATACAAAATTGGAGCACATTTGGACATTTATAGGTCATGTTATAAAGACTGCAAAAATTATGCATTTCAAATTAGTTTCGCGCGTCGATTTTGTTGCCCTCGGATGAGTGACTTACACTCATCCAAATGGGCTCAAAATTTGTATGTAGCCTAGTTATAGTATGAAAGTGAAGATCAATGGTTTACATTTTGTAAAAAAAACAGTCTTGATATGCAAACACACTTGAGTGTATTTGTGCGATCTGTACACTCGAGTGTATTCTAGCCTGACTATATATATATATATATATATGTATATATATATATAGATATATATATATATATAGAGAGAGAGAGAGAGTCAGGCTAGAATACACTCGAGTGTATCCGGAGCGGAATACACTCAAGTAGTTTTTCATGATGCAATATTTTTTTTTAAATCTAATCCGTTGATCTTCTTAAACATCTCGTGAACAACTCATACGCAAAATTTGAGCACATTTGGATATGTATAGCTCATGTTATGAAGACCGCAAAAATTATGCATTTCAAATTAGTTTCGCACGTCGATTTTGTTGCCCTTGGATGAGTGACTTACACTCATCCAAATGGGCTCAAGATTTGTATGTAGCCTAGTTATAATATGACGGTGAAGATCAACGGTTTACATTTTGCAAAAAATAGTCTTGATATGCAAACACACTTGAGTGTATTCGTGCGATCCGTACACTCGAGTGTATTCTAACCTGACTCTATATATATATATATATATATATATATATATATATATATATATATATATATATATATATATATATATATATATATATATGTATATATAGTTATATATACATACATATGTATATGTATATATATACATACATATGTATATGTATATATATACATACATATGTATATATACATATATATATGTATATATATGTATATATACATATATATATATGTATATATATGTATATGTATAAATATATGTATATATATATGTATATAGGTATACATACATATTATAGTTATACATCATTGTCATACTTACATATAATATACAAACGTCGTCAAATGTGTAATATTCTATTTTACGTGTATGCATTTTGAAATATATGGACATGCATATATGATATATATTGACATCTACACACATGCATTTACACATATATGCATATATTGTATATACATTTACATGTCAATATGTATATGTCTACATATAATAGACATACATATCTCACATATGCTTATGTGTACACATATATGAATATTTAAACATATTATACATCTATATTTGTATCGACACTTATAAATATACATAATTTTGTGTTCTACAAATGAAATATATATATTTTATGCTATATATAATTAATTTATTTAAAAGCCAAAAATGCATATAATCTCGCATATTGCATATAGTCTATAAGATGACCTCTGCATGCATAACAATTTTCAATGCATAATCATATATATGTACTATGATCCACCTCCCCCCCCCCGTGGACAGCACATATCAGACGAATAGAACCAAGGGTTGGAACAGTGAACCAAGAACTAATAGACTCGCATACCCGTTGTTGACAAGTATGTGGGACACTGTAATCGTTGTTGTATATTGATATGTATACCCTGTCCAATATATAGGAGAGGAGGCAATTACAAGGAAGCGGACTAAACCCTAATGGGCCAAGGCTTATTTGAGATCCAATTGTTGAAATCACATTTGCTTCTCCTTTTTCTCCTCTCAGACAATATAAGAAACTCACATGCATAAATATACCAACAAATATCCTCAAAACGTGGTGGTATTTGGCAAAATTCGACGATGTACCCATTGGTACACTGAAATCTACAATTACAAGGAAGCGGACTAAACCTTAATGGGCCAAGGCTTATTTGAGATCCAATTGTTGAAATCACATTTGCTTCTCCTTTTTCTCCTCTCAGAAATTATAAGAAACTCACATGCATAAATATACCAACAAATATCCTCAAAACGTGGTGGTATTTGGCAAAATTCGACGATGTACCCATTGGTACACTGAAATCTACAATCCTATCATTGGCATGCATCGTTGAATTCAAAATTTTGCCAATTTTGGCTCTATATCATTCCATGGAGAGAAAAAAAAACCTCTTACAAACACTTCGCAAATGCAATGACAAAGTCATAGGGCGGTAAGTATCAACATTGTCCCAAAGATTGGTGCATTTGAAGAAGTCTCAATAGAGCATTGTAAGGCAATTGTAGATCTCAGCAACACGGTTGGAGTTGTGCTTGTTGGCGTAGATTTTCATACAGTGGTCCCGTGTGGAGTCTTGGTCATTGGTAAGAATACCAATCTACTACTTATATTGAGCTCTAAGTTGTTGATAATCTGGGACATAAAAAGATAAATCTACAATAACCTAGGCAGAGTAAGCCTTCTTTGCCTAAGAAATCACCAACTATAGACAGCTTGACAGGGGGATCATCCATGAGGCGTTGATTCTTGCCATGTGCCTAGACAAAGATAACAAAGGATATATTCCAAGTGGCACAAATATTATCATTAAGTATAATGAAGGTAATAAAGAGCCTCTCATGGGGAAGATAGTAGTCATGGATCAAATCTTAAATGATATAATGTAGATTCATGAGAAAAGGAGGAAGAGATCGGAGAATCCAAGAGAGAAGTAGATATATACACGAATGTCCACTATATATCTAAAAGAAGATATGAAGAACTAGATTAGGAGGGTAGATTTCTTGTGCATCCTCCTATTACAGGGTCTATCTAGTCGATCCCCATGAAAGAAAGAGAATAAAAAGATAGATGTTTGGCCCTAACAAGACAACGGGATTACAATTTGAGTTTTTATGATTGGAATAGATTAGAGTTTAGGGCGTGGTGGTAGCTAAGGAAAAGGGATGGATAGTAGATGGAAGGAGGGAAATCTCTCTTTTGTGGCTTGAACAGAAATAGAAAAAAGGATCTGAATAATGTTGGGAACATTATAGGGAACAAAATTGAGAAAGGATGTAACGGAAGGGAGAGTGGTTTAGTGGTAGGAGGGAGGCAATCGTGACAAAGGTGGTAGTGGAGATGGGAGCATGAGCATAACTGACACTAGGTGAGCAAGGTGATATAGAACCGGCATTAGAAGAGAAGGGGGGGTGGGATAACAAAGGAGGGTCAAGCGTGGCAAAAAATGAAGTAGGGGTAACAATAATGGCAATAGATGGAAACAACAATGGGTGAAGGGAAGAGCTCCATAGTAGGAGCGTAGGGTGGAGAGAAGATGTGGTAGGATGGTTAAGGAGGACGCAGCTTAGGGCAAGGAAGGAGAGGCAACGTAAGGAAGAAGGATGTGGAGGAGACCGATAACAAGGAGAGGACGACACAGAGACAAAGAGAGGGTGAGGGACAGATGAGGCAGACCTAGTGGCATTAATCATCACCAACTCGTAACACCATGTTAGAAATGAAAATCTCTTAGTCCAAATATTTAGCAAAGAGCAAGGTTTATACAGGATTAGGCAGCCTACAGAGTCTAATTACACGAGGTGGGACTAAACCCAATAGATGGGGGCATACTTTGACAATACAAGTAATCATAGACTAACTAAGACCTTTTTCTCTCCAAGATCTTATAAATGTGCTCGGATACCACATGAAATAACAATAAACTAGATCAATTGATTTATATTACGCATGCCCAACCCTATTTTATAAATAAAAATGGTCTGAGTATAATGCAATGTGGGAGTGGGAATTATATCAAAAAGAACATATTCAACAAGAATGATAAAAGAAACTGAATTGACATATATATCTAATATTATCTCTTAATAAAAATAATCATAACTACATACATAGTGAAATTGCTAAATTGAGAGAAATAAATAACAATAGTCCCCCCCCTTCATCTAGCCATGTCTCCCACCAGCACCACCACGTTGTCATCCTTATCTCTTCCCCAACCTCTCACCATGGTCCCTACCTCCCAACCATATTTTTCAAGGCAGGCAGGCGATGGTCTGTGTGGTTGGGTGCCTACCCGTCTAGGACGCCTGGAAGCATGCTCTTTTTTATTTTTTACATTTTTATATATATGTAATATAACATATATCATATATAGGGTGTTTATGCGTATATTTTATTATCTACACCCTAAGTAGTAATGTAAGAGTGAGCTAGTACCTTAAAAAGACATAAAAACACTTGTTTTTGTAACAGATATTAAAATGACATTATCAATAATATAAAAAAAGCCTAGGGAAAAAATTGTTTAGGCGGCTGCGTAGGAGGTCCTAGGCACCTGCCTAGGCACCGAGTTTCAATTTAGGTAGGCGGAACCCCCTTGGACGCCTAGTCGCCTAGGCGGCGCCTCAACAACTATACTCCCAACCACCAGTTATTACCTCCTCATCCCCTTTGCTAGTCAATCATTGTTATTCCCATCACAATCATCGCCATGTAGTACCTCATTCCCTTGTTCTTCTTGAGCCTTCCTTGATTCACTTGTCCCCTCCCTACCCCCCATGCCCTAATAGCTACTTGTAGGGGGGTTAAGAGCAAACGAGGATAGAGTGGATGAAAGAGCCATATAGAGAGTACAAGATAAAGGGTTGGGGACCTAGCAAAGTAGTTGGGGAACAACAATATTAAATGTAAGGGTTTACTTCATAATTATCAAGATAACCATGATATCAATCCCCACAGAAAAGCTTTGAAATGTGTTTAAACATTAAGTGAAAATCAGGATATTTATTAAGACAAAAAGGTTGTAAGGATCCCAACTGATGCACCTTAGCACCCTGATTTTTAAGTTTTCAAGGTAACTTGACACATATATAGACAAATAGTATGGTTGCAATCAATTGAATTCCTTAATAGGCATGAAGATATTTGAATCAATATAGGAGTTGTGTTTTTTCACAGTGTAATCAAAGTAAATAGTCCTTAAAATAGAAACCCGAGTCCCTGCCCTGAAATTTGAGGTCCACAAACATCAGCATTAAAGCGGATAATAAAAGGTGGGAGCCTAATAAAGAGCACAGTCTATAATTAAAACACTAGGACCCTATTAATTAGACTTAGAGACTGCAAAAACGACCCAAATCATCGTAAGTTAAGACACACAGGATCCTTTCAGTTGCCAAGCCATGCACCTTAATATATATCGTACTTGCATGTATGTTCTTTCATAAAGCAAAGGTTATATTGTTTATGCTTGTAATTTTTATATATCTCCATTTAACTAGTCTTACATCATATTTAAGGAATATAAATAAAGAAATCCAGATAAAATAGAAAGAAAAAAAATCAAACTATTTTAACTCTTCATTGTTTTAACTTTTCTTATGTATTCAAATCCTAAAAAGATTCAAGTTCGTTGATCCAGACAATGACTGCTCAAGATGATTACTTAGATAAAATGTAAAGAAAAATAATATAATATGTATTATGTAATCTATATAATTCAAATTTTATAGTAAGTGATGATAGTACAGTACAGTAAAAGAAAGTCATACAATACAATATTGTATTTGGTTTGAAGATGAATGCATCATCCATCTATTAGTATCTGAAATCAACCATATAACCAAAACTTTTGTTTATTTTCACCTTATAGAACTCCTACTATTCTGCACTGATACGTGACCAAGGATTTTCAGACATCTTTTTGGGTCAAAAGCTTATTTTATTCAAACAAATTTTCATGATAAAGCTTTTTACATATTCTCTAAGTTTCCCTAGTGGTTCATAACTTCATTACAATCCAAGATTTCGTAATCTCCAAGCAATAGAATGTCAATAAAGTTGGTACTCCGATCAACCTCATATCACAGTACTGTAAGAATATGCAGACAAGAAAAGTTACCTATAGCTGCCAGATTATAGTGGAAGTCACAAGAAAACTTGATAAACCAAATATCACATTCTGGAACAGGGTATTTCTGAAGAATATCGATGGAACCCTAAAAAACAAAGACATGATGTCAAAACAAAGTTTAATTAAAAAGGGTATAAATCTTATGTCAATCGAACTACATTAGTCATTTAAATATCAATGCATGCATCCTAAGCTATTCAGAAAAATATAGGTATACCATGAACAGGACGAATTAGTGTGCTTCAGTTATGATTCTCTAAGTTATATCAAATCAGGGAAAGAATCTAAGCCTTTTAACCCACCACATCATATACATTAAGATCTATTACCTCGCCAGGGCTTTGCTCCTTCGTCTTCGGCTCCCACAGAACAATTTCATTATCAACACTCTGCAGTAACACCATAAAATGTATATAACTGTTCTTTGTCTATTCTATTTAACTACAAACTTAAAGCACACCAAGCAGAAAAAGGAAATAATCTCATTATAGATTCCGATACCATTGTAAGCTTCCTATACTTTCTTAACCCAAGGTAGCCAGTGTATATATGTGAATCAAGGGTAGGGAATTCTCACCCAGGACCGACAGCTTTCAGATGCCCAACACAGAAACTCTCTCCCCAGGCCCAACAACTTCCTACAACCCATTCTTTTAGAGAACTCACCATGACCAGTCAAACCCGACCATTCTTCATGACGGTCACTGGGCCTAAAATCCTCTAGAGTATGAAATTGATACTTAAGTCAAGTCCCTCAACCCCCCCTCCCCCGCCCGACCCTCGCCCAGAATCCCGACCCTGGCAGTTACTTCTTTTGTTCTCTTGATACCCTCCCTCTAACGCAGATATCAACAGTAGAGTTTTGAAAAGTAGGCTGGGTGCCCACCTGAGCGGTCCACACTACACAGGCCCAGCAGCCTGCTTAAAGCCTTGAGCAGTATGCAGGCACCAGACCATTAACGGCCGCCTAAGACCCGCTTATCCCGCCTGATTCCGCCCTATGGGCGCCCAATTTTGGTCGCTTAATTTCAGGCGCTGGATTTAGCCCATCTGATGGGCCCAAACAGATGTCAGCCCACTTGCAAAAAATGGAATACATTAGTGTTGACCCACATATGGCGGAGGTATCATTTCTTTCTTTTTTTAATATTTTTTCGTAGTCAAATGTTGTTGCTGCTACTATATTGTGACTTTCCTAGTACCTATCTACGTGTAAGACTGACTATATGTGCATGTAACAAATTATATAATACTACAAGTCTATAATAGTATAATACATTACTGTTGTACATTGTATAATACGAAACATTACTGTATAATACATTCTATTACATTGATACATTATATATCTAGATATCTCGTGTGTACTGTATTTCTGTACCTTTCTACCTTATATAATACAATAATACATTAATGCATTCTGTAGTACATTGTCATTATATATTCTGATGTTTGACATTTCTGCAATTGGATCAACTTATGTGATGCGGAAATGCTCCATCTACAAGAACAATAATAATTTAGATTTATTTCATCATGTGTTAAATCTATGCAATAGTATTTGTTCATTCATTGTTCTATAGCTATGTTACAAACTATTTGGGTATAATATTTTGTTGGTAAAGGTGTTTAGATAAGTATAAAAGTTCTTTCAAATATGTTATCTGTATACAAATATGTTTAATTGTCTATAAACTCTATAAGAGTTTAGGCATCCGCTTTTTCAAAAAGCGCCAGCCTGGCGGTCAAGTGACCACAAGGTATGTCCGCATGCCTCCCCCTTTTTACAGCATTGATCAGCAGCAACTGCATCAATGACAGTGACGGAGGCATCATCTCTCTCTCTCTCTCTCTCTCACACACACACAAGGGCTAGATATTGGCGATGGCTGCTACTAGCATTGACACTAGCTACAATTGCTGCTACTCTCCTTCTCAAGGACCTCCTAGTACTAGACTCCTCTCGGCATGCACATTCCTCATCTCCATGTCTAGCTTCTGCATATCTGACCCCGGAAGTTGTTGTGGTGTTGTTGCAAGTAACTATTGCTGCTTGTAGTCGTCAATTGTTGCTTATGTGATTGCTTATGTTGATGATATTATTTAGATTTCTCTATTTTCCCCTATTCCTGGATATATATGGATCTGTGTCAATATCTTTAGATGGCAAATGAATAAGACCAGCCAGCAGCAGCAACACACATTCAAGTTTCTCTGTTTCAGTGTCTTTGCACCACAATCCTATTTGATTTCACCCCTATAGCTAGGAAGCACGGACACTTCCGGAAGGCTGCCGTGTCCAACATGGGCACACCTTGGACACGCCTGGACACGTGGCGGACACACCCCCGGCGTGTCCACTTTGAATTTTTTTATTGAAGTGTCAGACACAGCTTGGACACTCCTTGGACACATCCAGGACACACCATTCCAACCCACTTAAGCCGAAGTGTATGAAGAAAACCCAAACCTTCTTCTCCAAATCCCTACCTCCTATCCTCCACTACTCCTTGCCCTACTAACATTAGTTAGTTAAGCTTCAGCTGCTACATGCAAGCCATCAACACCCTTCTTTAGCAACAATAGCAGCCATCATCAACGATATCATCTCCACGAACTGTGCATCATTCAAGGACTGTTACATCAACCACGAGGAGGAAAGCAGTTGGATTCATCGCCTTCTCTTTCGGTATCATGTAACTCTTCCTCTTTTGCTTTCCCCCCTCTTCCCCCTCTTCGTGTTTCTTCTCGTCCCCCTCTTCTTTTTCCTACTCTAAAGCTACAGTAGCTGCAAAAATGCTCCTTCACCTCTTTTTCTTGCTTTATGTCTGCTTCTCCATCGTCTGCTTCTCCATCATCTACTTGTTGTCCTCCCCTTCTTGCTTTTCTTCTCATTCCTGTCCCTCCTCTTTTTCCTATTTAAATGTGGAAGCAGCAGTAACACTGCTCCCATCCTCTTCTCTTATTTCATGTTCGTCCTTAGTGTCTCCTTCTACATTCTCTTGTCACTCCTCCATCTAATCTTCTTCTTGCTCCAGGTAAAAGTAGTAAACTATTGTCCTCCCTGTGCCCATTCTTTTTCTTGCTTCTCTACATCTACATCACCCCTCCTATACTCTTGCCCCTCCATCTTAAGTAGCTCTCCAATGTATTCCCCTTCCCTTTCTTCCCTCTCACCTCCAAGAAACCTTCATTTTGCATCTCCTGCTCCACCGTCAACAACAACGTATTTCCTCACCTCCTCCCCTTATTCCTCTTGATAGTACATGTTGTTAACCATTATTTCCACCAAAACTACCATTCCCAAAGTTCTATTGCTTTCAACTTTTACAATTCCATATATTTTTACTAGCTACTATTTATTAATCAAGCATCTTAATATATGTTAAAAGTTAATCTATATTGTGACTTGTCGATATAATGTTATATTTTGACCGCTTGTTGGATTCCATGGTGATTTCCCTTGTGGATATCTATTTAGATCATTTTGTGTGTTTATGCATATAGCATATTATATATCATAATATGTTCTACATATATATATGTATATATATATATATATATATATATATAGAGAGAGAGAGAGAGAGAGAGTCAGGTTAGAATACACTCGAGTGTATCCGGAGCAGAATACACTCGAATAGTTTTCCATGATGCAATATTTTTTTTAAATCTAACCGTTGATCTTCTTAAACATCTTGTGAATAGCCCATTTGGACATTTATAGGTCATGTTATGAAGACCACAAAAATTATGCATTTCAAATTAATTCTGTGTGTCGATTTTGTTGCCCTCGGATGAGTAACTTATACTCATCCAAATGAGCTCAAAATTTGTATGTAACCTAATTATAGTATGAAAATGAAGATCAATGGTTTACATTTTACAAAAAAATAGTCTTGATATGCAAACATGACTTGAGTGTAGTGTGTGATTTGTACACTCGAGTGTGTTCTAGCCTGACTCTCTCTCTCTCTCTCTCAATATATACATATATAGATATATATATATATATATATATAGAGAGAGAGAGAGAGAGAGAGAATATCTAGAATACACTCGAGTGTATTCGGTGCAGAATACACTCAAATAGTTTTTCATGATGCAATTTTTTTTCAAAAATCTAATATGTTGATCTTCTTAAACATCTTGTGAATAGCTCATATACAAAATTTGAGCACATTTGGACATTTATAGGTCAAGTTATATAGACCGCAAAAATTATGCATTTCAAATTAGTTTCGTGCGTCGATTTTATTATCCTTGGATGAGTGACTTAAACTCATCCAAATGGGCTCAAAATTTGTATGTAGACTAGATATAGTATGACAATGAAGATCAATGGTTTACATTTTGCAAAAAATAGTCTTGATATGCAAACACACTTGAGTGTATTCGTGCGATCTGTACACTCGAGTGTATTCTAACCTGACTATATATATATATATATATATATATATATATATATATATATATATTCAAGACAATTATAGGGATATTCAAGACAATTATATTTTCTGACTGTCAATAAAAACTAATGAAACATAAATTGTATTAATACATTGTTGAATTCACACAGAGAGAGAAACTAATTTTCAACATATAGCATACACTAGTAGAAAGAAAACATCCCTAGTTGTGCATATGGCAGTCAAACATTAGGACAATACTAGCCTGAATACACATTATACTACTTCCAATAGGGATGGCAATGGTGTGGTTTTTTCATTAACCACCTCATACCAAACCACAACACTAAAAAGACGAATCGCGCGGGTGTCCATCCCATTTCCTCACAGTTTTCTTCCCCTAGTGGTTGGGTGATCATGGGAATCCATCCAGATATAACGCATGCACGGCAAAGGCTATTCCTCTTATGCACTCACCGCCGCCACTCGGCACCGCAGCCACTGTCTTCATTAGCTCAGCACCACCATTACCTCCTTCCCCTCTGAGCCAGATACCATGCACTCATCGCCGCCATATTAGCCTCCATCCCTATCTTCTGAATAGCTTGCCCCCATCACTGCTACCACTATTAGTGCATCCTTTCCTATCAGTCGGATGCACTGCTTGCATGGCCCCTTGCCACCTCCCTCAGTGCTCCCCCACTGTCACCATAGCCAACAACATTGAACTTAGGAGAGGGACAGAGACAGGACTTTTTGCGGCCCCACATCATTCTGTCCTCCTGCTATGATTAGTAAACAAATGCCCAACTACTGGAAGTCCACAATCAGCTTCCTCCCGAGGCCAACGACGTCTGCGGCGGTAGCAAGAATGGTGGGAAACATGCATGGTGCCATCCAACTTCGAGCTTCAACGGGCACAAAGAAGTCAATCATAAGATGTTGCTAATTCCCCATCCTTGGTGAACCGTGTGCCCCTATACCGTCCAACCATACCTCTTTCGTCAGCGTTATGTGTGTCGGCTAGTACGTCTGTGAAACCTACAGATTCTCCTTCGCCTCCCTATTCTGAAGCCAGCCGTGATGGCATCCTTCAAGAAACAGGCGAGGCCCAACCGGAAGGTGGTTGTCAATAACCTGTGCTTGACAAAGACAAAGGAAGCAACTTCCTCTTTAACGTGGAACGCCATCAACAACAAGGTGAAGGCACATGCATGCATCCATGGCCTCCATGACCTCTCTTGGTTCTCCCTCTAATCTACGGCCGGAGACGTAGGACCCTGAGATTATGGTAGTGGTAAGCAGGCAATTTACATGTATGTGTGGAAGTGGTGGAAACCGAAAATGATACTGGATTGGATGCCTGCATAACCACACCGGAAACCATCACCCCATCGAGGAATGGTTCTACCAAATTAACGGGTAGGATGGTATGGTTCAGTTTGGTGAGTGGTCTTTCGGTTTTTATTGCCAAGCCTAGACTTCCAAGAAAAAGTTCACCCTTAAACACATTGTCTAATCAGGGTCAACAGCATCCTCGGTACCCTTCATTGCCTTGACATATGCCAATCGCAGCCACTCAATCACAGCCTTCTTATTGCATGTGATCGTTTTCTTGCCCTTGTAAATATACATGTGGTATTATACTCTTTTGCACCTAAACACTCTCTAGTCATTTCTTCCCACTGTTACGTGGATCTGCAGACAACTAGGAAAGTCATGTGCCTACCACTATTACTGTCATTGAAACTATGGAAGTCGTGTTAATGAGGCGTTTAGCGAGCATAAGCAACCTCCATTTGCTATTCCATGACGAAATCCTTCCATGATTTTTGCGCCATTTATGCCAATTTACGGGGTCATGATCACGGGATCAAAAGGTGTCTCAAGGCACCACTGAGCGACAAGGCAAGGCAGCCATGTGCCTCGAGCAGTGTGCCTCTATTTGATAGGTGGTCAGATAGGCATGAGGCATTGAGGCTGCCAAAAGGCATAAGCCTTTGAGGGGTGGAAGGAGACGCACTTCTCTATTTGATGTAGGACGTATCATGCTTTATTAGTTTCCATATGTTTTAGGTGTTATTTGATAATTTTTCAAGTTTGTTTTGTAAAGCTTGTGGTTTAGTCCCACATTAGCTACTTGTCTAGTTGATTTTAAAACACCTATATACAGGCTCTTAGGTGTTATTTGATAATTTTTCAAGTTTGTTTTGTAAAGCTTGTGGTTTAGTCCCACATTAGCTACTTGTCTAGTTGATTTTAAAACACCATATACATGCTCTATAAGGCTCTCTAGAAAAGCAGACTTGATGATTGAAATCTTCTGATGAATTATATTTCTTTTTTATTAGTTTTACCAAATAGTTTAGATTTTGGTAATTAGTTTAGATTTTAATCATTAGGTTCATCTTCAAAATAATGATGGGGAACCTAATGATAATAATCTAAACTAATAATCAAAATCTAAACTAATTGGTAAAACTAATCAAAATGAAATATAATACACCAAAAGATTTCAATCATCAAGTCTGTTTTTCTAGAGAGCCTTACAAACCTATATATAGGTGTTTTAGGCTCCATTTGGCAATGCGGTTGTTTTAACCACAGTCATGCATCCAAGATGAGCCACCTCGTAAAATTGATCTGGTGGATAATCTCAGTTGGGTAATCGCAGATGAGTGTGAAATGTATGCAAAAGTTTACCGGTTGTTAATCTGGTGTTTCAGGACTCCTATTTTTGGCTACCCGTGGTTGACTTTTGGTCTTCCACCGCCACCGTATCTGAATTGATCGTGTTACCAAACGCTGCCTTAAAACTGACTAACTGGACAAGTAGCCAATGTGGGACTAAACCACAGGCTTTACAAAGCAAACAGGACTAATATCAAATAACATCTAAAACATATAGAAACTAATAAAACATGTTAAACCTACTCAAATGGCTATTTCAAAGGCTACGATCGACCTACATCACTATTGTTGGTACTTGTTTCCCCTACTCATATTTATTGTGCCAATAGTGATGTTAGCTCCTTGCTCTTTGCAACAACCGTTGTTGTGCCATTGCTCCTATTGTTCGTTGCTACAGTACCTCCTACTCTTTTTCTTTGTGGCAGCAGCAAAAGTTGATGTTGATGATGCAACTCTTTGTAGAAGTGTCAGTTGTTAACTTGTTATTGGGGCAAGAAGTCAAGAGGTTGATGGAAATGTTAGACGGCTTGGGGAGGAATCGAGGGAAAGGCAAACAATAAAGATAGAAGTTGGTGGTAGCCATACTTGTTGAGTCGCCCGACTAGTCGGCGATTGGTCGGCCAATCATTTTGGAGGTCGGCGCCTGGCCTGCCACCTAGGTTTTTCGTCCCACACAGTGTCTGCCCAGACTGACTGGTCAGCTCGTCGGCAGACTAGTCCGACTGGTCGGCTGGCATCCCTGCAAGTCGGTCGCTTATGTGGTGGGCCTGACAATTTTTTTCGTCATTTAGTCTTATTGTACACTGAAGTGTTTGTATTTGTCTTCTGCCAATTGCCATGGAAATGGAAATAGATGATTACGACATATAATTTCATTCACATTAGTAATGTACACTACATCTCTTTAGCAGTTTAGCAATATACTTTTATTTTAGTTCCAGCAATTTAACGAGTATTGAAAGTCTGAATTCAAAAATGGTATGTCAATCGGTCACTCTTCTTATTCATGTTGTACTTATTGATTTCATTAATCAGTCTCGACTCTTGATTGAAAATAATTGTATTTATGACAATATTTATCAGTATATTATTACTTAGATACATGTTTATATTAGTTTCTTTTATATAAAGTGTTGTATATAAGTATATAACTATATATATATATATAGATATATATATATATTACTATATATAACTAATTATATGCAAAAGAAACCTACACCTAGGTTTTCGACTAGTCGGCCTAGTCGTACAAAGGATCCAAAGTGACCGGCAGGTCGCCTTGACAAGTATGGTGGTAGGTTTGTGCATGTTTTTACTTTTTATAAAAGGTGAGGAGCATGGGCAGGACTTCGACTATGTGTCGACTTCGCCTTGTGTGGAAGTGGAAGTTTTGTGGAAACCTCAAGGAAGTTTTGAAGAAGTTTAGACGCAAACTTCGATAAACCTTGACGTCGTTTTTGAAGAAAATGACGTGACTTTTGAATGAAGTTTCAATTGAAAACATCTAATTATGCTAAAACGTTATCTTACATATTTTAATTTAACACAACAACACGATCGACGACTCTCTAGTCCTAGGTAGGTTGATAATACAATGTGCACTTGTAGTTGCAAGGGTCATATGTACAATATAAATATACAAACACAGTTCATTGTATATCCTCCACAGATATGCAGTCAAATAGTAGTGAAAGCGCCTTCCTAGCAAAAAGTGGCAACCCTCAAACATAGGAATTGATATTAGAAGTTGTGAAGAGGGTTGGAGGCACCACTTATGCCTTATACGTCCTTTAGGCCACTAGTTAGGATTAATGTTTTGAGTCATATCAACTTTGCCCCAACATCGCGAACTTCCAAAAAACCTCTACAACTTGAGGATGTTGGGACAAAGATACACTGTCAAATCCAACTTTGTCAACAAGAGGGAAATTTCGGTCTGAAGTTGGGAGTTGGGACCAATTCAACATAATGGTAGTTCAAAATCGCCTAGGCCCAAAGTTCAAAACTTGCAAAGTTTCTCCCGACTTAGACAAAGTTTCGCCAAACTTTGGGCGTAAGTTTAGTTCCATGGTTATGAGTTTAGGGCCAATTTTCTTTAAATGGTAAATGGGTCAAGATCGACGTATGACCAAATAGATTTGATTTGAGTTTCAATGTGCTTCATTGGATATAAGATTTGCTTGATGTGTGTCTTGTGGGTTTTTTTGTCTTACACCTCATGCACTTCAAAATTTAAGTCATGATTACATGTCTATGCCGTTAACCTTATATGCCTTGATGACGCACAAGCAAACCTTGGGCAAAAAAACCCTGAAAGACACATAGATTATCTTTGAATGATGCTTCCTGCTTTGCAAGAACGTCACTATGGCACGTTGCTCGCCTTGCCGACCAACCAGGCAGCCACGAGGCATAGGATACAAATCCTGCAGTGCCTCTTCATCTTCAGCCCTTGTTGTCGCAAACACGCTACTTATAAGCCCAGTTGTACATGAGGATGTGTCAACAACAATAGCAAGAAGAAAGTCATCCTCGCTGAATTTGTATTGTAGTGCAATTAAGAATCAATTGAATGTGTTACCAGTCAAAGGAAAGGGAATGCTCAATTAAGTAGTCTAATGTTTGATGGTGTTAGCTTTCATAATAATTGTGTTCAGAATCATGATGTTCTATCCTAGCTCATAATGTTTAAAATGTGGTGATATCTCTGTTAAGATCAGGAACTATCATGTATGTTGATGAAATTTCCCATAAGCAAACCATTTATGTGTAAAGAGTATACCTAAAGCTACATCACTAAATTGCTATACTTATTACGGTATCCTCTCCTTCCTTTCGTACCAGATGCCCCAAAGAGTTGCAGAGAGCAACATTAAATAAAGCTCTTTCAAGTTTGCAGTCGGGTGATCACAGCAAGATTCACATATAGTGGTTGTCGCCTAGTTGTGACATAATTCTGGCTTCTTGACAACCTAATCTTTATAGTTTTCAAAACATGGCAGCCTTGAGAGTACGTGATGTAGTACGGACACCACGTTTACGTACTTATGAGCAGAGATGATCTAATACTCACTACACTTTGGTTTTTGTTTGCGTTATTTAGGTTGTGTTTTTTCCTTTGATTTGGGGTTTTGTGAAGCCATGTGGTTGTCTATGGTTTCCTCAAATTTTGTCAAACTAAGTCATGGTCATTTTAGGGTTAAGTAAGGTTAGTCCATGTTTGATTCAATTAAAATAAGGTTTGGTTTGGCTACATTAGATCTGATTTCAGTCAAATTAGAGTAAGCTAGATTTTAATATCGGTCATTTTAAGTGTAAATCTAAGCAGAATTGGGATTTTTTAAGTTTAGAAACCAATATAATATACTTAGTATAATTTGCATATCGACATCATTAGAGAGTATGTTTATTTATGTTATTAAGTGTTTTTGTAATATGGGCCCAAGTATGTCTTAGCCCATTAGGGTTAAGTTGTGTATATACGTTTTCATGTTCTCCTATTTATAGGAGCAGTGTTTCCTCTTATCAATATAACAAATAGCCATCTTTTATTTTATAACATTGTATCAGAGCAGTGATCCAACCCTAAACCTAGAGGACACAAAAATTCTTTCTTCTGCCTACGGGCGACAGTCGTCCTTGGCTTGGCCGCCCGTCGGGCACTCTCTTGGTTGTCACCGCCAACTTCCTCCCTGCGTTCTACTCTTCACGTAATCCTTACCTTTTTTCGTTTTTCTTTCCCCCAAGTTCTCGCCAGTCGTCTAGCCTGTGCAATCCTTTCCCTATTGTAAACTCGCCCCTCTCTGTTGTACAAGCCAGAATCCTTGGCAGTCGGAACTAACCCCTTGCATAAACCCAACCCCAACCGCTATCTACTAGCGCAATCCGCGCCCACTGTCTGCTTGGTTCACTGCCCTATTTCTCTGCTTCCGCACAACTGCACTGCTGTCACCGCCCGATAAACGTCGCATTACGAGCGCAGATAATTCCTCTGGACCAAGTGTTGGCGCCAGTTTCCTAGTCATAGATGCAAACTTGGGACTTTTCGGTGGCCCTCATCTACAACTAAGCACCAGCATCAATGTCGGTTTGTATATGAGACTCCCTATGTCACCGTTATCTTTCTCATCCAATAACATCTCTGGATCGTTGGTTGTGGAAATCGGCTCTATCCTGCAAGAGAGCTCTCCTGCTAGTCATTTTCAAGAGCAAGTCGCGTCGTGTGCAACTTCTCTTCTTGCTCCACAGGGTGCCCGACTTCTATTGCCGCCACATAAGAGGCCTAACATGGAAAGGAGTGTGGACGATGCTATACAACAACAAGCCATCCAGAGGTATATTGGCAAGACGCCTTATGGAGTATCTATATCACCAACGACAACACCCACCAGACAACAATACTTCTCGCCTAGTGCTAAGAAGAAATGATGCCTCTCGTTTTATGAAATCATTGGCAATCATATTTTTTGGTGTTTCTCCTCGTGCGGTCGTTGATGTGCGGCATTGTGGCATTTGTGGAACAAAATCTGAAACGACATTTGAAACGACTTTTGAAGTTCTTCCAAGACTTTACAAAATTTACAGTGAAAGTGGAAGGACAACAATAGGCATAGCAGCTTTTGCCTCCTCCACATTCCCCTTGGTATTTCACTTGGTGTTCAGGGATGGTTTTATATATGTCTCTTCTCAATACCAGATTTATGATTGATTTAGAACTTTACTGCTACAATCAAATTCGGTGCTCTTCTTTTAACCACAGTGGAGATTTGGTTGATTATATTTTGATGTTCAATGGCATTTATGAAAATTTGTGCTTGATTTCTCTTCAAAAATCTTTATAGACCTTTTTTTCGGGGGGCTCTGCTCCCGAGCCCCCCTGAGGGGCGGCCTCCCCTCGACCCCCGCCCGTTGAAGGGCAGCGGGACCCCCTACTGGGGTGCCCCCCCCCAAGCCCCCCGGCAGTGCTACGGCCTATATTTCTTTCGGGGGCATTTCTTTATCATTGTCCACCCCAACCACTCTTGGTTCTTTTCGTGGTTGGTGTGAGGGGGGGAATTAGAGGAGAGATGAAGAGGAAGATAATATTCTGCTACTTTATATTTCTGTGGATCTTGATGTACTTGAAGTACGTGTGGACTTCTGCTATTGATATTTACTGCTATATGCTTCTACGAGAGCTTATTATCTGGATATTCATGTGTATTGCTTGCTTTCTCATGATGATGGTCTTCTATCTAGCTACGTCGACTATACTATCTACTTTTTGTCTGTGCTTTCTTTGTATGTTGCCTACTTCTACTGTGAACCAGCACTCTCACGTCGACTTTCTGCTTCTGTGTGCCAGCACTCTCTGGCCCGTCGGTGGTCTGTTTCGCACGTTGACTATTGTTGCTACTGTGACCCAGCACTCTTTGGGTTGCGACGTTAGCGACTGTGACAAAGACCATGATGTACTGTTGTTGCTTACTTCTGCTCCAGATAATCGAGAAACTTCTGCTCCAGTTGATTGAGAAACTTATGTGACTTGCTTGCTTGCTATGGAGTATCTACTTGAGGGGGGCGTCTGAGTGTTTGAGTGCTTAATTGTAATACTGAGGGGGAGAAATTTTTTGTATGGGATTGGCTTATCCATGTTTTTTAGTACGTATGTCTATTTCCAAGTTGATTTGGGATCTCCCAACTTCAGCTTGAGGGGGAGTATTAAAGAGTCTGTTTATTTATGTTATCAAGTGTTCTGTAATATGGGCCCAAGTATATCTTGGCCCATTAGGGTTAAGTTGTGTCTGTACGCTTCCATGTTCTCCTATTTATAGGAGTAGGGTTTCCTTTTATCAATATAACAAATAGCCGTCTTTTATTTTCTAACAAACATAAGTAATTTTAAATAAAAAATAATTATAAAAATATGTTACTAAAACGTGTAGGCCTGCCTGGGCTCCCAAGTCTGGGAGGTCACCGGCTAGCCGCCTAAACAACTTTAGTTGTAATTTTGTAGAGCCTAATTTTATATAGACATGTAGCATGTTCTCTTATTTCATTTGCAATCACGACGAATGGAAATAGATCTGAAAGTTGAATTTTGTCACCCAATCTGGATGTCACCCTCACTATTTGCAACCTTTCTATACCATTGAGGCACTTGGTCACGCGCAGTCAAATGAAAAACGGGCTGAGCGCCCGATTAAACGGCCGTTTAATCGGCCCAATGGCCCAGCCGTTCGATTTTTGGCAAAATCGCCGTTTAGCATTTTTGTAATTAATCGGCCGTTTTTTCCCATTTTTCACCTGTTTTTCCGTTTTTTTGTCCGTTTTTTTCCCGCTTTTTGGCCGTTTTTTGTCCGTTTTTTTTTTAAAATTTTGCTGTACACCTGTAACTTTATATAAACTATATGGTCCCAAGTATTACTGACTATAATATATTAAACTTAAATATCCTATGATAAGCCTAGTCTAATAGAATGCATACTTGTATGCAAGTTGGGATAATAGGGTACTGTTGTAAAGTGTAATTTATACAAGTAAAATATATGTAATGTAACTATTATCTAATTTTAGAATGCATACTTTAGTTAATTGTACTGCTGTAATGTATGACTAATTGATGATATGCACATATAACAATAAGTTAGAAAGGTATCCAATAATGAGTCTATTGTTTACTGTATGCAAGTTGGGATAATAGGGTACTGTTGTAAAGTGTAATTTATACAAGTAAAATATATGTAACTATTATCTAATTTTAGAATGCATACTTTAGTTAATTGTACTGCTGTAATGTATGACTAATTGATGATATGCACATATAACAATAAGTTAGAAAGGTATCCAATAATGAGTCTATTGTTTACTGCTTAACTATGTAAACATGTGATGCAAAAATATTTCTGAATCATGTATGTGGGGTATTTTATCTATGTCAAATCTATTATTTATTATATTATGACTATAATTATTGTCTTATAGCTATCTTATAAACTAATTGGGTGTTTTTACTGTTGGGTAGAGTGTTTAGAATCTTTAGATATATATAAAAGTTTCAAAGAGTATTAGTATTTATATACATATATTTGTAATTTTGTATAAAATTATATAGGAAATTAAAACCCGTTTTTTAAAAAATCGGCCGCTTACCGCTTAACCAGTTACAAGGTGCTGTCCGCACGGTTACCGCTTAACGTTTTTTAAAACATTGGTCAAGCGTTTACCTCTAACATGACAATTGTGTGCCATTCGCTAGAGGAATACCCTCCACGCCAGACAATCCTCAACTCCACACTTGGGGTATGGCATATCATCACATCCGGAGAATGCACAACAAACTCCCTTTAATCCTACTCTATAAATTTGTGCACCACCGTTGAGGTCCCTAATTACCATCACTTCGGGCGCCACCGAGACATTTATAGAACCTAGTCCCTATTCTCCCTAATCCTATAAGGCATCCCACCCATACCAATCACCACAATATAACTGTTCCTTTGCAGCAACATACCTCTTGCTACTCATTATGCATCCCAACCCGCTACTCCACACATGCACTATGCACCACAGCCATATTCCCTCCACCCCCTCCCAGTGCTCCTCGCTTCTTTCCACAGCCCATTACACACCATAGCACTACTTGGCAGCACAGATTGCTCCACCTCAACCCCTCGTAGGTCCTCGTAAACCTCATTATCGTCTTCCTAGCCACAATGCTTATCACGGGCCCCCTATGTTTATCATGGGCCCCCTCGTGAACCTTCTTTCCCCCACAACCCTTATGGTGAGTATCACCCTAGACCATATATATCGCCTGGCGAAGACATCGCCTGAAAAGTTAAGAATGATGCATTGGCTTTTGATGGCAAGCGTGATCCTAAAGTGTTCCTAGAATTGATTGCCAATTTGGAAGACGGTTTTGAGTGGTACAAAATGACAGATGCCCTACGGATTAGGTTTTCTAAGATGAAACTCTTAAGGGTCTGTCAAGCGTGGAGCATCTTGGTCAACCTCCCATCCTCTTTTGGGATGAGATGGAGGCTATGCTACGCAATCATTATGTGTCCATTCAAAATCAACGGCAACTTCTTCATAACTAGATGAACCTTATCCATGAATCAACATATGTTCAAGAGTACATGGAAAGCTTCGAGGCTAAGAACGACAATAATTCTGATTAGCAACTGGCTACTCATTTTGTGAATCGCATGCAGCCTGATATTTAATGGGAAGTGGAATCACAGTTGTATGACTCCTTGGATAACGTGTTTCACTGTGCCTAAAAGGTGGAAGCTTACTTGAAAGTTGCATCTCGTATCCCTTCCTTTTCATACTTTAGGCAACGCAGTCACTCTGCCTCTACTCCACCTCCTTATGCTTCTACTATTATAGTTCCCCAGCCTTCTCTCCCTACCAATAAGGAAATGGAACTTTTGGCTTCTTCCTTCCATCCTACGCCTTGGGGTGTGAATGTTACCATTGCCACATCTCGAACCACCTTGCATCTCAATGTTCCCGCCATGCTTTGCTTGCCCCTTAGGATGACAAGATTGAGTATGAGGATGTTTTACCTACCTTCAAGCCTTCTGATGACGAACCTAATTGTGAAGACCATGCATCTTACTTGTAGGTCATGCATGTTCCTTCCACATCATCTGATGGTGATGAATGGAAATGGATTGCAGCTTTCTATGTAATCTTCAAACACACTACCAAAAGCTACAAACTCTTGATTGAGAATGGCAACTCACAAAACATTATCTCTCACCAAGGGCTCAAACATCTAAACCGTCGTCCTAAACCCCACCCTCAACCTCACAACTTTCAATGGGTGAATCAGACGAGCTTACGAATAACCCAACCTCGTCTTGTGTTATCACCTTGGTGCCTACTCTGATCATGTCTATGTGATGTTCTAGCCATGGGTGTTGGTCACGTCATTCTCGGTTGACCTTGGATTTTTGACATGGATGCTCTCGATGAGGGTTGATCGAACATTTATATAATCCAACATAAAGATAAGAACATTTGACTCTCCCTTACTGATTTTTTGTCCACTCTCGGAAGGAAAAGCACCACGCCCCTCCATCATCCATTGCTCGTCACTCCCTACACCTCATCACCCGCAAAGAAGTAGAGGATATCAATCAAGAATCTAGAAGTATGTACATTTTATACATCGAGGAGGCTACCACTTATCCTAGTGCTTTTACCTCCTTTACCTGAACTTGATTTCCTATTAAACGAGTTCAAGGACGTAATGACTGAGGACCATCATGGTGAGCTCCTGCATTCCCACAATATCAACATGAGATTGATTAAAGTTGGTTCATCGCTTCCTAAACGTCCACATTATCACACGAGCATGACTGAAAATACCAAGTTGAAACACCTAGTCAATGCCCTTCTCCTCAAGGGTTTTAAACATCTGCCCAAAATTGACACAATTTGGCCTAAATCAAACCTAATTTTGCATAACTTGACCTAATCAAACCTAAATATCCCTAATTTGCCCTATATTGATCTAAATGAGGCCTGAATGTGGCCAATTCAAACCTGGTTTCACCCAAATTAGACCTATTTCCCCCATATCAGGCATGTATTCCCCATATCATACCTAATTTACCCAAATTTGACCTAATTTGGCATAAATCAGACCCATTTCAACCATAAAATAACTCAGCTTTATCTGATTTGATCAAATCCAGACCTAACCTATGCCAAATTAGCCTTTAAGTGGCTTAATTTGGCGGCCACTTAGGTCACCTAATTGATTGGGCGTCCACTTTTTGGCGCACTACCTAGAGCCTAGGGTGGGTGCCTTGATAACTAAGTTATTGATGCCTTAGCTGAGTCACACATAGGAGAGTATGTCATGAAGTTTCTTGATGGATTTATTCAAGAGGTTATAGGAGAAAATGTCTTTTACATAGACAGTGAAAATGCCTCTAAAATGTATTCGTGGGGAGATTATTAGAGGCCAAATACCCTCACTTTATTTTGTCTTCTTGTGTTGCCCATGTGATTGATTTTATTCTTGAGGAGTTTGGGAAAGAGTACAGAATCAAGATTGTTGTCCGCAAGGGAAGGCGCCTAGTTATATTCATCTATTCTAACACTAGGACATTGAGCTTGATGCAAACATTTACTAAAAAGGGGCGATATTTAGACCTAGTGTGAGTAGGTTGCTACATTATATCTCACATTGTAGAGCCTTCTTATAAAGAAAGACAAGTTGAGGCTGATGTTTTCTTTTGATGAATGGAGCCTATGCAAGTGATCAAAGACAAAAGCAGGTGGCACTGCCACAATATTTGCTCCAATTTATGGGACATGCTTCTTTAACTGTGAAAGCTAGCTCACCTTTGGTCGCAAGGACGACTGTTGATGGTGATAAAAAAACCTTCTATAAGTTTTGTGTATGGTAGCCAAGAAGCATCAAAAAAAGATAACGGCAATCTTTAAAGGGGTTGGACTCTCTTACATGACATTCATCGACACCATTAACTTGACTTCCACAATCAGATAAAATAGCTTTCTTCACATAGCAGCGTAGTACCTCAATCCTTATTATTTATACAAGAATCGAGTTGAAATCCAAAAGAATCTCCAGTTGATGGATGGATTGATCAAGTGCATTGAGATTTTCTATCAAGGCATTGACATTCAAGACAAATATTACGAGGAGATAGTAGGTTGCCTACATGATGATGAGTGACACATTTGGAAAGGCATTGGCTTTGAGGCAATGCATGCAGTGATCATGATTACAAATCGTGTATTATAGAATTGGAACTTTGATATTATATCATTATATTGTTTTGTGCATGGTCAGAGTATTAAATGTAATCTATACATTGTAGCCAACTGGTGATGTACATGTGGTGAAGCACCACATATGCAGGAAATGGCAATAAAAGACATGGATTTAACTTCCACAAAGCCTGGTTGTGAGAGAAACTTAGGGGCCGTTTGGCCCCCGACTTCACAAGTTCTGCAGTTTCGTACATGCTCGGTTGTTGATTCAAGAGCATCGCTGTGTGTGAGCATTGAGACGGTACACGCAGCAGAGCACGCTAAATTGATAATGGGGAGATGGTGCTGCACTGAACGCGTGCTTGTTCACTGCCGCCGAACATGGCGGGTTTTGAAATGTCGACGATTCGTATAGGCAAATACTGAGTCAAATGCCGGAAAAAATTGTGATATACAAATTAACAACCCAATTATATATAAACACTGGTAGTTGCGAAGTTGGGGGCCGAACGGCCCCTTAGAGTACATTTGAGGGAGGGGCTACATGATGTAATTTGCACATGAAATATCTATCCAAATCGAACCTATCTTCAAACAGTAGATTCACACTAAGAAGAGGAACAAGCTTGAGGTGAAAGCCTATATGACTTGGTATATGTCAGGTTTAATGCCAAGTTGCAAGCGCAATGGGAAACAACAAAGATCCTCCTTATAGACAACATGTTTTATGGAATCCATAGAGGTTATAGTAGTGTTGCAGATGATGAGGTCTTTCCTAGGAAGGAACTCACATGGAGTGATGTAGCATAGCATCATAAGTTGTTGATGTGTTGCAGCCTAGAGCTACTTGTGCACATTCATGTGCTACAAGGGCTAGTCATTCTGCTTCATTGCTTGCAATTTGTGAAGATGGGCTTCTAGAGGATGTGTCACGTGTTGACGAGGAACCTACTTTTCTTCCAGATAATGAAGACTATTATGATTAGACTCATTTCATATAATGATATGGATTTATGATGTACTTTTTAAGACTACTAGATGTTATTTTGCTATGTTTCAGACACATGTATTTTCTGTTTATTGTCATTGTGCTTCTATCGTATTAAAATTCCCATCGACGTAACAATATGTTTGCACTTTGCATTGAATTTCAAATTTTTATCATTTTGTTGATTGTTCCACTATACACAAATGAAAATCATTTGTTTCTTCTACTATGATGTATTGATTTGTTGGCATATTTTGCCTAATTTTTAGATTGTGCTATGTAACGTTATATAGTTAAATATATATAGACTTTATTAGAGAAATTATGTATTAAAATTAATTTATTAAAAAAACCAAAATTGCTTATGTGCTCACATTCTGCATATACTTTGTGGTACCTTGGATTCACATCGCATGCCACGACCCCTGAATAAGAAGACAAGGGTCCCAAAACACCGGGAAAGATCCTCCATGACCCACCCCTCTGTCCATCAAATGACCAAAACAAGGTGCACTAAGCATGGGTGGCCATAAGAGGCCTAGAGGATAAATATGTATGGCTTCCCAAAGAATAGTCGCACAACATGAGGATATATTCGAAGGTCAAAAGCCGAGGAGAAGATGGAAGTCTATACACATGGTGCAGGAAGAAGAAAGGATGTGGGTGGATGGTGGCTAGGAAGGTAGGTGATAGCGGAAGATAGAGGGGGGCTAGAAGGTGGGGGAGAGAGAAGGGGTTTCTCTAGGATTTGTACTATGATACCATGTAAAACGGTATTGTATTCTAAACTAGATGGTATACATGCAGTTATAAGACTTACAAATAGGAGTTTAGAAATGTTTAAACTCCTGTAGTAACAAATATGGGGCATAAACATATATTTCATCAAATTATGTGTTTTGTTTTAACTAATTCCAAAAGTTCAATTACTACAGATTATGTTTTTTCTATTGATCAAAACATTAAGACTTGTCGATTATCATGAAATAACCAATGATTAAATGAAACTACTTCAAATGCTATCCAAGGAAACATATATAACCCTTTCCATTAGGCTGCTTTAAAGCAGGCAGTCCAAAACTTAGGATAAAGAGACAAAATATCATGTGCAGCTCTATTATGTACATACGTTACCAGATGAAGGGTATCCGAAGTGCAACTGCATAAAGTAGGGCATACCTTTGATAACACGAAATCACCTAGCCATCTGGTGCAATCAACATAGTTGGTGTGAATAGAAGCTACCAGGACCTGGAATAGTAGATCTATACTGACTAAATTTGAATATACATACATCAGTCAGGAATAAGAGTAATCCTTACAGGAAACTGCACATATTTTGTGGGGAATTTGGAAGGAAGATCAGTCCAGGTAAATGACTTCTCAACATATGTCCAGAACTCTGCATAGGTTAACATGAAGTGGTAACAATCTCACATGCATTGTTTTGACTAATACAGTTACAAACAGATACAATTGTCGGCTGTGCAAGTAATAACATCACAGCACACCTTTCATTGACCAAATCTTCACAGTGTTATCCATACCACAACTAGCAATCCGATAAATATCAGAAGGATGAAAGTCCTGAAACGTATAATCATAATTAAAATAATATATATTCAAATTATCAAAGTATTATACAAACCCCTACATTACTTCATGCTAAAATCGATATACATACAACACTCAGAACTTCATTCCGATGACCACCGGAACCAGCAAATATCAGAATGCATATTCCAGTATGCACATTCCATAGCCTTACAGATTCATCCTGATAAAAAGCATTTTGATTGAAAAACGTGTTTAAAACAGATGAGCATTACATAGATTAGTATAAGAGCATGCAATACCTTGCTTGCTGATACTATAAGTGATGGCTTTAGCGTTTGAGTTCGAATTTCATTGACAGAATCTCCATGTCCGACAAAACTCTGAAATTTACTTTAGAATAAATTATGGATCCAAGCAAAAATATGGCAAACTAATATATATGACAAAAAATAATGCTCTTTGAACTTCCTGTTTCTCAAGTCCTACCATCAGTCAGGCCATAATATCAAATCTCATGGTTGAAAGTTTAGTTTAATTAAGCAATTATCAGGTTTAAAAGTGTCCCTTTTCTGCCCAACGAATAAATCATGATTACGCCCTATCTATCAGGTCAGTAATCATTTAATAACACTTTTGAATTCCAGCCAATATTGGGTTGGATCACTTATCCCTCATAAACAAACATCATATATTAGTGTAATTAAAGCTTGCTCACATGGAGCTCTCTGGCCCAGCATTCTCATTTCTCACCTCCTTTTTTTTTTGTGTTAATTCGCTAATATTTTTACAGTTTGTACAAATCAACATTCAGAGATTTTGATCAGTTTTTTGTTCACTACCCTTTTGCAGAAAATATGCATTGTTCACGTCTTTGATATATAATTTGAACAAAGATTAAACATGATGTAAACGATCTTGAATTAAGAGATAAATTGGCTAAAGAAATGGGGCATAATTATTATAAGGAACCTGCATGGCCAACGATCTTCTGCATATTTTTCCTGTGATAATTCTAGGCTCTATAGCATGTAACTTAGGCTTAAAGGTTCTAAAACCAGGGAACTAGGTATTCGATTTCAAAGCTATTTTCATAGTTTGGAAATGGAAATTTTCGATGAAAGCAATCTAGGCCGTTTTGCCTAAATACACTCATTTATGTTGTAAAATTTTACATGGGTTGGGGGAGGGGAATGGGGATCCATGCATGTGTGAGTTATGAAAACTAAGCTCTATCTTGAAGATTTCAATGATAGTCACAATGACCAAATGAAGAGGTTGTTGATTTATTAAAATTTTGCAAGCCTGGTCAATATATATGTATGCGCTTATTTGTGCTATAATATCGTATATTGGATGTGCGCGACATCCCCCCAAACATATTACTAGGGTTGACAGTTTGCTTATAAGTAGACGAAGTAGTTGAGTACATCTATTATAGAACTACAAAACAGATGATGTATACATTACAAATTTACAACACATGAATAACATAGTAACTTCATAATTGTTAAGGCGGCCTGGCGCTAGGCATTCCTGAGAGGACGCCTAGGGATCCCCAAGGCGTTTCTAGGCGTTTAGATTTTTTTATAAATAATGATAAAAAAAATTACATTCATAGTTTCATATATGTAAATATTAAATAATGATATTATTATTACATAGTATTAACATAGAATTTAGGCTAAAGCACACCTAACATTACCTAAACTATAACTGATTGGCCCTAACTTGAACTCAATTGATCCAAATTTGATCTAATTTGACCTAGTTTCCCCTAATTTGGCTTAAACCAGACCTAATTTTTTACAATATGACTTAATTAAACCCAACCAAATCGGATCAACTCTTCCCAAGTTAGAACTATCTCCTCCAAATCATACTTGTTTGCCCCAAATTAGACCTAATGTGCCCAAATTCGACAGGATTAGTCCTAAATGAACCCTAAATTTGCATATTATGACCCAATCAGACCTAACTTCCCAAATTTTCCCTATGTTGACCTAAATCTCACCAATTCAGACCCGTTTCGGACTTGTTTTCCCCAAATCATATCTAATTGCTTATATTTGACATAATTTGGCCTAAAATTAAACCTATTTTTTCATAACAAGACCTAATCAAAAATAGCTAGCCCTCATTTTTCCTATATTGATCTAAATGAGGCCTTACATAGCCAAATCAGACCTAACTCTCCCAAATTAGACATATTAACAAATCAGGCGTGTTTTCCCCAAATCAGAAGTAATTTACCCTAACTTAACCTCATAGATTGGACCCATTTCAACCATAAAATGACTCAACTTGATCATATACCCACCTAATTTATGCTAAATTAGCTTTGAAGTGGCTTAATTTGGGTCTAAAAGGCCTTAGGCGGCCACTTTGGTCATCTAGGGGGTTGGGCGCCCAGTTTGCGGTGGCCTGCCTTAAGCCTAGGCGGTGCCTTGATAACGAAGAGTAACTTACATCAGTTGTATGTTTGAGTGTTGTGTGGGTTAACCAACAGTATTGAATTGCTATGATTACATACTGCTCCGATGACATGTAGTTCATGTAAGCTTGGTAGTACGAAGTTATGTGCTCTTAATACGAAGTTATGTGCTCTTAATACACGTCATCATTAGCAAACTACATCATCTAAATATTTTGATAAAATTGCACCAAATCTTTGACATAGTCTTTCTTCCTTGGAGGGGCTGTAGCCTGTAGGTTGAGTAGGAGTTGAGGCCCATGCTTGAGCTTGAGGAAGAGGAACATGCCTTGGGACATGAGAAAGAGGAACAATCAAACCAGTGAACCACCACTGTTCCATCTTTGCCCCCCCCCCCCACATCATCAGAGTATGCAAGGGAATTGTACTTTTATGTTTCATGCGGGCCAAAATTTTCACTATATGAATATCTAATATGTTCTAGTACTTCAGCATGTGGTTGTGGTGGTGGTTGATAATCATATCCAGAATACCCGTGGTGAAATGGGTATGGATGTGTTTGCTCCAAATGATTGTTGAGAATCAAGATTGTTGATTCTCCCAGCTGATTCAGCAATATTAGAATGGTAATCACTATAGTATGGAGTCAGGAGTGTAGAAACCTGCAGTTGTAGCCTCAGGTGGTGGTGCACAGTTGTAGTCTTTACAGCCTCAGGTTTTCTTCTTTTCAAAAATTCTCAATCATTGAAAAATCTGTCCTGACGGAGGCACATGAATATCCCTGACATATGGGTGATCATCATACTCAACATCAATCGGTGGAGGATATTCTAGATAATGTTGACCACCTACATTACCATCATCATAATCATCCGACTTGAATTTGAACCTTGATGATCCAAATTTAGATTTTGAACTAGATGTGCCACCCAACTCCTCTTGCACAGCTCGATTAGTTTCCATATGTATATTAACATGCTTAGGCCCGGGCTTAAGAGGGTTTAAATTTCTTTGTTTTTCTTCAAGGATGACATCAAAAATATCGTCAAATTGTTCCTCCACTTATGGATTTGGGTGACCCTAAATATATCTAGAATTGGACAGACTAGTTCATTCATTCATTCTTCTAAAGGATCTTCTATTGTACCACCCTCATCCTCAATATGAAGGCTTTTGTATCTATCTGGATTGAATGTGTATGCCGTGTCAATTGGATCGTGCATCCCTGCAAATTCCACTTCTTTGTAGTTGGCTTCTCTTATAGGTCTAGCTCTCAACCTCATGTTATAGTAGACATACGCAGGATCGTGGAATCTCTTCATTGAGTGCCCCCAAAATGTTCACTCCTTTTGAGTATATCAAATTAAACGTGCACTGATTCCTTTCACAGCCCCCTGTAGAAGTTGTCTGTTAAAAGATGTACACAGCTATTCTTCTAAGCAGGTCAACCACTACATTGGGATCATTCTCATTGTTAGATTAACCACCGTCAGAGGACAAGTTGTCCACACTAAAGAGAATCAAAAACAACATAAAACATGCATTACATTAATATTTACACCAATAAATAGCAAATATTAGGGAATGAAATGCAATTATGATATGCTATAAGTATATATTAAGTACAAGTATTATAGAATCAATTAAACATTTTTTCCATTTATTGAAAAAATATGGAGTTCTGTATTTTTTGGCCTGAAATAATTATTTCAATTAAAAGATAAGCACTAATGATAATTATATACATTTCTGGGTAAACTAATCTCTTCGGATATTGATCAACAACTAATATCACATTCAGAAGCACATTTAATCAATAAAAAATCATAAATTTTATGTCATTTCAAATTTATAAATTAATGAATAAAATACACAATATATCAGTTTTGACAAAAAACATTATGTGTCAATATTAGTGTGTTACAGGTTCTTCTACTAAACCTAAGTGAAATAACTAACTATAAGAAACATATATTAATTATCCAAACATTCCAAATATTAGTGCCAATGATCTAAGTGACATACTAATTATAGCTATTAGTGTAGATCTAGTGATTATATGTGTAGATCTGTCTTAAATGAGTGGATCTATGCGAAGAATACATTAATCTTATAAGTATTGGAGTAGATCTACGATCTAGTGTGTATTAGGAATTTAGGGTTATAAATTCGTGTTTCAAGTGAAGATATGGAGAAATGGAGAAAGAGGGATTGGGAAATGGAAGAAAACATGTATATTTACTTTGAACTAGGGGGAAAGTAGTTCCCAATGGCAAAATCCCTTCCAATACCCCCTTTTTTCCACTTGAAACAACAACAGCAGCAAGCAGCAAGAAAACAATTGCAAATGATAAAACCAACTGCTGAGTTTTGCTAGGTTTCAGTCCATAAGTGGGGAAAAGAGCAGTGAACCCCAAAATTGTGTGAAATTGGCAAAACTTTCCAAAATTTTGAATATTTTGCTAAAAAAATTCGCCACACGCGATCCTGTCAAGATAGTCGCATGACTTTATAGCAGATCCAGGAAAAATAATAACAAAAATTCAAAATTTTGATGATTTCCACAGTTTCGAACTTGCTAAGTTCAATATTGTTAGAATATCTTTTATATCTCTCCATCCTATATAAGGATCTGGATATTGTATCTTTTAAATCATCTAATTATATCCCATTGATTTATCTGGTACCAAAGCAGTTCGATTCCTCGTATTGTGCCCTAACCATGCTTCCCTTTTTCCCTCCCTCCCTAACCCATGTTGTGGTCGAAGCTTCTCCCTCCTCCCTCCCTACTTGTCACTGCCCCTTGTCCTGCCTGAGCTACCCACCCATCGTCACATTGTGCTCCTGCCACCACCCCACCCGCCGCTGACCCCATGACTGCTCCTCAGCATGCGTCGCCGCCACCCCACCTACTACCTTCCATCCACCCCCCTACTACCCATCCACTTCACATTGTGCCCCTGCCACCACCCCACCCGCCGCTGACCCCATGACTGCTCCTCGGCATGCGTCGCCGCCACCCCACCTACTACCTTCCATCCACCCCCTACTACCCATCCACTTCCCTCCCTGCCCCACCGTTGCTAACCCCCACTGCCACAATCCTTCCTGTCACCACTACCCCCCCCCCTCCCTACCCTTCTCCCTTCGCCTAGCTAGACCCTCCATCTGCCTCCTCCCTACTTATCGTTGTCGCCAAGCCGTCCTCCACTTGTTTCCTTTACACCTCTCCCAGATCTCCATGGCAATATCCATCACCGTGGCCTAATCCTATTCATGTTTGTAACGTAGACACAAAATCATCTTCTAACACCTCTCGTCTAAGGTGCCACATGTATTTCTAATGACACAGTGACGTCTCCTTGCATTATTTTTTTCTGTATGTTGACCATGCTACAAGGGCCTTCTGTTTGTGTTGCTACTCTGCATATTTAAAAAATAGAAAATGGATCAAATGATACTGGGTTAAATTCACGTTAAGAAAATGAAAATAGATCTCTAAGCACACTGCATTTCTGTTTATAACATGTACTTGGTTGTTGTATATGGCTTCCTTACTAGAGACTTCTTGTCACCAAGTGATTTATGTCTAAATGTCTAGAATAACTATGCCATTTGGCAGAAACTCCTCGAGATCTATGCCTGTTCTCGGGAAAAGGATTCTCATATGACTGATGTTGCTCAAGCCGTACTGAATATTAATATTGATGCCACGCCGTGTATGCCACCTGGAAAAAGGATGAGTCCCTAGTTAAAAATTGATTCTTAATAGTGTTGAACCCCGTATTAGTTGCTCTCTCATGCATATGGACTCTGCCAAAGCATGTGGGAGCATCTGGCTATTGTCTATGCCCACAAAGAAAACCCTAAGCGGGTTTATGAGATATATCAAAACTTAACAAGACTCAAGATGTCTCATGTGTTGACTTGGAAGACCATTTTGCCTCCTAACTCCTTCAAATCCCTATATGAGGATCTTGAAGAAAATCACCCTTTGATTATTGAATATAGTACCTTACAAAAGCAACGGCAAGAATTTCAACTTGTCAAGTTCTTGTGTAGTCTTCCCGACTCATTTTCTGGTTTGGGTTATCAAATTTTGGAAAGTGATCTACTTTTGACCGTTGATGAGGCCTCAAAAGACTGCAACGCCTTACGATAACCTCCTCCTATGTTGTGACTCCCTCTAACTCTGCTTTTCTTACTGGCGACGATCATGGTAGCAGTTCTTCTCAAGGATGTAGTTGTTCTACTAGAAGGCTTGGACGTCGTCAAGGTCAGTCATTTGTCCTCGTTATTGTTCCTATTGTAAGCACACCAATCATGTGGAAGAGAAATGTTGGCTCTAAAGAGATATTCTTCTAGTTACTATTTACATGTGCTCTATGTTACACCTTACTTGTGTTATTTATCCCATATTGCTTAATTGTCTTTATTATTTTATTCTCTCGTCCTAGAAAAGAGAAGGCATTTGTACTCAGTTTTACTCACTTAATAGAAGACACTCTATTCTCTATATGGTATCAAACGACTACGATCCACCCTAATGCCTCTTTTCCCATTCTAACTCTAGCCCCCCCACCCTAGCCGCCACCTCACCCACCCAGCCCCCTTCCCAAACCCTGTTGTCGTCGCCGCCCACCCCCCCTCTTCCCGTTCCACCACCCTTCTCCTTCCCACCCCGCCTCCACCACCCTGTCCTCCCGCCACCTCATCCCCACTCCCCACGTTGCCACCGTCGTCGGCCTTTAGGTCGATGCCCACCATTTCCACCAAAACAGCCTGCCACCCTTTCTCTCCACCACAACAGCCCCTCCTCTCCACTTCACCATCCCCCATCCATCGTCTTTCCCCTTTGTCTCCACCTCTGCTATCATCCCTTCCATCTTCTTCTACGTATTCCGGTGTCTTTTTTAATATAGCACGTTGAGGTTCTAAACGGGCTACGTTTCTTTCTTGCATGCGCCTCATGGTGGAGTAGCTCTCACCCTATGATGGCGTATGTCTATCTTCAATCTATATTGCCCCTTTTGCGAATTTCTAGGATCTAATGCATCAAATCTACTGCTGCCCTCTTCTGCCCTGTTGCGGGTATTGTCAGATCTATTGATTCTGGTTGTCCTTTGCCTGTGCAAATGGGTACTCTGGCTATCTCCAGACTACTGGCTACTGCTGCCTTCTTTACTGTTGTTGCCTTTTGCCTCGGCTACCAATCTGTGTTATGGCATCCAACGAGCCTCCACATTCTCTTTGTGTCACCATGACCACGGTGAAACTTGATGGCTTGAATTACCACCAATGGTCGACATCTTTTATTTTGTATGTGAAAGCACAAGGTTGCTACTCACATATCACCATCGACCCTAAACCTGCTTATAATGCATTGGTGGATGATAAGACCCAACAAGCATACGCACAATGGAGTAAAGATGACTAGGGTGTTATGTCTTGGATTGTTAACATCGCCGAGCCGAAGATCAGTCAGTCCCTGCTCTGCCTCCATGATGCAGCTATGTGGGATTAGCTTTCCCATGTCTACTCCCATCAGCAAAACCCCAAGAAGGTGTTCGAGATCTTCAAGAACCTGGATAAGAAAGAATTCTCGACTGATGTGTCTATTGAAGATTATTACAACCAGTGCTCTGCCCTCTGGAATGAATATAAAATATGTCATCATTTATCTGCTGACATCAAGGAAACTCAAAGACAGCACAATAAGCTACAACTTGTCCAGTTTCTTGTCGGACTCCCTTCCTCGTTTTCTGGAGTGGTTGATCAAATTCTTTCTAGTGATCCTCTGCCTACTCTTTGAGATGTGCTTAAATGTGTTCAACATTTACCATCAGTGACTTTTGTTCCTGCTATTGAACACCTTGCTCTTGTTGTACGCTCTGCTGATAATAGTCACATGTGTGGCCGTGGTCATGGACGTGGTCGTGGTAAACGTCCCCCTCCTACCTCAGGTCACACTTCTTCTACTACACCAGGTCGCGGTCAGCCCATTGGCCCTCGCTTCTGCAATTTATGTGGATGTGACAATCATAATGAAGATCGGTGTTGGATCAACCACGGAAAGCCTGCTTGGGCTGACCAAGTCACCTTTGATGTGGCTGAAGATTCTTCTGCTACTGATCATACCTCATCTCAAACCTCTTCTGCATGGATCCGGACTGAGTTTGAGAAGCTTTTCCACGAGCGCATGTCCAATATACCATCTACTTTAGAGGTCGGCTCGTCTACATTACTTGTTGCTCCATCCGCTAGTAAAAATAAATGGTGTATCGAACTTTGGTGCTTCGGTACGTATGTCCGGTAACTCTGATTTATTCTCTACTCTAACAAGATCCACCTATCTACCTCCAATAACGGTAGTTGATGGCTCACAGACAGCAGCCCATGGCATCGGGACAATTCCATTACTTCGAAATTCGTCTGAAATGTCTTATATATTCCGACATTTCCTGTTAATCTACTTTTTGTTAGTAAAACTGTGAAGAGCCTTCAATGCTCTATTACGTTTGACCCTTTGGGTTGTGTTTTTCAAGATCTCCACATGAAAACGAGGATTGGTTCGGGCCATGAGGGACCAGATGGGCTCTACTACCTGTATGGACCGACATTAGTGACTGCTATGCTAACGACATCTGTAACTGGGATTCGGTGGCATTACCGGCTCGGCCACATGTCTGCTTCTAAGTTGAAACATTTATTTCCTGCTTTAGCTGATAAGAGTTTTTCCTATGAATCTTATCAATATGGCAAACAAACTCAGTTTGTGTTTCCTACAAAGAAAGAAATTGGTTCTAAATGCATTTTTGATATTGTTCATGTTGATATATGGGGTCCCTGTTTTATTACAAGTCATTATGGTGTTAGATATTTTATGACATTCATTAACGACTTTTCTCGAGCTACATGGTTATTTTTACTTAAAGATCGCAGCACTGTTATGGATACCATCACAACCTTTTTTCTGAAATTCAGACTCAATTCAATAAACCCATTAAAATCTTTCGCACCGACAATGCTCTTGAATTCATGCAGAAATTTGTCACTTACTTTTGCTCATCTCGTGGGAGGATTTGCTCATCTCGTGGGAGGAACCATCAGACTTCATGCCCCTATACCCCACAACAAAAGGGGTTGCTGAACGAAAAAACCGACATCTCCTAGAGGTTGCTCGCACCATACTTCTTCATTATCATGTTCCTTAGCGTTTTTAACATGACGTAGTTCCAACGGTTGCTACCTTACCAATCGCATGTCTTCCTCTGTTTTGCAAAATTAGATTTCGTATAGCATTTTTTTTCCTGATACACAGTTTTTTTCTGTTTTACCGTGAATCTTTGAGTGCACTTGCTTTGTTAAAAATCTTCGTCCAGGGTTAACGAAACTTGACCCTCGCTCTACAAGATGCATCTTTTTGGGTTATTCCAGAACCCAAAAAGGATATCGTTGTTATGATCCTATCATGAGACAAAGGTATGTTAGTGCGGATGTAGTGTTTTTTGAACATCTATCATACTATTATGATAAAGGGGCTTCTTCATCCTGTGAACTTTTGGCACCCACTCTATTATCTGACATTGTGGATACTGATCCACCCTCTGAGCTGGCACCTGAAGAACGACTGTTGTAAGTGTACAAGAGAGGACCAAAGCCGACCATCCCCTCCATGGCCCCTCAACAACCAACTCCTCCTTCAATGCAAGATCACAGCACAACTCAGGTACCATCTGACATTCTGACTTACACCTTCCTATTAGCCTACGGAAAGGTGTCTGCTCCTGTACTCAACATCTGAGTAGTCATTTTTATTCCTCTACTAATCTGGGTGCTAGCTTTACTTGCTCTACTGTTGTAATCTTTGTTGTGTCTACTCCAAAAAATGCTACAGAGGCATTTAAAGTCCCTGCATGGCGACAAGCGATGGAAGTTGAAATGCAGGCGCTCTCTAACCACAAGACATGGGATCTTATGGATCGCCCTTCTGCCTGTCCTACAGTTGGATGTCGATGGATCTTCACTATTAAATATCAGCCTGGCGGCACGATTGAAAGGACGCCTGGTGGCGAAAGGACATACTCAAACTTATGGTGTGGACTATTTTGAGACAATTTCTCCAGTAGCTCGACTCAATTCTGTTTGTGTCCTCATCTCAGTTGATGTGAACAAAGATTGACCTTTATTTCAGCTGGATGTCAAAAACACATTTCTTTTTGGAGACTTGCATGAGGAAGTTTACATGGAGCAACAGTCTGGCTTTGTTGCTCAGGAGGGGGGGGGGGGGTATTCTTCGTGAGTATGCAGATTGAGGAAAGCTATTTATGGCCTAAAACAAAGTCCTCGCACCTGGTTTGACAAGCTCAGTCAAATTCTCTTTTTTTGTCATCTAAATTTGGTTTTCGTCGCTCTCGTTCAGATCACTTTGTGTTTATCAGAAAAATTGTGGTTGGTTTGGTCATTTTTATTGTCTATGTGAATGACATTATGTTATCTGGCAGTGACACGTCAGGCATTCAGGCTACAAAAAATATCTAGAACAACACTTTGTCACCAAGGACCTTGGTAAACTGTGATATTTCTTAGGCATTTAAGTATCCAGATCATCTGCGGGTATATGTCTATCCCAACGCAAATATGTTCTAGAACTCTTGCAAAAAATAGAAATGCTTGGTTGCAAGCCAGCCAGCACCCCTCTAGATCCAAACACTTATTGGGACGGTGAATCTTCTCCATCTTATGTTGACAACCACCAATTCAGGAGATTGGTTGGTAAACTCATTTACCTTACTGTCACGAGAGTTGATATTACCGTTGTCGTAGGGTTTGTAAGCAGGTACCTTGATAAACCCCTACAGTGTCGTTGGGATGTTGTCTGTCACATACGGAGATATCTCGAAAACTCTTCAGGGAAAGTCTATTGTACAAGAGACATAGCCATTGCAATCTTTCTGGTTTGTCAGACTCTGATAACGCAAGGAGTAGATGTGATCGCAAATCTAATTTTGGATATTGCACCTTTGTTTGCTGGAGGCAATCTAGTTACTTGGTGTAGCAAAAAGTAGACGGTGGTAGCTAGATCAAGTGCAAAGGTGGAATATAGAGCTATGGCTCGTACTGCATGTGAATTTTTGTGGGTTCAAAGCCTTCTCAAAGAATTTGATATATCTAATACTAGTCATATTCTAATGTTCGGTGACAACAAAGCCTCTATTTTTATAGCAAACAACCCTACCTTTCATGAGCGTACAAAGCATATCGAGGTAGACTGTCACTTTGTTCGGGAATCTGTTCTTTCAGCCCGCATTTGTACCCCACATCTCAGTATTGGAAAACAAGTGGCAGATGTCTTCACCAAGATTCTACCTAAAGCTCGATTCAAGACTCTACTTGACAAGTTGGGCATGTTCGACATCTATGCTCCAGGTTGAGGGGAGTAAAGAGATATGCTTCAAGTTACTATTTACATGTGCTCTATGTTACACCTTACTTGTGTTATTTATCCCATATTGCTGAATTGTGTTTACTGTTTTATCCTCTTGTCCTATAAAAGAGAAGGCATTGAACTCAATTTTACTCACTTACTCAAAGGAAGAAAATGTCCGATTTCGACGCCGTTTCGGTAGCCACAGAAACTGAAATTTCGACAAATTTCGATGGAAATTTCGACAGATGCATTCCTGGCGTTTCGATGACCAAATGGTCGAATTATTTAGCGAAATTTTACCAAAACAATCTACTAGTGTAGATCTACTCAAATATGCAATAATATTTCATATTGGATATGTGAGGGGTGGGGCTCCTCATGTGTGAGAGAAGGAAGCTGAACAATTTCGATAGCCATTTCGATGGAGATTTTGAGGCCAATTGAATGGCGAAATGAATGAATAGTCATCATAGTTTGCAAGCACAATATATAGGCTTAAAGACACAAATTTATGGAAACATAGCATGATCTAGGATGGTAGGACCTCTCAGTAGGATGACAGGATGTAGTACATAAACAATGTCGCGGTGGTCTGTGAGTACTGAGGTTTATGCATCTAGTTGAACCATGATGGTTGTCATCCTCCTTGTTAATTATACCTACATATTGGCTCATGTTTTTTTTTGTTTTATACAAGCATAGATATGTCTCACTGTTAATCTCCATATGCTTACAAGTGATAAAATACATATTAATGGATTAACTCAAGCTTTGTTCATCGTCGTGTGCTTTTGTAGCGAGAGCCTATAGGAGGCAACCATGTAGTTAGAGATGTGATTGATAATGGCATACATACAAAATATCTCGATAGTCATGCTAATTTTGCGCACTATAACATAAATCATGTGACCTCAAAAATGAAAGTTAGTGGGTCATCATAGTCATAGATATCACTCCCACACATTTTTAAATATTTCCTTTGTAGATCTTTATAGAAGTGAGAGAAATAGGAGAGAGGTAGAATTACGTTAGGAAGAGAAGAAACATAACTTAGATTGCCCCTAACAGGCCCAAGGAATTACATAGTAAAATCTGCAGACATCGTACCCCATTTCTCGAAATAATAGATGTATTTTTCGAAATTTCGTCGAAATGCGGACCAAATGGGCCTTTTTTATCGAAATTTACCTAATTTCGTCGAAATTCGAAATAATTGTCGAAATTTAAATTTTTTCTAGCGAAATTCCCTACGTACAGACATGTAAGGCCATTTCTATGTCCGATCGTTGGCGGCATCGAAATAATTAGCGAAATTTCGCCAATTTTGACGAAATTTTGAACATTGCACTTACTAGAAGAGACTCTATTCTCTATAGGCTCAAACATGGCTAACCTACTTTGGTGGATCAAGTCTCTGAGAGTACAAACGATCGTACTCGTGATACCTCTTCTACTGCTCATGAAGGACATGTTATGTTACGCTAGGCGACTATATTCAATTTTATATAAGTGTACATCATCATTCTCCCATTTAGGGTTTACAACAACAAAAGGATCTAGATAGAGGGAAGTCTAAACTACACCAACTTTGTCTCCAAGAAACATCTCCAAGAGCTAGGTACATGCCAAAAGTTAAGTCCTCCCTGATCTTGTTCAAAACTCCTTGATCTAACCTTGGGTGGTTGAGAAAGCACCCAGCAAAAGAAAGAAACAAGGTATGTGTCAGAGATAATGAACAAGAAACAAAAATAAGAACAATAATGAAACTTAAGGTTGTAGATACATCATAAGATGAGAGGGCCAAGAGAATGAGGCATAAAAAAATATTCTTGCCATAAACAAATAAATAATAATGAACTTGCATGAATGATTAATATTAGACTAAATTAACTAAGTTGGGTTGAGGCACCTACCCGACCTCAACTTGTAGATGAGGGGACAGTAATCATATTCCCAGTCACCTATAAAATATTTATATTAGGGAGAAATAACACATTCCCGGGGGGAGAGTAAACACATTCCCCAGGGTGAAATAACACATGCCCTAAACTATGGGTGGTTGTACATAAGTACCACTACTACAGCTAATAGTCAAATAAACCATCATGCTCAAGAAATAGTAAAGTGGCAAATCATCATATAATTGCAACACGGTAATGGGGTTCTAAGACCCAAGAAATAAATAACAAAACTAATTTTGAGGCAAATATAGCAAAGGAAACAATAATAGGAGAATTAGGGTTCAATCAATAATGATGATATTGTTCTTGTTGGCAACAGTGTTTTAAAAATTGGTTCGTGCGGCCGCATACTAGGTTAGGACCCCTTGCCGCTCCGCATATAGCAAATCCCTCACAAAGCGGACCAGGACCGTATACAAGGTCGCACTGCCGCATAAAAGGCCGATTAATCCTCGATTTGTCGATGGACATATTTCCATTTCTTATTTTTATAGTTTCATTCATCTATGTTTGTTTAGATTTAGATTATAGTTGCATGTTTGTATTTATTTAACTTGTGATGATTGCATATTTGCATGATTGCATCCATTATTCTTGTAATTGTACTAGTTAGACATAATTGTATAAATTAAATATGTAAATGCATGATCAACATATATTTATATAGATAAATAATTATAAATTAAAAAATCCAAAACCGCATATACTTCCGTATATACTCCCGCATATTGCATATACTCTATAAGGTGACCTCTCCGAACACATATCGCATAGCGCTTTTTAAAACACTGGTTGGCAATGATTATAATGATATACATGCCACAAAAAATACCAACTCGGGGAATTTGTCACTAAAGATCTGGGAAAATTGCGGTACTTTCTTGATACTCAAGCAGCCTACCGGGGGATCTTCCGTTTGTCTGTCACAAAGGAAGTACGTTCTAGAAAAACCAAAAGAAGTCGGTACGATGGAGACACGGCCTGCTGACACTCCCATGGATTCTATTGCAAAACTTAATGAAGGACCAGTGTTTCCTGATCACTCGAGAGTCAAGACATAGACAGATGTTGGAAAGTTGATTTATCTTATTGTCACCAATGTGGATACTACTGTTGTAGTTCGGTTTGTTAGGCGATACTTAGACAAACCTAGACATGTCCATTAGGATGTTGTTTGTCATATTCTGGTAAAGGTCTATTACACTCCAAGTAGGGTGACACTGATATTATTGGGTATTCGACTACTGATTATGCAGGCAATCTTACTGGCTGCAAATCCACTTCTAGCTATTGTCTTATGTTGAAAGAAATCTTGCATGTTGGCGCAATAAAAGGCGGAATGATGTTGCCATATCCAGCGTTGAGGCATAATATAGAGCTAGGCTCATACATCTTGCGAGCTTCTTTGGGTCGGATCCTTTATTAAAGAATCTGGATTGCATATTGCTACTCCTATACAGATGTTTACAATAATAAAGCTACTACATTCATTGCCAACAATCCAGTTTTCCATGAACAAATCAAGCATATTGAAGTAGATTACTAGATTGACACTTTTTCAGGGAAACCGTGGTAAAGAAAGACATCTCTACTCATATATGCTCAGAAGACCAGATTGTTGATTTATTCACTAAAGCGCATCCAAGGAAGAGATTTGCAAAGCTGATTGACAAGTTGGGCACAAGAGATATCTATGCTCCAACTTGAGGGAGAGTGCTATTATCTTCACCTATTCACATTTGTGTTATCTTTTACTTATTCTTGTGTTATGTTTTATCTTTAGCCCCATATTGCTGGGATATCTTTTATCTAATAATTCTCAATCCTATAAAAGGAGAGGTATATTATATCTTTTAGACCATCCATATATATCAAATTGTATTACAAATATATACAAACACATATACATATGCATCTATGTATATATATAATATTATGCATATGATAATGTGCCATGCTTACATCACCGGTTCAACTTGGTCGACCCAATGTTTGAATTGGAGGCTGGTGACTCGGAAGCTTGTTGGGTCGACCTCCAGGTTGGGTTTAAAAACCCTTGGGTATTACACTATTACCATACCTAAAATGATGATATTTTATTCATCTCATCAATAATTAACGCATAATTTGATATTACTAAAGAAATATTAATACTTGATAATTTAAAAAAACCCCAAGTACTCAAATATCTTTTAATGGATCAAAATATGCCCACAAATTCCAAATTTTATTACTAGCATTACTTTTATTTTTTATTTTTTTGTTATACGATGTTACATGATAAAAGGTATAGATGTACTCATGATCATTTTGAAAATGATTGTGCCACCTAACACACCTAGGCACATAGTCACATTCAATATTCGGGATATGTTTGGTTGAGTTGAAAATTTTGGAATTCGGCAATTATGCGGGAAATTCGGATAAAAATTGGTCAACAAACAGTAAAAGTATGGTCAAATATTCGGGAAAAAGTCGGGAAAAAATCGGAGGATATTTACATATATTACATGCATATATATGTATATATATGTTATGCACATATAAATATACATATATATTGCATACATATATCTATAACTATTACTTACATATACATACATATGTTACATCCATACACATATATGCATGTGCATATACACACATATATAAGCACTCAAAGTCTCAAACTAAGTTGGGAGTCTTAATCAGTATAACACGGGAAAAGAGCATATAAAAAAAATACTAAACGTGATTAGTTCGTGAATAATACGGGAATAACACATAATATTTGAGAATTGGGATTTATTCGGAAGTTTCATACGTCTAGGGAAAAATTCGCATTTTAAACACGAGTTTTTCAAAAAAGTCGGAGTATATTGTGACTATGCCTAGGCAATGGTTGGGGGGCTAATGCAAAATGGCCAACCTCCTTTACTCCCAAAGAAACTAAAGAGAAATATGAAAAAAAAAATCCACAGCTTATGTAGTTTGAATGAGTAATCTAATTTGGTACTAATTTCATCATGGGTCTTGTAGAACAAAAAGGTCAGGGTCAAAGATGGAAAGGGCATACAATTTTGGAGTCAATAGTTGTTGTAACCAAAGTATAATGATAGTACAAAATCCCATATGAAGATTGGCTCATGAATCCTATTTATTTAATTTATGTGGGTTTTACTATGACACAAAACATATCTTGTATGGGTATGGGTGATCAAGGAGGTAACGGTGCACAAAGAATCAAGAGGTTTGGCGAGAAGCAAACCCTAGCTCATTGATTGAGGCTCCTACATCGATGATGCACGGGTTAAGCGTATACCAAAGCTATGGGATAGAGAGAGAGTCATGCTAAAATACACTAGCGTATAGATCGCAACGTACACAATTGGTGTTTAGATATCAAGACTTTTTTGGGGGAAACCAAACCATTGATATTCATTGTTCTAGCAAATATAGGCTATACGCAAAATTTGAGCTCATTTGGATGCTTGTAAGTCACTCATCCGAGAACCACAAAATCTACATACATAATAATTTCAAATGCATCATATTTGTTGTATAAAGATGCATGGCCTATTAGTGTCCAAACGAGCTCGAATTTTACTTATAGTATATTCATAAGATATTCAAGAAGATTAATGGCTTGGATTTTAACAATAATTGTTGCATGATGGAAAACGACTATAGTGTATTGTGTCTCTTGTACGCTCGAGCATGGTTGTATAGGCGGCTAGGCGACCGGGCGTTGCCTGGGGACACCCAGTCGGAGGCTCAAGCGTTTCCAGGCATTTTTATATATATAGATAGATAGATTAATTTAATGGATACATGTAAAATTTATGAAAAATAAAGTTAAATCAGTAGATGGGTAAATAATATCAAAATCAGTACATAAATAAACACAAATCAGTAGATAACTAAATAAAAATAGTAGTTAAATAAATACAAATAAGTAGATGAGTAAATACAACTAAGTGGATAAATAAATACAAATCAGTTGATCAATAAAGCTACATCAGTAGATGATTATATAATTTCAAAATCAGTACATAAATAAATTTAAATGAGTAGATAACTAAACAAAAAACAGTAGACGAATAAATTCAGTAGATGAATAAATACAAATAAGTAGATGAATAAATACAAATCAGTTGATAAACTAATATAAATCAATAGATGATTAAATAATACCTAAATCAGCACATAAATAACTACAAATAGTAGATGAATAAATACATTATTTACAAATCAGTTGATAAACTAATATAAATCAGTAGATGATTAAATAATTCTTAAACCAGCACATAAATAAATACAAATAGTAGATGAATAAAATACAATAAATACAAATCAGTTGATAAATAGAGTTAAATCAGTAGATGATTAAATGATATCAAAATTTGTACATAAATAAACACAAATCAATAGATAACTAAATAAAACAGTAATAAATAAAAACAAATAAGTA